>JAJKFL010000003.1:39948407-42348407 GCA_021186555.1 Reticulitermes speratus | reverse complement strand
TAATTCTTTTTTGGCAGCTCTTTCCCCTACTTTGAGGTGGTATTAGCATTATTACTGTTAAAACCCACTTCAAGACTTAGTATTTCCTTTTTGGTTCTCTGTCCGTATGCTAAAAATGCTAAGAGAGCTGTACTTAACTTCGAAATTAGATACTCTGTTTGAATATCAACACCTTTACTTTTACTGTGTGCTAAGAACTACAGTTTCTGATTGTTCAAGGACGCAATTAACGTAACGTAAAAGTAAAGTGAACAGTTGTGTCTGCAAATAATGTGCCACCTTTTATTTATAACTTTGAGGAATAATTTTGTATTGGACTATTCATTTTATATATGCATTCTTTAATTCAACTGTAAGCTCCTAGTATTAATAAAATAGTGTTTGTAACCTGTGTCTTTTTTTTCATGTTTCCTTTTATAACTTTGAAATGACTCGTCTGATTTATAAAATATCTTCTGTGAAGTAACATAACAAATTTCATTAGCTATAGTCTAGAATTTATTTCTTGAGTGCGGTGTAGATCTTAACACACATCTTATGGAACTGCGTACTAATATAACGTAGAGTCTAGATGATACTCATGTGTAGTATGACAGATAAAAGTGTAAATTGGTAAGGGATACTGCTTTTACGCATATTGTTTATGTTAAAGGATCCTTTTTTAATCGAATTAGAAGTTTGTGATTTAGTGAAACGAATTCCCGCAACATAAATTTCATTTCTATACCGTAAATATGAGTTTAAATTTTTAAGAGTAGACTAATGTTGAAATTACGAAATTTAAATCGTCATATACAAAGAATAAGGTATCATGTTATGTAAACTTGTTGTCGAAACAGATGGCATTCCTGCTGCATATTCAGGAGGTCCCAGGTTCAAATCTCAGTACGGAAACCAGCTATCCTGAATCAAGTAATTTCTAGATTTCTTCACTTCGTCTAGATAAATGACAAATATTACTTGAAACGAGGACACAACTGCTTCCTTCCATATCCCATTAAGGAAATTGTACTGTGCGACAGACATGTTGGTTTTTCGCCAAATTAATTTCTGAAAAGGAATAACAGCAACTGAAATTTTTGCAAACCTTTAGGAATCTGTAAGTTCAGCATCGCAAATGTGGCCAACTTAGGTTTTTATAGCTGTACTTCTCAATGTTACGCGAAGTATTAATGTGAACTGTTAGTAACCTAGAGACACGGCAGGTTGCCGAGTTTCAAGGCGTGCACCGTCTGTCGTGAGAATTGGTAATTAAGGTCTGCAAAGCCTAACACCCACTTTCTTAACGTTGCATTTCTTTCTCTTCGCCCTTCACTGCTTGGTTTGCGTAAGTATGCAGAAGCCTATTCAAAGTGAATTAGATCGTTCATCATTGCAACGAAATTCGTCACTATTCCTATATCATCCGCGACACAAAATAACCTTTAAAATTAGTATATAGCCCTGCATAGATAGTTACCTATGTTGCAGAAAGCATAAAGTGAAATTTTGACGAAGGTGATGAAAGTGAAACACCCATATTTCGTGGTTAAACAAACCCAGAAATGTGTAACTTTTGATTAATCTCTCTGTTTCTGAAGAATGCGTATTATGACGCGCCACTGTAATTAGATGTCATAGGCCTACGTGAATCATGCATACTTGCGGCATTTGCGCTTTACCACCAGTCTACGAGTATTGTCACCGATCAGTAAGGACATTGACGTACCCTGTGCGTTAACTTTTCAGCTACGAGTACTGTAGAACTACTCTTGGTGAGGCCGAGTCCAGAAGATTCAAGTCTTCTTGGATGTTACCGAAGTTTCGGGGGAGCCTAGTGCCTCCGTGTTCAGGATCAAGCAGACAAGCAGTGTTTTTGTGTACTATACTCTTCTTGGACTGCTTGGCCGTTTCTCAGAAACCAGTAATTATTTACTAGTCGACACGGCATAATATTCTAGAAGGTTTGAGTCTTCAATGGTACGTTTGTAAGAAATCGAATATCGCATACCAGTTGACCTCCTTACCTTAGAGATGGTAGTTTATATTTGGAAAGATGTTATGTTATGATATTATATATGTGGGTTACTTAGACCGCATGTCACAAAATATAGGGTACCTGTATAGGGGATAAAGAAAATCCAGCCATGTAAAACAAGTTTCTTTCTGGCTACCAGTCAAAAATAATCAGGTATTAGATTTAAATTTAAGATTTTGTTTATTAAGAAAATTAAACATACGAAGTAATGGACCAAGTTATCCCTGAGTATAGTTGCATAAATAGCTCCAGTAAATATTAATTGACCAAGTTATTCCTGAGTGTAGTTGAATAAATAGCTCCAGTAAATATTAATATACCAAGTTATCCCTGAGTATATTTGCATAAATAGCTCCAGTAAATATTAATAGACCAAGTTATTCCTGAGTGTAGTTGAATAAATAGCTCCAGTAAATATTAATATACCAAGATATCCCTGAGTATATTTGCATAAATAGCTCCAGTAAATATTAATAGACCAAGTTATTCCTGAGTGTAGTTGAATAAATAGCTCCATTAAATATTAATAGACCAAGCTTTTCGTGAGTGTAGTTGCATAAATAGCTCCAGTAAACATTAATAGACCAAGTTATCCCTGAATATAGTTGCATAAATAGCTCCAGTAAATAGTAATAGACCAAGTTTTTCGTGAGTGTAGTTGCATAAATAGCTCCAGTAAACATTAATAGACCAAGTTATCCCTGAGTATAGTTGCATAAATAGCTCCAGTAGACATTTTAGCAGTGCCAGTGATGAATCACTTGACTGTCACGGGTGGGAACTATGGAGCTGCAGGCCCACAATTACCAGGCGGAAGAAAACATAAATTATAGTTCATAACAAAAGGGAGCGTCCGTTGAATCGAACTGTAGTTGGTTTACAAACGAAATTAATTTTGTGCTGTATCTTCATATGCGAGAATTAGCTAATTTCTCTCCAGATCCCTCCCTCACCATCACACATAAGTAATAAAATTAAAAACTTCATGAACTGAAATGAAAGGGAAAAGTGTAGGTATTATTTCAAATTTTTGCAGAAGAAAATTTCTTTTTTATACAGACTTGTGAAATTTAATGCTCTACGAAGACACGTGAAGATGATCTCCATAATTCATTCACGAGGCTAGTCTGACATTTTTATAAGTATTACGTGAGCGTTTAAATGGGGCTGTAGAAGCATTTTATTGCGTGAAGTTAGCTATCTGCATGAGATCCATCATTTTGTTGGTACTTGGGTTGTTACATTTTTCAGCCCTTCCCACATTTTATGTTACGTGTTATTTATACAACTTCCCTTGTTAACATAATGGTTAGTTCTTTAAGGGCAGGGGAGAATTTACATCAGGACATACATAAGAAATAGATGCTTTAAGTAAAGGAAGGGATCCCTCTTTTCTTTTTTTTTCTTTTTTCGTTTCGTACCGACACTAGCTCTTAACTCTGCTAGTTACTCTACTCTTTGCGCTTTTGCATTCCTTCCTTCACTTTATCTGTAAAAGAACCATTCATGAATCATGCACGAACTGCACATCATAACATTCCTCTCTGTTCATCTGTCTGTGTGTTGTGGTATATGCTGTATGCAGTCGCACGTCCATGAACGAAAGCAGTAGATTCCAGGTTTTAATATTTTGCAGTTGAAGAGGCCAACTTTATTGAATATCCATCTCATAAGGGTTGGAATAGAGAAAGAGGTGGAAGGTAGTTTGTATGTTTTTTTTCTATGTTGTGTAGGTTACAAAATCAGGAACACGGTGTAGGTTGTATTGTTGAGCGAGAGAGAATGATAATGGAAATGAGATTGTGTAGAGCGCAAAAAAAAACTTGCAGGTTGACTGGTCATCTCCGGGTGAATTTCTAAGTGCATCAGTTCTGAAAGTTATGCCTTATGTAACAAAACCCATAAGCAGTTCATATTTTATGAAAATTTCCGAACGCTCACTTCACCTTCACCTGCAGTCTGTTGGCCGCAAATAGCATCTGTGAAAAGGAACGTAGAAGCCCAATGTATTATTCGTGTCTCTTACCTTAGTGAAAAATGCAGTAGGGCTATAATACTCGTATGTATGAATAGGTGGGTCTACACAGCCACTGCCTCGTAAGCTTCCATGGCGAAGTTACCAATTAAGCAAAGGGATATATTTTGCTGAGTAAAAATAAATCTTTCTTTGTAGCGTGGAAGACAATATTTAAATATTTCTTGACAGGTGTAAAGTTGAAGGTATTTGCATGATCCTGGTGATTTATAGTAATGTAGAATGATGGAGTGTTGCAAATGGGACGCTGAGCATTCTGGTTTTTAAAACGGAATATCGTGACCAAATAAATAATACTCAAGTTTTCAAGGATTATTCGCCTTGTCAGATGTATTTAAATGAACATTGTACTAGCGATGCAATGGGAGTATTGACACAACAATTTTTCAGGCTGCGTGAGATTAAATTTGAATTTTGCTGAAATTTGGCTATGAATATTGTTCACGTCAGGTATGTTTGCACTTATTTTGTCTTTTTTCAATGCTTCTGCCATACCTAACGTGAAAAGCAGTGGAAGACCTTTATAACTTAGCATCACACGAGGAAGGGAGGTACTGTCAGTTTCTAATCCTGTCCAAGAGTGTTTTGTCATAATTATAAATACACAAAATTACTGTTCACTATATATTTAATTTAATTGCTTCTTATACGATATGCAGCACACAGTCTCGTCTATCTTTTCGGATCATTGGTCCACTCTCTGAGGTAACATTCTACGTGTTCCATTAAATATATAGCTGCTCAAGCCCTATTGCTGTTGGTAATTTTTCGAATAATCGAATCCTGTTTGTCTCTGCAAATTTCTTGGAACCTATGCTCAATATTTCACACATCGAAAGACTTTCGATCATGTCGTCACTTAAGCTAGCTTTTTGAACATATTGTCAGTACGTTGTTAGTATTTTCATATTTTTTGTCATTTACAATGATGATGATGATGATAATAATAATAATAATAATAATAGTGTTGCTGATTATATTATTTTGTTCTCTTCCTGAATCTCAAGGTCAGCATACGTAATATGACTTCCAAGTATTTCCTATACAAAGTACTGTACTGCAGACTTTAAACTGAAAATATTAAATTGTATTCATAACTTTCAGTTGCTACCTTCAGAAATGTGCTTTCCACTCGAATGAAGGACATAGATTACTAGAACTGAAACTGAGAGCTTAATTAATAAAGAATGGCCTTGCTTCTGTCAGTTGTGCATACATTTTCTAAAAATGTAGGGGCCACCTCAAACTTCTAGGCGCCAAACCGGTAACAGGAAGGACGTTCCATACTGAGGATCGACAAATATTGGGCACCACGGTGCAAAATTTAATCGCCATGGCGACCTGGCGCCCGATATTTGTACACCCTTGCTTAGCTTGTATTTTGCACTTGTAGAATAAGAGGGAAGATTATTGAGAAAATATTTATGACAAGAATCCTAGAAAAACTCTGTTGCAGATGGACACGTATCTATAATCAACTGTTAAATAACACATTATATTCTCCGTGCATTCTGATATCAAATCACAAATTAAAAAACCAACAAATGCACTGTATTTCCACAAATATAGTCTAATGCCCCTACATATGTTTGAGCTTTACCAAGCCATCATCAGGGTGTCCAAGGTTTACATATACTTAACATCCATTATTTTCGTCCAATAACATAACATATATCACACATAAAACAAACTTCGTTATCACTAGTAGACTAGAGCACATTCACTATCTGTTATTTTGCATATAAAATCTTGGGTATGGGAGGCGTATATCTTCTATGTTTTATATATATATTTATATAAATATATATGTTAAAAGTTTAAAAAGTTTTTAAGATTGCATCTTCCACATATGTTTGTTACAAATTCTTTGCAGTTTTTGTGTACAGATTATCCATTAGAGTTGAACATATCCTGTACTTTGTAGTTATGTGTCCTGTGTTGTGATTTGTACTCCCTGATGATGGCTTGGTAAAGCTGAAACATATGTAGGGGCATTAGACTATACTTGTGGAATACAGTGCATTTGTTGGCTTTTTAATTTGTGATTTTTTAAATAACAGTCTGAGTCATAATTTGTTATATTTAAACCCAAGAATATATTTTGTATAATTTGAATACAGATATAAATGAAATAACAGTGGGTACGTTTGGAATTTTGTTTCTTCTACGCAGGCTGAATATTTTACTGTCTACGTTACAGTTGGTCAAGTTGTTCGTTGTTTGTTTTTAAATTTAATTTAGAGCAGTTCGTTATGCCCGTCTGCTCAGCCACACGCTAATTAAATGAGACACAGAACAGCGACCCACATTCTAATCAAGCAACTCAGCAGGACACTGGCGCGTACTGAAGAGTTCTTCTACAGTGCTACTAACCTGGACGGCTGCCTGCTTGTACTAGCGAATCGTGTAACTCGATAAATCTTCGTTTTCGAACACAAATTTATCATTTTCGAGTCGTGTGATTTATATAACATTGAGACAGCTTGTGTATAAGGTACTGGGTTCTGATTTGTCTCATTAAAAAATTTCAACAAATATCCCTGTGACAATTTATATTTTAAACTAGAGAAGTAATTATGCATACTGTTAGTATCTTGCAAATATGTAATTTAATATCATGTATTCTCTGGGGGCTTCAAGTAGTTTCTAGTTGTTACCATAAACAAGCTAACATTTCGGAAAGGATGACGTGTTATGCAACCCAGTTAACAGAGAGCTTGAAGTCCGGTAATATCTTACTGAATTACTTAAGCACGAAACATGTATATTTCGTGCGTTCAGCTTGAATTATCACTCGTTTGATAAGAATAATTCATTTACCTGTTTATCTGTTAGACAAAAGTGTTGTTCGGCTTATGTGTTAGATACATTTAAAGGCGTTTTTTGACGTAAAGGAACGTAAGAACTGTTGAAACTTTACAGTGTGTGTGTGAGAGAGAGAGAGAGAGACAGAGAGAGAGAGAGACTGTAGAAGTATTTCAGAGAATCCGTGGAAAACTTGTCGTACTAGAACACCACCAAGTATTTTCTGTAATTTATTTGAAATTTCTTCACACTTTCACATTTAAAATATCTTTCACAGTAAACATATAACGCCATCTTCGCACCAAGCATTGTCAAACTAATTTCCCAATTTCTTTCTTGTGGTGAAGGGCTCCACAGCAGGCCCCGCAGCAAAGGCTACGGACGCACCGCAACCTTGAGGCTTATTGTGCAACCATGTGATGAAGATGATTAGTTTCTTTTATTTTTCCTTGTAATGGAGCACCGATGGAATGAAATTGACGGGGAAAACCGAAGTACTCGGGGGAGAAACCTGTCCCAGTGCCACTTTGTCCACCACAAATCCCACATGGACTGTCCCGGTATCGAACTCGGGCCTCCGCAGTGAGAGGCCGGCGACTAACCGCCTGAGCCATGGCACGGCCAATTCCCCATTATTACTTTACACAAACATACCAACTTAAGAAAATTTTCCCACAGAATTAAACAACATAATAGGTCGTCTCCTGTGTTTTCCCTTACCAGTGCTTAAATTTGCGTAATTAAATTTGTGATACTTTTTATAAATATATAGAGTTGAAAGTTGTTGCTTATTTGTATGATTTGGAACGGTAGTTTAACTTCAGCTCCAAAGACAATCAACGATTTTGCATTGCAATAGCATAGACTGTTGTTTTGGATATTGTCCATCATATGGTTCTTCTTATTCCACAGACTTTTATGACCTAGGTCTGCTTTCGTCTTCAGGTGGAAAGTGGTAAAGTGCCTACCTTGGAGCGTCGTTACAAAAGTGGGTTTCCATCACTGGACCAGCGGTCCACCTGGAGAAGGATGGAAACTCGGGTTTTTAAATGTTGTGGTGTAATGAAACCAAGACGCTGAAAGGTTTTCCCAAACACAAATAGAGTTTTTATTGTTTCATAAATCAGTAGTAGGTCTGCATTGCGCTAATTAGGCTATATATTTCTTTATTGTGTGTTAATTCACCCCACACACTACGTGCAAGTATTTAAATTAGTTTTTTCTTTATTTTTATACTGTTTTTCACATTCAAATACAAACTTTGGTGAAATTGATTAGTTACATTTTGCACAATCTGTATGGGAAAATAAAGGATTTCAGATTGTGATTCGGAAGTGGAAAG
Source organism: Reticulitermes speratus (assembly GCA_021186555.1). Lineage (NCBI taxonomy): Eukaryota > Metazoa > Arthropoda > Insecta > Blattodea > Rhinotermitidae > Reticulitermes > Reticulitermes speratus. Next base: position 42,340,208 of record JAJKFL010000003.1, on the reverse strand, counting down.
CTATTTAATGTATCGCAGTGATTTCATTTTTCGACTGTAGTGTACTCATGCTACTGGTCATTTATAGGATTATAAGCCTGTTCGTCTGACACAAAGATGGTGTGAGTTGATGCCAAAGCATTCAAGATACTCCATCTCCATTGTTTTTATATTTCTTTCAACTTGTATTCTTTTTATGTGAATGTAATGTGTTATTTTCTAACGTTTTTATTTCCAGTTCTTTATCTACTGCTGTTTCTGTACATGTGCCCATTCCTTTACTTTTTGCGAATTGAAGAGGATGCCTAGAAGCAGAGAAAGAAATTTAAAGCAAGCGAAATAACTTGCGGACATAATAACATAGAAGAGTAAAAAAGACGAATCAAAAGCTCATGAAATTGTCTGTCGAATTGAATTGCAAAATGGAATATGAAAATTGGTTTCAAAGCTACTTCTTGGGACTGTAAATGATTACTCTCGTCTTCTTCAGATGGTCTTACTTTTTATATGTGTCTGCGCAACTAACCGCTCTGAGCTTCTTTTACATGTTTTGTGCCGATGCAGCTATCATTCCTTTTTCTTAGACTTTAAGATTATCGACTTTCATGATATACGAATTTCGTCTTCACCACTTTATTTTAAGACAACTCATATTAACATTCTTTTTGGGGGGGGGGGTTTGGCATAGGAATGGTGTTTAAAACCCGCCCTGCTACGTGGTCAATAAAGCTACGCTAAATTTGTTTCACTTTCACACACTGTTTTTAAAATGTTATTTCCTTTCACAAATTTTGTATCACTGCTTTCCAGTCTCGACTGTGGGCTCTTTGGTCTCTGTGTGATAACAGATTTTCTGTTCCGGCGTTGCGATATTATAAGAGGAGTGTTTAAGCCCAGTGCTAACTGTATGCACGACCTGCACTATCTCTAAACGACTCTGCATTTTGTAAACAGTGTATTTGTGTATTCCCTATGATTCGGACAATAAACAGCTATTATTTCCCTATAGAGCAGGAGTGTGAATCTCGCGGCCTGCCAGGTTGTTTTATGCGGCCTGGGGAAATATTCGTAAATTAGACATATAGAACTAATATAAAAATTAACAAAATAATTTGGGAAGTTAGGTATAACACTTATTGTGACTTTTATGCATGCGTCCCGCGAACCAGTCCACAACAGCGAATGTGGTCGTTTGCCAACAAAGGTTGGTCACTCTTGCTGTAGGGCATTAAGCGATATATCCTTAGCCCTGGCACAGAGTTTATTCTCTTTGAGGCAGGAACTGAATTTTTATGTATAAATTATGTAAAGGGCAGTCTTAAAATGGTTAAATATACGCGGATATCAGATCCGAGTTACCAGATTCGAACCGGTACTGTAGGCTACTGAAGATGAGTTATAAAACAGTTGTGATAGTAAAAATAATGCTAAGGGACACAGAGGTTGTGCATAATTAAGTAACTGCAGTAAAGTCTACGTCCTTAAAGTGTCGATACAGGTAAAGGTCGCCCTGTAACAGGCCATGAAGGCCCAGAGGGGGAGTAGAGGTATAGATGTACTCTTTTTTTTTTTTAACTTCGGCGCTAGATGGTGAATTGTGGATTGTTAAGGCCACGACCCGGCCGCTTTGCTGCGGGGAAAGAAACCTGGTACCCATTGTACAAGAGGCTGGGTAGACCTCGGGGACGGTCTGGACGGGTCCGGAAATTCTCGCCTCCACCGGGATTCGATCCCCGGATCGTCCAGCCCGTGGCGAGTCGCTATACCGACTACGCTGTCCCGGCCCACCCTTCGTTGTCGGTTATGAATATAATGCGTATATTATATGGTTTGGAATTAGGAAGGGCTATAGTTTCCTTACGTGTCTGTACCAGTTGTAATTGCATTCTAAATACCCGAAAACATTATTAGATTAAAGAACGTAACGTTAAAAGTGCCAGAAATGTTTTCAGTTATTTTTTGGGAACTCTTCTATGTTTCTGCAGTTGGCTGTGAGATAGAGCAAGGGGATGCTTCATCCACACTGCTTTTAGTGTTGCCCTGCAGTGTGATCTTCAGTTAGACAGACATTTCCGGAAATGAATGTCCTATACGAAGTACAGTAATGCGGAAATTCTGTCACAGGTGAAATCAAATAAGCATATTAATATGGGCCCCATACTTGCAACCAGACTTGTTACTGGTTACGGCGCTATGGCTAGGGTCCACCTTCCCTAGAGTGCCGTCTCGCGAAGAGTGATGTGCATCTCTGTGGACGCCTTAAGAAGCGATTTGCAGCAGGCGTCGGTGTCGAGCATGCTGTCATCTCTTGGCTAGAGATACTTGACACCGATTTCTTATACTCCGGAGTACAAGCCTTCGTGTCACGGTGGCACAAATGCTTTAGCATCAATTGTTACTACCTCAAGGTCTGCTGTATATCATCTGCTATGCATGTGTGTACATCGAAATCACAGTAAAGCTATGGGCGTCAGAGGGAGTTTGTTACTTTGTGATTTAAAACCACTTTGCATTTGAGTATCAGAAAAAGGTGTAAATAATTTGTCAATATTATTCTGAAGTTTACAGATATCGTAAACGTTTAAAAATTTTCTGGTACTGTGGACAGAGCTGAAGTGTAGGCCTCAGTTTCTGGAATTTGATTTGCCGGTCTTATTCTAATAACATAGTTTACAGTTACGACGTCCTAACTATACTCTTCAAAAGCCTGCAAAGTTTCGTGTGAACCATAAGGCCGATGGCTGCAAGCAGGCAGACAGACGGGGAGCATCAATAAACACAAAGTTCTATTTCTGGTGTGTTTTAAGGCGAAGCCACTTGAAAACAGACCAGTATGCCGTATAGTGCTGTTGTAGCAGAAGGCTTTGCAGCAGGCAAGCTGGAGGATCAACAAACATTATGTCTGTTAACACGAGAAACTTTGCGTCGCTCCAGAGCCCCGCCATGCACTGACCGGAGGCTGGATGTTACACTGGAGCGACTGTGTCACTTTTAACGTTGCAGTTTAAGGAAAACGTGGAGCGTCGGTAGCTGCCTGCTTTACCTGTTGGATGAAGTGGCTCTGTTACTATTTCTTATGTTTGTCACACCACTCAACGATAAGACAGCGAGAGGGCGTTGTTAGAAGTGTTCGAAAAGCGCTTTTGAAATGACTGTTAGCGTGTTCGATGGGCCGGGACAGCGCAATCGGTATAGCGACTACGCTGTCTCGGCGTGGGCGGTCTGGTGATCGAATCCCAGTGGGGGCGAGATTTTCCGTATTCATCCAGACCGGCCCTGGAGCCCACCCAGCCTCCTGTAAAATGGGTACCGGGTCTCTTTCCCGGGGGTAAAGCGGTCGGGGCGTGACAACCACCCACCCACATCTAAGGCCGAGGTTAAATAAAGAGTAGATCCATACCTCTGCTCCCCATCTGGGCCTTCATGGTCTGTCCTGGGGTGAACTTTACCTTTACCTTTATTAGCCTTTTTTGTGTACATCCGTCTGTCCGTCCGTTTGCATGGAAAAGCGCGACTCCACTGGACGAATATTCGTGAAATTTCGTATTTGATATTTTTACTAAAATTTGTTGACTCATTCCGGTACTGTCTAAAATCAAAAGCAACAGTCAATTTACGTGAGTACGTGCGTAAATTTATCTCTGTAATTAGTCAATATAATTTGGACAGACTGTGTTCTCTAACAATATGCACGTAACGCTCGTAACATGATTGTAAATCTCTTCATGGTACGAGATACCGATTATGACGAGTGCAGATCTGTATAAGGTACGAAGAAAATTTAGTGTGTTGTGTAAAACGTGGAATGGCACATTTAGAATACTCCCATCTTCTGTGTTTCTTTTAAAAATAGTCACGGATTTAGAATCTTGGAGACGTTACCAGATCGAAAGCACTTTAAGTTTTACGCTGTGGGCATAGTTACTAAACTCTCTTTGTAAATTGGGCAATATAGAATCAAATTCATATGTGGTGTTTTCGGACAAAATTTGAGTTCTATGATACGGCTCTTCTGGCAAGCAGCATTGCATTCTGTTTCTTAGACACACAGTCTGTCGTCGAACACTGTATCGATAGGAGACTACATATAACTGAATAGTGAGAGGGTTCACAATTTATACTCTTCGTCAGATATTAGTGGAGTTATCAAACTAAGGAAAATGAAATGGCAGGGGCCATGTAACATGCATAAGAGAGACCGGAAATGCAAAATAAATTTTGTCGGAAATTCTGAAGCGAAGAATCCACTTGGGAGACTTAACGTAAAAGGGAATATATTACGAGAACAGTAAAATTTGATTGTAAGAATCAGGGTGTAAGAATGTGAACTGGATTAATGTGGCTTAGGATATAGGCCAGTGGCGGGCTGATGTAAACAGGGGAGAGAAATTTGCTTGTTATTTATGCCACGGTTAATCCGTGAAATGTACGAGCATGATAGAAAAACGAAACATCTATCAGATATTTGCTCTATGCCTCTCCCTTTTACGATGTCGAGAAGGAGTCATAAAATTTGCAAAGTCTGAAACCTGAGATCTGCGCTCTTTTGGTATTTTACACAGCGTAGAATGGTAGTTTCTTACTGACATTTCGGGACAGCCTATCGGTCCTATCTTCAAGGATCAAGCATTCTCCTTCGACTGCTTGATCCTTGAAGATGGGATCGAGAAGTTGTTCCGAAACATCGATAAGAAGCTACCATTCAGCGCTGCGTAAAATTCTAAAAGAGCGCAGATTTCGTTTACACCGCAGCAGAAGCCTGCAATCACGTAAGTCTGAAACCTATATACAGGCTTCGGAAAGTAAAGGTAAATTTGGCCCTGTGCATGCCATGAAAAAATGTGCTGTGGATAGAAGTCTAACTCCGATTATTTTTAACCTCGACATCAGATGTTTGTGAATGATCATATACATGTCTCGGCCGCTTTAGACCCAGAGACAGAGTCCCCGGTACCCACTGAGCAGGAGACTGGGTGGAATCCACAGCTGTTCTGGTCGTTTTGGAGAAGAGAACTATTTCTTGCCCTGCTGGGAATCGAACCACTAATCATCATTCGTCCAGCCAGTAGCGTAATCGCTATATCGAGTACTATTCCTGCTTCTTTGGAAAGTTTGGATTAAAGTATCATACAAATCTGAATTATATTTAAATTACGAGTATAACTAGTTGGAATTTAATTAATCTCACCGATAACGTTTTCAACCATTCATATCAACCGTAGTACCATTCGTTGCATTACGAGCTGTCGCCCTTGATACTGTACCTACCCTTCACTAATTCTTGTCTTGCTTCTTCTTCTTCATATTCTTATGAAGTGTACACATTTTTAAAAACGGTTACGAAACGTCCGTTTGTTATGCAGGTCTACAAATTTTATATGGAATGGAGAAAATTTATTACTCAAAACTTTCCCGAATAAATTTTATTGTAAAATGTTAAAAAAAAGGGCACACATAAACCTTTCAAAGCTGTAAATTAAATTGCAGGAATACCTACTGTTTTCTTATAACACACAGATTCAAGAACAGTTGGTCATTCCCATGTTACGAACGAAATAGCTTGCTCACAGTCATCTATTTCCGTACGACTCTAAGCATTCATGACGATTAAGTGCCCTCAACATACGTATTCTGTTACTTAAACATCAGTGACGACTGTGTTTGTGATATGCACCGTCCTGTGACAGGGGTTGGGGTATCACAGCCGGTATTGCGGCTCTCTACGGGCTGGAAGGTTCCGGGGTTCGAACCACGGTGGGAGTAAGAGATTTTCTCTTTTCCAGACCCGTTCAGATCGGCCGTGGGGCCTACCCAGTCTCCTCAAAATGGGTAGCGGGACGCTTTCCTGAAGGTAAAGCGGCCGGAGAGTGAGGTTGATCACACGCATGTTTCTAGCGCCGCACCTGGAAAATAGGTAGAGCTGTACCTGTGCCTGCATAGGCATGTTATGGGAAACATGTACCTTACTGTCCTATGACACTGGGACTGTTTTAATTTAGTAAAGTTCAGACACACACATACACACTGTGACTTAGGCGCTGTGAAGGCTGATTCCATTAAGCTTCTAGCAGTATCGTTTTTGTATCTAGCAATTCCATGGAGAATTGAAGAGATGAAGAAGTATTGCCAAAACATCACACGGAGCGTGTTATAAATTATGGACGAAGAAGAAAAGTAAATTATCGCATTATATTCTCTTAAAGTAAAAATGTAAACACAGATATTACGAGAACCGAATTCAAAGGAAGTGTCTAGTTTATTTACGCTGATTTGTTACAATGCCCACAGGACTATAGCACGGGCATACAGGGTGAGTAAAATAATTAGGAGAACTTGAATAACTGAGTGACGAATAGGAGTGAGATAGAAACAATTAGTTGTTCCCCTAGAGACTTTCACAGCCTGGTGAGGGGACGATGTGTACTAAACACGTAACAAAGTGATTCTATTCCAAAGAATAAGGTGACGCACACAAAATAATGGGCACTTCGTCAAAATGTTGTTTAAAGGTGTCAAGTTGATTATTAATATACTAAGGTAGATTAATATTGTAGGAAGTACGATGATTCCTGCATCATCCTCGGGTGCTGCAAACAGGGTAAGGAATGACTATTTTGCATGTGGTACACATCATATCTTTGTTTAATATTTTAGGTAAATACGTACGTTTGGAATGTACCGCAAATAGGATGAATAAATCACCAGTAAGCATTATTTTAGTCACAGTACGTCATTACTTCACTATTTTAGGTGAATATTTTATGGCATATGGCGATCCCGGTGGCCGCGCGGTCTAAGGCGTGGGTCTGCGGCTGTTCGCATGCTGGGATTGTGGGTTCGAATCCCGCCCGGGGCATGGATGTCTGTCTCTTGTGAGTGTTGTGTGTTGTCAGGTAGAGGTCTCTGCATCGGGCTGGTCACTCGTGCAGAGGAGTCCTACCGAGTGTGGTGTGTCTGAGTGTGCTCGTGAAGCCTCGATAATGAGGAGGCCCTGGCCCACTAGGGGCTGTTGCGCTACTGGAAAATAAAATTATGGCACATACAACTTTCTGCGCCAATGTGCCATGTAGCGATCAGGACAGAGAGGAAACTTCTGATCTATTATATCGAGAAGATTAGGAGGCAGCGACCGTTTTGGGAAAGTTAGAAGCTACGAAGGAGCAAAAAGTGTTACAGTTTTCTTATTTCATCATGTTATTGGAACTAGAGTGGTTTCGTGGAGCGGAGTGGCAAGGGGAAAAGAGAGCAAACGTTTCAGGTTATTGAACGGAGATGGTGGCGGTATAGGCAATGTGGATGTTTATGAGATTTCTGAAAATAGAATCGTAGAGCAACGTGCTTCCCCACTATTCCCATCATGCCCGTCATGCGTGTGTGTGTAATGAAGGCAGATGTATACCTCGACCTTTGTGCTTGTTGCGTTAATGGCCTGCCAGGAACTTGACTCCATGTGTAGACTACACGACAATTTGTAATGCGTTGTGAATTTGCAGATTACGGTAACAGATGCGAATGGACGCGTTTCTTGTTTGAAGCGTTTCAACGAATTTGGTGCCGAGATTCTTTCGCGATTTCGTGTTAAGACTTTGAGTATGCTTGCAGATTCTCCTGTATTTTAATTTCTCTTATTTCGGTTCGAATCATGTCTGGGCCCAAAGAAGAATGTCGGACGAGGGGAGAAGATTACGTATGTAGTAGCTGCTTCATTTGAACTCTCTGCCTATTGTTAGGATCGCTAAATCAAGCGGGATGACATGAGCGGCACATGTAGCACGCATTGATGAAATGAGAAATACACAACTGAAAGGGAAGGGGCAGATCCGTGTGTAAGTGCGAGGATTACGTTGAAATTAATTTTAAAGAAGAAGAAGGTGCGAGAATGTGGACTGTATTCAACTGGCGAAGGATAGGATCCAGTCACAAGGTTTTGTAAGCAACGAACCCAGATTTCATAAAAGACTTTGAATTTTATACTAGCGAAAAAAATCATCCGCTAAGGAGGACTCTGGTCCGTGATGGTGGATACAGTACGTAATTAACTTTAGACTGGGGACAGGAAGCAGGTCTGTATAAATATAGCTGAACTTCCGAGAAAGCTGTGGCCATTCTTTCCGTTCACTGAGAAGTGCGTACCGACAGACAAGCTGTATACGAGTATCTGCGTTTGTTTGAAGGGAGGATATGTTTGCAGCCTGTCCGGTTTCCAGCTCCTGTATCGTACAGTGTGGTGTGGCTGCCAAGTCAGCGAACACACAGAATGCGTTCCTCTGTTCTGTTTATCAGTATAATCTTCGCCTAAATATTTTGATTAGAATGTATCTAAATACTGTAGTTAAGTGTTTCAGTGTGCCACTATCTCGCAAACAGCAGTACATCTTCATGCCTGAATATTCTTGTGTGTCCTTCCGACTGGCCCTTTAAAGCAGCTGTCTTGAATCCGTTCGTACGATGTTAAGAAACGAGTAGCTACATAACAGTGTGAATCAGGATCTTTCTTTTATAAGTTCACAGTTGCTAAGCTGCTCAATATATATGTCGTCTTTTATATCATACGAAGGATGCGTGCAGTTTTCACAAGATTCTGCCACTTGACCCTGTCCTGTGCCAGACTAATCCAGTCTGCAGTGTTATGTACCCATTTACCCCGTTTACGCCTAAGTATTGCAAGTGGTCTCTTTCTTGATGCCTACCCTCTAAAATTGTGTATTTATATGATATTACTGCATGCTACATGATCCGCCATATTCACCCTCTTGAATCTATTTACCACAATGAATTCGGGAAAGAGTACAGTACGTAATGCAGCTAGTTAATGCAGCAAGGTCCAAATATTTTACCCAGTGTTTCATGTTATATTCACCGTGAATCATGATAACAAATTAAAAGTTTAAAAACCAACAAATGCACTGTATATGTAGGGGCATTTGACTTACTTGTAAGAATACAGTGCATTTGTTGGTTTTTAAACTTTTGATTTTACCCAGTGATTTGCTCTCAAAAGCCATGAACTTGTATTCTTAAGGCGTAAGATCATGTTACGTGTCCATAGGCTCTGAAGCACCAGGTGAATTATAATTGTGTGCACTTTAATTTGCAGATAGTTGGATAGAACAGGGGGCAAGAAACAGTTTTTACCTGAATGGCGGCAGCATTCTTCAAATCTAATCTACTCTTAATTTTCTCCAGGCTTTGAGTATATTTATCAGCAGTTTGAATACCCGCTGAAAATCCAAACTCTGAGTACGTCCCGAATACAAAGAACAAGTTTTCCCCTTTGTAACTAATATTCGTAAATTTGTTAAGGTACTTGCTTTATGCGACGAAGTACCAAATTTTAAACACTATCATATGATGACAAAACGAGTGTTTCATTCCAAAGCTGTAAGCGTGCAAGAAATATGCGAAGAATTAGAATGGAAAAAACGCTCGCAATGTTGATTGCATGAAAGGGTAAGGATAAAGGGGTCTGTCAATGGAAGAAATAGATTGATCGGCTAGGTAAAATGTCCTGTGGATTTGATGTTGATTTGTACGACCGATAATAGACACTTACTTTTTGACTTACTTGCGTTGTAGAGTTTAGTTATTTCTTCCCATTGTTTGTACCACTCTCTACTACAATTCATTCTGATCATATCAGTTAAGCGACATTGAAACGTTTCATCCTACTGCATTTGGCTGAAATGCACTGCTTGGTTATTTACGATCAAGGCATTTGGGGCACAGAACCTTCACATATGCCACGCTAGATTTTTCCCTTTCGTTCTAGGCATGAAATTTCTGAGGTTGATGAAACGTAGTTAATTATACAAGTGCTAATAAAGATACTTTAATTTATAAAAAATTTGCCGCAGTGAAGTTAATTAAATTTTTTGCACAAGTCCATGCACCGATCTGTTTGTTGGGTGCTATTTGACACAAACATACTCGTGAGGACGAAGCGAAAATTAACGAACAATACCACATAGACATGAACTTTGTGATAATTGACAGCATTAATTGTTTTTCTTTTGTTACAGGTAAGTTTTGCCAGTAACGACGCTAGATTTTGGTGTGAAATCTGCTTTGGGTGTTGTGTACTTCCTGGCTGTGGTGAGTTGTCGGATTACGAGTACATGTTTAGTTATTTGAGTGTTGTCTTATTCTTGCTGTAAAATGTAAACTGTAACGTTATTTCATGCTTGCTTAAGCACAGCGCTATGACGACATACGGATGTATAGACGTACGCATTCTGAACCTCGGCACCAGGTTGAGGTGACTGGTCAGTTTCAGCACCAGGTGCTTGCTTTCTGGGAAAGAGCCTCCGGTATACTTTGAAAAATAAATTGGGTAGATCCAAGAGCCGCTCTGGTTGCTGTAAGAAAGAGAAACATCTCTGCCTATGACGCTAATCGCATCTCGATTCGTCTGTCGTCCAGCCCATAGCCTAGCCTCTGTACAGAATGACATTTCCCGGTCCCTGAACGTGACAAATGAAAGTAAGAGAGTCTTGTTATCCGCACACAGAACGTGTCTACGGAAAAGTATACACTTTAAGATGGAATGGACAATAATTCTGTTTCTTAGAGCAAGGACGATCGAAATTTCGCCGTAGTTGCTGTTTACGTCAGGGCGCTGTTGCAACAGAGCGAGAAACGAAGTGAGTGTTCCCCCCGGGTCAGCAATACGGAGTTCATGTCTTACGAACAGGAATTATTGAAGTTCAGCTATCGTAGTGCGTGACGATGTAGCACACGTGGGATTATGAAAGATGCATATACACTTGTAGTCCGAAGATCTGAATAGAAAAGACCAGGTGGGGTATGAAGGCGTAGACAGAAGGTCATTGTTATACTGGATGTTAACTAAATATTTTGAGCTGACACATCCCTGTTGCGTTATTAAATTACAGAATTTTTTTTTTGGTCAAAACAGTCGTACAAAACATACAAAGTACGATAAAACAGACAACATGTTTTGGCTTATTAAGCCATAATCGGGCCCTTATTAGGAACATTAAAAATACACTTAACACCGCAACAGGTGCGAGAGCTCCACCTTTACGTGTAATAATAAGTTATAAATGTATAAAAAAATGTTGAATAAGGAGTTTTAACACAAAATGCCTCTATATATAAAATAAAAGCTTGATATGCATTTAAATTCCTTCCGAATTTCTTGGATATTTCTAGTTGAAATGTTTAAGGCCATGACAGTTGCGGCTGCACTAAAACGTATAAAAGAAAAATTACTGGAATATATAACGTTTCCTTAAGTCCAGAAGAATGCATGTTAGTCGTTATGAGGTGACTGTATACAGGAACAGCAGACTCTTGTGTAAAGGTTGTGAATTGTACCAAAGAAACGGCACGTGTTTACGTTAGACCATTATAACTTGAGCAAGGGTGACAACATACAAGCTTACGGCATTTTTTCAGTACTGCTCTAAAGTTGAATTTGACAACATTTTTCAAGAACAGTTTATCGTGCCCATAAATAAACATGTTAAAAATTAATGAGTCCAAGTTTTATGTCATATACTGACTGACTGACTGACTACACGCATTGAGAACATTAAGACCGTGACGCATACATTTGTGTGTTCCATGCCCCGGTTATCGCAACTTAAGCACATAATGCTTGCGTAAATAATTCTTTAACAATTAAGTGTAAGTCCTGACTGTTAATACTCATTGTCGTATTCCCACGGCGTATAGCGTCATACGTGTATTTAAATTTTTGTGACATATCTATATGTATCTCTTGTTTTCCTTTCAAAAATAGTAATAGCCGAGTTAATCAGAAGTTTTCTGACCTTTTATTGAATTCTAAGATTTATTACCTTAATTTCAAGAGCCTGAAACTCCGACATAACTCGAGCCAGATCAATCCACTCCACATCCTTCCACTCTTTATAATATTCGTTTCCCATTTACGCCTATTTTATTCTGTGACCTCGTCTCTACAATTCTTTTCTCTCTCATTTTGTATGAAATTGTAATTTCTTGTGCGCCCCGTGTGTCGCTTAATCCTTCGTTTAATCCCCCCAATAATTTCACTGATAATACGCTGTAGACAGACAGGCGGTCTGACTGACAGACACTGTAGCTTCATTGTGTCTCCAGTGCAAGCCGGAACTCAGTATACGTGGAGCGTTAATCACTCACAGCTTTCATAACATGTCGTTTTTAATCCAGGCGTCAGAATAAAAACTTAGCCTTTCAGTAATTTGTCTTTATAACGCTTGTGTGACGGGACACAACACACTTCACAGACTGTCAGGAAAAAAGTGTTCCTGACGGAAGCGGAATTTGATAGTTCGTCTTAAAATGTGCAAGCAAGCAAGCCTACAATTGCCATGAAAATAATAAATGTGGATATTGTAATAATTTTCTTTAATTACCGGTATTCTTTCTATTATTATTATTATTATTATTACCATGACCACCACCATCATCATCATCATCATCATCCTTAACAGTTGATTATCGGCAGCCATTACCCAGGGAGTACAGCGGTAGGAGAGCAAAGCTGACCACTCACATCCAATGCCAAGAGTGTAAATGTGCGGAGCTGTACCTCCACTCCACATGCTTTCTTTCAAAGTACGTAAGCGTGGGGACAGTTTTTCCTTATCCTTAACTAGAGTGTCTGCGACGAATTGGCGAAATTTCACGCACGTTTTACAGACGTAATTTGAAAACTGAATCATAAAATCCGTAGGTCGGTTCGACACTCTGATCAAATTAAACTCGCGTGTACTATAGATATGAACACAGAATCAATTTTAAATTAACATGTATTAGCATCAAGGACAGAAGACAGAGATTCCGTTGGGAAATTGCAGAACGCTGTGGAAGGAGCACTTGGTCTAGAGTTATCGACTGTTCTTTTAAAGGTCATGGTGGGTCATATCCTTAAGACATACAAGACATTTGAACGTCGTATCCCCAGGCGATTTACCATTAATTGCGCCCATTATTGAAGCGACGGGCGGATAAAGTTTAAAAAATGCTGACCTTTTTGTAAGAAAAGGAAGAAGGAATGGGGAATAATTAAAATTATAATAGTTGAGGGCTGAAATATAGGTCATAACACTGTTCTTTCTTGTATGTTAAAGTTACGTACTGTGTATCCAAATACAGGGAAATTAAAGCGCACTCACATTACTCTGTATAATTTTTAAAATTTTCGCTGGACTATCCGCGATAGTCCAGCGAGAATTTTAAAAACTTAACAAGTGAAATTAGCGTCACATTTATTATGTTACTCAATCTAGTATTATTATTTCACAGGCTGCACTTTTCTTCTTTCAGTTTTTAACGGACTAAATAACTAACCAGCGAACAAACTAACGAAATGACTGACCCAATAAAATAAATTCCTTCTTCATTATCTAATAATCACTCCGCCACTCAAAATTCCCAGACTTTTATGGAACCGACAAACATTAATTTGGCCTGTACTGATTTTTGCATTCCCCAGTCATATACTTCGATCTTCTAAACGCCAGACTTGCACCTACTTACAGATTTGAATAAATGTTTTTCGCAATTTTTTTATAAACATCGATTCTACAGTATTAATACGTGTTCAGGAAACAACTCGACTGTGCTTTTTTTTTACTTTTAAAGTATAATGGAGAACACAAATCCGGAAATAACAACTTCGTTTTCCATAAATTTTCTCTTAAATTTATAAATTTGCAAGATCATTTCAGGTGTTATAATAGCCATTTCGTTGACCGCATTTCCAGTAAACGCTTTCAACTCTGTAATATCCGCCATTATTCGAGAGTTCATGTTAGAACTGCATGCATTATCGATACCGTTCAAGATGGCGAGCAGCAATATGGGAAGCTATCTTCACACGTACAAGACGTCCTGCACATGCTTATAGTGTTACCAAGACGTGTCCTCCATAAGGAATCGTGTCTTGCGTCTTTGAGTACAGGAAGGGAACAAGTGCTTTCATTATTCTCTACCTTGAGTATATATACATAAATAATACGTGTATATAGGCCTGTATATCCTTCCTAAATACCTTATTTTAAAAATGCTGTTAAATGAATCAGTATTTTGTTGTTACAGTGTATAAGGTTCTAACACAGTACTTCTTAATCTACGCTAAATACTTAACTCTGTACACCAGATTCCTTCTTCAGAAGTGCACCTCCCTGAAGATGGCCATTTGGGTGGCCGAAACATATAGGAGGTATGCGTTGTGTGTAATATACTTTCATACAATTATGCGCATTTGTTGGTTTTGTTATCGAAACACAAGACGTACTTTAATAACACCGTTAAGCGGAATTAGTTCACTTCTCGCCGCTGTTCCAATTTCCCGTGAGTCGAGGTCCACGCTTTTTTATTCATTGTATTGCAGTTAATATTAAGTTTTTACTCACCGTATTGGAACTATGTTCTGAAAATGGTTTCCTTCAGCTCTGTCACAGTCGTTAATCTAACAAACAAGTTGTTCGTTGCAGTTATGCTGGTGAAACTGTAGACGCCGTATTCTGAATGCTTTTGTTCAGATCGTCTTCGGTGCGGGATAAGTGCTATACAGGCATGCTTAATATGCCCTAAAGTTGTTGCAATTTCTGGCTGGAAGAAAGACGTGTGCTTCCCTGTAATCAGGCAGGTGTTCAGAAGTGATGTCAGAATGTGTGTAATGTATCGTTGTTGAATACATTATCTACGAAGACAAGGGGCCCAGTAATCATATTTTCACATAGAGTATATCGCACACCAACATTGACATATAATGGCATGGGCGTTATGGATTAACATGGGATTTCCTGAGGACCAGGGCGTGCTGTTATTGGAGTTCGCTTATCCACTGAGAAGACACTAAGCGGCTTCGCTGAACAAAATTAATGTGACGTCATTTTTTTCCATCATGCACCAAATGAATGTGCCAGTCACAAAATTCAGTCTTACTTCGTGATCCGTGTCGTAGAATCCGTCAGCTTCGGCTGTGTTGCATTATATGGATGTAAGTGGAGAACTTTTGTTGCAGTTCTTGCTAATAATGCAGACGCGTCCGTTTGCTGTGAAAGTCGTACGACGATTTTCTTGGAGACGTATTCAATCTGTCGCTAAGTTGAAATCTGCGGTCTTCTGGGGTATTACGCTGTCAAGATTTCCCACTCGGACTCTTGACTCGTGAGGATGTGACCGATACGTTGTCCCGAAACGTCGGTAAACAATTACCACACGACGCCGCGTAATATCCCAGAAGACCGCAGATTTCATAAACATCGCGGCGGAAGCCTGAAATCAAGGTATCGCTAAGTTCGTCCAATTTTTATCAGTTAACAGACCTGTCTTATACTCGTCTTCTTCCTGTCTAGAATGGAATCTTTGCTCCAAACATTTTTACGTAATCGTTAATTAATTTTAATACATGAATAGGCACAGTAGGAAATCTTCTTCTGAATTTACGACGAGACTTCTTGCGGGAACTCAATTGCTGTATGTATGATACATAAATATGCGAAGATCCAGTGAGATCTTCATTACGACCGATGACTGAATGATGACGCATGCAGACATGACCAGCTGTCTACGGTAACATCCGTGTTAGCGGGCTGCTAATTTGCTGCCTTTTATACGATCAAAGAGACTTCAGGAATTGTGAAGTCGATATTGGTCAGATACAACAGTGTTGCTCTACTACTACTACTACTACTACTACTACTACTACTACCACTACTACTACTACTACTACTACTACTACTACGACTACGACTACTACTACTACTACTACTACTACTACTACTACTACGACTACGACTACTACTACTACTACCGTACTATTACTACTACTACTACTGCTGCTGCTGCTGCTGCAGTGACTGGCTCGGAGAGACCAAGCAGAAGGTACTATTATCTCCCATACCAGATTAGGATGGAATAAATCTCCCGGAAGTTTGCTATGATAATGGCATTGTAAATTTTAAGTAAAAATCAGAAATTAAAGACGGATAACTGCGCAGTGCGCCGTCAATTTCTTTTAATCTTAACAAAAAGACAAAATCAACGGTGGTGGTGGTGATGATGATGAAAACAACTCCAATAAATTGTCAAGACTTTCTGACGACTGTGCTTTTGCAAGGATGCATAGTGAATGTGACGAATATACGTATTGCTGCTGAAAGAAAGAGAGACTGATGGATATTCAGAAGCAAACACAAAGGTGTTGTGTATGATTGTTTAGCGCTTGGTTATGACTGAAGCTACGTGAATGTAAAACGGAGATAACAAGAATAATATCAGTTATAAAAGCCATGACGAAGTAGTCGGACTGAAGACTGTAGTCACCGCACGCTTTTCACATTCCATTACATATCTCAACTTTTACCCTGAAGTAAGTATCGTATAGAGAAAGAACTGTCGCTTGTTAGAGAATGCAAGTAAGAGATTCTTTGGGTTGAAACGTTTTTGTTGAGAATTCTAAAAAGAAACTGTGGAAGGGGTTTCCGTATTGTGGCGCAATAAAGTACATCGTTTTGTGTGCAGGGCAATTATGACAGGCCGCATTACATTGCTACTGCTGCTTACCTTGAATACATCCTTGCCGTTATAAAAATAACGTCTACAGAGTCCTTAATATCTTGATCGTAGTCTGATGGCGCTTCTCAATTACAAGTAAAGACGAAATTTCAAATGAATATAATAAATGTTCAGTCATTCTGTAGTCTGTCTTATGACAAGTCCGTAGCCTCTTCCAAAGCGAGATCTCCACAGGGTGCGATCTAGTGCTTCCTCTTTCAATTTCCAGTATATTCTCTTTTCCTTAAGGTCATCCAGCAGCTGCTTACATCTTCTCCCTCGTCTTCCCGTTATTTCTATCCTTCCTTCTAACTTTCCTTCAATCACGTGTTTCAGAAGGCAGTTTCTGCGTAAGATGTGACCAATCCAGTTAGCCTGTCTTCTTTTTATTGTAAGTAGGATATTCCTCTCCTCATTGACTCTGTGTAATACTTCATCATTTCTCACACGATCGGTCCAACTGATCTTCTCCATTCTTCTCCAGCACCACATTTCAAAACTTTCCAGATACTTCTGATCCATTTTCCGAAGTGTCCACGTTTCAGCACCATACAAAGCAATGCTCCAAATGTAGCACTTTACTAGTTTCTTCCTTAAATTTAATTCCAGTTTGCTGGTGAAAAGATTCTTTTCTTGTTGAATGCTGCTTTAGCCATGACAATTATAATAAATGTATTGGAGAAAAAATGGGAAGCAGTTGGTTTGTTTGTAATCAGCTATGAAAATAAACATTAAATGTGGTAGGATGAAATTTTTACGTTGTTTCAGGCATTACTACGGGTTTTGAAGCCATAAAAATGTGTTGCGCACATTTGGGTTCCTAGAGGGTACCGCGGTATTGCCGCTGTCTTGTCCTTGGTGATAACGATTGTTGGAAAGAACTGACAGACGTAGCGCTCTGCGTCGTTAAAGAATGTAATTGCAAAGTAGGTAAGATTGTCATTTTTCAGAGTATTGTTTCTTGATTTCCTCCAGTTTGAAGTTCCCAGAAATCATATGGTTTCAACTTCAGCTTTTAGTAACTTGTAAAACCTGTTACAGCGTTGTTGTTGTTGTGTTTGTTATGATTGATTTGTAAGTTATTTTGATATGCGTGTGTTGTTCGGAATTTAGGAAACATTTCCCTGTACTTCATCAGGATTAGAATCGAGTGGTGGACTGTCATAAATACTATAGTATGTGTTAATTTCAATAAAAGACGGAGAATTTCTTCTGCAGCTGATGAATATCGATTTTTCAGCAAAGCCTCTGCTCCAAGCGGTTACCAAAATAATGCTGTTACATTTATTCCACAGATAAGTGTACTGTAAGATTATATATGTTGTATGTATATAGTTTTAGTTGTACGTTAAGTATTTTGAGAAACGAATCGAATTTGATATGGCCAGTTTGACATTGTCTAAGCCCGATTAGAATCTAATTATTTGCACTCACCCTAAATTCATAGTGGCACTGAGTTTGACTAAACATCACTTACTGAGGATTCCTTAGTGGCCAGTTGTGCCTGGCAACAAGAAACGTAAGGTATTTCACTTGAAATCGTTGTGGAGTTGTGCACTTTGTTTCTTGAATTTAACACAGATACCTCCCAGAGCAGCCGACTCTGTGGGAAAATCCAATTGGCGAATTCCAGAGCGTCACAGACGCCCGCTCCTAAACCTCTCCTGCTTGTTTCGGAGTGGAAATTGATCTGGGGTTGTGCATTTCTAGTTAGACCTTTAAAGGCTTCACACTCGCAACACTTATGAGTGCGATATGCTCTTTTACAATTTATGGACATGAAGCTGTAAACTAAAATATTTACTTCTCTCATGACAGAATATTTGCCTGAAACATAGGCGTGGATAGGAGGATGTTAGTAGTGTGGGATGTGGACTGTTTCCAACTGTCTTCGGATAAGGAGTTTGAGGTGATTCATCCCCGTTGTGTTTAATATTACAGTTGTAAATTTTATATTTTAATTTCTATACGCAGCCTGATGATGGCGTAACTATAAGATGAAACATGTAGCTGTTTTATGTAAGTTTAATGTACAGTTGTGTTTGACGGAAGAATATTTGTTCTGCATTGACAAGGAGTTTATTGGCTCAGAGCAGTCGTTAGATTCTGCAGCAGAACTGTGCTGCATGCAGTTAAAGTGCTATGTTATATATGCTATAAAACCACGTGTCATTTCAAAAACCATACCATATCATTGACAGTTGCGGACAACTTGGTGGCACTCCAGCATCGTATTCCTGAATTCCCGGGTTGAAGCCTCGTCGAGGAGATCAACAATCCTGTTTTATTTGTCGTGGTTTTCCTAACTCCTTCCAAATAAACGTCGGAAGAGTAGGCTACCTCAAGTTCGTCCATGGTTGCTTACTTCCACTTCATTTCCAAGGAATTCATCATCCTATAGTTCGAAGCTAATACAGAGTGAGTTACTGATGGCGATCATCTGTAAGTAAATCATAAACAAAAACATGTTATCGCAACTAATTGCCAATTAATAAGTCAATTATTAACAGTATTTAATATTAATATTTTTACAGGTACCTGATAACCTAAGGGTTATTTATATTTTAGTAGGAACGGTATATTTGTTTTTAGACAATAGTAAAGTAATTAAAAGGAAATAAGCTATTAATTCAAACTGAACTGTGGGTTGCCAGACGTACCTCCAAACTTATTCTGGGTCCCTGCTGATAAAATTTCATAACCCATGATTCTGAAAGTACTCATGTAGAAGAATATTCAAAGAAACTCAGACTACAGATTTCAAGAATTTTAAATTTAGACGGAAATGGGCATGGAAAGGTAGCCCCTTCCCGTTGTCTTTAACTGCCGGTCACTTGAATAACTCTTTTCAATGAAACGTTAGAGTTGTACCTTTGGGAGCTGGGCAGCAAATGAAGAGGATGCCAGAAAGAGTGAAAAGTTTCCTTTTGTGGCGTGTGGGTATCAGATCTGTCGGTAAAGATGTGGGGCGGTAGGTGAGATTGCCCGTGAAGTTTAAGAAGCTGGGCATGAGAGAGAATGCAACAAGAGGTAGGTACACTTATTTTGATGTTTGGTTACTGAGATCTACTGGATAAGGGAAGAAAAGTTTTTAATTGAAGTTTCCCTTGTCGACGCTCGCAACTACCCCCACTCTCTGCCATCCCCTATTCCTTTGTGGAATAAGGGCAACTCAGCGGCCTTTTTCTTCTGTTGTTTTTTTTTAAATTTAGTAAGGAAGGGCTTTTGGCTGTTTCTTTTCTCGTATGTTCTCCCTTGTGCGGGAAAGTTGGAGGATTAAGGGCGAATCTTTCGTCTTCGTGTGTGTCTGCCATTCCACCGCCTAGACCACAACCAGTACCTCTCAGGTTTACTCAACCCTTTTAGTCTCTACTTGCTGACCCGATGTGACCTTTCAAATACATTCTATGTAACACGACACCAGCCTTCCTCTACTGAAGAAATACATCTCTGTGTTTGATGTAAATCGCTATGAATGACTCTTATTCGTATAAGTCATGGGACATATCTGAAATGACGACTGACCACGGAAAGTAGCGGTACAACAATTATTTAAAACCCAACAAATCTCACTTTATAGTGACTGAATTAGGAAATTTGACGCCATTGGATTAGTGCTTTAAAAGCAGAATTATTACACAGGAAAAATACGACATATTTAATCATGGTAGGATTCTTTGTCAAAAGCAAGTATCTTTCATCCTTTATTTACATACTCTTGTAGTCACACACGAGTACGGACTTGATCCACACACAGTTGCTGATGGGCAAATGTACGCATCCGTCTTAGTTTAACACAAGAACATTTTGACAGTATGCTAAGGTAATGTTTCTGACACGTACTAGTATATGCGGAATACGCCTATGGCCTATGTCGTAATTTGTGCTTAATTCCTACCACACGTTGTACATGCTCGAATCATGTTCGACGTACATTAAAACTGCCCATATTTACACACGACAGGCTGTGTTTCTTTAAGCGTTTGCTGCTAAGAACTGTGGCATGTAAGTTTTTATTTAACTAATGATAAGGTAAACAGCCTTTCTTTAGATGACGATAGCCACTCAGCTGGCCAAGGATTTTGCTGTCTCTTGCGGAATCAGAGTTGGTGTAATGTGGGGCCTACCACATGCCAACTGATTTTGTGCTTGTAAAATATTACTTTATGTACAGGAAGTTAGCAATGTCTACTACAATTTTAAAAATGTTTTCTTTACAATGCATGTATATGACACCGGCTTTTTAGCTGAATGCAGATGTTCTTTATATTATTTAAGGTGAAGTCCCTTTGCACGCTATAAAGGCATCTGGGGGAGCGGAGGCATGGCGCCACACATTTTGAACACTGACACTAGATGGGAGTGAGTGGTCAGATTTACGCCCTGACCACTCAATTCCCGGTGAATAGGCCCCGGTACCCGTTGAGAAGGAGGCTGGCCGGACAACCAGAGCTTGTCTGCATAATTTGAGAAGAAAAAATCTGTCGCTCCTACCGGGAATCAAAACACGATATTTCGGTCATCAAACTCGTCTTATTGTTATTGTTATTATTATGTTCAAATTTACATCATTACCCTACACATGTGTCCGTGCCGGAAAGCTGAAGCTCCTGTCTTAACCCCAGCACTCTTTACAGTCGACGGTCTCCTGGCAGGAACCTTAGCAACACTCATCCGTCCTTCTCGAAATAATTTCTGTTTTTCGTAAGTTTTTCTATGCATCGCAAAACCAAAAATGCCTCAGGTGAACTTCCAAAACTGTCACATGAATGGACCGCAGATCGTTTATCATATCAGTTGCTTTTTATAAAAGATAAACTTGTCCAAAATGTATTGAAAACTAGCTAGTGAACGAGATGCAAAGTTAATATTATTTATATCCATCTCCTTTTTTCTTATATTTTTAAGTAACTTAAAATTGACTCTACTCTTTACTTCCTCTCTTATTGGTCACTTCAAACACGATTCTATTGGCACTTGACCCCGATGTTTGGATGGAAGTGCGCTTGGTAGCTGACGTCACCACTTGTTTCCTTAGTTCGCGGAGGGGCTCGTTGAAACACACGGGTCACCAGTGTGTGTGTGTGTAGCACTGGAGGCCCTCAAGTGGCAATATGCTAACATGTCCGTCAGCGACTGTTACATGCTGAAGTGATAATCGAAACCCTTGTCATGTGGGTGAGCTTATTTATCCTGCGTAGTGCACTTCGCGCCGTGTACATAACTTATTTATCTTATCAACGAAAAGCTTTCAAGAAAAATTATATGCCAAATTTTTATATCCCGAGGTTTTCTTTTCGACAGTCCTGTGTTAAAGGTGAACTGACAAATACATTGCTGTGTAATGTACTATAATCTTGAGATATAACTTATACTGCCCTTAAAATCTTCGATTTACCTTACGTTTTTATTTATGAACCTAAAGGTTCAGACACACAAAAGTCGAACTTTACCCATTATTTTATTTTGAGTGTGAAATTTGTCCATCATCTTGAGGAGATAAAATGGTTTGGATGTGTTTGAGAAAAATTTTATTAGGCGAATTATGTCTACGGCAAAGTAAAAACAGGACCCAAAAACATTTCAGAATGAGCATCGTTATAATTTGTGTTCTTCGCCAGATACTATTAGGACGATCAAATAAAGGAAAATAATATGGGCAGTATATGTACCACGCACGGGAAAATGTGAAATGTGCACAAACGTTTAGCTGGAAAACTTAAAAGGAAGTGACAACTTGATGTACGTACATGCAGGTGGAAGATAATATTAACACGAATCTTAAATAAATAATATGAGATTTTATGGACTGGATTTCAATTGTTCAGGACGGTATATTACAAGAACGTCCAGCATGCAGCCCGCCGACCAAGTGCTGCTCTCTTGATATCGGATTGCGACCCGCCTGGGATTTTAAGCCAAACAACCACCCAATTAGTTAGAAAATATGAACTGGTAGGCCAGTAGGGCCTAACCATCTGCCCACCGCTACCGTTATTTAGTATAACTGCTGCTGGGTGTCATTGCAATATGAAACTTTATTGCTCATAAAATATCCACATTTGCCAATAGGCCATACTTCAACACTCTTATAATTAACGTATTAATGCGGCCAGCACACGTATGGATTTCTGATTATGCGGCACAGTAATGGAAAACGTGGATGCCTTCGGTCGATTAGACGACTGCTGTAAAAAATTTAATAAATATTGTCTCAAGAAAGACAGGACTTGCATGACATTATGGCGAACTATCACTTTCTTAAGAAGGAGTCTGCTTTATTGAATTCCATAGTGAGTTAGATAATTAGGTCTTTGATATAATAGAACTCTGCTACATAGACACAGTTTTGATGGTCCCACACATCGCCGTCAACCAAACGTTTCGCGTGACGGCAAGCAGGGCAGCGAATGCC
Organism: Reticulitermes speratus; assembly: GCA_021186555.1. Classification (NCBI taxonomy): domain Eukaryota; kingdom Metazoa; phylum Arthropoda; class Insecta; order Blattodea; family Rhinotermitidae; genus Reticulitermes; species Reticulitermes speratus. The sequence continues at coordinate 42,317,278 of JAJKFL010000003.1, read as the reverse complement.
GCTAATGTTAGGCTTCTACTAGACATGCTGAAAAACGGTGCTAGAAACCGTTTGCTGTGTGAGTTACTGCATTGTGTTTACTGAAAAGAGGCGTTTTGTTCTCGTGTAATCAGACAGGTGTTCAGAAAAATTTGTCAGAATCTGTGTTACATATCGGTGTAAATTTATAATCTCAGGAAATAAAAAAGTACCCTATAGTCCTAGTTGCTCTATAGCACCGTACACGAACTTCAGCATCACGAAATGGCAATCTTTGGATTAAAATGAGGTTCTGTCGGACCAGTACTCATTATTATGAGATTTTGCCTATCCACTGACATGACATCAAGCTCAACTGATAAACAGAATGTGTGCTCTGTTTACCCAGCGTACGCTCCTGGAGATAGTTCACAAATTTGATTTTTCTTTGTAATCTGCCTCATAGATTCTGTGAGTCAAAGCTGTCTTATATAGAGGTAAATGTAACGGTTTTATTGCGTTGACACGCCCATATGCTGTGCAGTAACATCACAATTTTCTTGGAGATTTCTTAGATCTATCATTATTTCTTCCAGTTTCTTGTTTGTGCTTTCTTGTTTAAAACCTAACCTGTGTGAAAACTTTTTTACGCCTTTGCTAATTATTTTCCTGTGTATAATTAAGCTTTTGGGAATTTTCTTCCGAATTTGTCAAAACTGTTTCAGCTACTGTGATTAGCGTATGTATCATGTGTACATAGATCGAATACCGACTGCACATGAGTCACAAAGACGGTACAACCTTCTCCCACGAGCCGGCGCGTGGGCTCCGTGTGTGGCATGGGCGATCCGACGGGAAGGGAATAGCGACTGGAGTCATTTTAAGATAATAACAGTGTATTTAAAAATAAGAATATGGAGAGCGAATTGATTCAGTTTCAGAAAACGAACGGCAGATTAAGCTTATAAGCCACCCTGGAAGGGAACTCTCTTAACGAATCTCAAATCTAAAATCTAGTGTCTACAGCACAGCGTTACATGTGCTAACCGAACCCTGGATAGGCCTGCATGGTTCATTAAGACCGGGGCAAAACTGTTTTAGAAAGGCTGCAGTGCGTTACTGCATCCACACGGCGAACGTGTCCACTCCACCACCGACTGTACATTGATGGATTTGTAGGACAACGTACTGCATGTTTGTCTGTACATTTTTTGTCCGCTGTTCTTCTTTTTCTGGAGAGTAAGTGGGGGAGGAAACAGCGGATGACGTGTATGGCTGTGCATTGTACGAGGATGGATTTGTTGAAGGGGTTGCAGTACAGCGAGTGACGTAATCAAGATGTCTGACATGTGAAACACGTGTTCATGGAACAGTGTGCCATGTTCGTTCCATACTTTGGTTATACAGTGTAAGTTTTGAAATAAAATTTAACTACCTTGTTAGAAACTCTGAGTGCATGTAGTGTTAAGTTAAATGGATACTGATGAATGTTGCAAATGAGGAAGAAGACGGAAGCAACTTATTTCTAGGCATTGTCCTGGCTTTCGGTGGGATGGGCTGAGTAGAAACTAGTTATAATTGTTGATAATTCGGTTGCAAATCAACAGGGATCCCCCCCTCTCCCAAGTACAAGTCTCCAACGGTATCCCTGCTGCAATTTCTTCCGTGTCAGTCAGCGTTGTTTTCAGTCACAATAAATTTCAAGTTGTCCTTGTACTTAATTAAGCAAAGGAGAATACAGAACTAAATCGGGAAAGCTGGCATACATTCGTTAGCATGATAGAACTCTATGTCCACAGAAAACAGAAAGCAGCGTTCAGTAGTCTGAAAGAGGTAAAGTTTCTGTGAATAGTAGAAGGAAGACTGGCGGTTCGGTTGTTAAAAAAATTATGGACGAACCAGAATAATGCAGATGATAATTTATCTGGCCGATCCCGGTGCTCGCGTGGTCTAAGTTGTGGGTCTGCGACCGCTCGCTTGCTGAGATTGCGGTTTCGAATTCTGCCGGGGCCATGGATGTTTGCCTCTCGTGAGTGTTGTGTGATGTCAGGTGGATGTCTCTGCGACGGGCTGGTCGCTCCTCCAGAGGTGTCCTCATTGAGTGTGATTAAGTGCAACAATAACCTCTACACCTACAATGAGTGGGTAGAAAGAGGCCAAGACTAGGAAAGAAAGTAAGATGATTCATCTCATACCGAAGTCATTGTTGACGTCGGTCCCATTTAATTTGACAAATTTAATGGAGTATTAAATTTCTCCTTTAAAATTAGAAAAATTCCAAGTTGTGGTGGCACGAACATGGAACAGCTGAAATAAAATATGGAGCATATTTCAGCTGTTCCATGTCCATGCCACTGTAACCTGGAAATAAAAGTCTGATCTTCTCAGTGTCTGGTGGTGTACGTATGAAGTGCCAGGTGAGTGGTAAGTTACGATTGTTTGCCCAACTTTTTTAAAAAGGGAAATATGAACGAGTGTAATAAATGTAGAGGCATGAATTTACTGCATGCTGCCTACAAGACATATGTGAAAATACTAACTCGCTTCCTAACTACTGTAAGTGCACCACTTCTTAATGAAGACTGTGGACCTCTGAACATGGTGCCCAGCAATTAACCGATGTTGAAGACGCAAATGAAAATACCATGTTATTTCACCTACATTTCGGTATTCTGTAAAATTTGTAAATTCTTCAGTAGACATACTTAAATTGTAGTTGAATTTTACACCTCCACTGAAATTGATGTTTGTTTGAAAGCTGGAGTTATAGTTGCCAGTCGCGTTAGGGATTCTACTTGGAGAATCCGTTGAACTGTGATTTTGAAACATAAGATTTGTAAGTGTTGGCTCAGTTCAACTACTTCAGGATGGAGTCCATATGTGGGATAGTGGTAATCTTCGTGTACCACTAAACATGGGGAATTTCTTAATTTAGACGAGAGATCATAAACTTGTCAAGAAGAATTCTGTTCCTTAGAGTTCATTATTTAAGGACTGTGTCGCGAGAACGCAAGTCTGTCTAGACGGTACGTAATTACAGCCAGAACTGAGCCTATGTACATTTATTTTCTTACAGCGGAGCTCGTACGAGCAGTTAAGAATTTTTCATCGGAATTGTTCTTCTTGAAATGAAAGTCTTACGTGAATCTTCACTAGGTCTCAAGATTTACCACTCGGGTGAACAGGGAAGAAGCAGTAGGCTTTACACAACACAGTTCGTGCCGCGGAAGTTTTTAGGCTACTTAATCGGATACGTAGTTTACATAATCCGTGATATTCTAATACACGTTACTGATACGCCTTTACGTACAGTCTGATAAATAAAGCTAAACACCAAATGTCGCCGTTAAGTGTTTAGTGTTTCCTGCTTCGTATATGAGCGGGTCCAACTTCAAATCTCGGCACGGAAACGGCTTAGATTCTAATGTCATTTAGATCAGCGTCTCGTAGGATATGCCACTGTAGTTCCACAAGAGAGACGAGGGTGACTGTTCTTTGTTGTTCAAAGTGAAAAAATTAAAGTTGTGTCTTTACAAGATACGAAAGAATAAGAAGGGGTGGAGGTATACTCCACTCGTTTTTAACCTCGGCACTAGCTTGAGGTAAGTGGTCACCTTCACATCCCGGCCGCTTTATCCTCCGGGGAAATGGCCCGCGGTACCCATTGAGAAGGAGGCTGGGTGGGCCATATACCCTTTACAATTCTTTAGTCATTATCATTCTACCTACAGTTGAAATAATATATGTAAATAAACCGACAAGCAGCCAATAAAAGTAGCAAGAATTGCCTCATATTAGAACCAGAAGTTTCATTACTTCCTTCATAGCAGGCGCCATCGGACCAGTTTATATCATGCGTCGGTCCGGTCGAAAACGTAACTCTGTTACCGAATTTTATCATCCGGTTCACTCCTGTATCTGCTGTGTAGTGGCCTCTACACATGAGGCCTTTCGACGACGGTCTTTCTACACCATTCACGCCAGATGTCTCACCCTAACCATTTACGGCTTTAGCCAAATGCGAAGTCTCGTCGTAGATAATTCTGTTATTTCATCTTTTTTTCATATTAAGTATTCCTTCTCAGCAGAAGGGAGTAAAGGAAATTAGATAGTCAGGTTTCTACCTAGAATATACAAGGGACGGAACACGTGAACACGAAAACAAATGACGCAGTAAAGCTGTCATGGTTAACCTTGTCATTTACGTACCCCAGTCACATGCTATTTTGTCACTTGTTATCAGTATCTGGCCTTCTCCTGTGGCGGGGCATAAGATCAGCAGAACTTGACCTTCACTGTAGGATAACTAGGAATAGATGGCAGGACTGGGACGTGCTGTCCTCTGAAGCACAACTGTTACTTGTGTGCGACACCCGCTGTAACATTCAAAACCTCTGCATTTTGGGCAACAGCATTTATATACATATTCCGTACAATTCCTGCTATAATCGCGTCATTTGCCTAAACAGCCCTAACCTGTTGCAATTTTGTAATGGAGACGGAATGCTTTCTGTAAGGTTGGGACTGATTTTTTAAATTACTAGCATTAGGTACATTTTGCATTATTTTTAAGCCACTAGAACTGGATCTATTTATGTCAGTTTTATGCATCAGAATTTTGCCTCGTTCGGAAGTTACCTCCAGTTCACGGTGGCAGAAGAACGGCAGTAGACACTGAGGCAGGCGGAACATTGGTCTAAGTGAAGTTCTCACGAATATGGAGTTAAAGGGGCTCGAAACATTTGAATGAAAGCTAAAACTCCTTATAAGAAATTAACCCAGGAAAACAAAACGCCAACACCCTCAAAGGAGCAGACCTTCTGAAGTTAACGCTTGGTCATGTAGATTCAATTATATAAGCCGCAGTTTCATCACCGTATTCCGAAGACTCTCTGGCCATATCCGGAGACACTTGAAACCAGTCTGTGCCCCAACATATGGTTTAGTGAAGATCCAATTATAATCATTCCATCTACGCCTAAATGTCCCAAGCAGTTTCTTCGTCTCAGGTTTCCGACCAAAATTGTGTAGTACTAGACATTTCCCATGTCCCACACGTGCTGAATGGTTTTCCTTTCTTCTCTTCGCTGATTTTATCACTGCATACGAAGATACACACGGGGAACAACGGCTAACCTCTCTCTTGACGCATAAGAAAACATTTTCTGGGAAAGAGATGCCTTAAGAAATGGAGGCCTACTCTCCTTGAGACTCTTCATTCTAGAGTAAGTATGATGTGGCGATTGTAGCAAGCACTGTAGATTAACGAAGTATTTTTCCTATCCACTTTAATGCAAAATTTAAGCTACTACGGCTACGTACTAGCTTAAATACTTGCAGTGCAGCGCATCGAAAAAACAACACAATCGGTATTTTTAAACGTTATATATAAATTCCACTTCATACAAAATTCGTGGCTGCATTTTTAGCTTATTTTAGACCAAACTTCCAAGCCACTTTAAAAGTGGTATTTTATAATTCTACATTAAGTGATGTTAAAACGCTGTGAACTCGGAAGTGCTTTTGTCCGTCGTGTTAGAATTTAAAGTTAAAAAGATGAAAGCTGGACTGTCCTGTAGTGGTATGGTGTTCATGTCAGATATAATCAAAACGTGTCATTTAGTGCTAATATCATTAAGGGAAGCACGCGGATACACTGGCGTGATGACACCATGAGTTTATCCTTCGTTATAAAGTAAAGAAAATGGGCTATTATAAGGTAATCGGATCCGTAATTCCACCTCACTCTGTATTTTAACTCTAAGGTACACTTTTGTGTCTGTTGCTATTTGCGTGACTAACTGGGTCTATAAATCGTAGGTAACCAGCACATGTTCTTGCTACAGTACGACAGAGCAGAATACGTAAATGCCTCATTGTAGCGGATGTTTTATTTTGTGCACGAGGAAAACAGGTTGGTTTTAACTGTTAAGCTGTGGAAGTATGTAAGGGAGGTAACCGATCAGAATCTAGACCACGTTAAAGGACTGCTCTTGCCAAGAATAACTGGATGATCACAGACTCTACTGGACGGTACAGCATTAGAAATTGTAGATAGCTTACAGCATAACTGGATGATCATAGACTACTGGACGGTACAGCATTAGAAATTGTAGATAGCTTATAGCATAACTGGATGATCACAGACTCTACTGGACGGTACAGCATTAGAAATTGTAGATAGCTTATAGCATAACTGGATGATCACAGACTCTACTGGACGGTACAGCATGAGAATCTGTAGATAGCTTACAGCATAACTGGGTGATCACAGACTCTACTGGACGGTACAGCATTATAATCTGTAGATAGCTTACAGCATAACTGGATGATCACAGACTCTACTGGACGGTACAGCATTATAATCTGTAGATAGCTTACAGCATAACTGGAGATCTCAGGCTCTGCTGGCAGTACCGTATTAACATCTGTAAGTAACCGCCGCGCGTTATCTGAATTTATTATTTGTAGGTGATAATGAGTCATTAGAATGAACACCTGCAAATTAAGCTAAAACATTTCTTCGTGCGTTAGACATGGAAAAGGTGTCATTAGTGTGTAAATGTAGGCTTCTGTCAGTTAAGTATGACGTAGTCAGAATGTGTATTACTGGAAAGTATGTACAGTACGATTAAGTCAGTGTTCTGACTAGAACTGAGCATTTGAAAGGCATTGCGCTCCGTCTTCTTTTTAAAAAACACAAAAATGTGTCGTGTATACGACTGCAACTGTAAATATAATAATCATCACCTGCAGCCGTAGTACAGTCAACTCCCGAATCATCATATAGGCATGTAGCGTACCTCAGATAGTGGAAAATACCTCATATATTTGTGACGTAAAGGACAAACCGTCAATTACAGACAGATCGGTTTGGAACTTGTTCTGCTATTCAGTATCAATACGATCTGAATCTCCCAGTCACGTGGAGATATTAGGCAGAATGTTACACATGGATTTATTTTTAGGAATCAGAGGTTTGCTGTGAACAGTACGTGACGTACATCCATTTGGAACACATGGTGAAGGACTGAGAGTCCAGTAGGTGGGTCTCAATGAATAAGCGCGGAAGGCCCACAGTTATTACATACAAACTTCAGGCAATTAAGCTGTCAGGAGATTGCGAAGTCAGAACGAAAGAAGACCAGCTGTCTATATGAACTGAAGGTCACATGGTGTAATATGCTGTAAAGAAACCCGAGGGTATAAATAGTGCATTTTTTAAAAAAATGCATTGATACTTCTTTGTGTGAAATTCGTTCTTAAAGCAAGTGAAATAAACTCTTAAGTAGTAACATTCCCAATTCAGGTGGGAGTTAACAAACTTCACGTTTTCCTATAACATTAGTAACAGCCCGCCGCATGTCCCTGTCCTGAGCCAAATGATTTGAATCACGACGCTCGACCTGTTCCTTTGAATCCTCGTTAGTATGATGCCATATTGACACATCGGTCTTTAGACGGGCTGTTCCTTTAGATTTGCAGACAAAAAGTTTTTAAGCTTTTCACGTCTCTCCCATCTCTGGCACAGGCCCCAATTATTTAACATTCTTCTGTATGTGTTACGTCCCGTAGTGATATACAGATAAAGTGTAGCTGTGATAGAGTGCTCCTATTCCTGTCTTTATTAATATTCTTGTCGCTGATTTCTCTTTAGTTCTTAGCGACCAACGCACTTTACTGTTCGAGTTTCACAGTTCTCCTTTCTATCATTCACCTTTGGTTCATGATCGTCTTACTCTTAAATATTGTAAAATACAGTCTCCTAAAAATGCATTGTGAAACTCAGTAATCAACAGAAACTCGAGACCCTTTAGTTACCCTGTAACGAGTCGGTTGAATTATCCGTTAATCTTAACAATTGTAACACAAATGTGCCCGGTTCCGATCCAGGTCGGGACACACAAGCTTCACTGATGTTCTCGTCGGTACCCTAAGCCCCTCCAGGAAATTGCCGGTACATTGCCCGAGTATTCCAACACCGTTTTCTTCTGAACCAAGTTCAGTACTTCGTTCACCAGTCACACTACCGTTCGACGCAGCAGGCCTGTAGTCTGGCATAGGGATAACGTCATAAAAGGAACACGAACTGAAGTGGACCTGTAGTTCTTTGGTCTTCACAGATTCACATAAGTCAAGTGAATATGGCTATAGGACACTTTTCCACCGAGCTCAACATTCAAATATGAGAATACGCACTGTGCCTCTTCATTGTTCCCAGCCTCCATTCTACATTTTCTGTTGGATACATGTGTGCATCTCGTGCTTGTAATTGGCCTGCCAGTGCGCATTATGACAGAATGATCGATCGCGTATATGGCATGACAGACAGACAGACAGACAGACAGACATATACGGTTCAGTGTTCTCGTGGCTACGAGATGGGCTGTTGTGTGTAAGAGGAAAGATTGAAGGGTAGCGAGCAGCGGTTTCCACTGTTATAGATATTGTGTGAAACCATGTAAGGACCTGATTTCTGTTCGCTACAGACACTAGCTATGAGTTTTATGTTTAAGCGGCCGGAACCCCAGAGTTTAAATGAACCCTTTGAAGACTGATGTTTATGCACATTATGTATAAAGAGTCTGTTCCTATCTCACAAAAAAACAATCCGCATCCTTTGTAAAGATAGATCGGTTAATGATGCTTAGGTAAATATCGTTGTGTGTTCTGTGAAACGTATGAAATACATAAATATAATGTGTGGTAGAAGCAGAGTATAAGTGCATTTCTCGGTGCCTTATTCTCCGACATCGCAATCGTCTCCCCTCAGAGGGATAAACCAATTTTCACACCAATGCTAGGTTAAAATTGTAACTTCATAGATCACAGCAAATGCAAGCCAAATTAAGGTTAAATTGTTTTAATATTTACAGTTGAATACAGGATTGTAGAACGATACAGAAATCAGTAATGAGCAAAGAAAATGCTACTGTGGTTCAGAATAGCAGCTTTCATGCTTGTTCTGACCACTTTATACCTACTCATTGTAGGTGTAGTGGTTTATTTATTGTTGCACATGATCACACTCAATGACACACACACACACACACACACACACACACACATGGTAGGATTCCTCTGGAAGAGTGATCAGCCTGATGCAGAGACCTTCACCTGACAACACACAACACTCACAAGACAGACATCCATGCTCGCGGCGGGATTCGAACCCGCAATCCCAGCAAGCTAGCGGCCTAAGACCCACACCTTAGACCGCGAGGCCACTAGGATCGGCAGAATAGCAGCTTCTGTGGTTGATATCTATTGCTGAAACTTCTGAGGGATTATGCACGTGTTCATAAATTGTAACAAACAGCTCTCCGATGCGCGGGTGTTATTTCCATGTGCACCAAGAACATCGGCGAGCACCTGCCAGTTCAGGAATCATAGGATCATAGGTTTCTTGCAGGATTACAACCATGAGCTCAGTACCCAGCTTACAGCTTTCATGGCATTTATGCCTGCAATGTGTAAACTGCATGCTGCATGCTGCTTGCTGCTTACTGTCGCATGGTAAACTAATCCTTCCACGTGTACAAACACAAAACTTTTCCTTGTCTTTATTTTATATTAAAAACGCGTGCCGTAAATGCCATGTGTCTTTACCAACTGAAGATACACAAAACATTACCTAGGAAGAAAGTTTTATATGAGGAAGCCTGAAGAAGAAGAAGAGGAGTACACAAAAAGAAAAGTGAAAAGCCGGCAAAAAGTGTAAAGCCACCTGAGAGCACTTCAGTGTCGAAGCTCTTTTCACAATACACAGACAACAGAGAAATGGTTCTTTGTTGGAAGTTAAAATATAACGTAATGTTACCAGCTGCCATCCGCCGTTATCATCAGCAACTTCTGACAGTGAGTGTTCTCCCCCAGCAGAGCAATTCCGGAAGAAGATCGCTAACATCAGTAATATGTCATTTTCGTCTTTTGTCCTATTTTAACTTACGCTCTCTTGCTTCTGTATATGAGGTTTCTGGAAAGAATGAAGCTGAGAAGTAACCCTTTGGCTAAAAAAAACAATATCTGATTTCCGATAAAGATGCCGCCAGAACGTACGAGGTTCAATAAACATAAAACTTCCTGCGCATATGACAGGGGTTCACAAAATTTATCTTTCTACTAAAACTTAAGTAAGTTAAGTTAAGTAAATTAACCTACATGTACAGTGCTATTGACTGAGTGAAACCTTCGTTTACTGATTGATTATTTATTCATTTATTGACTGATTAATTTAATGTTCGTTATTTTTGTGTCCAAATTCGAATAAATTTGACTCTGATATTAAATACTTAAGTGCAGATTAGAGTAAAATTAATTCGAAAGTGGGAGAAGCTTAGAATTCTATTGCAGTAAATCGCGTTGTAACCCTTGGGTACGTGGAAATGACATAATTTATAATCTGAAAGCATTCATAGCCTCTGCTTCACTTATTACGGACTTGTGTGTGTGGAGATTCTCGGTAATTTTCGGTTCCAGAATCGGAATTCGAAAGTAGGTTTTCTCGAGTACACCTCAAACGTGCTTCTTATTGACAGTGATGCCTTCTTTTGCGTCCGGAGGCCCATTCTTGTAAGCCCGAAGGCTCTCTTAAAACTATTGCTTTTCGTCATTGCATCAGATAAAGTACTATTTTCATAGTTCAGAGTGACAATACATGTTAGCACGAGCTGTCAAGACGGCGGCTAGCGAATTTCTGAAGTAGAAACGTGTAACCTACTTTCGAACTTGAGAAGCGACATTGAAGAAGGACATACATTTACAGTATCAGACCTAGTGTAGCGCTACACCGTGTATCAGAAATGGTGTGACAGGGTGGAACGTTCAGTGGATTAAATTACCATTTTGTCATTTCAATTTAATAAATGTGGTCGTTTCCTTTACAATATACAAACTGGATAAAGAGTAATTAGATTCTTCTGTCCTGAAGGTGGACGTAGCAATGCATTCCGAAATATTGGTACCTATCTACCAAAGGACGTACCAGAAGACTAATTTTCTTAGTCACACTTATGAGAATCTAAAATTTCAGGAACTGACTTGAGCTGTAACCACCTGTGGCATTCAGTACAAAAGCAAAAATACGTTTGTATTCTTTTTCTTTTTGGGTGGAGAAGGGCCCCGCAGCAGATGCTACGGACGCACCGCAAACTCAAGGCTTATTGTGCAACCCTGTGATGACGATGATTACTGTTTTTTCGTTTTCAGAGTAATGGAACATCGGTGGAATGAAATTGACAGGGCAAAACCGAAGTACTCGGGGGGAAAACCTGTCCCAGTGCTACTTTGTCCACCACAAATCCCACATGGACTGACCCGGGATCGAACCCGGGCTTCCGCGGTCAGAGGCCGGCGACGAACCGCCTGAGCCGTGGCACGGCCTTGCATTCATTTACTTATTCTACTTTAATATTTATTTTAGTGCGTTTTGTTTGTATGTCCAGTCACAGCTCCGCGTTCAGCCTATTTATAAGATTCTGATGACTTGAAACACTTTTATTAACAGCGATACAAATAAAAGGAAGTGCACACAGAGTTATCGTAAGGAATAAGGTGAATAGGCCTTCTGCGTCCTGTAGGCAAGAGAAGAGGGTAATAATCCTGTCTGCCATTCATTTTTGTTCAGCCTGTTATGTGGTGTTTTCTCCCTGCTTTGGTATTCTTTACTCGTTTTTCCACTTTTCTCTTTTAGTGTCGTTCGATTCCTTGTTTATTGTTGCCACTTAATTTTCTTCCATCCTTTCTTTGTTCTTTTTAGGACGAAACTTCTTTTCTGGACAACAACATTTTGGTTTTCGAAATGTTGTGTTGTGACTTGATCGAGGAACAGTGTGCCATACAATATGACATGTGTTGTGACTTGATCGAGGAACAGTGTGCCATACAATATGACATGTGTTGTGACTTGATCGAGGAACAGTGTGCCATACAATATGACATGTGTTGTGACTTGATCGAGGAACAGTGTGCCATACAATATGACATGTGTTGTGACTTGATCGAGGAACAGTGTGCCATACAATATGACATGTGTTGTGACTTGATCGAGGAACAGTGTGCCATACAGTATGACATGTGTTGTGACTTGATCGAGGAACAGTGTGCCATACAATATGACATGTGTTGTGACTTGATCGAGGAACAGTGTGCCATACAGTATGACATGTGTTGTGACTTGATCGAGGAACAGTGTGCGATACAATATGACATGTGTTGTGACTTGATCGAGGAACAGTGTGCCATACAGTATGACATGTGTTGTGACTTGATCGAGGAACAGTGTGCCATACAGTATGACATGTGTTGTGACTTGATCGAGGAACAGTGTGCGATACAATATGACATGTTGTGTTGTGACTTGATCGAGGAACAGTGTGCGATACAATATGACATGTGTTGTGACTTGATCGAGGAACAGTGTGCGATACAATATGACATGTTGTGTTGTGACTTGATCGAGGAACAGTGTGCGATACAATATGACATGTTGTATTGTGACTTGATCGAGGAACAGTGTGCCATACAATATGACGACTTAGTTATCCGCATTCTGTATTGTTCGTTTGTGCTAAATTCTTAGTCAAGTGCAAGTCAAGGAACGGAACATGATATACTAACATCTCCTTTATGGTATGAGCATGTGTTGTTCTGGGTTTACTGTTACGAAGGATCCTCTACTGTTGAATACGGTCTTCTTGTGTGACCTGAAGCGGAAGCAGAGTCTGTGGGATTTCGGGTCGTTCTTAAAATGACAAATTCCCTCATAAAGACTTTCGTGTGTGGTGGTTCTCTCTTGCGACGATATAGCGTTTCTGTTTTCTGCATGAAATTATGCGACTCATAACAACCAGAGGAAGGTATGAGCAAGTTAATTTTTAAATTCTTTGAAATTTATTTTGATTGATTCTACCTGCTCCGTGGATACAGATTTGTTTGGTTGAACCCAAGGAATTCAGTCGCGTGACTGTTTAATAATGTATATTTCTCTCATTATCTGAGTTCTGAGAACACACAGTTCTACCTAAAAGTTTATTGCGGCTAAACATGAAAGTTATATTTGGGTTTTGTATCTTTCTTTTGGCTTGCGTTTAATTACACTTATAAATACAAAATTATGCTGGCAAAATTTCCTGAAAACATTTCGAGCGATGAATGCCCTTTTCTAAAGTTAAAACGTAACGTCGACTTTTAATGAAGTTGTTTAGACACCTTTGCTAATGAATAGAGTATAGTGACGTACAGAATGAAGACAAGCTGATTAACAACGTAGACACCGGAACACACACCACTTTGACGATGACATCGCAGACGACGGAAGGAAGGAGGAAGGCACCAAACGCTGGTACAGGATTTAGAAAAAGGCAGGAAAATGTCAGTGGCTTCAACTATGAGAGATGCATATTTATTGAGGCCGCGGTCGTAATTGCGTCCAAAGCCCAGCACAGCTGACGATGGTTACGGCATGTAGCTTCTCCGCAGACCAAATTCCGTAATACACTTCATTTACGATGTGAGTGGGGACATAGAAACAAGTGTAGTTTTGACTTCTGCATAAACAAGGGGTTCACAAATTTTCCAAAAATGTAGGAATCGTCTCAAAATTCTAGTCCCCTGGAGGCTAAAACGAAGCAAGTTTCATACTGAGGACGCACAAATATCGGCGCCACGGCATGAAAGTTCGTCGCCCGGGGGACCTGGAGCTGAGGATTTGTGCACTCCGGGTCTGAACGGTACATTTGCACTGCTTTATGGAGACTGCTATTGTATATACGCAGTAATTTTAGCTTTACTGTTGACTGTGTTCATAGCTTACGTGTTTATTTGGTCTCGACGCAAGGAAGAGCCATGTAACGCTGCAAACCTTTGAACTGTTAGTACTAGTAGGGTGCCATTCTCTTTCCCCCGTTTCTCAGTTATGGAAGGGACTGTCCTCAGTTTGTCCTTACGATCGCCTTAATCATAATGCATTGTAGTTCATTACAGTTTCTTCTCAAATACCGCTCAACATATGACTCCATGGCCAGTCGCAAATTTTCCTGAACGTGACGTCACCTGTGCAGTTGGCACACTGCAACAAAAGAAGTCTGAGTGATTCAAAAAATAAATCATTAGCTGTAAATGTGTGTTAAGTACGAATATATTGAATTTGTGTAATTTGTTGACACTTGCTTTAAGACAGCGTCTTTCTTCGCCAACCGTATTTTTCCATTTGTCTCTTGTTTGTCCAGTATCCCTGTTTGGTTTTGTGTATGTGCGGTTATTAATTTATGCACGCATGGAAAATTTTTGTTGATTCCGAAAGATAACTTTATTGGGGGAAAGACTGTAAAGGCAACCGAAAACAGTTCGCTTGCTTTCAAATTACCGTAGTACTGCGCCTTGTGATTATTTACGGTTGTCGAAATTACTTTCAAAGTGCTATTACATATTTTTGTATGTAATGAAGTAACAGACAGTTTAAAACTTTATCAGTATTAACAGCCACCGCTGTTTCCGTAACCCGCAATTCTTCCTAAAATCCTTGGCTTTTCAGCCGCAGTGTTTTTCATGAACTTGACCCTCGCGATTGATGATGAATTGCTGTTTAAGGAATGAAAATATACACTGGAATGGAAGCAGCATGGAAGATTTCTCGTCGTGTATTTAGTTGCTGACGTAGGATATCATCATCCCGGGACGACGATTAAAAATAGGTCTAATAGGAAAGGAAATTCTCGTGGAAGCGTTCTTGTACGGTAGGAGAAAGTACAAGGAAAGTTTTATATTTCATTTTCGATGCTTGTTTCCTTGTTTTTGTCTTTTTGTTCATTTCTTCCGGAGAATTACGTCTCTCTGCCTGCTTAAACTGAATAAGCATAAGCCGTAAACGTAGGACTGTTTTTTAGTCCATAAATATTTGTACTAATTTGTGCTAAGGCGCTAACTTGAGCGATCCAATTGACATAATTTAGTTACGTGGTTGTGGCACTAAAGATACAATTTGTGATGTTATTGAAGTGGCATAACACATTTTATGCTGTTGTTAATATGACCGGACCGAAGGTTTCTTGCAGTTCGCAAAGCGCAACTGTTATATCGTGTTACTGCACACGATTTTTAAAAGCGGTAAGATCAATGTTCTTCCCACACAACATTTTTTTCTCGGCACCTGTGAATGTGGTTTTGTACGATGTACATTTTTGCTCATGACTCCACGAGAAACGGATCTTTGTCGACGGCTTCTACCCTCGTTCCAGCCAAATATCCTCTACCCCACAAGATACTCTCGTGTTCCATTGTTACTTGGCCATGCTCTGCTGGTTTTTCCTTGGCATCTGATATGCTATCCCACATCTCATTCTTCCTCTTTTACCTACTTTGTCAAGATCTCTGTTGTTGCTGTTTCCCCTCTCACCGTTTGTGGTCATACCCTACTCTTCCTTGCTCAGAGTGGTTTGTCGTTGGCTTGAAACGCTTTTATTTGACTCTGTCATAGGCATGGATCAGTTTCCTTTATGTATATACCATGTACTTATCCAGATTTTCGTCTTCATCCATTTTATTGTAAGGTATGATTCACTTCCTTTCCTTGTTATTCTCGGTATGTACGCTTTTCATGCCTTCTTAGCATTACTTTTTGTTATACGTTTATTTCGAAGGAGCTGTCGAAAACTGTCTCTTAGTTCGATCATGGCCATTAAGCAGTATGCAAAAGAACCCAACTACTTTATTAATTCCGATCAAACTTGATACGTTGGATATTCCCTATATTTGGTGTAATCGAATTCGATATGTGTTGAGAACAGGCATAGTTTATTTTAAGTCTAAATCAACCAACAAATGCAGAAGATTATTGGTAAGTGTAAGATATAATTATAACACCTACATATTGTATATTTATGGTTTTTAATTCATAATTTTGTCCAGCTATACATCTTGAATTGTGACACGCATAAAAACTGTTACTATGAAACCATTTATTGTATATTTGGATGCAGATAGCACTTGTAGTTCTTTGACACATTGAAGATGGCAATCTGTTTTCCGAAACATATGTAGGGGTTGTAAATATATCTTACACTTACAAATAATCCTGTGCATTTGTTGGTTGTTTTCGACTTACGATAACTTGCACGGTACACACAATATAAAGTAGTTAATTGTCATTTGAATTAAGTTACATATTTGACTTGGCAAAAAACGCTTCACGTGATATTTGTAGCTCTGATTGAGATCTGTAGCTGTCTTGTAGGCCTCCAAATATGCTTTTTGGCGTGTGTGTGTTTTTTACTCTGACGTACATCTGTAAAGTTTGATTACTTCTTCATGTAGATTATGTGTTTATTGGACAGATAGGAGAGATGATAAATGATGCTGACAAATTTTAATGTGGACTTCTAATACTGGACTTAATTGATCAGCAAACACGCAGAATGTGGGTGTAAAGATGGATCAACATAACCATAAAGTTGTGGGTTCCTGTGTAAATTTCAAGCAAAAAAGCACATGAAACCGAAGTCGTATTAACTAACCTTCATTGTTACCTTCCCGCTCTTTGTGTATGACCGTCAAACGTTTATTTTGCCAGTCCGTTCAAAATGGACCCTCGACTAATCTGTTAACCAGATTTCAGTATCGGACACGTCACAACTTACACAGTATTATTCACGTTTCTCTCATGTCCATCAATCTATCGATAATGCGCTCTAATTACGCCCCATTGTAATGAGTCATGTTCTTTGCAGTATACAAAAATGTAGCTGTTACGAAGGTAGTAAGAATTCTTTTTGTTTTTTCTTCTTTTCCTCCGTTTTCTACCTCCACTTCATTATTCTGTTCTTCTGTTCCCTTCTTTCATTTCAGTATTGTGGCAGACATGAACTCAGTATTTGAGAACCTATACACTTTTGCAGTCTCAAATGAAACATTTGGGCGGAGACAATGTGCAGACAAACATCTAGATCACACAGCCTCGCGTTCGGGTGTGTGTTAGGTATAAGTTCTAATTCATTCAGTTCTTCTTCGGTAGAATTTTATAAAATTCTTCATGTGTCATTCCATTACATCTCTGTTCCTCTTTTTCCATACTCACCCTGTAGTTTTCGTTCCATCAATTACTTTTAATAGACCGCTGTATCATGCCCATGTACCACAGCTTGTGAGCGTAGTGCCCCAGTCGACGTCTGTTCTTTACGATGTCTAGCATTGTTGAAGCTCTCCGTTTTCTTCTTTTGTCGCACTATTCCTTTATAAAATATCCTTCCTTGGTCCTAATCTGCAGAGACGCGTTGGTCGTTTTATAACACACTATTTTATTTCATCCCCAAGTCGCATGTCACCGCCACTAGTGTCCTACGACTACCGTTCTTTTTATATATACTGCAGGAATTGTGTTCGTGGTTTGAATGTTGCTTGCTGTCAGGAGGCCATGCTTCATCCGCCAGATGTAGCGTGAACATTGTTGTAGGTGGTGGTGGGGGGTCTTGTATACAACAAAGCATTGCTTATGCTATGCTGGTGGGAGGTGGTTACATATCATCTCACAATAGGGTGTCATGGTGCCAAATTTGTTGAGTTTACCTTCATGCCAACCCTTTCTCCATGCGATATAGCAACTCACGTGTCGGGTGTTTTGTATTTGTTTCTATTATTAAGTTTAACTATATCGTTTTACTTGTGCTTTTAATTGAGTTTTTGATTTTGAGTGCCATAAAGGTGTAGGACTGTTGACTAATATTATAACTTTGTTCACGTACAACATTTTTCTTAGTTGTTTCTCTTGTTGTACCCAGTGTATTTAAAATCAGTTCGTTCATTTTCGGGTAAAATAAAATGTGCTATAACTAAGAAAAGTTTTGTACTTGATGGAAGCTGATGACCAGTTAACTGACGTAGCCTATCTTTAGAAGTACATACGACGTATACCGGCGGACAGTGACTTGCGTAATTTACGTACCATATACGCAAAAGTGAATTTGATGAAGAAGGAAGGTACGGTTGAGTTGTGATCGTAGTATACAATGTATTTTCCTGGCACTTTTCTAGAGATCTGTAAAAGGGCATGACATCCTTAGGAAGGACAGCAGCTGAGATTCGAAACTGATTCCTCCAGAATACAAGCAGGTATGGCGTCCGGCATATACTGATCTTTGGGGGTTTGACGAGACAAATGTGAAAATGAACCTGGTAATTAACGTAATTAACATACTCAAATAAAACATCTTCAGAGATTCGAAAATTCCTCCAGTACTCTGGGAGATCACCTGAAAAATAGGAAATGGCCGATCAGTTGCGGATTAAGCAGCGCTCAGCGTTGTCATTTGCGGCGTGTATGGCCACTTGGCTCCTACATCGTTAGCATATGGGGCCTATTCTTTTACAAAAATTGTCGTTATACTTTTTAGCCTCTTTAAAAGACTCCGGTTCACGTATTTCCCTGCGATAAATTTTATTTTGTTCATGCGCTTTTAATTCAGTCTTTCAGATGATCATCAACCAAGAACTTAACACACGAAAATAATCAAAGTGGGTTTTTACATTATGCATCTGTAGGAGCTTTAATTGTGTTTTGATATAAAGGAATATTCTACCGCAGCCCCGATCAACCAGAAATATATTCCATGTTTCAAGGTCATACATTTTCTGCTTCTAGTTACGACTTTTGTCATATCGTATTAAAAAATGTGTGACAATGGACGAAGTCCGGGCACTTGGTTATGGTACGTGTAATATACGATCCTCCGAATCCTTTAGAATTAACTGACATATTCCAATTTATACTGAAATTTTTAGAAATCAAACCTTTATTGTTTTGCGTAATAATAATTAGCCTTCAAGCAAAAACAGATCAGGGCTATTCTTCCTATTATGATCTCTAAGCACGTCGCACAATTTTGTCCAGCAGGCCTGGACTTCACCCTTTGTATCAGCTCCCCAAATATTTGCATTCGGCATCTCATTTTGAATGCAGAACTCGTAGGTTCGCCCCAAAACACAGGCGGAATTCCCTTAGTACAGGACCTGCATCGCACCAATACGGAGCAGTGCCACGCACTGAATCGTGCAGGCGAGGGTACGAGCCGTGTGGAGAATTGTGCCTTCCTTTGTGTATCAAAACAGCCTCTAAATAACACAGGTCACAGAATTTCAACAAAAATGTATAGGAATTCCCTTTTTCCCGCGGGATTTCTTCCCTAGAAATCGTTTATGAAGGAAATATTCATTAAAGGATAACGATTTTTCCTTTAACATGAACGTAACTTCGGTCCATAATAACGATCTCTAAGTTTTGTACCTAAACACATGGAATTATGTTAACAAACTTTAGCAACGTTTTATAAGCTTTTCAGATCGTAATAATAACCAAAACATAGCAAATACCACCGGCTGGTACGAGAAATTTAGTGATATAAGGGAGCGTAAGAGAAAGTTTCGTTCATGGAACAAGAAGCGTAAGAAGGAAAGGGACTCTAACATACAGGTATGAGTGTAACACAAAAGAAAAAAGGGAAGGGGGGTGAAATGTTAGGAATGTAGGGGCTCTTTTACGTTCATTACATACGTATACTTTTGGAGGTTGTCTCCCCTTTAATTTATCTTATTCAGAAAATTTTGCCAGTTTCAGGAAATGTCCATTGAAAAGGACGTTGTCGTCGGAAGCCATTCCAAGTCACGCCATCCGAAATCATGAGCGCGGTCTTGCTTGGCCATTCCACAGCGGAAACCGCGCTTTTCTTTTAACTCGTCCATGTAATTCGCTTGGCTGGTAAAGAAGCAGGCCTAAAGGAATGAAACAAAAAGAAGATGAAAATGCTAGGACACAAAATAAGATATAAGAGGTAGAAATGAATGGAAAATTTTTCTCAGTATAAAATAAAAATGGGTCTCTACGGAAATTGTTTCCCCTCCGGCACGAATGTCATCGCTATGAAGTATTTAACTGTCCCGTGTTTTTATTTTTGTAAGTGTGATAGTAGTGCAGGCCGGCTGTGCGGTGTATCTGACTTCCTACACTTTGAGTTCTTAGGGAATAAAGCAACCGGAACGCGTAGCTTGCCACTCGTACCTCCATCTAATGCCAACGTGGAGAATGCTTGGCACGATGCCACGTCTGCTCCCTCATGTATCTTAATAGCATCTTAACTAATTAAACACGCGAAGGAACTTACATTTAAGGTCTGCTCTTCTGGGATTTTACGCAGCGTATATTGGTAGTTTGTTACCGACGTTTCGAGACGACTTACCGGTCCCATATTCAAGGGTCAAGCAGTCCAAGAAGAAACCCCAGGTGCTTGAAAATATTTTCTTTCCATTATGAATGGTAACCGTCTTTCTGAGAGATGTCGAAAGTAATGCTATTATCGATTTGTAAGTTCCTTAAGCACATCGTTGTTATTCTTCTGAACCAAAATTCGCTGCTGTCAGTTTGTTAAAACTGACGAAACATCAACCTCACCTAGCTGATTATTTTCCATGTGGACTGTACTAGGACCCAAATGAATAAATTTATTTTAATATTATTTTACCATTTAATCCTAGATCTGACAGTCTTTTCCCGCGAGTTTTTCCAGTCAAAATTATGCCTGCGTGAGAGCGAGTGTAATTTTCTTCCATGCTTTGTAAACGCACCACCCGTTTATTGCGTTTGCATTTCACCACATAGCTGTACCAAAAATCGGCAAGTGTTCTTTTCAAGATTTTTTTTTGGCAAGTTTGTAACTTGTCATTTTTATGTCGGAGGAATTGTTGGCCAAACGCCGATTTCCAAACATGTAATACCGCTACTTGTTGGCTCTCTACTGTCAGTTTTTCAACATAATTATTTGGTTTCCCTCTGCTTTGAAAGTCCTTTCCTTAACCTGCCATGCCGAGTAACGTGGGATCCGTTTAACGTGACTTTCTCTATTATGAACATGGTTTGTAGCTTCAGTTTAATAAAAAAAACTTTTGCGGTACCACACACCTAGTCATAGGTTACGCTAGAGGTATCTTACAGGTTGACCGAAATGTGAAAATATTTAACAGCTATGACTGCAACTGAACACGTGTCACTCGTGTTCATCAGTTTCGTGTAACTGGCATATAGTATACACATTTGATATTTACGCTACGTTCGCCGCTCTGAGGCCAGGAAGTCTGTGTAACCCTGTTCAGGATTCTCATGCTGTTATTTTATATACTTAATATTATACATGGCCGATCCCAGTGGCCGCGCGGTCTAAGGCGTGGGTCTACGGCCGCTCGGTTACTGAGATTGTGGGTTCGAATCCCGCCTAGGGCATGGATGTCTGTCTCTTGTGATTGTTGTGTGTTGTCAGGCAGAGGTCTCTGCGACGAGCTGGTCCCTCGTCCAGAGGAGTCCTACTGAGTGTGGTGTGTCTAAGAATTGTGTGATCGTGAAGCCTCGAAAAATGAGGCGGCCTAGGCCCCCAAGGGGCTGTCGAGCCATTGGGAAAAATAGAAATATTATGCATGTTCAGTGACGTTTTACATATATAAGTTTTTTATTATACCAACCACTGCACAATAATTCTATTTACTCCTGCATGTTTCGGCTAACCATCATAGCCATTATCAGGGCGTCACTTTTCACAGACGTGCGCAGCGTACAGTAATCGTATGTCAATGAATGGTAATATGTACATTCATTATTTACAGCAGTATTCACTATAAAATACCAACAACTTTATATAGTTTAAATTATGTATGCTATTAAAATTTAGTGTGTGTGTGTTAATACATAAAATATAAGTATAAAAAATATATAAAAGTCTGTCTCCAAACATTTGTCTTGCAAGTCACTTCTAGTTTTGTAGGGTGGAAACCCCCGGATGTGGTATGCGATGTTTATTCCATGCGTAATATCTCTGTACTGTGATTATTTTATAATCGCGACAAATGTTTTGGACATTTTCCATTTTCTTGGATTTCTCACAAAACACCTTTTTAAAAACTGGCGTTTTTGTCTTCAGGTAGAAAGGGGGAGGAGTATGTCATTCTTTTCGGGCCGTTTGAAGGAGCTAGTCCATGTCTAGTCAAAGACAGAAAATGGCTCTGTCTAACAGGTCCACCAGAGTAGCCTAATTCTCTCTCCTTTACACTTGATGAAGATAGCACACTCAGTGTTCGAAGTGTTATGATACAGAAACCCCAAGACCACGAAGAAAGTCCAAATACTAGTCAAGCTTGTTGTAGTGTAGCCAAATGTTATTTTTGTGCACAATTTTCGAAGGGCTGATCACGAATACACTTTAATCGCGTCTGAAAAGAAGGGTCATTTACTTTTTAAGGAGCCACTCGATAACATTTTAAAACAAATTGTTCAAGCCGAATATAAGCTAGTAAATGCATTACTAACTTACGTACGGACGAGTTTCGTGCATTACTTTTCGTGATTATTGATCACAATAAATAACCCCTACCCTTTATTAACGTAGATTACATATACACTACAGGTGCGCACCCAGGATTTTTCATTTGAGGGGAACGGGGGGCTGACCCTGAAGCTATATATAATTTGTGTTTGATTTTAAAAATTATATTATAAAAAGCGTGTCGTAAGTACAAGTGTAACATAACACTGTTTGCAACTGCATTTGTATACATGTATAACTACGTACACGTTCCATGACTCAATCACAGTGTCATATCTTCTTGTTTTTTTTTAATTTTATTAATTTGTTTTTCAAAATTCTAAAGTACTAGTCATCCGCCGATTTCAGTGGCTGATTTCGGCTGGAGGTTATATCACGTAAAACGTTTGATATAGTGGCTACAAAATCTGTGTTTTTAAATTTCGGTTTTGGGAGGTTGGGCGGGGGCTGCACCCCAGCAGCCCGATTTTGGGTGCGCCCCTATTACATTATATAGAATAAAAAGTGTGCTTGCTCTTATAATTATTTGTGCCCCTATACTTAAATCAGTGTTGATACATGGTTTTACACCTACTTGCAAAATGTGACGACCTACAAATGTTACATAATTAGTTGGGAACACAATACGCAAGGGGGTTGTTTTGTTGGTAGCTGAACAGTAGAATCCTGAGTTTATCTCAAGTTCAGATTTGAACTGGGAGGATGAGGAAGCCAAGTTAATTTGAATACACAGTCCAGCCTTCGAAGCCGCTAGTAACCGACTCCCCATACGTGCTCAAGTACATTATGTGTGTGTGTGTGTGTTTCCTGCTGTATCTTGCCTACACTAAATGTTACTGGCATATTATATATTCATCGCCTCATATAACAAATCCCATATGAAATCGTTAATTGTAATTTGACTACAAATATCCTCAGAAAATTTTTGCATTTTTTAAGGGTAAAAGCAATCCCATTACAGGCCTGGACAGGCCCTTAGGTTTCTAGGAGGTTGAGGCTCCCAGATTTCTAGACAATCGGCACTTGAAGGTGGTAAGGTTGTCAGCCCTACGCATCGGCCGCCTTTACCCCCTGGTACTCATTTCTGTTAGAGGTTGAGTCGACCCCAGGACCATAGTGCTACCGAATGAAAACTTCCAGTGTCACCATCGGGAATCGAACCCGCGACCTTCCGGATTGTAGCGCAGTGCCTCAACCAACTGCGCCACCGCGTGCCTCTTTTTAAGGGTGGGAATTAAAAGTGATTATGTTGCTCAATTTTTAAAAACAATGGACACACATACACACACAGACACATATGACCCACATAGATTTATTCAGTTTTCTTGTCCCTTTCAGTACTGATTTCTGTCCTACAAACATTGTCATAATTTCCACCGTTTCCGAAATTTGTCGCTTTGCAGAAGGCCATGCCCGTTTATTTCCATGCAGATCCCATCAAAGTGCATAATATGATACAAGTACCGTAGCCATCCACTCATTACTGTCAGTCTCTGTGTATTCTGCTGTATGCTGGTAACAGGAACGAAATGCAGCGTCAGTGTTTTGATATTGCAAGTACGTGTATATAGTTTCACTTGAATTGTGTGCTCATTGCATAATATTCTCCACATCCAGTCTCTATCGCCATGTTATTTAACTAATGTTATTGAATATCTGCCTGATCATATTACATAAAATGCTTTTGTCCCTTCAGTTTCTCCGTGTCACCTTCTTCAGCATTGTAGCTAGAGGAGCATAACCGCACCAAAATGTCTAATTTATTTAAGATGAATTTTAATATTATCCTGCAATCTAAATTTATTATACTCCGTTTATTATTATGGCCAAAAGATCTTGTGTGTATCTCTCACCTCTCCTGTGCGTGTCAACCGACAAGTAGGGGCTAGTGGTGACCCTTGTAACTTACATTTGGGTGGTGCAGGTTTCAAATCTGTGCCGAGTCATAGTCTGAAATGGTTGTCATTTCTCCTCATCCTCAATGTGTCCAGGAAAATCCCGGTATGTAACTTTAAAACAGGCCACGACCGCTTCCTTGAACAATTATGTCTAATATTCGGTGTCATAGATCATTTGATGCTGCTCGTGCATAGTCGTAATGCGAGTAACTGGCAGTGCTGTGCGAGATTTCAGGCTTCCGCCGCCGTGTAGTTGAAGTCTTCGCTCGTCTGGGATGTTACGCAGCGTATGTTGGTAGTTGTTGACCGACGTTTCGGGACAGCCTATTGGTTCCATTTTATAGGGTCAAGCAGACCAAGAAGAATGTGGCTGTGTTGTTAAATATACTACAATTAACAAAACATAATCATGCTTGCTACGTGTCCAGCCAATCTAATTCGCCTTTATTTCAAGAGCTCGATAATATTTACTTAAAACTAAAAAATTGCAGAGCTCATTACGCAGTTTTTTTCTAACGTCCAGCTACTTTCTCTGTTTAGTGAATGGAGGTAGTTTATGATCATGAATTTTCCTCAGGGACTGAAGATACAGGTGAATTATGAAAGTTTCACTGTATGTTGTTTGGATTCGAATTTTTATATTATTTTTATGTTGGCCCAGTTAGCTGTGTTAATTAAGAGTAACTAGATTTCTCAGCGATGTTAAGTGGAATAAGTCAGAGGACATCAAATGATTTATTAACCCTTCCAAGACGAAAATTAATCTACACCTTATATAATGGATCAGTTTGTATCTGACAGAGAAAACAGTGTGCTCCGATTACAAAGACCAAATGGTTAATATTGCATAGAGAAACGGTCGCTCTTTGTTGTAAGAAGTGTTGGAAATTCCCGTTTAGTTTCAGAGCCGTGTTTTGCCGACCCAAAGCAAAAAAACTAGACGAACATCAATTATAATTCTGTGCTTTGTCGTAACTGCTCCAGTTTCTGATTCTGCAGCATAGTGCGCCGCACATAATAACGAATTTCATCTCTACCAGGTGATGTTCTGTACTCCTCCCTGTTTCTCTTGCTTACGTCAATACGTAACGTTGACAGCGTGCTCCCGGCAGAATTACCTGCGCGCATGCGCCTTAGGTGGTGTTCGCAGGTGACCTTAGCCCTTTACGGACGAAACGTAATCTGTTTTATATAAGCATCCAGTACATACCGCGCCGTAAACACTTTCCATCTCGGTTATAAAAAACGAATCAATTAATACTTTACAAGGCAAAAGGTGCTGTTGCTCTGAGATCCATAAAAAGACGTGAACACACTCTATGGGCAGAATGTGGAATTGTTGAATGTTAAACATGTTGGCACGTAAAGTAACCGCTAGGATTTAAAAGGTTAAAGATGAAGCAGGGATTTACTTGGCTCAGACTATCGGGACGTCGGTGTTTTTATATTTCATGCATGAAATGTAATATGTAAATTGTAAATATGTCGTCATATCTCATGTAGCTCGCCGAACTGCCGGTGCAGGATATCTTGCAGATACATTTCGGCCCATTCTTGTTGCAGTTCTTGCAGCTGCCACATTCCTCTGAAGACGTGTGACTACCCGGTACTTGCCGTATGTGAACGACCATTACAGCTACCATTTTTATGTCCTTATAGAATTGACTTAGGTCGAAAGATTTGGTGCGATTATGAGACCTCGTTAACAGTTACTGTAAAGTGCTGGACATTTAGTTAATGAATTCAGTATGTGCACGGTACGAAAAGTACATACTGCGTATTTTATCACTTACGTATTTCTGTAGAAACTGTACCTTATCGATAATATCTAAAAAGTGTGACTGGCATAATTTACTGTGTAATACTTCATTAACATAACATTCTTCAGCAACTGTCACGTGCATTATAGGCGGTGTATTCTCTTTAGGTGATCAGCTTCATGTGTTTTATGTACCTTGCATGTACATTGTTACATACTACATTTCCATTATATAAACAAACTTACAACGAATGTATCAGTTATCTGTAAAATTAGGACCCGGAAGCTGCATACGCAAAAATCCCCACTCACAATATCATGATGACGAGGACAAGAGTTATTAATATCTGTCTTCATTCTTGTGAACGCTTGGTGTGTGAATGCCGTCAGAATAATTTCAATTGTTTTTAAAAAATAAATGTTTGCGGAAATTCACTGCAACTTACTTGACCTCTTCTCGAATCAGTCCTTTCCCTCCGTCAGACAGAAGGGGTTTTATGGGGCAACGTGCTACATAAAGTAAACAAGTCGCACCCCTAACTGCTGTCGTATACATTTAGTGTAGGAATGAACTAAACTGTTGTTTTGTGCGGACAGTGGACTAAACGTTTATAGATATCTGCTATTTTACCATACCTTTTTTAATGTAGCCTATTCCGGGTTTGTCAATGTATGACTCGACAGACCAGATGGATGCCATTTTGCATTTATGATATTGATAAAAAAAATCCATCCTTCATTATGAAATATGGTCTATTATTTATGAGGCTGCTTTCTTGACTGTTGTTAGTGTCTGACATTTTGGAGTTCTAAGTTTAGGTGGAGAGAATTTCGAACCGTGTTTAATGAAAGTTTCTCGGTCGATTCAGGATTTATATGAAGCAGGCAACTTGATGAATACCATTTGCTCTGACACGGATATCAGAACTCCCAATAACGTTTTTCGGACAATTAAAGTTAATACATTCAGAAATATCATCGTGCTTAATCACGCAACTACAGAACTTCATGATGGAGTTCTTAATTCACCAAGTGTTGTTGTCAAGTGCGTAGCTCGGGAACTTCCGGTGTCGAACGTCAACCACGGGACTTACTGTCCTGCTGTTTCCCCCAGTACCTCGGACAAATGTCAGGCCGTTGTCTCAATTACTTCATGACCGCTTCTTTCAAAAAATATTCTGGTTCCTTAATCATCAATCATCCTGTCATTTGAAGCTGTACAATCTGATCTACTGAACGGTCGTTAAGTAAACCAAGAATAGCTGTCTGAATTCACTTCTTTTTACCTTCTGGTCCCATATAATGGAATGATAGAAACTTAAGTTTTGATCAGAGATCCCTTTTACGTTGAAGTTAAATTCACACATTTTTTGCTGTTTTCTCCACAATTGTTCCCAAAATGGAATTAGGCTGCTATAAGAAAATGGCGAAACGTTCACTGTTGAATGGACTATAAGAACATCTGGCAGAATGTGAAGAGCTCTTTCATCCTGCACTCGGATACAAAGGACGGAAGAAGTTGCTTTTGTATTTTAACTCCATCCAGTGACGTAAGTGCCCCTAGCCAGTGACTGGAATGTTTTAATACTTTCCTCTCTGCACCGCATTCAAAGCACCAGCTTAATGTCGCACGACAGGATCATAAAAAATCCAGGTCCAGGCACTTAGTCGCGATATATCACCTGCAGTGGCATTACAAAATTGAATCTTTTTCATCTCGCTGACACTTTTGTGCTCGGTACTGCCGCGTCTTGGATGAAATCACGATAAGGCTTCCGTTTCTTGGAGCCCACATTATAAGCACTAATGTTATTGCTTTATTTCAGACTGGAATTGGTCTCTCGCCCAAAGACAGGGGCATGGTTTGTGGTTGCTGCTGCTGTGGAAGTTTAAATTGTGGGCTGCTGCTTTATGATTTCATGTAGTCGTGTAAGTGGTTACAAAGGTTTGGGAGATGTAAGTAAGTTTATTTCCAAGTCATTGGACTAGTTCAAATATAGAAGTAACTCCTACATGTTTCGGCCATCTTTTGTTGCCATCTTCAGGGAGTGAGTATCACACAAAGGTTGTATATTGAGTTAAAATACAAAAACGTCGTTGATAAATGTTAAAATACAAATTGAGGAGTACAACATATGTATCTGTAGGTATAGACACGTTGTAGGTAAATTATATACATGGTTCGATTGTGACGCATTTATTCAAGTATCTTCTCTTCCAATCAGATTTTTGATTGTAAGTCCTGTGATTGGCTGTGATGTGGTTTTATTGGAAGGACACTGTGTGTTTCGGAGGAACTTTCTATCTTCTTCTTTAGTGTAGCCCAAGCCACTTCTTAGACTACAATAAAGGTGGAGATAGCGAGCTCCTCCTCAGCGTCGGTAGCTATTTAACAATCGACCATGCGCCATACTTTCAAGACTTGATTCCTTGTTACTGTATCTCATGACACTTAACATGGCATTAAAATTTAATTTTATAATTTCTCTACGAGAGAGACTCATTGCACAAAATATGTACAGAACGCAATATTTTCTTTTATAGTTGTTATTAAGGTACACACTTAGTGTTTAAAAATCTTTTATGCACACTGCTAATTTAAAGAAAGCTTTAAAACATAACTACATACAGCACGGAATCTGCTGTGTTATAACCGGTTCCTTCGCAACCACAGTCTTGACTCAGCAACACATGAACCAGTGACGTATGCATAATAAAAAATACGCCTTTGAAAAGTTTGTATACACGTCTCTGTAATCTTGTCATGATTACGAAAAGTATGTAATTATGTTTAAACTTTTTCATAATTTTGTTTTTCTCTTTATTCACGTTGACGATCCTGTGAATTTTGATACCGTTATTGTTGTCCCAAATAGGGTTATCATAATTACAGTAGGTTTGTAAATTCTAATTGACTTAACAAAGCTTTCTGTGTATTAAATTGTGTCGTCAATGTGACACAAAATCGAAGGAACGAGGCAACGTGAGACGTGATTTCTGCAGTACCTAGTTGACTATGTAAGAGCACAGCAGGAGGATGTAACGTGTTTACTTGTCTGCTACAGTCAGACAAAGAAGTAAAAGAAAAGAGAGCAAAAGAAACTTTGGACCTTCTCCAAGGAAACCTTCAAGACAGGGATTTGGCGTTGTGCTGTCATCGACATCCACTTAATAGGGCAATTTGCTTGTTCGTAGGCATTACTACGGTACTAGTTCGCTAAGATATGGTGCCCCAGTTTGTTCTCAGAGTTTTGCAATCAGATGTTTTCCGTGGTGTTTCTGAAAAGTTTTGGTGCCTGAGACATCTCCAGTACGTGTTATATAGGATCGTGACGTTTCTGGTGACTACAAAACCTATACCCTACTTTCTAACAACTTTAGTCTAAATAAAACACTGCCTTTTATATTGTTCAGTGTTTATGAGACAACATAAAGACTGAGTCCGACGCTGGGATCAATCGTGTTCAAAACATAAGCTGTAAGAGCCCGCTTAATGAACTGTGATAGTGCAAAATGAGACTTCTTATTGAGTTTTCTTTGGAAAAAATTCATTTCTTTAAATAACGTTCTCTGCATGACGTCCGTTGCGTTTTAGTTATTGTGACAATCTTTTTTTAAGTTCTGGTTCACTTGTTGCAATTAGTCGCCATTAATTTTCAGTTTTTTAACCAACGAATGCACTTTTATTTTCGTATTTCTGTTCAATTAACCCTACACATGTTTCGGCCGCATTCGTTGGTTAAAAAACTGAAAATTAATGTCAAGATGCACGGTGAACACAACGTGAAATTCTTCTTCTTCTTCTTCTTCCATGGCGTTACAGTCCGAGGTGGGCCAAAACCTCCTTCTTTTTGGGATTCCATCCCGAAGGTTTTCCTAGTCGGTAAGTGTGCATTCTGTAGTGAGTGACCGGCTCACTGACCGCACAAGTTTTGGCTCAATCCTGATGAGACTGCCAGAGCCATCTGGCAGGCAGTCAGGAGACGTGGGTGAGAAATGGCCACTTGAATTTTGCTTACGGACATTACTGGTTCTATTCATGCCCGAAGGTTCTTTTGCATGCCGTAAATCTACGACATGGGACCGACGGCTTTACTTCCCCTCCGAAGGAAGTGGTGCTCCGGATTTTTATCACCCTTAAAAATCCATCGCCCTCGGTCGGGATCGAACCCGCGAACCTTGGGTCCAGTGCTCGAGCACGCTAACCACTAGTCCACCGAGGGCGACACAACGTGAAATTAGTCGCCATTAATTCTTATTTCTTCCTCACTTCGATAAGTTTAGTCGCCCATTATTTCAGGACAACCTGCAACCATTTCGGGTTTGTGACATCCCAAAGGCGGTTAAACCTGGAGATCTTGCTCGCCAAGTACAGGCTGAAAATCTGAAAATCAAGCAACCTTGAAACAGTCGTCTTAGAATGACCAAACTCTGTTCGCCATGTGCATTGTAACGCCATCATGGTGGAAAACATAGCACGTCTCCGGCAGTGCCTTGGTTATCAAAGTCTTCTAAGAGATTCGCAAGTCGAACGGAGTCTGATATAGGTCTACTTGCCTGCCTGTTCGCTTGTACGATGTCGGGTCTTTCTAACTTCTAACACGGTTACTCCTTATTTCGCTGCAGCTGCAGTACGAGAAATCCTGTTTGTTGACATATACGCTTCGGTGAAAGATTAGACATTATGAACGAAAGTAACACATGTGCATCATTGTGCAAAATTTCCAAAAAAA
This sequence comes from Reticulitermes speratus, assembly GCA_021186555.1. Taxonomy (NCBI): domain Eukaryota; kingdom Metazoa; phylum Arthropoda; class Insecta; order Blattodea; family Rhinotermitidae; genus Reticulitermes; species Reticulitermes speratus. Next base: position 42,286,578 of record JAJKFL010000003.1, on the reverse strand, counting down.
TGCGCATGGGAATAAAGGTACCATATTATGTGCTGATTGTTTAGGTGCTGAGTTATCTGAATTTTGTAAGGGTGATAACTCAAATCCTTGTGAAAATTTTGTCAACTATCATGTTTGAAATTAAGTGATCAAAAACTGCCGCACAGTTTGTGTGTAAGGATGTTGTTTCCCTGATTTCCTGTATTTTTTCGATTTTCTTTGGTGTCTTTGAGCCTTTGAGTGCTTGAGTCTTGAAGTTCCATAAATTCAGAGTCGAGTATTTTTGAGAGATTTAAGTTTATCATGGAGGTGTTTACGCGTATTAAGGTTATTGTCTCGTGTTGCCGCCGCGTGGGTTTGTAGATAGGTAGCAACATTTCGGAGGAATACGCTACTTCCATCTTCAAGGCGGAAGAATACTGTGGCCATTTCTTCGCGATTCCTGAATCTACGTACATTTACAAGTAGGCCCATACACAAACATCTTCCAACCTATTCCTGTCTCACGACAAGAGTCCCTGTATACCAAGACCAGGCATTGATTTCTACAGGCGCTGTTCTTAAACCGCGCTTTAAAAAGCGCAATTTATTGTCGGTGTCCCTTTAAATGGATATATTTTGTAAAGAGCGTGACAGCGTGGAATTTTGTAACCATCTCTATATCTGTTAACTAAGAAGAAACATCCTGTATCATGAAATTAATAAGTTGCTTTTCAAATACGAAGTAATGTAACGCAGTCTGTCTAGAGAACCTAATATTCGCTCATCAGCTGATCAAAAAATTTCGTTCCCTTTATGGAGCTCAAATTTCCATGTTCACGAGAGGCCACCTCTAGACTGTATCCCGAGTCTGTTCAATCCAGTCCCTATCCTCAAACTTTATTGACTAAACAATTTTAATATTATCCTCCCATGTGCTACGTGGTCGCGCAATTGGTATGTTCCGTTCTTATGAATGCGTATATAAAGATATATGAATGAATTTGTTTGAACTTATTGTAGTGTGTCCTGAGAAATAAAGTTCGTGATCTTCATAGGTGTAATCACGTTTTGTGCTCTTAGGTTTACTATAACCGCCGTCTAGGGAAGGCAAATGTTTATACCTGATTGGCAGTGAACCGTGATTGGTATTTAACTGTACCAATCAGGCATAAGCACTAATGTTTTTGAGCCGAAGTGTATAATAAATTTGTCTGTTACACTGCTTATGCCTCTGCGTCTTTCCTCTTGCTCTGTTCATGCTATTTCTCTTTATTATAGCCGAAATGAGACAACAGAGTACGAAACGAACTAGTAAGTATAGAACGTTAATGACTTCCCAGAACAGTGTGATGATTATTGTCGTGTTGATATATCATTACAACGGAGCTTAACATTGTTAAGGCTTCTCGAGAGTAGATGTTTGTCTTAGTAGTTTGGCTTGGGTTCTCTGTTGTCTCATATTTTAATATATACGATGAGAAAGTTGGTAACATAAAATTGTGTTGTTTTTGGTGCATAAGCCCGAGTTTTGTGTAGGTATATACGTACAGCTAATTTGCATTTCGAATCATTTACGCACACAAAGTTTCACTCTGTAGCTTATGAGAAATTGAAGGCATCTTTTATTTAGGTATGCTGGAAACGTTAACTAATTAAAACCTGTACGTGTATGCTACACTTTGCTCTTATTTGGCTCTCTAGCTCTTATGGCTCCCTTATCGCCATGCCGAATTATTGTGACTTTCTGGAAAGTTCTGTGTGCATAAGGTATTCTAGTTCTGACGGTTGTTTTCATACTAGAGTTCTTAACTGCTTTTCTCTTTCATCCCGTCTCGTCTCTTTGTTCTAAACTTGCCCTATTTTTGTAACGCTCTGTTTATCTGATACTATGGTACGTCCTGTATGTGTGAATGCCATTCATAGCTACGCTGTCAGCTAATTCCAGTGGTCGTAGCGGCGTTGCGCGGACAGAGGTTCTGCACATCTGAATTCAGCTTTGAATATATACCGTCGTTTTCAAATATTTCAACTTTGCAACGTTTTCGAAGGATTTAGTACGGGGATTCTAATCTCTATTCTTAAATTTATGGAGAGGCATAAAAATTACAATTTTTTAAAATTTGTTTTGTAGCATTGTAGACGGTGGTCTGTTATTTCAGGTAAAGGACATAAATTACAGTTATTTGAAATTCTCGTATCAAAGAAGCAAAAAATAAGTGAGAATTATATATATTATACGAACACAACCTTCGTGATATGCATGCTTTTGGGGCAGTGAAATCTAGGAGGCTGCAATTAAAAGGTATGAGCCTAGAAATGGAGATGCAAGGAACACCTGCACTGTTTTGGTGGGGAGATTTCTTGGGAAAAGCCCAGTTGGGAGACCGGAAAGAAGATGTGTAGATCTAAGATAGATTACAGGGAGACAGTTTGTGGACAAAGAAATGAAAAATTGGGTTTCATAAATGAGGGGGAGGGGTGGGAATTTCTCGACTGGGCGAAGAACTATTAGCTTATCAAAGGGGACTGTGGTCCATTGAGTAAGTTAGGTGCAATAACACCGCCGTATTATCGTAGATGTACGACCGAAATTCTTTTACACGCTTACGTTTTCTGCTGTCTAAAATGGAGACTTTGTGATGGGACACTGCCACTTTCATGGAGTAATATGTGTTGTCTGTGAAGTCGTAATTTCAGAATTATAAATAGTATGGACTGGGGCAGACGTCAGTCGTGAAACACGAAGTAGTTGCTAAAGTTGGTTCGGTCAGCACGCCTGTAGTCGCAGGCTACGCATTACGCTCGTGTCCGAGAGGTTGCCTGTTACGTAGGATGAGCTCTTTGTTCTGTCTCTGTTGGTAGCGCATTATTTTATATGATGTTTGTGCATCGAGTGCGTAAAATGAATGCTTATTGGGTGTCTTCTTTGTCCGTATGCTTGAAAACCTTGTATGTAATTTGGTTTTTGCAGCCCACTTCAATGATTTTGTTTTTAGTAGTTTCAGTACATGATTCCAAATTAAATTTAACATTCATTTTCAAGAAAGAGCTTATTATATAGAAACCTAGTACTTCACGTAACACCTACATCCCATTAAGTGCAACAACGTTTATTTGAAGCCTTCGCTTTTTGAAGTTTATTTAACGAAATACAAGTTTAAATAATTTGTTTCAACTCGCTTCAGTAGGCACTGCTTACTAAATTTGTAACGTTATACTTTAAATGCGATGAATCAAATTAATGTCAGTAACGTAGGCCGTATAACCTGTTATTACTGACTGTTACTGTGAAATATTCTTTAATAGATCTATTAAAGGAATATGGTTGGTGTTACGAATTGTTAGTTGACACAGTAAAGGAACATGAGTATTATAAAATGTATCTGATAATAATGAATTTACTCTTTTAATATATATGTCATTGGAAAATTTTTTACTCGGTATAGTAAGGGCAGTATATACAAAAAGTGTTGTGTAGACGCCAAGTGAAAGTAACTCTATCGTACAGATAATATTAGTGTTTAACAAATACGTATGCCTGAACTGACGAACAGAAATAATCAATAGACTGCGTATGGATTTTAAATTTTAAACTTTCAATGCAGCTGAATGTTTTTGGGATTTTATTGATGGTTTATTTGTTCTGGATATCTAATTTTCTGGCCAATTTACACACGTGGCAGTGCCTCTGTTCAGGTCGCACACAGCAAATCCTTGTTCCGGTGCAGCAGTAGTACTTGACAGTATTTTGAAGTCGTATAAAAGACATACGGCAACAACAGAAAGAAATTTTTCATGCCCTGAACTGATGTTTAGGGGGAAGTATGGAGGAATGGGAGTGAGCTCTCTCCCTTTGTGAATATTCGCTGAAGGTTTTACAGAGGGAACCACCACGTTTTCTTATTCTTTTCTCTTGTATAAAAATGGTGACGGTTGCGCTGTGCCTGCTGTGTCTCCCATCAGCCGTCTGAGGCGCAGTGCACCGGCCGGCTGTCCTGATTCTGTAGTCCAGGGGTATACAAAGAATTGCTATCGAATTTTAAGTTCATAGTCCCCTACTATACATATCTAGTTTGTGAGTCGGGAGCTTTAATACCTCGTACTTTTGGTCCTATCGGCAGATTACGTTGCTTGATTAGGCTGTTGAATGTGGGGCAGAATGGTTGGTTTGGCCCGAGATAGGAGAAATAATTTGAATGAATATAGGATATGTAGAAAGTAGAAGGTGGAATGTAAAACGTAAAATTTAAAATGCTACATCCAAGAGCCCCGTAATATGAAATTTTCACCTAATACTTTACATAGTGTTATGCCAAGAACATTTAGCACGACAGAAAAAATTTTTGCATGAAATTTTGCTTCGTGAAACTTCCCGAACATTGAGGAGCCGAGGCCTTTGGTAAGGGTAAGAATTAAATTGGATACGAAAAATATAAGTTATGAAGGGGCTTGTACTGAGTTTTAATGACTCGCTATTTTTATATGGCGTGGACCCACACTCAAGTGGCATTTCTTCGACAACTGATTGCCATTTTCTCAAGGAGGGTCATGTATTGTTGTTTGTTTAGGTATTTCCGAAGAATAGTCTCGTTACTGGTTGGCCACTGTGTAGAGGAAAGTCTGTATTATATGTACTGACCGCTCTACATTATTTACGTCGCAGTTGCCGACACACTGGGTTAAGAAACACGATATTTCCCAGCTAGTGTCCACCCCTCGCCATAAGCAGTCGATATGCGAAGGATAGTAGTAGAGAGAAAGAAAATGGGAGGGTGAAAGAGAAAGTGGTCCACAAGGGGATGTTGCAAAGACTTAGATGGGGATGCAGAGGGTAGATGGAAGAAGGGAAGGGGCAATGAGCGAATACTTGTGCACGTGGCATGGGGTGGTTTTCTGAAGGGTGTGAAACTACTGGAGGAGGAAGAAACAATTGAAGAGGAAGAAGCCAGTTTCAAGGTTCTGATTCTTCAGCTGTCACGGGTTAGGCTCTCTGGCCACTGTCAACTGAGAATCAGTTAAGGAGTCCCGAGTCTGTTACCTATCTGGTGCGTCTGCTTGGACCTTGGAATGGCTCAAAGATCAGACTACAGTTTCATTAATAAAAGTACGTATCAGATTTTTAATTTTAGATAGTGTGGGTCAATATAGTGACTAGGCTGCGGGCATTGATCATGGATCGATGCCCCGCAGATTCAAAAGGTTTCTCTTGCACAAAGAGTCCTGACCGGTTTTGGGGCCCGGCCAGTCTCCCATTCAAATGATGCCAGTAGCTTTTCCCAGGGGGTAAGGCGGTTGGGGCCTCAATCTGACCACTCACTCCCATCTAGTGCCAAGGTTAAGAATGGGTGGAGCTATGTCTCTACTAATGTGTATGACTTCTTGGCGTTTACAGGGACATCTTTACGAACTTGACCTCTTAACTTCAGAAAAGATACTGTTCTCTTATTTTGGACGAATTTTAGTCCTCGCCTGGGAGAAAATCTGTCGCCCACCTCCACTCAGCCTCGGTGGGCCTACGCATTTTTGAGTTGACATTGAAGCAAAAAAAATGATCTTTAGTATTAAAACTCAATTTTGTTGTGTACTTCTGAGACCGGAGCATAAGATATCTTAAGTTTTGATTTATTTTTAAACTGAGTTCTCATAGGTTTTGGAGCTTTGTAGGCTTGTAGCAGATTATCGACATTGCTGAGAAAGTATTGCTGCCATCTTCGGGATTTTACCTTAGAGTAAAATTAAAAGAAAATTATTGTTGAAAGATGAACGTAAAGTGTTGTAAAGGCTACGTTATAGAATTAATTTTTCGAATAGCAAGGAGCAAAATCCCATTAAAATAGGCATAAAGCTTCCTCGTCCCACAAACTAAATATTCTAACGGTAAAGGAGGTTCATTTAATTGCTAGGAATCGCAGTCACATTTCCAAAGCCGAGGGAAGAATCTAATCTACATTAAATTCGAAAAAAAAAATTAAGGCTTTGTAACAAAATCGAGTACTACGAGCAAACAGATATTTTTGGTAGACTTACTGTGAATAACTATCCTAAACATTTCGAGTAACTGTCCCTTCGAAGCATTTCAGGCTTTTTGTCTCTCTCTCTCTCTCTCTCTCTCTGTGTCTAGTATAAACTTTCTCACTTAGACTCACAGCAGTTGAGTGAGATGTCCAGCAAATTACGCTGTTAGACATGGAACGAGTAGAGACATACACCTGCATAGCACTTCTGCAGGAGATGTGGCATCACTTTGTTTAAAATGAGGAATGGTCAGCATTAATTACACTGTTAGGTTGGTCTGAAGAGCATAACCACACATGTTCATCTGTACCTCAACTATGTGGCTAAAGTTATCTTCTTGTGTTCTTGAAACATATGTACCGGGTTTTCTCTCAGAGGGCCGCTAATATAGGCCCTGCTCATAGGTTCATGAACGTCATGTATAATTATCCAGAGACAACTTTTATCTGAATTGAGTGAAAATGTTTTATTCTAAACGACATTTCCTGGGGGAGTATGAGGTCATCATTCGGCCAGTCTTTGCGCTTTAATCTTCCTAGTTTATATAGAGACACTGTCCGTAACTCAGAATGTATACAATAGAGTGATTGTATGATAATAAATTGGAAAGGACGTCGAAGGATGTGCTCATGGTCTGCTTTAAATTCTTTTTTCCAATGGCTCGACAGCCCCTTGGGGGCCTAGGCCGCCTCATTGTTCGAGGTTTCAAGATCACACTTTGAGACACACCACACTCGGTAGGACTCCTCTGGACGAGGGACCAGCCCGTCGCAGAGACCTCTACCTGACAACACACAACAATCAAAAGAGACAGACATCCATGCCCTAGGCGGGATTCGAACCCACAATCTCAGTAAGCGAGCGGCCGCAGACCTACGCCTTAGACCCCGCGGCCACTGGGATCGGCCTGCTTTACAGTATTACCTCATAATTTGCCTGGAGAGACTGCGGAAGTCCATGGAGAACGTTAGAATAGTCAGTATCCCGGCTGAGATTCGAGTGCAAGTCAGAAGTGTTACAACATAAGCCTGGGGTCCAAAAATTGCCCAAAATTCCATGGGTCAGATCAGAGTTCTAGGCGCCGGAAGGGTGACATGAAGCAAGTTATATGCTTTGAACCCACAAATATTAGGCGCCACCGTACAAAATTTAATCGCCCGATCGACCTGGCGCCCGGGATTGGTGCACCCCTGGCTTAAGTTATATTGTTTGATCAATGCGCTTACAAATTCCTTCATGTATGATGAATATTACGGGGAAACTTCAGCATATGTCAATTTTTACAATCCCGGTAGGCTTGAATATTAACAAGACCGTATGGCGTATGAAAGTGAAAGAAAGTTTTTGTTTTATGTTTACTTTCTGGTACAAATTTATCGTTTTAGACAGATTGGATAATAAGTTTGTAATTAAGCAAAATTTAGCTTAAACATTAGATAAAATAGTTCAGTTCTCCCTGTCATAATTAATGTGTTGATCCTGCAGCCTCGAGGCCATTACCTCAATAGCACGAAGAACACAACAACAAAATTAAGCAAGAAAATAATAAAAATATCAATATAAATTATTTATTTAAATTCAGTCATTTTGTTATTTACGTGCTGACTCAAAATCCTAAAGGCCAATTACAAAATCAGCACTAATACACACATACTACATAAAAACATAAGCACATGAAACAAAAATACAAAAAATTAATGCAATTCGGGTAACTACAAAATCGGAGTTGAAACAAAAACAGTTATAAAATTGTATGGCAAATAAAATTGTACCCTTAATAAAGCAGTTTTAATAGGTACAGAAAAATAGAATTGCCAATGTAAAATTTTATTAAAAGCAGCAATTTGTTTTCTAAATATACAAACATCTCTGCAAAGCAGTTTTCCTGCCGATGCGCATGTAGCAGAAGGATGACTTTTTATGTAGACGGCACTGAAATATGAGCACTCTCTAAGATTTCGAGTAGGAAATAGCACACCTATAGTTTCCAAAAGGAACGACAAGTTTTGAGCCAAGATAAATTTTAATAACATATAGTGCATCGAAGTCTTGCCTTCTCTTATGTAAGGTATGCACCTTTTGGTACTCTAATGCATTGATATAACTCTTAACTGACGTGAGAAATTGTAACAGGAGAATGCGAACTTCTGCTGGGCACGAAAGTTTGCATCTCTTTCTTATAATCTTTCCTCTTCCTTATTTATAATTATAATAATTATACTAATAAATGTCGTAGTAATATATCTAAGGAAATTCGTCAGTAAATCGTGTTAAAAAATCAACTGAATGAAAACTGGATGCTTTACAATATTAGAAAGTATTATAGAATTTGAGTTATAGGAAATGTATGGAGATCGATATTGATAACTGGTAAAGAATTACAGCAAATTGTACCTGATTTTAGAGCAGCTGAACACATCAAACTTTTATATATTTGTATATTTTTTATATACCTGTCCCTAATACAATTAGCATATGAAATTTAAAGGCAGTGGCATGTGGAATAGGCGACAATAGTACTAATAGTCCCCTTAGCAAATGGTGTGGTACCGAAGACCCTGCACAAGAGTTTTAAACTTCTAAAGCTGAGAGATATAATCTCCAGTAACTTCCAAAGGGCAGCAGTGCCATTAAACCTACCACACTGTCTTCAAATCTCTCACTTTTCAATTATAATTGTTGGTGACTGTAATTACTTCCGTGAAACCTAAGATCATGAACGTGAAAGTCGAGGGAAAACAAAAATATAATAATAATAATAATAATAATAATAAAGTGCACTTATATGCCCAAGTGTCAGAAGGAAATGGCTTTTGTCAGTAGGTCGCTTGATGAGCGTACTGACACCATCCTCATTTAGGCATTTGAAGTAGCGGTGCAGGACACCTCGTAACTCTGAAACACCAGCTTCAAAGGAAGGTAGTTGTAGAATGTCTCATGTTATTGTAAATGTTGTAGATAATCCTGTGTAACCCGTGATGTGTGAGAGGATCATATTACTTGGTAACAAAGCAGTCTACGCCTGCTGCTTGGAAGTCAACAGAAGCTTTCTCCTGTAGAGGCTGACCTAAGGAAACGGACTTTGTCTTTGCTTTTTCCAAATTACAGTCATGCATACGAAAAGTTGCTGGGTTTCTGAATGAAATTAAACAGCTACGAAATTATGAGACAGTGCATGAACAGACTTCGGATCAGAACATGGAGCGTTATAGAAGACTCGGCTGTGAAATGCGTTTTTGTGGTGCCCTTGAAATTTAAATTGCACATTACACCGTGTGTGAGATGGCATGGTCATAGAGCGCCCCCCTCACGCATTTCTGCACACCTTTCACTCCTTCCAAAATTAGAGCACTTCATGACCGATGTTAGGAATTTAAGGTGGCTAGGACATGAGTGAGTGTTGGAAAATACTGTCAACGGATGTGACAGGGGTTGGAGGAGGAGGAGGAGTAGCAGTGAAATGCTTTAGAACCACCCACTCGTCTACTGTGGGATGTGAAAGTGGCATCCGCCATATTTTCCCTCTGACCACTAAGTATATGTGGCAGCCAAGAGGAGAGGGGAGATGTCTCGCTTTGCGCTGGACCACAGATAGACGGACAGACAGCTAACGCTAGAAACCATCTTCTCGCCTAGCGTTGCTCCTAATGGATCACCAGAGTGACATGAATGGGAGGGGAGAATGAGAGAATGTGATAAAGAGCTGGAGAATCAGAGATCCAGATAGGAGAATTTTGTGGAAGTAGAGGTAGCTTCGAAATTTCTAGCTAGGCTGATAGTTTCCTAAGGTGATTTGCCCGAATATTTCTTTGTGATAAGATTCTAATGGAGTTCATTGGCATTTAACAGGCAGTAATAGAAACTGTAATGTCAAAGTTTTAGAATTAAAGGGGTTCTGTTTTATGTACTGATCCGAATGCGAGTTTAAATATATTTCCAGTCCGTAAATAAAACTTTAGTTATAATAATGTCTGCAAACTTCAGTGCGTTGGTTACTTGTATTCTGCAAGGTAGGTTTTAAAATTTCGCTGATATAAGTAAATGTATATGTGCATGAATTTATGGAAAGTTCTACAAATGAAGTTAACTGATACATGTGTTAAGAGGTATTTAGATATACGTTGATGAAAATCGGAAGGGAAGAGACAGCTTTGAGGGACATAGGAACTGGGAGCAAAACACAAATAACAATGTAATAAAAAGGGTCTCAAAAGGAGTATGTATGGGAGTGTGAACTTTATATTGGTTGTACATTGTTGGCTGCAAAGGCGGACTCAGAATTCGAGTTTCATAACCCGCAGAGTATTTAATGACCTGCTGAGGGAATTTCAGCTCATGACGAAGGACCTCGCCGCCCATGGACTTACTGTCGAAGAGTGGCACTGAGGCGACGTGGAGATCCCTTCGTGTTTTAGTTTCGTGAAGACAGGAAATATCTTACCACACCCTCTGTGTGCTCAGAACATGTTTACTGGCTATGTTTACTGACTAGCAACTTGCCAAAATGTAATGATAATGGCATTGGTGGTCAGAGCCGTTCTTCTTGAAGGAGTATTGGCCGAAAGTGACGTGCTGGCCAGGTGCATTGCCAAATGTATGGGTCACTTTTCAATTCTGTTAGACCGCCATCTTTCTGGCTGTAATCTTTCTGTTTGAGCTTAGGCCCTCACGTATCACAGTGTGATTTCCAAAATGATACACAACAGTGCTACATTCTTCCGCCATCGCTGGGGTTGATAACTAACACAGTTGAGGCCAGGAATCTTCAAACAAAGTCAGAAGGGCTATTCTGTGCCACGTTAATATCAACTGTAATTTTTTAGTAGACAATTATGACTTTTCTATTAACGGCCTTTGTGTTTCTTTATAGATGTGCGTATGTGTGAAAAATACTTTGCTGCAGAATGTGCAGGCAATCTCTTAGCGACTCACCAATGTGACTGCAGTTTCTTTCATGGTCACTGTCGTGTTCATGTTCTCAGATATGTATTGTGAAAAGTGAGTTCACGCAACTGACACAATCTCACGCACTAAATTTGCATACAGATATATTCAACCACTGGCCACACTGTAAGCATTGTTACTGCTTTAGAAACTTAACAACCGCTATGACGTAAATTGCATGACTGAGGGTTGGAGATGGAGATATGCAAAGTTACAAGCGATATCTGCATTTGTGGCACCCCCAAGTCCGCGTCGAAAGGAAGGACTGTCAGGAGTCTCTGATTTAGGCAGGCGATTGTGCGACGAAGTGCAGCGTGACTATATAAACGTTTTGCATAAGCGTAGGCGTAAGGTCATTTTAAAAAAAACCAAAACAGTGAAAACGAAGTGACTGCTAACTAACTAATTAACTACATGGACCACAGATTTTCCTTGAAATATGCGTAATTTGTCGGTTAGTCATGAATTCCATAGCAGACATAAAAACTGGCTCAGGGACGCCTGACTGATTGGTGGTCCGAATTTTTTCTTCTGCTGAGAGCTGTAAAAGATGATGCTGATTCCAGCGGTTAACTAATTACAATAAAAAGTCGGCTTCCAGAAACAGTGATGTACATGATTGCACTGCAATTTTGGTTTAATTCTAAAACTTAACACCTCTTATGTTCTTCACTACCTGAATTCATTGATGGAAAGGTTAAATTGACTTTGGTTAAAATTATCACCACGTGTCTCATTAGTCATGCGATATAAAGCCCTTCGCTTTTATTTCTTCTGAGGTGGCTGCGTGTCCACTGCTTTGCTTATGAAAACCCGAATTTTTAGAAAGTTAATTAGAACAGGATCTTCGTAGTTTAAAGGGGATTTGTGGTGGCCTCTTGTAATGCACAATATGTTCCTTCGTCGGAAGTAACAGAGCGTAGCGACATTAAACACGAGTTGGCCACAGCCGGAGGAGTTCGAATGAGAAGCTTGCAAAATATGAAGCCTGTGTGGTAGGCCTAACTGTTGCATCGCTGCGCTGATTACGCTGCGGATAATTTTTTGTATGAAATTTGTATTTATCTCTCCGTCTTGGTACTCGAAAGACAAAATCCGCATCTGAATGCACACGTTACGTAATGCCATGAGATAACCTTATAACTTACGGATCTTGATGAAAACTTAAAGTAGTTTACAACACTGTATTACTTTCTGTGTGGGGCAACAACCCAAATCGGGCCCAGACCGCCTCTTTTGAGTTTTTTAAATCGTACACACACACACACACACACACACACACACACAGTAGGAGTCCTCTGAACGAGTGATCAGCTCGTCACAGAGACCGCTACCTACACAACAAACAACAAACACATGAGACGAACATCCATGGCCTCAGCGGGATTCGAATCCGTGATATCAGAAATCAAGCGGCTGCAGACCTACGCCTTCGACGGCACGGCCACCGGGATCGGTACATAACGGTTCAGTTTATAGTTTGTTAAAGTGAAGGAATGTCAGCGTACAGATAGACTGGATTGTGAGAGAAATTTGCATATAGGCTATGTGTGCATTAGATGAGAGAGATGGATGTTGGTGGTTCTACTGCCACCTCATACTGTCATGGGTGGCGAACTGAATATGATTTATTGTATATACAATAAACAACTGGAATATTGAACATCTTGTAATTGTTCTGGATCCGTGTTTCGCATAATGAAGTCCTTTCTTCCAATACTAGTAGCATTTCTTTCCTCTATAACCAGCATGTTCATGAGAGAGACATTATAAATACATACAATATTTTAGTAGGCTATGTCCGCTTGTAACAATAGCCTGGAGAGGAGACGCCACTTGAGAGGTCCGGCAGTAGATGGGTCATTAATACACACACACAGTGTGAATGTGTGGGCTGGATTTATCTGGCTGAAGATAAGATGTAATGGCAGGCTACCATGAACAAGGTTCAGGTTGCATCACAGGCGTAAAGTTTCTTCACTAGTGGAGTAATAGATTTTCAAGAAAGACTCCGTTAGCCAGGATTAACTAGTTACCGGTATTTAGCATCTGTGTTGAATTTTGTTCTGTGGAGCTCGTTTGGTTTTAATAAAACCGACGGACCCCCAGATCAGTATAACTAATAGGCTATCTTACATACTAAATGTGGTAGGACATCTTTTTGTTAATCAGCAATGAGAGGCAAGACTAATCCAGACCTTTGACGCATGGCGTAATATAACTGAATTCGTTAGTTAGAAATGCAGTTTGCTCTGACTTTCAGTTTGTGTACCCATAATTTCAGTAAATTCTTTCGTTTGTCGTCTCCGATCATTATTCTACAGATGATGTCACAAAAATGGTTGGCTGGCGGCCGTGCCAGTTAAGGGTATAACACAATTGAAGCAACTTCCGGATTCTTTTAATAAGATGATACACGTTGGAACACTGTGAAATTAAAATTCGTCCTTGGAGTAGGTATCCGCCGAAACCCTGTTAAAATTCCGCTGAGCTCATTCGCTTCGCGAAACACCGTTAGGGAACACTTACTGTGTCTTATTGCGCCGAATTAAACAAGCAGTCTTTTGTGTGAGGATTGAGTTTGAATTATTCTCCTAGTTGACTTGTCTGTGGTTGTTGTATGAATATGTGTAGTGTTATTGTGGTTATGAAAGCCTCTTATTGACAGTAATGAAAGTGCTTCAGCTCAGACCCTGAGGTGTAAACTCACTGCCTGTTAGACAGCATTTTCGCTTCGCTGTGTGGGAACACTAATCTATCATCTTAAAGAAAATTATTTTTAATCCTGTTGAAGATCTTTATAACACGTGTAACAAGTTAGGGTTTACATGATCAGCGATGTGACCCCATCTGCATACGAGTAGGTAAGAATGTAGAGAGAGCCGTCCAATGGGGCCACCACTGTGAATTATAATACCGATTTTATTTCCCTTTCCGTTTCTTCTTTCATCTCACTCTCCGGTACTTGCCTTCCAGCACCGATATCTTATAAGCTGTTTCTTGAATTTTCTTACTCTGATTATATCGTTACTGTTTCGTTATTTTTATATTGCTTTCACCGTGCATTTTTCACTCACTATTCAGTTTTACCAACAAATGCACAAACATAAACTACTTTTATAGTTTTATTAGTATCGTTATATTCCTCTACACGTGTTTCGGTCCGGGGTATTTACCCCTCTGAAGATGGTCTACGGACCGAAACACGTGTAGGGGAATACATCGACACTAATAAAACTATAAAAGTAGTTTATGTTTGTGCATTTGTTTGTAAAACTGAATAGTGTTTCGTAATTATTAGGCTAGCCTTCATCATTATTGTTTATAATTTTCTTCGATATTATCATCATGTTTATATCTTATTTTAGTTTAATAATTTGTACTAGTTTGAGATCTGCGCTCTTTGAGATTTTACGCAGCCTAGAGTGGTAATTCCGTACCGACGTTTCGGTACAACCTATCGGCCCCATTTTCAAGGGTCAAGCAGTCTTCTTAGAGTGCTTAACCCTTGAAGATGGGACCGATGGTTTGTCCTGAAACGTCGGTACGGATTACCATTCTACGCTGCGTGAAATCCCAGAAGAGCGCATATCTCATTTACGTCGCGGCGGAAGCCTGAAATAACGCCTTGTGCTAGTCTGTTTTGTCATTTTGTTCCCTTTGTCTTTCGCTTTCCCATGGCCCTTTATCCCTTATGGAGTACAAGGCGTCGCGTGGCCTACGAATTTCGCAGTTTGAATTCTCAGTGAAGACTTTATCCACGCGATGCCAACTTCGGTCTCCCCCCCCCCCCCCCCCCACCTCACATTTCTAAAACATCAGTCATTATGTATTTTGTACAAAGGCAATCGATGTCTTTAGTGTAGAAATCAAGTAATTTCAGTCGGACATGAGATGTGCATGACGATTAGTCTCGATAAGCACGGAAAGTGAATCAAAAATTTATTGTGAATTTGGAGTAATTCTGTACTCATGCTTGCTTGAAGTGTAGAGGGTGGGGAAATGAAATGACTGTAATTTGAGTCAGGAATACAACGTTCTGTTCCCTTTGCTGGCAAGTCGGGACATTCCCTTATCGGATATGCAAACTTTCCTTACTTAAGTTTTGACTTCGAATGAGCTGTGGCTAATTGAAAGTCGATAGTTCCACATCTGACGGAATGTAATGACACAAACATACTACGCATTTAAAAGCCTTCTAATGTTATGTTACTTAAAACAAGTGTAAGAGATAATTATTGTTCTACTTTCTTATTTACTTGTTCTTTGGACAATCCAATCATAAATGCGTAAGTAGTAACGCAGAACTACCGAGGACGTAGCTCAGTTGTTACAGAAATTGAATTTATTAGAGAGACCGAGCCTGAGCAGGTACAATTATGTTCACTAAGTTTACATGCTTTCTCCTGCACAGGACTTCCAACACATAAAGGGCCGCTTTCTGATGACTTTAGTGTCTCAGTAATCGGCTCACATATTCCTCTGACACCATTTGATATAATAGGACAGACCCGAATAATTGCTCTCCATTGTGCAGTTGTTCTTTCAAATATTTGGTTGGTTAATGTGAGCTTGGCTACTCTACATCAGATATTTTATTTGTTAGTAGGTGTTTACCGACGCTATGTTAAATGAAAATGTTATTTAGACTTCCGTCAAATTAGAGTATCTTTGTTACAAGAAATTCAATTGGCCCTGCCCTCTTTGAAGCTGCAGGTTTACCGATTACATGGAGAACTAATGAAAACACTACTACTTACAAATAATGATAGCAGAGGCACTGATCGTTATTTGAACAGTTTACATTCCGATATCCTTCTCATTGAAGATATTTTATACTTGAAAATGCGTTTTAATGAAACGAAACTGTGTGTCTAATTTCTGGTTAACGTATTGTGAGTTGTCAGACTGCGTATAATGACGTCATGTTTGCAGACAACCGAATCAGTTGACAAGGTTAGCACGGAAATAGGTCTCTTAACACTTGCAGCACCAAATTTATCTAAGTAAGGCATGACACGCATTTCCTTTCCGAGTGCAACCCAATCCAACCTTCATTTCATATTGATCTCGAGGTACACTTATCTGTTAATAGCATTATTGTTGCTTTATTTTATTTTACTAAGAACTTTTTGTGCGTATCCTCAAAATTTTGCACTTTGCCATATTTGTAATTTTAGACTTGCAAAGAGTGGCTGACGTTCAGTGTGTACCTACGTTTATGATTTATTATTCTAAAATCTCGCATTAGTTATCGCCGTCCAAACGAACGCCACAATTTTTTTTTTACATTTCAGCCGTGCTGTTGTTTTACATTATAAGTACATTCCCTTACAAAAGTTTTGCAGTTTTCAGGTCAATTGTCTTACATCGTATAAGCACCTAAATGTACGTGGCGTTATTATGTCTTCGGCTTAAGAGATCTGCGTGTCTACCATATTCTTATATCTGATTGTAAAAACATTCAAAATGTACGGCTGTCTGATGTACTTCCGGGGCGTAACATTCATACCAGATTTCGTGAAAATCGGTTACGTTGTCCAGAAGTTGAAATGGCGAATCACACACAGATGACATGCTGATCTATAAAGTTTTCCTTTTCTGGAAGGAAGCGAGGCTTATGATTCAGTTCATACCTCACAGTAAACATGCTCACTTTCCAATATAGCGTCTGCTAAGAAATTCTGTTTAGTGTAATAACTTTTTATTTTGTGATTTATATCACACACATACCTACAATGAGTGGGCAAATGCAGAGTTTTTTCAGCATTCAAGTAGATAGTACGAATAGTGACATTTGTGTTTTAAAGGCACAAACATGAATTTGGACTGCAGTCATAAACTAGGATTTATACCTATTCAAAGGCCTGAATTGTATTTTATGTTTACGCCATTAAGTGTAGGAACTGTACCAAATCGGAAAACGTTTCAGACAAACATGACACACATACAACACAACGCATAGTGCCTAGTGCTTACGTTGGAGACTGGGCTGGGTGTCCTTGCTGTTTTTACAACACACACGACTAATCCATGACCTTTTATTAAGAAGATATGAATCCTGCATGATTGAACTTTTAATTTTGACTTGTTTATTCATAGATTGTTACCGTTTAGGCAGGTCATTTATTATTCGTAAAAATTTACCATGTATTCTATATAGCATGTGACAACAATGATTTTAGTTCACTTGAGTACTTCAGGTCTTATGTGAAGCTGAAGGTGAAGGTGAAGGTGGAAAGGTCAGTTGGTTTTGTCACCAGAGTGGAAATAATTTCGGTTTATTTTTTAATATTATTTGTGTAGCAAACAGAACATTAATCAAACGAGGGCAAATACCGAGCCATTTCAGCAAACACGACTCGTGTATGCGTATCATGATGGACGGCTGAGAGGAGGAGAACTGTTAAAATTTCACATTGAAGTCCTGTCTCCATTCCCTGCATTCGTACCCTTCGTAATAAATATTTACTTACAATTAATATTTAAATATTTGGGTGATGGCTACCAGGCTTCATTTGCTGAAACAAACAGGCGGACCCCCCCCCCCCCTTCCTATGTTTTGATTTGACGTCAGCGTCTGTTAGCTGTACATCAAATATGTCACAACTCGCTACATCTATGCTCTTCATTTCTGAGCGAATGAATGACAGAAAAATAATACATGTGTCATTTCAGACGTGGACCTGTGTACGTACACGTGTAGTAGACGTTAATTAACGCAATGTAAATACGTTTTTCCGAGTTCAGGAAAGCAAAGTTCTGTCGACGGGCTGGTTTATACTTTGGTGGAAAATAAAAGTATCTAGCAGTTTTATGAAATATGATAAAAATGTAATACAGGGAAGTCGGGAGCTAAGTAAATACGATTAATTTCCCGCGTAATATACACGTGTTTTCGTAAATGTTGTATGTCGTGTAATTAATGTATTGCCTGCGGTAAACTGCGAATCCAAAAAATTATCAGTATATGTATGGATTTACCCGAAACCTTTCAGTAGCGTTTCCTTTCATTACGGCTTGAATAACTACTGAGCTGGACATGACTGCTGAAACGCGGTGTTTTCTGTTAGGCAGATTACCGACTTAAGAGTAATTCATGGGGATGTGCACACTCCTATCGCAACTGGTAGTCATTCCCTTCTTATTAATTCTCCATTTCGTATGTAAGCCTAGGGCTTAATATGTGAAATAGCTTATAGGGTTAATACCCTAGGAGCATATCTTGTCGGAACGGCCATATGTACATGTCCTTTAAACTGTTGCTACTACTTATGATAACGAAAAGAGTTAATGTTATTGACTCTTTGTTACGGTAGAAGTCTGCGACTCTACAAATACCTCTGTAAAACTGAAACTTTATGCAACACAGAGAAACGAAGTGCGATATTTCATATCACCTGAACACTAGTAGAAGAAGGCAACTTAGGTAACTTGTTAATTACATTTATGAGCCGAGTACTGAAACACGGGAGAAAATTAGCAGCTGCCGACTGAAGAAACACATTGGAATGTCTCACGTACTGCTATGTTGATACAGCAGGAAAATTTTGGTCCACAAGTTTCAGCACTCTTAATGATAAGCAGGCATGCCAACAGGACTGTCACCTGTTAAACGCTCTTAACTTGGGCGGACACTTTTACAAACAAAATTGTGTTTAAGGTGTTGTAAAATAATATCCAGATTCCATTAAATGAAGGTTTATTTTATGTATCGTCTGTACCTACTTCGTTGTTAGAACAGAATATATGAAGGCGAATGTTTAAGAAGCTGCATGTACTATCCGCGCAAGGTTTAGTTTTGTAACAATAATTGTTAATAAATTTTAAAACCTGTAATTATAGGAAGATTTTAAAAATTATTGGCTCCTAAGAAAGTTACGTAGTAACTGTGTAATTGGATGGACAATGGTATAAGAAATAGCTAATAACTCCATAAAGCAGGGTTTTTTTAAAAAATTGCTAAATTGGAACCAGTTCTTGTTCAGTTATGTGTATCAGAATACTTTAAATCCTAGATATCTTGATCGTCGTAATGGAGAAGATACGCAAACCCGGCTTTGAATTTCATTGAGTTTCGTAATCTATTATTGCCCAGTATTGGACGTTTTGTTACTAGTGCCGAGGATGAAGTAGGATATTACGTAACCACAAACATTGCGACTTGCACACATCGCTTAAATGGGAAGACAGGGAATGCAAGCGGGATTTTGGTGGGGAAACCTGTGAGGAAATGCCTGCGAGAAGGATGTGGAAGAAGGATATAACGGTAGGTGAGGTATGAGATCGGAATTTGGTTGAACCTGGATCAGGTCCGTGCCCGATGGTAAACTGTCGTATTTATGTTGAACCTGCGGATTCTCTTGCCATGGTGTTATGCAGGGATGTGCCGACTGCTGAGCATCTCGGACAGGCTGCTTGAGCAGATTGAAGTCACGAACCCAACTTGTGGTACTTCGAGAAGCAGATCAAAGTCTCCTCCCCGAATTCAGAATAATTAGAGTGGACCTTCATGTCCCACGACAGTTCACAGAACAGGCAATACGACTACATTTTGAGCGTGTAGTCAAATTGTTCTTACGTGTCGTACGCCACAAACATATGTGATTACTGCCACCAAATGTATATATTTAGTGTTATGTGATATATTTCTGACGACCGTAGGTGCGGCTTATGTCCGGAGTGTCCCACGATACTGCCTTACTCTACAGATCTACTAGTAAAGTCGGTGTTACAGACAATTAATCCTTTTAAGACTGAAGTTCGTCTAAATTACATAACAAACTTTAATTCCGCCCATGCAGAAAACGCAGGCTGTCACCTTATAAAATTATCAATTAATGATGTTTGGAAAATAACTGGTGTTTAATGTGAGAGTCATACAAAACACAGTAATACACTGCATGACAAAACGTGAGGGTTTCCTAATGTTACAGCAGATGTTAAAACATTTATTTGTAAGATATTGACTTTGTAGATCGATTCCAAGCAGCACTACTGCAAAGAGATCTCCACGTAGACACTAATGCTTTCGACAGGATTACTCTTTACAGTTTCTTCTGTGGAGGTAGCTCAGTACACCACGTCATTTCCTTCGGGTTTATAACGCGAGTAATGATGAATAATTTGTTCAGAATTATCGGTCTTTACAATTTATATCACCTGTGTATATCACTACTATCATGCCGTCTGTCCAACGCAGTCGCTCCATCACATTTTGTTTAATCAGGTTGCTGTAAATCTATATGTGCGTGTATTCGTCGCTCACCCTTCATGTCTTTGTGTACGAGTATTCATTTCTTTTTTCTTCTGTGTATTTATGAATTACTTTCTTATGGTATTTCTTATTTGTCTGTGTTCGTCTTTCATTTCTCTTTGTTTCTTAATGTACAGATAAACTAATGCAATGTTTTATCATGTGCGTTTCCAGTTTAAATACCCGTATTTTATTACACCCTTGTACTCGCAGATTGATCACAAAGAAACCAGTCTGGTTCGTCTGTTGATGCACCGGACTGTCTGCTATCAGACTTCGTGACGTATGCAGCTATTCTCCTCTTACTACTTTACTGCCACAATGTTTCGCTATTTGCTGTTGCTAGGAAGTCAGATGACGTGTAAAGATGACCTGTAAGTACGAGTTTTATGTGAAAGAAACGAATGTACTTTCTTTCTATTCTCCAACTGAGAGAAGATCCAACATTTCATTAGTCCTTCTCTTCTTTTGGAGAGAAAGGAGAGGGAGGCGACGAAGTTAGTAAGGAGATACAGACTAGTCTAGACTTGTCAGATCAGCTAGATGCCTTGCAGTGTGTCCACAGGCAAGTCTGGTTGTAAAAGGTGGAGAGCATAAGCAGTACTAGGGGCCTCTCAGGGTCCGCCTTAGAGCAAAGTCCAGTTGCTAAGGATCGAAAATAACAGACTGCACATACTTCTTGTCTTGAAAAATGAGGTGGAAAGAGAAGAAACAGTAAGAGATAGATGTCGGAATAGCCAATCAAACCTTTAACGTCCCTGGATTCAGTTCTTGCTCTTTTCTTATAGGATGTTTCAGTCTGCAATGATGGTTGCCTTCAGCGTCTCCTCTATGCTTCTTACCAGCTTCTATCACAAAGCTATTTCGCATATTCTTGGCTATTTTGAGAACTCATGGGTATAGATGTGGCTGTTACCCGCTGCCTAGATAAGATGTAATAAAGGACTGGATGTCTTTGCAGAGGGGTTATCTTAATTGGTTTCTCACACCCCGTCAGACTCGTCTCATATTGCTGCCTCGGCCAGTATCGTCGGTGCAGGCAGCTCTTAACAGAGCCGTACATGTATTTGCCTACCAAATGTGTATCCGCTATTGCGTCGTTACAGTCTGTAATGCTAAACAGTACTTTTTATATATCGAGGAATATTAGGTCAATTAAATAAGTAATTTTACATTGAGTGGCGATTTTGTCCCCCCCCCCCCCCCCCCCACCTCGGACTTTAAGACGGTTGCCATGTTGGTGTTATTGCTGGAAGGAAATTACAAATTGAAATAAGTAGTATAAATTCTGGAAGCAATAAATTTATATCACTTTTGTAGAAAGCCATTAATTGGTTTAAATATCAGGTGAAAGGCATAAACATGGCGTTGTACGACGCGAATTTTTCCATATAAATTTAGGCTAGCAGTTTTTAGGCGCTTTCGCAAAATCGTGAAAAGCGAGTATTAGTTTCGTCATGACTGTCTGTCCGTCCGCATGAATCAACTCGACTCCCACTGGACGGATTTTTATGAAATTTAATATTTGAGAATTTTTTGAAAATCAGCCGAGAAAATTCAAGTTTCATTAAAATATGACAAGCATAACGAGTACTTTCCGTGAAGACCTACGTACTTTTATGATAATACCTCTCTGAATTCTTCTTAGAATGAGAAATGTTCAGATAAAAGTTGTGGAGAAAATCAAAGCGCACATTTTGTGTTTAATAACGTTTTTCCGAAAGTCGTGCCGTTTATAAGATAATGTAGAAAAATTTGGTAGAGCAGACAGGCCACAGATGGCAATGTAATATGGCGCATGCGCGTTGCATGCTGGATAACTAAGGCTACAGGCTCATACAATATATAATACTTACTGCTCTTTCACGATAAAAATGGTTACGCGAACGCGCCTCAGTATTACGTTTGTACGTACATTGCGTGTCTTTTTTTTTTTTTTTTTTTTTTTTTTTTTTTGTTAAGGAAAACTGACACTGTAAAAGTTGCATGTAATGTGAGACCGAATAAGTCTGTTCTGTGTATACGTTGTGTTTCTGTTCACATGGTAATTTATTGTTTCATCTCTGTTTTAGGTAAGTAACCTTTGACGGTTCATCACTGGTCTGGAGATGTTTTGGGATTTCCTGTAATATGTGTGTGGTAAGCAGAATTACTTTGCTTAAATTACAACATAGATACGAGTAGTGAGCAATAGACCTTTGTACATAGACATGATCCACTTATGGAGTTCGAGCCACAGCTCGAAAATTAATTAATAATACGTGTAATACTTTCAGGTAGGAATTGATAACATTACTTAAGATGAGTTCTGCAAATGGGAACTTCTAAATAGTGAACTTTAATGGTGTTCATAACTCACGACTGAATGAACTTAACATAAGCATTTATGCATTGTAACTCTACAGGGCCTATGGCTTCGGTAATCCTTTTACAGATTTGTTGTATTTTCAGTTCGGGGCAGGGGTTGATAACGGCTTATCTATAGGGCCCATCTGTGTAGGTCTTCTCCCACCTTTTTACTTGAGGACATCTGCCTCAGGAACCTCGTGCTCCATCTTTCAGTTTCTTTTGGTATTTTTAAATATTGCACTATATGCAAAATCCAAAAACTGAGTAGGGCTTAGTTCAGTTGCAGATACACAGAACTCCTTGTGCACTTTCATTTTGTGTATCGAGCCGCTGGTCCATCTGTTGTAATTTCGGGGCAAGATTTTGCAGCGTGACCATAGTAACACGCATTAACGAAAGTAACGAAGGACAACGTAGTGGAAGTAAGGGCCTAATTAAACTCATTTATGTTGCTTACGGATTTGTACACTTGGCACGTACTGTGACCGGCGATGGTCCGCAGTTCGATCTTGGGACAGTGCTTCCAATGTTCAGTCCATAAACTCGATATACGGAAATTAATGTAGTTTATGTCAGTTATGAGGAAGGCCGAATTAGGGGACATAATTAGGTCTGATATTTCTTCAATAAGTGAAGTCTAATAAAAATGTTACTTCGGACTCGGAATTGTGGGAAGAGTTTGGAAGTTCAAGGCTTCGTAGCGCTTGTCTGAGACGGAAAAAGTACGTGACGTGGACAAATATTCTGCAACGGCAACGTTTGTTTGTCACCTCAGTACGTAAGCCGAAACACATGATATGCCAGAAGCTCGCCAGACAAACAAAGTCGATGTACGTCGGTAAGAGCCAGTCGGATTTGGACCTGCCTTTTCGCGCGACATAGGAGGTTTCTGACCTAGATATGAAGCACCAACTGCAAACGTGATTCTTAATTAATTTTCTGGCTTTTATTCAGCTGCAGTATATCGTAATTACGTCGTCGGGAATCGAATCATTAGATCTCCTACTGAATCTCTGGTATGTGTGCTGAAGTTCGTCAGACATCCTACGTTATTCTACGGGTGTAATCAGCATTCTCTTCATTAGGTCTTCAGTACTTAATCATTTGCTGTCTTTTATCCAGCGCTTGTCCAGTTTCAGCACTGATATTAGCTGCAAAGTGAGTTTATGAACATAATCTTTCTTGCATAAAATATCTACTTTTTTACAGTTGTTTAAAAATAAATTATCCTGATCAAAGAAATGGTGAACTTGTGCAGTAACGTCATATCCTGTGGCAACGACGTTCTTCGACAGTGGTTTGACGCCTTTGCCTTAAATGTTAAACCAAGATAAATATTTTTATCGTCGGTGAAGAGCTTGTCTCTCGCTAGCCAGAGACCATGATATCGCAGAAAAAAAGTAGGTCAGAGTAAGCAGTATATTGTCATAAGTCGTACTAATTTTATAGGCATCACATTTTGTTTTCTTATTTGTAAATCAGAAGAGGAAAATAATATAATTACTATTAAGCAGGAGTACATCTCCAAACTTTCGCGTCGATACCCAGAAATAGTAGCAAAAGTGCAATTCACAGCACGGGCTAGACACACAAACACACGTCAAGGAATTCAAACTAGCCCAGGATAACTAATACACGTTGACCGGTACTGAACTAAACCAACAAGTATAATTTGTACCATAACTTGATGCAACTAAAGAAATCTGCCTAGTATAATGAGAAAGAGCCACTTCTGTAGGATTTTTATTGCTTTGAAACCTTGAAGGGCCTTTACTCGAGTCAGTAGTTTAACCGGAATCAGTAAACAAAAGTTTATAATAAATGTATACTAAATATTAATCGTTATTTACCTCTGCTTTCACTGGAAAACATACGTCTGATCAAGACTTGCAGTTATTAATAACATACGTATCGACTGAGTGTTCCCTTGTTTGGGTTCTAAGATGCGTAATAAATATTTGTGTTTCTGCCCTTTTAGG
Source organism: Reticulitermes speratus (assembly GCA_021186555.1). Classification (NCBI taxonomy): domain Eukaryota; kingdom Metazoa; phylum Arthropoda; class Insecta; order Blattodea; family Rhinotermitidae; genus Reticulitermes; species Reticulitermes speratus. The sequence goes on along the minus strand of JAJKFL010000003.1, from coordinate 42,262,074 downwards.
AATTTGCTTCTGATTTTGACGTATCCCGGAAGCAAGTTTTCACTCTAAAACGCTTGCCGGTGAAGAACAATGTTATGAATTGCACCGTGATAATGTTGACTTCTTCATAACTGAAAGAAACCTGTATTCATCTCATGATAATTACGTCCTTTTTTATTCTCTTCCCCCCCCCCCCGAACTACTCCCTGTTGAACTATTTTCGTACAGAAATTAAAATGTCCCGTCAGTGTGATGTTTTTGGCCTGTTCGTATCTTCCACAGTTTAATAATGTACGTCTGTAGAAACAGACTGTGGGTAGTAGCGAAGGGAGTTGGACCAGACCCATCTCGAAAGCCAGTGGCTTCTTTTATTAATTGAGATGCAAGAAAGCGTGAAAAAGCAGGAAATAGCAAGAGTTTTAGAGTAAAAGAAGGCTAAGAAGATAGAAGCAGGAGATGAGCAAAATAATGCTTTCTTTTGGAGAAAAGAGTATAAGAACATTTCTTTTTCCAACTCTTCTTGTGGAGGAAAAGTGAAATTTTCTGAGGTTTCTAACCACGATTTATCTTTTCATGGCATTTTGAACTGTATTTCCGTTTATCGGTTTCTCTGATGTTAACTTACTTCCACTTCATGAAATATGAACTACCGGCAGCAAAGTCCCGGGATCAGAAGCGCTATTCTGATGAACGGAGGTTGTATCCGTTATTACTAAGACTGCTGACCTCATATAACTTCAGGCCTATATAGGACTCTAAAGGAATTCAAGCGATACTCAATACTGCCTCGTATTTACTACAGTTTTCCTCATTGTTATTAGGAATATGACATCGGCTGCTCTGCAATGCGTAACAAAGGGTCTCTTGGTTAACCATCAGGTGCGTGAAACTGACGTTTAATCTCTTTCTGGTGTAGATGGTAGAGAAAGCGTGGAGCTTTACTTAATTCCCCAAAAGAATCTGTGACGTGGTCCTTACTTTTTAACACAAACCACTTTATTAGACCACGGTCGTATTGACAACAGATGTGTGTTCAGGAATGCTGAAGTGATGAAGGAATGACGTAAGACATCGCAGGTCTTACTCATCTGACGTCAGTAGTTCTACAAATATGCAAATAATTGAGCACGTAAAATACTACATGTACATTTCAGTCTGTCAGTTTACAAGACCTTCAGTGCGCCATTGCACAGATTCTACAAACAACGTGAATCACTTTAATGCAGGCTTCCGCTGCGATGTTGCTGAGATCTGCGCTCTTCTGGGATATTAGGCGGGAGATCTCAACGCGAATCACTGTAGATTAAATTTTATGTAAATACTTGTTCCTCTTCAGTTCTCCACATGATTAATTTCCAGGCAGCTGTAACGAACGTAGCTTTATTATCATTCAGTATGCGCTCTTATTTAGACGCAGTAGGCCTACCCCTTTATATCAAGGATTCTGAAGACCGGTGTCGCGGCCCAAGTCTGCGTCGCGTAACAGAGCCTTTGATGGGTCGTAAACTCCCAACGCAATCCAGCTAACCTGATTGTTGTATGTTTCTCCGTAATGTCTCTCTTTCTTTCAACAATCCAACACGGCGTCAAAACCCTGTAGACTATCTAACGTTAGAACCTCCAGAAACTTTATCACTTCAGCCAGAGCTTTTCTTCCAGTTAGTAGCCACGTTTTATACACAGTTTCAATCTACTCTCGCACCAAACTTAGACACTGAATTATAGTCTGTGTATTCATAAGAATGGTAACATTTTGTTCTTCTCTTTCTATAAAATTGCGGTCTGTATTTGGCTTTAAATGTGCGGGTACATCTTATGACAACAAAGCACGTACAGCAAAAGACTCCTTGAGCAACGCGTAGATGCTCACCTGGTCAATTTATCTAGCACCATGGTAACCAGAATTTAACGGCGCATACCTCACAGAGAACATACGGATTGGTAACAATGATTGCCATGGCAACCAAAGTGTAACTCATTCACTCACTCACGCACGCACGCGCTCACACGATGTTTATTATAAAAGGTACATCAATTTTTTGTTAATTGAAAGACGCTTTTAGTCAAAGACATATTTTACAGTTCCGAGTGACGCCATAATTTGTAAACCAATAATTGTGATGCACAATAAGGGGGTCGTGTTCTACTTTATGGTACGGAATTTACTTGGACGTTCTGGAAAAGAATAACAACAGTTTGGCAGAACAGTCGTTTTGAACCAAGATTTTAAAACGTAAACTCCTGATTAAGAGACGGGAGTGCCTGACCTACGTTCTCATTTATTTGCTATCGTATATTACTATCCCACCTACAACAGTTCCGCTAATTGTTCCTTCTTCCTTGAGGTTTTCAAACCAAATGTAGCATTTATCCTCCTTAATTTGATGACTCTAATAATACATGACGAAAGAAATTATGAATCGCATTATGCAACTTTCTCCAAATATTTTATGTGTGAAGAGATACAAAACCTTGATACTTAAATACTGTACCAAATTAAGTTCGTACCATTGCACGAAACGTTACAAGTTTTTTTTTTCTGAAAGTAATGGCTATGATGCAGATATGAAGTACAAAGAATTTTCTTGTACGTGCGCGAGACCGTCCTTTATAATTCAAATACTGCTGGTAGCTATACATTATACGGGTGGCAGAAAATTTCAAAGATAAGGACTGATGGTGTTGACAGCAGCGTTGATACGGTCTCACAGCTCTTCGAGGGCGTGAACCTTTGTTCTGTGAGTTTGTGACGTAATGTATTTTCATGCAAAGAAGTACATGGATCAGGAGATCTAGAGGAAACGTCATGTTGAGATGAGGTAGCAAAATGGGGAGCAGCCCCCTCTCGGTGTCCCTGAACGTGCGGCACGTTTTCGAAGCATATTTCCTATGACAGGTACGTGCTAATGCAGACGGTGACGGTATAGAAATCGTGTTACTCCACTGAGAACGGTCCCTTTTTGAGAAGATTTTCAAAAAGCCTGTCACGAAATTGTACGCCTTTCATGACACTCAAAGGATGCAGGCCCTGATCTCAAATGCTTTCTATTCGACCGTTTTCTGACACAAACGAAACGAGTTCCAAGCATTACACCACATATTTTAAACTCAATTTAAATATTACCATGACATTAGCGCTTAGTATTTCCAAGTAATCAGCCTCTAACAGAAATGAGTACCAGGAATATTTCCTGGGGATGAAGGCGGCAGGTGCGTAGGGCTGACAACCTTACTACCTTCGTGTGCCGATTGTCTTGAATTCTGGAAGCCTCAACTTCCTGGAGCCCAAAGGGCCTGTCCAGGCTTGTACACGGATAGCTGTACCTTTTACTCTACAGGGCCTACTTTATAGCGTGCAAGTTAGAGCGCCCGGTTTTTACTGAGGTTTACTTAAAATGCATTAAAGTGCATTAAAATGCATGGACATCTCCTGTACTGGCTTTTATCGAAATCGAACTAAACGTGTAGAAAATATCGGACACATTTTCTTTTATGCTTTTAAGTAAGTATGGCCATCACTGCACCGACTGTCGCTCAACGACACGGCTTTGAAACCCTCTGTACCGAATTTAACTGAAATCGTTGAATGAATATAGACAGTACGGATATAAATGTATTTTCACCCGTAAGGAAGGTGCATCTGTCACTGAGTGGATTTTTACGAAATCCTTGTTTGCTCAACAACTTTAAAAAAAACTCGTACTCCGAATTTCAATCCGACAAACTCTTTTAAAATCACCGAATTGCCAAGCGTGTATTAGCTAGTCAATAATGATTCTTCTCCATATAGGTCTGAATATTTTGAATGTGTTATGAACTGAATTCTACTTGTTACTCTTTAAACAAAAGCAGGCTGCAGTAGTGAGATTATTGTACTTGCAGCAGTCGGCAAGTCTGTGTGCGTTTTGTGCTGACGTGAGTACAGGGCTTCATCTACAGTGGTTCCCAAGAGAGACTTCGCTAGACCACACCCAGCTCTCCTCTACTCACACCATGTAGACTCTAACGTACTCCACAGGGGCTTGACTTGGCCCATGTAGGTAATGATGTTGGAGAGAGTGTAATTCAGTGCCGTGTTTGTTACCCGTGGATTCTGTTTAATGACGTACATTGACTATTGTTTCTTTCATTATTCATATCATCCAGACAGAGGGAATTGTTTATCAGGGTGATTTGTGTTGCGTAGCTTCATGTACCCTTGCATGCTACTGGTGTCATTATGTTAATTGCGTCGGTGCTAAATTGCGGGTAATACCATTAATGTGAAGGCTGTCGGTAATTTGGATGAAAAGTGCTAATCAAGTATTTTGAAAACATGTTTTAAACGAAATCTGTAATTTTTTCCAAGAACCGTTCCGTTGTGTTAGAGTAAACATCAGTTACGGCAGCGGAAGTACTAGTGTCCGTCCAATAAGCTCCTAAACATGATGCCAGTAAAGCAAAATTCTTCAGATTATATTTCCCGTCAAGCACATACCCAATTATCAGCGTGTTCTGTCCGGATGAACCGCAGAGAGTCGTCTAAATAATGTTAAAAATTCAGTTCGTGCCTTGCACAAAACGCTGCTCGTCCGCTACGAAGACAAGTCGGTTATTTTTGTTCATTATAATAATCATACAGAATCTATGAATTTTCTCTGTGGGCAAAGTGGAAAATTTAGCAGTGATGCTGAAGTGCATACATGTAGTAGCCACTGTGCTTTAAACGGTTAAAGTATGTTCAGCTTCCAGGAATATGAAATTAATTTTTTTTTATGTCTTGACAGCCGTGTATGGGCCTGGGCCTCCTCGTTTCGTCGAGGTTTCATGATCACACACATTAGACACACCACAGTCGATAGGAGTCCTCTGGACGAGTGATTAGGCTGACGCAGAGACCTCTACCTGACAACACACAACACTCACAAAAGACAGACATCCATGCCCCCGGTGGGATTTTTTTTTTTTTTTTTTTTTTTTAATTAATTCCTGGGTTTTCCCCTTTGATCCATTTGTACTGTTGAAGTCCTTTTTGTCCTGCATGTCACCTTATGTTTCATGCTATCTTCCATACATCTAACACAACACAAACATCCATGCCCCCGGTGGGATTCGAACCCACGATCCTAGTAAGCGAGCGGCCGAAGACCCACGCCTTAGACCGCACGGCCACTGGGATCGGCATACAAAATAAAATATAAAATATAATGTAATATATAATTACAGGTACCTACGGCTCAAAATAACCTGGACGTCACACTGGAGGTACGTGAAATTTTCAGAAAGAGTAAATCGGTGACTACTTGTTGATACTGTAGTTAGCACATTTCGAATACACTTGCTAAAGTACACTAATTTATCAGTAACTGGCTCCAAGTAAGAACCGAGGTAGCGTAGACAGTATAGTGACTAGACAGCGGGATGGAGTGCCGAGGAATCGTGGTTCGATTGCCGGGAGAAGCAGTAGATTTTTTTCTTCTCCGAGAAGTCCAGAGCGACTGTGGGGCCCACCGATCCTCCTGTTTAATGGGTTCCGGGGAATTTTTTCTATGGGATAAAGTGGCGGGGTCCTTGAAACTGACCACTCACCTGCATCTAGCGCCTAGGTTAAAAATGACCGGATCTATACATCCACTTCCCCATACGCCTTCATGGCGTGCATAGACTTCATTTTTTACCTTTTTAGTTTCAAGTTTTGTAGGTAGCATTTGAAGAGTCTTTAGCTGAAATGTTTATTGGGGGGGGGGGGGTGATAATACTAATATTTGACTATCGCGCAAGAAACACGCTTTGAATAATGCACGCGCTAGAGCAGAGTTTAGAGTAACTACTTGTTTCTTTTCAATTGCTTAACTTTTAATTGTATATGAAAGTGTAATAGAGTTTCCTGGAACAGAGTAATATTTTCCGCGAATGTTCGAAGCTTACGGTAGTGGCGTATTAAATGGCACAGCTGCCAGTCTCCCCGCATGACGAACACTGCAGAGGGATGTTGTGCGTGTTGTGGATTAGCCAGGCTGCTACAGCTGGTTATATGCGACCATTCTTGACGCACACTCTGGTCTTGGGAACAAATATAAGCAGATATTCATTGGAAGACTGTAAAAGTTGTATTACTTTCATTCATTCTGTTGTCTGTCTTACGACAGGTCCGTAGCCACTTCCAAAGCGAGTTTTCCATTGAGTGCGATCTAGTGCTTCCTCTTTCAATTTCCATGTATTACATTTTAAGTTTGCAATGAAAAGAATTTCAAAATGCACTGTTCTGTTCTAGTGTATTGATTAAATCTTATCATATATAGTGGTTCAAAGATGCATAACCTGGAGTTTGTTCTGCGCAACCAGTCCGTTTAACATATTCGGAGGAGACTTCGGCGCTAAATGTACGACAGTGTTCTGACTTAAGTAAAGAAGAAGGTTTTTTTATCCTCTACTACTAATCGTTTGTTAGCAACTCTCCTAGTGCTGAAACTGATAGGTATTATATTTAAAAATCTCAATATACACTGTGGAAACTTCCGTTTGAATTCCGTAAACGGCAGGGAATTTTTCGATCTGTTAAGCAATTATCAGTTTCAGAAAGCGAATCCTGCTCTATGGAGTGTTTTACTCATTCTGTGCTGTGTTTCAGTACCGCAGGGTTAACTTCTTTCACAATATATTTCGTCACCTTGCCGTCAGATATGAATATGAATGAATATTTTCCAGACCTTCTGCTTTTAATTTTGCCAGTTTTTGCATGTAAATAAAAGCTGTTACTCTTTAATTCTCTGTAAATAACGATTTGATGGCGTCAAGGACTGGCTGGAAAGAAACGGGTTCGGAGGGGAGCCGTGTGTTTTGGCTCTGTAGTTGTGTGTTATACTGCAGTTGCAGACGTATGTGTATTGATGGAGTCTATCTCGGTGAAAGTTCTGCATGTAATAGAAGGGGCCTGCGTCATTGAACGTTCTGCATGTCGAAGAGTTGTGGTCGGTCTTCCAGTCATGCTAGCAATCAGTGAAATGTGGTGGGCATTAGCAGAGTTGCTTTTGACAGGCTGCGCTCCACGTGGGGAAGTATTGATTAAACTGTGTATATAGTATGTGCATGAAGTGAAGCAGAACTTCAGAATTAAGATTCTGCGAACAAAGTTGGTCATTATACCGCGTGTTCCTGAATCTCCTTTATTTTTTACTTAACCTCACTGCTTTGTATGATAATTACACATTTATGAAATAAGACTGTGTAAACGACTCGTGTTATACCGCCAGATTATATCTGAATGACGTGTATCGCGATAGCCACTTTCCTACACAGTCTTCACGCCATGGACTGACTAGCAAGCGTTATACTCGAAATTAATGATTATACTCTTTGTCGAGTGAGGAGCTGGTGTAGCCTTTTGATGCGCGCAAGATATAGAGTAAATTGTTTCCATTATCCGCAAGGGCAAGAGAGGGCTGTATCTTGTCCAAAGCATCTAGCCTGGCTCGAGGCCCATGCAGCCTCCTGCACACTGGATATCGGGGCCGCTTTCATAGAGGGTAAAGAGGCCGGTACGTTAAGCTGACAACCCACTTCTAGTTTCGACGATGCGAATGAGTGGTATTATACCTATAGTTCATGTAAGTTTGTTTTCTAGCCTACAGAGAACACAATCCGTATATGTTATGCCTATACAGAAGTACCACGCCATGATTACAGGCAGTACATATTTAAAAAATAAAGCTCTATGCATTTCTAAGCATCTTAGACCATAGGTGTATCTGGGTAATGAACTTAACACTCCGAGACTTAATTTCTGCGGTGAGAACTTCCTGCACCTATTGGATGGAAGGATGGCCACCGTGGTCAGTAAAAATTCTCTCTGCCTGTCGATGAACGAACATAGGTCATTCCGCTCTAAGCTAGGCAATTTAATGAACTATCTGTGTGTTTAACGTTCGCTTATACATGGCTGAAATCCCAGTGGCCGCGCGGTCTAAGGCGTGGGTCTACGGCCGCTTGCTTGCTGGGATTGCGGGTTCGAATCCCGCCGGGGGCATGGACGTGTCTCTTGTGAGTGTTGCGTTTTGGCCGATCACTCGTCCAGAGGAGTCCTACCGCATGTGGTGTCTCTGAGTACGATCGAGGAATCTCATAGAGGAGGCGTAGGCTCACTAGGGCTGTCGAGCCATGAGACAGTATGACTGAAATCTGTACAACCAACTTCAATGAAGGAGGCAATAACAAATGGATAATTGAAGTAGTTTTGAAAGCACGCGTGTTCGAAAATGTTGGACTGAGATATTACAGACGTGGATGTGCAGCATGACTACTGCCGCGCCCACGCAAGTGACAAACCTGACCTGAACTCGGGTTCCCGTCAATATTGTCGTCATTCGACTCGCTTGGCGTCGGAGTAGAGTGGGCCTTGACAGACATCTGCGGACGAGACGGCGACGCTTGTTCATTCGTCCGTCGACGCCTTCTTGAATGTAAGGCGTCTGAAGCTATAAAATCTTCTGTATGTTTGCTTGGATGCTTCCAGGATAACACATCTCCCCTTCTTACCTTATTCCGTTATTCCCATTCCACAAAATGCTATACGTGTGCTAGGGGTGTACACGTGAGTCGTCAGCGACCGTTGTTAAAACTGAATATGTTTATGACGTTAGGATTATAACATATATCTTTATTACATTCATACAAGCAGAATGTTTTCATCATCAGCCTTGTGTTTTACACGCCAACTGTGCCAAAACCGGTTCATCTTCATGTCTACAATAGCCCGTTACTGGACTTGTAACGAGAGAGTTGCATCCATTCTGCACTCTCACACTCCATTCTTAATATATTTTGACATTTTCTTTCACGTTTTCCAAGCCACCTCTTCCCTTCGGCCTTCCGACTAAACGTTTCTGTTCATGGGTCGTCTCACTCATGCACGCTGCGTGCCTGGACATCCCACTCATAAATACACACGTGTTAGCTATAATGAGAACCCATGCTATTGTGTTATTTCCTGCAGCACGAATGTATTTCAGACCTCGTGTATTTAGTTATGGCAAGCGACAGAATCAAAGTACTGCTAAGCTCATATTTTTCTCTAACATCACCCTGCAGCTTTTTTTCGCTGTTAGAACCTGCAGTACTGCTGTCAAATTTTAATTAATTTCAGTTCTTGCTGCAGTTTACATCCTTCATTATATATTTTCAGAGCAGGTTTTTAGAATGTTTATTGTTACTGTTAAATTGAAGGTAATCAGCTACTTGCACGTAATGGGTCCTCGTGGAAGGTGATCTGAATGCTGGATTTCCGCGAGTTTTATGTGTACGAGTGCAGTAACTTGTCTTGAGGTGATTTATACTTCACTCACTTTCGAACTCCTGCATAGTTCTTTGTTTCATTACGTTTGCGAAAACAAAATTTATTTACTGAGTGTCAGTTTGTATTTTTAATCAGGAATTTTCTTATATGTTTGTCAGTTTGACCATCGTGAATGTAAATAACACCAAGAAGAATAACCTGCCTTGTGTCTACTGCTTGCGTTTAGCTAAATGCTCAGGAAGGAGCCCTGATTTATGTGTGTTGTGTATTTTATGGTGCTGTCAGTATCTCGGACTTATATTATCTATAATAGGACGATTGATGATTGATAAATTGGTAAGGAGTTGTCAGCGGTTGGTCAGGGTCTGATGGAAGTATTATTATATTATTTGCCTGGAGGGCCGGAAGAAAAACAAGAGCAACTCTTAGCATAATCACGTAACGTTCGAGAATCGAATTATACACCTCCCGCATTCAGTTCAATACACCATCCTGCACGGTAGACCCGTACTTGGGAAGCTGTCGCACAACTATTCAGGAAATTCCCCACAGTAATGAGGTCTGAAGATACACTACAGCAATCCTTAGCCATGTGTATCGTGTCCGTCCATGCATTCTTGTAGATATGCTGTCTGGTAATGTCTGCAAGCTTCAAATGACAGTTGTGACGTGTATATGAATGTTCAGAAGAGATTGTTTAGGAGGAGGCAGTGGCCTATTACAAAAGAATATCAGTGGGAATTGAAAAGTGAAGTGGGATATAGGAAGGGTTAGAATATTTGTAAATGTGCTAAAAATGTCATGTTATTTTAAATTTCGCGCAGTACCAGTGCAGTGGATTTATGACTGCATCTTGTAAAACAAAAACCCCATACTTTGAGAGAAACAGATCAAGTGTGAAGGAATCGATTCAGTGGCTTCCAGTACACTGGTCAGGTTCATTACCGCATATCCAAGCTTAGTGGTAACTTACAACCATACAGGCATGTCGGGTCACCGAGGTGACAAAGGATTTGATGTCTTCGTAGGAAGTATTGATTTGTCGTTACGTTTCTGCTAAGCTTGGCTGATGGAGAAGGACCGTTAAACCTGCACCGTAAAGGATTACCTATCTGGACGTGGGGAATTTTGTTCATGTCATGCAAACAATATCAGCCTTTACAAACTTTTGTATACAAATGCCCTTACACGTGTGTCAAGTCGCCCCTTTCTTTCATAATCTACAATTATGCTTACGACTAACTCAGTGAACTAACCTTGATTTCAGGCTTCCGCCGCGATGTTGATGAAGTCAGTGGTCTTCTGGGTTATTACACGGCGTCGTGTGGTAATTATTTACCGACGTTTCGGGACAACGTATCGGTCCCATCCTCACGGGTCAAGATTCCGAGTAGGACCCGTGAGGATGGGACCGATACGTTGTCCCGAAACGTCGGTAAATATTTACCACACGGCGCCGTGTAATAACCCAGAAGACCACAGATTTCTTTAACTCAGTGAAGTTTGTAATTGTAATTATTTTCTTTCGATACTGCCTAAGGTTTGATAGCGTAGGGCTTTGTCTTTGATGCTAAAAATATTTTATGTATCCACAGTAGACCTAACTTTGTGTCTCTGTGGCGCAACAGCCCAACTGGGGCCTAGACCGCCTCATTGTTGAGGTTTCTACATCACACAAAGTTAGACACGCACACCCGGTAGGACTCCTCTGTACGGCTGATGAGCTCGTTGCAGAGGACCTAGTAATTTAATGAAGTACAATTGCAAGGAAAAGCTGTGAACATTTCTTGAATCAGATATACCAACACAGTGCTTATTGGAATAAGATTATTTCTTGTAGTGTACACGGTTTGATGTGTGGTTGGTCTTAGGGTTCCATTTAGGCGTACGTCCCCAGGATATCTGTCACTTATAAGTTCCTCACACTTCCCGTGCTTTCTACATGCCCTGCAAATATTTTCTTCTTGGCGTTATTGATACTAATAAGGTCACTATGCTCCGTCGAAACGTCTGCGTTGCTTAACATCCAAAAGAATGTGAGTGTTCAAAATTACATCCTTCAGAGTCCCATAAAACGAAATACAGGAATCATGGGAATGGATATATATTACGAAGCGGGACAAAAGTAAGACCTGGGTGGAATTAATGTATTTTTCAGACATTTTGCTACTGATGTCTTATTTATTTAAAAGCATGCCTTGGTAACTGTTGTATTAGCCACTGAAGAGTAAACAAACAGCAGTTCACTACTTGGCAACACTGTGTTATGAACCTAGCACGCCAGTTGCTTTTCCAACATGCTGAACGTGAGATGCATGCACTTCTGTTTGAAAAGCCGAATTCAGTGTTTTGCAATTGTAAAGTGTAGTGACAGGTGTGTATTCATATTTTACCCTAACCAGACATACATAAATTAATTTTGCAGGAATTTTTATTTTATATCTTGAATACTTGTGACATGGGAGATCATTCTTGCACAGCACCTCGTGTCTCCGCATGCATATATATATATATAAAAGGCATCAGAACCATTTTACATTTATCTTCTTATCTTTGCTACTTGTCCCATATGTTATCTTTCCTCCACTAAAATTTTGCATGCATTTCTCCTCTCTCCCACGCTACGTGCCCCGCAACTAACCCCAAAAGGAAAAACGGTGTTGCTTGCCCATTTTCATTACCGCAACAGAGGCATTCTCCGCTGCCACAGACAATGTATTTACCGCTTTTATGTCAGCAACAGAAGTCAATTCATAGTTTCAGCTACTACTTTGTCTTCAAAATAAAGGAGAAAGTCGTCAAAAGCCGTCAAATGTGAAGCTTAAGGCCTGGGAACTAAGATACGGGTGTCAGATCATTCGTCGGAAGCGGAAAGCCACTGTCGATAACGAAAGATTCGGGGTCTGTGCATAGCTGTGACTGTACTGTAGTGACCTGTACTGTAGTGTATGTGTAGTAAGAAACGCTCTCGAAATAAGAAGAAATTGCGGTCTGTGCATAGCTGTGACTGTGCAGTTAGTGTATGTGTAGTAAGAAACGCTCTCGGAATAAGAAGAAATTGCGGTCTCCTAAAAACAACACTTACAATTAAAAACGGGGCCTGATGGAAGTTACAAAAAAATCTTAATTTGTCAAATATTTGTAATTTCTTACATACAGACGAAAAATAGTCATAAATGAAACATCCAGTGTTCTTTTCAAAAAATAGTAATGTTTAACACACGCGTGCGCTCGCACACACACACACACACACACACACACACACACATACATACCGCGTACCAGTAGTTGATAAATTCTGCGACAATGTGACTACTATCAATAAAATCTGAATTCACAACATGTTACAAATAACCACTGATTTAACTCGCATAAAATAACATGTCCACAGCGATTGGCGATGCTTTGAGCAACCGTCATGGCGAAACAACAGAACGAATTTCCGAATGCGATACTGCCGATAGTCAGTACCTGATAAACATAGAGAGAGATTCGGGTTTAAAACCGGACGTAAATTTCACGCTGTCCAATACAAAAACCTCTACTCAATAACGAGATAATCTACAAACTTTTAAAATATGTTATAACCATTGTTACTGATCTGTGTATGTAGGCAGTGAAAACTGGTGATATCAGCGCCTGTAACAATGCATTCCCTTACACACAAAGCATTCCTGCGCTTACCTAAAACGCTGATAGCACCTGATACGCCTATATCAAGATTCGGATTGGGGCTGCACGAGGCCTTGCTACGAGATGAATACCTCCTCCAGCGACGCTTTATGGAAGGAACATTCATTGTCTCACCAGCAATATGACCAAAGTTGAACCTCTGTAGCTGCCGTTTGTGGAAGGAGTGTGAATGTAGGCCACTTTACATAATCACACGAATTCCTGCAATATATTGCTCAGTGCTAGCACTGAGTCAATGTATTTCCTATGGAAAGGAAGAAACTTTCTGAAACAAACATGTGCTTGCCTTTGACTGACTACATGTGACATTGTAATATGTGCTTTCTTTGACTGAGGAAATGAAATTAAATAATCGCGAGGATTAATCAATTAAATGTAAATCAAATGCAATCATTCATATTCTAACACAAACATTACTTTACCTTACACTTTGTATTAAATCATGGAAAATTGTTCAGTATTAACGAAGCTGATAAACGAAGGCTTTGATCTAATGGGTATTAAAAATCTTTGGTAGCGTGTCATTATCCCATCCATGGAAAATCAATTTAAAGCAGCTGGATGTTTCAAAACCGCACACAAATTCAAGGTAAAATCAATCCAGTTGGCGTGATTCTGAGATGTAATGAGAATCAAAGCATTCTGCAACTAAGTACAACTGGGGCAGAACCCAGGGAAAGTGTAAGGAACAGGTGAACAGTGTGCCACATGAAGAATTACGCCATACGTTTTAAGTCATGAAAACGTGAGAAAGGGGGAAGGGGCCACACGATCACACGAAAGATGTAAAACAGTGAATTCATGAAATTTGATAACTGGTTTTTGGACTCATCTAGTGACTGCCAGGAGAAACGTATAACCTTGTTTTCTCGACACGGTTTTCACAATGTAAACGTGATAATTCAGTGGCAAGAAAAAATTTGAAAATAAATTTCCCATCGTTTCTTTCAGAATTAACCCCATTCAAGCGAACAATTCTATCTTTTTTTTTTCATTTTCACCGAGTGCATTTTAACACTTACTAGTTTTCAGGCGTTTCTTCCGCCCCCCCCCCCCCTCCCAAATGGCGCAGCAGCCCCTAGTGGCCCAGGACCTCCTCATTATCGAGGCTTCGCGATCACACTTATTTAGACACAGCACACTCGGTAGGACTCCTCTAGACGAGTGATCAATCCGGCGAACGGCCGCAAACCCACGCCTTAGACCGCGCGGCCATTGGGATCGGTCAGGCGTTCCTCACGAAGCAAAAATAAGTGCCTGATGTGGAGGTCATTTTCGTCCCTCCGTCCGTGACATAGTATAAGACAATCGTTCTCGGACTTTCACGAAGTTCGATATGGAAGATCTTTACGAAAGATGTTGATGAAGCTTGTGTTTTGTAAAATTAGGCTGAGTAGCAGGAAAGGGAATGCCGTGCTTTGCTCATGGGTTTAATTGAAATATCATTTACGCGTGCGTCGTAAAAATTTAAGATACCTTAAAAATAAAGTGACTTTTTAAAGTATGTGTACACTACGTCACGGAGTACACCACTGGCAGTTTTGTTAATTCCACCGAATCACATAATTATGCAATTACAATTTATTCAAAAGCCGACATGTTTTGACGTATTATGAAAACGTATTCCGCACGTAGGTTTTTCGGACTTTCTAGGATCCAGTAAACGTAATACATCCCCGTATACTAGCAGCTCCTTACAATACACCTTCAGACAGGCTATACTACACACACACTTTGTATTTATAAATGCAAAGCCCGTTTCCTTAAAAGCAGAGCTCTGCGCGATGAGAGTTTTCGTAAAATGTTTATACACATTATTCTACAAAATTTTACTTATTTAAATTCCACACCTAAGTGATGTAACTTCAAGTTATTATTTGATTTCACAATGTGTAAAAAACATGCTGCTTAAGATCTACGCCAATTATAATTCTGTGCAGCTTCTTTCCAGTACATGTAATATATATAACTTTGTCTTTTGTCAGATTACCATTCCTGTGACCCACCTATTTTCTAACGTCTGTTAGGGATACGTCACTGAACTATCTTCCACAAAACTGTACGTTGGTGTGTCAAATTTCGAAGTGCCTTTACGCACGTATAGGATGTTGATAAGAGTGTTGTGCTTCCCTCAGTCATATTGACTGTTGTCAGGGGATATGGGCGTCTCATGTATCGGTCTATAGCCTCTACTTTGCTATGCTTCAAACCAACGAAATATATAGTACTTTCCGTTTGTTTATATTGACACAAATCTCCCCCGCGGTATCCAGACTGGTTAATGACGAGACGTTAAATATGTTTTCAGTGGTGCTTGCCATATTCATGCACGTACATAATCTTGTCGTAGCGTAATAGCGCCAGTCAGTGACGAAAGTATTTTAAATGCGTCTTCATATATTCATGTGAATCTAGTGTGTGATTCTTTGTACAGACAGTTTAAGTGGTATTTAATGATATTTAGCATGTGTAGAATAACGCTAATTCTTCCATAATATATCTAAACAAGTCAGGTTTTCAATAAACTGTTCTTATTGTATAATTATATGCTTTAATGAAAATATAAACTGCAAATTAATTAAAACTTTTTTTGTTTAACGTTTGTTTGCCCGACGCAGCGTTAAAAAGACCGATTGGGTACTTGGAAATTTTGTCCAACCGGTTGCGGACGGAATGACGGTATCGTTTTCAGCATATGCCCATGTAACCTGCACAGTAACTCGCACTCAAGTTGCTCCTGTTTCGAGCTGTTACTTTGATCAAAGACACCTACAAACGCATGTAGAGTCACCGTGCAAGCTCTACAGAACCGCCTAACTTCTGCTGAATGCACCCCGCTACGAACAGTCCCTCTGACATTTGCTGTATAATTTTAGAACGAAATAGGGCGTTAATCAGCGCATTGGTTTGAGTGGAATACGATGAAGTATAATGTACAGCCTCATTAGTGTAGAAGGCACGACAACGCCGTTGTTTTCGATGTGCGGATTGATTTATAGATTCAATTGCTTCGGAGGTGCTTGCTGTCTTCTTCTGCAGAATACTCGCGGCCTACGCTGACAAATGTTTGTTCTGCTGGTTTTGAGGTTCCTACAGCAGTGCTGATGGAAGATTGCGTTCTTCTGTAATACGGCGCCACGCTGATTAATGTGTAAGTAAAACCGTGTCAGAAAGGCTTGTTGCCTGCTGGATCCTCCAATCCACGCGGCGTAGTACTCCAGAATCCTGGAATATTCATCAACACCACTCTCAGAACCTCAGAATTTTCTTCTCTTCATCCTTCCACAAAGTGCAACAGCTACAAGTAGCTAATATTCACGAGCAGGTTCACGCAGGTAACTGAGAATTTCGACAGTACAGCAGTAACTTCATCTTCGGTTTTGTACCAGAACTGTGGACATTCCGTGTCTTCTTTTTTCATTCGAGAGCTAGAATGTTGCGGCTCCGTACTAGACTGCCGATAATCTGCAGCGATGTCTAACTTCGGCTCTATTAGTAACGGTTCCCGAACACACCCTTTAATTTTTCAGCAGTGTTTGTTTTTGATAGTACACCCTCACACCCACTGTATACACTTGCTAATCACCATGCTTTTAAACCGACACCACCATCACGTTGCAATTTGTGTAATCGTGCCAGATTATGACAATTACTGTGAGGCTACAAAGCTTTGCTCGCGTAGGCATGACTTTACTGCATAGCATTATAAATGTTGAATATTGCCCCCCACGCCACCCCCTTTGCCGTACGAAGTGAATCCCTCCATCCTTAATGAGTTTTGTGCCATACTGTCAGCCTCTCTAAATATTACAGAAGCGAATATATGAGGCAGGCTTCAACGAGGCTCCAATGCGATAAAGCCGGGTTTCCTGTGGTATGCCCATCTTCAGTTTGTTTCGTCTCTAGTATATGTTTCTACCCTTAATATCTTGCATATAATTTTGAATTGGCGTGTTCCTAATACCGAAGTGTTGTGAGGATATTTCGTCGCCATAAGAATCATAGTTATTATGAAAAAGTAGAATTAGTGCATTGCTTTGCACTCTGGATTTAGAAATACTTTATTAGAAAAGCCTGTGCCAAAAGGGAGAAACTGGGATTGATTGGATGCTCCTTGCTATAGTATCAGTTTGTTTGGCAAGAAATAGAATAGCACAAAGAACACACACATTCTGTACTGGGCTGTAATAAAAACATTGGTCTGGCAGTAAATGTACAGATGAGTTCAGTTTTATCACCAGGGTGAATGACGTCATATTATACAGATTAATTATAAGTCCTTCGAAAATGTGACAAATTTCCGTATTTGGTAAGAGCCTGGTATTTTTCAATTTGAACAAAACTTTAAGACGGTAAAGTCAAGGAGAATGGAATGGCCGACCCTGCAGTACCCATGGGGGCGTTGACAAATGCGTACAGAATATCAGCTGGAATGCCAGAAGCGAAGACATTTATGCATAGATATGAGGATAACATTAAGATGAAACGCAAGAAAATGGGATGTCAGAATGTGGACTGGATTCGTGTAGCTCAGGATAAGGTTTTCTGAACACGGTAAAGAGCCTTTGGTTTTCACATTAGTTGGGGAACATCCTGTCTGTTATTTCCTCAAGCACGACTCAGTTCCAGGTATGTAGTTGGTTGTCAGGTTACAGAGTTTGACACTCATGTGAATGTAAATTAAAGCTCTCTGCAGTGCTTTAAATGCGTGTGTATTCTGACAGAGAATGAGACTGACACTGATGCATTTGAGAACTCTACGAATAGAGGAACATATTCACGGTGTTGGATAAATGGGAAATTACAGTCCAGACGATATAGTGGTGAAGGAATAAAAAACTGCACTGAAATGAAAACGATGTTAGAAGTGAGAACTGCACAATTGGATGTGTGAGTGCGTGGAAGAGAAAGTGACGGACAGGTACATGGACACGAGCTCTCAGCTCTCAGACATTTCAAAATGGTTGCAATTACCACCATCAATATTTTCAAACAATGTCAGTCCAAATGGACGGCCCATAACCTGCTGCCTGTATATTAACGAAGCTAGAAGCTTCTTATACGCTCGTACGTCTTTCTGTTCGTAGTGGTTGATTTTTCCAAAATCTCCAAATATTTATTTAACCAGAATCAGACCGGATCTTTGCATACTGAGGGCAAATTTTTACCACATGTGATACGTATTTTCTTGTGTAAAGGTTATTTACTGCTTCATAAAAGCCGTTTTTGTAAATAACCAGGTAGGGGTTTTTTTTTTTGTCCTTCGAGTTAGGCAACTTTTCTTGATTCTTATATAAATTTTCCATGTGTCAGTAAATTAAATACAAAGTTGATTTTTATTGACGTAGCAGTGTTAACAGGATAAAAGGGTTTAATTTTTCCATAGGGGTTAGAAATTTGTCGGTGTCAATTACAGCCACACCATTCCTCCGGAGCGCAAATCCGTTTCTAGTCCTCTACGGCTGCGGATCGACTCCCTAGATCCTTTCACACGACACGGTGTGGACATACGAAGTGTGTTTCATGCGTGACATTCTGTTCATCAACAGCTGTGACCCCGGGACACCGACAATCCTCATGTTTTCCCCGACCTTGCGTACCGACGTTTGGGCGTCTATCGTAGTGGACATTTCGTCGAACCCCCTCTGCTACTTGACGTTGCCATTTTCTGGAAACCCTTCTACCATGTCTGTTTGAAGATACATGTGCCTCTGTTTTTGAGGCGTATGTTGAAGTTTGAGCACGATGAGGCTCCAGCACTATGGAGATATTCGGCAGTGGGTGAAAGCGACAGGTCCTATTGTATCCACGAGGCGTCCATGGTTTGATCTTTTGACACCTTGCGCCATTTAACGGTAACGTGTATCTCGAAAATTTAAACGTCTCAGTACGTGTGCTGTATTGTATTTGCGACTTACATTTTTAACAAGGAATCACACTGTGGCGATCTTGTGCACGAATTTATTTTTACCCTCTGTATTTTGTTTGAACGAAAGATTTAAGTAGTTCCGAACACTGTTCCAAATGCCAGCTCTCGAAGTACATTCTTCGACTGTAGTCTTGTCTTGAAGCCAGCAGTATCTGTTCACTTGATTCTCCCTTCAGACTAGGCAGAGCTGAGTCCACCTTTCAGGGTGATTGTTACGATAAAAGGTACAACTTGCTGTTCCTTATTTTCAAGATGGTCTCTTAAAACTTTGCCAGATGCAGCATATCAGCACTCGATGAAAGGTATTTAATTTCAGAAGTCTGTCTGTACATAAAGAAGTAAGGAATGAAAA
Organism: Reticulitermes speratus; assembly: GCA_021186555.1. NCBI lineage: Eukaryota > Metazoa > Arthropoda > Insecta > Blattodea > Rhinotermitidae > Reticulitermes > Reticulitermes speratus. Next base: position 42,242,850 of record JAJKFL010000003.1, on the reverse strand, counting down.
GAAGCTTTCCTTTGAATATGAATATCGAATTTTAATATTATTCGTTCTATTTAAAATTAAAGTTACACTTCAAAAGGAAATTGGGAAAATAATGAACAAAGAGACAAGGCAAGCGAATGGGCTATGTGTACTCACAGGAGAAATTATTTTGAAACTTGTTTAATCAACACTGTTGAGATTTTTCATCAAATAGTTATTTCTTCTCCAACTTTGAAGCACAGCCTGTTTTTCATCCAGAGCACAGAAGGTAAAAAGATAAATATCAAATAATTTAAATCTTCTTCATTAATAAAATGCCACTTTAAGTTCTCCAGACTTTCGACATGTTTTCATCTTCTTATTCTACTTCGCCTTCTTCTAGCACACCAGCACGGTGAAGAACTTCTACAAGTTTCCGCAGTTAACAGAAACTGTACACATTTTGAATATATTCTTCAGGGAATGTGGAAACGAAGCAATAATTGCGTAACTGAATTCACAAAGAACATTAGAATTGTTCAGCTACTAGCTTTTTCCTTCATAATAATTTGTCTTCCATGTTAATTTAAGTGTAATTTTTGGCGCTTTCGTAACCGTATGATCCAAAATTTTGCCTATATTCTTCGGCGTGTCTGTTTGTCAGTCTGTTTATTTCTCTCCCAAAGTCTAACAATTTCAGAAACGCTAAATTAATCTGCAATTAATTTTGTACTTGTGAGTTTTACTAAAATATCTCGACAGTTTCCGGCTGATTAAAATGGGACAATAACAATGGGAGGTTTCATATGCATCTAAACGCCTTTCTAAGCTCATCTCGAAAGTAACTCATGTGTGACTCCATAAATATTTATCGGAGCAAAATATTTGGAATATGCAGTATGAAATGCAACACATGTTCTGTGGGCTACAAATATTTACTGTATGTCTTAATGGTTAACGAGGAAATTAAACATAATTTAATGAGCGCACTGGAATTGTTACATTGTGTATACATTTCCTAACTTGTTCATCTCTTGAAATACAACCAGCAACTGAAAATTAATATTATTAATTGCAGGCGATTGTCAAAGTAGGAGTGGTATGGGGGTGTTTAAATACAACTACCTCTCCTCTTCTGCAGGTGCGCCATGTAACCAGCTGTTACCTATCGCTGCAGTCATGGACAAAATTATATCCAAAAGTTGAGAGGAGGAGGAGAGGGGACAAATCGTTATAAAAATGAAATAAACGTGGGTCTCACGTTTCAACAAAAACTGTAATGAATCTTTTAATCCCTTCGTACCCACCCGGTTATGAGGTGAAATTGTATCTGGAGAGCTTGGAAGAAAGTAGGAACAAAACTTACAGGTAGAAATATCACACACTTCCTAAAGCTGAAGATGTTTGTTGTTTCCATTGTAAAACAAGAGGCCATGGGGTAGCATGTGTGAAGAAGTTACTGCTGCATCTCATGGGTTTCGTGGTCACAGGCTTGAAAAGATTAGTATCTTCGGCTTCGTCTCTAGAATTGTCCAACGACAGTGCAGAAGCACACAATTTTTGTCAGCTCCAAAATGTAATTGACTTGATACAAAGGGAAGGAGTCAGTTGGGACTGCTGGGAATAGACGGGAGGGTGGAGGATTTATGTCTTCTGGAATTTGACTGGTTGTTTGTTCCCGACGTTTCGAAGGACTGCAGTGTTTTCATCTTTAGGGGAGCGATACAGCGCCTCATCTCAGAAGAAGCGAATCTTCTGAAATATCTCTGTAAGGACCTCAAATCTCCAGTGGAAGGGTAGTATTGAAATAAATGCCAGAGAAACGGTGTGAAGTATGTGTCCTGTGTTCGAGGGACTCATGAGGTCCGATGTCTGCCTTTTATGAACAGACAGGCTGAGGTTTTTCGGAACATCTTGACTATAAAGTAAGCAATTTTGCTACGTATGCTGTTGATTTTGAGGCTGGTTTTGCTTAGGAAAAAGTGTCTATCTTGTTTTCGTGCGTACAAGTGCATTGACTGTGTTCTTACTGCATTTAGGTACTGATATGGGATGTGCTACAAGAACAGTTTCTAAGATAATTTCTAAAGAAGCTGCATAGGAAAGTTTACCTGAATTGTAAAACACTGTAACAGATGTATGTGTACCTCTTTGTAATGAAATAGCCATTGTTGTCTGGAGTTTCTTAAAATGAACTGTACGGTCCAGTATAATTACAAACTTACTGTGGCAAGATTTGAATGTACAGGATTTCCTTGAACCAGTGTTCAGGTATTCACCGTCCCACGGCATGTCCAAATCTCGCTGATCTTATTAAGAATTGGAAAGGTTGCTAAGCACCTAAGTAGCCACTCACGTTCTTCGCTTTTGCGTTATTTACCGGCTGTGGTCTCCTTGTAATAGACGATTGACGAAGCGAACGGGAGGGATAAAGATGGCACCGCACTAAATTAGGCATGTGTAAGACACAAATAGAGAGAAGTTTTAAATTTGATATTTGCAGTTCTCACGGAGCTGAGTATGCCTTGTAGTGTAATAATTTCCTGCAATTTATGGAATCAGCTTATAACCGCATTCACAAGAGCCCGCCGCTTTTTCCTAAACTGAGCCAGATCAATCCAGTCCATGACCTCGCATCCTATTTAGAAACTATAATTTTATGTCATAACTTCGGACCTGTATAGACTGATGAATTTGAACAGTTGTGTTTTTGGTGTTGCCTATCTTAGCTGACTTTGATGTGGGATAGCTCAGTCCGTATAGTGACTAGGCTAAGGGCTGGATGACCGGAGAATGTTCTTTAGATTCCGGGCAGGGGAAGACACGCCCTTCTGCAAAGTTTCCGGAGGGTCTCTGGCAAGAACCCAGCCTCATGTAAAACGGGTGTTGGGGGCTTCTTTTACAGGGAGTAAAACGGCCGGAACATGAAACTTACTACTCACTTCACCTATTGTCGGGGTTAAGAATAAGCGGAGCTCTACCTCAGCCTGCCTATGTGCCTTCATGACTTGCACAGGGAAATTTTTATTTGTTGTAATAATTCAGTTGCCTTTACTCATCATTTCTCGTAAATGGTCCATCAGGGCAATAGGCCATTCTCACAGCAGCTTGGACAGCTGCTGGATGCCATTTACGTTCTGGAGGTCATAATTCATCTGAGCGTTAAATGCGTTGTACACATTTTCCGCTATTATTTCCTACGTTTAACACACTGCAACAGTGCGCAGAACAGAGCATTCAGTTTTCGTACTTAACACACTGCAGCAGTGCGCAGAACAGAGCATTCCGTTTTCATACTTAACACACTGCAGCAGTGCGCAGAACAGAGCATTCAGTTTTCATACTTAACACACTGCAGCAGTGCGCAGGACAGAGCATTCAGTTTTCATACTTAACACACTGCAGCAGTGCGCAGAACAGAGCATTCCGTTTTCATACTTAACACACTGCAGCAGTGCGCAGAACAGAGCATTCAGTTTTCATACTTAACACACTGCAGCAGTGCGCAGGACAGAGCATTCAGTTTTCATACTTAACACACTGCAGCAGTGCGCAGGACAGAGCATTCAGTTTTCATACTTAACGGTAAATCTGTGGGATTGCCCGCGTTGTTTTATCTGCTGCTGCGATCGTTTAGTCATGAGACAGAAGGCAATGTGCTCTGCCAAGTAAATAACAACCATGGATCAGAGATCAGAGGTTGTCTGTTGCATGAATGAGGAAAGGGGTTTATAGTATGAACAATAGTGTCCATTTTGAAACTGCATCAATGTGCATGATATTTACATAGACATAAGTACGGTGCCCATATGTAAATAATGAAAGGGAGGGTTAGATAGAAAGAGAGAAATAAAGGGTTGAGGGTGGAACTGAAGGTTGGATGTTTGTAATTACTGATTCTCCCCTCCATATGCGGCACTACACACTGAGGCACGCACGCATGCACACACACACCACTCAATGGGAATCACAGGGTACATCGACCCTTTTATATTTTTTGTATGTTCACATTACGTCGTGCCATGGCCTGCTTTATCTAATCATAGTGCCGTCAGAAGCTTTTGTGTTCGATGGACAAAATTTCGTCGCTTTTTTCTGTCCGGGCCAATGAATACTAGGAGAGTCTTATAATGTATTGAAATTGATTTCACGTGTACAAACACCGCGTTCCCTTCTCTGTTATAAACATGAAGAGACGAAAAATTTATTGCGTTGCTTTCGTTCTTCTTTTCACTCCCAAGGTTCTTCTGGTAGAAAGGAGGTCGTGCATTTTGATTTACTCTTTAAGTAGGACTATCACCTCATGTTCTGGACGTGGCTGGTCAGGTAAATGTGCCGTGGGTTTGATTGGTGCATGTCGTTTAGCCCAGTATTGTATGCGAATCAAAGCTTTTACTTGTATTGCTTTGTGTCTTATGACGGACATAACCTCACTCAAGAAACAACAGTACTTTTGTCATATTTCTCTTCAGACACTGGTTTTAGATCAGAGAAAGGTACAAGAACACATCACCTACATGTAGATTAATTTATCTACTTTTATGCTTCTATGAAAATATATTTATTTAAACTTACTGCAGTGTCAAAACACGTCAAAATATAAAAGGCAACAGAAAATGGGATTTTGTTGTGTTGTCGAATATCGCAGACTTTCAGAGCATAAGAAGCCTGGGACTTCTGAGGAATATATCCTGCTCTTATTAAGGAGTGGAAAGGTTTTGTTATTTTGCTTGTAACATTTTATTTTACTTTGTGAAAAGAGGTGTGAAAGAAATCTCATTATAATTTGTATTACATGCAAAGTCTTCCCTTTGCGTCTGTTTCGCACACAAAACCAAATGCCTGTTATCATGCTGCATCTCCTGTTGACGATAAGAATAAATTACTCTTCTGAAACCTCATCCGTATTTCCATTCGCTTCATTTGATCAGGCAGTATGAAGGGTCCTTCGTCTTGTTCTACAACTTCTTGAATGTACTTTTCCCCATGCTATTAGGAGTTCTGCCACAGATTTGCATCTGAAATGTGCAGTTCCGATATACACTTTGCACATAGTCGTGGGAAGTTACGTACCGTGTAGCCGGTCGTTGGTAGATATGTTTCCTGTGCATAGGCCTGCAGATATGTAGGGAGAGAATTACGTCACGAATACTGAATAGCCACTAGCTATTTCAAACACAACCCCTTCCTACCCTCTGTGTTCATTAATACAACCGTGGGATACATCCTTCTGCCCTGTAGTCGTCCTCAAACCGCCCTTACTTACTGCCCCTCAGACCCATTTCTATTATAAAACTACAGTACAGTTCGTAAACAAACTTTGCCTCCACCCGTTTGAATTAACAGTCTCTCGCGTTTCAATTTCAGTAATGCAGAAGTCGTGCAGTTCAGATAATGTCATTATTCCCAGGGAAGCACACGTTACATGTTCTGTCTGGTTAAGAGTATAGAAAACCGATGGGAGAAATTGAACACGGAAGGGATTTCAGTCTGTCCACAGAAGCGTGCAACTCTAAGAACACAGTCGAACAATGTAACATGCAAAGTTTTGTAACTCCATAGGGGTAGGGTTGCCCTTAGAAATTTTCTCAAATGGTCAACAAATTCCTCACCCCTTAAGGAGCTCTTAGATTTAATGCTGTGTTCAGAAGATTCCAGAACCAAATCCCATAAATCCGGTCCATTCTTTCAGACATTATTTTGTGAGACTCCACTTTTAATATTGTGAGCTGGGATAGCTCAGTCGGTATAGCGACTACGCTACGGGCTGGACGGTCCGGAGATCGAATCCCGGTGGCGGCGAGTTTTTCCACACCGTCGAGGGCCGGGACGTGGCGTTAATCACCCATCCCATCTAGCGCCGAGGTTAAAGAAAGATTAGAGCTATACCTCTACTCCCCCGCCGTGCTTTCATGGCAGGTTATAAGGTGAAATTTGTTTACTTTTATCTCTTTAATATTATCATTTTATGTACGCCTTTTCCTTTCAGGCCTTCAGATTGAAATGTGTGCATTCCTCATTGCTCTCGATTCACATATCACGCCCCGCCCGGCCGTGTCAGCTATCGTGCTGTTTAATCTAATGATATCTGGCGCACAGAAAAAGTTATAAAGCCTCTCAGTACGAATTTCGCTGCACGTTTCCCTTAAGTTCTGAATCTTGTATCCAGATATTCTTTATAGCACTTTGCTGTCAGTTACTCGGAACAAGTTTTGGCCTTAGAGCCAAATACTAAGTTTCATACTCTATGAGATTTACTCTCTCGCAGTGGTGTTCCAGAAGATTCAAGTCTTCTGGGATGTTATGTTGTGTAGCAGGGTAAATAGTTATGACGTTTCGAAGGATTGCAGGACTTCATCTTCAGAGTCGAACAGTCGAAGATGAATAGGAGTGAGTGAAATTGTAATTTATGTCTTCCAAAGTTAAAGCTGTCGTTAATCCAGATCAAACGAAACCTTAATACGGAAATGAAAAGCCGTTTTGTGTTGAGTTGCAGCTTCTGTATCATTACGTGCAAAACAGCATATCTGTAATGTGGTGCGAACGTGTAACGAATTTGTGGTTATGTGAGATTCATTCTGTAAGTTCTGTGCCTAATCTCTTGTGTAAAAGTAATGGAGTCCCTGTGCACTCTGTGAAGGTATAAGGGGGAGTGGACCTATAGCTCCATGCTTTCGTAACCTTGGCACTAGATGGACGTGAGTGGTCAGCTTTACGCCCTGTCAACCTTATTCCTGAAGAAATCCCTCCCCACTCCACCGGTACCCATTTAATACGAGGTTGGTTATGCTGTACATCAGGTCTGCGGCCTTTGGAGAAGAGAAAAACCTCTTGCCCAGAATAAAACTGCAATTCATTCTGGTTGACATGAATGTTTGTGCTTTGTAGTAGGTGCATGGGCTCAGCAACAGATGGTGCTGATTGGCTGTTACTACCTCACATTACAGTTTACTGAAAATTTTTTATTTTATTGCTTGTTCAGTTCCTGTGATTTTTTCAGTTTTAGTAAAGGAAAATTTATTTCATTTTATTACAATTTTCGATTAAGTATTGTGTACCATATTTTTATGTTTAGAGGTCTGGATAATTTTGTCTCTCGCATATGAATTTGTAGGATTTGGTTCTTTTGAAGTGTTGCTTATTATTAAAATTGTAGTTCGCCTGAAGACGAAAGCAGTCTGCTTTTGAAACGTCGTGTTTGTATATTGAGTGACTTTGAAAAAGTTCAAATACACATCAATGATGTTCCATGTTACACCATTGCTTAAGAATTACAGTGTACCATTCTTCCTTTGTTCAGCCGACAACCTAATCACTGTAACGACTCCTCTGTCCCGGCTCTCTTATCTAAAATAAAGTCATTGATTTTCTTCATTAAATTTCTTTGTTATTCCAGTTATTTAAAAAGAGACAGAATAATGATGTGCACATAGCCTGTCTTTCGGAGTGGGCGGCTTGTTCGCATCCGATCCCCATTTTCTGCCGCCCTCTCACTTTTCCTTTCTTTTTGCCTCTTAGTAAAGATTTTCAGAGCGGTTCCACTTTGTTGAGTATCCTACTGAGACAGCTACCAGGCTGGTTTATCAATGCGACAAGTTGCATATGTCATATGGTGGAAGAAAGAGTATTTCAAGTATTATAGTAATATTAAGAACGAAAATTATGCTTAAAAGATAATTGTCTTGGCTCGTCATAAGTTAAGCTCGCATTTTGAACATAATAAGTTTGTGGAACGTACAGTCCTGGTCCCTTAAAATGGATACTTTTCGGCCACTCTAGTTGTGCATATACGAGTATGAAATCGGACATAGACCAGAATAGCTTTGTGGATGCAACGATAGTTTGTGTTTTTTTAATTGTTACTTCCAGAGATATGCTGCTTTCATATAATATACACCTAACTGCTGCTGCAGTGTGTATCACTTTGTTATCGCACCATATACACTTAACTGAACCATGTGCTACAGAAATATTTTTTCTACTCTTCATGGGACCAGAAATTTTATTTCAGTGTATAAAAGAGTCTGCAACGGGACCCAATGCTGATCAGGATCAATCCAGTGCCAAACGTCACATCCTGCTTCTTTTAAGACAAATGTTAATGTTATACCCATCGTTCCCACATCTGTGTGACAAAAGTGGGTGTTCATTCAAGTTTTGGAGTATAGTATGTATTTACGACCTACAATGTTTGGTATTTGCCCTATTAAATTTATAAACTTGAGTTAAGTTACTCTAGCAGTGTTTGGTGAAAAATGTAAACTATGAACCACTCAACACGAGGCCTTCTTTAATCGTTATCTCTCTTGGCTCCAAATATTCTACTGAGTCCTTTCTTCTGTGTGATATTCAGCATATTGGGATTACGACCGTCTAGGACATGATGCTGTATAGCTTGTGGATAAAACGTCTCGGAGTAAACTGCTGCCTCCATCTTCAGTGTACAATTCTTGTTTTTACCCTGAAGTTACCAGCCGCAGGTTTCTGGAACGTTTACGTCTGTGCACCCGCCTACACTTCGTTACGTCCCGGAAGAGCGTAATTTTTAGTATTTACCGCTGTGTGAACCTTTGACCTCACACTAACGTGTTCTTCCATTCCAATGAGAGAGAAGTTTCACAGTCGCACAAATTGAAAGGTATACGTAATTATATTTCTGTACATAGCAGTCCATCGATACACGAACAATCGATTTGTGAGATTACGTTTTTATGAGGCGCAAAAGTAATATATATATATATATTCTTCAATTTGTGAGCAAATTTTCGCTTATAGAACCTCCTTCCTCCCGCTGACCGATAGTTGTTCCCGGCACCTCTACTCATCCGTCGCTGGTTCGCGAATCTTATCGAATGCGCGGAACGTCACGGCTTCGCTGAACCGTCAGCGCAGAAGCAGCACCATCGCAGAGCCCTTCAGTGTTCTTGTAGCTTTGTTATGAACTTCGCTTTTCTGGGAGTTAATTATTTTGCGTCGATTGAACCTTAAGGAACGTTTGTATATCATATTCATAATAATAATGGTAACCAGTTTGTATGCATGCACCATTCACCTTTAATAATGTAACTATTGCTTATGCTCAGGGTAATGGCTAGAAATAGCTATATATAGTAGTCGGCCATTACAATTTTTAGGTTTCGTATTTAGACATCCTTCGTTGTTTTATTAAGCTGAACTTTGTGTGTATGGGGAAGAAATTCTTCTCCTCCGTAATCGATTACAGTTTATAATATGGGAAGTAATGTGAAATTAATTTTTATTCTGCGAGTTTCCACTTCACGCGCAATTTGAGAGGAACGAACTGAATTCAAAAATCGAGAGATTGCTGCGTTTAAAACTGCAGGAACCTGTAAGTTCCCCATTGTTTCATTAATATGTAGGCATCATGCTTGCCTAAATTCAGTGTCTTAGACTACCTTATCGTCCAACTTCAATTGATCTCGCAATGCTAACGCCTCAGTGCATAACGTACACAACGCAGCCTGCCCCTTGGTCACCGGCTGTATTCATTTTCCTCTTCCTGTTGTCGTGCCGATTGAATGATTATTGGTTTGGGGACTATGATTTGTGTTGCGGTACCCCATGATGTGCAGGTTGAGGAGCCCATGGGGTAGACTGCCGTATGTTACTGGGGCGGTTTATCCCTATTCCATTAGTTGCTGTGTATATTGCATGAGCTGACTACCAACCCCATCCCACGCCTCGGCGGCTTCGGCAAGACGTTGCTTCTAAAACCCCAGGGAAAGTGCTAGCAACATGCCCCAACCCTTTCCATCTTACCTTACTACCCCAACCTTTCCCGTGCAGAAAACTTCTTATCTGAAGCTCTAGTAAGGGGCATTACCTACATAAAATGTTTTCTATGTGACAGAAAGAGCGTAGGTTCGAACCCCCACAGGCTAGATATTAAAGAATTTTCGAAGAGTACTCTATCGGCAGTGACATGTTTGAAAAGTTTTGGCTCGATGGCTCACATAATAAAGGACAGTGCCTCAAACCCCGAGTTTATGCAACGCTCGCAGAGATCATTTATACAGACGGGTCACTCCTACAGCTCTGCAAAACGTGGCAGCATGTGGCTGTGTTGTCCAAAATTTTAAGCTGATTTGTAAAATTGTTCCGCACCGTTTCTCTGTCTGCGATCTATTCCTTAGGTGACCGTAACGTATTTTGTATAGTATAAGCGATGTACGTCGGATGTTCAATAAGTGCAGTCCTGTAGGTCATAGAAATTAAATTAAAAGTCTTTTGCAGCATTAAATTTAGCTCATGTATTTTATCGAAATATTATTATTTTTCAGTATAATCCTGCGATACATTAATACATTAGCCCCAGGTTGGCACGAGTTTAAAAATATCGTCCTGACAGAAACCGGGCTTTTGCGTTCGCAACAATTCTTCGAACAGCCATTTCCACTTCTTCATTAGTATGACTCGACGAGTTTCCCAAATAAGTTCGTGCACTCCTGCTGCTTTCACATCCGTCCTTGATGTGCAGAGCCAGCCGTTTCGGTCGTCACTATGGATATTCCTTTGACCACTTTAAAACTGCGCAATTTTCTGACGTGCTGCTGTCTGGTTACGCCATCGGCATACGCCTCTGAATTTAGATGGTTGGAAATTTCTTTCGTCCATAAAAATGGAACCTCTCTACAAAGTTTTTCGCGGACCAATTTCCAATACCGTTGTCACTGCACATTATATCACCTCTTGAAGAGCGTGTAACTGACTGACTGACTCTTGTGCCGTTTTTTGCATGTTATCCCTACTACAATTGCTATCTGTAGCGAAGAATAAAACGCTAAATTAAAACCAACGGTTAAACACTAGGGAAAATTACTTAATAAGCATATATCGTTGCTTGGCTACCCCCTATTTATAGAGATACACTGCACTGTACGGTGGGACACGGATAAATCATGGCAACATTTTTAACACTACTGTGTATTTCCATAATGCTGTCATAATCAAAGCACTGTTTCATTATCGCACAACAGCTTGTTAAACGAATACCATGTGAATAAATGACCCTTTTGAAAGTATGTCTTTTTTCAATATAATAAACACAAGTTCCAACACATTTTTGAATTTGGCGCAAGGCACGAACCTGTGCGTCTGTAGCATTGTACTCAATAGGAGCAACATAGGAGTAAGCGATTAATGACGTCAAATGAATCGGCCGTGTAGAAAATTTTCTGACCAATAAACCACGAACCAACCCCAACGAACTACAAACGAAACTAACAAAACATAACGATTCTTAAAACAGAAGTAGCATGCAACAAACCACAGGCCTCGCGCCTTCGGAAACTCTGTATATGTAATGCTTCTGGTAGTGGTTAGGACTACGTGACGGAATGGAGTAAGAAACAATTTGTGTACAGGATAAGTGTTTATTACTTTCACGTGATGTGTTTATTACACTTTGTAGGAACAATTCACATAAAACAAACGCTTGAAACTACACTCGCTTTTATCGTGTGTGTATACGTAATGTCTTTCCAAGCCTTGATGTGAAAATGTGGATCTTGAAAACGGGGTGTAGTGGTGTGGACTGAATATCTGTAATTTAGAATAAGGTCAAAGAACGGGGTGTTGTATCTGCAGTAATGAACTTCTGGGTTGCATGAAGTATGTGCAACGTTTTGAATTGCCGATGGGTTATTACGTACTGGAAGGTCTCTGCGCTGAGGAGTTATTTAAACGTCATAAATGTCTAAAATTCATGTAGGTATTTCCTGGAATGTGGTGTGATCTGTGCCGTGTGTGGCATTGTGCTGGGTTTTGTTTAAATGAAGGACTCTTCAGTGAAGCAGAAATGACAAAGGTCGTGGCTCAGGTCAACCCGTTCCATCCACCAACAGTTACTACGAACTTACATTATCTGGGCCTTTCTCTTGTACCATGGACAGGAAGTCGAATCGTGTCAGGAAGTTCCAAGAGTGGTGGGAGAAATTTGAAGCGGAAACGTGTAGTGAGATTGTTGCAGTATAGCCAGCCAGGTAGATACGGAACTATTAGCAGAAATAACGTGATGGAAATTAATACCTTAAAATGGTGTTACCTTTTGACGCCACGAGGCTATTACATGAGTGGGTGGGCCTTGGTAACACAGCCTACAGGACTCGATAGATATCGATTGCAGATGTGACCTATAATAAGGAGAAAGATTAAGTAGGATGACGAGAGAGGCCAGATGCGGGCAAGACTCGGGGAACATTGATCATTGCACAGTAGTAATGTGGCCTTTTTAACGCCACATTACCCGCCCCAGTCGATCCGCTTCATAAAAGCTTGTGCAACAGTGATCATTGCACAGTAGTAATGTGGCCTTTTTAACGCCACATTATCTGCCCGTCGATCCGCTTCATAAAAGCTTGTGCAACAGTGATCATTGCACAGTAGTAATGTGGCCTTTGTAACGCCACATTACCCGCCCCAGTCGATCCGCTTCATAAAAGCTTGTGCAACAGTGATCATTGCACAGTAGTAATGTGGCCTTTTTAACGCCACATTATCTGCCCGTCGATCCGCTTCATAAAAGCTTGTGCAACAGTGATCATTGCACAGTAGTAATGTGGCCTTTTTAACGCCACATTATCCGCCCCGTCGATCCGCTTCATAAAAGCTTGTGCAACAGTGATCATTGCACAGTAGTAATGTGGCCTTTTTAACGCCACATTATCCGCCCCAGTCGATCCGCTTCATAAAAGCTTGTGCAACAGTGATCATTGCACAGTAGTAATGTGGCCTTTTTAACGCCACATTATCCGCCCGTCGATCCGCTTCATAAAAGCTTGTGCAACAGTGATCATTGCACAGTAGTAATGTGGCCTTTTTAACGCCACATTATCCGCCCCAGTCGATCCGCTTCATAAAAGCTTGTGCAACAGTGATCATTGCACAGTAGTAATGTGGCCTTTTTAACGCCACATTATCCGCCCCAGTCGATCCGCTTCATAAAAGCTTGTGCAACAGTGATCATTGCACAGTAGTAATGTGGCCTTTTTAACGCCACATTATCCGCCCCAGTCGATCCGCTTCATAAAAGCTTGTGCAACAGTGATCATTGCACAGTAGTAATGTGGCCTTTTTAACGCCACATTATCCGCCCCAGTCGATCCGCTTCATAAAAGCTTGTGCAACAGTGATCATTGCACAGTAGTAATGTGGCCTTTTTAACGCCACATTATCCGCCCCAGTCGATCCGCTTCATAAAAGCTTGTGCAACAGTGATCATTGCACAGTAGTAATGTGGCCTTTTTAACGCCACATTATCCACCCCAGTCGATCCGCTTCATTAAAGCTTGTGCCCGTTTAAAGATAGAGCGACAAACTTGTTGCACGTTACACATTACCGTAAATTGAAATTCACATTAACCTTCTTAAGACTAAGATTAACATGACTCATATTATAGATTCAGTTGATACAATGCGGTAAACACGCCATCTAGTCTATAAAAACAGTAATTTCGTTTTGTATAAGGAAATGACCGCATTTCTTTTTTTGACAATCCTACAAAACAAATAAATGTACTCTGTGGGGAGAAAACTCAGAATTTTTAAATGTTAAACCTGGTGGTACATTAAGTAACGAGCAAGGGTTCAAGGGTTAGTAAGAGTATTATTTGTAAACAAGTTATTGCGTTACATTTCTTTAATTACAGCGATTTTAGTAAGCACTCTGCGTGATGAAGTTACACTTTATAGAGAAACCCTTATGATAAGTAACTAAGCTTTATTTAATACATATTCTCTGTTTTCAGATGTATAAATCCCACTTTCAATGTTCTTGTCAATCCTAGGCCTAAGTAGCGAAATTTTCAGTCGTTTGTCGCGGTTTCTTTGAAAATGAACTCAGATGGAATGTATTATTTATGTTCGTTTTGATGAATAGCTGTAAGCCCCATTATCAAACTTGCTCTTACTTTTCACCATGGCACCTCTTTGTGATCGCTTTATGAATTAGAAGTCTCTCAGGCTACGAAACAGTCGCGGGTGTAGATAGCTTTTGAAGCATAAGAAACCGTTTTGTGATGGACTAGCAACGAACAGAGACGGAGACACTATGAACTCTGCATGGAACATTTAATACTCATAGCATGTAATAAAAATTAATTTCTTATTTGTAAATAAAACATAATTAATATATGGGGTATATAAAACAATTTAATAAATTCCCTTTCGATAATACATTCCCACGTTTTATCAAATCAAAGTATGAAGCAGCCACATTATGCATTACCTGCTACTCGCAGTTCGTCACTGTATTCAATTTTCGTTGCTTTTCGTATAATGTTTGTGAATTGGGTAAATGAACTGTCATGCTTTATGAATTTGTGACCGAAGCTTGTTGCTGCCGGCTGATAACATTTTTGAGACCACTACGGAGAGAAATAATTACCGGCCTTGCATATTTTTGAGTCCTTCATGTTTCACTTTGAAAACACGGCATCTTGGATTGAGAGCCGTCTTCGTCCTTTCGTATTCTCCAAGGGAAATGAAATATACGTAGAATGGAAAAGAAATTCGGAAGGGACTAGGATGAAAGGAAAGCTAAAAAAAACTATTTTTCATTCATTTTACCCCATAACAGGTGCAGAATTTCCCGATGGAAAGTGACGTGTAAGGGAAGAAAATTTTGTGAAGGAGATAAGAATAAAAAACAAATTTTAGGGTACGAACGTCTTTTGTTTATCGGACGTTAGTTTTGTGCCTTGAATAGAGGAAGACTGCATATAAAAGAGGATTTATGAAGGGAGAGAGTTGAGGATAGGTATGGAAGAAGGAGAAGGGAATTAGGGATCAAGAATGTTAAAGGAGTAACATAAAGTTAAGTAGAGTCAGCTAACCATGTAACCTTTAGATGGAATCTGACCACTGCAATGATCTACAATAAATATTTTCCATACAGAAGTATTTGCTTTCTCTCAGAATGTGCAAGTGCAGCGTGCAGTGATTTGTGAAACTCGCTATGAAATTAACATACTCGATCATTAGTATAGTTACGTCTTGAGTTTTGTTAATATTTCAAAGTGCAAATGCATTCACACGTAAAAACTCACTCACCCACTCACTCAGTCGAACACACACACACACACACACACACACACACAGATATGTACATAGATAAGAAGCAGTACTAATGTACAAGTATGCGTACTGAGTCATCCATAATAAACCTAATTATCTAAACAGTGCCATATATCATTTTTGACACCCGAGACTTCTGTATCTATCGTAATTCATTCATATTTTTGTAATGGATGTGTTCTATATATGAACAGTTGCGTCGCATGTTAAGCTATTAATTTTTGTCTATTTGACGTTGCATGTTCCAATATATGACGCGTTAATTAATATTATGCTCTTGCCTTTCTAAATAATGTGACCTAGGCACTGTCTGTAATTGTCAGTGTGTTTACCGGCACGAATTACTTATCGGAAGTAGGCCAACTGTAATACACGTTTGGGTAATAAGGAGCAAATTGTTATTCAGGAAAACCGGTGGGGATAACAGATAATGTGGTCATTTTTAACGTCACTGGAAGGAAAATATTGACGTAAGAAGTTAAGGGAATAGTGTGTGTGTGAGGTTCAGTTGCTCTGCCTTCCGCTTTCTTGGATGTCTCAGACTTCGCAGGCCTATGCGAAAGTACAGATGGGAAGGCAGTGTCGTGGCGCAGTCTCCCAAGTAAGGGCGTGGCAAAAAGGGGGGCAAAGCGGATATTTTAAATAAGAAAACTGGTTTTCTGAACTCAACAAATTTTAAATTATTGATACAAGTAAAATAATTTTCATTAAGTAGGAGATATTTTAAAAGTTATTATTTGTTTCGGGGGCGACCATCGTGATTACTGGCTCGAGCTCTCTGTCTAAAGAGTGACAATAGAGCGTGTCCTTGTACACCATCTTATCCCTTCAATAATGCGTTATTTAAGAGCTTGGAGAGAGTAACACTTTGTTCGGTGACCGTCGCAGTTGATGAGATTGTATATTGTCAGTGGTGGAAGCATGAATATGAATATGAGTAACTGGTGGAATGATACAGGAGAAGACAGGAGTACTCGGAAATAAACCTGTACCAATGCCATTTTTTCCCACCACAAATCCTACACAAACTGGTCTAGGGTAAGAAACAAAGAAAAATTAATATTCACTTTTGATTTTGTGAAGCTGTCGACGGGTAAATTTCCGTCCTCTGTAATTCTGCGCTTAATTGTAATGCACTATTTTCGTAATTTTAACACTAGGTGAAGTGTTTGTTCATCAGAGACAGCTGATTTATACGCCTGGCATATTATTGGCTAATAATGGACCACTATCTGTCGGCGACAAAGAGGCTTTGATAAAATGCGCCCTTTTTTCATTAGGGTATGTACAATTGTAAAGAGTACAAAAATGGAATGTGTGTTGATGGGTTATATGTACGAATGTAGAGACGCAGAAAGGGGCTAAATACAGCAGTCTGGTCTGTCTTACTGCATCTCTAAACTATTTATTTTTAATATCCCAGATTATCACAAATCGTACTTCACATATAATTTAATTTCCAGCTACAAATGTATACGGTAATTTACTTAATTCATATTCCAAATTGTGCTATTTGAAACATTAAATTCACACAGGGTTGAATGCCAAGTAGGCCTTGTGGTGAATGGCGTTAAGTACATCAGTGATGGAATTAAATATTAAAGTTTTTTATTGGTTTGAGGATGTGTTAGAGAGGACTGTCGGAATGTACTGTTAAATGGGAGAGGGAAAGCTCTTACGAAAGTTCTGTTTCCATAAGTTTGGAAACCTTTTGGTAACTCGATCTCAGGAAGCTAATGTAATGACTTCGAATAAAAAATAAATACATGTTAGTACCATAACGGCGATGTAATTTTCTGGCACCTTGTACATGTATTTAATGAAAACTTATGTGTTTTGTGCAGTGTGTTTCCGATGCTGGATGGCAGCACTGTAATGGATGTTTAGTGACGTTAGTGAAAAGTAATATGGGGCGATAGGAATGGACATAAGAGTGAAGAACCGTTTTGAAGGGTAGGAGAACCTCCACCCGAATGTGTTTGGTGCTAAACGTACGAAATCAGCGAAAACTTCGTGCCCTATTTGTACGGTTTATTTGTGTTGATTGTAATGACTGCGCTTTGAGTGCTGTTCCGTATTTGACTATTCAAGTGAAACCATTGTTCACATTTCACAGCACGTGCCCTGTTGTTGGTACTTTTGAGATCTAAATGCCATGTATAAAATCTACGACGACCTTACAAGATATGTAAATGAAGTATTTTATGTTATTTATTTCCGTTATTTTTTCAAGACTTCAGATATTTTTAGGATAGTGAAATCCAGGAGACTGAAATGGTGAAGGAATGCGACAAGAGTAAGCGACATAAGACATACACAAAAAAATTAGATGGGGAGGCAACTTCACCTTCCACTTGACCAACACGCAGGTATTTCGGTAACTATTTAGTGGATCTTAAGAAGTAAATTGTGAGGATGGAAGGTAGATGTAGTGGGAGTGTCGAAATTTTGGGCACTGTTACTAATATGTTACGTGCTTGCATACTTAACAAGACTTTACTTTTAACAGTGTGAAATGAAAAGGATATAATTTTGACACTCTGGAATTCCCTTTATTTTGATTATTATTCAGTCTCTTTCTTTCGGTCTCTGCATTTTTATTGACTTCTGACATTTATTTTTCGTACTCACGAAAATGTATTCGGATATTAGGCCTTGTGACTAGGATTTCTTGCGATCTTTCAATGTTTACACGTGAAGACTGTAACACACTAAGACTTATTCAGCTCTTTTCGTCCTGTTTAAAACTTACTGATCTGTATTTCTGGTAACAGTAGAACGAGGTTTCTGAATTCGAAAATATGATATGTTATCGGGTTCTGTTACTCCTATCTGGAGTAACTATCAGTATGATGCCAAAAATAAGTGTATGTGAAATTAAACTAATTTCGAAACACCTGGTTTTTATTTATCTTGAATTTACTTTGCTGTTTTCTAATTTACATAGATCTGTAGTCGACAGAATGCATGGTGAACATGCATTCCAGTGTATAGAATAAAGCCTTCCAATTATTGTTTCATTTCAATTTTATCTACTAAAATTTTTCGTTCCTCTGGGCGTAATACGTACATTACGCCCGTCTCGTTCTTCTTGAAATGATGACATCCATGTGCAAATTTTTCCTTTCTTACTTACTCTCTGTTAGGGCCAACTCTTCTCCTCGGTATACTCTTTTTAATGACCATAATTGTATTTTCTTTTAAGGTTGAAGACCAAGTTCCACCTATATATAGCAATAAATAAAATTATAATTTGTGTATTTTAATCTTTACTTTTGTAGGTAATAGCAGGGAAGAAAAGCTGCTATGAAGTGATTGGTGGCAAACACTTCTGGGAATTAAGTTGCTCTTCACTTTGTCAATGTAATTTTGATTTGTTACTCTCCTTCATACGTGTTCTTGCTTTCGCCACATTCTCAAAGATTTATTACTTGTTTTTATGTTCCGATTTTCTTCTAAATTCTAGTGACGAAACGTGAACTTACCTTTGTGTCTAGAATAACCTGCTTCATGGAATCTAAAATGTTCCTTTGCTTTTATTTATAGTATTTGTGTTTTATATCCCTTTTTAAAAAATTACATGGTAGAATGTTTTGATTGCTACAGTCCTTAGAAACCCTTTGCAAATTTATCTACGTTAAACAGCAGTGGCGAGAAAATCGCCGGACCACACCCTGAGAAAGGCAATTCTTTACTTAAGTCTAACAGTTTCCGACAGTCAGGCAGTGGGATGCACAACAATATTTCATACTTCTCACATTACTGCGTCAGGAGCAGCGTCTCCGCTGTGCTGGTAACCTACCGCTCTGAACAGTTTATTATTGCGTAATAAATTAATTATATTTCTGCAAAGTCTAGAATTTCCTTTTTCAAAATCTTTTACGCGCTTTACTCAAAGAGCATGACGTGAACTTCTAATAGGAATTGGCGCTCGTTTATCCATCGGTGACCAATTTCATGTCCGAATGCACTCAGCATTGCGGGCCGGACAAATTAATTCAGATGTGTATGGACTTGACATTGACATACCTCCTACTTCACATCCACTTTACGTCAGAACAGGGGTTCTTAAATATGTACCTCTTCATCTGTTACATTATGAACTTTCAAGTTTCAGACAACAACGCAGTTGATTGAAGCTGAAACGCTTCTTACATATATTCTGGAGGTGCCAGATACGAATGTCGGCCAGATCACCATCATCTCTAGTTTGAGATTTTCATGGTTTCACGCATTTTCTCCAAACAAATTTCCTGAACTATGCTACAACCAGTTCCTTCAGAATCCTTCAATTTTCCAATGCCGCATGCATGCTAAGATTCGTCGCCGTATAGCAGACAACAATGTAAAATAAACTATAAATAAATAAATAAATAAATAATAATTAGGCATGTCAGAATTCCAGTTTTCCATATCGAAGCACTGTCACGCTGCGAGAGACAATACTAAGGATCTGTGTGTATAATATATAATAACAAGGAAACAGCGAAATGTCGCACTGCATTATTGTCTTGTCTTGGTAGGTGCACACATATACATATACATATATATATCTCTGTACACGTGATGTATTCCGGAAGTGTATAGTGCACGGTCATTTCTCTGTTCTCATCTGACTGCTGTGGGGCAGGCGTTGCTGATGGGACCCACTGGCAAAACCACAATTCAACATTATATCACAGGCCTCTCCCTCTTCCTCCGTCCATACCATTTCCTAGCCATTGGTACTGCAACATTTACTGCCCCCCCCCCACCTACGTTCCACCCTTTTCCATACATTTCCCTCCAGAGCACACATAACGAACCACTGATAATTATACATGGTCTGTTTCGTGTGACTGTCCTTTCTCTATTCTCTATCCAATTTATCGATATTTACTTAAGGTTAATTAACCGTAGGTTTCACCTCCGATATGTTTCTTTTTTATTTTCACGTAACAGTGGGTGTGCCGCAGTTCTGTTCGCGGGACACAAGTCACGTTTTTATCCATTACACTGAGTCATCGTTTTACGAACATTCAATTACAGCATTTTCGCTACAACTAAAACAAGCGATGTGATTTCTCAGTTATGTTTCTCGGTTCTTTATCCATAAACTTCTGCCAGTGCAGGAATTTCACCTGGCGATACTAATAACGTCGTTCGTCTTACTTTGTGTTCGTTTTGTGCCCCGTCTTTCTTTACACTCTGTTTCTTAATTAATAGGTCTGTTCCTCACAACGAATTAAGATAATTCATTAATTGTAACATCATGGAACAGAGTCCTTGGGAAGGTGATAGTTGTTCCACTGGTACAGAAAGTCCCCTATTTTTATAGAAACGCGGTATTCATTATCATGTGCACCAAATTTCCTTACTGGTCTCTATTCTAAAGCCAGTCTACATCTTTCATTTTCTCTTACTCTAAGGTCAATTTAATATTATTCCTGTACCTACGTATATAACTTCCATGTGGTCTTTTCCCTTTACATTATGGCCTAGCAGTAGGCCGATTCCCCGTTCAAGGAGACCTACCAATTACTTAAGAAGGATTTTTAGTTTTGGAAGTACTGAAAGGCAAGAGTTTCTAATGCGTAAAAGAAGAAGAATATGGTGATAGCGGAAATGTTATTAGATAGAATAGGGATTACGATTCACCAAAGGAGAAGAGTAGTACGAACACACTGCCAGAAGTTATTCGTACCAAGTAGGCTGATACCTCTGACAATGGGAATTGTTTGATACAGTCGCGCTGCAAAGGAACTTGGCGGATTGCATTTAGTGCCCCTTTCATGAGGTGTATAAAACGAAGTCATTATGTCGACGTCTTATTGTTCCGTATGCTTGATATTAGAAGCAACTGAAATAATTATTATTTATTTTGGTATTAGATGGTTCAGTATAGCCAATATATACTTCAACCTCAAGTCGAATGTTACAGATTTTATTACAATGTTCTTCTTAAAAACATCCTCATATGACATAAAATATGTAGGTAAGTAAAACGGAAAAGTGTTGAAAAAATCTTAGTATTTTCAAAGTTCCCGTTATGGTAATTCATGCATTTCTTATCTGACAGTTTCTAGACTAATGTTTACGTGTGCCCATTAATCTCTGTGGTCTGCGTAGGGAATAATATGCAAGTAGGAAGTAAGGATATAGATTCTATCAGTAATGTTTTGTACAGGATCGTAATTTTTCTAGATAAATGTTACCTCACAATATTGTGAGGTGATACTACGTGTGCTGGATCCACAAAGAGTCTGTGACTGTATATAACGTGTATTTTTCGTGCAGAAGGGGGCAGAGATTGAACAAGAAGAGGGGTTAGCGGGGATTTTGCTGCAAATGACAGTCGGAATAGGCGGAACCTATTACTCTCAATTATGCATCGTGCACTGCCATAGATACGCACTGAAAATGCTGCAAATATTGGACATTAATGCTCCGTTGAAAGGTTTCCACTGTTAGCCCTGCTATTAAACTATTGTTCATATAACATAAGCATTAAATCTCATGTTGAGGTCTCTCTCGTTCGACTGACGATGAAGACCTACATTTTCTTCATCGTCCCGTTATCTTGGTCTGCATTTTCTGTTACCCCATGTGGAAGCCAGGAGTATGCCTGCTATATGTGTGTGTGTGTGACACTGTGCTTCTAGCAATTGTGAAGTAAAGTATTTATAGTTATCTGGACAAACAAATTGTACTTAAGCCTATATAAATGTGGAAGCAGAAGTTTCATTTTCGAATATCAAGCGTCGAATTACTCTTTTGTTCACATTTTTCTAATAAATGGCATCAAGTTAGCTGCAGCATCACGAAAATATTAAGAAATAAAATCAAGAAGGAACAGACCATTAAAATTGTACAGAGTTACAGTAGATGGATTTAAATACAGCTGCTGGAAGAACAATATAAAGAGCACTAAATGAAACTTTTAAGATTTACTTCTGGATATGGCCGTTATGAATATGCAGTATACAAGTGAAAAGGGAATATTTAACCTACAAAAAGAATTCTAAGTGCAAAAGAATGTATGGGGTCCAGTTTTTCTGCGAATGGACCATAATAGCATTACTTTTTTAAGTGTTGTCCAATTGCTCATGGAAGAAGATGTGGAGGATTCGCAATTGTGGGGGTCTTCCTTGCAGCTGATTATTATGACGAGAATATACACAACTGTCATATTCCCAGAACACTGTAATCGATACTTACTTCTGTAACGTACGCAGCTTTAGACCGTCAGAGTGAGGACAGCCGGAGCGGTAAGGCTTGTTGTTTGTAATCGAGAGCTGCACTATTCGAATCCCATACGGGACACCGATTATGCTGACGTATATGTTGCTTTCACCTGTCCCATCAGACAGTTATGCGGATGATACTTTAAATTAGACCACGAAAAGTTTCTTCCGCATTCTAAGTGCCGTATGAAAAATAAACATGCAAATTAATTGACTCTTTTGATGAGGGAACTGGAACAGATAAAGGTACGAAGATGATAACTAGAAGTTAGAAAGTGGGCGAAGGTTGAAGTTAGGAATGGAATGATTCCCCGTTGAATTTCAACGGGATTTTTCATATTAGTAGGTCTAATATGTAGAGTCGAAATTTTAGATACTTAACATCTGTCGTTTTCTGAAAGCGTGTATGCATATTATTATCTTTAATTAAATAATTAATTAAATGTTTATTTAGTGATGTAGTTTCGTTTTTCGAGCTCTTAATGTTTGTTCGGAATTAATTTGTGCCTTGAGTGCGGTGGAGTATGGTTGCGATAAGAGGCGTGTCTGGAAAAGGGATTTTATAAAATCGTTTTAGAAAACTGGTATTACACTTAGCCTGAATGCGGGATTTAAACCGTGGATAATGCACCTAAAAGTGTAAAGGGACAACATGCATCTCATCTCCAGTAACTTAAATATTCTTATGAAATGAAGTACTCACTACATAAAGTGCTGCTATTATTTCGTGATCTTGAATGCAGACCTACAATTATTCTGTATATACTCCTTACTGACATCATATAATCACTCGCTTATCTGTACGGCCTAATTTTCATGGACCTAACGTATTACATCACTAGGTCCATTCAAAGAAAAACGTAACCTACATTTCCGATAAAGTGATAAGGCAACGCATAAAACTTTTAGAAATAAAATGTCTTTAATAATATTAAACTAAAGACTAGCTTAATGGGAAGGTTTAATTTCAAGCTCAATTTGTGATACTGCTGTGTTTGAATTTCAAGCACATAAAGGAATTTCTAAGTATTAATCGCATTCCACATCGAAAGGAAGTGAAGTAGAACTGATAGTAGCGTTGTTTTACACTTAGTATGTTTGTTGCAGGTCTGCTGACCTCCTCGTGACCTCTGCCCCTCGCTAAGGTCTCTTCTCTCCCCACCGTGTTCATCGGTTGGGGTGGTGGAGGTGGTGGTGGTGGAGGAGGTGGCGAATTTCTTCTCCACTTCTTCAATATTCATCCTAAATACAACTTCTTGCTCAAAAAGCCCACTCAAAACCGATATATCATACAGTCATCTGCAACTACACAAAACTTCACAAATGGTTTTGTGGTACGTTTTTAATTTTCTGATTTTCTCGAAGCGAAATTTTTAGTTGTTGTCTTGTTTTTGTTTAATTCACAACTATATTTTTATTTCTTGTTTATTTATGCATTAGTGTGTTTTGTTACTACTAGAAACAAATAATATTTAATGTCTCCCACTTTATTGGCGTTTGTTGTTGTCTTCTATGTCGTGTTTTTCCATTTTTCGATGTTGGTTCGTTCTTGGTGTTAGAGAGTGAATCCGTATGTTTGTTGTAGTGGCCAGTGAAGGAACAACGAATATTCAGAGACGAAGTTAACGACAAATTTTTGTTAAACTATTTATCCATTTCTTGAAGAAAACCACGCTTTTGAGGAAATTTCAAAATTTCGAATTTTTAGAATTTATCGTTCTTACTATTATTCAGGCTACGTTAATATTGAAAAGAATATCAATTTACCAGATACGTTGAAATCTGCGGTCTTCTGGGATATTCCACACGACGCCTCGTAATACCCCTGAAGACCTCAGATTTCATCAACATCGCGGCGGAAGCCTGAAATCAATACCAGAATCGTTGTTACGCCCACTTAATTGTCTATATCTATGGAATAGTAACAGCTGGATTACACAGTATTCTCAAATGTGGTATTCATATGTGAAAATTACACACACATGTAAAAACACGAGACAATCTGTAATATGAGAAAGATAAAATTTTTGTGTCCCAATTCCTAAACAACGTAAAAAATGAGATCGAAAAAGAAACCCAAATATTAAGAGATTATTTAAAACATTACAGATAATTATACATTCAAGCCTCTATAATTATCTTTAGGTACACTTCCTGAAGCTTTATTTTCGAAGGTTAACCAGAGCATACTCACATAAACTATCGTGATGGTGATTCTGCTTCTGGGTAATGTCATAATGTAGATTGGGCTCTGTTGTAGACGTTTCGGAGATCATTACACTAGACGATACCTTCACTCACAAGAGCGATTTACATACTCTTTGTAACATAGTCTGTCTTCATGCGTGTAAGAATTCTGTTTTCTCAAGTATAATGGCACTTGAAATGATTAACATTTCGAAAGAAATGGAAACTAGACACCTTAAACTTCGTCTCTCACATATTCGACAACCAATGAGATATTTGGTTGTTCTCGTCACAGTCTGTTGTTGTTGCAGTGTCTTGATTGCCTCACGTCAGAATTAAAACAGAAGTTTCCTGATTTTGTATATAATTATGTTAATTTGTTTCGCTTCTTGTTTTCATGATGTTCGCACATTTCCTGGGATCTTGCAGCACTGGTGTGTCGATGTTGTGGTTTGTGTCGTAACTAACTAACTCTGTCACCGCTGTTCGTTGCGGTACGTAACGAAGGAAAATTGAAAATTTTTTATTTTGAAGGAAATGTAATGTGAGAAGGAAATAACAACTTTACTATTATTAGGTACAGTTATAACAAAGTGACTATTGTCACATCTGGATAATAATCAGTAAAGTCCCTGTTCACTGTCACTTTTCGTATTTTCACTAAGTTCCCTAGGGAAGAGCTGCGTTATTACTTTTAGAGCTAACAAAATCAAGAATTATTTCTTTCCTTTTGCTTGGAATTTTATTAAGTAAAGTGATTTGAAATTATGAAATAATTTATTATGGGAATCTGATGGCTATTTTTGTTGTATTCCCATTGACCCAACTACGTGTTCCTAACATTTACTCCATTTTTAAAACCCGAAATGTCATTACCGTATCCAAAAGAGCCCATCATCGAAGTCTACTGTGACCCAGAGGTATCTAGTCAAGTTCTTAAGACAGCATTTCTGTAATGCCCATTTCAATATCATTCGCCCATTTAGGCCTAGGTTTCCCAAGTTTTATCTTCAGTTTGTTACTTATGCAGTTCTTGTGGCTCCTATGAAGTATATACCTCAGCTCATATGTCTCATCTTTCGTGATATGATAATCGTAACATTATTCTGCAGACGGTAAGCATTTTGAAGCGCTCCATTATGCAGTTTTATCCGGCCTACAGATGGTTTCTGTCCTCAGCACACGATTTTCAACTATCATCAAACTATTTTCTGTCATTAAAATAAAGAACATATAAAAGCTTATGTATAAACGTATTCATTATTCACCCTGTTCTAAAACAGTAAATTAAATAAAATCGTTCTCTGACGGTATGATTTTTATTGAATATAAATTTCCATATTTTAGTATTTTCCTTTTGAGACAGAGACCAGGTGATGAAAGCTTAATATCTGATCAAAATTGTTTACGGATGAATTTGGGCAACAGAACACTTTTGTTGTAGCAATGATCGCAGTGTTTGTCGTTCAGCTTATTTCTTTAATGATATATATATATATATATATTAATTTTAAGTGCATATTTATGAATTTTTTATCATATAAAATTGATATTAGATCACTCATTGCATTTTTACAGTCACTCTCTTTAATTATTTTCGAAATGAGAATCAGATTTGTATTTTATTGGCTGTATTGGAGGTAATTTCTAAACAACGTATTACCCGAAGTACTGAACTCAATTTCGTATTAAATCAATTAAAGCCTGTTATTTTCAGCTGTGCAACTAGCTATAGTGTTGTTTCATTTATTATGACATGTTGAACTTAAGGGACAAATTATATATATAAATATATTGAAATCATTATTGCTGTATATTGGGGAATATATACACTCCCTTGCGAAGAAAAATGCTCTAGCTTGTAAAATTGTTGCACTTATAACACAAATATTAAAAGGCCTGATAATCCAAACTCTGCAATATTGAATTTTCTGAGTGTTAAAATCCTTCCTCTTCTTCAGGTAAATAATGTTGCACACTAAGCTTTTATAACTATAATTTATTTTATGGCCATATAAAGTGTCTCGTATGAAATCAGATTCGTGAAGACCAATAAAAAAGAAGTAAACGTGAGTACATTTAACAGCCTTTAAAATTAAGTATTTCTCCCCTCTTGAAACCCGTTAAAGCGCACACGTTGTGGAGTAATGTGAGTCGTAAGTCTGTCACACCTTGTCCATCTTCACATAGACTGTAAATGTTTGTTGCTGTTGGAAGCAACAGATTTTGTCAATGGAAAGTTCTTGTGATCGGATAATTTGTGCTTTCTTAGCAGTTGGGATCCTGAGTTTATTCTATATACCATTGAAATCCAGCTTCTGTTTTTCAGGAAGCACACATGGCTTTCATTACACGTACAAAGCCCAGTGAATGAATGCTGTTCAGGGAAGTAACCTTTATTGGTTCTGAGAATAGTGTGAAAGGCATACTTGCAACCAACGGACAGCTCCTCAAAGCGGGTGGTACATGTAAGAACTAATGTGCTGTAAAGGCCTAAGTGGACACGGAATTATTCGGAAACTCAGTAATGTAAGTGTTTCGCTGGGCTGGTCAACCGTGATTCGATTTCTGACAGCAGTAGAGACATTATCTTATTTGCCACCTTCATCAAGGCGACTTTGCCCCATTTTATTTTTCTTTTCGTTTTCTACTAGGATTGCGTTCGTAGAGTAAAGCTGCAGGTACGTGAAGCCGAACACTGGCCTTCATCCAAGCCCAGGCCTGGAATGCGGGGAGCTTATGTCCAGGCCACGTACCGTCCTTGTGGCGGTGCTTCTCTTGGTGGAGAGCACTAATGTTGAGGTTGTGCTACATGTAGCTTACCTTATGCTAGTTATACGATTATTTTCGGTAGCAATATGTGAGACAAACAGTAGTGACTCATAATCAGAATCTCCCTCTTACTGTAATGTGCATTAATACAGGGCATAAAATAAAGGCATAACAGGGAGCGCTGTCTCTACTTTCGCACGTTTCATGTACAAAATCACTGACCAAATGTCGATGTTATTTGATATTGGACGCCTACTTAAAAGTTAAATGAATTTAATTTTGGTTCTTATCGGTGTAATGCATACACTTTTGCATGAAACTCGAGCGGCAGTTCTTTAATGGCCTTTAAACATTTCACCCTATGTAAAACGTCGATTGAATTAAGTTGCATAACTTTTATTTTAAATTTTCAAATGGTGAATATGCGTGCTTAAAGCGGCTCGTGCATGGTGTGACGAGCTTCCTAGTATTACTCTTTGCATGTAAAACGGAAGTAAGTACTTTATTCATTCATTGAATAAAGTACATTTTTATATATGTATTTAGGTAATAATTGAATTTTATAACTTCTGCAGCATTGTGTATACCACAAATTTGTGATTCAGTAGGCTTACATAACTAATATTAAGCGTAAACTGAAATGTTACAGCTATGAATGTTGCGGACTCCTTGAATCCAGACAGATTCTGTTAGTATCATACAGACTAGCATTTGAATGCTGTCGGATATTCGATTACGCGTAGGGTACAGAAATTGCGCACGAGTATCTGTAATTCGTGAAGTTTTTGCGCTAATTGTAGGCGAAAATTTTATGAAGGGGGGCAGAACTATGGCGGTGGTCCAAAAAACCTAATTTAATAGCAATTAATACAGGAATCGAAGTACTTTGAAAATTAATAAATTAATTGGGAATAAGTCTGTGTTCGCACTCTGCTGATTGCCTTATGTTGGAGTGTCTTCCACCTCTACATAAGACTTGAGGCTTTTACAACTGTGAGCATTCTTGAGGTTTGTGACAACCAGTAGTCTTGCGTAAGTTACTGCAGAACGTTGGTATCCAGCCACAAGTTTGCACCGTGACACAATGAAGAGGGTCACAGTATGAATCTTTGACTTCTTTGTTAGTATTATTAAGGTGCGAGTCCCTTCTTGGTCACTGCAGAGGGAATTTACAAGCTCATCCGAAACGTCGGTAACTATTTAGCACTGACACTGCGTTGTGTACTGAAAGGCTTGAATATTCAGTAAATTCAATGCTATTCTCAATATTCAGTGCTCAGCTCATGATCTCACAAAACACTACACAATCGATAAGTTGACAGTCGCTCAGCTATTCAAGAACTTTATTTATTTTAAGAAATCTGGAGGATAATTGCGGTATTAACAAAACAGGTAGTGTACATGTAACGTAACACTGAGACGCGTTCGTGTAACCATTGTAGCCGTGGAAAAGCAATGGTCATTACATATTACGAGTGTGTCTGTAGCCTTAGTTATCCGGCATGCAAAGCGTATGTGTCTTATTATATTGGTATCTGTGGCGGTTATCTGGCTGTGCGATATTTTTCCAGTTTATCTCATAAACGGCATGATTTTCGGAAAAATGTTATTGAACATAAAATGTGTCTTTTGCTTTTCTCTATAACTAGCGTCTAAACATTTCTCATTCAAAGAGGAATTGAGCGAGATATTGTCATAAGTGTACATACGTCTTCATGTAAAGTACCCATTATTCTTGCTAGATTTTAATGAAACTTGGATTTTTAAGACAGATTTTAGAAAAATACTCAAATATCAAATTTCATGCAAATCCGTCCAGTGGGAGCAAAGCTTCCACGCGGACGGACGGATGGACGGACAGTCTGACAAACGTGACGAAGTTAATAGTTACTTCTTGCAGTTCTGCGAACGCACCTAAAGGGGGCCCGGTATTACATCATATTTTAAACTGCTGAATCCAATTCTTACCGTTGTCTTAATACGAGTATAACCATCCCGTATAATTTAGGATCCAGAAATGGTCTCTTCTTGCTGTAGGTTTTCAGTATTTTAATATATTATGTCTCTTGTCTCGCATGCGCACTGAGTGTTCTGTCTATTATACCGTCCGTCGTTTTCTGACCCAGATTCGTAATGTCTGGTGATTAGATAACATTAGAAAATGCGTCGTTATGCAATTTTCTCCAGCCGCCTTCTCGCCTTTAAATTTAAAAAAACGTTATCCTTCGTACTATGTTGACATACGCCTCAATCCAACCTCTTCCCAGATACCAGTTTTGATACCCTTGCATATACAAAGGACACCTGCAAGAGATTTGCACATTTTCATAAGTACAGTCTTAGGTAGAATATTTGAAGACAACGGATTTTGCACCAAGTGCTAGAAATTCCACAGGATTTGATTTGCATTAATTTCTAGTAAATATAACTATGAAGCCCTTACTTTCTGCCGCATATAATTTAGACTTTGCCGCATTTTAAAACTATAAACTGTATTATTATAGATTTAGTAAAAGAAGTGAAAGTGAGCACATTGCAGAATTTTTGTAACATGAAAAATAAAACAGAGGAAGGTGCAGTAAAGACGCAGTGGCTTTGTGTTACGAGGTGCAGTACAGCAGTGGAGGGTGGAAAGGGGTGGTTGTTTGTGATGCGGCTCACAGCCGGACGGGTTTCCGGATTCGGTATCCGAGAGGAACAGAAAGAAAGGAATAAAAAGACAAGCAGGAAAGGGAAAAAGTTGGGTTGTTCGCGTGCAGAGAGTCCTGGTATTTGATTAGAGACTTCGACGTCCGATCTACGATCCCTCAAGTCCTTAGAGGTTGGAGGGGGGGGGGGGCTAGAGAAAGGAGATTTCAGGGTGCATTCTCGAAGTAATACGTGATTCGGGGCCCTTCAAAGGAATAGATTCGCTTTTAGAACCTAACTCTGTTGTCCTTCATAATTTGTTTCTCTTTCAGCATTTTCAGCTGTTAGTCTTTTATAACTAATATTCAGAAATCCGTTTCCTAACTCACATAAAGCACACTGCGTCTGTATTACAAAAACGATCGATAAATTCTCTTTATTACGAGAATAACACGAAACACGCAAACTCCGTAGGTAAAATCTGAATTTTCAGTGTTAAAAATTGTATATTCATTTTATCATCATCAATTATAGTGGGTTGTGGTCATGTCATATTACAGTTGGGATTACATAGTTCCTGCGCCTTGTCCGGTGTCTCACATTCAGTAATATAAAGATACGAAACAGTGCTTCCACCACTGGATTTGCTCTCTTGTTCAGGTGTTCGTTTTTAAGTACGAGGTGGAGGAAGGCGAAGAAATAAGAAAAAGGGAAACATTTATCCTAAATTGTCAACGTCTTTTAGAGCATTAACATTTCCCGTGCTTTAGTAGTTCCAGGCTTGTGACCGGGTAATTTGTTAGGCAATTGCCAGCTTTTCGGAGAAATGTACTGACTCCAACTTATGGGATCCATAAATTTTGAGACTTTATAGCGTTCCGAAACGTTGGTAACCACTTACTAGGATACGCAGTGCCATAAACAAGACGGCTAGAGCATCAATTTTTACCGCCAAGAAAATATGAATTTTCTTTCTTTTTCAATTCAACTTTGTTTTCAGTAACGTGTTCGAAGGTATTCCTACCCATGACCACCATAGAGATCATAATGTCAAGATGGTTAATATAACGTAACAACAAGACATCGCAAAATTCAAGCGTAAAATTTGGGTACAAACATATGAAAATACACCAAGAAAATAAAAACCTTTTAAATTAAAGGAATTCTCGTTACCATTCAGTTCAAAACCTTTTGCCTTCCCGTCTCTTATCTAGAATCGTCAATATGAACATGCATAAAACTGTAAATTTACCCGCTGTCTTGTATCATCCAAAAGGCAGAATACATAATCGTATTACAAAACGAAATGCGGAACGGATTATTTGGACTTAACAGAGGAAGCAGAGCTTGTATGTAGTTCTACGCTAAACCCTGATAGGATGAGGAACTAAAACAGGATGCTTGTGACGTACATCTAGCATCCACCCATTCAACGAATAATAAATAAATGTGAAATGAATTCGGAAGGCCAGAAGGGGAGATAGTACATAGAAACTTAGGCATAGCAACACAATGCTAAGAAAAGAGTGTTAAGTAAGTAGAATGTGAGGGCGTAGACTAAATTCATCTAGCTAAGGTCTAGGTAGTGTACAGGCTATGTGCTGTCGCACTGCACGATAGAAATATTGAGCTGTTTTTAAAATAATTATTAATGATCATGGTTTAAAGTTTTAAAAATATTTATGGTTTCTTACCTAGAAGTGTTTACGTGGCAGCGAATAATTTTTAATTTTTCCACTTGTCAAAAACACAATTTTACTTTTACCACAAATATTTTGGTATGCCTAACTTGTGTTACGGGGTTGTGTTACTTTAATGAATACAATTTGAAATTACGCTGTTCATTTTAAGTGCGTGTTTATTACAACGTGTGGCGCAGTTGGCTGAGGCACTGCGCTACAAGCCGGAAGGGCGCGGGTTCGATTCCCGATGGTGTCACTGGAATTTTTCATTGCCATAATCCATTCGGTCGCACTATGGCCGTGGGGTCGACTTAGCCTCTAACAGAAATGAGTACCAGGAATATTTCCTGGGGGTCAAAGGCGGCCGGTGCATAGGGCTGACAACCTTACCACCTTCATGTGCCGATTGTCTAGAAATCTGGGAGCCTCAAACTCCTGGAACCCTAATGGCCTGTCCAGGCCTGTAATGGGATTGCTTTACTTTTACCTCTGCTAGTCAAGATATTGTCTGCATTTTGTAAAACCTGTGGGTTCATTACCCTAATCACAAGAACTGGTTACTAAATTCTAACCTAACCCATTTTAAGTCTAATTCAGAGCCGCATGTTCTATTTCTTTAAGATTAATTTTAACATTATTTTCCTATTTAGACCTGTGTCTGCCAAGTGCTGACATGAATTTAGTAGCGTTTATCTATAAACTGGTTACACCCGGCACTGTTCAGCACATCCACAATTCTACATTAGCGATGAGTGGAAATGAATCAGTCCACCTGCCTGGTCGCTTCTCCCGGTGCGTGGTGCTAAAGCTAAGAGACCGCAGTTCTTTGTATCTTTAAGTCTGATCCCTGCCCTTCTAAACAGGGCTAGATATGTGAATGGAAAGGACGACCACCTTAGTGTCTGCAGGTGCACTTTATGTTATTTGTCCCATGCTTCTGAAACGCTCTTTAGAAAGCCGATTTTGAAATTGAAATAACAAAAGACGTCACAGATGCAGTGTCCAATGAACTCACGTATTTGCTAAATTGACCTTTAAGCCAATACTATAACTGCCAGTAGCACCATTATGTCTTATTTTATTTCATTTTACGCAGTTTAACAGCTTATACTCTTTCACTTTTTGTTCTCATTAACAAAAAAGCCAGGTTTACCGCATTAGTATAGCTGTGTAATAGCGAGTAATAATGTTTCAGTTGCAGCCATTATGTGCTTGTGTTTGGGGGGGTAAAGGGGTGGGTCTTGACCACTAAACATTTTCAGTTTTGTGGGAACGGAGGGGTAGAATGGTATGGTGATACAAAATCAAGGCGTAACGGAATGTAGCTGTCTTTTTTATGTTCCGTGGCGGGAAAAGGAGAGGCTGTAGTGGGCCAAATGGATTAAAAATGCTTTCCTAGAAAGAGAAAGAGACTCAGAAGAGAGAGAAAAAAGAGGAAGGTAGATATGGAATGCTGGAAGAGAATTGTTGGATAGAAAATCCTGGAAACTGAACCAACCTGCGGTCTCGAGAGGGGGTTGGTCTTTGGTTTTCGATACCCTTCATACTCTCTCCTCTTCCCCTTCTGTATCGTTGTCTTCGTCCTGCACCATGTAGTTTTGATAGCCATTTTCATTGGTAGCCATATTAAAACACAATGGTGTTGTAACTAAAACAGGGTGAACGGACGAAAAGAGAAGGAAGAAGTGGACAAAAAAGGGGTTGCGTTTTGAATGAGAGTATGGTTTCGAGCTCCCTCGGGCCACGTAGTGGATCTTGAAGGGAAGGGAGAGAGTTTCGGAATGGGTGTATATTGTCCAGTAGGCCGACGGAAGGTAGGCCGTGTGCCGGAGTAGGTACATGCGC
The DNA here is from genome assembly GCA_021186555.1 of Reticulitermes speratus. Lineage (NCBI taxonomy): Eukaryota > Metazoa > Arthropoda > Insecta > Blattodea > Rhinotermitidae > Reticulitermes > Reticulitermes speratus. The sequence goes on along the minus strand of JAJKFL010000003.1, from coordinate 42,209,462 downwards.
TTAAATGAAACCTAGGACGACACGTGTTTGTTAGTAATTGAACACTAGATTATCAAACCTGGCCAACAGTAAACAGCTCTTTTCGCGTAAGTTATCTGATTCCACTGGACATTCAGCACTGCATTTACACAATTCAGTACATCGTTACAAATAAACACCGAGCCGTTATGATTACGTGCTGAGCGCACTCAAATTCTGCGTCATTTTGATATAAGTTATTACTTTCATGTGTATCAGGAAAATGTGTTTTCATACACAGCGACATCTTCAATTTACATTCATTTTTCATAAGTTTGAACATTAAGTCAAGCTGCTGCGCATTATCACTGTAACACACTCATGTGAAGGGACGTTGCTACGTGAATTTCTGTTGCGCCGTGTCTTTGCTTTTTTTGGTCAGCATAAAAATGTACCAGTTTTCTTCAACAGTTACGCTCACAAGGTATAATTGATTACATGTCTGCCAAAATGTTGTGCCATATTCAAACCATTATATGAATGCAGACCGAAGTATATCTTCTAATGCGTATAAGCACAGTGTCTGAAGGGATTAAGCCCTTGGGCCTACATTCAGTCATTCTACTGACTTTAGTCTACCCACTACGTTTCCGTGAGTCACTCTATATATAATACCTCTAAAATATTTGGCCTATAACACAACGTAATTTAATACATCCAGAACTTTATATTCACAGTCCGACAAAATGTACAATTCAATTGAATTGTACATTTTGTCGGACTGTGAATATAAAGTTAAAATGTACGGTATGAATAACATTAAGTTTACATCCAGAACTGTTACTTCAATGGCTTTATTTTTACCTTAATACCCACACGTTACAGGTAAGAATTAAAATTATAAAATTTTGTTTTATTGGAGACACTAAAAATTGTGACCAACACGAGATCTTATTTAAATCATGATAAAACAGAATGATAAAATAAAAAAACGTTGTTTTGTAGACCAAATTGGGATTGAATTGTAAATATAATTTAAAATCTAAGCTACTGCACATCCAGTGTTTGATAGATCACAATCAGATGGGCTCACCTCCATTACATATATTACTATTATATTATATATATATACTACTATATTATTATACATATTAGTCTACGTGCAATAATACAGACCACACAGCACGAGGTTATCACAGCAGGGTGGGGGGAGGGGGAGCGTTTCTTTCTCGAATCGATGGACTGCTGTTGGTAGGAACGACAGGCAGTTCTGCTACTGCACAGAGAATGACGCATCAGGCATGTTGAGTAGCGCGTAGTGAGCAAGCGAACTATGCGAATGCTTTCACAATGGGTAGCAGCAACTCGTCATTACCACGAAATTTTGCGCATGCGTATCTATCGCTTTGCTAGCTGGGGTCGTCTCCTGGTCTGCGGACAGTACACAATTCCCACCCAACTTCGAATTATGTCTGATGATGGCACAAAGCTTGTGCTAAATCCTGTAACCAACTGTACAAAATAAATATGTCCTTGTTGGCGCAGAATGGGTAGATAACAGTAGTAGTTCTACAGTGAACTGAAAATGGTGAGAGAATTTTATTTAAATGTTATGTTCTTATTCCATTGCTGGCAACTTAATCCATGAAACCAACTCTTTTTTCCTCCTTCTTATATTATCTACTTACTACTTGGTAAAACCTTTTCACATTGATCTTGCTTTAATCTCAGCTCATACACAGCGTAGCAATGCAGTCGAAATTTCCCGTGGGAGTAATTTATCAATTTACTGAAATCTTATGAACCTTAAGTTTTTGGAGAAATGAAACAACTGTTCATAAACCCCAAAAGTTAGCATGTTCTTGAGCAGTGTTTCACTACTTACACCCTAAACTCATTACATGTCTTTGAGCTATGATATAGATTCATTTTGAGCTGAGGCACAGCGCTTCTTTTCTTGTACGTCCCCCTGCTGATGGTTGCTTGTGCTCCTCAGGGTGCTGTATAACTAACCACGTGCGTCTGCTTGTAATATCTAAATTAAAAACCTTCCTCATTTATCAGACAAATTTGTTGCTTTATTCCAGTATTCCACTACCACGTATTTTATTAAAATAATGGCCGCATTCCGCTTTTGGTAGGTTATACCTCAGAATAAAAATACGAGAGATATTAAGAAAATGAACCACAATGCAGGCTTTCTTCTGGAAAGGATTACATCTTCCCGTTAACTCTAAACGTGATCACGTATCTTTCGGGCGTGATGATAAGCAATATGTATTATCACAGGGCCGTGCAAGAAAGCGACAAGTTGCCTGCTTTCTTTGATACGAAAATCATCCGTAGTCTGTCAGATGGAAGGCGCTAACAAAACGACTTTTATTCATTTTTTTATTATAACAAAGTTTCCCGGCATGGAGATAGAAACAAAAGATTTTCCTCTCTTTCCATCCCTGGAGTGGTTGTTCCCATTAGCCACGGAAACAAGATACTTTGATAAAATACCTCGTTCAACAATGCAGTGATAGTCCAAGTTCCAGGTTCACCGGTTAGTGTTGCAATTCACACTAACCGCCGACTGACAATTGTATTCAGACTTCGTTGAACACGTGGCTACGAGAATGCATGTAGCTTCAAGCCATGACATTCGTCGGCGGGCAGCATTATATCCCTGTCATGCAGAAGGCAGAGGCTAGAGGCCAGGAACTCCTCCGAGCTATTCCTAAGTCCTTGTTACCTTCGCAGATTAATGTATCTTATTAGAGTTTGGATTGTTTGAGACAAGTCACAGAATTGTCATCAGTGCCTGAGGAATTACAAATGTAATAAACCGGAATTTTTCTTCGTACCGCTTAGTTTCATAACCAAAAAACCAAACCATATCGAATGTCAAGTGTAGTAATGTGTGTGTCAGTTTAATAACACACCTTTGTCACAAGTATTTGAGTACTTTAATTGAGCCTGTAACGTGAATTACAGCGTAATAAATAGGCTCCTCATCAGATCGGTCTCTGGACATTTCCAGTAGCCTTCTGTAAACACTTCAATTGGCGTACGGCTTTTATAAAAACCGGAATTTCTTTCCCTACTACAAGCATTACTTTTCAAGAACGACCCTGCTCTGTTGATTTGGTAATATGAACGTGATGAAACTCTCATGCATATGTGTGTTACACTTGGACAAGCGTTGTGGCGAAATGCTTGACAATTTGCATGCACGAATCCGACAGTAGCATGTTCAAAGTATGAGACCCACAAAAAATTAGATATCTTGTCTACTCTCATATATATATATATTTAACTTTCAAACCATTAACTTACTATTTTCTACTGTAAAGAATGAGAGATAAAAAAGTTTATGAAGAGAAATATGGATTTTACTCGGATATTTGCTTCCTTATCATCCGTGATTCTACCCAAAGGATTTGTCTCGTGTCTCAATTCTCCTTCTTCATTTTCCTGTTGGTTTTTTCTACTTCCCACCCCTTTCTCGTTTTCCAGTACTGGCTGTTCACAAAATTGTTACAACTTTTAATTCATTTGCGGTTGTAAGTCAGTGAAACCTTTTAATTTTACGCCTAACTGCACCTTTTAGGCTTATGAGAATCCCCGCGGAAAGTGTATCTTCAGTATCTGTCTGTATACATATAACAGCTCGAGAACAGCAGAAGGAATTTTCATGAAATTCGAGATCTGAGAATTTTACCAAAAATTGTCATATTGTTTTAATTTTTCTTCATGTCCAATAATTTTAATGACCTCTTACAGGAATACCTATATGCGTTTTTGCTTGCTTGACCGTTCGCATTCTTATGTATTTTGTCCGCGCTTATATCCTGCCACGTCGTGCACCGACACAGAAACTAGGAAATACAGTCAGGCTCTGAGCCAGTGAAGTGCCGTATCACACATAAGAATGAGATATTCCAGACAGAGTTTTCCCATTGGCCGGACAACTGAGCTACAATTGAACATAGTAGGAGCCGCGCATAAATTTTAGCAATTCTGTAGCGATAGTGATAGGGATTTATTAACTATTTGAAGTACAGTGTTACTTATACGTCACCTGCTGTAATATTGAAGTAAATCTTTATACTGCCCACACAGTGTTATCTATGTATTTTGTGTTATTAAGTAGACTATTTCCCTAAACAATAGTAACAGATTGTTCTGTTAATGTAGAATTTTAGGTGTTCTCTTTGAGGTAGGAACTAATTTTTGGATATTTTTGTATGAAATTCACCCTTCAAAGTTACAGCACGACGTTTCCTAGTACTGATCGTCTGTGTGAGGATAACAGCCTGTCGTAAGACGTAATAAGTCGGCTAGGTATAGCGGCGCAGGAGGGGGAGAGAAGTAAAAAAGGAAACTAAGATAGGTTCCCGTTCTCACGAAAGGAAGAATTTTTCTGCAGTAATGAAGACATGTTCTTTCCTACGTTATTCCAACTTTCCTTTTTTAAATCTCCAGAAGGGGACGGAACGGAAGACTTCCTACTTGCTTACACAGAATTTTTGGAAGCTTAAGAAACTCTTACAAGCTCGTGTTTTTTCATTCTCACAAAAACAACAACCGTGACTTGATTGGTGACAACCTTATAGAGAACTTAAGAATATGATTACATTTTGAACATCAAACACTCGGACTCAGAGTAGGACGAAAATATATGTCCCACTGTTTCGCCTTAATTGCCTGCGTTTGTGCAGAGAATTTCTACAATGTAGTGACGTTTATCACAAAATCTACTTTTGAACTTACGCACAGCTTAACTATAAAGGTCTGGGACGGCGTCAAGTGTAAAAGTAGCAAATCTGTTATACAAGAATAAAAAATATGTACTGGAATATTTTGTACACATATTACTTAAATGTGATGTTTGCAGTGTCACATACTTCAGTGGCTTTGGTGATTATGTTGTTTGCAGTCTCGTTGCGACACATTTTCACAAAGTCGATACACATATGTATGTACGAGTAACATTATGTTGACAGTAACTGCTGTGTTGGCTCTGTCGTATTGTTTGTGTTTTGGAATAGGAGATACAAAGATAAACTTTTATAAACTGAATTACAGCATTCTTCGAAATAAATCTGCCTTTAACTTCTTCTTTAATGCGATGTCTGTCTTTTATTTTCGTTCCAAAATTTCTGACTTTCGTCACATCTTGCCATATTTTTATCCTTTCTTCCTCTTGTCTAGTAACATGATATGAACGTGTGGGATTAAGTAGGTTTGTCTCCATTATAAGACTTAATATCCTTAGTAACACCTAAACCTCTTTTTATTACACATGATTTTGCACAATACTTTAACGTAATCAATATTTGGGATATTTGTACGTAATGTATTGCTCTTATTTCTTCGTTTCATCATGAAAAAAGAATGCAGGATGAGAGAAATGAAATATATTTTTCTAATAATCACAGTAACAAATAATTAGACTGTTGCACCGAACGAATGGAAGTTGATATTTGCATTTGGAATCATTGATGCAGAAAACTTACACAAATGTATTCGGTTATTCATTTTGGAGCATAACTGAGGCGCCTGCTGGCCGTGACGTGCACATGACGTCAGTACAGTGTGCACCTGACAGATGGTATGTACGCCTCTCGCTCTTGACAGATGCACTGTATTATACGCACTGCTTGACAAGTCTCCCCTCGGGTGCAATAGTGGCTTGTGAGCTAGTGTGAACGTCCCTTCCGCTCGGATGCAGTAATGGCTTGTGAGCTGTGTAAAATAACAGCGTGTGAGGTAGTGAAGACCTACCTACCTTCCTCTCGGGTGCCGTAGTGGGTTCTGAGTTAGTGTGGACCTACCTTCCGCTTCATAACCCACAATTATGGGATACGGGGAACTGGCGTAACGCGTATGGAAAAAATATTCGACAAAACAGCTGTTGAAAATCGGCCCATTGAGGACAAAATACAAGGAACTTAAAGAATAAGTGGATCTAAAGAGGCCTAGTATTATGAGATTTGGAACTGTGACGCTGGTGGCTCTGAAGATTGCCTTCTTCTGGTATATGACGCCCTTAGTTTCATAAATAGGTTGGATCATTTCGGAGAAACACAGCGATTGGCAAGTGACAAATAAGTATTTAATGATGGACAAGAACTAAATATTGTCCTAAAATTAAATTCTACTACTAGTGCATTAAAATTAATAAAGGCAATGTATATTAATGAAACAATTCTTTTGCATAGCTTTTTTGATTTGGTGTTTATTTATTATGGAGACAAACATATATTGCGAATGTAATTAGCATTACATTCACCAAACTGAATAACGACGTATTTAATTGATATAAAATAATGAACATTAAATTATGTCACTGTATACGTACGTAAGTGTATGTTCGTGTGTGTCGTTATGAGACATCAGAAGCTGCAGATACGAACTAGATGAAGTATGAATTTAGACTTGAGTCTTTATTCACCCCGCTGTGAGAATCTCAGATCTCTCGTAGAAAACGCACTGTAGTAACTCATACTTCTCACAAATCTTAGTTTGTGTGACGTATGGTTCATACCGGATCGAAATGAACGAACAGTGGATTGCCTGGCAGTGCCTATTATATTTCTGCCAATACAAGTATAATCAAAATCTGTGGATTGGTTTGCATCAAATAGCCGCAAGGACACTCACACGGAAATACGAACACTACCTCGCCGTTTTCTCTTTGTTACATCCACCTGTCTTTTTACTGAGAAAATATATGTGTATATGTAAAGTTGTCATTACAACTTTACTACCAAATTTACGCTAGGCTTAGAAATACAGCTATGGGATGACAATTTATCAGAATTTGTAAAGGTTATTAGGTTAACTTTGACGTTAGAGACTGGAGTAATAGACTCAATAATCTGTTTAACGTTTATAAATTATTTGTATCAAAAATTCTCATGCACCCAAGGCTACAGAAAGGTTTTAAGAAAGATAAACAAACACAACAGACTTCCACATGTCACTTTCCTTTCCTTACTACAGGATGCTGAAGTGAATACGTGGTGGTTAGTAACCAAACTCGTCGGGCCGTGCCATGGCTCAGGCGGTTAGTCGCCGGCCTCTCACTGCGGAGGCCCGATTTCGATACCGGGACAGTCCAAGTGGGATTTGTGGTGGACAAAGTGGCACTGGGACAGGTTTCTCCCCCGAGTACTTCGGCTTTCCCCTGTCGATTTCATTCCACCGGTGCTCCATTACAAGGAAAAACGAAAAAAACTAATCATCTTCATCACACTATTGCACAAGAAGCCTCAAAGCTGCGGTACGTCCGCAGCATCTGCTGCGGGCCCTTCACCCCCCCCCCCCCCGAAAAATACCCAAAGTCGTCATTGTGGCAGAGTAAAGTTTTTTATAATTCCTGCCCTTTATAAATTATTAAGGATGGTTTGGGCAGATTTGTAAACGCGGGGGACACTATATATATAACTTCAGTTCTTAGAATCTGAGACGTATGCTTGGGTGGGAAAAACTATTTAAACGGATCTTGAAGTAGCATGGCAAGGAACTATATGTAGGATTAAACTGGCTTAGGATAGGAAACATGGCCGATCTTTGAGACCCTATGGCGTAGCCGATCTTCGGTTGAACACATCGTTCCATATTGTGTTCGTTCTTCCTGAACTTCTTTGTCCTCGGTTGATAATTCTATTGTGTCTTTGGGAGTCGTTTTTCATTCATTCTTAAAATGCATTCACGCTATTTTTGGTTTGTATTTCCTTGCTTATATTATAGGTATTTAAACTATACATATTTTTGAAGGTCTGTTAAAGTCTGGGATGATCCTCAGCCACATGATTTTAGGAAATTGGTTTCAGCTGACATATTTCTTTATACGACCGATTCATTGTCCACTTTTCACAACTATATTTTAGTATACTGTTGGGACTTCCTTCACTTCATAAAATTTTGGCTGTATGTTTTTTTCTCGATGCTAATTTTCTCGGAATTTTTGTTGTTCCTCACATTCTCTCGCATTTATTTTATTCGATATTTATAACTTTATTTTGAATGTGAAATACTCTGTAACTTATGTAATTAAAATTATATTTCTTGTTGTGCCGCAAGGTTCGATTCTCCGAACCTCCCACTGATTCGATCGATCGTTCCCTGGGGCGAAATTAACTTAGAACCGGGCGTCAGGGCTTGGAGTCCCGAAACCCGATTCGGTAGCGTGCCACCACCTCCCGTATATGTATTTAATAATAAAAGGACGCAGAGGCCGCGGGAGGTCGGTCTCTACGATTGACTTCTCGGGTTTTCGGAGCGAATGGGTTTCTTAAGGGGGTAAAGAGCAGTTTGCTGTATATATATATAATTTACTAAAAAACAATATGATCAATTCTAAAAAGTTACATTAATTTTCATAGTAAGGACGAGGCGACAACGGCATATTAGCTTTAGTTCCGCATATTAACCCAACCAACCAAACTAAACCAAACCAAACCAAACCACCAGGGACATTAGTGTCTCGAAAAGTAAACCTTCCTACCTCGTGAAATTGACACGATGGTTATTATGAGCAGCGCTGTGTTGGCCTCCATCTTTGGACCGGTTGGTCCCCCCTCGGGATGATGATGATCTGGTCCCCTCGTGGTTCGTGACCGAGATACACCTCGGTCTCGGCAACCAGCGGAACGACGACGGTCGACGTAGTATGATGTCAAAAGACGAAAAGACCCCCTCCCCAACCTTTGGCTAACCTTTTATATTTTTTAGTCTTCCGCATTCGCATTCGCAACCAATGTCAGCGTTTTATCGTTTAGCGACCTCGTCCAAGCGTCGCAACCACCTTTGATCAGCATAATTATTTCCTTATGAACTCTACAAGGTTTCTTCACCCTCATGCTGGCTCAACAATTTGCGCTGTTTCCTGGTTTTCACAATATCCAACTTACACATACCTTACGACATTTCGTTTAACCTGGGGCGGTTGGTTTTCACATTAATTAATTAATTATACCATAAATGTCACTACATTATATTTCTCTTCGATTATTTTATTATTAGCCTCTGTTTCGCGTATATCTTGACTATTTCCTCGAAATACCATTGCTTGGATTCCAGTAGTTGGTATTTTCAAGTTAAATTAATTATTAATTCAAGTTGATTAGTGAGTACTTATCCTGACCTCCGAGTCACCAAAATTAGCTGATTGTCAGGTATCAAATTATAGTGAAGATTTATACGTCCATTTGTATTTATCCAAGAATCTTAGAATCGAGCTCTTGTGAACACGGTTACGAACATTTGGGTTCCATAAGAGGCAGAGAATTACTTGACTAGTTGAGCTGCTTAGAGCTTTTCAATTTGGACTCTGTTCCACGGGGTTAGTTCAAAACCCTAAGTACTGTGTCACAGGCAATCTTATGCCGTGGCGAGTGTTTGACGTTGGAAGAGCGTGTTGTGATTTTACAGCGCAGTGTCGTGTTCCATATGGAAACACAGGGCGAGGTCACAAGAAGATGGCGGATTAAGTCCGGTTGGTTGAGTCTTTGATTCTCTTGCGTGTCTTCCGTACGGTTCAACGGATAATAAAAAAAAACGTGTGGCGCGGTGTCTTCCAGACATCGCTAGAAAGTGAAACATGTCGACAAGACAAACTTAGTGTTGAGAGGTTTAGAATTACTGAATCTTTTTATAGGTATACCTTGTAAGGGCGTTGCTTTACCGCTTAATATCTAATGCATTTTACTTGGCCTTTGTTTTCTTTCGTAGAATACGTGTTGTGTATTGTGTAGCAAACATCATCTTTCAGTGTGAGTTGCACAAAACAGCACGTGTTTACAGTATGTAGACAAGCAGCGATGTTTTTGCGTCGCTAGGAAACGTTTTCACTCAGAATGCCACAGGATAGAATAAAATAATTTAAGGAACGTTGAACGGATTACGTTTCCCGGCAGCAGATTTTGACAGCTGATTTGACTTTTACTTTGGCCAGTGGCATTGCTAAAATATGATGACAAGTCGTCTATGACTTTTTGTGCTGTCCACAATCGTTCCTGTCCTTGGGGTCGCCATTAGCTGCTGTGTTGATAATTGTGATAAGCACTTGTGTTTAAAAAACGCGATGCAACGGCGTTTTTGACTGTTAACTCCTGTCTCATGTCTAAAATATTAAGTGTTGATTGTCGAATGGCGTGTCAGATCCTTCATATTAATGCAGAAATTAGACGATTAAGCTATAAAGATTCTTGTCAGTAAACTGAGCTTACAAAATACAAAGAGATGCAATGTAACAGATGAGTTAGTAATACGTACAAGACAGTAAGGCAATAAATGGATGTTAAGTCCTAATTTTTTGTAGTTTGCTGTGTGCTGTGTGCAGAATATTGCTGATTATTCTGAAATGTATATTAACATATCTCACTCTGCAGCATGACTTCCTATGCAAGTGTCCTCCGTTGGTGTGTGTATTTCGCAGATCGTCGCACCTCTTTTTCCTGAATAAATAAGAAAATTTTTTCCCCCCTTAAGGAGTTTACGCTCAAGGAATGGCTTATATTGAACCCGCTCCTGTCCATAGTTTAGCTAAGTGCGAAGAATAATCCAGTAGCGTATTGCCAAGGTTGATAAATCAGTGCAGTGCCAAGGATAATGCGATAGTGCAGTCTGGTGTAGCACCCTAAAGCACTCACGTCCTTCTTCTGCGAAAGTCCAGAAGCACCGCAAACTCTCAAAGCTGGCACAAGTCACCCTTCCAGAAGATTCACGCTAATGCCAGTCAATAATATGGTAAAGAAGAAGGTTAACCAAACAAAACGAAAATAAGTGGCGAGGCTTTGTTGAAACAAGCGGTGCGGGAGAAGCTTTAAGGTTTCCTTTCATGTCTTGTACTTCTTCGCCTTTATGTTTTATGGAGTTCTTTGACTTTTTGAAACGTGACGGTGGTTGGTGAAGGAAAACATACTACGGTACCTCCTGTCGTATGGGGTTAAGTAAAGGTAGCATGGCCTCAACCATGCTGTGACTTTAGAGGTTTAGGTAGCTTTTGAGTTCCAGAACGCGAAAGACGTCTACATTTTGAGAACGTTACAGTTTCAGCATACTGTTTTGTATCTTTCTGTATGGAGGATATGTGCACTTGCGGAGCTCTACTTTCTAACAATAATTCTCACCTTTCCGCATGTATGTCCTTGTCTCCTTTCCATAGCCACATCCGTTTCCGTTTTTGCGATTTGAGTCACCGCTGAACTGTAGGTATGTGCACGTTGTAGGTCACGTTGCTTCTTCGAGTTAATTTCTGTTGCCTAAGTGTGCTTGAAGAGGCCAGTCCTTCCTAGGCAACCGTTACAACCAGTCTGTGAGGCTGAGGGCTCGAATCGTGCACCTTGTGTCATTCTTTCACCAAGGCCGAACACTTCATCTCGTGTGATGATGACGTCAGAGCAGCACGTGGCACCGGAGCGGAAAGATAAACGCGTGGTGGCGCCTTGGAGATAGCATTGAGATTCGTGTACTTGCTGCGCCAGTCTTTGATGCGTCTGCCTCTCGCTTTACAAGTGGATTACAGGTTAATTTATTAACATTCCGTGCGCTTCAGTTTGACGACTCTCGGGGTCAGCACGTCATGGCGACAGAAACGTCTGCTGCACTGTGGCCCATTAGCTTCAGAGCGATAAGAAAGCGGGAAATGGCGATGTAAATCAGATTGCATCTAGTTTGTGGCCTGACGTTTCAGGAACAACTAGTTAAGGGCTCGGTGTTGTTACATGTGACAAGAGTCAGAGGTAGGTCAGTGAAGTGGACTGGACGACCGGGGTTTGATTCCCGATAGGGCAGAGCAACAGAATCCTAACATTTTGTCACATTTAATGCGTGTAACTTTCCATGGAGCTGAAGTCTTTTGAAAAGCAAGACTACGGTGTTTGACATTTACCGAAACATTTTAAATTAGTAGACGTGCCATTCGATTTGTCAAAGAATCGTTGGCAGTGGATGCACATTAAATTAAATGTTCTCCAAGAAAGAAATGCTTGGTAGTGGACTGTGACAATTTACGAATCTTATTAATACTCTTGAAACAGGAAGTTGAATAAGATGACTAAAGAGGAGAAGGAGGGACGTGGGTAGTGGGTTATTAGCGCTATTACGAACAGCAGAAACAACTTACTCATATATCCTTCCTTTCCTCTTTTTCAAATTCTTTCAGTAGTTTATGTCCAGAATCTCTCCCTTATGCATTTCTCTTACTCCATCTAGTACTGTGCTTCAGTTTCTTAATAACCAGTTCAGCATCTCCCCTCTCTTTTATATAACAAAGAAGGATATGATAAATTCCAAGATTGTTGCGAAAAAGACAGATGAAACGAAATTATATTTGTTAGGAAATTGGTGGAACGGGTTTGGGTGATGGGTGTAAGGAAAATGGGGGGTGTTAGATAGGGCGGAGGAAGCACTGGGTATAAGGAAGTGGCAATGTGTATATATAAAGAGAAGAAGAAACGATTAGTGCAAAAATGAATTATACTGTCACGATAACTTCATACAGCTTTACTGTTTCAATAATATTAAAGGGACAGAGACAAGCGGGCGGGTCTAAAAGTAGATGAAAGTGTATTTTTAAACTTTCTGAATAATTGAACGGGCTTGTAGCAGCAAGTACTTGAGCTTGGTGTGTTGGAGGAGGAGAAGAGATATGTTAAATTTTAAAGCACAGTAGTTATTGTGGGTACCACCCAGTTTAATTACATGTATCTGCATTTTGCCGACCCAGTGTGTTTGTGTGTTTCTTATGATTCTAAAAGTAAGCAGCAGTTTATCGTGTGCAGACCCTTGGTCATTGATCTTTTTTTCCCTTAGTGGTGATAAAGCTATTTACTGCCGAAACAACGCTAAGTGAGGACACGACTGAAATTACTTTACCTACGTACTACCTACCTACCTACCTACCTACCTACCTACCTACCTACCTATACATACGTAAATACCTACCTACCGACCTACCTGACTTGAATGTGTTAAGGTAACCCTAGAAGGACTGGCCTTATGGACGGCTGTATTGGTTACGGGGATTCAGATTTGGACAAAACTCCGTTCCTCATTCATATTCAAATGTTTGAACAGGAACTTTTTAGGAATATATTATATAATGGAGTATATTATATAAAGGAAACAAGATGTGATGATATGGACTTCATATGCGGAGTCCAGCGGCGGGTTCTAGTTAAGACGGTATGAAGATTATAGACAAGAACCACGTGGAGAATTTAAAAAACAGAGAAACGGAAGAATATTTAAGTAAGCTGTTGCTCCTGTTCTTCGTAGTGGAAGAAATGTAGGAAATTGTAATTTTGAACTGGATGGTGCACATAGTAACTGCTGAGCTCTCCCCGGATTAATATTCATTTTTATTTTTCGTCGTCATCGTGTTTTTCTTTGTCATTTTGGTCAGCTGAGCGACTCTTACCTTGAGGTCTCCAATTCGTCTTGGATGTGACCCACATCAATGGATGATTGGTGTCCGACGTTTCGAAACAACATAGTGGTATCTTATTCAAGGGTCGACCATTCTTCTTGGATGTGGCTCCACGTCAATGGATGATTGGTGTCCGACGTTTCTTGACAACATAGTGGTCTTTATTCAAGGGTCGACCATTCTTCTTGGATGTGGCTCCACGTCAATGTATGATTGGTGTCCGACGTTTCGAGACAATATAGTGGTCTCTTATTCAAGGGTCGACCATTCTTCTTGGATGTGGCTCCACGTCAATGGATGATTGGTGTCCGACGTTTCGAGACAATATAGTGGTCTCTTATTCAAGGGTAGATATGTCTTTATGGACACTTTACGCTTGAAGAAGACACTAATACGTTGTCTCCTCGGAACGTAGGGCAACAGTCACCCAGTGACGCCGCGCCACATTCGAGAAGAATGAATACGTCAACTGCACCGCTTCGAAAGCCTAAGACCGCGACTGTCAGCTTGTCAAGAATAATTCTGTTCTATGCAATGAATAGCTTATAGGAAGAACATATGGCCGGATTTTTTCGTGAGAAAATAGTCGTTATGTCCTTGTTGCTCTGAAAGTATTTCCCAGCGCTTCATTTCTCTTTACCGCGATACGCTGTGCCGCCATGTTGCCAAGCCATAAAGTAAAGCAGTAACTGCTGTTCGAGAGACTTAATTTCGCGAGCTGGAACCAATACCGTAATTATTTTAGCACGAAAAGACACAAAAAATATGTTGCCCAGGCAATAATAAGAAAAAAACACGTTCAGTATTTTATACTACGCAACGCAATAGACTTTTTTTTAAAAATTTTTCCGCTTTGAAAGCCAACACTAGTTAAAGTTAGTAAGATATAAAGGAAAGCTGTGTCTTTCTTATATTTTTCCTTCCTTTCTTTTTCTTTCTTTCTACCTTTTTTTTATTTCTATGCGTTACATGTAAGTACAAACAAATCTGTGACGAAAGGAACACCCCGCTTGACTTTGCCTTGTAAATACACTGTCGGACCGAATAAGGCCTTAGAATTTCGTGATCAGCTGAGCGACTGCCAGCGTCTCAACAGTTGACTCTGCGCTGTGAAGTCAGATACCGTCGTAATCCATTAAGATTAATGTTTTTAGATTGTGTCAGCGTGTAGTCTGCTAGCAGTTTACTGACGTTTCGGAAGAACGTGCTAGGTCTATTTATGTTGTGAGGGTGAAGACTAACAGTAGGTTTCTCCAAAAGTCAGTAATTTTCTACCAGACAGCACTGATTCTTATCAAGAAAGGTCAAACATTCACAGGTACCCCCGTCAGAACCTCACATCTCGCATACTAGCCATAGGACATGTTTGCAGGGCTACTCTAGGCCTATACCTGAGATCTGCATGTTCCTGAGCTGGCGTCCCTGTCGCGCTCCTTTGCTGTATTTGCCGCTCCACTTATCTTTTTGCTCTCTAGTTTTCATTCTCTTTTCTTCTGCATCAGACTTTCTTTCTTTTCTTCTTTCTTTCCATTCCATCCTTCACACTGTGCCTTGTGACGGACGTTGTGTTACAATCGACTGTTATTACTCAGGGCGAGATCACTTCGGATCATATAAGATCGACACATGTTTGTATGCATGCTCCATACAGAGTGTAAACAACTGGAAACTTCTACCCGGAACAGCTCACTTCAAAGTTTTAAATTTACAACATTGTAATTCTATGATTATTAACTTTGCATATTTTAGAATTTTAATATTTTAATCATATTAATAAGGGAGACACAATACCCAAATTAACTGATGGCATTGTACTCCTTTGTTCTGAAAAACTCCCTGATGATGGCACCCCTGTGCCGAAACGTGTAGGAGTTTTATACTTGTTTCTGAATGTTTTTGTTGAGTGCATAATTTGGTTATTGTATTAATTACAAGAATATGCGCGGTATGATTGAAATAAAAAATGAGGAAAGTAATTTGTTATGCGCATCGTCCGGAAAGAGTCATGTGCTACAGGAAACACGTAACCAAACGCTTTAGGCCCTAATATATCAAAATAGGAGCGAGGAAGATCCGTGAACACAATGATGAATTACGTTTCATGTTACAGCATCCGCTTCAAAATTTCTTCAACTCTGAGTTTAAAACAAATTTGATGGATATTTTGATGGATACTTGCGGTAACAGACATTCCATGGTTCGTTTATCTCTTTTCTCTTTGAAATTTTAACACTTATCTCTATGGAAATAATAAAAAATGAGGAAACGGTCATCGATGTTCTCATTTTTGTGGTGTAGGCTATTTTATAACGCTGTCATATCTCACGTTACGTGGCGTCGACGGTGGGCTTGGTGAATTGTGATTGGGAGAGGATTTGGAAGAAACCGGTCGTAGCATAATTGACTTATTGTCACCGATTTGTCTGGAAGATCTTGGATAAACCACGAAATGCCTGAGGGCCGCGGCTCGAGCCTTCAGAATACAGCTGCAGAGCATTTCCGCTACACAACCCTCCTCGGCTGTGCTGGTCGTTCAGTGTAACGATGCTGGGCAGGAATTTCGGGGCCTGTCGCACATCTACATACCCCAAACGTATATTTAGCTGCGATAATGGGAATAGGACTACAGTCCGAGGTGTGTGACACAGGATGATGTGCATGCGATGCACCAGGTGGCTCTATCCCTCGCAACTTCACTAAGCATAACAACATCCCAGTATGGCGGCATCAGGGAGCAGTTACGTAAAGTAGACAACACTACATGGACAGTAGTCCCTTGGGAGGACATCATGATAGTCGGAGAGGACATAACTCAGTGTCTGGAGGAGTCGGACCTAAGCAGCCATTATTGGGATATACTCAGTGCAAACGTATCCTCGGCATGTGGTTCTCATTCATACTTTATCATCTCAGTTCGCAAACAAGTAAATGTATTTTATCATCATTATCATCAGGCTCGCCATCAATATAAAATGCTGCCCAATGTCGCCGTCGAGCTGGTAGCACTGCTTTTTTTTGTGTTTGGGAGTTTTGTGGCTCATATTTCGAACTTGAGATCGTTTATCCTGATGAAGGTTCTTCGTGCTTTTCCTTTGTCTCTCTCTCTCTCTCTCTCTCTCTCCCCCATGCAAATTCCGGGACATTACGTTATACTGGCTACGACAACTTTTATCCAGATTATTGTCACTGCATTAATTATTAATACTTACACCTTATAAGCCCTTTATATTCTTATCTACTAAGAGTCGTTAAATAAACTAAAAGTAAATAAATCGTGACTAATTAATTAACTAACTAACCGACCGAGTAATTATACGCTTATACGAATATACACCAGCTTTGTAATCTTACCACTCCAGTGAGCGTAACAACAAGTTGCCATTCACCATATAGGGGGTCCTGTTAAATCTCAACCATCTCGTGTGGCGGTACTTTTTGTCGTTAACCACAATCCCTGCAGGAGTTCGGCAACCTACCCTGCAACAGTCTGTCGTCTTCTCCCCCATTCGTTCTGTCTTCCATACGATTCTCAGTGTAGGATAAATAGCAACTATTTTCCTAAGCAGCATTAACTTATTGGTCTTGGCCGTGCTATGGCTTAGGCGGTTAGTCGCCGGCCTCTCTCCGCGGAGGTCCGGGTTCGATCCTGGGTCAGTGCATATGGGATTTGTGGTGGACAGAGTGGCGCTGGGACAGGTTTTTCCCCAAGTACCTCGGTTTTCCCTGTCAATTTCATTCCACCGTTGCACCATTACTTGGAAAAATAAAAAAAACTGATCTTCTTTCTCTCATCTTCATCACAGGGTTGCACAATAAGCCTTAAGGCTGCGGTGCGTCCGTAGAATCTGCTGCGGGGCCCTTCTCCAAAAAAAACTTATTGGTCTTTATCATGGAGACAGTTTGTTCTCTGTGAGGTACGAACTGATTATGTATATTTAATTCAGATAAACGTCAGTCTAGAAAAGGGTTAAAGTCTGTGACAGTCATACTTTCTGGAAAATTATCAGTGGTATTCGGATTTAGTTTATAAAGTAGCGTTTTTTTAATATCGACAGATGAAGCTGGATAGTACAAAAGCAGTTGGAGGTGAAGGCTTCCTTTAGGGCACTCACTATGTGCTCTTATTTTCCCAGATCAAAAATGTGATGTCAAGATGGGCTCTCGCCAAAAAAAAAAAAAAAAAATCCAAGGGGATGTGTTTGAATGGGGATGGACGTAAGAATATTACCTCCTGCTTTCTTAAAGCCCACCCCTCCCAGCGCCAACAACATTGTCACTGGTACGCTGTATGCACCACACTCCTTGGAGGAATATTTTCCTTTTCTGAATTCTTCTCCTTCCGTCCATCAGTTATCGACATCGTGAACGTCTATCTTTATTTTCTTCATCTGTCTTTGCTTCCGTCTCTTTTTCTCTTACATCCTCTACCTTTGCTGCGCCCGTGTGACTGACGTGTATAAAAATACATCTCCCTTCTGCTTCCCCTTGAGCCATGTACGAAAACCAACCAACCCTCTTCAATACTTGTCTACGCGGCAGAATTTCAGTACATGTAGGCGGAGCTGTTGGGGTTGGGTGTGGGTTCGGGGTTGTGGAAGGGGTTGATAGGCAGCGTCGACAGTTACAGCGACAGCATTAACATGCAGTTACTGTGCTTAAGGGAGAGAGAGAAATTCTACAGTGTAACAATTTACCTTGAGTTTTCTGTTTCGTAGTAATTAATTTCACCAGCAATTGCAAATAATTTTGCGTTTATTATCTGCATAATTTATTTGTTTAACATCTTTAAAGGTTCGTAGAGAGACTGATGAAACATCGCTATTGAAGGTATTTACCAATCACCATCAACTCAACTAATTATTATGTTTTATGAGACAAGTTACACGGCTACATGTTTCGACCACTAGGCGGTCACCTTCAGGCCATTACAATAAGTAGAATTAATATTACTATTGCATCTAACCTTACAAAAAAGAAGTTGCAATTATAATCTTAATTTTATATATTTTAATGGCTTGTAGATTACCACGCTAGTGGTCGAAACATGTAGCCGTGTAACTCGTCTGATAGAACGCAGTAAATAGTTGTGTTGATGTTGGTTGATGGCTACTTTATAATATATACAACACAACGTGATTTTCAAGGTAAAACATACTAGTAGTAAATACTACGATTATCCGTATTGAAGTTGATTATGATTGCCGATTTTTTTATTATGCACGGATTTTCTGATGGAAATGTTTATGCTATTATCTTGTGGGTTACACGTTAAGGTGTGAGAGAGAGCACGAAACCAAACAAACGCTTGAGGCCTTTGTCAAATTTGATTCTTAAAGATAAACCGTAAGTTATATGTTACAACAGCAGTGCTAGCTAGCAGGATTATTCATTGTCTGCGACCTGTAGAAAACGAAAAAGAAATAGTCCAATAACAACTTGTTAAAGATGCCACATTCCACAGCACCCCATGTGCTTCTGCATTAAAATGTCAATCCTTACCCAGTATTCCACACCATCCTCCTGCATCATAACCTGCTCTGAACTAGCCTACCTCAATCTAACAACCGAACCTGAATTGACCTCATCTTCTCGAGACTTTCGTGAATTAACCCAATAAAAAGCAGCAGAATCCGTACTTAGGCAACGTACGGGGTTAATTGTTCCCATTCAACCCAAGCGCAGGTGCAGTGGAAGAGCAAAATCTTGCAAAAGGCTTGTACGAATGAAGAGGGACTCGTTGGAAACCTTTGTGATGTATGTTTCAGTATAGGGCAAGTACATCGGATCTACGAAAAACTGAAATTGTACACGTACGTCTAAACTAAGACCACCGCCGAAAGTAGCTTTTAGGCCCAGTGTATATTCCGTGAAATGAAACTTAGAGGCCTATTAAAACTTCGTTTTTTTTAGTATAGTCTATTAATATGGTTCCTGATTGAGCTGAACGTAACATATTCGTAATGCAAGGGATGAATTCTGTTTGACTCCAACTCTCTGAACACAGCTCTCTCAGATCCACTTTCCTTTCCTACAAGCTAGAGATGGCGAAATATCGCTAGCACTTGCGCGGGAAGCTGGTCACATACCCTTCAAACCGCTAACGCGTTGACGTTGAAATCGGTCCTTTGTACTTCGATATTGGCACTAGAACCACTGCACATCTGTGGGATTCATCCTTCGTGTTTTCCACTGGTTGACACGCAAAGGCTCAGCGTATGCAAATTTTGAGTCTCATTTCTGTAATTGAATTTCGGCTTGTGGGTGATAATGACAAGACTTGTGAAGAGAGGGTGGCTAGATAAAATAGGAGAGCACTTAAGGGACATTTCCTGTGGGAGAATCCGTTATGCAGTTACTCTTCTATATTTCCTTCGTCAAGGTGTCCAGGCTGGCTATCGAGTCCACACAGCCCCTTACACCGCTCGTACTGTGAACACATTCCCGGGAGTAAAGCGCGCGGATCGTGAAGCTAAGTATTGATTACTTTCCAGTGAAGAGTTTAATAACAGTCGGGCTTATCTCCACGCCCCTTAGGCTTTAATAGCCTCGTGATTAGGCAAAGCAAACCTCAATCTTTTAGTCTAAAACCGACTTTGTTGACAGCGCTGTGGAGATTGGCTGGCGTTCTGAATATAGGCTAAGTCTTTGCTGTTTGTCGTAGCGTACTTAGTGGTGCTAGATGTCTGGACTTCATACATCTCGTAATAAGAAATAATACAAATTTCGGGGACTGAATCTCTTTCGCTTCTCATATGGAAGGGTGACGAGTCATTCATTTCGGTCTGATGTAAAGAGTTGTTCTCAACCAAACGACGACAGATCGGGTGTTTAAGAACAACTGTTTCTGTCGGACCCTACCTAATAGGTGCTTTTCTACCTTTTTATCTGAGAATGGGAACAGATCTAAATGAAGAAATAAACACCAGTCTCGACACAACTGTATCTTTATTACACGGCAGAGTCTATTTGTCTTATTGAGCAACATGTTTCTACCTAAATTAGGTCATCCTCAGGCTCTTATCCGACTTTAAAATCATCATGAGGAAGACAATGTATAAGTAATAGTTTGGCAATCATAAAACGTTTTTAGAGATGTATAAAGTAAGATATGTGTCAATCGGAAGTTTTACACCAAGTGTCTGCAAGTACGCGTATATTTCATTCGTCAGTCTGAGGCTGTTAAGACAGCACTATCAATCCAACTGTTTTGTTAGAAATACGTGATTTATCATTTTAATTTCGGTATCAGAATTTCTTTTCATCTTATATCTTAGTAAGTAGAAGACTATTTGTTTCGTTCCTGGCTGTAGCATTATTACTGTATCCGATGCTGCACTTCTCCACTGTATGCAGGCCAGCCGTGGACTCCATTTATATCATTGATACACACTGGGGTGTCACACGTAAAGGGAACCGATTTGGTTCCCTAGACGTCGTGTTATACTTTAAGCACGAGACGATGGTCAAAATCCAGAAACCTAGTACACTACGTTTAAAATGCCAGTTGTCGTAACCATATACAATTGACTTATTTATTTGTTGCAATGCGCAGTGTTAATTAATAAGTAGATTTATAATAATATTTGGCAGCACAATACAGATACACATAGTTAATATTAAATATGGGAATTATTTAAAATCGAGTTCTATACGAAAAAAAATTTTGTTTGGAGGATGATAGTTATTTTAAAAAAACGGGATTAAATTGGACCTTGTTTAAACATATCAGGTCTACGACTTAACCACTCTCAAGATTAATGTCGGTTCAGCATGAAGAGCACTTCCCATACAGCAGAGAAGTGTTGAAATGTAGTTGTGCTTCGTAATGCAACAGGAAGGAGCTGGAATGAAGCAGGAACTGAACCGCATGAAGCTTAAGTTCTGTTACTGATTGGTACCCTCTTTTGCTGATACCGGCATTCCTTCTGTATGATCGGAGACCAAGGAGAACAGACGTAGTCATCTTTAAAATTTTTCTATAATTATTAGGTGTTGTTTAGGGAGGGCGCTTTCATGCCTTACTGCTTCTAAAAGGTAGTGTGAGAGATTTTAAAGAGAACTAACGATTGTCTGTTGGCATACATTGGACTCAGGATGATTAAATATAGATTTAATTCTTAAGTATATATTTAAATAATTATAAATTGCCTTATTATTTCTTTATTTTATTATAAAAGGGTGTTACACTCTCCAGTAACTGCATTTACAGAGTTTTGCATTATAAATTTATCAAAATTAAAATTCACAGTTTCACATTATATTTTGATAAACGACACATAAATTTCTGGATTTTTAATGCAACTGTCAACTCATATCTTTCAGGAATCGTAAACAAATATATAATTTACAATGAATGTTGTACAGCCACTGTGTCAGCCCCTGCATGGAGCACAGTGTTCAACGCTGGGAATGCAGTAGCACGTATCTCAACTCACGAAGCACTTCAAATAAGTTATAGTAACATTCGCTTGATAGGAAAATTAAGAACTGTAAATCACAACTTTGCACTCCCTTATTCCACACCATTCTCTATAGAATTAAAAAAAAGCTGCGTGGTAGTCTAAGGGGGTGGAACTTGCCCTCTGTTATAATGTTACCCACAAGGTAACCCCCATTCGTCATTTTTAATACCGTAAACTGATTACAATAAAATTACTTTCTCTGTGGAAACTCCCCCTTTATCGTCTGAAACTATTCATCTCCTAACTTTTTTTTTTCTCCCATGTGAAATGTGCGTCTTAGGCACCCCCAAGCCTGTAAATTACTTGTGCCTATTAAAATGTATTGGCCTTGCTTTGAAATATTACACATCGGAATGTAGTTATTGTTACAAGGGCTTGAGTAAGCGAAATTCGTAGAACTACAGCACGAATTTAAAGCGGATAAAATCACTATGCTTTGATCTGATCGAATTTAAATTTCATACCGCTCACTTTTGAATTTCGGACTGTTAGTTTTCACGTAATTCCACCGGGGGCATGGCTGTCTGTCTCTTTTGGATGTTGTGTGTTGTCAGGTAGAGGTCTCTGCGACGGGCCGATCTCTCGTCCAGGGGAGTCATACCGAGTGTGTCTGTGTCATTGAGTGTGATCAGGTGCAACAGTAACCCTTTACACCTACAGTGAGTAGGTAGACAACCCTTAACAAACACACATACGAGATATATGTAGACGTTTAATTTAGTAGTTAACAGCAGGTACTTGATGTAATGTGATGTACCTGCAGACATGCAGTAACACTGCTGAAGGTACCAGACTGTTCGACGTATAAGGGTTCACAAAATGAGGTTGTAGTATGCATATGGCATGATAGTATCCGCGAAGTGTTTTCGAGCAAAAAGGCGAAAGCATTAATCTTGCACTAATGGACTGTATTTCTTAGTGCCCAAACTGTCAGTAGCTACGATGCCTTAAGCAGACTGTCACACTTTTATTTCTTGCGAAAGGAATGGAGCAATATTGAAGAATGATGTCTTCACTCATTTTTCACGCTGTGGATGCAAAAAGAAGCAACACTTATCTCTGTATGCTGACAGACACTTACACAAGTGAAATTAAGTAAACTTTAATTGAATGAAGTCGGTGGGCGTGCCCGAGCAATAAAATATAGCAGTAATTCTGCCATCCTTTCTTGGACCAAGCTTAAACTGGATATTCTGCAAGAAGAAGTAAGTCTATCATTCCCCTTTCTTTTCCTTTTGAAATAAAATTCGTTTGTAAACCACATAAATTTGCTTAACGGGGCGAAAAAATAAAATATCTCTCATTCAGATTCCGTATATTAAATGTTCCGTGTCTGGTTTGATAAGCTTATCAATGCACGTGTGGTAGACGCTGAACAGAGAAATAATTTACTCGGCATTCAGTTGATATATTCGGTCATGTTTTATGTATATTTATTTTGTACATGTATTTATTCATATTCTGCATGTCACATTCCATGGTTTCGATCTACCATCCGCAAATATTTACTTTTTAACCCCGTCCTCACTGAAATTTTCTTTGGATTTCTTATTACTTTTACTGTGTGGTTTTCCCGTTAGAACGTGTATTTTGATATTTTTAGATACAAAGACGCAGGTTACTTTTTGCTGATAGCTATCAGGGCCCATGACCATCTTCTGATTTATTGAGATACAAAAGAAGATAGTAGGTTTCCGTATTATCTGAACAGCTGGTTACAGTGATGACTAGGATCTGTAAGCAGTGCTTCTTTTTCATAGCAGGGAAACCTGAAAGGAAGAATTCAGTTTCGGTGTCTGGGTATACATTTGTCCATATATTGTAAGAATCTACCAGACTAGACCGTGTCACAACCCACAATACTGCAATCTACGCTTACACTTCATATACTTTCTGTCGTGCGATATTTAATTTTTATTACATATTAAGTTACAGAAAACGTAGAATGTGGATGTAATAGTCATAGCGATGTTTATAGATGTGTTCATGTTAGGACCATATATATCTCCATTTCATTATCACTGTATTTTTACTAAAATTACAAAGCTTGGACTTGAATAAGACTCAAACACTACAGATAATTGTGTGCCTAAAATAGTCTGTTTGATACCTGCTTGATACGACTTTAATATGTAGACTAGATATTTATGTGGTTTATGTGTTTGTCCCCTGCTTGAATTTAAATGTAAGAGGAGGTTATAAAATCAACACAAACTGTAAAAAGGAAGGGAGCATTTATATTTGGTTTTGCATCAAAGGCAGGGGTGTTCATCCGTGATTTGCAATGCCTAATTATCCAAGCCATTAGGAGTTTTTGGTGGTAATGAAATTCAACCGTTTCCAGTTGTAAATTACGCTTGCTTTGCTTTGCGTTGCCATCCCATCGCTTTGCTGTGCGTCCGCCAAACAGACAAAACCGGGACCCGCACAGACGATATCAAACGGCTTTTGTTTTCTCCAGTTTGTGGAGGTGTGTATTGATGTATTGGTGTTGTGTGTGTTTGATGTGCGTCACAATTACTAAAAGTAAAACTTCTTAGTCTCTGGAATAGAATAAAACTATGCTGCAACAAATGCATCTCTGGTAACTTGCTAGATTTTTTCGTAGTTTGTCCATTTAAAACGTGGCGTGTTGAGTATAAAAGAGTTATCAAATATTATATTCCACAAAATATAAGTCCACGAAGCAGAGGCCTTCTAGGTAAGACAAGAGTCGTCCGGAATGTCAACACCATGTCCACTGCAGTCCGCCACCGAATCTTGTCCTGCACACACGTCCTGTTTCCATAAAACTCTTTTAATATTGTCTTCTCCTTTGTTCATGTCTTCCAAGTTGTCTATTTCTTTCAGTTTTTCCAACTGACGTCTTGCATAATACCTACATCATGCATGCTACGAGCCTACTCTGTCTTACTTTCTTTAAGTTCATCAGTATAATAATATTTGCTGAGAAATACACGTTATGAAGCTCTTCATTATTTAATTTTATTCCTTTTGTCATTCAAACGTCGTGTCCGTTCACTCCACAGAACACTGTTCTCAAATAGCCTCAGTCCATGCCCCAAAACAGGCAGTATTATTATTGTTATTACGTGTATGTTTAGCTTTACGCTTTAAGGTTGAACAATTCGGTTTGAAGACAAAATTATAAACCAAATTCGACAATGAGATATGTTCTGCGCGGTCTACCTTGCTCCTGTTCGTGTTCAGCCAGTAGAGAGCAGGTGCCTTCTAGTACACACATGATTTATTGTGGATATCGTCCGAGGAAGCTGGACGTGTTTCCATCATCAGATGTAAAGGAAAGGTTTCCACACCTGGATTCGTTAGGAAGGGTTGGCCTCGATATTTGGGCGGACACAACTGTGTAATAAAAATCTTTCCTCTTTTACCCTTCATGCGGGGAACAGATCCAGTATCCGAAACTGTGTTTCAAAATTAAGATGATGAGCAGTGCTGACCGTGATAGTTACTTGTGCACAACACAGCATCGTCAGACTTATTTTATAATACGATGCAGATGAAAACTTTCCCCTTCTTATTTGCTGCCGTTGTCTGTGTAACAAAGTGGCCCCTTTCGGACTTCGGTAAATAAATGTATTCTTCTTCTTTTTCTTGTTATTAATTTTCTTACTCTTCGGTTCAAGTTACACAGCACCACTCATAAATGCTTTCAACTGACACTTTTCAGGAATTTGGTTAAAAAGTAACGATATTTCTACTAATTTTCGGTGAAGTAACCTATTGACAGACGGACTTGCAGTCTTGCAGTTTTGCATTTCCTTTCACTTTGGGCAAACAATTTATCGCAGCGTGAGTAACGAGTTGTTATTTTCAGCGCTAAGAAATGGCTTCAGTAGAATTTACGATCATTTGACAGTGCTTCAACTGTTCCGTGTCCCTAGATCTCGACCTCTTCTGGACCCTCCAAACCACTTTATATATCTTTTACAATGGCCTGTATCTAACGTCACGTATGAGGAAACGTTTATCAGATGTACACTGATTGTCACCAGTAAGGCTGCTGAAACCAGAGTTCTCACTTCTATTGTTTCGTAAATACAGGCGGAATGTCGTGTGTGTGTTCAGGGGGCTGCGAGTTTTCTGGCCGGGTGGCGGCCATGCAGAAGGTTGGCCATTATTTCCCAGTTGCTGGCTCCCTCTTCAGGCTGCTCCCTGCACTTTCAACACTTTCTATGTTATAATAAGCCACACACGTCCCGCGGCGTTGTTCTGTAATGCTGGGGACATGTTCTGTGACTTCGGATGGAATAGCTGGCTGTGTACAGAAAGAACGAGACAAGTACCACTGCATCTGGACGTAAGAAATAATTAATATAAAGTGAATTAAATTACGTAAATAACACTAAGTATTCCGTCTGATACAACCTTTATTTATTATTATTTTTTCAAACACTACATGTTTCGATCAAACCGATCATCGTCAGGTGTTTATTTATATAAAAACTTAAAACTTAAGGTAAAAATGTAATATTTTTGCGAGATCTCACAAATGATTTAAAATATGAAAATGTAAATTACAATTTACAAAATTTACCTTGAATTTTAAGTTTCTGTATAAAATAAACACCGATGATGATCGGCGTGATCGAAACATGTAATGTTTGAAAAAATAGTAATAAATACAGAGTGTGTCAGACGGAATACGTAGTGTTATGTATGTAATTCTATATACAAAACGGGTTGGATAGCGTCAAATTAATTAAAACTGAACAAGTTAAATTTAGCCCTGCTGTCTGATGAGATTTGATGCCATGTTCTGTACCAGACAGTACCAACATTCAGGCTTGGACAGTCAAGGAACTTTCTTGCATCTGTACCTAACTACACAGCGTAACATTAGAAAATACCGTAATAATAACTTAATATTCACAACCCTGAGAACGTAGATTCTAACATACTAAAAGTATTTAGAAACTTGATATCTTATAGGGTTCTGAAAGTAAGAGGGACAATGGTTATTCAGTTTCTTTTTAAGATAAAGCTAAATGTCACCTCATAACATGTCATAGGAGGCACAGAGGGAGAGTAGAGGTATATATCTACTTATTCCTAACCTCTGTGCTAGATGGGGGTGGGTGGTCAACGCAAGGCCGCGACCGTCTTACCCCTGGGGAAGTGCCACGGTACCCATTGTAGGGGAGGCTGGGTGGGCCACGGCCCCGGTTTGTATGGGTATAGAGAAGAGAGAATCTCCTTTCTCCACCGGGATTCGAACCTTGGACAGTCCAGGCCATAGAGATTCGCTATACTGACTACGCTCACTCGTCCCCCCCCCCTTTCATTTTAGGATTGGGTTTTCTCTGGTGTTCATTTTTTGTTGTTTTTCTCACCACGTGCTACTTTTTTCTGTCTTTGTAATTGTTCACTGTGCAGTTGACTCGGCGTGAAAATGAATAATGGACTGAAGCGAAATTGCGTAAGGCTATACGGCACGTTCGTACGTACGGATGGCACATGCGTCCGTCAGTAATAGACTTGTGCTTAAGAGTGGGGTGCTGAGGAGAATGTCCGGACCTGGCGATGGGAAGTAAAATTACGTTACGAGGAACTTCTCATTTTGTACTGTTCTCTGATTATTGTCTGGCTGATCACATGAAGGAGAGTGAGATGAGCGGCACGTGCAGCGTGCATGGGAAATGAGAAGTTCAGAAGAAATTACTGTGGAGAAACCTGAACGTCAGACTGTGGACTACAGACCTTACCCGTCGGTTTTCATAAGAAGAAACTCGAACTTTCTTGATTAACGGAGAAACTGTTAGTTAACCCCGAAACTCTCTTGTATCGGGTTAGACGGATTATTTTATGGATTAATCGTTAGAAGTATTTTGAAATCATGGAATTCGTATTTAATTATACGTAGTTTTAGCAACGAGCTTGTTGGTTTTGGAATAAGATACGTGGTCTTAGGTATCATACCGGATGGATCCAGTGGTGACTTTTACACGTGTTTATTATTGTCCTCAGAGCTTTGTATATCTGGACAATATCAGGCCGTGGCGTGGTTCGGATATCAGGTTACGTTTTATGTCAGCTTTGTCAGCCATCATCTTCAGTATGATTCTGTTACCGGGACTAAAATGAAAATCTGCACAGTGCGTGCGGCTGTAAAGCATATGGCTACTGAGCTTTGCTTTTATTAGGTGGAGAGATTTGAGGTTGGCCGTTTACGAGGTGAGGTAATGATGGCTTCCTACCGGATCATGAAGTCCGAAATTCCTTGACTTGAATTTTAAAGGTCTTTAATAAAAAGTTACTGTTAAAGTTAAGAAGGGTATTATGTGCAGTAAGCCGTGTCGCGCATATCCCAGAAGTTCTAAGCCGTCTGATGTACTGAGGATTAGAAAAGTTCAGTCAAATATTGGGAGTGTAAGGCTCCTGGTTCTTCGGAGTTCATGGATAGTCCTGCTAAAGAGGAAGCGACGTCTTGCATTTTAGAAAATCACCACTTCTGATGACAGTACACTACAACAGAACGATATTCATGCAACTAAAATTTGAATTTTTCACTTAAATATTTCGTTTGCTTTCAGGCAACGTAAAACTGTAAAAATCGTGTCAGATGCTGTGTATAGGTGTGTGTGCGCGCACGTATGTATGTATGTATGTATGTATGTAATGTATGTATGTATGTATGTATGTAGTATGTATGTATGTATGTATGTATGTATGTATGTATGTATGTATGTATGTATGTGTATATGTATGTATGTATGTGTGTATGTATGTATGTATTGTATGTATGTATGTATGTATGTATATATGTGTGTATGTATGTATGTATGTATGTGTGTGTATGTATTTATGTATGTATATATGTATGTATGTATGTGTGTGTATGTATGTATGTATGTATGTATGTGTGTGTGTGTATGTATTTATGTATGTATATATGTATGTATGTATGTGTGTATGTGTGTATGTATGTATGTATGTATGTATGTATGTATGTAGTATGTATGTATGTATGTGTGTGTATGTATGCATGTATGTATGTATGTGTGCGCGCGTGGGTGCGTATGTGTGTATGTATGTATGTACTCGTATGCATGCATGCATGCAAGTATGCATGTACGTATGTACTTATGTACGTATGTACGTACCAACGTATGTATGTATGTATGTGTGTGTACGCACGTGTGTACGTACACACCTATGTATATACGTACGTATGTATGCATGCATATATGTATGCATGTATATATATGTATATGTATACGTATTTATGTATGCATGCATATATGTATATATATATATGTGTGTGTATGTACGTATGTAATGCATGTATGTAATATATGTAATGTACGCATGTCCATATTTGTAAGGTGGGTCTGTTTTTTTCGAGTTCTAAAGTTGTCACTTTGTATCATTAGTTCTGTACCGGTGCAAGATACAGCTGTTGATCGTAACGTTTGTATCATTAGTTCTGTACCGGTGCAAGATACAGCTGTTGATCGTAACGTTTGTATCATTAGTTCTGTACCGGTGCAAGATACAGCTGTTGATCGTAACGTTTGTATCATTAGTTCTGTACCGGTGCAAGATACAGCTGTTGATCGTAACGTTTGTATCATTAGTTCTGTACCGGTGCAAGATACAGCTGTTGATCGTAACGTTTGTATCATTAGTTCTGTATCGGTGCAAGATACAGCTGTTGATCGTAACGTTTGTATCATTAGTTCTGTACCGGTGCAAGATACAGCTGTTGATCGTAACGTTTGTATCATTAGTTCTGTACCGGTGCAAGATACAGCTGTTGATCGTAACGTTTGCATCATTAGTTCTGTACCGGTGGGAAGATACAGCTGTTGATCGTAACGTTTGTATGATTAGTTCTGTACCGGTGCAAGATACAGCTGTTGATCGTAACGTTTGTATCATTAGTTCTGTACCGGTGCAAGATACAGCTGTTGATCGTAACGTTTGCATCATTAGTTCTGTACCGGTGGGAAGATACAGCTGTTGATCGTAACGTTTGTATCATTAGTTCTGTACCGGTGGGAAGATACAGCTGTTGATCTAACGTTTCCTTTATACACCATTTTGAATATTTTAAACACGAATTTAAGCTAAATCACATAAAAATTCAGCTGCGTCATCACAGAGGAAGTCCTCCATCTCCACTGTGAAGACTGACCAATTAACGCTGAAGGGAAATGATCGCGGTTTGTTCTTAGAATTTTAAGAAACGTATAAATACACTGTGTGGGTAAAGTGCAGATCTTAAATGTTACGACGGTTAGTATTTACAGTTGTCTGTGTACTTTGAAGTGTTAGAGGGTAAATAATTTGGGCCGGATCGTATGTTGTGTTTGTGTAAGATACGCATATAAATTTAAAATTCATATTTGTATTGCGACAAACTCAAAGTTGTCTCTTTGCACGTAAGTACACGCACACAAATCGCAAATCTAGTGGACGGCCGCACTAGGTATGTGGAGGATTGCAGACCTACAGTATCAAATGTGTGCTGCAGTTTTGGGGAAGCAGAACGTAACCATTGTAGGAGAGAGAACGAAAAACTATTTGCTGTTGGTCCGTTAGACCAATTATATTGATTTGGCCTATCTTCCTGGCGGACAACCGAGATTGAACTCACTAGAGACAAAGATTGACAACTCTTCGGGAGCAGCGTCTACTTTTAATTAGAAGCCAGAGAAAGGGTAGATTCCAATAAGCCGGCTTCGCACATACCAAGCCGTTGTCTGAGGCCTTAAAATAGGAGCAACACAACTTTCCCAAATCCGACTGTCAGTTACTGCGTGACCAAGTCAAATTATGATATTTGCATTATATGAGAATTAAGATGCACCTGTAGCCGATACCCTATAAGCAAGAACACTGTCACAACTTCGTACGACTGACAGAATTTTGGGGGTATCAAATCCATGGCATTCTGTACACAACGCCCGCAAGGATTCATCAGCTGAGTCTGCCCGTCTGTTTTTCTGTGTGCATTTGGTAACACTACTTCTGACGGGACGATTTTGATGGTGTCAGGTAGGCCTACAACAGATGTATATTATGCGTGATATCAGGCTTCTGCCGCAGTGTAAATGAGATGTGCGCTCTTTTGGGATTTTACGCAGCGTAGAGTGGTAGTTTCTTACCGACGTTTCGGGACTATCTGTCGGTCCCATCTTCAACGACCAAACAGTTCAAGAATATCACTGATGTGTATTTGGACTTTTTCCATCGTCACTGAGAATACAAACACGACGTTTCGAAAGCAGACTGCTTTCGTCTTCAGGTGAATTTACCTGAAGAAGCAAGCAGTCTGCTTTTGAAATGTCGTGTTTTTATTCTATCACCTGAAGACGAAATCAGTCTGCTTCGAAACGTCGTGTTTGTTTTCTCAGTGTCGATGGAAAAAGTCCAAATACACATCAGTGATATTTCGCATGTTACACCAGTGTCTAAGAATTATAGTGTTCAGTCCAAGAATACACTGAAGATGGGACCGATAGGTTGGTCTGAAACTTCCGTTAAGAAACTACCGTTCTACACTGCGTAAAATACCAAAAGAGCGCAGATCTCAAATGTTTATTGTCCGGTCGAAAAATAATCTGTGGAGTAGAATCCTGCTTGAGAAGCTAATGTGTGCTCTAATAAACAGGAAAACATCTTTTATATCCGACACGATATTAATTACTGTGTTTACAACTGATCGCCACCGACCATATCTTAAACTTGCTGAATCCAGTCCACTCTCGCACCATTTTTTAAATCGTGTTAATATTGTCCTCTGCCGATCTCAGTGGCCGCGCGGTCTAAGGCGTGGGTCTACGGCCGTTCGCTTGCGCTGATTGTGGGCTCGAATCCCGCCGGGGGCATGGATGTCTGTCTCTTGTGAGTGTTGTGTGTTGTCAGGTAGAGGTCTCTGCGTCGGCCTAATCACTCGTACAGAGGAGTCCTACCGATTGAGGTGTGTGTAGCTGAGTGTGATCTCTTCGTTTCGTGTTCTGCGACAGCAATGTTGTTTGTATTTCACATTTCCCACGAGTCCACATATCCGTCCGTCTCGCACTCACTAATTTTATTTTGTATTACGTTGCCTCTACTTTATTGTTTAACTTCCAGATATTTCTGTTATGTTACAAAAGCTGTTTTCAGTCTGCTTGTGATTTTCTGTGAGCAGTAGATACTTCGCTGCACAAAGACTGAAGAACTGTGATTCCTTATGGAATACTGACCTTCATCTCTATCATCACAGAACGTGACAGAACATGAGGCAGTTACATGTAAATAAAATATCAACATAGAATTGATAAGCAGCTTCAGACATCCGACGTGAGTCGTTCTTCATGCCCGGTAAAATTGCCGAATTTGGTTTCAGGTATTGAGAGAATTTCGGACAATACGTCTGCCACATAAGACAGGAACAAAAAGATCACAGGATTGAATTGCTTTAAGTTACTTCTATTGGTATGAACTGACATAAAGCTGTTATAAATAGACCTAGTGTGTTTTTCCCTTTCATATATGAGATCGATGTTTTCGGGCAGGATATTATTTAACTCGTTGCCACCCCTTTTCTGTTGTAAGTGGATGGATACGAGAAAGTTAGCTCATATATTTTTAAAAGCCGATTCGTTTTCCTAAGAGTTTTCCTCTTCTTCACTCCTCCCCTTTCTTTCCGTTCATTTTATTTCTCTCTCTTTCTTTCCATTTTTTCTGTCCTCTTTCGATGTGAAGTCTATTTCCGTTTCCTGCAGCCACGCCTCTCAATATTTTACCCTCTCCACTGTCATCTTCCTTCTCATCATGCAGTGACTTAAATGTTCGACCTATCGAAAGGTTTTTTTTTTCTTTCTTGTTTCTGTTTTGTAGCAGGCGGTTTCAAAGAGAATTCTTAACTTTACCTTCACACGGCAGATATATTGGCTTTAGCTTATTTTTTCCCTGCTTCTCAACCCCTTACAGAAACCGCCGTATTATCTGTGCCCCCTCCAGTTTGCACTGTATAAATGACTGATTTTCGTGAATCGCGTTAAATTCACTTAATGTTATCATTTATTTTGCTTTCTGCAGCACACAAGATCAAGTTTTAGCTATAAATCCTTAAGTTTTCCATTTAGCCTACATTGTACGGTTGTTGAATCTGGCGTTTTCTTTGAGCGAGTAAGATCAATCATAAACGGTAGAGAATTGAAGTGTTTGGAAGAGCATTTTTGACCTAAGTAAGAGAGGCTTACGTTTTGGGGGTGATCGTGTAAAATAGGCCACGATTACCTCCTTCCAAACCAAAGTCAGTTGTTCATTCCCATATTGACGCCATACGAATGTAAAAATAAAAATGTTTCTGTGCTTAGGCACCAGCCATGAAGAACTGAAGGAGCTGAATGTAATCAGGCTGCAAGAATTTTAACTATTGCAGGTGACAAAGCTTGGAGAAATGATGTATTTAGTAATCTCACATTTATGCGTACTTTCCTTTTTCTTCCTCCCCTTCTTTTTCTTCTTCTGTTCGTTGAAAGAAGACCAATTCTATGTTCTGTTTCAGAACTGAATCTACTCATACTTGTTGTGTAGAGTAGCGAAGTTGCGGAAAGAGTCTGTTAGCTTCGTAATGTCTGCCCGTTCTTTTATCCTCTCTTCCATCTGCATGGAAAAAGCCGGCTCCCACTGGTAGGATTTTAGTGAGGGTTTATATTGGGAACTTTTAGAGAGTTAGAGTTTGGTTAAAATCGAAAAAAATATCAGACACTGTACGTGAAGACCAGTGTATATTTACATTAATATTACGCTGATTTGTTCCCTGAATGTGAGAAGTTTAATATAAAAGTCGCAAAAAATAAAAACATGTATTTTATGTAACAGTTTGGAGCAAACAAAGATGCGAATGCTTACCGTTTCATTAAAACAAAATTATAGATACTTAATCCTACTATTTAATTGGTTACATTTACGAATACTAAATTTGGTATGTACATATATTATGAATATGCCTATCAATTTGTAGATCAGAAATTGCGTAATACCTCGCGGACTGAATCTTAGAGGTTTTACATGACCGATAAGTTAACAAAAAGAAAGGTCAAGTGAAGATAAGCAATAAGTTATTCAAATAAGTGTAGCAGACCATAATAATAGTAACACCATTTTATTTTCTATATAATATAAGGGCCCGCGCTCGCACGCACCCACACACACACACAGTTGTGAACAGAAAGGAAAAGTGTGTTCTTGTCCATCCCCATCCTCGTCGACTAAACAGTAAAACTTGACTGGCACAAGCATGACCACACTAGTCCACAATTGTATGTTTTCGGTTCTCTTCTGTTGTTAACTTCCATATGGGCACTGCCGTACTAAATTTACTTCGCCATTTTCATCTAGTATCATGTAGGTAGACCGCTGTACCAATCTGTCTTATGGGACACAATATATATATTTCCGTCGACGACATTCCGTGTGGGATTTGTGGTGGTCGAAAGTGGCACTGGGACATGTATTTTCACAGAGTACTTCGGTTTTCGCTATCAGTATCATTCCACCGATGCTCCACGCTCATATTTTTTCATCTACTTTCCACGTTGCATAATCGTAGCAATTGACAGTCTCGTTAAACAAAACGTATCTCCGCCTCTCCCTTTGACAAATTTTCTGTTACTTGCAACCGCTTGCGCGCTTAGTGGCCGTTTCCAAAATTAAACTTCTCCCAGGTAACAAAACAGCAGCGAACTCACTATCGCAGTATTGGAATGAAAATGGAGAAAACTAGAAGAAGGAACTATACACAACACCGGATAATGGCTTTAATAGAGCCATGTACAAAGTACAAATATTTGGGAAATACCGACGATACAGTGAAGGTTCGATCAAACAATATATAACTGGTCTACACAAACATCCTCAAACACTGTTATGGATTGAAATATCAGATTCAGAATTCAATTGAAATTCCATTTAAGAGTTTTAACACTAAAATATTCTCATTGAATTGCACAATGTTTGTAACAAGACTGCTAGGCTCACCACAGTTTCTTTGTTAATCTGTTTGTACTTCTTATTGTTCTGTGCCGTATATAACCACATATTTAAGGCCTTTTCACATAACTTCCTGGTCCAAGCGGGCTTTTTCTCACCGTAGTCTGCGTTCAGAAAAAAAAAATCAATACATTATTTATTCAAAAATCATCCGTCATTGTATTTTTGGTTGATATTGTACACTCGCTTTTTTTTCTTGGAATTAGTGCACAGAATTATGGGGAAAGATAAACCGTGGACGTACGAGCGTCGATGGAACGGAGGCTTTGTTATTCAGCACAATATTTCCATCACAAGCATACATAGAAGTGCTGTAAAAGTGGTCTGTTTTTTCAAAGTGTATATAGGTAGGGTCTAATCCTATTATTTATATCTAGGGAATTGATTGTTATTTTTCTTTCATTACTTTCCCTTTTTGAAAAGAGGAATGAGGAATTTCCTGTCTGTTTCATGAAACTCGCTGCGTGTGTCCCTCATTTCCCAAATCCAGCCACTACATTATTTTTGCATCCAATAACGGCTCATTATGCTATCTTGTGGCACAACGCCTGCCTAATCGCATGTTGCGCTCACACAGGTTTAGTCTATTCGGCACTTATCATAAAGTAAAAATCTTTCAGATTACAAGCTATGATAACGTAACATGAGTAGGTATTGTTGTCTAAGAATGAATCATAGATTTATTATTCTGGAGTCTTCAATTTGTATATTGTTGGCGGAATAGCTGATGTTATAGGCTGAAACTTAGGCTACGTGTCTTTGCCCTTCTTTTGCTGTACATAGTGACTTAGTACTAGTAATATGACTCGATTCAATGAGGTGCTCCTACCGGATACTGCAGCGCGGGGGAAGAACACTGTCACACAGTACGTTACGTCTTTCATGCTTACGCAAATGCACGGAACATTAACCAACTTTGTCCGCTCTGTTTTCTGTTGATCGCATCTTAATATTCCGTGGTTCAAGTTTATTTTCTGGGATTGGTTTTACTTTCACTGGCGCATATTAGCGCACCTCCATCAGCAGCTATTTGAGAAAGACTGACGTTTGTAATTTCATTCGGTGTAAGATGCGTTCAGTCTTTAACAAGCACGATCTAGCCCGGTGGTTTGTTGGAGTTTTACTAATTTGAACTACGGCACTGAAAGACCTGCTGTTAGGTATGTTAACTGATGCTTCATTATAAACATTTGTTAGGCGTCTTTGCAAGCTAGTTGCGAAAAGCGACTATTTTGTCATGTTTCCTCGTCCATCTGTCTTTCTGTCCGCGTGGAACATTAGGACTCTCACCGGACGGATTTTCATGAAGTTTCATATTTGGGACTTCTGTCAGTTTGTCGACACGTTCCGTTCGTAGTTAAGCTAGGAGGACTGTAACAAACAGTTCAAATGAATGCCTGCTGCATACATTTATGGTAATATCTCGGGTCCGTGATTATTGTTTTTAGGTGAGACAGTGCTCTATGTGAGGTACGAACTGGGGGCAAAGAAAAATATCGAGATATGTGCAGGAAATACATCTCATCGTTTACGAGATATCGCTTATGAGACATTATAAAGTTTTTGCTGACATACGGAGACGTCTTGTAGTGTGTGTTATGTAAAAAATGGAAAGGCGCATTTCGAATACTCGCATCTTCAGTGATTTTGTTGTAAAGAGCCCCGAATTTCAAATCTGGCGATAATAACAGAGCGAGCGCACCAGAAGTGTGACGCTGTGCGGATAGCTCGCAACATGCTTGAACCATATGTTGGGTCTTGTCTTTACTTTCCATTGTGTAAAGACGTGGCGCCTTTTATGATTTGAAAAGCAAATGTGTTACACGTTCAGGCCATCTTGTACACAATATGGTGATACAGAATGCATGCTCTTGGGACTGTCTTTAACCGACTTGCATTTCCAGGGCAATTCTACTCTCTGTCTGATCATGCAGACTGGGGAGTACCTTCACCGTGAGAACGAGCATTTGCATCATACATTTTATGCACATATGTGCAGTGATGGAGCAGTTTCGGGGGGGGGGGGGGGGAAGGGAGAAAATAGTAATGGCAGGCCTATCGAATCTGTGAAAATTTTATCGAGAGTGAGCAGTAACTCTGCAAACGCCGCTCACATTCCACCCCCTCTCAGGTCCACGTTTTTTTGTTAGAGGGACGAGACGGAGTATGCTGATGAGTGGGACAGCAGATATGGTGTTAAAATACATGTAGTGTGGGGGGGGGGGGGGTGGCGGCAACATTATTTGATGAACAGTTGTTGGCTTTATGGAAAGTGGGGTGGTATAAAATTATGCAAACAATAGGCCAGCCTTGTTGAAGGCTCTCTCGGGAGATCGCTTCTTTACCTTGACGCAGAATACCTACATTTTATCTCATGTTATGTGAAGTTACAAGATTTTGCGGCAAAGTATTTCCAAAACTCAGAAAGCATCTTCACAGCAATTCCTTGCCCACGCGACGGCTCTTGACACACTTTTCACAGTGTGGTTTTCAGCACTCCTTTGTATTTCGATAGATTGCCGGATACCGGCTGTTATAAATAAAGTCTTTAGCCGGTATTTACAAAAAGGTTCCATAATAGGCCTACGGCTTTAAAATACGTCATATATATATTTTATTTGTCCTTCCCAAGTAATCGTTCAAAATTATCCTACATTTTGACACTTCCTAACTTATCTGGTGTGAGAGTGTAGTAAAATAATTCAAGACAATCTGTGTGTAATGAAAGGAAATCACTGATGTAAACACTCGTTTGTAATTACAATATGCTTGCTTCATGAATCCATTACAGCAATCCTTATACGTGCCTGAGCAGGCCGTTTGGGCTCTAGGAGGTTGAGGGTCCTATAATTTCTAGACAATTGGCTCATGAAGGTAGCAAGGTTGCCAGTCTTACGCACCGGCCGCCTTTACGCCGGGAGATACTTCTGGTACTCATTTCTGTTAGAGGCTGAGTCGACTCGAGGGCCATAGTGCGTCCGGAAGGATTAAGTCAGTGAAACATTCCAGTGACCCCATCGTGAATCGAACCCGCTTGCAGCTAAGGGCCTGAACAAACTGCGCCAGCGCTTAACCCCATAAATATATTAGTGCGTCTAATTTCATATCATGATCACAAAGCACAATAGAAATATATACCAGGCTGTACAAAGTTAGATGGAATCGCTGTAAAGAATTAGGGATCATTACGTGCAACAAATTAGCCTATGCAGATTTGAAAACCTGTAACACTATGAAGACTGAGATTATGCTACATATATGGAGATTTAAGTTGGTACCTCACAGAGAGAACAATGTGATTAATTTAGAAGGATGTATACATGAATGCTGTATAGGGAAGAAATTTCTCTTTTTTGTGCGACTCATACGAAACACGTAAATAAATACGCTTGATAGGAAAAGTGCTTGCGTTTGATAATGTTGAACGTGATGGTACATGATATGACCACTGAGGTTTAGGCACGGTTAGGGTTTTGGTTTTTTAATCATGTGAGAGACGTTGGCGCCACTGGGGCAATAATATTAAAATTGCTATGAAAGGAGGAAGATGTTAGTGTGAGTAATTAATGTGGCTCCGGACTGAGTGTGGTGGCGGGTTGTATAACTAACGGATAATTTCTTCACTGGCTTAACTTCTTTAGTTTCTTAAAAGAACTGCGGCCCTTGTAGGTAGTTTTCTTAATTACCTCCTCTGTGCCTATTACCGCTTGACGTGCGGAACTACTATCTGCTTCTTAAGAAGGCGTTTATTCAAAATAGTTAGTATATTATCGTTCTGTCTTTCTCTGTCCACAACGTACAAATCCCACAGACCAACTTCTCTTGCACTGTTTGTACAGAGTGTTTCAGGAGGGATTTGCCGTACTTCGGGATAACGTTTCGTACGTTAATTTACATCGACATAATCAAACGCACGGAGGAAAAAATGTGGTCGTGTGGCGGTTCTACGTTTTATACCTGTTTAACGTGATGCATTATCCGTACACTGCGCACTTCCGCCCTTCAGCTGATAGCCAAGTCAAGCCATGCGGAGGCGAATGTGCTATGTCAAGTGTTTTGGAACTCTAAGGACGACTTTTGTGGAGCTGATGTGAGTTTTTCATACTTAATTTTTTTATGTCCCTCGTATGTGAACGGCATATTAATGCAGGTGTTAGGATTGCAGGAACTACAAATTCCTCCTCGTTTTAACACGTATTTGGTGATCAAAACGTGTATAACATTCCTCATTCTTTGCAACTTCTCTCGCCATTATCTTCGTAACCGTTCAACATCGAATATAGATATCTGTGGTTATATCGATGTAATTTAACCTAAGAACGTTCTCGCGAAGTATGGCAGATACTTCCTGACACATCCTGTATAAGAGAAAATTCATTACTTATACCGTGCGTCAAAAAGATTTCCGTCTGGTAGACATGTAGACGACGTGGAGTTGCCACGATGGATCGTGCGTGTGGAACTGTGATAGAGTCTGAACAGAAATGCACATGATCCTTCTATAAGACATATTTTATTCTGCCATAAAGATGATCGTTAAAAACTACGCGAGGTGCATAACGTAGGACCTGTGAGATGCAGACTTAGACGACATGTGTAAGCTCATATAAGTGGCTACTCTTGCTGCTTACACTTTACTGTGATCTCCGCCCCACATTCATAGGTTTGACTCTCCACCGAAATGGGTGTTTGGTAAGGGGTCACAGGTGATAGTGGCAATTATAAGCATGTGCAATATTCACCTCTTCTCGGTTCATTATTTCCCTGAAATCAAAATATTTTTAAGCGTTTCCTGTAACATTCAGTTTATATTCGTAGTTGTGATGGACATAATAGCAGATTAACATTTTGAAGGCCGACCAGAGACATAAGAAAGAGTAAAAGCGTGGTCTAAAAGTAAAATCATTGGCGAAGTGCGAGTACTTTATCGCAAGAATGGGGGGGGGGGGGGGGGGAGACAGACAGAGAAAGAGAGAAGGAACATCGCGTTGTTATTAGAATGTTCCCAGGCTTCGCCGTCTAGTTTTCCGGGTAGAAGTAGTATGAAAATGAAGGCGCTAGAATGAAGGCTGTGAATTAGAGGCTTGAGATAGGGGCCACGGAAGTTTTGTTTGCTGGCGAATACTAAATTGAATGACTTGGAAAGATAATCTGCTGATCCTTACAGCAAGTGGTGTAATTTTGATGAATTGAAATCGGGAGTGTAGCACGAGAATTATGTGTTAGGAACATGGAATTTCGGAAACAAATGACTATTTTTGAAATTAAAAGAAAATTAAAATCCTGTGTCGACATGGTCCTGAGTATAGAGGAGGAGGAGAAGAAAGAAGAGAGGAAGAAGAAGAAAAAGGGGGAGGAAGAAGAGGAAGAAGTGAAGTAAGAAACTTTTTGCAGCTTTTAAGGTTACCAGCAAATGCCCGGTCGTCCTTATCTTCAGTGGAAACTGAAGGCAAGGCACAGCGTTGGGATGCGAAGAAAGTAATGTGATGGGAAGTGGATTGTTGTAGCGGGTAGCACAGGAAATACGTTGAGAGACTGGGCTGAAGTTTGAATTTTGGGTTTTGTAATCGAAGGGCTGTGTTATG
The DNA here is from genome assembly GCA_021186555.1 of Reticulitermes speratus. Classification (NCBI taxonomy): domain Eukaryota; kingdom Metazoa; phylum Arthropoda; class Insecta; order Blattodea; family Rhinotermitidae; genus Reticulitermes; species Reticulitermes speratus. The sequence goes on along the minus strand of JAJKFL010000003.1, from coordinate 42,169,020 downwards.
ACGAAATTGTGATAATGTCTGGAGGGCTGCATTTGGGCGGAAATTTTGACGTTAAAATTGTGAGGGACAAATGACAAACATGCTATGCTGGATGCCTGTGTCGGTACAGATCGGAGGAAGGATTTGTAGATAATTAACGCGAAATTGTTATCTATGGTGGAGGATTTATTTCATTCAGGATAGATTTGGTGACATCCAAATTATACTTCACAGACAACAGGATCTCCAAACATTAGAAAGACCAGCGAGTGGATGCTGTTAGGAAATAATCGTACCTTATATTGAGAAATATAAAAAACTTATAAATACATGCTTGAGAAAAAATACAGAATTTTTATTGTTTCAGCAGATGACATATATAGTTATCACAAGTCTTTAAACGGTTAAATTTAAGGATTGCTTCTTGCCATTTACAATCTTTTGTCGCATGTCTAAGAACGTACAGATTAAAATATACATAAATAAAATTTTAGGCTGCATGTTATTTAGTGTTTGTACGTAACTTCGTCTCTCACTGTAAGCTTGGATTTAGGGCTTTTGGGAAAAGGGAGCTAAGCAGAATATTTTGACCTTACGCACGCCAAGTAGGAATGGAATATAGAAAACTACCAACCTGGATCTTCATTACTCGTAGTGTTTACGAAATATCATTAGAGGAATTAAAACAGGGAGGTTAAAATGTGGACAAAAAACACCTTCACGAGAAGAATAAAGATTCTTTACAAACTCTTAGTAGGAAAGACAGAAGGGAATGGAACATTTGGGTAACCTTCGCGTTAAGGGGATGTTAACAGAATCTTAAGGAAATAGACTGTAAGCCTATGGACTTATTTCATTTCATCTGGCTCAGAACAAATTCCTGTGACATTTTTTAAACAGTAGTGAAACTTGGGGTTCCAAAAACCAAAGGGACTTCAGTAAAGCTGACTGGGTGTGAGCGTAACGGTATTTATTCTGCTCCATGTAGTTAGTTAACACGATTTTGCCTATGTTCAGAATAGGAGAGGAAGTATTCATCGATTAGTGCATTGTAATGTGTTACCACCGTTTCTGTCCACAAATATCGAAGATATTTAACTTTTCTTAAAAACAACGAAGCCAAAAATATTCGTTTACTGTAAATTTAACATTGAATTTCATGTTCCTTATTGATCGGGAATAGGATAATTGATTAAGGGCTTGTACCTAATTGTGAAGTAATAGTTTTATATCATAGTATATTCAGAACGTAGTGTAATATTTGTGTGTGTAAATTAAACACAAAACTGCAGAAGATTGAAGTCTTCTGGGGTGTTATGCTCTCGCTGCATAAATAGTTATGACGTTTCGGAGGGTGGTAATTTCTTCGTCTTCAGGATCAAGCAGTCCAAGAACAGTGACATAGCGAAACAGCGCTCCAGACATAATCTTCAGCAGCATCGCAGTGAGAACCTCGATTTACACTAAAACTACAGCACTGAAATTTCATGCTGCAGTAATCATCGCGAAAAATTTGACGCAACAGCACCTGAACAGCGGAATTTATTTTTCGAGAACCATCGAGAAAGTACGCTAATCGCGCTTGAATATGTAAGAACAAGTGATGATCATGAAATCTGAGGATCAGTTGTCGAGTTTTCTCCGTTTACTTGCTTTCTTTTTAAAAATAATTTGGCGTGGGTTTAGTGTGTTAGGCTTATAACATGTATTATTGCCATAATATTAGTAGGCCTGAATTTAACAAAAAAAACAGTAAATCTCTATGCAGGAAATGGGGTCGAAAGATTTCTCGTTTATAAAATTTCTCCTTTTCAACGAGCAAAAACGTAGAGGTACAAGTATATGATGAACTTCTGATGTCCTGTGGAGTTTTAATTTTGGTACAGAAATTGAAAACAGAGTAGTTGCTCGATGTTTTCCTGCGACCAGACAATCAGAACTGACAAGAAGGCAGTGAACTAAATCTTTTTTGACTTCGAGCAAAGTGAAATGGTACCGGGTGGGGAGAGTCTGGGTCAACTACCGGCCACCACACCCAGACCGGCTGTGGGAGTCACCCATCATCCTATCCAATGGGCAACGGAAGCTTCCATGGATAAAAGCGCTCGGATTGTGAATGTAAACTTTCACCTCGATGTAGGCCTAATTCCGAGACTGAGAATGCGTAATATTTTACCTCCACTCCCCCACATACCATCTTGGCGACAGCTCAAGCAGTCTCGGCCCTTGAAAATGGAACAGATAAGTTGTGTCCCGAAATGTCGGTAACAAACTAGCGGTTTACGCTGCGTAACATCCAAGAAGAGCGAAGTCCTCAATTGCACCTCGGGCGAAGCGTGAAATCTCGCGTTCTAAACTGTAACGTGCCGCAAAACGTGCAGTGTACGTCAGTTCTTGACATTTTCGTAGGCTGAGAAAAAATGCACTCCCTTTAACCCCCAGACCATTAGGCAAGAAATGCAGTTCGTTTCGGCTAGTAAGGCCACGTAGCGGGCGAGATAATTCAGATAGCTGCAGTCTACGCACGTCCACAGCACTCTGTTGTCGTCATGTGTCACACCCTTTTCAGCTCACCCCATCCTTCCAAAGAGACACCCTCATTCCCAAGCACACCCTATCTCCATGCTTGCGAGGCGAAAGCAGGCATCTAGAATAAGGCTCGCTTTGTTTCAGTGGAGCAGAACTACGACAATGGGAGCAGCTTGGGCTATCAGAGTGAGCCAGTGCAGATGGCTGTATAATTACACAGTGGATGCTTCAATTCACGAAGTGATACACAATCGTCATAGCCAGGTGCGCACACAGAATTTTTCATTGGGTGGAGGGGAGGGCTGACCCTGAAGCTATATTATACAATTTATGTTTGATTTTAAAAATTGTTATAAAAATCATTTCGTAAGTATAACATAACACTTCCTGCATCTGCGTTTATATACATACGAATATAACTTCAAGTTTCATGACTCAATCACATCGTCAAATCTTCTTGTTTTTTTTTTATTTTATTAATTTATTTTTCAAAATTCTAATGTACTGGTCATCAGCCGATTTCAGTGGCTGATTTCGGCTGAAGGGGAAGTCACATAAAACTTTTGATATCGTAATATCTACAAAATCTGTGTTTTTTAAATTTCGGTTTTGGGGGTTTAGGGGTTGCGGTCCGGCAGCCCCCCCCCCCTTGGGTGCGCACCTGGTCATAGCTCTTGATACTTACGCGTTGTAGTTCGACACCAGCAGTAAGATATTTCAGAGTGAGTACATCGTATATGTACTCCAGAAATGTGGAGGAAGGAACAGGAAAGCAACACCTACCATGCGGCTTCAGAGTCCAACTGGTAGTTGTGAAAATTGTCGAAGAGTCTGTTCCGATTATCAAGACATTCAGTTTTATGTATGTAGCCACATCTACCTCATAGCACAGTATGGTCGTCAATAAATTATACAGCCAGGTATTATTTATTATTTGTTTCAGTTGTCATTCCGTGTGAAGATAAAGTTCGCATAATAGATGGAAACTGAATATTTAGAGACTTATGAAGATATTATTGGACCCAGTAGCTTATGATTTTAATGCGATTCAATGTCTAAAGTCCTTTATCTTTATTTATAATGTACGAGTTTGTAAAATAATAAAACAGTAACAATTATTTAAGATATAATTTTGCCAGGTATTTTCTGTGAGTGGGAAACCCAACTTATGAATTTACGTGAGGAACGTAAACCTTAAAGTGTTAGGAGTGTACTGAGGAAGGTAGTAGGAACTGAGGAGGATGATTTAAACTAACATTTTTGTGATATTGGAAGAGAAGGAGCTTTGTTATGTACACAGGTGGCCTAGTATTGTTACGACAGTGAAAGGTATGAAGATAGAGTACGCTGGACACATGACGAAGATGGGGAAAAAAGACATGTGTATATAATTTTGGTGGATAAAACTATTTGGAAAAATCTACGCCTGGATGGAAGATTGAGAAAGAGGTGGGAGGATAACAAAAGGATGGGGCTTAAAGGATTATGTTGTAAGGATTAGAAGTGGATGGAACTGGTGAGGATTGTGGCCAAAGACAGGTTTTGGTATTAGCTTTGTTAAACCTTCATGTTCTGGTATTTGAGTGTTATTCTACTAAACATTACAGCTTCTTCCCTACTTGATCTGGAAGCAGGGATGCTACGATATCGACTGTTCCAGAAATAGAGCCACTAAGACGCAGGCCTGCCTACGTTCTAGCCGCCCCACTCAGTACTTAACTTAAAACGTGAGTTCCACTTTGCATGCATCTTTACTGCTGTAATACGCACATGTTATCATACAGTAAAGGTTAGCTGTGCACACGGTGTGATAATGCAAGGTCAAGCCACATAGGAAACTTCTAAACTTGTGCTTTTAAAAACGTCAAGGAAGGTAATCGGGTATCAGGCGAAAGATATTTTCTGCGCCTTGTAACTTGATGGCACGAACGTAGGGTTGGAAGTGGAAGGGGTTTATTGATAATACCTTCCTGAACTGCGTGCTGTCCCATGTAAGATGGGTTTGGTATGTCTGTTTTACCTCAGCTCTTTGCGCATCCTTTCTATTATTATGGGGATAAAGAGCATATGCCACACATGTAATAGGTTGGCATAACTGTGTATAGTTTGGTATGTCTGTTTTACTTCAGCTCTTTGCGCATCCTTTCTGTTATTATGGGGATAAAGGGCATATGCCACACATGTAATAGGTTGGCATAACTGTGCATAGTTTGGTATGTCTGTTTTACCTCAGCTCTTTGCGCATCCTTTCTGTTATTATGGGGATAAAGGGCATATGCCACACATGTAATAGGTTGGCATAACTGTGCATAGTTTGGTATGTCTGTTTTACCTCAGCTCTTTGCGCATCCTTTCTGTTATTATGGGGATAAAGGGCATATGCCACACATGTAATAGGTTGGCATAACTGTGCATAGTTTGGTATGTCTGTTTTACCTCAGCTCTTTGCGCATCCTTTCTGTTATTATGGGGATAAAGGGCATATACCACACGTGTAATAGGTTGGCATAACTGTGCATAGTTTGGTATGTCTGTTTTACCTCAGCTCTTGCGCATCCTTTCTGTTATTATGGGGATAAAGGGCATATGCCACACGTGTAATAGGTTGGCATAACTGTGCATAGTTTGGTATCCAAAGAGAACACAAACGTGTTTACGAATCGATGAATGACACTGCTAAAATTTACGCAATAGGCCATTCTTGACACTTATGTATTAAGCTGTTTTTCTAAACTAAACAATCACACGTGTTATGTCCATAACAAGATATCGATTTCTTTAACTGTCATTCAAACCAGCTGAACCTAACTGTTCGTAATAAAGACTTGATATCGGAGTTCACTACTACACACTGGACTGTTAGTGATTGTGACTAAACATTTAAATAAGCTTACTGTTTGATGACAAGTACTGTCTACCTTGGAGCCGAGTTAGTGTGTATATTGACTCGGCTACGGGCTGGGAAACCGCGTAACTGTGGTTCGATTCCCGTGCAGCGGAAAGACATTTTTCTGTTCTCCACAGCGTGAAGACCAGTTCTTGGGCCCAGCCAGTCCTCTGCTCATTGGGTACCGGGACAACCTTTACCGGGGTTAAAGAGGTCAGGGCTTGAAGTTGACAACACGCCCCATCTACTGCCAAGGCTAAGAATGAGTGGAACTACCATTCCCCAATGCCTTCATGGCATATGCAGGGACAACCGTACGTTACTTTCTCCTTTATGATAATTACGGTCTTCGCCAATGTGACACCGTGTAGTCTGGTATTGACGTAAATGTTTTCTACGCCTTGTCTCTTACGAAACTCAAACGTGTTCAGAGGAGTCACCCACTCGACCGTATTCTGAACACATGAATCCAGCCTCCAACCTCACATCCTACTCCCATGTCATCCATCGCATTATCTTTCCATATACTCTAGGGTTTCCGAAGTGGTGTCTTTCCTTCAGTTTTTTTCCGAATAAAAGATATGTATTAGTCACCTCTTCAAAGCGAGCTACATCCCTCGCATGTCATGTTGCATCATTTGGTCACCCTACTGATATTTACTGAATAGTAAATGTCTTGTGATGCTTCGCGTTTTGTAATTCGTGTTAAGCTTCGTGTTACAAAATTCATAAACGTAGCATGCGATTGTGTAATTCTCTCTTCTCTCTTGTTACTTCCTGTCCCACAGGTCCAAATATGTACTCACTTCAGTTTCTTCTTTCTGAAATACTCTTTAAAACAGTGTGATATGAGAGACGCAGTTTGGCACATAAGCAGAATATCCCACTGGGTAAAATATAGGATTTTCGGAATAATCGATTATTTTAAATTACAAGAATTTTGTAATTATAGCTATCGCCCAAGCTTATAGGTGTAATTCTGTTTTATTTTGCATCAAATCGAAAAAACACAGTCATTCATGCTGCACAGTAACAGCATTTTCTGCTCGTTGTGTGATGCGAAATATATATGCCCACTTCCCTTTCGTAATTCGCTTATCATGTTGTAACACATATCAGTTATGTTCGGCTTGTAATTTCGGTTATCTCTTTCCTGAGTTCACAGGGTGAGCTACATGGAAGCTCAATTACATTGTAAATGCGCACATACGTAATTGTAGCTTCAGGAAGTAACATGTCCGGATGGAAAACTAATTGTATTACGGAAGTTACTTTCCTTTTCGTTCTGTTCATCCCTCTACGGCGAATCTGGTACATGGATGGAAGGGGGTTGTACGTATTGTAATTTAGCAGTACATTCACGGCCCTCAGCTGTATGTTTAGTGGCAGAATACAAACTTTAGCAATAGATGTTCGTGGGTGGGGACGATTGTGTTAGCACTTGTGTGTAATTTAAACTGGCCATAGACTTGACCCTTACTTCTGACCGTAGTTCAGATCCGTGTGGGGAGTGTAATGAACTTGGGATTTTATTCTGTCACGCTAGTTAGTCTCGTACTGGAGTTGCCTAACGTGTGTGTTCATGAAGTTGATGCAGAGGAAGGGGTGGATATTACTTCATCTGGGCACAGAACACGCTGAAGTTTGTGTGAAATAAAGGAAAATCTGTATGAATATTTAAATAGAGGAGCCAGCTTATTTCGGTCACAAAGGTCTATTGCGATGTTCGTCTCTTATCTGATCTGCCGTCTTAGGCCGTTTATTGGAGGTTTGCCTGGTTGGATTGCTTCTTTCATGCATGCTTATATACGAAGGTGAATCAAAAACTAAAGTGAATTTGCCTGTAGAGGCTCTGCAATTGATGCACTGCGAAACCTAGCGGTTTTCTCAATCACTACGTACTACGCATACGGGTCAGTGTCAGGTTTAGTTAATGTTATATTTGTTTACAAATCCTCTTTAAAGGTGGCAGCACTGCTTTCGAATTGTACCGTTGTAGAACAGCGAGTTGTAGTCAGTTTATTTTGTGGTCAGATGGCGCTCAACATTGAAATTTATACGGGAATTTAGAGAAATATGGCGATTACTGCATAGCACAGGGGTTTGCTGTACAAGGGGTTTCTTTTGCTCCACGATAACACTCTGCCTCATTCCTGTTGAAGGAATCAGGCAGCTGAAATTTTAACGACTCCCACTGCTCCCCATATAGTCCGTAACTAACTCCATCGGATTATCAGATGTTTGGACCACTAAAAGAAGTCTTGCGTGGACAAAGATTTGCCACTGATCTTCGAAGTTAAGGTCGCGGTGCATACATGACTTCCATCACAACCGAAAATTTTTTTTCGTAGATGGGATCAGAAGGCTGGTGAACTGCGAAACAATATGCGCTGAAGAAAGAGGTGGTTACGTTGAGAAATGATACACTTTACATTTGTCACAGATTGTTGTGAACGAAGTAAGTAATAAATTCACTTTAAGTTTTGACTCTGCCTCATATTTTATCCGTGGTTTAAATGTTATGACGGCTGGTAATTTTACATTCGTAACATTTAAGCACGAACTGGGTTTAGTTTATTTTGGATTTCAGACCGAATACGAAACGAAGAGTACAACACACACTTCTCGTACAAGCTCTTGACAACGTTCAAAGTAGTCCCCAAGTTTGTCCACTGTTCGTTGCCAACGATGGGGGAGGCGGCGAACTCCGCCGGCGTTACGTAACGAGCTAATCTGTGCCACCTCGCGTCGAACTTCTCTTAAAACGTCCACTCTCTTTGCACTGGCTGCTTCAGTCTGAGATTCCATTGTAATCACAAACGTATGTACTTCATTTTCCGCGTTGTGACATTTTTGGCAAAAGAGAAAAAAACATTTGCCTTTACTTGTGGTGTGTCCCATGCACAAACTTGTGTGAACGAACACAGTTGGCCAGGTTATCAGTCAAACAATCGAAACTGCAACGCAAGGGCTTCTGACTCGTGGTCGGGCTAGACACCTACAGCGCGTGCGTAAATTCAGTTTATTGGATTTCACATTTTGTACATACTTCTGTTTATCGTGTATTTTTTAGCTGCTTGAATCTCCAAACAAACTTATTTCAGTATGTACCTACATTTTGTTTCATATTTCCTACTATTTTTGTTGCACAAGTGTGAGGCACCATTATCAGTTTCACGCTGTTGCCTGTTGTAAGAGCCTGTTAATTTTAAAATGTACGTGAATATGTCTGTCGTCATTTAAGTCTCTTAGGCCAGGAAAATAGCCCTTCAAAAATTTAAGAACTGATATGGTGTTGGAGAACCGTCTCATGAAGTTAGCCTGTTAAAACTAGCGGTTACTTTACTTACCACCAGGTTTAAGATACAAAAATTCTGCGTAGTGCTCACATTGCCTTTGTGTGTTGTGTATGGACTCAGAAAAAACAGCGACTTTTGCCTTGTACAGTGTTAAGAGATTGGTTTTGTATAACCGAGGTGGAGAGTGTTTACTGCGCGGTTCGCACTGAGTCCTTATATAAAACAGACACATTTCGCCTTCTAAGGTTTAAAAGTTAAAGTTCTTTCTTTGTTTAAGCGGCACGACAGGAAGTACGGTGGAGATAAAGTGCCAAGTGTTCTTAACTTCGGCGAAAGTAAATGGACACTCTGTTGGTCTGATACTTTTACATTCGTAAAAGAACTTCCGTTGTTCAATTAATAAGAAGGTGAATACCGCACAGAGCTTGCCTCGACACACTGGCGACTAAGAGATAAAACATGCCAAGGAACAACAGGATTACCAGCCTGTATTCAGTCTTTACTAAATTAACTCAGCCTATCTTACATTACACCTGTTTATTTTTAAAATTTTACCTGTCGTGTTGGAAATTTTGGTCATTAAACATAGTGCCTTCGGCAGGTGTCATTAGGTATCATAAGGTAGGTATGTTCAATGAACGGAGCAAATTGCAGGCGGATGTCGTAAATGTAAATTTGTGCCTTGTATTTCAGTTGACCAGACACCTTTATGGGAGTGTGTAATTAACACATAAAGCTGTTAGGAACATCGCCTACCTTCATCAGTTGCAACCATGGGAATCGAGGATTACGACCTGCAAGGACTGTTTTATTTTACTGTCCATATTTCGTTTAGCCACAGTGCACCGGTCCCAGTCTTTCTGACCTAAAAACTGTCGTTCGTGATGGGCGTCTTGACGCTGTATAAAGCTGGAGGTTAATGCAGTGTAATTTAATAAGACTGAATTAAACACAGTTAAGTGAAATTATCCGCTCAAAACAACACCGCACAAATTTATCCCGGAATTTCAGGAAATTATTTCATACTCGGTAGAGTGATTGATGCTTTGTTGTGACTTGTAATCTTATGTATTGTGTGTAAGGTCGCTAACCAACACAGGCTAGCGCAGCGGGCTGGTGTAGCAGAGTCTTTAGACTTGTGACCCAGATGTGTACAGTTCGAGTCTCTGCCGGAATATCGGCTGCTCTCAGCGAGGTTTATCGTGGCGCTCCGTAGTCCTTACAGGAACATGCTAGGAAATTATGTCGATTAGGCCACGAACACTTTCTTTAAATTATTTGTCATTAAGTCATCCGTTATCAGTAATCTGATATAGGATGTCGTAGAATTTTACATGTGTGTATGTAATGGTGCAGTCATAAATTAATATTTTGTAAACAACACTAATTGACTGATTTGTGAAAAGTTGAGCGGTATGTTTTCTTGGAAGCAAAAATTTAAATGTTAAGAGCAATGTACTTTTACCTTTAAAGGAAACTTAGACAAATACTTAATAAGATATTGTGTTATAGTTGTGCAACATGAGCACCACAAAAATTGTATTGCAGAGAGAATGTACGTATAATATGTTATATAGTTTGCGTGGCTTCGTCCGAAACCCACTGCCTGCAAGTACTAATGCACTTGTTCCAGTTTAAGATGTGGCATGCAGCACTGCTAACTGCAAGCACAGAGGGTACAGATATTAGGGAATTAAAGCTGTTTCTGATGGAAGAACTGGGGAAATATTTTAAAGAATTATTGAATGTGATATTTTCAGTTGCGTTTCACAAAACTTTATGGTTAAATATTTATGGACATTTTTGCTTATTTCGTTCTTGGTATTTCGTTTTCATCTTTCATTTTTTTCATGAGAGAACATTCTGTTTACACAGACTCGTTACTTACCACGCTTGACGTTATGTTTTAAGAGTATAATATATAATTCTTTCGGTGTGCACGTCTCCGTTTCGTGTTTTCGTCACACCTTCACTGAGCAAAGTGCACTCTTTTTGGAAGGATGTAAACGGAGGAAAAAGCCAAACATTAATAATTTCTCTTCAGACAGTTGAACACGAAGAAAAATCTGCGTAAGCTGAAGAACAAATTTTGTGTGGATATGTCACGAGTGAAAGTATTGTGTCACAGAATTCCTGGAAAAGACATGCAGAATTCCTGAAGCAATATTAGCCTTCTCGACCCGTGTGCCTCTGTGTCCAGTCTAGAAGCTTCTGTTCTGTTACACGATCACCTCAAGCGAACTAGCCGTCATGACGGTAATTTGCACTATAGTTCATTTTGTACGGTTGCCCCCCCCCCCCCGCCCTCCCCAGTTTCGAAACATTTTATGTTATTTTTTTGAGACTGCTTTCGAAACTATTTTTAGTATTGTCAGTCCTCTGTTGGCATAATAAAATAAAATTACAAACCGTTGGAACAATTTTTGAAAATATGAAACGATTGGTTTTTGACATTGCAGTCAGTTATTTGACCAACAACGTATAAACATAGAGCCATCGTCATTTTTTTGTTGTTTAGGCTTAATGTATTAATAATAGGCTTAAGTGATAGAGGTATAAATTATTTGAAGAAATTTCGGGGAGATAAATGCTTAATTCGGCGAGTAAGATGCAGTACGAGTGTTCGTATCTGTATTCACACAGTGTGTCTTGCTTATACTTCCTTGACGTAGATGTGTTAAAGGTAAGTCTTACATAGTGTACAGATCAGAAGAACACGTATAGAATTCTTGCACGGACTTTGGTGTGTCGGGGATGAGAGGTGTGGATAGAGATCTCTGCTTTAAGAGAAAAGGGAATACGTAGAAGAAAGTTGTAACGTGAAGGAATGGGCAGAAGAACTTAGACTTTGGATAGTTCGGAGGAACGTTTGGGGGTGGCGAACTGGAGATACGAAGAGAACATGCTCTTACAGAGAAAATTTCGTAGAGTAAAAGTAATGTTGTTATTAACTTGAAACGTCAGCCGTCCCGTTCCATCCCCCTCATAAATTTCTTTTTGAGACAATTAACATGCAAATTCTGCAACAACAACAAAAAGTGGAGACCTAGATGAAAGTGGCTGTAGGTGTGATCACTGAGTACTGTAGGAGCTCCGGAATTGAAAGGAAGTTTTTATAACATCGAATTGTAAGCAACAAATTTATACGTACTCCCTGCATGTAACACACAGACACACAAGCACGCACACACACACACACACACACACACACACAAGTTTGTATGAGACGTGGTTTTCATGACGGTGCCTGTGAAGACAACTGTTTACTAGCATCTTACGCCTCATAGGCTATTTGACAGGTACCAGCGTCTTGAAGGAAGCTAATGCTTCCATATTTAGGGTAGGAGAGTAGTGAGTAATGAAGAAGGAGGAGGTACGTTCCTCCAAAACCACTGTATTACTTTTTTTTGCATGGTGAAGAGCCCCGCAGCAGATGCTACGGACGCACCTCAGCCTTAAGGCTTTTTGTGCAACCCTATGATGAAGATGAGCAGTTTTTTTTACCAAGTTTTACAAGTAATGGAGCACCAGTGGAATGAAATTGACAGGGGAAAACCGACAACTCGGAGAAAAACCTGTCCAGTGCCACTTTGTCCACCACAAACCCCACACGGACTGACCTGGGATCGAACCTGGGCCTCCGCAGTGACAGGCCGGCGACTAACCGCCTGAGCCATGGCACGGCCACTGTATTACCAAACTACACGGCCTCTCATTTCATAAGAAATTAATACACTCATTCACACACAACACAACACAACACAACGCAACACAACGCACACAAAACGCATCATAACGCAACACAATCAAATGTAGTCTATATCCAGGAACAGCCCGTTGGTATCAACTTGCTTGGCCCCGAGTAGGCTTACTAGTAGTTCTACAACTGTTTAAACGGCGCTGAGGGCAGCGTAATATTAAATTCAGGGAAATGCCTGCTGCCCTTCAGTCCGGAAACGCGTTCCTTCTCGTTTGCTGTCTAAGAATATAAAGCTTAAAATGTACAGCACTATATCTTGCGTATCGTTGTATATGGGCGTGTAAAGTGGTTTCTTATATTAAGCGGAGAACTGAGGCTTATGGTATTCTAGAGTAGGGTGTTGGGGAAGATATTGGGGTCAGATGCGGGATGTAAAAAGGACGGAGAAAATTGCGTTTGGAGGGGGCCATGATTTGTGCGTTTCACCTACTGTTATTCGGATGAACAAATGAAGAAGGATGAGGTGAGTGGGGCATGTGACACGTATGGGAGAAGAGAGGACTGTATACAGGCTTTTGGTGGGGAAATACAAAGGAATGAGATGAGTTGGAAGACCTAGGCATAGATGGGAGGGTAATGGTGAAATGAATCTCACAGGCGTAGGCGGGGAGAGTATGCTTTGGAGTAACCTGTCTGAAGATAATGGTATCGGGTTGCTGTGAACACGGTAATGAACAGTCGGATTTTATAAAATATGGGGAATTTGTTGACTGTCTCAGGAATTACTGTGTGTTGGTATCAACAGTGGGTTCGTAACCCATCATAGACATAAACTCATGCCCTCATTATCTCTAGTGTGTTTTATGCAGATGAAGGCCTAGTTGTGATGGACGGATACTCCATATAGTGGGTCTTACTAATTTCTACAAAATTCATAAAAGATTCTATATCAGCTGTTACGGTAAGATACATGAAATTAAGAGTTTTTCTATCTGGTTACGTAAGGTTTGTATTAGGTTACTACTGTGCGAATTATGTACGTATTATATGATTTTAAATTAAAACAGTTTAAAGCAGTGTTAACCGATATGTGTGAGACCATGCAAGTCTTCTAGGATGTTACGCTCTGTAGCTGGATAAGTACTCTCCGAAGTTTCGAAGGATTGTGCTACGACACAGCATCACATCCAGAAGAATTTATTCTTTAGCAACATCTCTGTGAGAACCTCAGGTCTCGCCATTCGTGCCAGTCGACTTCTCCTGGCCCGTTTAGGCATTCCTCCGCGCGGAAGACAATTTATGTATATACATACGACGAAAATTAATTTCAAGATATAAAGTCTTTCTATCTTTCTTCTTTTCGCCCTTCTTCCTGCCTCATCATTTAATTTCGTCTCTCACAAAAATCGGAGATGAAATGCTTGTTGAATTATTCGTGTAAAGCTTGTACGTAATAATGAGACACTCGCACGTTCGTGTCGAATGATTTTATACGTGCATTTCACGTTAGTGAAAATGAGCTGCTGAATATCTCTTGTGTGTGGCAGTGTGTAAATATGGAGGCCATCTTACGATTGTCGACATCTATTAGGCATTGGGAATCTCATACAGGCAAAGATACGACGTATGTACACGTCTGACGATTAACTAGATCTGTGAAACACTGCCAGTGTCTTATAGGTGAAAGTGTGAGTATGTTGACGCCATCTGACGATTAATTGCATCTGTCAGACACTGAGAATATCGGGTAGCGAAAGTATGTATATATCGACTCAACGCCATCTGTCGGACTCTGGCAGTAACTACGATCTCTCTTACTGAGTAATACTTTGTGAATGTTTAAACCGCCTCTTAATGTTTGTAGTTACATGGCAATATCTTATGCCAAGGTGCAGAAAAAGCAAGAATTCCTCGCTCTTAAAACATTAAAGGAAAGGTAAAAAAAATTTTCCCTGGTATGAAACTGCAGATTTGTAAAATGCCCGTTTTATTGTCCGTTGCAGATGTGACAGGGCATCAAGCTCTGCCACTAATTCTCATCTCAGTGGCGCAGCAGTGTCTTTTATCCATGTTCTTATATTATGTCAGAGTGAGAGGATCTTTTTGTGGCTCACATCCATTGATGCGTGGAGGCGATCATCCGTCTTCATTACACACTGCTGATGATGCCGAGGAACAAAGGGTCCGACCGACGCTTTGTTCGGCCGACGCGTGCCGTCACTTGATATATCGTTGCACACTTCCACTTTTCCTTTCCCATTTCTTATAGGCTGTTCTGAGGCTTTAAAATCCAACCTCGAGAGCTGAGGTGGTCTTGCCAAGCATTTAAATTAATATTTTAAAATAAAAATTACAACTGTCTTCTGGAATTTGTTGATGGGGCGGTGTATTTCTGTGAAGCGTCGGTACATATTTACTAGACTACACGGCGTCACGTCCCACAGGATAATTATTCCCATAGACATCGACGTGAGAACACACAATCTCATGTAATTATAAATTAATTAGAAATGGAGATTAGTTTGCATGAGAAACATTCAACTCGCCCTACCAAAATAAGTGCTTGCAAAACTGATAATTTTGCCAAAGAAGCAGACGAGTTATAAATCACAACTGCACTTTTTTGTGAACCGTAACTTGTGTAATCTATTGCTGACATTATCAGTTAAGTTTGTGGTACACGGAAGATAGTGCACTAGAAAATCCCGGCAAAATTTTGATGGAAAACCCCACAAGGAAGTGAACACTTGAGAAATGTTGGCGCACATAAAAAATGTTGTAACATATCTTAAAGAAATGCCGTGGTATAGTATGAGCGTAGGATTCGTCTGGCTTAGGAGACTGGCCAGTTCAGGGTTCTTGTGAACACAGTAGAGCCTTCGGGATTAGTAAAATGACTTGACCAGCTGAGTGACTATGAAATTATGTAGAAGGACTATGGTCATTGGAGTTAATCACTCACTGTTCGTAGATTTATAAAATTTCGTTGAAAAGTAAGGAGAACCTCTTTTCTGTGTGTGCACTTTATGTACACTCTTGACTATTGTCTATTGATTGTCATTGTTCAAGTACACGACAGAAAAGCAGGGGCTGTGCAGAAGGTACTGTAGCATGTACGTGACTAAATAATTACAAAAATTCAAATAATTTTTAAGCTTTCTAATTTCGACACATAATCTTTGGAATCAACGTATGGATAAACGCCTTTCCTACACCACCAATATATGAAGCTGTTTTAGAACATCCACATGAAATGCTTTATGTCAGGGTAATTGTGCCCAGTTAAATTCGTAAACATTTATCTCACGTTTGTTTCTCAGAACTGCTCGTTTGGCGTCTCTTCTGTTTGGTCGTGATATTGAAAAATTCAGTGACGTGAGGTCTGATGTTGAAGTGAGCCGAGCCACAAATATATCAGTAGCTTCCAGAAGCCACAAGTTCCACGAAATATTAAATAATTCTCTACTCATTTTCTAGACTACTCTGTGTACGTTAATATTTTAATAAATTGTTTGATGTCGCCAGACTCAGCTCAGTTTCCCTTTGGGAGGGGAGAAAAGTGGACTTTTCATTGATCAGATATACATAGCCCCTGGAAACTAGTTTTCCAAAATGATCGCAGAAAAATAAGATTGTGAGGTAATGGATGAAGGTAGAGTGAGACTATAGGGGCGAGAGAAAGTGGGGCAGTAGGCCTGCACTCAATGGCCTCGATGTGTCTGCAACAAAACTACGTTAATAGAACGTATACGTTTCTAATAGTGAAATACATGGGGCCGAGAGTCCTGAGTAAACCCACAAACGCCCTGGTCATTACTAGTCACATTTCGCCCATTTTATGGAACGCGAAGGTCCATTAACGTGTTCACAAGAGACTGCCGCTGGCCCCGTACCATGAGCCAGATGAAGCCAGTTCACACTCTCTATCGTGTTCCTGTTAAGACCGTTGTCTTGGTTTGTATAATGACGCCGTCTCATCCGTTCATGAAATTAAACATTTCGGCGGTTGTATTGCTATTAATGTTGGTTCGTTTGTCTCTGGTTATTTAGTATGTATGTATGTATGTATGTATGTATGTATGTATTTATGTATGTATTTATGTATGTATTTATGTATATGTGCGTATGTATGTATGTATGTGTGTATGTATGTATGTATGTATGTAATGTAATGTAATGTAATGTATGTATGTATGAGTGTATGTGCGTATGTATGTGTGTGTATGTGTGTATGTATGTGTGTATGTGTGTATGTGTGTATGTATGTATGTATATGTCTCAATGCATGTATGCATGTAATTTATGTAGGTATGTAATGTATGGAGCGTGCATAATTCGACATGGAGGATGGGATTATAACTCTGTGCCGAAACTTGATGCTGTGCTCTTTAGCCCCGCAAAGAAAGAGGTTTCTGCTCTAAAATTATTGACGTAGTTGTCTCTGTGCACTCCATAAGGGCGTAGGGCTGAAGCGGAGTTAAGGTACAGCTCAGTTCATTACCAACCTCGGCACTAGATGTAAGTCAGTGGTCAGCTTCACACCCAAGCCATTTTACCCCATCGAATGGGAGGTTGGATGGGCGACAGTGGCGGTCTGAGCGCCTTGGAGAAGAGATAAATCTTTTGTTCCTGCCGAGACTCGAACCGCGGGTCTTCTGTCCCGTAGTCTAATCGCTACGATGCCCTGGCTGCACAGAAACGCTAGTACGAAATTATTAAATGATACTGCGAAAGGATGTATTTGACTGATTCATTTAACTGTGAATTTATTTTAGACTCCTATTTTATTACTGAATTGATTTATTTGTTCTTTGTGTATTGTATACTAAATTTAATCAAATTCGCTGACAATTGAACATTAATGTCAGACTTAATGAAACGATTGAAAATGTTAATTATGTGTGTGTTGATAAGACGGTATAATTAGTTGGACAAAAGCATATTTATTTATGTGAAGAGTAAAACAAGAAGTCTAGCAATCAGCACTGGCTGACCGTCTTTGTACGAAAAGCGATAAAAAAACACAAAGCTACAATACAAAATAATTTTATGTGCGTGAACAGACGGCAAGACCATAGAATAATAAAGGACAGTGGGAGATTGTTAACACAGGAGACACCTTGTGGAGGAGATCACGTGCTTGTAATGCCGTCATGAGGCAGACGTAACCCATCAGACTCTTCGGGGTCACGGAACGACAGTAAACAATAGCGCTGCGTGGTGTAATCCAGTTAAGTGTTTAGTATCGAGGTAGGCCGCGTCCAGGCGCGTAAGACATGCAACTGCGCAGTAATGCAACCGGTTTAAATAAGCAATATTCGTACCTACATTGTCGCTCCAGATACCTAGTTCTGCGACAGGCCGTAGGAATTACAGGCTCTCTTTCTGTACTTCGTTTATTGTCTCATATTTAAATAAAAGAGCACAACGCTTTGGGAAGTGGATCGTTCCAGAAATGCTCGTTTTGTTGTGGTCCGCTTTACGACACTGTCAGTAACTGAGACTGTGTAGCGTTGAATGGTAGGGTGACTAGTGAATTGGAAGGTGTCTGGAAGGAAGCGGTCTTGAACTAATGAGGCGCTAACGCGGAATTTAGTTGGATAGACTGAAGAAGACCACGAAATATCCCAGTCAAGATAGTCGACTACTCGGCCGAGTTTGGAACCAGGTGTCCCATGAATGCATGACTAGGGCATTGTCGCTAGGTCAAAACGAAACTTGTATTTTCTTGGAATACGAGACGGCGGAATAAGCCCAGCCAGCTGTGACTGTGAATTTGTGTGTTTTGAGTTTCAAATGTGTGATGTTTTAACACGTGGATGGATGTGCATCTTTGCTTGAACCCCCTGATGATGACAAAGACCTGTCGAAACACATGTAGGGGTTTCTAATACACGCTGTATATGTATTTACTATGTGCGTTTGTTGGTGTTAATAAGTTTATGACGAGATGCACGATCTGTGTAATATAAAAATTCAAAATGTTACGTTTTCTTAAAAGGCCCTGTTTTGTTGCTCCTCTTTCCTAAATTTAAAATTAACCCATCACCATGGGACACTGACAGGGTGTATTTAATGGATGGTAATTTTGATAACTACAAGATCGTCATCGGATAGTCACATGAATCCTGCTGCTTGGTGTGACACGTGTCTTTCGTGTGTGAATACCTCACGTAACACGATTGTAATGTAAGGGGTCACGCTTGTGTGTATGATGGAGTTAGCGTCAGCAAACACGTGTCACAATTCGCTGCAGAAAAGAAAACAATAGCAAATACTGCGACAACAGGCCACATTAGAGTTCCTGAAATTGTCAGCGTCATTGAGACGGCTCTGGAAGAGACGGAGAGAGCAAGCGGGAGAGAGAGCATTTGACACGCGAATTTTCAATTTCATGTATTCGAGCGTGTACAAGTGTACCAGAGTGCTGTACGAGTTTAACAGCTTGGAGAAAACATGTGGAATGGCAGTGCAGTAGCAGATAAAGTGTGTACGTGCATTTTTAGACCCAAAATAACGTAACTAGCAAGGATAAATACATGCCCCTTTTAGGATAAATATATCTTTACACAGCCGGTTACCATGTAGTTAAATAATAGTAATATGTGAAATAAATGGAGGCACTCATCCACTGTTTCTCGATATTTCGGTAACAGCGCCTCTTCACTTTTACTCGAGTATGAGTGAAACTTCTCGACATTTAGCACAGTGCTGCAGTTACAGCTCCACACAGAAACTGTGGGAAAGCAGAGATTTCCGAAACTCATCACATACTGAGCTTTTATATAATTTTTGAATTCTTAAAGACCGAAGCCGTTTGGTTCAGACTTCGAATTGTGGAAACGGGATGAGGAGTATAATCTGAAATCCTCACGCAGGGCATTAATACATGTACAATTTCTCACACATCTGCGCGTATTGTGCACTGGTAATGTAGTGCGACTTCTGAAAATTTAAGATGGGAGTTAGTGTCAATAAGTGAAGCGCAAATTTTGCCTCGCCTGCTGTTCTTTGTGTTATATACATACATACATATTAGAAGTAGCTCTGAGTAAGAGAAGACCAAGGGACGTAGAAACTGCCGAAATGAGTGTTAAAATAGATGAGTGAAAACGTACATACGAATTGTAGGAAAATGATAACGAATGTAATTATGGAACAAGACAATGACATGTTCTACAGAGAAATGAGTCTTTTAGACTGTCACGAACAGTAGCTACAAGACGTTAGAGGAATGGAAGGTTACAGAATCTGTCAAAGCATCGTCGAATTAAAATATGTGGCCTGTTGGTGGGTAAAGGAAGATAATTTATCTCGGTACATTTCTCAGTTCTATTCCGTGAAAAATATTTAATTAGGTAAGCGGGTGATTGAATGAATGGGTGCGTGCTTGCGTGGTTGGGTGAGTGAGTGTTTGGCTGTGTAAGGGAGTGGGTGAGCAACTGCGTGAATATTTTGGCCAGCAAACTTTACAACTTCCGATCAGTAAAGGTGGCTTGGCTAACAGATCGCTAACTCGGGCGTATGATTTAGCGTTCCCTGTGAACTTACGCATTCCTGACTCAACTCTGCTAGCCGAGTTCGGACCAATGTGAATGCAGTTAATCTAACCACTGATATTCCGGTCGTGTATTCTCAATTAAAGACATTATTTGTTGTGTCATTATGAAACTGGGTAATTGTTACTTACTTACTAGTTGCTTAATGATATGAAATAAATATTCAAATAAGCCGGGTGTCCTGTAGTGATTCTCTGAGTATCTGTGTTTGACTGATGTGACCATATTTAAGGTTCGCATTACCCTCCGTCTTAAACGGCGTTTCTTGACTTGAAACTATTTACGCTCTCAGGTATGTTCTGTTGCCTTTTGTTTCGATGTTATGGGTAGAGCAATCGATCGGAACCCGAAACTTTGGAGTGCTACATACGGAATCCACTTCAGCATTGGGGTGAGCTTTGCACTAAGCATAAATCATATGGAGAAGGTCGTCTGTTTATTTCTACAAACATCGTGCGTATTAATGCACTTAAGGAACGTAAAAATCTAAGGTAATTTCATGTAGCGTTATAATTATGTGAATGTATAAGAACTGTAATGCCGATCCCAGTGGCCGTGCGGTCTAAGGCGTGGGTCTACGGCCGCTCGCTTACTGGGATCGTGGGTTCGAATCCCACCGGGGGCATGGATGTCTGTCTCTTGTGAGTGTTGTGTGTTGTCAGGTAGAGGTCTCTGCGACGAGCTGGTCCCTCGTCCAGAGGAGTCCTACCGACTGTGGTGTGTCTCAAATATGTGTGATCATTAAAACACGACGAAACGAGGAGGCCCAGGCCCATATAGGGCTGTCGAGCCATAAAAAAATAAGAACTGTAATAGGCGTCAATGGTTGCGGGAAGTTCTGAACACGGAAATGAACTTAAGCCAAAACCAACAAATGCACAAGATTATTATCAAGCGTAAGATAAGCTTGTTAATAATCTTGTGCATTTGTTGGTTTTGACTTAAACTGACGATAAAAAACACGGCACATACAACATAAAATGGAAATGAACGTTAGAGTTTCGTAAACTGTTCGGAATTTTTCGACTAGCCAAGAAACTGAGAGCTTTTCACAGAACTCCTTTTCGTGAAGTTTATCAGGTGCATCATGAGATACAGATCGAAGAAGTTAATAGGATTGCGAATTAATACGAAGTCAAAATTGGCCGTCTCTTCTATTAACAAGCTGCAGAGCCATGGTTACAAGACAGCCCGACATGTTAGTAAGCTATACAGCGATGACAACTAAAATCGCAACCACTGTTTAGGTCTGAGGGGCTCGCCCGAAAGCTTTAATTTAGCTGAACATATTACTAGGATTTCTAGCCTTCCTCCTGTCTACGCTTTATTTCCCATACTGTCAGAAACGCATAGAGCCACGCTGACGGTTGCAAGGAATCAGACTTAAATCAAATAATCATTTATTAATAAAGATAATTCCTAGTTCATATAGGTATACTCTGTATATGCAAGCTCAAACGTGATAGGACACAAGGCGGGGTTTCAGTCGCCTACTAAATGTATATATCGTCGTGTACCCATGAGTTAATTGAAACATTTTCTTGATATCTTTTTCTTATGATCGTCGCCGAGTCATGTTACTGGAATCATAGTGAATTCTAAAAATAACACACGAAAAGCCTAAGGGGTTTGCACAGCAAAAAAATTGTTCGGGAAACGTCTCGTCGTAGTCTCGGTCGGGACACGGGATATTCTGAATTTGTCGTGGTTCTCCTCAGTTCCCCTAGTCCGTAATCACTTCCAAATAATTTTTAACTCATCCTTAATCAGTGATCTTATCATTCCGCGATATGTACACTTCGTTAGGAACAGAATCGTTAAATAACCCCAAGAAATGTGGAAAGCATGGCTTCTGATTTGGCAAGTCAGTTAAATAGACAACCCGCTGACGTTTCACTTTCTTTAATGTAACTTATTTCGAAGTAACAGCACCAAATATTTGGGAGTCTATGGATGGTTCTTTTCCTTTTTAAAACTATTCAGCAGGTTATAGTTGGAAGAAACAGAATTATGGGAATCGCATTCATAGTAAAATACATTGCTTTAGGTTTATGGAACAGAATGTATCTGATGAATTTACAGTCCTTCAACTGCTCTGTAAATTCCTTGCGTCTTGTTGCATCCGAAGCCGCGTTGTCATTGTCACAAGGTCACCTCATTGGACTGCACCCGGAATGGCTGAATCCATTAAACGCCCTTTCCCACGTTTTCTTTAAAATCCGTCTGGCTTAATACAGCGTTATGCGACGGGCTGTTGAGAGTAGGGAATGAACAGTTTCTTTCTGTACAAGGTGGGTTATTTATTCCTCAACCGAGAAAACATAATTTTGTCAAGGAGGACTTTGCCTCACTATCTTACTTCAGTTGGAGAAATTGTTTCGTTGACGGGGTACACAGGATAATGCCTATGGCTACGTTTGTGCCTCACATGATGATACCAATCATTAAATAGCACGTTAAGCTTTCACACACTTTTGTTGTACGGTCACGTGGCATGAGACACATTCTGATACCTGATAGCATAATCAGCCGACAGCCATGTCTGTCAGTAACGTCCCCCAAATCAGCAATGAGGCTTCTTGAATTTTAAACGAAGTGGCTTCTTTCAAATAAGCCTGAAGTTTTGTTACAATTGAAACATTTCTTACCCATCCATCAAAACGAAAAATCATTTAACTTATGACAGTGAACTTTTGCGTTGTTAAGATCGAATGGAGTTAAGCGTATCCACAATCCCATGAACTTTGACCTTCTTTTTAAGTGTGACCCTCAGTACTCCAGTTGCTTTCAGTTCTGTTGCATGAATGCAAACATCTCGAAACATGTTTATGACTTCTCCTTGACACAAATATCAAACCCCTTTGACGATATGTTACTTTATCACCACGTTCGAAATTGTTGTGATAAAATGAAATGGGAAAATGTATCTTTCCTTCTCTGCGTCGAAAGCACTCTAGTCAAAACCTCTTATGTGTACATAAGACCGAGAAAGTCGTATAAAATCCAAGTGGCTGTAGATATGGGTTTTAGGAATTAATTAGCTTTCGGCCATTGTTTTACCGCTTAAGGTTTTGTAGTGTTTTTTCTGTCGGTAGGCCTACAACACATAGGTACTTTTGGGCTGGATTAGGAGGCTCATAACAATGTAATGTTTCCATTTATGTTGCGAAATATTTAAACTTCTATGCTCCTCATTTCTTATCTTATTGCTGGCAGGACTACCACCATCATTGTAATAAAAGTTTCTCCCGCTGGGAACCATCTCTATCTCTTTACTGAACCAGAGCGAAATAAATGAAAAGTTTTAGGAGAGAGACGGCGGACCTTTTCAGACAGAGTACTGTAAATTCTAGAACTGTGTGGGAAAACCCTATAACATACCGTCAGAATTGCTGGGCGGCGAGGGGATGGGTGTGATGCTGGTGGCATTTCAGTTGGCGTTTTACGAAAATATGCTAGTTCATCAAATAAGCGTAGGTCTCGAGAAACTCTGTTACATGTGCCACTTATGGTATGCATGCCAGTGGTTCGTAGTCACTGCTGTAGGCACTAATCGGGGCAAGGGAATTGAAACAGGTTTTGTATTGAACGAAAACAGCCCCCTCTCCGGTTTCCTACTACTTTATTCAATCAGAGTATTATTAAAAATGGCCTCATGTCTGTAAGTTAGGAATGAGTCATATCGCATTTGTAGCTTTGCAGACTTTGTCTCTCCATTGAACGATAAGCTAATCCTGTGGTTAATTCAACCGCTGTTTTAGTATATATTTATAATATCCTCTTGCTTCTTTCCTTGTTTCCTTCCTTGCTGCCTCCCTTCGTAGCCCTCATTTTTAACTACAACCACTCTTATCAGGTAAGTTTACAAATTACTCCTCAATTTGCCATTTATGTCGCACTGTGTGGTAAGTTATAATTGTTCCGTCTTCATTTTTCTGTTTTTCCGGCCTGAAGTTACATTACATTTCAGTTACGTATGTCTCTGTTACGATGACTCTTACGTGGACCGCTTTTCACTCGTAGTATTCTAATAGCTTTTTCTGAAACTAATATACTGGCCTTAATGCTACGCATATTGCCGTGTGAAAGTTTCAGTGAACTGACATATTGTATACGTGAGACATAGAAAAATATTCCCTTTTGCAACTCAGCTGTAAATAGGCCGAAAGCCAGGGAAGTGTGCCTAGTAAATTTTATTTTATTCAGAAATTTTAAATAACCGCAACACTGAAATGGAGGCATTTGTGGTTTTTATATCGCGTAGTGTAATGTGTTTATTCCAATGATTCGGAGAAATGTTCTACCTCAATCTTCAGGGTGACTGAATTTAGTTCAGGTGGATTCTGAAACACTGCTTGAAACAAATTCAGTCATCGTGAAAGATGTAGGCAACACGATCCCTCGAAACGTCGGAACAAACACATTACACTACACGATGTAAAAAGCCAGGAACCACCATCTGAATAACACGGGCCGCTAAAACCTGACAAAAAAGAATTGCAAAATATTTTAATATTTTACTCCGTCTCGCAGTAAGTGGGGCCGGGATAGCTCAGTCGGTATAGCGACTCGCTACGGGTTGGACGGTCCGGGGATCGAATCCCGGTAGGGGCGAGATTTTTCGCAGCCGTCCAGACCAGCCCTGGGGCCCACCCAGCCTCCTATACAATGGGTACCGGGTCTCTTTCCCCGGGGTAAAGCGGCCGGGGCGTGGAGTTGACCACCCACCCCATCTAGTGCCAGGGTTAAAGAAAGAGTAGAGCTATATCTCTACTCCCCCTCTGGTCCTTCGTGGCCTGTTCTAGGGAGAACTTTACCTTACCTCGCAGTAAGTGGCCGAGAAGTGCTTCTTAGCAAGAAACTGCAAAAAGAACTGGCCTTTGCAGTAAAACAGCAGATGAACAGAACCCTTGTGTTTCTGCCTGCATACCTCACTGTCTTCTGCTCTAGTCGACTGGCAATCGACGGTAAGCACTCCACTTTCAAATCCAGTGGGAATAATGATTACACAGTAAAGAGCATCGCGGTTCGAGAGGCTCATGCGTAATGTCTTCTTTTATAAGTGACTAATCTTTTAAAATCCATACATACAGCGATCGATTAAAACTGGATTTTATTCGAATTACAAATTACACGAAATGTGACCCAGAGAAACTTCGTACGTTTTCAGGATAGACTGAAACAAATTTTGTTGGTAACAAAATTTGTTTACTTTTTAAAGGCCAATAATACTACCAGCCTCCTGTAAAGGTAACAATTGAAAACTCAGGGTTTTGCTTACACCTTATACGTATGTTTTGAGCAGGATTTTAAAATCGACCCCGATTTTGTCCCTGAACAACATAAAATGTTTGGTCATATAGAGGAGAAGGTGTTTGTTATTTGTGAGGTAGGAGTTCTTTTTTATAATATTTGGCTTAGTTTGAGTCCTCAAGGTCGTGCTGTGGCTGAGGAGGCTACACGCCAGCCTGTAATCTCGAAGGCCCGGGTTCGATGTCGGGGCACTCCATGTGAGGTTTGTAATAGACAAAGGGGCAATGGGACAGGTTTATATCCAAGTGCTTTGGCTGTCCCTGTCAGTATCATTCCACCAATGATGCATACTCATCTTCATCTTAATATTAGTTTTACCAGAAGGATAAGCGACCCGAGCCTGGAAACTTTTAAACAAAGCTGTGCTGTTTCGAATGTTGGTGGACGCTGGGCAGAAAAGTACTTTTACACTGGGCCTTCATCTGCAGATGAAGCTTAAAACTTGAAAAGTAAAAGTGAATGACTATGTCTAATGAGTGACAAATTAAGGCAGTTTGTCCCATGACTGTGTGGAGCAAAGTATCCAGATTGCATTCTTCGCGGAACAATTGTCAAAACAGCTTAAGTTCCGCCTTAGGTTATGGTGCAATGTTTTCTTAACCTCCGGGTTTTTCAGACACACGTGCAACTTGTAATGCTGAGTTAGAGTAGCTCAAGAACTTTTTCGTATATGGAAGCGGCTTTAGAGTAAGAAGGTTCTCCCCTTTTCCGACGTTAATATAAGAAACAGCGGCAGCGAAAAGCAGGGTGACGTGCGGCTGCGAACTGTCACGCACCCGACTTTCTCTTTTTCCAGCGAACTTTTTATTCCTTGTAGAATTCTTACTATACAAAGATACAGTTCCATCAAGGCAAAGCGTTCATAGGCATTGGGAGTGAAGAAAAGATGGGTCTGTCTCATACGCAATGCAAAATAGCACGATCTGCCTTTATGCTTGTCAACTAACGCACGATTAATCTCATAGTAAAATATGTGAATGTTCAGAACAGAAATACAGTCGACCTCAGTTATAATGTCATGAAGGGCCGTGCCATGGCTCAGGCGGCTAGTCTGCAGCTTCTCACCGCGGAGGATCGGATTCGATCCCGGGTCAGTCCATGTGGGATTTGTGGTGGAAAAAGTGGCACTGGGACAGGGTTTTCCCCGAGTACTTCGGTTTTCCCCTGTCAATTTCATTCCACCGGTGTTCCATTACACGGAAAAACGAAAAAAAAAGACTAATCATCTTCATTACAGGGTTGCACAATAAGCCTTAAGGCCGCTGTGCGTCCGTAGCTTCTGCTGCGGGGCCCTTCACCACACATAAAAAAAATTATGAAAGGGATTGAATATTTTGTGTTGTTATAAACGAGTGTTGTTCTAACCGTGGAGTATAATGTTACGGTTAACTGTGAAGTATAAATTGGTACCCAAGCATATCTGACGCCGTAAACGAGGTGTCGCATAAACCGATGTTGTTTTAACCGGGTTCGTCTGTATAAGAATTTATAAGAATGTGCAGATAAGTTATGAATAACAATAGTGTAATATTAATTAGCGAGAGTTGCTGAGGAAATTAGAGCTAAGGACTGCCAAATGAGAATTATAATTTTTATGTTCTTTGTGGGTGTAAATTTCGTCTGTCTCGGTAGGGAAGGTCATATAGTGGGCACGTTTAAGAAATAAGTGGTGACAAGAATATTTGGATCCAAAGAAAAGAAATTAAGATGTGTATGGGGAAAATTGCTTATTGGAGAGGTAAATAATACTGAGGCTTACATTTGCTGTATATTCTTATAATGGTCAAATTCAGGGCATTGGGATGGGCCTGGCAAATAGAACAGACGGGATCTGCACGAAATGCACACGTACTTGTAGTCGGAAATCCGTACGAAAAGAGAACACTTGGGTGACGTAGTCGTGTGTGAGAGGAGAATATTTAAAATGGGCTTTAAGATAAGAAAATTGGGTGTGAGAGTGTGGTTCAGTTTTATGTATCTTAGAGTAGGGTCCAGTGGGGGGAGGGGATTTTGAAAGTTATACTGAAACTCGAGCTCCATAATATACAGGGAAATGTAACTAGTTGTGCAACTGTTACGATCTGCAGAGTAATATGTCGTCAAATTAGATGGAATTGTAGTTATGAATGCTGAGTGGCGACAACTTGTAAGGGCGCGATCAGGATGTATTAAAGGTATAAACCAGAATTTTTCTCAAAATACAGATGGGCCCTACAAAGACCACGGGATCGGTAATCGCACCTGGGACCTTCTGATTATGAAAGAGAAATTATAAACGTTGAATCGCGCCTTTGGATGACAGGGGTGTGTGATTGAATTGCGGAAGACGTTGTGCAGCGGTCAACTGTCAGCACCAGAGTGGTCTGCTAGTAATTCACTGCGCAGTTCCAGGCCTCAGCACTCACATATACTCGGATTTCAGAAGTATGAAATGAGCATCAACACCGGTGAAGTTGCCATCATCATAGAGAAAAACATTTTCAAAAGTTTTTACCCCAATATTACCCCATTCCAGGTTGTAAGTTTACACTTCTTGCTAACTACTTATTATAAAGTGACGTAATTGGCTGAAGTAGGTAAGCCTCCGACAATTTAGTATTAATTAATTTATTAACCCGACTGGAAGGTCACGTAAAGTGAAACACAAATATATACTACCTGAATAGCAGAAGGACGGTCCCTAATTCTAACAAGCACACTCAGGTGGCTGGTGCAGATGCTTGGAGGAGGAAGACTGAACGAGGGTTTCATACAAACACGAATTGAACTGCATAGTGATACGTGTCCATAATTTATACCCTTTTCATTTCCAGCGATCTTAACAAATAAAGTGCAATACTAGGCCTATAATGCCTTTCGCAATTTGTGCACTCTTCTTTTTGGAAGGGAATACTTGACTGAGAGGAGTGTTTTTTAAATTACAGGGAATAGGAAGGTGTGACGACACGGTAAATTAGTGTGTAAATGATCCTCATGGTCATGTGAAAGAGCAGTTAAAGATGCATGAAGAAGAGAGCGTCGTGTAAGAAAGAGGAACGGGAAGATGATTGGGTGATGTCTTTGTGAGTTCCGTCAACGTTTGTTGAAAAAATGTAATATATCCTGTCTGACATCATCATATCGAATTTGTTTAAATATATCTTTCTGACCTCATTATTAATCTTTTACTGAACATCGTGCTTTATTTGTTAAGAATTATATCCCCTTTCGTATTCTTGATGTTCCGGATAAAGTTTTCGATACGAAGGTCGAAAATTCTGGCTGAAGTTTGTAACTGGGTTTTCTCACTTCCAGGAATATGGTAGTACCTTTAAATAATCCGCGGCTGTAGTCCATTCCTTTTCACGTTCACCTTTCACAGTTGCTCCTCCTTTCTACATTGTAGGCCTATAAACTGTACAACTTAGAATTCGTATTTACATAAGAAGATCTGTGTGTCTTGTATGTTTTTAAAATTACTCTAAATCGGACTAAAAATATTTTCATAGTTGTGTGCAGTTCACTTTTGTTTTCTGATAGTCACATATTTGAGTTCTGTAATGACATCCTGCATTAATTTCTTTCAAGATGGACTCGGAATATTCTCAAAGACCGCTGACAAATACTTGGATCATCTGCAAGCATTGGCACGCTGTTATATCTTAGTCACAAGGTGTTTATGTGATATACAAGTATATTCGAAGTAAACGTATACATATTTTGCACTTTTCTCCCAGTCGGTTTCATTGACGAGACTTTTTGTGACTTCCCTTGGTTTCTTCTGTGGACAGTTCTAGAACAAGTTGTTTCAGATATTTGGTTTTAAGATGAAGCAAGTATGTGTTGTGGTCGTCTGAGTTTTCACACCGTGTTTTAGGCGCGTTCGTATGATAGTCAAAAGCGCTTATTAGCTTCGTCATGTCCGTCTGTCCACCTATCTGCCCCTTCGCCCGCATGTAGCAGCGTGCCTTGCACTGGACTTTCATGAAATTTTATATTGGGAATTTCTGTGAAAGTCTGTGAAGTAACTCCAAATTTTGCTGAAATCGGACAAACGTAGCTGACACTTCACATGGCGAACTGAGTACGTTTTGTTGTTTCCGGCGACATAATTTCGACATAAGAGCATTTTGTTTCTTTCAATATTTTTACATTGTTGACAGTGACATGTAGCTCAACAATACTTACAGAACGAATTGTTGCATTTCCACTGCAACAGTTATTAATTAACGCGCCACAATTTTACGTCATGCCTACATTGTCTTGTTAGTCCCGGAGATAGCCAAAAAAGTTGCCAAATTTCTCTTTCATACCTCCTATATTATTATTTTAGTTCCTCCTTCCTATTTACTGTTTGTCAGTGTCACATAAGTTTATAATTATATAGGCCACCGAACTGCTTGTGGTGACTTAGAAAAGTATATAACTTGTTCTATATATTTAAAAGCCATGTGAGGAGAATTTGGGCCAACGCGCATGTGAGAAGGCACGAAAGGTAAAACTGTTGAATTATTGATCATGAAACTGTAAAGAAGACCGTAAATCTGTACGCTTGTAACTATCATGGACAATAGCATGTGCAAGTAAATGTCACTTTATGCTTCGTCGATGCGTGCTTCTGTTATAATACGAACATATATTAAATAAAGGTTTGTATACACAAAGCGATTGTTCTCTTAATAATTATTAAATGATTTTGCTCTTGATGTACTGCCAAACGTGACATGTATTAACTGAAACATTCAAGCGGACGTACGGATTATCTTTGTTGCTATCGTTACTGTCCTTACAGCCACCAGTGTTTATTATTATTATTATTGGTATTATAATTGTTGGTATTATCGGTATTGTGATCCTTATCATCATCACCACAGAATATTGATTGAGCACTCAAAATTTCATCTGTTGTGTTTTCAGTCAATACTCAAACATACGTAACCTTGTTTCTTTTCTCTGTTATGTTTTTTGTGTACTTATGTTTCATTCGCTTTTGTGTGTTTGTGTACTCTTGCTGGTTTTACAATCGTTCCTGTGTTGTTAAGCCTGCACGTTTATAAACAAGAATTAATTTGCTTACTAGTAATATCAATAGTAGTGACAATAGTAGTGGTAGTACTGTTAGAATGACATCCACTAGAGTGTCAGCATTTCGCGCTGCGTTATTTTGCAGTATTAGGGTCTAACAATTGAAATGTTATCCATCTGCCTTATACGACTGTATTTATTCCTAACACTTTCAGGTACACGTTTGCACTAACTTTTCGTTTGCTCGTTTTTCTGTCTCATGTTATTGTGCACTGCGAAATTTCACAGCAGATTTACGCCGGTGGATATCTTAGTGTAAATCAGACAATACTTTATAACATTCCGACACATTATAAAGGACGGGGGAGAAAATAACAACTACCAATAGGGCTATAGACTAATAATAATGTAATATATTACTACCTAATTATGTGACAAAGTAATCGACTGGTTGGCTAACGTAATGCAATGCTTTCTTCCTAAACAACTGACAATTCTGCAAGTTCTCAATAAATTTAAGTAGTACTGGAATGTTAATCACTTTGTCCATACAATACTGCAAGTGAAAAGTATTCTGAAGTGTTTGAATCCTGTTCACTGGCAGATTAAATAGTTGCTTTGTGATAAATACAAGTCTAAGAATTGTAGTGGTACTGTAAACTATCGTCTCCATGAGAGTTCATCCTGATGTTCAGGGTACGTAGTTTTAGCGATTTAGATTGTCATAATAATTCTTTTCCACTTCTCCTAATATTTTTCCCCTAACTGATAATAAGCATGCATTTCGAAGTTATTCCCTTTTTGCACGTAAGGTAGGGAGTAATACTTTATACATCATGTCAGTGTGAGCGGTGACGAATCGTGGCTTATTTGTATAAAAGTCTGCCACTAAGAAAGGGGACGTACAAGCTTGTGTAATAAGGATAACCGAATGTCAGGTCGTTAGTAATATCAGATGACAGTACAGTATGTTTCACAAGTGAAATCACGATCTTGATGATGAAGCCTTTTTAGACAGTCACGAGTCGAACATTACTATTCGGAATTTTGCATTTTTACCTTCCTACGACCTTACTCTTTTTCTACAACTTTCAGGCATGCACACAACTATTTAATTACCTAATTAATTGTTATGGGTGACATTTCTTTTTGATAATCTAACGGTCGCTGAGCTATTCAGTAAAATATCCGCCGCTTATGAAACGAGAAAATTTATTACCGTCGTCACGAAAGTCCATTATCCTGGGCCATGTGAATTCAGACCACGTTGTCACATCCCATTTATTTTTGCCTTCGTGCATAATAACAAAACAATCTATCAAATTTTCTGTCCACCAAACGTTTCTAATGATGACACTAATTTGCCTTTTTATCAGCTCATTGTACCTAGGATGAAACATATGTTTTATTTTTAAATAATGTCTATTTGAAATTCTCTCAATTCGCGTATACGATGGGTCGGTTCGCATGAGCCCATTTTCCCGCACCATTGCAGTTTTCATGTTGTTTGTTTCACATTCTGAACTACATAATGTGGACTTAAGTTGATGAAATGCTGAGAGTCTGTACTTGGCTCTCTTGCAGCCTTCAGGTAGTGGAGCAACTTATATTTTGAGAGCTTCCTCATGCCTCGTTAAAACCTTCGTAATGGTGAAGATTTGTCTTCAGTTAGAGGTATTTACAAATGGTGTCTTGTTACATTGATTGGTTTTGGCGTTTATTGACGACATTTAGAATACCAAGATGCCGTTTTTGTTCTTTTTACTGCTGATGTCATATATTTATCTAATCCATCCATCCAGCCATTCGTCTGTCTGTCTGTCTGTCTGTCTGTCTGTCAACCTCTATGACCTTAGAGACTATTGCGACGTCGGACATTTATTTTTCCGGGTTCCTACACATCGTATTATATAGCCCAGACTCTTGACCCTTGAAGATGGGACCGATACATTATCCCGAAACGTCGGTAAGCAATTACCACACGACGCCGTGTAAGATCCCAGAAGAGCGCAGATCTCATCAACATCGAGGCGGAAGCCTAAAATCAGTGCCTTTCCACATGTTTACCTGGCAATAGAATCAAGAGTCAGTTTCCGAAACATTTTTCGGTTTTGGCCTACCTGATATACCTAAATGGCTATAGAAACGTGGGAATAAAGGTCTGGAGCTTTACCTCTGTGAACTTTTCCTGTTTTGAAGGAAGAAACCTTGAAATATCCATTCTTTGTAAATTAGTTTTTGAGCAATGGAGTGTGTTTAATTTTAGGGAAAATGATGAATAAACGGCTTTACTTCTGAAATGCGCAAGAAATCTGGACACCATGTCCGTCAGAGAGTATCTTGAAGATTGGAGGACACGCAGTTCGAGATGTGTAGGAGAAAAAGATATTTTGGCAGCTTCTTTCTTGGTCCATCAGTCTCTTCGCGTCACTTCTCCATGGCTACTGGCACGCCCTCCATTGGCAAGGTGCATCAGCATGGTGACCAGTGGCGAACTCTGTCGTTGGTGTAGCACAAATTCTAAGCAATTTATCATACGACTGCTGACAGTAAAGAAAAAATAAGGCAAAATTAATATAAATATGAAAGTTGAACACATATAAAAACAATTTAATTCTGCCATGAAGTGTTTTTTTTAATATCGGGCTTTTTGAGTCGATAACAAATAACGTGGTCCCGAAAAACCATTCCCAATCAGAGTTATAATTTACGTGAAGGCATTACGCGGATGTGTAGTTTGACAAGACCATAATTAAATTCTACAAGCACAGTACTGAGGAGAAGCAGACAATTCGCATGAATGATGATCACGACACTCGAGGCTTGCTCTCTCTGTATACACTTCTATTCGTTTACTTTTCCATTTGGCATAAGTCAACCAATGTAAAGCGATTGTCGCTAGCGAAGGTGTGATGCTCACATGCCCAAGTTCGTTTTATTTTCGGCAAATGTTCTTGAGTTCTGCGTATTTTTATTTATTAATTTGCTCTTCAAACCTCGCTGAACAAATTTATTCAAATAAGAAGATTGAAGTGATTAAAGCCTGCTGTGATATTACACCGTTTACCTTGTGAATACGTGCTTATATTTCGGAGGAGCGTAGCGCGTGCATCTTCATTTACGTGACTACATTTCGGAGGAGCGTAGCGCGTGCATCTTCTTTTACGTGACTACATTTCGGAGGAGCGTAGCGCGTGCATCTTCAGTTACTACAGATGGAGGCATTACGGACCCCACAAACTGTCAACATGGCTTAACATCCCAGAAGACTTTAAGCCTTATCAACATAGCCGTGGTGAAATCAAATCTCACTTTCTAGAGATAACTTATCCATTGCAGCGGGGTTGGGGAATAATATACGCACACATTGCTTTGACACGTTGTTCTTCATTTATTTCCGCTTGTCTAAACTGTTATAACCGACTTCACAATGAAAACACGATCTAAGTCCACTGCTGTTTCGTTACGTAGCAGCAGTGTAATGCTTTTTTTTTTAAAAAAAAAGGTCTTTCATTTATTTCTCTGTAATTACATCAACAGGTACACATTAATCTTATTACAATTGTTCCTTGATGCCAATTGCCCTGTCATGTTGTGTTAGAATTTTCTTCCCTCCTGTTTTTTGAACTGGGATATGCCACCTCGTAAGAGTAGTGAAAAGACGAGAAAAACACTACCTTTGTATCATGGTTTATTTATATCAGGGCATGCTTAGGTCGTTTGTGGCTGTACCTTGTGTACATATTATTTAAGTCGGTCAGATCGTATCTTCCGATGGTCGCGACGAGGGAGTGTAATGCTTCCAGCAGTCGCTGTGCAATGGCATTGTGCTAAATAACAACATTGTTCAACATAAATATATGTTTTTTACTGATATGCACAGGAGCATGCGTGTGCTATATTCATGCATTTGAAAACATCATGTTAGAATTTAGTGTAGGCTAATACAACTATATATAACACGATTTTACCAAATACAATTTTCATTGTAAAAATATCTTTGTGAAAGTAAAGGGTCGAGAAAGACTTACGGTTTGTAATTATGAAAGTTGCCTTACAAGCTATTTGTTTAAGGGGCAGGGACGCAGAGAATTAAAAATTAAGTCCGTACCGCACAGTAAACACGTCCCATGTCGCTTATAAAATTCAGTAAGTTAATTATGTGTAGGGATATAATCGCTATTTGTGCTGAGATCCGTACGAAACACAGAAACTGTGCAGAGAAAGTAGAGAGTTTTAACGTTAAAGCTGGTGGTACGTAAAGTAACCACTAGGCTTTCCAAAGTTAAACACAACTTTGAAAGACGTATGCGTGATTTCAGGCTTCCGCTGCGATGTAGATGATATCTGCGCTCTTCTGGGATATTACGCAGCGTAGAGTGGTAATTCTGTGCCGACATCAACCTGTCGGTCATATCCTCAAGGTTCAAGAAGTCCAAAAAGAAAGCTGTCTTCTTGGACATCTTGAACCTTGAAGATGGGACCGATATGTTGGCCTTGTAAGATGTATATTTATATGTTTTATCTTGAAATGAGGGGAATATCAACTAGTACTGCTCTGAAGTGTTGTGGGGAACGTAGTGTTTGAACGATGAAAGTGGCGGTACATAAGGTAACCACTAGGCTTTAGAGGGTTAAACACAACTTTGTAAGAGGTCTGCTTTTATCCTCCACCTTAAAAGAAAGGGAATATTAACTAGTTCTGCTGTGAAGTGGGAACTGAATTTGAAATCCAGGTCTCAGAACATTTGCTTCTTACCAGCCAGGCCGTCGCTGAGCGAAAGAAGTGACTGTTCCTGCGAAGACTTGGCTCCTTGACAAAAGGCTTGATTGAAGCCAGCGGACTCACAATTGCGGCCCTTTCTTGTAGAGCCTACCCTACCCAGGCTGTAGTTCGTGCTGCTTCAAGCTTCAGAATATGAGCTTCTGTCGTCTCGTGCTCCCGCGGTGAACCTGCATGACAAAGAATTGAAAGACAAATTTTGCACTTGGTTTGTAAAATCCCCAAGTTCTGTGCTATAGAGATTTCCTTTCGTGTTTTTCTCGACAAGTCTCTGCAAAAAATGTTCCCACTTGGCAAAATTCGTTTTGTGTTTTTATTCTATGCTCTGACGACATATCAATGAAACGCAAATTTTCTTTACTATTGAACTGAAGGACTGCAAAATATGATGCGTCTTCAACTGAGTCATGTCGAAATCCGACGATTTCAGCAACAACGCAACATTAG
Source organism: Reticulitermes speratus (assembly GCA_021186555.1). NCBI lineage: Eukaryota > Metazoa > Arthropoda > Insecta > Blattodea > Rhinotermitidae > Reticulitermes > Reticulitermes speratus. The sequence goes on along the minus strand of JAJKFL010000003.1, from coordinate 42,133,520 downwards.
CCTTCTGTTCAAAGAAGCTGTAATTGCAACCGAGTTTTGCATAATATTGCTATGGCTCGTACCTTCGGCTGCTATGGTTTTTGACAAACCTCGCCTTTTTACTCCTCTAAGGATTAGGGTGACAATCTGCATTCATATTTGCGCATCGAGTTGGTAGAATTTAATTTTTCTCCTGTTGATACATAATGGCAACCAAGATAAAGATGCTTGTCAGCCGAGTGGAAGCCACAGCTAAATGCAGGATTTAAACCATCGTGGTAACAGAGTTAACCTGACATGTTAGCATTTTGGATTCGTTGCAAGTACCCAGTATTCGCACTTGTTGTGGTTATCATCGAATGCGAGACATTCTGTACGGAAAATCAAAGCTTTACCTCTCTGTCACCATGTCACTTAAATTCGATCTTACATCGAAGGGAACATGTGTTGTAAGCAATGTACATTGCTTGTAAATTAGAGAAACTAATATGTGTATATATTTATATATACATATATTAATATTTTGTCAATAAATCGAAACAAAATAATTTATATAAATTTATCTATAAATAGGGGCAACTAATGTAACTTATCTATAAACTGAAACAACGTATGTGTACGTACATACATACATACATAGTACATACATATACGTACATATCTGCAAGTGCTCTAAATGATATGATCTTCCAAGCCTTCTATTTTAGATCAGAGAGGCCATCTCGGGAATAAGTAATATAGCCATTACCTACTCAAATGTTTTATGCCACGAACACCTTAAATGCAGTATATTTTGGGCATTTAAAATGCGTAGCCTAACCGACTCAAAGCTTAGATTTACGGCGGAGAGAATTTGAAATAGTGTTATTTGTGTGGGAAAGTAAGATGTGAAAGCGATGAAAATAGGAAAGATGATATTCGGATAATGGTATAGCGTGGTTTAGGTAGTGATCGATATTTTGACGTAGTCAGCATTAAAAATTAAGACCTATATGCAACTTAAATGGAGAGTGTTATTATTATTCTAAGCTATTCTTTTCGGCACCTCGTGGTGTAACGTACACAGGAACAGCCCAACAGCGACGACATGCAAGGACAGACTTCGCTTCAATCCATCATTTTCAGATTATATTTAAGTAGTTAGGTGTTGCATTGTGACTTGCACATTTAAGTGTATTTGTTATATTTGTCCTTATTTTGCTAAAACTATAAGAACAATTGAAAAAGAGGAAATTGGTGTTTTGCTATAGTTTCACATTGAAATCCTGCTTTATAATTCTCATGCGTTGCATAAATGTTTATGTGCGTTTTATTGCAGTATTATCTTAACAAATTTATGCATACTGAACAGAGGTTCAACATTGTGTAAATATTAGGCTGATGTAAACATGACTTTTAAAAATGAGTGCAGGAATGTCTTGGTTTGTGTTTTGGCAGCTGAGGGCTGAAAAGAATTTAGAAGGAATTCCGGTGGCCGTGGTTTTAGCAGCCGAGTTTTGCACATTTCTGCACCTGGACTTTTATTTTAAAAAAGAGCACTGGAATGAATTCTAATTTGAATTTAGTTGCAGTCTACATTCAATTGCTGAACTGTATTCCGCATTTAATTGGCACTAATGACTTTTATAGTTACACTAATATCAAAATTGCATCTCCATAATCACCAAAATCACTGATTAAGCTTCAGACCTGTTCCGGATAGAGGTACTGAAGCTCCAGGTTCCGTCTTTCGTAGGACGGCTCTCTTGTAGATAAAAATTTAATAGCTCCGTTAATGTACGTTAGGATTTCAGAGCAGCTGTAACAGGAAAGGGATTCTTCTTAGAGGCTAAAGGCACAAACTCACACTTCAAAATACCTACTAGGCAAAATGAGTTGCCAGACATTGAAATTTGGTATGTATGAAACAGTTGTTAATACGATTTTTTTCAATTTTGAAGACCCTTTCTTATATGCATACTCATTTCATATGGCGTGAGATGTGATGCTGTGACGGTGATGACCGTAAATATGTGCTACACAATACTACACGGCGTCAGGTTCCTGAACACAGTAACGGTCATTTCACGGAGCGGACGTTTCGCCATCTGTTTTCGTCTGTTGCTAAGCGATCATAGCAAGCTTTAGCGTATAAGGTGTTTTTTTCCTACTTGACCGATAAGCTCCAGCCCAAAGCTTCGCCCGACGCTCTGCCAGCGTTGCGTCGTACGCCACATGTCGGGGAGGTTTGACGGTCGATGACGAGAACTAGACAAACGACCGTAGTAATAATAACCTTTAGAAAGTCTAATAAAATCTCGGGCGTCGGGCCGGCGCTTATCGGTCAAGCAACATATAAACTTGATCTACGTCCACATTGCAATCGTTAACTCTTAAAGCGATCGCATATGGCGCCACAGTAGTAAATCTTGAACATGGGCGAAGAAAAGTGTTTTATACGATTATACTCGTATGTCTATTTACTTATTTGCTGAGTCGCATTGTATCGTTTCGGTGATGCGCCTGCTAACCCCAAGTTTTCTGCAGTGCACAGCACATCCCTTGTGTTTACAATATTCTTGGAATACTTTATTACCTACCTTGCATTACTTTAGTTATTAGCGCTTGTTCTGTATTTTGTTTCCTGTTTTGTAACCTGTCGATCCTACGAACAGTCTCGTTCATGTTCTCCCCCCAAACTCAGTTCTGCTTTTTTTTTCGCCTGGTTTTGCCGTTTACATTTAATTTTGTATGCCAGAGTACCTCACTGTCTCTGTTCAGTGTTGTTGACCGTGAGTGGCTATCTGAGTGCTGCCTCCTCGTTGATACGTGGCCATTTGCTGTTCAGCAGTTCCTGTCTCCACCGCCGCATTTTTGGGCATTTCAGCAATAGACAGAATCCGCTCTCCTCCTCCGTGTATAGTAGGCATCTGGTCCTCTCCTTCCCCCCTCCCACCTTGTCCTCACATTTTCCAAATTTTCAGCCTGATCCACTATAAGATTAAACTGAAATAAAAAGAATTATTACGTAATATGACAGCTTGGTTTCAGAAAATCAGAAAGGAGAATGCCTACTTGGCCTGATTTTCTTTTAAAAAAAAACGAAGATTATAAGGACAGCAGTTCGTTAGTCACTGCTGATACAGAAATGAATCAGCTGTCGTGAAGTATTTTTAATCTCAGTAGACTAATAGATTTACGTGAGTTGAAAGCTTCACGCTGCGTCCGATTTTTACGCGACGGATGTAATCCTGATAGAGCCTGTTTTCGAGAGTGGTAGAAAAGAATTATCCTTGTCTTTTCCGGCAGTCTGACCGCGGTCATTCAGTCCGTAGTCAGTCACTGAGCTGTTGCCGGTCGGTCTGTTTGGACTGGCACTTGTTACGAAACTGGTAAATCCAAAGTTGGTGATCTGCACTGGGACTCACACTGTCGCTTTCTATCTGCTAATCAGTGAATTTAAAACTTTAATTTCATAGTTTTTTTGTACAAATGCAAAGAGAAACAGCCACGTGAATGTATTTTCAGCAGGGCTAATAACGGCTGTGATAGGTATTACTTAAGTCAATTATAATGTCCCAAATGTTTGAAGCTGGCAACACTGTCATGCCATATACTGGATGTTCGTTTTAAAACTAGTAGCAGGAATTAGTAATGATTTATTTAACAGCAGGGAATTCGTAAGGATATTCTTTGGGCTGTATTCAAACAACACACTCATCATAGCCAGTCGCTGTTAGAGAAAAGGACCGCTAAAAAGCTCAAACAGAACAAGACAGGGCTATTTCCAGCCTATTGTGTCAATAAAGAAAATTATTAGACGAAAAACTGAGGGATTAGAGCGTGACTAACAAGAGACTAATTACTTTTCTTGGGGTCTTCTTAGTCCTATATAATTATGGGGATTTTTTGTTTGAACTTGTGCACCTCCTTTTCACTTTCCTGTATATAGGCCTGCCATGTGCGGAATATGAATTTAAGTAAAGGCAGTAAAGAGAATTAATTATTACAAAATACGAAGTTAAGCAATTTTATGACATGTAGCAAGAAATATTATTTGAGTGGTATGCAGCTGCGGGGCTCATGTGTTTCGCTTATTTGTACATTTTGGAAATCCCCCCCCCCCCCTCGCCGCAGAAGATTTGTTAAAAAGTGACGTAAGAGACGTTAGCCCGTGTGAGAACTTTTGAGTATAAAATAAATTGAAATCTTTGACTGAAATTCTGTGATTTTGAACTACATGTGAAGGGGACACTCTTGTGATAACCGGAGGACAGGCAAACTGCGCGCCGCCAGGTATTTCAGATGGCAATTACATCCAAACTGCCGAATGTTAAGAGGGAGTTTTGTAGACAGCGACCCGAGTTCGCTGCAAGCATGTCTGATTCCCCAGTCAAAATCAGTGTTTACAAACAGACTGACCTTCTTGTATATTTCCTTATCAAACGGAAATGTACGTGTGACAGCTTCTCAGCTAGGTAGCGTAGTAGATAAAATGGCTAGGCTGCGGAATGGAAAATCGGAGAATCATTGTTCGAATTTCCGACAATGGGCGGAAATTTCTGACTTCGCTTCTGTGTTCTGACCGACTGTGGGGCTCATCCAGTCGTCTTTCCAGTCGGTACTGGGGACTCATTCCCTCGGGGGGTAAAGAAATATGAGCTTTGAAGCTAACTGCTCACCCCTGTACATTGTCGAAGTTTGAAAGAGTAGGACGGACCTGTATATATATTACCCTATACGTGCTTCTTCCGTGGCGTGGTGTTTTGTTAATTAAGTGCGTGGTCATTTTGCGTCTTTCACTTTGTCGCTTTACTTACTTATTACAGGTTTTCTTGATGTGTAAGAATTGGTTGATTTTTTTTTTGTTTGGGTGCAGAATGTCGTTGAATTTCAGCATACTTTGAAAATCAGAGTAACTTGGCTTGAAGACTGTTCATACAGTGGTATTAACCTTTTCTCTTTTAATTTGCTCTTCAATTAACCTCGAAGAAGCGAATTCTTCTAGAAAATTTAAGAGTTTTTGGCTGTTGTAAATACTGATCACCTTTTTTAAAGCACAGAGGTTCAGTACCGTGCCCGCAGCCTCTCACAATACAAACTTATGTTTTCAAGTTGCATTCAGTTTACGTCTTTCCACTCTGTAATGTGATGTCCATTACTGTTTTCCTTCAGCTACCCAAGACCGGTTTAACACATTTCTGAGACCAGACCGCCAATCTGGTGCCCTGCCTACCTGTTGTCCTGAACTTGCAATCCAAATAGAACTTTGTAAGAATTAACTTACAAAACATTTTTGACACAAAATCGGAAAGGCAGCTGACCTTAAACCCCTCTCCGCCAAAGGGTGGGGGCCCCCTGCAGCGAAACATATTGCCTCTTAATTCTTCTCTTCCCTTCAGGTTTTCTGATTAATAGTTGTATAAAGTTTATCGTCTGTCCATGCGTGCTACATGCTCAGAGCACCTTTGGTCATAGATCTGGTCGTGTAGGTATTTTTTAAACAGCACAACATACGATTCTCCGCCTTACATGCTTCTAATTTCGCACTGCTCCTATTTACTGTCTTGTACATTTCAGATTTGCACTACCCTTGGTGACGTCTCCTCTGCCCACACTCATAGTGACCTCGGTACAAACTTTTAAGTTTTCATGAACACACCGACTTTGGGTGTAGCATCGTTACAGTGAAGTTCAGAGACTAATTGACGTCGTGTCACGTAACTCCAACAGCGTAAACATTAGAAACTTTAAATAGAAGGGACAGTGAAGAGGAAAGCGTGGAGAAAGAAATTTTTGTTGACTTAACAATACAAAAATTCTTAATCTTGACCTTTTAAAAAGCTAGAGAAGTAAGTAAGTCTGTCTTCGCAACTAAGCTACACATTAGAGGAGAAGAAAGACTTTTACATTAAGGTTTAATGTTGGTCGTTACTGTATAATCTGAAGCTTAGAATTGAGCCTTAATGACGCAAGTCGAGACTTGCGGACTTTTCCTTGGTAGGGAAACATTTGAACGTATCTTTCAAGCAGGCAGTACGTGAATGTAAGCTCTTAGTTGTTTCTTCTGAATTAGCATATTTAGTTAATGGTGTAGACATTTATTAAGTTGCTTTCCTTACGTCAAACTGGAACTCCTGACGAGCAGGAAGACTGAAGTCTCGCATAAGGACAGTCGTGTGTTAAGGTTAGCTCTTCTAACTGAAGCTGGAACATGACATTAATATTATGGCCTTCCCTTGCCAGACACGAAGGTAAATCACAATTAAAGGAAGTTTATTAATAGCATTCGAGGTAGTAACCATGCAGCGCATAGACAGCACTTTATTTTCTGTACAACCTACTTAGTTTGCAGTGCCTTTTGTGTCACCCATTCGAACACTCCATGAGTATCCTAATTCAAATTCCAATAGAATAAAATGTTTTAGGTTTGGCTTTAAGCCATTCTTACTCAGCTTCGTTTATTGACTGATGCTCGTTACAGACGTATTTTTATCAGTGCTGATTTTTCAGTTGTCCCGGATACGAAGATCGATGTGCTTCTTGATCTGAACCTATGCACTCAATGACTGCCGAGCACCCTTTCTGCCAGCAATACAGGTTTCCATCTTTGGATCCTACCACCCACCCGTTAAATTTTCCTCTTTCGTACAGTTACTGAACTGCCACTCTTCCATAGATTTTAGTACTTTTCACATTCTCTGACCACAGAAACTGGGTAACAAATCGAGGTCCTTATTTGGTGAATTTTCTCAGTGGCGCAGCTGTATTGAACGTGTCGCCTTGTAATCACTAGGAGGAAGATATTATAATCAAGTAGGTGCAAATGAGGAAAGTTCAGATAGCTTATTTCCACACGTTTACTTTGGATTCTTCTTTGTGTCAGGAGGTTTCCATATCATGGTCCGCGAAGAACGTCTGTTGGTGTCGTTTTACCACCGTGTGAAAGAAAATCAAAGTTCGTTCATTTTACCAAACAAAACTTAGGCCTCATGTTAGTTCTGTAAAGCTATAAAACATTAGTTATAGTAATACGGTGTATTTCTTATTTACGAATCTTGATTAAAGGGCCTACTAAGCTCACATAAAGAATTTCGTCGTTTTCTTTATTTGGTATTTAAACCCCTTTTTTTTGCTGTAAACATAATACAGCACTGACTCTATTTCTAATGCCGGTGCAAATGTTGCGGTGTCAGTTGAACCTCAGATATTACAACAATTTGTAACAAATGTTGGGGCATTATACATCTCAATTATACTGATTATCAAACATTCCTCTTCCAGAGGGGTCCTTCCGAGTGTACGTGTGTGTGTGTGTCATTGAGTGTGGTCACGTGCAACAGTAGCCCTCTACACCTAGAATGAGTACATAGAAGGAGGTCAGAATGAGAAAGAAAGAGCTATAAATTATCAGATTTATCTTTATCTTACATGATTTTTCGGGACCGAATAGTGTTTTCATGTTTCGATAAATGTTTGTTAACAGTTCATGTTTACGGCAACTGATGTCTGCTTTCAGAATATTCATTGTTACGCGTATAGCAGGGCCATTCAGAGTCGATGAACTTCGATTAAGTTTCCTACTAATGAGCTTGGATAAGCCAACGTTCGTAAGAGCTTTATCGAGTAGTAATTGCTCTATCAAGTTTACGACTCTACTGGACACTATGAATTCACTAAGCATGGATTTTTAAATATTCACCGGCAAACTTGCAGTGAATATAGTAAACTGTAACTTAAACACGATGGATTCTTATATGAAGTGTTGGCTGTTCAGTCCAGCAGTATATCTCACGTTTACAAATATTCATTTCCTTATTTATGAACTGTACAACGATGGACTTTTTAATTATAATTTATTTTAAATTTTTATTTAAATGCACTGAATTATTTGCATCGGTTACAATCTTTATGCAGGTAGTTTGTGGAATAATCTCCTGTTCACTAGTAGAGCAGTGGCACTTAAGCCTGCAGCATTTTCCTGGAAACGTGTTTAATCATTATTCTTTTCACTTGTGCAGCCTGTTAAGTGTAACTGACAGAGCAATGTGCATGAGCCGCCTCTACGTATTTCGGTAAGATGTGCCTCTCTTATACATTAAATTACGCTCATCGTTTAGGAATCCCCTTTTTTCTTCTACTGCAAACTGTAAATATAGTCAGAATTCCATCGACGAAATTAAATTTCGCTTATACGAGTATTTGTACCATATGTGTGTTACAAGTTATCTAAGCTGTAGGAGTAGAGGCATAATTCAACAAAGAGCGAAAGCCGAGAGTCGCAGAGGATGGAAAGCACCTACATCGTATTGTTCGGATGGGGGTGTGTTAGCAACTACAATAACTCACCGCGTGGCGTGGTGACGCTGTTTTTAATTAAAACCTAGCAGCCATTTCACTCGCACAGTCTATTAAGCTTGCGAGGGCCTTGAGATTTCTGCAAGAAGCTTCACTGAAATGCGGTGCGTATAAACACGCCGTGCTCAGCGTTGGGCAAAATGCATCTGACTGTGTCCTTGAGTGACTGTGCAGAGAGGCCGTGTCGTAATAACTACACAGCTTTTCACGCACGCGGGGGAAATGAGAAAAGCATACGCACTTTTGCCTTGGAGAACCTGAAAGTAGAAGACAATTAAAGGGAATTAAAATGTTTGTAATTATTTGTAAAAGTGGTTGGGTTTGCAGTATTGCAAAGGATCTTAGGTAAATGGGGTTTGAGGGTGCGAACTGGATTTAACTTTCTCAGAATAAGTTTCAGCACTTGTCTCTAGTGAGAATGGAAGTGAACATTTGGATTTAGCAAAAGAGAGGGGCGTATTTCTGCTGGTTAAAATAATTTAGCGTATCAAAAATATTTCTGCTCTCTCCAATTAATTGATCATCTAGCTGTTAATTGAAAAGCTATTATGTAAATTTCAAAAGTCTCTCTTAATTATAGAGTATATCGTCATAGTTACAATAATTGTGAGATTTTAGATTATTTAAATATGATTTATTATCAGTGCAAATTGTTACAAACTGATGCAGATTATAGCGTGTAGATCGACAACAGTGGTTATAGTCATCTCTATTTCTATAGCATTGTGTGCCCTTTTATCTCTGTCTTGTTTCAATTCGTTCAGTTTTCTCCTGTTCAATTCCGAACTTTTAGGTTTCAATTCTCTTTTATTTTTCTTACTGTCTCAATCCATGTGAGCTGCGGGAAAGAAGGAAGGACGAATAGAATTTAATCCTTTCTTCTACAGTAACCTCCACTTCAATATACCTACGTCAATGCTAACAGAAACCCAAAAGGAAGAAGTGCACCCGTACAGAGAAATCTTTCAAAATATTATTCACATTTCCTGCATGCTGACATACGGTGGAAGCACAGTAAACCGAGATTACAGTAATTTTAAACTTTTTCTATATGCTGATGTTAATATTTAGTCCTACATTCGTGGTGTAGACATCATCAAAAAGATATTGAATAAAATATTTACACTTAGATCACGTACAAACATCGGCTATACTACTAAGCTGTCTTTACAGTGTTTAAAGATGGCTGTGTTCAGTGTTTTAAACGTCTGTTCATCACTTAGAAGACAAAATGGAATTGAGCTCATTTCTTCCAGTAGTGGAAGGGACAGCGGCGTTTCTCTGCCGAATAAAGGGCGCCTGTTGACTACTATTATCGGCGTCATTTTTCCAGGCCTTTTGAAGTGCGCGTCGTCCATATTTAGTGAAATCATTATATGAAAGTGTCCGTCAGTGGCTGTAAAAACAATGACAGGCTTATCTGTGTAAACCGCATATATAATGAAATGTTATATGTTACGTTTATTGTCCGACAAATGTACACTTTTATTCACTATTAATTTGTGAAACACAGTGCTACATGTTTCGAACCTTATCCCGGTTCATCTTCAGGGACTTCAGTATTTTAAATTACACTGATTTTTGACATCAGTGGTACAATTTATACACTGGTTAAAATGGTAAAAAATGAATAATGTATCAGTTTGTTTGTATGAAATTTTACAATGACGTTATGCACTGTTAAAATGATAAAGCGTGCTATATAGCAGTTGTTTGTTTTGATGCTACAAATCAAGTTATACACAGGTTTAAAATGGTAAAACTTGAATAATATTAAGAAATCTCTTATATTTTTCCGTTGAATTTTTAACAGGATTTCGTCTAGTATTTTATAACTACGAAGCATATCAGTTGTTTACAAAGGCGTTTCTTAAGTCTCTACAGAAGCAATGAAATTGCTTTTTACTGTAAACTCTTTTGAATACATATTCCCATGAACATTTGTCTTATATTTACTGGCGCCGCGGCGTGTAATCCTCGCTTTATCAGCTAAATGTTTGCCACGCAACAAAACAGAGCCGTGTGCAGATCGGTTTTACGCTCTATGCAACAGCTCAGGCCACAGAAGGGAACGGACAAAGAGATGAGAATTTGTACGAAGTTTTTTCTTGTAATGGCACCGCGGATTGCTTTACAGGCGAGAACATCCTTCCGTACCACCAAAGAGTATGGGCACATGTGATTCTCTGTAATAATTCTTATTGAGTGAACCATTTGGCAAGGTAAGGATATATGCATCTAAATTAACTAGGACATCCTGATCTCGGGTGCGTTTTGCATACGTGATACTTCAGCGAATAAATTAATTCTATTCTCAGACGATAGTTCCGTGTTTTACTGAGTTTTTAGGCGCATTCGCAAAATTTCGAAAAGCGACTATTAGCTTCGTCATGTCTGTCTGACTGTCTGTCTGTTTGTCCGTCCGCATGGAACAACGCTGCTCCCATTGGACGGATCTTCATGAAATTTTATATTTGAATATTTATCGAAAATGTGTCGAGAAAATTCAAGTTTCATTAAAATCTGTCAAGAGTAACGGGCACTTTACACGAAAACGTGTGTACATTTATGATAATATCTCGCTGAAGTATTCTCAGAATGAGAAATGTTTGAGACAAAAGTTGTAGAGATAATCAAAACATATTTTATGTTTAATAACTTTTCTCCGAAAATCGTGCAGTTTGTGATATATGTGGAAAAATATTGTAGAGACAGACAGGCCACAGATGACAGTATGGCGCATGCGCTGTGCGTGCTGGATAACTAAGACTGTAGACACACTCATAATATGTAAAAATAAGCATTGCTTTTCCGCGGCAACAAAGGTTACACGAACGCAACTCAATGTTACGTTATACGTAAATTGCCTGTCTTGATGTTTTTGTTGGTAACATACAAATGTGGCATTAAACGGTGCCGGGTTTCTTGTCGACCTTCCCAGTTCATTCATTCTGTAGTCTGTCTTACGACAGGTCCGTATGGTAACATAAATAATAACATATATCAATAAACCACAACCACACATTGAAAGACTGCAGCAGAACCATCTATCGATATACTGTCTTTATTAACCTTTTAAAGCCTAATGGTTACTGGATGCATCAACAGTTTTAACATTCAAAAATTCTACATTCTGCCCACACTGTATTTATGTGTATTGTATTTATATTACAACAAACACCGCCTTTTGCCTTATATAACATAAGTCGATTTGTTTTATAACCGAGATGAAAAGTGTTTACTGCGCGGTACGAACTGGGTCTTTAAATGAAACAGTTTACGCTTCGTCTTTAAAGGGATAAATAAATAATCAGAAAGTGGGAGTGTTTTCAGCATAATACTGATGTGACTAATCAAGCAGTATCACAGACTTTTGGGTAATGAAGTACGGAGTTTTGTTTCTGTGTAGGCCTCTGTCTAGTTACATGTCCTGGCAGGAACATACCGTGAAGAGACTCGGTGCGTACCGAAGTTGCAGTCGAAAATAAAACGCATATTTTTGGATGTCTGCTTCTGCGTCACTAAAATGTAGCCATATTCACTGTGAAATCTAGAATTCTGTATACTTTTTGACAGTCCAATTTGCTGAAGTAGAAGTGTTTCCCAAAGTTGTATGAAAATTTGAAAGTTTTCTTTTCGAGAGACAAGTTTGTTACTCTTTATCTCTCACTGAATGTTCAATAGTTGTCCGACGTTCTGAAAGGCAAACAAACCCCGCAACACCTCATTATACCAGAACTTCAACCAGTGACGACACCCAGACATTTTATCAAGTTCGTTTCATCCTGAGGCTCAGCGGAGTACTTTGACGCTATTTCTGGCTTCTTTTATGTTCTTGCGACACATACCTACATGACGCTGTCATAAAACCTTGTTTATTACACTACTTAGATGGAATCCAAGACTGTTCTGTTTAAAGTGTGTGGTATTTGCTTTCAAAGGGATTCAAAAAGAAACACACCACGTATATTTTGCACTCTGGGAAGAACGAAGTAAAAGCTCTGTTCCTGAAGCTGGTTGGGCCATAGCGATGTGGGGCACGGGAAACAATGGGTCCTCAAAGTCCGTAAAGAGCCATGTAAAGACACGCTTTTAAGTTGTAGCGCTTTCAGTCGGTCCGAAGCCCTTAACTTGGAACTTTGCAGCATGTGTCACGTTTGCCAAAGACGAACTAACCTTAAATGCTGAATGCTTTAACATATTACGCTTCTAGCTTAGTTGGTCCACATTCCTATTTATGATAGCCTAAAATATTGAACTGTGTGGCCAAAAATTCGAAGAGTATCTTCAGGATTTCTCCATGTTCTTTCCAGAAAGCGCCTTATTTATATGCGTTCTTGATTCTGGAATACATGATCCAATTACATACATAATCATGAGTGCCTGTTCTTCTCGTTTACCTATTTTCGCCTTTCTCGGGCTGTTTATTTACGGCCAGCCATAGTGAGTGTATACTCCCTGCTTAAGAAATGATAATGGAATGATAATTCTAAAGTGAATTTTAAGAAAATGATATACGGCGATATTGCCTGACGTTATGTGGATCCTTACAGGGAATAATGTCGGGCTGTTGTCAATGCGTTAATGAACCTTCGTATTCCACATAAGGTTGGGAGTTACTTTTCCATCTGTGCAACCATTATCAGCTCACGGAAATAGGGTGCATTATATGTTAAAAGTTCGGTGTAGTTCAGATTTCAAATAGCCCTGGAATTACACCAAGGTAGACGTGATTATGTTTGTTGATTCTTTATTTGGGCTGTCGTAACGACACGGTCAGTATCGTACAATGTACAGTTATTGGTGGAAAATCATCACAGTATTTTCCTTGAAGGTCAGAAAGAAACCACGAGAATACTCAGGAGAATCAGTTTCCGAGCAGAGTTAAATCCCATGACCTTCCAAATACGACGGAGTCGGTGACATAGGTATATAATTTGCAGAAATTGATTTAGGTTAGATGGAGATTTGCACAAGGCTGCACTTAGAAATGCGTGCAAGAAAGCGTTTTCAGAATTATTTTCTTGACAATTTTAAAACAATTACGACTATTATCTCAATTTTTAATTAGTGCAGGTTTTTCCCAAGTACAGTAATTACACATAATTAATGTAGTTTACTCCTGCCTGTTACTGAAGCCATTCAGTGGCTCAGTATGAAGATATGAACATGTTCCACATGCTGTTATAAAATGAAACATGCTTAGACTTGGAGCTTTCACTAGACTCTGCTGGGACCATCAGCCATGTTATACCTGGCTGAAAACTGAACTTTTCGGAGGCATGCGTTTTCTCCATCATCGGGGTCGATATGGTAAGAAATCGCCCAACGGACAACTGTATGATGACTGGCCTTCGACCCATCTGTACCGCGGTTGATATCCAGAGATCGTTCGATGGGAGAAAAGTGCGTTTAATTTGAAAGTATAATTTACCCATAATTTATGGATAAAAGTAGCTGACAAATACAGTTGCACTGAGAGTTAGAGTTTATTTTATATTTTTACTCCCATTTTTAAACGACAGTTAAAGTCAAATCGTCAGCGTACTTAAACAGTTGCAACTGTGTTTTGAATTGAAATATGCGTAGGTCCAGCTATCGAGTTATTAAATTGCAGCCGAAGGTCATAGATTCAGTGCAGCTGTGTGGCAAGTGGGCGTTGCGCGTTCGCAGCCAGATGGGCTTTTTAATGCTGCAAACTGGAGAACAAAGGAAAAAGAAGCAGAATAATACAGAACGTAACAAAAGTTGAGAACGTGAGATATAAAGAAGAAATAGTGTAGGAGTGAAATATGAAATTATACAGCAGTGCGGTTTTTCGCTCATCTTTAAGACATTACAGAGATGTACGACGATCAAAGAGCTGTGCCTGTTTGGAATCGAATTATAAGTTGAAGAGAAATTAAAGAGTGAAAAGAAAATTATAATTTCTGGTACAGTTATGACGTCCCGCCTTGACAAATATAAATTTCAAACGTGTTTTGTAAAAAATGACGTTTTGATTGTTGAAATTCTGTCACTTTATTTCTTTAACTTTTCAGTCACTAACGTGATTTTGATACATTTGTTCCTGCCTGTTGAAAGTGTATGCGAATATTTCAAGTGGAAATAAGTTAAGAATCTTTTATTGTCCAATGTAATTAAAATTGTTTTTTGTATATTTTGTATTCATAAATCGCAGATAATAAATATACGACGATGGAATGATCAGAGCCATTTGTAAATCAGAAATGGTTTTTACTGGAGACATACGTAATATTAAAGCTTAGGAAACATATTTCATTTTCAGCCACATCAGCTCATAACTTCTACCATAATAGGAAGATACAAATTTTACGGTCTCCTATTTTCTGCTCACGTTTTCAGATTCGCGAGTAGATCTAAGGGAAAAGTAAGAACTTACCACATTTTCCGATATAGTCTGACCTCTGGTATTCACATTGCTGTGTCAGTATACTGCCTGATGGGGATAAAGTGGAAATGTGTATCCTTCAACAATTCTTTTACAGAGGAAGATATTTAAATATTAATGACTGGTGTCTCTACTGACCACTAAGCTGTAAACGGCAACACCAATTAATTCTACTCACAAATTACACACCAACGAATTGCACTATATTTTTTCTTTTTATTCTTTAACCCCTACATATGTTTCAGCCTTTACAAGGCCATCTTCAGGGGGTTCGTAATCTACATTTACTTTACATCCATTGTTTATGTCTGCAATTATGTTATGTATCACATGTAGTCAAGTTTTGTTGGCGTGTAATTTGTGATTTGTTTAAAAAATGCACGGTGAAGATAACATAAAATTCTCCAATTAATTCTAGTTATGTTGTGAATAAGTTTGCTTTCCGTCTATGGTAATTTGCTAAATATTGATACACAAGGACCGAATGTATAAAATAATTTTGTTGTTTTGGTATAATAGACAACTTATAGCCAGTGCTGTTGTGCAGTGTCGTTTTGTATGCATTGTTGTGACCAACTGCATTAATACGTATGTTCGTACTGACGGGATGTCACTGTGTTTTGTGGACGTTCATCACACCAAGAAGGCAGATACTGAGAACTGCAGTTGTGGAAGAGGAACATGCGGAACTTCGTGTTGAAAAATAACATTTGTAGTGGCTGATAATAGCGATTACCGTAGCCTTTATCAACTTACTGTTGTGCCGTGTGGGATGCAGAGCGACTCGAGTTCTCCTGAGATTTATGTGACGTTATCATGTTACGAATGCTTGAATTTATAATGTGATTTTCTTAAGTATGCAAAGAAAATTGGTACGTTTAGAAGAAGTAAAGGTAGTTATAGAATAATGAGGTTAGAGAAAGATGTCCCATGATTCGACTCTGAGCGTTTTTCCCTATATTCCACTCCGTCACCCTAGCCATTCCGTATTCTGGAGTGCTGATATATCTGGAGTTTGAATTCATGCCTTTAAATCATAGAAGATATTTGGGGAGGAGTGACTCAGATGTATTTATTCTACTTGTTCGAAAAATGCGCATTTTCAGCACTTTTTAATTACAGGAATATCTGCTTGCGTGTTTGTGCCTATTACCACCACACTACTTTCTTGCGCACACACACACACCAGACGTATGGCGCGAGGTGAAGTGACATATTCCGCAAATGACCACCGCTATGAGCTTTTTGACATAGAAAAGTGGAACTGGAGACTAACACAGCGGTAAAAAGAAAGGTAGAAGCATACAGTGACGTAACTACCACTATTTATAGACTTATTTACGTTACAATATCAAGTGATTGAAAGTCATTATGTTTACATGTAAATTCGTGTTTTCGAACACGTACTGTGTCGCCTTTTCCTGAAGCGTGTGTGGCTTATGTGTTTGGTTTATAAATGTATGTTTTTCCTACCAATGTGCTGGGTAAAAACGGACGTCGCCTTTTCATCGCTGGAGGCAACACAGCTTAATACTTGGGGATATTGAAAACATTATATTGTACGAGAAACTTCCCTTTGAATTTCAACTTGCATTCTTATGTCGGTTCATTAACATTTGCCCACTAATTTAGTGCCGTTCTCATTACAATAACTCTTTCGTTTACTGACACAAAGTTAGTTTCTTCCTTTACTGGCACAATTCGTTAAAAAGCCTTTCTTCAGGTAGAACATTTCACTTCAGCCTGCATATTAACTTTACATAATTTTGAATGAAACCATTATATAATTTGAATTTCAGGTTGTCGGATAGACACTGAAGTCAGAATATAAATTGCTAGAACTTCAAAGGCTCAGTGGTGTGGTTGTAATGTCTTTGTGGCGTGATTCATATTACCACCCAGTACTAAATTGCATTTTACTCAGATGGTCGTTGCGTAAACTTTACACTGTACGTTGGTGTTGCAAAGCACTGGTCTTTTACAGCCGTATGAGTGAAAGCGACAGAGCATATGTTTCATGAACAAAGCCTTGCACTGTCTGTCGCACCATGTGTCCTGTTCGGTGTGGGTCAGTGTTATGCTTTGAAATATGACTTCTATAGGATGCCTTGGCGTCGTGAAAAGCAAACGTTACTTACTAATTTATGGGGACCATTCTAATATTATCCTCACATTCATGTTCAGCGTTTCATATTGGTATCTGATTTTCAGTTTTTGTGATACAAATATTATGTGTATACCTCTGCGCCTATGATCTGTGCATGTCCATCCATGGCATCCAATTCCATTTATGCTTACGTTTTCCAATTTGGACGCTGTGAGCATTGATTATATGCATCCTGATTTCGTTCCGTAAGTCCTTAGACGTGACACAGTTTACAAAATGAGACTTACCAACAAATTATTATTTGCACATCGTTCTGAAGTAGTGACAAACACTAGTATCGAGAGGTCTTAACATCCCCCACTTTCGTTCTCTCTTCCATGTTGCGGTTCATAAAACATCATTCACATTCAGAGTCAAAGAAATTCTGCTATAACTAACTAACTCCATGGAGCAGAGTCCTCCTTGAGAAGCTAACAGGTCGTCAGCTAGTTAAGAAATTCCTCGCGTTTTATGGAACCCGAAGGTTCATTCTGCTATACCGTTTCAAAATTCTTTTAGTTTACAGGACGTGTAAGATGCGTGAGAGATCATTCATTCGGTAGCCCTGATGATACCAACGAGTGTACAGGGGAAATAGTCTAGCTTCTGGTCATTTGGTCAACTTTTCTTTTTCATGCCCGCTTTTCTTCTACTTTATTTTTATCCTCGTATTCGCGTCTAACGACTCGTTCACTGCTGGAGTTTCCCCACCCGCACCTCCCACATTTCTACTGCGATTCTTACTTTTTCTTCCCAACTTCTTTTCATCGTCCTAGTTCTTCTCCTTGGTCCATTACTTCTACACCCACAGTCCCCTCGTACCACTCAAATTTGATCAATCTAATTCTGTTCCTTTTATCCCGTGATCATTTGGATCTCCTTAGTTTTATTGCTTTTCTTGTGCCCTTCTTCGGTTTTATTTCCAGTCATTCTTCTTTTCTAATCACTCACGTTGACGATCCCTGTCAGCACTCCGTTAGATCCAGAAGACAATTGTTCCAGTGCATCACACACCTGCCAAGGAACAGTTGTGAAATAAAATATATAATATTGTAACGCAGCAAGTAGCGTAAGTGACTGATCGACATAGATGCATTTAGTGACTGGTAAGTGGCAATAGTAAAGGGCAAGATGTGTAGGTAACCGCATACTGTGTTATTATTCGACAGTAACAATGACTTGCAAGGAACGGTAGTGCATTGTTGACTAGCAAAGAACGTTAGTAGTTAGTGAGACACGGCGAGTGACACGCGCTTTTATTAAATGGCGTACAGCATTGTTGGTGACGGAGGACATTGTTGACTAAAACCGGGCATCAGTGACGACTGTGAGGCTTTAATGACTGACAAGAGGTATATTAATTTGTATGCAAAGTTAATGACTAGCGTGGGAATTTACTGACTACACAGCGTTCATGGGAACGTGTATTTTGATAGGGCGAAGTGTAGTGTTGTTTGAAATTGTAATGAAATTAAACTAGCCACAGACTTAAGCAGCTAAGTTCAGTGTGTAAATGAGGCAAGGAATTATGAGGCACATATTAAATTTCAGGTTTCTCCCGACTCTTGTATTTGAACTGATAAGACAGGTTACAAAACATTCACGTAAGCCACATGTTGTTTTATCTTAATGGCCTCATAAGGCATGGGCCGGTCACTTCAACTTTCTTCCTTAATAATCTTACATGTTACGACATACAAATAAGCACTAATCTCAGACAATTACTGCATACTTTAGTGTACTATCTGTCTTAATGTCCAGACGTCAGATGCGCCGTGGGATTTTTGCTCAGTTTAAATTGTTTTAATAACGTGATATAAACAACTGAAAGTTACAGTTCGTATTAACAAACAGGCAATCAGTTTAAATGCTAGAAATGTCGGCAGTGTAGACAGGGGAAGAAAGGAGGAGGGGTGGTAGAGAGAAATATTAGCGTGTATATTCCTTTACTCTCCACGCCTTTGGAGCAATTCCAGGAAACCAGCTGCACGACCACTCACCCCATCTTATGTTATGAAATACAACTAAAGTGACATTTAAGAGCCCAAGGCTAACGACAAATGAACTATCATATATCACTTCCACATCTCTCTCGCAAGTATTGAAGATTTGTAGCTTCAAGTACAGTCGCTTCTGCTAGGCGCGTGATATTTTGCTGATCTTTTTATAATCTCGAATTACAGTAGCAGATGTAACGTAATTTCTTGTAGGTTTGCTGAGACAGAAAGTCATAAAGTATACTTTCAGCTTGTATTCATTTTGCAATAAAGAGCAGCTACCAGAATAACTCACGTAGCGTAAGACGTTATCATAGTAAATGCCTAGATCGAAATTACGTGAAGTGATTTTGTTTGCGATATGAGAGGTACAGAAATGAGTAGTTTGTGAATAAGTTATTGTACATGTGAACAGAGGCTTGCCTTTTTCGTTGCGATTTCGCTTGTAGCAGGTACGAGGTAAACAGTCAAAGTTGCGCCCTCGTACAAGTTACGATATGATAAACTTTATGTTGCGATATATTTCGGTGTGTGTTCTGGCTTTGTCGGTTGTGTCCATTCACTTTTATTGCGATATATTTATAATTACGAAATGATGTTAACTGTTACCTGTTCAGGCGGCAATGTTTTCTGTGGTTTTAAAGAAAACCCCTTCGAGAAGACATGCAGTGCAGTCACGTCGGAGAAGTTGCCGCACGAGCACGGCGGAGACTGCAAAAGTAGCTGTCGCCAGCATCCCAAAGGCACTGAGAACTAATGCACTGTCACGGAGAATCAAATACAGTGAGCTGATCAGCTATCGGAGACATATGCGGAAAAGTCGGACGCTTCTGCCGTCATGACTCGACTCTTAGAAAAGTCGATGTGCAGCCTATTTATAGAATTCTAAAAGACAGATGTAAAAGGTAAGGTAAAGTTCATCCTAGAACAGGCAATGAAGGCCCAGAGAAGGAGTAGAGGTATAGCTCTACTCCTTCTTTCACCTCGGCGCTAGATGGGGGTGGGTGGTCAACGCCACGCCCCGGCCGCTTTACCCCCGTGAATGACCCAGTACCCATTGTACAGGAGGCTGGGTAGGCCCCAGGACCAGTCTGGACGGGTGCTGAAAATCTCGCCCTCACCGGGATTCGCTCCCTGGACCGTTCAGCTCGTAGCGATTCGCTATACCGACTACGCTATCCCGGCCCACAAAAGACAGATGTGTACCAAGAATACATTTAAGACTTCAATCGTCAGTAACATAGCTTTGAGAATGTCAGTTATTGCGTGAAACAGGGAAAGGGTTAAAACATAGTAAACGTAGGTCTATACATCCCGTTACCAATTTATACAAATAGGAAAATAATACACATTTCGTAGTTCACAACTCAACCTCTATAATTAAATTTTAGTTGCGGTTCTATTTTCGGCCGTCATCAGGTACTAAATTTAAAACACCTTGAGGAAGGACAGTGTTGTACGATCAGCATGTCAAAGTTGCTTATTATTTGTGAGACTGGCGATACAAGTAGCGCGCAAATGGCAGGAAACGTGAAAGAAAGTTTTGAATTGTGAGGCTGAAACTATGTTGTGTGTTGAAGTTAAACGTATATTCAATAGATTTGACTTAAGTTTGTGGATTGGATTCAAGTGACTCAATATAGGGCCCATTAACAGACCTTTGTCAAAAAGAAGAACTTTCAGGTTTCACAAGTGATTTCTTGACCTACGACAGAGTATCAGCTCCTAAAGAGGGATTGATTTCCACTGAGTTATTTTGCTTGGAAGTTTGTTAAAACATTTGATCTGAAGAGTGCCATGTAGCCTATTCGTATTTGAAGACAGCCTTACTCAGGGTACAAATTTTGTTTAGCCCTGCTGTAGGCAAATGCCGATGCACTGGGTTGTTGTGAGGGGTTTTACTTTGTTACTTCCTGCCTTGTCATTCTCAGTCATGCTAATTCAAGGTAATTAATTTAAACACAATTGAAGTCTAAAGACAAAATATTTGTCACTTTCTCGAGGTAATCTTCTAGAGATGTGTGACTTTAAATTATTTTATTTTCTTAAAGAAGCATTTGGATCTAACTAATTCACTCCGTGCGGGCAGACGTTTTGTTTAGAAGTGACAGCCCTGTAGCTAATCAAAAATATGTACGCCCTAACAGCCTGTTTATCCTATGCACAACCCAGTACTCTCACTCCAAATACAACTATTACCTTCAAGGGCACATTCATTCCGCGTTCCCAGCTAAAACGTTTTATGAGTTTATAATTTTCCACATACCTGCTTTCATCTTGCCTATATTACACTTTTTGTTTGTTGAAGAAACCAGAACTGAGGTTGGAAGGAGAGCAAGAACTAGTCTGTATGCAGAGTGGATATGCTGTTAGAAATGAATAAACAAAAATAAGAACATGAAATTAAAATCGTACCTTAGACGTAAAAAACCCTCATATTTTGAGAGCTGAACACTAAAAGATAATATACCTAAATAATGTAGAATTTAAGATTAGTATAAGGGGTATGTAATGTAGAAAACTGGTGTTAGCAGTCACATCCCTGTAATTGTGTATCGTGACTTAACAGATGAATATCTTATCTGTGTGTTTGTTCGTTTATAGTTACACAAATAAAATATTTGCCTGTTATGAAAATAGGTACTTTATATTCAGTTTGCAGTATTTATTTCTTTTTAAAAGACGTACAATTCCCTGTCATGCGATGAGTGTGATAGCATACTGGCACGTGTGGCCGTCGTGATGTATGTAAGTAGTCGTACAGAAGGAGGCGTCGCCTTGCAATATGTTACTCTGACGGCTGTGATGTGTCAGTGTCACATGATGACATACAAATTGTTCTGTTAAAGTATTGTATTAGGGACGTCGAAAAGGCACCTTACAAATTTGAATAACAAATTACGTGGTGAATGTGTTTAAGCAACGTTTCATTTCATTAAAAGCCTATTTCTCATTATAATTCTTATGTTTTACAATTTCTTTTTCATTCGTAATTTCTTTGTCATTTTTTACTTAGTGCGAATATAAATAAGGTAGAAATTCAATTTAGTAAAATAAATCCCTTAATGACTAAAATTAATGTACGTTGTACATGAAGATTCCCTCCGTATATATCAGAAAACAAAAATTTCGTCATTAGAATTATTAATCGGTGAAATCTGCATAGGGCAATACGGATTGTTTATTGACAGAATCACATTCAACATGTAAACACGTTGTGTGGACAAAATGCTTAGCTTCTAGTGCTAAACCTTGCATTATCTTTACCAACCACTACAGTTTCAAGGAGTGATGAAGATTATGATGATGATGCTGCTGCTGATGATAATAATAATTTAAAAATGTGGGAACGTGTGTTCAAAAACGTACGTGGTTATCGCCAGTTTCCTTAGTGTCGATATGAACAGGAAGATTTCGTACCTGCAACTGAAAGAAGGAGTGTTCTTCACGAAACAAAACAACGTAATCTCTATTAAAGTAAAGTATATGTTGGAAGCAACACCAGGTACACGAAATAAACGGCTGTGGACCAGAATTCGACACTTTCCTGTAGCACGTAACAAACGGGAAGCTGCATGAACTCTGTCTTTAGCCCACGGTTTTGTGAAGACAACTAATGAATCATTGAAACTGCGCAAATGAACGTTTTGTGAAGACAGGTCCAGACCTTACCGATAGATCAGTACGAATTATTGCGTGTAATTAAACAATTAGAAAAAAAGACGGGGGTGAGCAGATTTGAGTTTGTCCGATAATTTTTAAAAGATTATAAAAATTGTAATAACTGGAGGCTGGCCGACCTCACTGTCCCGAAACTTCCGGTACCATTCATTCAGTGACGACGCACATCACAGAAGAACGGAGAAACCAGCTGCACCGATATGAAGGCCTAACATCTCACATTGCAGTAATTATTATATATACTAATTCAAAACTGCAACAACAAAGAGCTTAGTCATATGTGTTTAGAGGTACGACCATCTGCACACGAGCTAAATTGCGTTTTATTCTTGGATTATAAATTTCCTATTTATGACTTTAACAGAATATATTTTGTAGGACTCCGTGCATTAGTGAACGTGCTGCGTAGGTGGTAATACATGCATCTTGTTTGTGGTGTCCTTCTGTTTTCATCGGCATCTATCGCAGGTCTGATCGTAACAAAGATGCAAACTGATACTTGAGGCTTCTGCTAGAAATATCCGTGCCACATTTCAGTCTACCCTACATGACTAGGTTTGCACTGAAAGACGAGAATGGGTGTACACAGTGGTGTGAAAAGGAAACTTAAAATGTAACAATGGAGAATAAAATGAAAGACGGTGGAGGGGGACTGCATTCTCGGTGATGTTCAACTGTCCCCTTCCTCTTTTCTGCAACCCCACTACTGTCAGAACCGTCCACTATTCGTCTGTTCTTTCACTATTCCGCAATAGTTTTTACTTTATTTTTTTCTGTTACATTTATCATTCCAGTCTGTGCTATCAGAGCTGATGGATATTAACTGAGTTGATGTTCTTCAGGAATAATGCCTTAAGCCACCAATTGCAATAAACTAGGTTACTGAAAACACCTTCACTTATACTGCCTCATTACAGGTTCATTGCTTATATTTCATAAACTTTGACATACTGCCTAAATATTTTCTATAAATGTTCTTACTTAACGACTTTATTTCAAGTTAATAATTTGTGTTTTTATTTTAAGGAGATTTACTGTCTGTTGATGTATTGTTAAACGGTACCACTGTTCTTTATTTTCATTGTAATTACGTAACTAAACGTAAAGACTGTATTGGGTAAAATTCAGTGAACGAGCAGAACTAGCACTGACGATAGAGAGTAAGCCAGGACATACGTTTATATGGCCTGTAATTTCGTAATGAACCCACACTGTGATCAGGCTATATCAGGCGACGGTGTCGTCGAGAGACTGTCCTAACATACATCTCTTGAGCCAACCAATGCACACTTATTATTCTTTATTATGCAATACACTTTACTATAAAACTAGTCCGACATGTTTCGAATCCCTATTTTGGGATCATCATCAGGGACTTGGATTGTGAATTACACAAATTACAAATCAACAATAATGACACATTTTAAAAAGAATATGCTTTTTTCTATATTTTACTTAATTTTTAACTCAATTTTGTAATATTAATTTTCAGTGGACCCAGAAAACAATTGAGATATCCTAAAATTGTAACTTTCGTATTTTTAAAATGTATGATTATTGTTGATTTGTAATTTGTGTAATTCACAATCCAAGTCCCTGATGATGATCCGAAAATAGGGATTCGAAACATGTCGGACTAGTTTTATGGTAAACTGTTTTGTATAATAAAGAATAATAAGTGTACATTGGTTGGTTAAAGAGATGGATGACAGACTATAAATGCACGGTAAGAATGATATCAAGACTGTCCTAAGTTTCCAGCGCTGAGGCAAAATATTTTTGGCCGTAAAGGTGAAGGTGATTACGAGGCGAAAACAGTTGTGACACGATGGCTGGTAACGCAGTACATGGACTTCTGTCAATAGGGACCAAAGACTCTCGCCCTGCGATAGATTAAATGCCCACATTTTGGCGAGGGCTGTGTGGAAAAATATAGGTACAGCAGTACAGTTAAATGTAAACAGCTCTTTTCAGTGCTGAAAATGAAGAACCCGAAACATTTGCAGTTTAAACTTATATTTCGACTGATTCCCATCGATTACGATGCTTGGATTGTTTAATTAATTTGAAGTAGAGTTTGAAGCTGATGTGTGTGGAGAGCCTTCAAGTCTGCGTAACACTAGACTGGGAAAGGATATAACTTCACCTTTCTCTTTTTTTTAGCCAATATGAGACCTAACGCTATTGCTATGTAGAGGAATACGTAGATTGAGGTCTGGATCGGTTGTAATACTCTAGTCAACAGAGGCACTAGGATAAAAGAGTGCTGTAACCACCACTGTAGGAGCTGTATTGATCTGCTACGAATCTTTCAACATTTGGTACATGGGGGCGTTTTTGTTGCAGTTAGAGATGAAATTAAAAATATTCCGTCAAAACAATCCAAACCATTGGTTACATCTACCACTGAGCTAATATTCATGTGTCTGATGTTTTACGTGTAAGTCCACTTTGGATTCATGTGAATGTAATTACAGGAGATAAACTTTCAGTGTAATACGCTAGATCCATGATCTGCAATTCATGTATGCATTGAAATGAAAGGATAAACTGTCAGATCTTTGTTTTTACAATTGTTTTGGTTTCATAATTTATAATGACGTTTAACTGTGAGTGTAACACGGCATTTCAGCCTGAGTATTTGTGTGCTGTATGTGATACTTGTAACAAAAGCAGTTGTTGCCATAAATATTAGTTTTAATATTACCCTTCGATCAATGTCAAGGTCTTCCTAATCTCTTCCATTCCGTTTTCCGACGTTATGCCTCGTACGCATTCTTAACGTCCCGGGCATGCTAAACCTCACGGACTTTTTCAAATTGTTCAGCTTGATTGTGTATTTTGAAAACCGTAAACTGTGGCGTTCTTCCCCAAGTATATTTTTGCATTCGCTTCTAACGTTCCTTTTTTTCCGAGCCAAATAATCTCTCTATCCTTTTTTCCCAAATACAGAGTGACGCAAAAGTAACTTTACACTCGATATTTAACATGGTGTTTAGTTTCAAGTAACTTTTGCTGCAAGCTGTATATCCTAATCACACTTGGATTTTTCCTGGTATTCGATAAAAAACGCAGCCCATGAAAAATATAATCTCTATAGTCCTAGGACTACGTAAATTTTACACAAGTATTAGCCTAATATATTCCTCACGGCATTATGAAAAGGTCTTAATTGTTTCACCCCAGAGCAATGCCCTCTTCTCTATATTCGTTTATTAATTTACACAACACACGTTATAGAAGTTGCATCTAAGGTAAACAGAAGCTGACGGAAGGGAGTATTGCACGAAATGTCTCATAAAGAGCTCTGATTTATTTTAGACACAGTTTTTAATTTTACGATTCAAATTTTATTTTCTCGGTTACACCATCCCCTGAGCTACGTCCCACTTTATTAAAATTTGAGAGTACAAATATTAGTCATGCCATTATATAAGTGAACCACAGTTAGAAATAATGTCATTTTTTGGAGCATCAATTTTAAATGGAATTAAGTGCTGTTATATATATGTCTGAAATAAATGGGCGTCATTACACGTGACATGACAACACTTGGATTCGGGGGTGTGGGGTGCTAGTATTTCCGAAAATAACCGCATTAATTACAGCAGTGCACGTGCGGAGAGCAATTATTTGTCTCCCCTCTCTCCACATCCTTCTCAGCCCTCCAGCCTTGTTTGTGACGAGAGTTACGCTGTGAGTAGCCATATGCAATCTACCCCCTCCAGCCTGTCCCCAAACCCTCTCTTCTAGTACATGTTCTAATCGAGATGGAACATACACCAAGTGACCCAAAAAAGTGGATACTCTGCACTAAAAAGTGAATTCTCGGGCAAGATATATTTTGATTGTACAAGACGCATGCTGTCTGAAAATTAGAACTCTTCCATTGACCTTGGCGTATCCAAGCGAAAACGAAGTCCGTTTCAAATATTCTTACCAAATCCAGTGAGTTGATTACAGAGTATGTTTTGGCGTATGGGTCCTATTCTGAATTAACTTTACTGTTATACTTTTATTCTTATGTTAGTTAAAGGTGGTTATCAGTTGCGGTGGTCCGCAGGAGAAAGCGTTGTCCGTGGTTATTCCAAAGTGCAATCCGGCAGTTAGTCTGAAGAAACTTGAAGGACGTCGCAGACAGGATATTCGGCCGAGATTTAAAGTGTGGATCTTGCCACTGCACTGAACTGATCGGTCCAGATAGACATAGTGTTAGCACTTCACGAGACGGGAAACTTTTGCAGAAGTAGCTTAATAAGTGGAAAGGTACGTTCGTTTGAAACGTGTTTGATTTAGGCAGTAAAGATGGAAAAATCTTAGATCAATCTGGACAATAAAACGACCAAACTGTTACGGAATAAACTACCTCTGAGTATTCTATTGGGATGAAACGTTTTATCGAGCAAGTTTGTTCTGGCGGTGACGCTTTTGGCTTTTATTTGCGATATGCCTGGTTCGAATGTCGGATGGCACAAGCACTACGAGTACTACAAGCACTACAAGCACTGCAAGTACTACGGTTTTTGAGCTCTTTTCCCAGTTTGTGTAGGTAAATGGCAGCCTGGAGCTTCAAATAAGGCAAGGACTATTTTCTTTCACAATCTTTCAACTTCTTTATTCATGTATCGTCCTATCATTCGACGTTATGTATGTATGTATGTATGTATATATGTATGTATGTACACGTGTGTAGGTACGTGTGTATTCATGTGTATGTATGTGTATGTATGTATGTAATTAAATAAACTGCAAAGTAAGGTAAAGTTGTCCCTGTCCACGCCATGAAGGCGTATAGGGGGAGCAGATTATAGCTCCACTCATTCTTAACTTCGGCATTAAATGGATGTAAGTGGTCAACTTCACGCCTTTGCCACTTTTGCTCCCGGGAGAGAACTTCGGTGCTCATTGCATATTAGGCTTGGTGGGCCCCAGAGCCGGTCTGGACGGTTTTGGAGAAAATAACATCTCCTGCCCCTACCGAAAGTAAATAAATTGAATTCTGTAATCATAGGATAGTGTTCGAATGTATATATATAATACACTCCACAACTATCACCAGCTTTGAGGGTGAATGCTTTCCTTGCCCGAGTTCTGTATTTTGCCTCTAATTTCATAACGTCGGCATATACTCCATCCATCTCTTCTATTCAGACGGCCTTGTCATTTTTCGTATGCAAGGCTTGATAAGGTTGGCGCGCTTATGCAAACGAGGAATGTTACGGGCTGAGCGGTGGGGTCTGGTCATCGCTGATTCCCTTAGTCTTTCTGTTCGGGATGAGTGTTGCTAGAGTACCGGAGTAGACAGACGGTCAACATCATTATATGAGACATTCACGTGACCTTTTGCTTGACCCAGGGTGAGCTGTTACGTCAGGTCTGAACCCTCTTCATTTACATGCAGTCTTCACTTGGAGTTATAGACACAGGATGAGTGCTCTCTGTGCTTGTTCAAATATATGCGCCAATTAAAGCTTTGAAGTATTAAATTACATAAAAATTCAGTTCTATTCTCACACAAAATAAATTGCCTCTCCCTTACAAAGACAAACCAGTTAATGCTGTAGAGGTTAAATGGCGTGTGTTGTGAGAATCATGCAGAACATGTAAATACACTGCGTGGACAAAATACACTGTTAATGGTTATTAGAGTTAACAGTCTTTCCGTACAGGTCAAACTGAACTTAAATTGTGGCCTATCTAAATTAAACACTGTCAGAATCATAGGAACTTCTGAACTTAGTTTAATTAATGGCTTAATATATGTGGCCAGGATATTATTTTTTTTCCAATGGCTCGAGAGCCCCTTGGGGGCCTGGGCCGCCTCATTTTTCGAGGCTACACGATCACACAATTTTTAGACACACCACACTCGGTAGGACTCTTCTGGACGAGGGACCAGTTCGTCGCAGAGACCTCTACCTGACAACACACAACACTCACAAGAGACAGACATACATGCCCTAGGCGGGATTCGAACCCACAATCCCAGTAAGCGAGCGGCCGTAGACCCACGCCTTAGACCGCGCGGCCACTGGGATCGGCGGCCAGGATGGTGTAGTCAGTATAATGACTACGTTGCGGGCTGGAAAATCGAGGAATCATGGCTGGACCCCCAGCAGGAAAAAAAAGGTTTTTCTCTTCTCAAAATTGTCCAGATCGATTCTGGGGCCCATCCACTCTTGTTGGATGGGTACTGGGGGTGCATACTCCGGGGGTATTGCTGCCGGAGTGTGAAACTGACAACTCATCTTCATGTATTCTCGAAGTCAAGAAAGCGTGGAGTTCTACCTCGACTCCTTCTTATTCCTTCTTGGCGTGAACTGGTACAACTTTGTTGTATGATAACTTTTAGGAGATATGAAAACCCGGTTTTGATTTTTAACATATTGAGAATGTGTTGAACATAGAAATGAGAAAGAATAGATGGATGGCACCTTGAAATAGGCCACACACTGTCATTCAGGATTTTTACGTCATCGCTATTCATAGGAATTCTTCAGTTCATTAGACTTTTGTAATGGTCGTAGAAACACGGTGACCTAAGCATGAAGGCGTGGCACAGCCTGCAAGATGTAAACTATAATGCTCTTTGTTATTGAAATTCCTTCAATATTACTAACTTATGTTTAAAATTTATTCTTTAAAAATGGAGGAATGAAGAAAAGTGTCAAGAATAATCTCTGAATTTATGCCTGTGCGATATGCTAGGCTCTACAGGTAACACTTCCTGTCTTTTCAGTGACCTAAAGGGCACACTTAAGAAATATCCATGACTCTATCACGATCATCCTTTCCGCATGTAATTGCCTTAATGCTTTTTCAATGACACAGGGTATATGATATCGATTGGGAAGATGATTATGTTTCATGTATTTTAAAAGGCAGAAAGGACTGTGCTTCAAGACTGTATTTTAAAATATTCGTGGAAAGACTGAGAAAATCCACGAATAGCCTCCATTACGATAACCGGCTTTCGAGGCCATAACTGAACTCAGGACCTTCCGTAAATAAAGCCGAATAGACGTACAAACATCTGATCCTTGAGTGCTGTTGAGACATTGGTGTGATGTCAGATTTCAAGCTTTTTAGCTCGCATAGTTGAACTTAGTGATTATACCTACGATTCATCAATTAGTTGTAAATAATTTACTAAGTAATGTAAGTAAATATAAGACACGTTTACCAGTTTGTACAAAAAGGGCATCAGAAAGGCGCAATGTTTGATGAACTGGCAACTGAGACGATGTAAGCTTGTGACCCGCTTCAGCGTTCTGTCGAACTCTAATGATGTGGTTACCCACAATGCATTGAGTTGATCAGCATTCATGGCGCCACTCTCTCTCCCCCTCCCCTCATACCTCACAGGTTGAAATGTTTGCTTCATTAAAATCAGAGTCATGTGGTTCTATAGAAATGATCCATAACTGGTCTGGTACGATGGAATTATTCATAGATTGTGTGGGTTTCTGAAATCTGCTGCTACATTTTCGGGTGGTTGGTTTGATGGGAGTGACATTCAATGTATGTGTGTTGATTGCGAATTGTGGTTGGGGCGTGTTACGTTTCAAGTTTGCTATCATTATATGAATCCAAGTGCGTGGTTACATCTGTTTATCATTGTGGTTGGAATCCTAAGAGTAAACCTGGAGAGTTATGCACTGAGATAAGAATCTTAATTTTGGAAGATTATAGTCCGTGCACTGTTTCAGGAACCGACAGACTTTAGGTGTCCAAACGCCGGTTTAATTCGATCTAATCTTCGTAAGACAGAGTTCTTGAGGAGAATAAAGCCACTTCGCTAATCAAGAAAGTACCCAGCCTTTTGTGGAAGCCGGTGGTCACTGTCATGCGCAAAATATCCTCCCGTCTGTGTACCCTCTGCTGAGGCATATGAATGTTCAGATTATGATCTTGTGGGTCGTGACACTGTCAAAATATTGGTGGATTCTAAGGGCCCGGAAGAACATGGAAGCATTGTGTTCTTCTGAAACGTTGTTGTCCATTGCTGAAACAAGACGGTGTGTCCTAACTCAGAAGACGATGCACTGCAGTGAAATAATCCTTAGGCCCATACCGTGCTAATTACTTAATTTTATTTATTCTTTGTTCGTGTATCTTCTTGCAGCTCCCACGAAGAAGGATAATGGTTGAATAACAAACTGAAAAGGATCGGTCAGGACTTGATTTTAGGTAATATGTTAGCGTTTTCCAGGAGGGGCTAACGAAAACCCAAAAAGGATTGCAGGATAAACAATTTCCGGGCCTGTATTTGAACTCGTGACTTCACGTGTTTATAATCACCACATCGTTTCAGGTACAAAATACCTATTAGTCTATACTATACCTACTCCAACATGTTTCGGTTCTCAAAGAACCATCTTCAGGGAGCTTCCATAATAAGGCGGCGCGGTGTACGTAGGATATATACTGCATACAGTGACACTGATGTTCAAGTTGTGTGGCATATCATTGCAAGGTGTTACAATATCTTGTATCGCTAAAGGTGTCTAAAGAAGTGACATTTTAACTGCCAGAGCCTTTTCAGCACACCCATTTTTTACCACATATTTGTTTTGCTCCTCGGCTTTGTAATAAAAACCAAACTTAATTTATAAGTTCTGAAGTGTATTAAATAAGCTTTCGTTCTATGTGATTCATACTTGTCTATCGCTATTACGTATATTTAAATATTAGAGCATTTTATTACCTGAATTTCTTCGTTAATGATAGTTGCCGGTCTAAATATAATTGTATTTAAAATACTGCAATGAAGTGACTTGGCATAAACCTGTTATAGAAGAGTAGTAAGAGACTGATTTCGAATTCCTTTATTTACAAACCCGAAAGTGTTTAGAGGTAAAAATACGAGTTTGCATGTGTCTTACAATTGTCACACACTCACAAATATTTGAGGAGTAATGTTAGCAATAAACTGGATATTTGTAAGCACATAACATAGGCTTTGGGTGAATACGCTTCTATTGATTTTACAGGTCACACTACTTCTCCATCTCGCTCATTAAACAAAATATTTACGACGGTTTTAAAGCTGATGACTCCATCGCCAGTAGACGTAGTATACATGTGTGTGTTTTTTTCAGCAGTAGCAGCTCCACTTCTGTCAATTCCCACGTGAGATGCAGCTCATCCTCTATTAAGGTTATTACATTAGCTTTCGTTAACATCCCATTATAAACCCACTGCACCACTGCTAATTCTATCTGCTGAAACGTGCTGCTACCGTCTAGGTATGCCTTTCCACCACAGACGAATGGACAGACACACACACACCAAACTAGATTTACTTAGCAAATTGTTCCGCCACTCATGCCCATTATCTCTTCCATGGATAATGCCCATTATATTATAACCTACGTAGTACATTTGGGCGTTTTAGCGTCGCTCACTCTATGTTGGTTATATCAATAGAAGCGAGAATCGATGCATAGAATGATAGATTATCATTTTCAGAAACCATTACCTGTTACATTATGAATAACAGTAAAATTTAATGGTATTCCATTATTGATTGAAGAGTAAGTGAGGTAGATAAATATTTCGGAAAAGCGTACACGAGTTGAAGTGTAAGAAAACTGAAATGTAAACAAACCGTTTTTACTAGAGTCTGCCATTTGACTCTGCCGTTAGCCACATTAATCTAATTAACATCCCTACATTCCTTTCTCTACACTCGTCCTTATTTTTATCCTAATATCATCTATGCCTAGATCTCGAAGTAGACTTTTCCTTCTAGGTTTATCCAATAGAATGCTGTCTAATTTAATCTCCTAGACATGATGGATTCTTCGTCCCGCTAATCCTTATTAATTTAATTGCTTTTAAATATTTAGCGGAGTTGAGGGTTTATGGCGGTATTTATTAGGCAGTCTCCATTGTCTGCTCCTTCTTCTCATTTAGGTACAAACATTCTCCTTAGAACTCTCTTCTCAAGTCTTCTCAGCTTACTTTCTATCCGTATGTTGAGAGACCATCTAATAAACAGGACGTAAAATTTTATTTTGTATCTTTGGTTTACTACTTTTCACTTTAAGTTGTGTTAATTTTGATTGAAAATTGAAAGTCTCGTGCGGAAGAAGTTAATTTGTTCTTTTGCTAATGAAAGACGTTGATCTTCTGACGTCTGTTATTAAGTTTATTAACTTTTGTGCAGAGAATAGAAAGGAAGACGCAATTAAATTAGGAACAAAATTACCATATCCTATTCAGTATATAGTGCATAGTGAAAAGAGGAATGTTCTAGCATTTTGAAGAGCCGTGTGAAAAGGAAACCAAGAGCAGTCATTCCTATTGTTGTTTGCTTATAACGAAGATGGAAATATTTCTGATGCAAATTTCTGTGGAGTGGGACAAACAGACGTAGAACCTGAAGTGAGGTGAATAGGAAGGGGGAAAGGAGAGAAAATGGACGTCGATTTGTATATTGTGGGAAAAGAGGTTGTACCCTGTGTCGGAATCTTAAGGTTGTTTGAAGAAAGAAGGGCATATATCGCATTGGGCTCATGAATGTCGAGGTTCGTAAACACAGTGGTGTCAACTTCTTACTCTTAGTCTAGAGTTCTGCAGTTCGATCCTCGACAAAGTTGGCGACGTTTTTCTCAGATAGGCTCTCACAATTGGCCAGTATCCGGTTTTATTACCAAACGTTTTCAAAGGAACTTAATCTACTCTCTTTGATTTACAACTACTCGGACTCTTGACCAGTGAAGGTGGAACCGATACGTTGTCCCGAAACGTCGGTAAACAATTACCACACGACACCGTGTAACATCCCAGAAGAGCGCAGATCTCATCAACATCGCGGCGGAAGCCTGAAATCAAGGTTAGACGCGTGTTATTTGTGTATAGGAAAGACGTATGACACATTCTAGGAACTAGGATTCGATCCCACCCCTTGTCTTCTAAAGGATGTAACTCAGTGTTATCTTGAAAGTAACTTGTTCAGTATACGATACCGCCCGATAATAAACACACCGACACACGTCACATGGACTGGACGTTGCTGGATCATGCATGAAGCATTCAGATGTTTGTATGCATACTTGGCATTTAGTTGTATAAAACCTTGGACTACGGCCTACATCTTTATCTTACGTCAATTCTCAAGTTAGAAACTTTGTAATTTTATAATTCTAACATTTTAACATTTCATTAATGTAATGCCAAGATTGTTGTGTTGGTACTTGCAAATTTTCGTACTTTGGAT
This sequence comes from Reticulitermes speratus, assembly GCA_021186555.1. Lineage (NCBI taxonomy): Eukaryota > Metazoa > Arthropoda > Insecta > Blattodea > Rhinotermitidae > Reticulitermes > Reticulitermes speratus. The sequence continues at coordinate 42,099,744 of JAJKFL010000003.1, read as the reverse complement.
TCGCTGTAGATGGCACCTTAGCGCTGAAACATATAAGCATTTATATTTCATATATGATTTTAGTCTTTTTATGGGCATTTGTTGGTTATTGTAAGTATTTGAAAAGTCACTGTCCATATACTTCCCAGCTGGTAAGATCTGACGTTATCGCAGCGATGACCATTCAGGATCGCTCTCTGGTAGCCTGTGTGACTTATTACAGTGTGACACACAGGTACTGAGGTTTCGGATTAATGGCTTCCTTCTCCACGGTAGAACCCTTCTATACTGCAGATGCAGGCAACATGTCTCTTCCTGCCATGTTACGCGGCTTCACATACTAGAAGACAGTACTTTTTATATCCCAGCCCGTTATCAAGTTAGCAAAATTCCTACGTGAAACTTCTTGTCTCTGTACAGCAGAATACTACTTGAATAGCTGACTGTAGCTCAGCTGGTTTAGAAATGAGCTGCCGTTTATGGAACCCGCAGGTTTGTTGCTGTGCTCACAAAACATCTAACTCCAATCGTGAACGAAATTCGTGGTCCTGTGTAACGTTTAATAACATACTGTCTGCTTGGAGGTGAGGAGTTAGCCGAAGAACCTCCAAGGTGGGGGGCCACCCTCTGTCAACTGTCCACATCTGTTTTTCAGTACATTTGTAGCTAATCTATATATATAGAGGCAGCCTTCTCCATCCGCAGCCTGAAAGCAAGCCATGCCGTTGTAACATGGGACCTCTTGAACATAGAGTCGCCCTAAATGTTAGGTTAATATTGTTACATTCTTCCATTGCATGAAATGTCTGAACTGCGTGGGACTCAGTTTTTCTATAGAAGGTAAAGATGACTGCTTCTCAGGAAATTCCCAACGTTATATGCAACCGGAGGGTCGTTACAATTTTCGCAAGAGCTCAACACTCTACCCTGTCTTACGTCAGATAATCAACCCCACACACCCATATACCATTTTCTTAAGAGACATTTGAATATAATTTTTCTGTCTGATTTAGGGTGTTCCTAGTGATCTTTCCTCCTTAAGCGTTCATCCCTCATATACTCAATGCGTGCTTCATGATCCGACAGCTTCTGTCTCCATCCTCCTTTTCACTCCTCTCTTTTGGCTACGAACACTAATTACTTTTTCTCAATCTACGTTATTTCTGAACATTTATGCGACTGTACCTTACACCTTTTCAGAGCGTTTCGTAATGTTAAAGTTCCATCTGCATGCCTGTGACACTGAAATGCCGCAATTAAATCCAAACAATTCACTTTATCACGATTGGAGTCTATAACTTTGTCTACATACGATTTTAAAAGTAAATGATATGTTTTGCGGTTATCTAATTTCTTCTTGGAACATGTGAAAGAATTTCGTTTGTAACTTGTACATGTAATCAGCACGCTAGATTTTATATAGGACGTCTTTTTAATTCATATAGTTTTATTGAATTATTTGAGGTCGATATATATGACTCACTTGCCTTTGTGCACAGGACACCTCTGACAGTTTGCTTGTTTTGTACTTAAACGTCACGTAACCTACTGCTTTCCTTATTTGTCAGCAAAAAACCCTGCTATTACTCTTTGACTTTTCACCAACCACAAAAATTGTGACTCATTAGATGTCAAATGTCATTGACTTTGCTTTGTATAAAAGCATTTTAAATAATTTCAAAGGAATTTGACATTATTTTTTAAACTTTTTATTTTTTAGTTTGTGATTTGAATCTTCAAAGGACTTACGTAGTCTTGTAGTCAAAAGATTAATCGAGCGTGTACTGGAAAAATGTGGAACATCAACATCATCATCATCACGTTGATAAAGTAACGGTCATGATACTGATTTCAAAGCAGAAATTACGTATAAACTCATCAGCTTATCAAAATTCTAGTAGGACAGTTTTCTGTGTGAAAGTTCATGTCTACAGTAGGCCGACCGTGATAGCGAAATATAGAAAACCGTGTGAAATTATTTAAGCCTCTTTATCGAGTAGCAAAGACAGTGATATGAGAAAGAAAGTAAAACTTGAGTTGTGGCTTTTCTGACGTAAAATTGAGGGATGCCTCTGCTCGGATAGGCAGCCGTCATCAGTGTTGCAACTGGAATTCACACGTGACTCGGATGATTGATGACTCTTCGAGCCCAAGGAGACAGAGTTACAAGATCACTGTGTTGCTAAATCCTCCGTTTGCATAAGACATCCCAACTCCCACACATTTATAAGGTGTTCGTTCTTGCACCTTCACAACACTGAGCGCTGCCTCGCAAATCTCCGGTTATTATTTGAAATAATGGAGCACTTGAAGAACTGAGGCTTTCGTTGCGTTTGTACAAGATGTTGATACAGCCCTTGACCTCCAGCGCCCTCAGAACATGGAGGGACTCCTGTAGAATGACCCGAAACTCTGTATTCAGTAGAATAAGATAGGAGTTTATTGGGTAGGCCTAATGAGAGATTTGAAGGAAAGCGATTAATATGAACAGTAAGTACTGCGTGATGCTAATTGTTTGATGGCGCACTACATGGCTGCACAGCTAAGTGCCAGTTGTAGTGCTGTTGTCATACTGTAATTCGTATCTGAGTAACTTACAATCTTTGGTTCAATAAGTTCATTACAAATACCTTGAACTTAGTGCGCTCTATTAATTGTGAACAGTGTCATTTATAAGGTACACGGCAACACAATTACCGCCAGTGGATCAAAATTGTTATTTTGTGCAATAAATACTGCTAAGCCAACTTTAAACGGCGAATTTTCGAGTAGAAATAGATGAATCTGAAATATCCATGGCAGTAATGGAACATATAGCGTTAGGATAAACTACATTTCACAAACATGTGCTTTCGTGAAACCTTCTTAATATTAACAAGACAGGCAATGTACATATAACGTAATATTAAGGCGCGTTCATGTAACCATTGTTGCCGTGGAAAAGCAACAAGTATTACATATTCTGAAGTGTGTCTGTAGCCTTAGTTATCCAGCATGCCAAACGCATGTGCCTTATTGTATTGTCATCTTTAGCCTGTCCGCCTGTACCGCATTTTTGCACATTATCTCATAAACGACACGATTTTCTTAAAAAAGTTATTGAACTTAAAATATTTACGTTGATTTGCTCTACAACGTTTGTCTGAAACATTTCTCCTTCTAAGAAGAGTTGCATAGTAGGAAGTTTCATAATGCACATACGTTTCATGTAAAAGTACCGTATCCTTGTCAGATTTATGAAACTTGAATTCTGTAAGTTTTTGAAAATACACAAAAATCGTATTTCTGAAAATCTTCCATTGGTAGCCGAGTTGTTGTTGCGACAGACGGACAGACGAGCAGACGGGCCGACATGACGAAGCTAATGTTCTTTTCGAGTTTTGCGAAACGCGCTTAAAGTACAGAATCTCGTTCTCTGGCTGTTGCACTACGTAGGTATGTTTGTCACAGACGTTTCGAGACAGCGTATCGGCTGTTGCACTACGTAGGTATGTTTGTCACAGACGTTTCCAGACAGCGTATCGGCTGTTGCACTACGTAGGTATGTTTGTCACAGACGTTTCCAGACAGCGTATCGGCTGTTGCACTACGTAGGTATGTTTGTCACAGACGTTTCCAGACAGCGTATCGGCTCGTTTTCAACGGTCTAGATGTGCGGGCTTTCTTCTTGGACATTTCGATCCTTGTAGATGGAAAGCGTAAGCTGTCCCGAAACATCAGCAACATACCAATCTTCGACGCGCAATAACCCAGAAGGGCGAAGAGCTCAACTGCACCGCCACAAAAGCCTGAAATCTTACAAGTGATTTCTTTTTTCGAAGTTGATATTTGTGACATTACACTTTGGGCAAGTCTTTCAGTTCAGATACTATTCTCAGAAGGAAAGTGGCCCAGTTTTCGTCCAAACAGCTCATTATGAACATCAAGGTAGTGGGTTCTTAGTTTTTTGGGGGGGGGATTCCTTGTATTGTCTTTACAACTTTTAAAAAGGGGGTTTAAATTTAGTTTATGTAATTAAGTTTTTTATTCGTCCACATTTTAAACCGCCGAAAGCTATAATACTATTTTTTGTTCATGAAGTGTTAAATGTATGAAAGGAAACTGTCCTGTTCTACTTAAGATGTTTCTTGCCCGGAAGTTTTGAGGAATGCCATAAAATATATATAATTTCAAAGAGTATATACGACTTCGGGAAGACAGTCCTACCCGGAACCTAAATAGGATTCAGGAGTGTCAGTTACTCAACGGCATTTTTCGCTACTTTGTAGCCTATGAATTTGTTCAAACAGGGTTGGCCAAGTGTCAGCGTCGAAGGAGTTATACCTGTATGCTTGACTCTGTTAACCATTTGTGTCACTTAAATCTGTATTGCATTTCTGTACGCATCCTCAGTTTTTGGCAGTGTGTGTACGACCTTGCTGATACGCTTCATTATACGGCTTTACAGTGCTGTTTGAACGGAAAAGTTAGTGCGGTGTGATTGTCGGGAAAATTGTGGAAATTATAAGGGTCTTTGTATTTATAAAGTCTGCACAGCCAGTTCCGCGCACACGCGCGAGTAAAGATAAGGAGCTAAGTATTCGAAGAACTTCCGAACAAGTTTCCTGTAACCTTTGTTGTGAGCATGCGTAAAGTACAGCACTTATCTTGATAAAACCTGAGAGGTGTGAACAAGTGCACACGGCAAGGACCGCGTTTTACGAATTCTGGAACGAAAGTTATTGTCACGATTTACTCATTACCTTGTCCAGTCTTTTGTTTTACCACGTTTTCGGTACGTCATACTAACGGCGTAATGAGTCAGGAATTCAAAATAATTATTTTGTTTGGTGGCGTATTGTATAAGCATTTGATGGAGACATGGAATGATGAAATATAGTCTAGAAATAGGATCCTTCTAGAAATATTACTGAAAAGTTTAATTTGAGGCCTAAAGACAGTTTATGCAAACATCGCAACAGAAATGCAACTGGCATGGAACGTACTCTGTTTGATAGTGTGTAATCTTATTATTAAGAACGGTGTAATTTTAAGTGTGCTTTGAAATGCAGTTGCTCAGGGCATGGCTTAGCTTTCACTCCGATCTCACAATTTATTTTTTCAATATCAATTTGTGAATATCCTTTCATCTCTCCGCTTTCTTCGTTTTTCTGTTTGCAAGGATTCTGTAACGAGCTTCCATTATGCTTAAATAGATGTCTGTCTACTTGTGTTTCGTTGTTTTGCAAACCTTTAATTTGTACAACTATCTCTGTACGAAGTCGTGGCCATAAATAATAGGAAACTGATCAACGGAAGTACGTGTTCATAAAATCTTCGTAATGTACACCCAGTGTTATTATTCCAGTAAAGTTTGTTCTAAAAAAAATCACTTGAATATGTATCTGGCCCTTTTTATATTGTAACGTAAGACAGAAATCCATATTTTAAATCTCAAACGTAAATATTTATTTGTTAGTCTACTTCGTATTTCAGCCTCTACCTTTGTGGTGTGTTAGTTTACAAAATTGTTCCTTACGAGTTTCGAATTCTAATTTAACTGGTAACGATGTGGTTTCTTCACAAAAGAAAAGGATTTCAAAGCTTTACGCAAAGTAATGTATATAGTAATATTTTTGTACGAAACATATTAATATTTCTCAGGGTAAGTAGTGTAAATATACTATAATATATTTCTCCGTTAGGAATTGTAGCGTTGGAGTTAACATGAAAACCCAATTTCGTTTATCGATGTTGTTACTGTCAGCTTATTTTATGCATATATTGCATGAAAAGATGTAAAAATTCTCTGTCTCATCTCCCTTATATCATTTCTTCTTCCTTTCTTCTCTCCGCTGTATTTTCAAACCAACAGATATAGATAGGAATTGAATATAAAAAATAGAAGAAAAGAACAGCAAATATGACCCCCTTATGATAGCCAATAATAATGGACTGAAATATGAGAGCCTTAGTATTGCCTTTCCCGGTAATATGATATGCCTCTGCCAAACCGATCTTAAGAAAAACTCGCATGTAGAAGGTCTGAGTTACTGTCAGGTCCAATGCCTGCAATGCAGGTCTGCACCACATGCCGTACAGAGTGTTAGTTCTTTATATTGCACCAATCAAATATGCGGAGTGTAGTATACTTTAAAGTCAAATTTTACTATAATTTTGTTTTGTATGGGTGTGAAACCTGGTCTGTCGCGCTAAGAGAAAAACATAGACGGAGGATGTTAGAGAAGAGATCGCTGAGGAGGAGACATAGACTTAAGAGAGGAATAATACACATGCAGAAATGTACTAAAGTTTGTGGTTCTCACCAAACGTGAATAGGGCGATAAAACTGGAATAATGTTAGATTGACGGGGTGTGTAGCGCGCATGTGTTAGAGGAAAAGCGCTAGCAACAGCTAATTTGAATTTATGAATAGGTGACTAGATTCAGCTGTATCAAATTAGGGTCTAGTGGCGGAACAAGCTGCTCGAGAATAACTTTGCATATTTTTAACAGTAATCTGATCGGTAGATATCTGACACTGTGTTTTCTTGTTTAGGTTGTAACAGTATTTACTTAGTAGTTACGTTCCATTTAAACTTCGTTATTTTTCCATATCAGTAGCTCATTATAAACCCCACTGCATGTTGCTGTTTTTGGTACGCACTAATGTTACACTTCTCAGAGCCTAGAAAGCCCTAAATATGAATTAATGTTTCCAACAAGTAGTCAACAAGTGACCGAAACATCACTTAACCTCAACTAACTCCTCAGTTTCCGTGTAACGGATAAAAACGAGCAGTATTGTAGAGCATTTTGTAGGCGTCCGCAAGAACGTTCGTGGCTACATGAAATATTGAAGTAAACCACATTACAAAGCAGCACCGACGTTCATCGCTTTGTAGCAGGGCAGCCTGAGTTCGAATCCAAGGACTGCCATCCCCAGATGAAAGGTGCGGTACTGCGTATATTATGAAGACCTAAGTGTGCATTCCTCTATAAAGTTTCTGGCGTGAGGGTCCTCAGCTTCCCTGAGCAGGTACCCAAGATAACGGGACTTAGCTTAGGGCCGTGGAGGCAATCTGCGGTATGCAGAACACTTGGTACGTAGACCTCAAGAAGTAAAGACAAAATGTTTCTGGTTCGGAGTGAGGCTGATTAAAGCCGAGCACGATAAAATTGTCTTTGTGGAGCTCGTGTCTGCCCTGAGATGACAGTCGACACCTCCTTTCCACATATAACTGTCATCGGCCTTGAGTGAACTTCTGGCGCCCAACACCTGTTAAGTATTAGTGGTTATTGAGTGGACGCACGGTTACAACTTGATTATTTGTAGTTTATTCCTGTCATCGAAATCTGACAACTGATGACACACATTAGAAAATTTACCTTATGAAATTAATTGTGCGTAAATGTACGGCTTTAATGAATGAATGGCTGTCGCTCGATTCAGTCTTGTATGTGACCTTGAATTACTAACTGTTAATCAGCTAATTCGATTTGAAACTTAAACAAGTCAAGTTTTTGACTGATGCGGCTTGTAACGTACGTAGTTCAGTGCTGGTAACCCCGTGCTCTGAGGTTTGGTATATGGCTGTTTGGCTTGAAATATTTGCTGTCAGTATCATGATGTAAAGTGAAGTTTATTTCATGAGATTTCCATCACATTTGTCTGTGTTTAAGAAATTTACTTGTTACGAGCTTTTGGAAATTCTAAATATTTTAAGCCTTTTTCTTGTCTAGTAGAATGTTTTGGAAATGTTTTAAGTGATAAAAAAATTGTTTCAGAATCAAGCATGTTTTTAGCAAATCCGTGGAAGGTATTTTAAAGAATTTGCTAATAGTAAGAATTTAAATTATCTTAACTTTTTCACAAAAGTAATTTATATTTTGCTCTTTTTGATATTAAACCGTGTATTTTGCTAATGTTTTGCCATAACGCGGAATACCACAGTATGGATCATCGTATATGTTTATGTATCACATTCATTATATGTTGGCTACACAGACGTCCTAACCCATATATACAGTACTCTTATAAACACTTAGGGGCCTGTAACCTCCCCACTTCAAAAACACACAGGACACTTGGACTCAAAACACCATTGATGTACTGAATACTAGACTTATTGTCGGTGACGGTCGTAGATATGTTTCTCTTTGAATGCTTACTTATAATGCAAAAAACTCAGCACATTCTGAAAGAAGGATTATTTGTTTCTCTATGGAGTGTAAGTTTTAAATTTCTTCTGTTTTGGTATTATTGTTTTTTCTCCTTCTTTGTTCTAGGTAAGTACATTGAGCTGTGACGTGTTCACCTCACGACTACCCGAGGTGGTGGCTTCCAAAGAGCAATGGTAGGCTCAATATGACATTTTTAATCTCAACTGTATCCTTTATGTCATCTCTTCAGAACCACATGTGGCAAACGTAGGTACGTTTCAGTGTAACTTAAATGCTGCAGCTCATTCTCATTGCCCGTTGTTTGAGAGAAGTCACATGTGCCTAGCAAGGTTTTACCCTACCTGCTGAGGTTCCTAAGTTTGCTAATTCCCCATTGTTTGACTGGAACCAAAGGTGACTAAGACAGATTTTATTGTAAACTACTAAGGGTCCAATGGTTGTTAATTCCCGTTGTTTGAATGCAACCACATGTGGCTAGAGTAACCAGGTTTTACCCTTCCTGTTTTGTCTTCTTAAACTTACTCAAAGAAAGATCTCAGAAATTACATTGTGCACGTAACATGTAATAGCAACAGACTGTATTTGCTTGACTATACGTTATAGTGCCTTTCATCTCTGAACGGATACAATAAAGGAAACACTGCCTTTGCCCATTAGTTGTACAAATTGACGCTGCAGGCACGCATGCAGGTTAATATTCAGTTAATATCTCGTGAGGTATTTGGTGGGAAAATATAGTGGATACGGTAATAATAATTTTATTACTCTTCGCCCCACATTTTGGAATGGAGAAATAGACATTGTGCGGTGAACACTGCTGTCTTCCTGAGATGTTTCATATCCGTTTGTTCTGCCAATTCAGGTGACCTATTCAAACCCCAGCCTTACTTCATCAAACAATGAGTGTTAGTGCGATTTGACTTGTTTTGTTTCAACGCCAAATTTCACTCCGAAATAGGCTACTGTAATTGAGACTTGACGAGCTATCGTGTATGTTAAGTGTTCACGAAGGTGGTGTTAGGTGATTCCTGGTTCAGATCTCAGCCCGTGTGTCAGTTAACCTAAATGACCTAGGATAGCATATCATTATTTTCCTCAGCCTTTACCAAAGAATGTAGGGACGATACTCTTACATCGGGCACGACCGCTTGCATATAAAGTCCTCATAAACGTTAGTGAAGGGCCGGGACAGCGCAGTCCGTATAGCGACTCGCTACTGGCTGGTCGGTCCGGGGATCAAATCCCGGTGGGGGCGACATTTTCAGCACCCGTCCAGACCGGCCCTGGGGCCTACCCAGCCTCCTGTACAATGGGTACCGGGTCATTCCCGGGGGTAAAGCGGCCGGGGCGTTGCGTTGACCACCCACCCCTTCTAGCGCCGAGGTTAAAGAAAGAGTAGAGCGATACCTCTATTCCCCCTTTGGGCCTTCACGGCCTGTTCTAGGGTGAACTTTTCCTTCACCTTTAAACATCATTATAAATTTAATTTAAAGGCTTTAATTACGTAATAATAACAAATTTTTCGTGTAATCTGAAGCAATAAGTGTTGCAGTTGAAACAACGCCTTTACATAAGATAAGAGTCTGTCAGATATTGGTTCTTTTCAGTGTGCTTTCCTAAAATATTATTGCACTGAAAAAGTTTTTTCTCCAGAATGTCATACCTCTCTTAAAATTATTCGTAGTTGTTTTAATGTGGAAACATGTGTCGAAATGACAGGTCGTTTTTAAGTTACGGAGATGTCCTTATACAACCTTATGACAAAACAAGGCGAAGGTTATTTGAATGGAGAAATAGCAAAAACTTATTTTGAGTTGGCGTCAAGTGCGGAAGCTTCACGGTTTGTACATTTTACGGGATATTATTAGGTTGATTATGTCAAGATGGGTGAGATTGGCCGGTCGTTGTAGCAAATACGGGTACAGATCTGTAGAGAAAACACCATATAGGAGACCTAGATGTAGGTGGAAGTGTATAATTAGAATTTATCTTAAAGAAATAATTTGGGAAATTATGGACTGCATTTGATTTGCTCAGGATGGGTTCCAGTAGCTGTATCTTGCGAACGCAGTTTCGGGTTGCACAAACGATAAATTACGTGAAATGTTTTGCCTCCAAGAGCTCTTGAGTTTGGTTTCTGCTTAACCGCTGTAGCTGCCAAGTGTATTACAGTTGCGCAGCGTTAAATCAGTTGCTGTGTAGTCTTTCTTAACTGAGTGTCACTCTTTCTGGCGGAGAATCTGGTCATCCCTGATTCAGGGGGGCTCTTAGGGTAGCTCGATACGAGACGCCATATTATGCAAGATTGAAGGAAATTTCTCTAGGGAGCGTCTCAGCTAGTTGGCAAAGTATGTCTCTGTCTTGAATACGAATTTTTTTCTTTCTCACACGCATGTACACAGAAACACGCAATGTTTGTTCTTCGGAACCAACTGGTGGGATAGAAGGGTTGTGTATATGTGTATGTATGTACGTGTGTGTCTGTATGTATGTGTGTATGTACGTATATATGTATGTGTGTGTATGTATGTACGTGAATGTATGTATGTATGTATGTATTTATGTATGTGTGTATGTACGTATATATGTATGTGTGTGTATGTAAGTATGTATGTATGTATGTATGTATGTATGTATGTATGTATGTATGTACGTATGTATGTATTCGCACGGGGCCATTTTGCATTTGCATCACGTCTGGTTTGACCTTCAGTGTGCATGCCTGAGCCAGGAAGTGTGTCCTCTCTGTCAGTCTTCTCATTCACCTTGCTTAATTAGTATCGAAAATCACACGTGTCTTATTTTGATTTACTGTCCCCGAGTGTCAACGAGTAACTTCTAGTGTGCGTGATTCAGTATTTAAGAAAGTTCCTTTTAATGTAAGTACCGGCACCATAAAGACATAAAACAGTACGTAAAAGGTAAAAAGAGCATGTTTATTTTTCACATATTGTTTTTGTACGAAGCCTGATGATGATCCGTTTAGACAGAACCTGTGTTTGTGTCGAATGATAATAACAGCACAACGGGATAACAGTCATCAAAGTGCGAGATTATTATATTTTGAAAAGATTCTGTTTATGTCTTGCATGTGTAGGCCCAATTTTTGGGAGTTTTGTTTAAGCGCAATTTACATTGCTCCCTTACATATGGAATAGATAATTAACCAGCACAGCAGCACCATATATCTCATGTTCTGTGTAGACTGTCTGCACCAACTACATTCGTATTCATATCCATTTTCGTGCAAGTCATCTTACATCTAGTCTGCATAATAAATCCATAACGTGTCCATCATATGCAACTGCAAACAGCATAAGTGTAGCACTGTAAAGGAGAACTCGATAGTAAAGAAAGTGAATGTGAGAGTCGTATAATTGTTGGGGTCATCAAACAGAGCAGGATGAGATGGGCGGAGCAGTAGCAGGCATGGGAGAGAAAGGGAAATTATTGCAGTGTTTTGGTGTGTAAACCGGAAGGAAGGAAACCTCTTTGAAGACATAGGCCCAAATGAGAGGACTGTATTAAAATAGACTTTAAATACAGAGAATGGGACCGTGTGGAGTGGATTCTTCTGGCTAAGGATAAGTGGTGACCTGTTCCGAACTTCGGTGTTTATAAAATGCGGGGAATTTTGGCATTTGCTAAGAAACTGTTCCATCTGAAGAAGGACTCCGAGCCATGGATTTAGCCAGTCAGTAAGTCTGTCTGTCTGTCAGGCAGGCAATCATTTAGTTAGTTGGTTGGTTAATGACTCATAAAACGTCGACTGGTACCACAGGATGATTATGAATGGTAAATTGTAAGGACATGAAAGAGCGCTTTCATAATCTGTATTTGTTTGCTGTTGTGACACTTGTCTCAAGAACTGTGCACAACCACAAGAAACTTGATTTAAAGTGGCCGGTATCCGAGCTGGGATAGCAACTTGCAAAGTTTCGAGTACCAATCAGCAATGCCGTGTAACCTCTCAATTCTGACCTACGATTGAAAGTAAACATACTTGTAGTGTTATAAATAATAATAATAATTATTATTATTATAACTTAATAATGCATAAGACACGTTCCTGTGGTTGTTGATGGGAGATCTGAAAGCAGAAACTGATAGTGAGATAACAGCAGCACAAAATCAGACATTACAAACGAAATATCACGCAAGAAAAACATCACAAACAGAAATCGATAGCAAATGCAGAGTATGTCAAAAGTGTGACGAGACAATAGACACATTTTACCAGCAAGCCCAATAGAGGCAAGAAAGAAATACATAAAGACACATTGTAGAGTGTGTAATCAACTATAATTTTCATATGCAAGGAAATAGGGGTAAAATTAGAAAAATAACAGTGGCACGAACATGTACCAAAATTGGTAGAAACAAGTCATGAAGGTAAAGTAACCATATTATGGAACCAAAAAGTGCAAACCGACAGAACCATCCTTAACCATAAACCGGACATCATAATCCGTGATAATAAACAAGGCACGCTTAGGCTAATCGATTTTGCAATTGTAGGAGACAGAAATGTGATCAAGAAAGAAGCCGAGAAGATCACAAAATATAAAGACCTTATAATAGACATACAGCGCATGTGGAAAGTGAAAACAAAGGACAACTGCAGCCGTATCAAAATCATTCAGAAAGTACCTGAGCAACATACCGGAAAAACACGACATCAAGGAGCTACAGAAAACAGCAATATTGGGCACTGCACACAAACTAACGTATAAGTACAAAACAGTCAGCATGGGAAGTAACATTACATATACCGTAATTGTAACTACAGAATAGCTGCAACACTATATACCATAGAAACATAGCCTGTTCCAGGTATAATTTTAAATAAACTGCATGAAGGTGATAAATAATAACAATAATATAAATAATAATTCGTTGCTGCTCCAAAGCATACCTCTGCTAACATCAAGTTTTCTGCATGCACATGCCTCATGTGCCCACATAGCTAGCCTGTGCTTCACGGCATTGCGACTGACTGTATCGTACCTCCGGCCGCAGCACTGTGTAAACTTATAACAGGGACTGCAGGTGAACGTGGGCAGTTGTATTGTGCGTGCTGTTCATAATCAGTCAAAATGTCTGCTGCAGTTCAGCTACGATTTTTCTGACCGACAGGAACTTTGTGACTTGTCATATGTTTTGAACCCAACACAAACTGTGCACTGGGTGGCTGCACACAGCGTCACTGTTTGAAATGGAACGAAACTTCTGTGCATTTGCAACCAAACATAGGCTACCTTAATGCTCACCCTTTCAGGAGAATTTGGGACTGTGGAGCATATTTGTACTTAAATAGAAATTCATATGCTTATAGAATATGTAAAATAATATATGACTAATGCAAGTGATGTTTTCAGGTGTAAACCAGATGTTAGCAAAAAAATGAAATATATACTGGTGATTTTAATTTAAGATACAGTAACCAACATAATACACAATATTGCAATATATAATTTTACAATTATAGTTGTAAAAATCCAACATATTTCGTTCTTTAAGGGTCGTCCTCAGAGAGAAAACATCAATAAAATATGCAACATGAATTACATTAAAATAATAATACATGACCTACGTGTATATCCTGGAGTCCACGGTAGGAGCAGAAATATGAAAAAATATTCCGTATAATGAGAGTATATTAAATAGTAGATCTGGATTACAATTACGTTGGAAATTAACATTAAAATAATGAGTATAAAATATCAATAATATACACATTTTAATTGTAAAACTGTATATTAAAATATTTTGTTTTTTGTTATTGTATCATAAATTGTCATTTAGTGCACGGAAATGAATACTATAAAGTATACTTGAGACACAGCAAATAAATATTAGTATTGTTTTCCTCTTTTACGGAAGACAGCGGAAGTAGTGGATGGATGGTTGGAAGGAAGGACGGACCTGACACCTTAATCTAGGTTGGCTCAATCGGTAAAGTCTTCGACTTGTATTCGGCACGTTCTCCGTTCGAATCTCGTCAGGGACATAAACTAGCCCAAATGAGATTCGTGATGTTCCTCAGAAGTTGTTGCCAAATCACAGTATAGGCAAGACATACGTCACATTTGAACACTGTGGCTTTCTGTCACATCCTTCCCAATTCCTTCTTTCTTAATATTCACATCATTCGACGCTACATTAGCTAAAGCCTGACCTACTGACGGGGACTTTAAATAAACCGCCTATAAATACGTCTATAAGAGTAATACCAATCAACAAACACCGACACCAGGCACAGTGAAATAACGATTATAGTAAAAAAAACCTGGGAAAACTAACTGTAACACATTAAAGCAGCAAAATTAGAGAACGGTATAAATCAGCAACAAAATTATTGTAATAAAAACGGCTGTGCGCAGGCTTCGCATCGAATTCGCTAGTAGGAAACAAGTCCAAACAACAATATCGAATTTGAATTGATAGGCTTTTTTATCATATGTGTTGAAGCATAATAATTCCTCTAAGTAAAGAGTAGCTAGTGTTAAGTGAGTATGAATATTTACAGTGAGCAGTTATATATTTTGTGTATTTGTTGTCTAGCGATATCTGCTTAACCATATTTTCTGAATTGTTTTTGGAATATGTGGTATTTGCTAATTTGACGTTAATCCGGGTTTTAATGACAGTGTAAATAATAAACAAATAGTGATAGTTCTTTTGGAAGAAGCAAGCCTGAAGACGGAGACTGAACCTGTGCCCGAAACGTAGCGTCTTATAATTAGTACATTAACCAACTTATGCACTTAATAAAATACATTCAGAAGTATAAAACTCCTACATGTTTCGATACCGAGTGGCCATCATCAGGGAGTGATTCTGACAAAGGAGTATAAGGCCAGCACGCTTGACTTGGTCCTCTGTCTTCTACCTTACGGTTTATAATAGGAGGGGCAGTCTCTTCGCATTTAGCATTGTTGGCTATGTTACTTGAGCCGTGATTACGTAACAAAGATTTCACTACAACTATAGCAGGGCGAACTTTATGAAAAAATAATTTTAGTTAATATACCTGGACATTAGGTATCGATTTTTCCGTGGTCAGAGACATTCTAAATACTTTTCAGTGTAAATTTCGATTAACTGCTATTCGAATCTCTTCCTGCAATCGTCTCTCCTCTCGCAGAATCTGCCTATGCAGCGTTGTAGTCACGCAACCAGCGCGTGTGAGACGATATTTGGGCCATAGTGAAAGTACACAAACACACACGCACACACACACACACACACGCACAAAAAATTTTGCTCAGCGATTTTAAACCAGTTTTGTGATCTTATTGATCAAACGTTGCTATACATATTTTAATCTCTGAGCCATGCTCGTGGTTGATTTGTAAATGTTTCGCCTGTTGCCAAAATAATGTAGACGGGCCACATGCGGCATGCGGGCCACCATTTTATTATCAGTGCCCTGTACAACTGATGTAACATGAGGATGTTTTGTGCGTACAGCTAAATAAAATGAGCTGGTGCATGGGAAATATTTCCACCATGAATGGTGCACAGTGATCCGTGCAGGAAGATAGACGGCTGTATTACAAACAAGCATGCAGAATGCTTGCCTCATTAACTTTTAATCTGATGACATGTGAGATTGGTGACATCTGTTGAATGCATAGCAAATTTTAGGTGCATTCTAAAATGAGCACCTCCCCCTATCCTATCAAACTGCGTGGTTTGTATTTAGCAAGACATTTGAATAAATCAAAACGTATAAATGTGGCGCACAGTGGAATTCTCGTTTGTTGTGTATATGAAATATAATTTGAAATTCGATGCCACAATTCGTTATTAGTAGTGGCAGCAGCGATGTGAGAAACAGGGGAGCCTGTGGTAATGTGGGGATGGAAGGCTAGGAAAGGAGTCTGTGGGTTAGGCGTCACGTTATAGAGTTAATTAACTCCAACATGTTCTTCTTGACAAAGCAATGATTTCTGAGCTTATCCGGCACATTCTGCAGCTTAAATATGGAACACATAGGTTTATTAACTGTGATACAAAACCCGGCCGCTGAATCCTATTGTGGGATAATTTAATCCATTCTAAGCCCCCATATTTTATTTCTCTGTGATCCGTTTTAATATTATCCTGTCATTTACCACTTATATCTCCGAAATGATCTCCTCCAGGTTTATCATCTAGAATTTTGTATGCATTTCTGTTTTATGTCATGCCTGCTCAATAGCTGAACTGTCTTATGCTGCTTGATGAGATTTCAGTAATAGTCCTAGTGTTTGGTTCGGTGTACGTATATTGGCTTATGATATGCTGAAGCGTTTACTTAACGAAAGTTTGTCTACATCTGTGTTAGGTTGTGATTATGTACCCAGATACGTAAGCCACGGCAATACCACGTATCGACTCGTAAAACGGCTCCTAGGTGATATTCTGTATTGATCGAAACATGCTGGATTATTAGTAAAACATATTAAATACTAATCTGTATAGGCGTAATATGGAGGTATTTTATCTGCAGCACTTTAAGTGTGCGGTGATCAGATAAATCGTTCTTTAAAAGGCAGTGGTTCTTTATTTCGGTGCTGGGAATGTGGTATCATCCTTGTATTTGCGTTGAAACTACACTGAGGGCAACCAACGCAACCTAAGTGAGGCTGTACTGAGGGCAAACGAGGCAACCTGAGTCAAGCTGCCCTTAGGACAACCAAAGTGGCCTAAGTCAGGACGTACTGAGGTCAACTAAGCTTAAGTCAGAATTTACTGAGGGCAACCGAGGCAACCTAAGTCATGTGGTACTTAGAATAACCAAGGTAACGTAAGTCAGGTTTTACTTAGGATAACCAAGGCAGTTTAAGTCAGGTTTTACTTAGGATAACCAAGGCAGCTTAAGTCGGGTTGTACTTAGGATAACCAAGGTAACCTAAGTCAGGTTTTACTTAGGATAACAAAGAAGCTTAAGTCAGGTTGTACTTAGGATACCCAAGATGACGTAAGTTAGGATTTACTTAGGATAACCAAGGTAATGAAAGTCTGGTAATACTTAGGACAACCAAGGCGGCCTAAGTCAGGATGTGCTGAGGACAACAAAGTCAGCTTAAATCGGAATTTACTGAGAGTAACCGAGGCAACCTAAGGCATGTGGTACTTAGGATAAACAAGGCAGCCTAACTCAGATATTACTTAGGATAATCAAGGCAGCCTAAGTCGGGTTGTATTTAGGATAACCAGTCAGTTTGTACTTAGAATAATGAAGGTAAACTAAGTCAGGTTTTACTTAGGATAACCAAGGCAGCCTACGTCGTTACGTACTTGGGATAACCAAGGTAACCCAAGTCAGGTTGTACTTAGGATAACGAAGGCAGCCTAAGTCGTTACGTACTTGGGATAACCAAGGTAACCCAAGTCAGGTTGTACTTAGGATAACGAAGGCAGCCTAAGTCGTTACGTACTTGGGATAACCAAGGTAACCCAAGTCAGGTTGTACTTAGGATAACGAAGGCAGCCTAAGTCGGTTTCTACTTAAGGTAACCAAGGTAACCTACATCAGGATATCGGACTTCAGGCTCTGTATTTCCCCGCGTACGAATTGGTACCGCTGAACACTGCTGCTACCTGCGAACAGATCAGTGAGAACGCCCGTTCTTTTGGCTGTACCATTGACGCTATCGGTGGAAGGATTTTGTTCAATATATCGTCTTATGCCTCCCGTCACTCATAACGTACAGTTCACTTAAAGCAATACCACACTGACTAGTACTCCTTGAACGTTACATTACAAATACAGCGTCCTCATTCATTTCATCTTTTCTCTTGTTTCCTTTCCCCTTTTCTTTTCTTTTGTCTCCTTTTTATATCTTGGTCTGTACAATGTAGGTTCTGGAGCACGCTACAAAATTTTCAGTCGGGAAGGGGACTGACCCTGAGGCTATATATAAATTGTTTAATTTTAAAAATTGTGCTATAAAATAATTGCGTAAATATAACTGTAACATAACACTATTTGAAACTGCATTTATATACACATGAATATAACTTCACGTTCCATGACTCACCTAATTCAGATCACAAAGCCAAATCTTCTTGTTATTTTAAATTCATCTAAAACATCCCAAGTTTTTTATTCTATTTTTCAATATTCCAGTGTACTATTCATCATCCGATTTTATTGGCTGATTTTGGCTGAAGGGTAAATCACGTAAAACGTTTGACATCACTGTGTCTACAAAATCTGTGTCTTTAAAATTTCGTTTTTGAAGAGGGGATTGCAGCTCGGTAGTCCCCCTTTGGCTGCACACCTGGTATACGCAAACTTCTTTATAATGGTGTCTGAACTCCGCGAAAGACATGCCCTATCTACTCACTCCTGTTCTGGATTACACAATGACTTCATCCGAACAGAAACTGAGAACTCAGGATCCAAAGATGTGACAGATATATCTGTGTTCCTTAGTATTCAGTATCAGTCTAGCTAAGGCGTTGGTAGAATGAAGTGTATACGTTGATTAAGCGGGCCTACAAATATTTATACTTACATATTCCTGAAGAGAAGAGTTTATTATTATTGTTATTATTAATATTATTAATTACTGTCATCATGAAATATGAAATTCAAGAAAAGAATTTCTTCTTGAGAAGCTGACACTTGATCAATAAATTTGTCGAGCTTTACATATTCAATGTTTCATCGTCATATTCACTACAGTAGGCGAGTGGATCCCCGAGCATATTAATACTGTCCATACATTCACGTCCGTAATTTTTAAGATCACTTTTGTATTACCCTTAGGTTTTAAGGGTGGTCTTATCCCTTTTCTTTTCAAGTCAAAATTTTGTTGGAAGTCTGTTTATCGTATTTCTTATCTTTTCCATCCGTGTTATGTGTCCCGCCCATTTTAGAGAATTACAAACTGTTGAGCTTCTAATTGTCTTGTTCTCTATATCCGAATATTACTTTTCTTTGTTGAGTTCAAAATCTGTGACACAAAAGTAGTCAGGAGATGTGAAATTCAGATTTATAGCATGTCACAGTTTAACTACTACACGCGATGTTTCGTGGTTTTGGGCTCTGAACGTTGTTATTTTGACTGATTCATGAGTTACAAGACAGATGGCTGCACTCTTTCATAAATATAGGCCACATTTCTATGATAAAGAACCTTCAGTAAGTCATTATGGACGTTTCAGCAATATCTGCCCTAGCAGTTAATGCTACTTGTGAAACCTCCCGGTGAAATAGACTGCATTGGCTTTTAATTAAGTGTTTCGGGCAAGTTTTGTGGGTTTTAGGAGGTCTAATCTTAGTTTCTCCAAGTGCATAATGCGATGTAATGGGTTCATTCTGAGATAGAGTGAATAAAGTCCCACACGAGAACGATCATTGGAAATCTATTTGATCAGGTCACATAAGCCACTAAATCACTGAGATAAGCATCCCATTATTTCGCTTCTCCTCCTTGTAGAATAGCGTAGTTATCTGGTAGAACCGCCACGCACAGCCTTCCAAATTTTAGCGCCCAGCTGTAATCTTGTGTGATGTGACATGTTCAGACAGCGACAAAGATGGCAGTGGAGCAGTTGTGGTCTCTGGTGATCGACGACGACACTAAGTACTTTGCTGACAGATGCTTGGTCGCTGACGTTTTCTCTCACATGGGAATGCAGTTGTTCTGTTTGTATGTTACGTTCCTGCTATTAGGCTTACAATTCGTACCAAAGACCCTAAGTTTCGTCACCAGGTATCCGGGGATGGCTGTCCATAGAGCACTGACGTGCTGCGGTCCTCATCTGTTTCTGTTGACCCTCCTTCCGAGCCAAACATCCTGTCACCACCGTCATTTTATAAACCGGTCGCTCATGTAACTCCCTCAATCAACCAAACTGCTGACCTCATTAAGAGGTCTGTGACCTTTGTCAGGAGCACTGATAAAGACCTTTGTCCGTACGATAGGAAGTTTGTTGATTAGTTGGCAGGCTTAGTTTTGAGATAACTATCCCTAAAATTCTGCGCCCTCATCTGTCTTCCCTCACGTCTAGTGACCTGGCCAATGCGAAGACTAATCAATCTCCCTTCGCAGAGTTACACTCCCTTTTCTCTTTCTCTTTTCAACTACAGTCTCACGTCTTCCTAATATCCCCTCATCAATTCTTTAATGCCATGCTTCTGCCTCTACTCGAACCCCTTGAACTCTTTCTGTTACTTAATTTCTTTGTCTTATTTTCTGTTCTCCAATTTCTTTTCTTCCGCACCACTGAACGCTTTGTCCACATGTCTTATGTTTTTGTTATCAGTCTGTCTTAACTGTAAATAAGATCGCAAGGAGAAAATATGTAGTCAGTACGTTTGTGCAGGATAATAGCCTGTGTTGTGTGTCATCAGAACTTTTTGTAAGTGGATTTAAAGTGCGAATAATGCGTTACGAAAACAACCTCCTCCTTCACAAGTTTCTGGCGAAGTAGTGACGGACGATCTGCAAAATAAATAACCCCAAGTAATGGAAGAAAGAAACCGAAAGTATGTAGGCCGTAGTCTTCATTGATCGTGTAGGTTATATGTGTGTGGCTGAAGTAAGTACATGATATACGTGGCAGGTATTATGTGTACTCAGGCCGAAACCTTTACTTGTATAAATAGTATAGAACTAAACAAGTGTGATGTGATTGGCGGATATTGATAACTTCCTCAGTAATATCACAACGGTATGTCTAAATTAAAATGTTCATGCTTTATGATGCCTAATCCGTAGTACGTATTACTCAATAGTAAGTAAACATTATATGAGATTTGGCTTTTTATATCGTATGTAATCTCACATTTTCTTACATAGTAATGAAATTTTCGGTGCCATAAAAGGCCTAGTTTTTGACAAGCTGAGCGACTTTTAGAGTCTCAAGGATAGCTCTTTTCCCGCGGAGTTAGTTAATTGTAACAGCTGACATAATGATAAAAATAATAAAATGTTAAATGGAAAAGTGGAATGGAGAAGAGAACTTGTCTTTGTGAATGTTTTATAATCACACATTGCTCTAATCCTTGGGTGATAAAGTGGATGGATTGGAGACAATTGGAGATACGTGAATGGTTCTAACACTTTGTGTGGAGATAGATCATGTTCGTAATTTAAAATCTGCATTAGGAATTTTTATATCTCTACAGTTTTCTTTCCGTGGAGAAGGGCCCCGCAGCAGATGCTACGGACGCACCGCAGCCTTACGGCTTATTGTGCAACCCTGTGATGAAGATCAGTTTTTCTTTCATTTTTCCAAGTAATGGAGCACCGTTGGAATTAAATTTACAGGGGAAAACCGAAGTACTCTGGGAAAAACCTGTCCCAGTGCCACTTTGTCCGTCACAAATCCCACATGGACTGACCCGGAATCGAACCCGGTCCTCCGCGGTGGAAGTTCGGCGACTAACCGCCTGAGCCATGGCACGGCCCATCTCTACAGTTATACATATTGTAATGGCTCCAAGCTACAAGTGTAGGCCTACAAATGTAACATAGCCTGTATCTGTACTAATGAAAATTATGTTTAAAAACAGGTAAATAATTCGTATTTGGTCAATTTATTTATTGACGTGTAAGCAGGCAAGATGCCTATGTGAATTATTTCCAGAATTTTGCTGCTTAATATTATCACGTGGTTACAAGTTGGTGTTGTTTTTATTTCTAAATTTAACAGTTTGAAGACTGACGTTTATCTAAACTATACGTGTATAAAAGTTTATTTCAAACCTCACAGAAAACACAGTCTGTGTTTATTGCAAAGACCAGTCGATTATTGTTGTGGGATATGCGCATAGGAAAATAATTGATAAGCCTAATTATGATGGAAATCGTACACTATGTTACAAAATTGAGAATTTTATATTGTTACGTCAGATGGTGCCGGCACTCACGACTCTGCTTTAACTCATTGATCATAATAATTAATGACCAAGCGAGCTATAAATATATGTATGAAAAATTTTCAAAGTAGTACGTGAATAGAAGTAGTAATTTGTTACAAGCTCTTGCCTTCCAACTATTTAGGTTTTCGCAGCGATGTCGCTGAGATATGCGATCTTCTGAGATGGCGCCGCGTCAATGGGTAGTTAGTTTCCGACGTTTCGAGACCACTGCGTTTTCTAGTAAGGTCAAGAAATATTTACCCAGTGACGCGGAGTCATGTACTACAGGAAAGAATATCTGAACTTCTGACCCGACTGCTAGACATAATGTAGTCACTATTTTCTGCTAGACGCTGCGTTCTTTCACATTCTTATTGACTTTGCAGCACAGTATTCTGAAACATTCAAAGCAAGGTTTGTGAATTTCCTCTCCGTTCATGTACGCTATATAGTAAACGTATTCAATATACGTACATCAATAAAGACAACTTGTTTCTTTGTACGGCACTCTAAAACACCACAAAGTTACGCATGCTTTCTACATTCAATTTTAACACGTTCTCCGTAGATGACTCCATAATTCATGTCACGCAGATATGTGGATTTGTCCTATGCGGTAGGTGTGCCTGAGAGCAAGCTGATTTGTCATGCTGTTGCTGAAACATCTTTCCCGCTGCATGCAAGATCCTTACTCATTATCCTCTCCTTTGTAGCTTACACAAAACCTCACACCCGTATCTCTGTAGCCAAGCTACTATTGGATTCCACACAACTAACCCTCCAGTTGCCAAAATATTTATTTTCCGTTCTAAACGTGAAGCAAGAGCAGTTCTGCCAAACATTACAGAAACCCCAACCACTTCGCAAGCAAGCACATTCATCCTTCCATCCATGCTTGACGCTTACGCCAATATATAACCTTTCCTTTCCACGTGCATCACTCGAACCCGTAGCTACTCCACACGGTGCCACCATCAGTGCAATGACCAAATTTTTATCAGAACATGATACGGGTCTCAATAGTGGAGATACTAATGTGTAAAATGTCACAGAAAACATAAGGGAAGAGGAAACTTTATAGACCTAAATATAATTGCGTGGATAATATTAGAAGGGATCTTAGTGGGGAGAGATTGGCCTGTGGACTGGATTCAGATGGCTTGGAATTAGGTAAAACAGTGGGCTCTAGCGAATGCAGTAATGATTCTTGGGATTCTATAAAGGACGGGAAAATTATTCACCAAATTATTTAATACAGTCAGCTTCTCGAGAAGGAATGTGCTTGTATGGTTGCCTCATTCTTAATCCCGTCGAAGCAGGTCACGTTCTTACGGTGACATATGTCTGAACCATTTGTCTTTCCATTCATTTTGTGCTCTAGTGTTTTTGTCCTTATTTCAGAATTCAAGTAAACAGACACGAATTACCCAAATTGAGTGTCACATGGGAACTGTTTTCTGTTGAGTATTTTATGAGGCTTTAATAATTTACACGCAGTATCTGCAGATTCTTTGTCATCTGTTACTTCTATATAACTGTGTGGTATTTAGTAACACTAATTTTGGTGCATTTACAGAACATAAGATTGGCACATTTTCCAACATACATACGAACGTCAGTTTGACGGATTTGAAGCTGAATATTGATTAAAGTTATTGCAAACCATCCTGGAAGGACTGGAGAAAACTACAAGAAATCGGAGCCAATTTAATATGTAGCATCGGATATACAATTTAAACACCCTCCAAATAGAAATCAGAAGCGGGCTTGCTTGGCATATGTGTGTATAGGTATGCATGTCTCATATTATGTATGTATGTATGTATGTATGAATGTTCATATGTATGTACATTTTGAGTAGCTGCAATCTGTCCCTTCATCTCTTCAGTATCAACCCCCCCCCCCCCCCCCCCGTCCCCCACGACGCACTTCTTTCTTGGCCGTATATACCCGCCACCAGTTTCTCCTTCAGACCGTTTTGTAGCGCCCGTTAGTACAGCTATCCTTCTGCTTGAATGGCTGCCTACTCCCTTTTCGTCAATACGCTTTGCTGTACAGAAGTGACATGAAACAAGCAAGGCCTGATGGTGTCCTCAGTTTTGTGTGGGGGGGGGGGGGGGGGGGAGGTTTGCAGCAGTGTGCAGTGGCTTTATGAATTATCAGCACAGTGTCAGCCAGCAACAGCAAGAGACAGGGGTGAGGGACAGCTACAGTTGCAGACTGTTACAGGCAGATGCAGAATTGATTTGACC
Organism: Reticulitermes speratus; assembly: GCA_021186555.1. NCBI lineage: Eukaryota > Metazoa > Arthropoda > Insecta > Blattodea > Rhinotermitidae > Reticulitermes > Reticulitermes speratus. The sequence continues at coordinate 42,075,483 of JAJKFL010000003.1, read as the reverse complement.
TTCAGGTGACGTTGCTCAGATTTATCAGGCTACAATATTCGCTTCGTTGAACGCTTCTGTTTCACGCATTCCTTTTTCCAAGATAATCGCTTTCTTTTCTAAATCACCTTTTCTATTTAAATTCTTATATTTTGGATATTATAACACGGTATTACAAATAGTACATTTACTTTAACGATCGAATGTAACTTGAATTTTATTTAAAAATAAATTCCGTACCGCGCAGTAAGCACTGCGTCTCGGATATAAAAACAATTCAGTTAATGCTGTATTTGGAAATTACAGCTGTTTGTCCTGAGAACCAAAAAAAAAAACACACACAAAAATGCATTCTGTGGCAGAATGTAGAATTTTTGAATATTAAATCTGATGATTTTTAAAATGATCAATAGGCTTTAAAGGGCTAAATACAGCATTTAATTTTAAAAGTGAAAGGTCGAGTCTGCATGCATGATAGTGGCTCATATGCCACACTTGAAGAAACTTTAAACCTAAACATTTATTAACACGTCAGTCAATTTGTCAGTTCCTGCAGAATAACAGCCTTCACACGCGGTACGAGGTTCGACACGATATTGGCATCTTCAGTAGTGTGAGCCAGCCGTTGCTAATATATTACCACAAAATTCTAGCACGTGTAGGATTTGTTGTAATTGTTGCGTGTAGTGAGGTTGTACCTTAGATGGAAATATACATTGTTGATTAAAAGTGCATGATGCAGAAATAGCCGACATTTAAGTCGTAATAGTTGGAACTGATAGAGTGAAATTGGAACTGGCAGTAAAACATATTGTTTTGTTACAGCAATACTTTTCTTTGCCGACAGATTTACATGTAGGGATTTGAGGGCACAGCGCCTTCGAAAACCCTTATACGAGTATTGTCTATAATTTCAAGTCGTGCTAACCTTTCTAATTTTGCACCAGGATTTACTCGTACGTCTAAACCGTAGTATCTTGCGAATTTTGTTTCAGACTCTGCGACACACAAGCCTCGCTGATACCTCAGAATCCTTTGACCAGCTCTTGCCACGCTTTGTCACCCATTTACACACACCCCTCCCCCAGATTCCCCACTTCGAAATAAACTTTCTTTAACCTACAAGCAACACTGAGTTCAATAGAGGTCTACTTGGACCGTAAGAGGCCACCCCGAAGATACAAGTAAACGTGATACGTCCTGGAATTCGTGCACCGTGAAAGCTTTCACGTCTTACATAATGTCCTGCTTGCCCTATCTTAAGGCTGCACGCATCGTCCAAATTCCCTGCCTTCCTGTAATAAAAGTAGAGAAAAAGAGAAAAATTTTTAGAACTTGCCTGTGTATTTTGATAAGATATTTATATAGGCCATTTATAAGCTTGGTTAGGATTTTCAATTTTTAAATCTTCTCAGAAATTGTGTTGTGTGTTAGTAGCGTGGTGGTATGAGATATGCCTATGCCTATGCCTACATTTTAGAAGTGCTGCAGGTTTGATATGCAAATGTTATTCAGCGTAAATTTGTGTTGATGTTAATCCTTACAGCAGGCAGCGTATAGTCTACTGTTATATATGACAAAAATAACGGCTTTGGGGGTAACATCTTCGTACTGCTCTGAGCGGTTCTGGAAAAAGAATAACGAGGTAAAAAAACGAAATTTTTGTACGGTCTGGTAGAATTCTCACGCTTCGTAATCTCTCATATGTGGAGGCAACATACGAGTTATTATATTCTTCCTTGTACTTGCTCATTGCTATCTACGAGGCAAGTTAAAAAGTAAAACTTTCTTACCCTATAATTTTGAGTTTTTTTTTTGTGGTGAGTAGCCCTGTAGCAGATGCTACGGACGCACCGCAGCCTTAAGGCTTATTGTGCAACCCTGTGATGAAGATGATTAGTTTTTTCGTTTTTCCGTGTAATGGAGCACCGGTGGAATGGAACTGACAGGGGAAATCCGAAGTACTCGGGGGATAAACCTGTCCCAGTGCCACTTTGTCCACCACAAATCCCACATGGACTGATCCGGGATGGAACCCGGGCCTCCGCGGTGAGAGGTCGGCGACTAACCGCCTGAGCCATGGCAAGGCCCACTTGAGAAAAGTACTTAATGAATATCTTCAGTAACACATGTAATGTAAATATTCTGTAAGTTTTGTCTTTCGTGCCAAGGACGTAATACAGAACACTCAACAATATGAAATCTGCTTCCTGCTCATGTCGATGTGTACAGCTTTTAAGGCAATATTCAGCATGAATGTGAAATGCGTTGTTGCTGGTAGGATCATCATATCCAGTCTTTTTTAAGAGTAAAATTTAATTACTTTGTGTGTTTGAATGTTAATGCGCCTATTGCAACACTGACAAGGAAAGCGACCTTATATTGGATTAAGAACGGGTGGGCTAATTTGTGCTTGTAGGGCTTACTATACAGGCCCATAAACTACTCAGTGTCTTCTGCTGTTTCTCTCTCTGTTCTGGTTGCTACCTGACCACAGCTGAAACCATCAAGACAGAGGCAAATGCTCCGCAAAACATTGATACCCATACACCAGATTACGAGACGTTGTAATAAACAGGAGTAGGCTAAATCTTCACTTTTGTGAAGCCTTCATACCTCTCACGAGACCAATTTTTATCTACTACTCTAATGACTTAGGTTTTAACTTTAATTAACTCAACTAGTGTCACTTCCACAAGAATGGTCAGTTAACGCTGATGTTGTAATGTATGTGTCTATTGACTGGAAACGTGTTCAAATGTGTATTAGGTAAGAGCCGTAATTTAAATTCAAGTTTATTCGTTGTGAGTTTAGGGCACTGTGAGGTTAATTTGTAGAGATTGGTGACGTCGCAAGTAACTCAAACCACATAACATCGAATGACTGGATGACAGTAAATAAGGACTGGAAGGGATAGATATGGAAACATTCGTGGCTTAGTTAAAGATAGTACCTGGGTATTTGCCATGCAGATTTGAGAAATGCTGAGAAGATTCTCAGTCAGGCTAGTCGGTGTCCCTGCTGAGATTCAAACCAAGTACCTCCAGAATATAAATAACGGGAGTTACTGCCACAGCCAGCTTGCCAGGTGGGAGTGTTCGGGTTTAGTTTTGTGTTAAATGTAAGAACTGTGAGGGAAACCAAATTGATCTGCAACTTAAAATAACCAGTGTTGCCTAAACATCGAATTTGGGGCACGTTGCATAGACGAGGAAGGTGCTGGTGACGCGTTCCTGGCTCGCATACTTACTTCCTCTTTAGCGCAGCTTATCTGCCAGGTATCGATGGTTTTACTATAATAATGTAAAAACTCCTTCACGCCCTCAATACCAGGATGTTATAAATGCATCCGGATTTCTCCGATGCAGGATAGGTTATTCCCAGTAACTGTCGCTAAAGTTTTCCCCACTACTGCGCCTGTGGTGTGATTGCTAGGCGGTTATGATCCAACGGGTGTTTTATAATGCACAGTTGGAACGTATGTCCAAGTTTTTTGACTGGTAACCATTTAATGCGTAAATTGACCACCACGCGTTTCCTTGGCTCTAGGTAATGGATAGGATGTGCTGTCACATATTTTCTTTAACAAATCTGTACTTTTATGTGGTCAGCGGCCATAAATCTAGGGTCGGCGATAACAACGCCTGGAGCTGTAATTCCACTCCCACAGTTACCGTCATGGCGTGCTTAATTAAGAGAAGGGATAAATTTACCTTTCATTATCTGTTAGGGCGTATATATATAAACATAGTATTGTCTTAATTAAAAATAAATTTTACTAATTCTCCAGTGAAATATAGACAAGAATGTGGGACGGACACTTAAGTAGCTTGTTCCTTGTTATCGGAGGAAATACACAAAATGTAGCCATAAAATTATTATATTACAACATTATTAGTTCATTGTTTTAGTGCGGTCTATAATAAGGAGGAATAAGGTGAAGAACGGGCGGTTGCGTTTGTGTGTTATCGCCTTACATTGTTTACAAGCTTAAGTCGTTTCTCGAAAACTGTTCATAAGGTGAAAACTCTTAAAACGAAAATCAACTTTCCGCAAATTTTCAAGTTACAGATTTTAATTGGCCCCAGAAGTAAAAAAGTTTCCCTCTAGGCATAAAAGTTAACCTTATTAAAATGCAACAAGGTACGCAAATGTAAAAATGTACACTAACATTTTGGACACACACGTCAGTTTGCAACAGTAAGGAGTATGTATAAGCGAAAGTATGCTAGCAAATTGAAAAGAAGTGTTGTTTTGCGCGTGGCGTGGAAACGAAAACTGGTAAGCCAGTCGATTTTATGCCTAGTGATTACTGTATTATAATCTGGAGTAATATACAGTCTTTGCTTATTCCAGAACACTTGTGTAGCATTATGTATTGCACTGAACGTGATGCAGATACTTACTGTCCGCGTTGTGACCTGCACAAAGCAGCTCGTCACACTGTCCACAAATAACAGGGCTTGCGATTACTTAATAGCAATTCAGGTTCAGCAACTCGGTTCCAAACGGACGAAGTTAGTGCCTGTTGTATCAGTCTGTCGGTCAGTCCGCTGTATCAGCCTAGTGCCAGTTAATTACGCTTTGCACACACATTTTAAGGGGCACGCGGTGGCGCAGTTGGTTGAGGCACTGCGCTACAAACCGGAACGTCGCGGGTTCGATTCCCGATGGTGTCACTGGAATTTTTCATTGACATGATCGTTTCGGTCGCACTATGGCCCTGAGGTCGACTCAGCCTCTAACAGAAATGAGTACCAGGAATCTTTCCTGGGGGGTAAAGGCGGCCGGTGCGTAGGGCTGACAAACTTACCACCTTCATGTGCCGATTGTCTAAAAACCTGGGAGCCTCGACCTCCTGGAGCCCTAAGGGCCTGCCAAGGCCTGTATGGGACTGCTTTACCTTTACACACATTTTAAATCAGCAACATTTCGACGACTGTCTTATAGCTGTAAGGGTTGCGGTTGTAAACCAACGGCCCCACACCATCTTGTTCTTTGGATCCTCTCCAGTTGTGAGTACGGATGTCATGATTTGTCCTTCAAGCACCACTTATTTTCTTTGTGTCTGTGCCCGGTCTTATAAAGCAAAAAATATTTTCCAGTTCTGCTTACCTTTGTGTAGAAAACACTGTATTATCTCCTTGTACAGCAACATAAAATTAACACGTACAGTTTATACGTTTAATATTTCGTTATTCCGTTACACTCTTCAAGGAGGTTATACGTTGCTATCCGTCTAAAACATGTGCAAGCAATATTCGATAATCATTTTTTCAAGCCCGGCGTGTTTAGTCTTCACCTAAAGTCGTATAGAAAAGTGTCGACAACATTAATTGCTTATTTGAACGTTTCCTTGAGTAAAAGTCTTCGGTTAAGCTGTACGAAGTCGACCTTGTTACACCGCGCCCATGGAACGTGGCGATTTTCAGATCGTTGTTTTGGTGAACTGGGTTGAATGTAAGAAACGCAAAGTGACGGAGAATCAGAAGTAAAGTGTGATTTAATATGTGCCCATTATTTTTGAAAAGTTGCTTATCTTAACTTATCTCCATGTCGTGCAATACATTCCTGTGATCGTGATCAGAAAGTAACCATAGCTGTTCGCAACTAACGTTTTTCAGTGGCTCCAATTTCAGCCGTGATGTGCTCTTTCAACCTCCCTAGCGTGCGAGGTTTGTTCGCATACACTTTGGTTTTCAAACGTACCCAGAAGAAAAGTAGCAGTGCTCAGAGAGATGAGGAGACCTGGCTGGCCAGGCGGTGTCACCAAAACGTGATCTGATGCGTCCGCGAATCACGGCTGTCAAACAATTCACTGATCCGCGTGCCATGTGTGCTGTGACACCTCTTGCTGAAATAAGAGCTCACCGTACACGTTGTCACCAGCCGCGTCTAACTTCTCCAGCATTGCTCGATATCGTGTTTATGTTACGGGCAGTTGCCTGAACTGTATGCCAGGGAGACAGACCAGTTACGAAATGTATTTTTTTTTAAATAGAAAACTTGTATTAAACAACATTTTACTAATGATTTTCCGTAACTTTTTCATTTCGTGCATTCAACACGATTCATCAGACCAGCTGTCTCAAAATCGTCACATTCTATTGGCGCATACTGTATTAAATATTTTGAGTCTTGAAATGTCATCCTGATCCTTTTTAGATTCGTTATATGTATGTGGTTTTAGCAGGGCACTGCATTTGTAATTTTCGTTTAAGTTCGTAATTAATTGTTTATTAATGTACATACATTTTATTTCGTCTTTCCTGGCGTGAACTTTACATTATTATTTATGTGCTTTGTTGGCATTTTGTGTGCCTTAAATTTACGTTGGCAGATCTTTGTCTTAGTCCTTCCTCTAGGAATTTTTCTTTTAAGATTTGTCTTTGAATTCAATAATTTCTTCTTCACATTTTGTATTTGTATACGTTTTAAGATTGGTTGGCAAATATCAGTTTTAGTTTCATTCACAGTTGTGTATTATAGCCAACGTACTGCCTATTATATCGCCATTTTTATGGTTTTAAATTTTGCTCTTCACTTGTGAGAATATGTGTCAATTTTAATTTGTGGTAACATGTACATATAGTGCATTTTTCTCATGGCTTGACAACCGTAGTGGGCCTGGGCGTCCTCCATGTCGATATTTCGAGGTCACACTCCGACACACCACACTCAATAGGACTCCTCTGAACGAGTGATCGGCCCGTCGCAGAGATCTCTAGCTGACAACACACATTCTCACAAGAGACAGACGTCCATGCCGCCTGCGGGATTCGACTCCACAGTCCCAGTAAGTGAGTGCCACAGACCCATGCCTTAGACCGCGCGGCCATTGGGCTCGGCACATACGATGCTTTTAATATTTTACCTTAAAAAGTGTCTTCACGTGTTACAGAGCTGTCCTATGTTCTCATGACATAACACAGTTTTAAGAGTGCAAGTCATAACGAGAGAGTTCGGTCAGCTGTATATTTTAATTTATTTATCGCCTCTGAGTTTACTTAATAGTAAGAGACAAGCGAAAATAGCAAGCCGTAAGAAGAGTGCCAATCTCAGTTTCTTCCCTGCAAATGAAATTAGAATATCGAAGCATTCTATTATTGCAGAGGTATCAAATGCTATTAGATGCGCCAAGCCTAGAATATAAACAGAGTTCTTTATTTAGAAACACAAGTTTAATTAAAGTGTCTTTCTGAAGAAAACAAAAGCACAAAATGGCATGTGCTTCATCTTAACAATGCCCGGAAATTGTGAACTCTTATCCGGAATACTGCTTATAATTTACCCACCGTTCAATGATTCTTTGGTGTCAGCCGAACAGTTGCTGTGCATGTTCATAAATCCATGATGTTCGAGCCATCCAACTTCTGAGCGAGCTGACAATGGTCCAGACAACAGCTCGAGGGGAAAATGTTATTGCTCTTTTAGACTGCGCTGAGTTTTTTCCTCGTTTCTAGTCTATTTCCTTCTTCTTTCTTTATCTTTGACTGTCTTTGTCTTTCTATCTCAAAACCTTTAGCCTCTGATGTAATAACAAGTTACAGCATTATTTTACATGACTACATATCTTCTTAGAAAATTCAAAAAGAAAAGTATGAGAAAGGATAAAAGAGAGTTGGGAATGGAGGAAGTTTAAAATAAAAGAAGGTAAGCCTATAGAGTCATTATGTTTAGATACGCCAGTACTGAAAATTGGTGTAAAGAATGAAATTTCCTGAAGTCCTATAAAGGGGAACATTGTTTTGAATGTTCATTTTCTACAGTGGTGGTTTTATTTAGAAAAGTGACGTTTTAGGCAGAAAGGTGCTTGATAAAATGGTAATACGAATAAAGATAATGTAAGAGAGATTTAAAAAGAGGGATTTGTGATATTGTTATTGTTATTTTCATTTTAAAGCCTCTGATAAGGTTCTTTTTTAACAGTTTATTTTACGCCCGGCTAATGGTTTCAGGAGACGTCACAATTGACAAAATTCTTTTGCAGACATAGAGATTATCTTTTAAAATTTTCCTTTTTTTTCCTATGGCTCGACAGCCCTTAGGGGGCCTAGGCCTCCTCATTGTTCGAGGTTTCGCGATCACAGACTTTAGAAACACCACACTTGGTAGGACTCCTTTGGACGAGTGACCAGCCTGTCGCAGAAACCTCTACCTGACAACACACAACACTCACAAGAGACAGACATCCATGTTCCCGGCGGGGTTCGAACCCACAATCCCAGCAAGCGAGCGGCCGTAGACCCTCGCCTTACACCGCACGGCCACTGGGATCGGCAAAATTTACTTTAACCTTTAAATATGTTTACGTATTTCGTTATTGTGGTATAAAATTTTCACTTTCTAGTATTTTCATTTAATGAACCAACTAAATGCACTTGCAGTACGTGATTTTATAGTCGCTTCACTCCGACATGTTTCGTCCTAACAATACCATCTTCAGGGAGTATACACCAAGCTTGAAACCATTTATAATGAACTGGATTACATTTTTGAAATGTATAACCTTCAGTACATTTTGCTACTAATACTACGTAGTTAGTACGTCGTATGTGGATAAAATGTGGATTAAAATATGTGAAGTTGCTAATATATTGTAGACATTATGTATATGTCATATTATGATATGGATGTGTGTAGATATTATAATATGTAAGTGTGTAGATTTCATTTGGTCCCGCTGCAGGAAGTTTGCATCTCTAGATTTAGAGAGACGATAGCGTATGTTGCGTAGGGGAAATCCAAAAATTGAAGTTTTAAAATTAAACTTCTTACATATATCAATACGAAACTTTTTGTTATGAGATATGGCTGCTCTCAGTAGCGCTTTGTTCTACAGGCTTCTTGAACTTGCAGAGAGAATTTATAGGAAAGGCGTACCAGACAATAGGGACATTTCGTGCAGTGCTGTATAACGACTGGCTTCAAAGTGACAATACAGTTAAACTGAGTCAATCACGATGTAATGTGTGTAATCATGTTGGTGAGACTTACTTTTGACGCTAAGTTGTCAGCCCTGTCGATGGGAGGTTAGTGATTATTAGGTGAGAGCTTCGAATCCCGGCATGGGAAAGATATTTCTCTTCTCAAAAAAGTCCAGACTTACTCTAGGTATCACCCACCCTAATATTAAATGGATACCGGGGTTCTTTCTCAGGGGTAAGAGGCCGGGGCCTGAAGTTAACCACTCACATCCACGTAATGACGAGGTTGAGAATGGGGGACCTATAATTTTAATCCCCCTATATGCCTCCATGGCGTAGAAATTGAAACCTGTACCTTTTTTCCTTTATTTTAAACTATAGTGGGGCTCTTTCCCGGAGCAAAGCGACCGGGGCACGTAGTTAACCACTCACCTCTATGTAGTGCCGAGGTTAAGAATGAGTGGAGCTATACTTCTACTCCCCTGTATACCTTCATGACGTGGACAGGGAAAACTTTACCTTATATTAAAGTATAGTGGAAATGAAAAGGGTTGGCCCATTAAAAAATTCAGCGGAAAAATATGGAGACTGTCTTTGTTCTTCCGCCTATGTTTAAAATGAAGATTGTAGAAGTTCTTTTAAACTGTTGGAAAGAACGAGGAACAAACAGTGAAGCCGGATCTACCATAAGATAACGTTCTGCAGTTGTCTTCAGACAAGCTAAATGCAAATTTTTAGAATCACATTATACCCCTTTCCAGTTTCCAGCATTTTATGTAAAGTTTAGATGTTTTTTTCCCACGTTTCTTATAATTGAAAATAGTATATGTCTGTAAGTTTGCTCACATAAATGCTTCTATTGTAAATTAGTCACATTGCGAGATCGGGGTTCTCACAGCGGTGTTGCTGAAGATTCAATTCTTCTGCGATATTACGTCGCGTCGACTGGTATTTATTTGCCGGGGACAGACACTGAGACGAAGGCACTGCGATGCTTGGACACGTCGGTAATTGCTTAGTAGTCGACACGAACTGACATCTCGAAAGACTTCAGTCTTCAGTTAAACATTTTGCTTTACTGCAGTTGTGCCTGTAATGGTTTATTCTACGTTATGCCGACCTCATTAACGATATCAAGAAGTGAGAAGCTCTTTGTCACATTCCGTAGCGTGCTACCTTCATGCGAAGAAAGGTTATAGACTCTCCGAGCCCCTAAGGTGAAAGGCCATCGTTTGTGTATTGTACGGATTTGCGTACTGTGAATCAAAAATCATTTAAAATTAGCAGTACCAAATCTCCCCATCAACGTCATAGGTCATAAGAGCGCCGAGAATTGGAAATACAGTCGTACCCGGTTATGACGACATCCGTTTATACGACACCTCTTCTATAGCGTCAGTTATTCTCTGATACCAATTAATTCCCGCCGTTAACCATAACATTATTCTGCTCGGTTATAACAACACTCGTTTATAACGACACAAATATTCAACCCCTTTCATGACGTTATAACCGAGTTCGACTGTATTTTGCGTGATTTCAGTCTTCCGCCGCGGTGCAAATGAGATATTCGTTCTTCTGAGATGTTACGCAGCGTAGATTGGTAGTTGGTTACCGACGTTTCGGGACAACTTCTCACTGCTTGGACCTTGAAGATGGGACCGATAGGGTTTTTCGAAACGTCGATAACTAACTACCAATCTAGGCTGCGTAACATCCCAGAAGAGCGAAGACTTCTGGAAATCTTTTGTAACTTGTGGGCTTCCAAATGTCACTAAGTGTAGAGAAATATATGAAATATTTAGCATACATAGAGTAGAGGAATCAATGCAAAATGTCTGTAGCATACCTGGAGGGTCGGTCATTGAGGGAGGTCTAGGCATTGAAGAATGCAATGTTAAAGCGGATGTTAAGATGGATGTCACGTGGCACCGGAAAGTGGCAATTGGCATGCCATAAACCTTCCTTTCATGGGCGGAGAGGAATTTTGTGACCAGGCGAGTGACTTTTAGCTGCACGAAGACTGACCCTGCTCCATGGTGTCAGTTGAAGGGAAAGATTTGGGCCTGTTTTAAGGTAGCATTTTAGTGCTTTCCTAGGGGATGTGAAAGAGACCTCAAAATACTCTGTCTGAGGCTTTCGGGATTTTATTCGAACTCGGGACCTTTAGATTACGAAGAAAACATGGGAACTACTCAGCTGGGACGCCACATAAAACATAAATGTATGATTTGACAGCAGAAGCAGAGGGCTGTGCAACTACTGACCAGAGCCTTATTTTCTTACATGGACATTGAACTACCGCACGTTGCGTGTGTGCTGTGCTGTGCGGCGAATAAATAGCTCCACTAGATTCCAGAAACAGCTTTCACGCGGAATTACGTAGGTGTGTTAAGGGTTAAATTTTTCTCATGACTGGTGATCGGCTGCGGATTGAAAGTAACAGAAAATATTACGCCAGTTTTCATTCTGTGTGCACAACAGACTCTTTATATATATATATATATATATATATATATATATATATTATATATTGGTATGTGTGGCTGTGTACATGTGCGTGTGATTTTTATTCTTTGAACTGAGAACTAATAACCGTCCTTGCAGAGTCAGTGACGTAAAATTGGCCCTAGAGCAGGCCATGAAGGCCTAGAGGGGGAGTAGGGGTATAGCTTTACTCTTTCTTTAATCTCGGTGCTAGATGAGGTTCGGTGGTCAGCGCCACGCCCCGGCTGCTTTACCCCCAGGAAAGAGACCCGGTACCCATTTTACAGGAGGCTGGGTGGGCTCCACGAGCGGTCTGTACGGGTGCAGAAAGTCTCGCCCCCACCAGGATTCGATACCCGGGCCATCCAGCCTGTAGCGAGTCGCTATACCAACTACGCTGTCCCGGCCCTTCCTTGCAGAGTAATATTTAAAATAATAAGGGAAGAAGGATGGATTAAGGGCTTGTGAACTCTGGTAGATGCAAAAGCCAATGATAACAGAATGGCAAGTAAGAAGTAAATGATCATAACACTCTCCTCTCTTGCTCTTTGTAGCTATAGTAAGGAAGAGGTATGTGGGCCGTAAGTATCGACATAACAAATTATTACTGTAATATTTCTCGCCTCCACTCTGTCCTGTTCCTCTCTCTTCAATGCTAACACTCACTGAAAGTGGAGTTTCGTTCTGCCTGGCCTTGTACTTTTCCTCGTGGACACTGGTAAGCTTGTGTTTCGTATGAATCCTACGGCCAATATACTGTTCGAAGACAAAGAGAAGTCCATTTCTGTATTCCAACCACAGTGTAGGTGACACTTTTGTACAAAATTAGGATCGGAGTTCAGCTATATGGGCTGATGTTTCTCTTCAGCTCGCCAGATAAATTTGTGATAACTACATTAAACACACCACGATCGCGTTCTTTGCCTTTTGCTCCAATTCATGTTTCATGAATAAGCCTACCATTCGACGCTACGTAATTCTAAAAATTGAAAAAAGGATTAAATAAATCAACAATCAGTCGATCAATCAATCAGTAAATCGAAAACATTATATTAATCCCGTATAATGTTATTTGTAGCTTAAATAAATCGATGTGTCATTGCTGTAAAGTACATTGCTTTGGCATAAACTAGTACTTGGCGTAATTCGTATGAACATCACTGACTCCATATTTCTTGGCGCGTAGTGTGGACAATAAAGGAAAGGTTCCCCTGTTTACGCCATGAAGGCATGTAGGGGAGTAGAGGTATAGGCCTAGCTTCACTCATTCTTAAAGTCGGCACTAGATGTAGGTTGGTGGTCAAATTCACTCCTCGGACGCTTAACCACGAGAGAGAAAACAAGTACCCATTGAATAGGAGGAGGCTTGTTGTGCTCCAGACCCGGTCTGTACGGTTTTGGAAAAGAGAAAACTCTTGTCCCTGCCGGGTTTAGATCCCCAAGCCTTCCAGCCCGTATCGAAACGCTATACCGACTACGCCATCCCGGCTCATAATTTAAAAATTGGGCATTGGAATATTGCAATCACAAGGGCATTCTTCAGGACAGCCTCTCTAATTTCGAATTCTTGATCTATCTCTGTTTTTCAGCTAGTGCAGATAGCTGGAGAGGCTTAGTAGTGTGTAGCCCCTTTTTGGGTCATTCCTCATATTAAGTGGTCTATGATCTCAGGGTAGAACGTCGAGAACACTTGGTCTTCCAGACTGCGTGTCGTCGGGCTGCCGGTTGCCTCATTTTGCTGCAGCAGAGCTGCGCTGTGTTGAAACACATTCATAAGTCTGCACATGTTGGGCGATGTGTAGCTTGCATATCAAGCTGCCGTGAGCTGTCAAAATGCTGACGTTGGCTCTTCACACAAGTTTTCCATGATTCTTCACATTCCCAAGAGAAAAATGCAGCAGTGGTAAAAAGCTAAGACTAAAGAATTCTAAAGTTGTATTTAATTCAAGTCCTTTACATTAACATTCCTGTTGAAGTTTAAAGTTAGAAAACATTTTGGGAGTGGTTACTACCATTTATTGCGTGTTTCTGTCTATTTTCACGACTTCTAAACAAAAATATGAAGTTTAAAACATGCAGAATTATGTTACCTCTTCTTGTACATTTTTGTTTTTATTTGTGTGTTATTTAACGACGCTGTCATAACCAAGACGTTGTAGCTGTTTTAGTGACTAACGAATTTAAAAACGCGCAGGAGTAAGCGGCCGTGTTCTAATGTGCGATTCTGTCTTAGAATTTGTCTTGGGGGATTGACGAAAACCACGAAGAGCCTCACGATGGCTAATGCCCTGGCCTAGACTTGAGAAAGCGATTTCTGGGATGTGAAGACCTCGGGCGTTCTTTATATTGGTTTTAGATTGGTAACTGGCCTTAGAGAAAAAGGATTCATAGCAAACGATATTCGAAGATGGGATTCGGATAACATTATTTGCGTATAAGCACGAGTAGGACTTTGAAGGTATCATAATGGAGAGCTTAAACATTTAGGCCTTTTACCAGATGTTATTAGAGGGGCTATGTGAGCTGGACGTTTAACACGTGTGCGGAAAATGAAGAATACACGTAGCTTTAGTCGCAAAACCTGAAAGGAAGGACGGAGGTCGGAGAAATTAGACTGCCCGTTTGATCGGTTCTCTGCACACCACATCGATAGATGTAGGTTGTTAGGAGATTCTGTGCCAGTAGTTCCTAGTGGGAGTTTACGGGAAATTGCTAATGATAAGTTGTTTAGAGTCAGTGGCGAATCTTGATTCAGAAGCCATGTCCTCCGGCAGTACTAATAGAATCGCATTCTGTCTCCCTGCTTTCTGAAGGCGTACAAGCGAGTGTACACTTTTGGAACCTCTAGTCGAGCATAATAAATTACGGAATTCTGTACCACATAATCGACACAAGACAATCTCTTTTTATTTCCACGGTTTTATTGGTCTAACGGTACACTGTAAAGCAGACCGAAATATCGCCATTGGTCACACAACTGAATTTCGCTATGCTCAAGAATGTAATTTTCAAACTTCTCATGTGAAACACACGGTAAGATGGCTGACCTTTTAATAGACAGAATATGACATTGAATTTATGTGTGTTAGAGAAGGTGGCTGTGTTACTGGCTTCATGTTCGTTATTTCAGAATTAAGGGAGAGACCTTCAGTAAGTAAATGAGCATAAGAGGGTTTCATGTGGAAAGATTCGGTTGTCATGGAGTGACTGATATATAGTGCAGGGGACAAGCAGCACAGACGGAGAGGTGAGAGACTGAGGGAGACCATTCCATTGGAATAACAAGGCTGTGTATTTAGATGGGAATCTGATATTAGGCCTAATACGAAGCATGAGGAAACGTGGTATGAATTGATGAAGTGGATTTATCACGCTTAACATACATTCAAACTGCGGAACTTTTTGAACACTTTAATTTAGCTCCGTGTTCCATGAAATTAGAGAAGTTCTTGTCTAGTTAAATGGCACAGTTTCAAGGAATGCTTTGCAAGATGGCGTTTGTTATTAATTCGAAGAACAGAATGAGAATAATTTTGTGAATAGTATATTTTATTTACGTATTAACGCTTATTGATTTAAATTGTAAAACAAATTTATTTCGCTTGTGACGGTTGGCGCTTTTTTTTATTTATTGAATGGCCCCGCAGCAGATGCTACGGACGCACCTTAGCCTTAAGGCTTATTGTGCAACCCTTTGATGAAGATGAAGACGATGATGATTTTTTTCCATTTAGTGTAGCACCGGTGGAATGAAATTGACAGGGGAAAACCGAAGTACTCAGAGAAGAAACCTGTCTCAGTGCCACTTTGTCCGCCACAAATCCCACATGGACCGACCCGACATCGAACCCGACCTCCGCGGTGAGAGGCCGGCAACTAACCGCCTGAGCCATGGCACGGCCCTGGGGCTTTTAAATTGTGCTTCCAGTATATTTAAGAATTGGGAACTACATCCATCTATAACAGGCCTGGCGTAGTTTCAGTTTTCGTACCTAACCGCGCTTTCTGTGCTCATATAGTTTCATATATTAGTGCAGCTGCATTGTGAACCATCCTGCAGCCTTTGTCTGCAAACCCCTCTTAAGAAATGCCCAATTTTCTCCCACTCAAGAATATAAATGAAAAGAGTGACAAGAAAAAGCGAACTCGCCAACTCATACACTTTTCATTTCCTCAAAACATAATCAGTACGGCCGTCAACTAAACTCTCCACACTGCAATATTTGCTCAATCTTATCCCCACGCCAACCTCCTTTTTTCTTTTTTCTCTCTCAAAGCCCCTCTGCTTTGCCCCTTTCCTTTACCCCCGCAGATATCAACCCCCCCCCCCCTCTCTGTAAAGTTGGTCCAGTATCATGGTTGCATACATGCATACATACATACATAATAAATCATGAGCAGGGTTGAAGTCCCAGCAATCTGCTTAGCCCCTGCAATTCATCACCCTTCAAGCTAAGCAGGAGATCCCGCTCGACCGACTTCCAGTTGAAGACCAGGCTTCTTTTCTTTCCTGTCTCTCTCGGTGCTTTAAAAAAAATCTTTCCTTTGCTGCTACTTTCCCTTTTGCTTTACTACAGTGTTTTGACATTATAGTTTGCTTATTAGGAAGGGTGACCAAGGCCGTGCGATGGCTCAGGCCGATAGTCGACGGCCTCTCACCGCGGAGGCCCGGGTTCGATTTCGGGTCAGTCCATGTGGGATTTATGGTGGACAAAGTGGCACTGGGATAGGATTTTCTCCAAGTACTTTGATTTTCCCCTGTCAATTTCATTCCACCGGTGCTCCATTACAAGGTAAAACGAAAAAATTAATCATCTTAAATCACAGGGTTGCACAATAAGCCTCAAGGTTGCGGTTCGTCCGTAGCATTTGCTGAGGGGCCCTTCACCAGGATGACCTGACGGTTAGCAAAAGCACCACCAATATTTATCGAAAAATGTGACGTATATATGATACACAGATTGTGTACGTAACACCTACGTTCTTCATAAACATGCACTGTAGCAGCAGCAGTGGTACTGACATGTCTGTGGGAACAGAATTCGGTGTAACATAAAATAGGTCTCACAAGTTCTGCCCGGAAATTGTTGTCTCTTTTCTGTCTCCCCTTTCACATGACGTTCAAAGAAATTTTGTCTGCAGCCGGTGAACAGATGGGCTGAATTGTTCTGCCTCTGTTCTGCCTCACATTTTAACAAAATTAGGCCTTAGAAGTGTTACGTAAGAGCTCATTTTAAGCGTCAGGGTTTTGTAAATGATTATAAATAATACAACTGAAAACACTCTGTGTATGGTTTAAACACTATAACTCAAGTGATTTCTGGGGTTTACCACCTTACCTTTCAACAGGGAAAGGAAGTATCTTAGTAGGAAATATTCCCTTCTGTAACCGATGGCCAAGGCAGCTCAGTAAATGATTATTTTCCCATAGTTTTAGATGTATTTAGCTGCATATGGGAAGGTTTAGCAAGGTGGTGGCCATGGCAGTAGCAGAAGACGACATCTGAAAGTCATATAACGACAGCTAGCACCTGGTATCATGTAACACAGTAACAAAGTTACCAGGTTGTTTTATAATAAAGTGTTTCACACGTTCCAATGTCGCAGTCTGTGGCGAAATTTGTATGTCGCAGTAACTGCTGTAGGCGCGAGCTCCGAGACAGTCACAGCGATGAGGATGGGGCTTCCGTTCTTCTGGTGTGGCGCAGTGTCATGGCCCAGAAGAACCTAATTCTCAAGTACTAACTCAGTTTTTATACAATCAGTGCACTTTCGCATGCCTTCTGACATCTGCAATGGACATTCTTCAGTGTGAAAATTTTAAAGAAATTTAATTCGATATTACGATTTTTATGAAATAGGAAAACGCATTTCAGTTTAACATTCATGTAAACTTTTGCCTGGCGGTGGCAAAATAAATTACCGAGACATGCAACGAAAATAAACCAGTATTCTACTGAAAGTACAAAACCCAGTTGTGATACAATGAAAATAGTAAAATAATAACATTAGTAAACAAAAGACACGAATTCAGCAATGGAGTCTGTGCACTATATCAGCGTTTCTCTTTTTCCCCTAGCTCATTCTTGCCTGTTACTTGCGTATGTGTGTTTTTCTGTGTCTTATTCATTCTTTTCTTCCTTTCAACGCGAACTGTCGCACACACAACTGCAGGAAGACCGTCATTAGTCTTGCTGTATCCCCTCCTTTTGTACAGACACCCCCTCCCCCCTGCCCCCACAAACCCCACCCCAACAATAATCTGAACCACTACTGACTTCGAAAGTGCGTACTGCAGAATACAGCTTAATACAACTTAATATCGCCTTTTGAAACAAGGTAAGGAAACGGATATGTAGTTGTAATCATCACAAATATGACGAATTACGTTCTTTGACTGTTTTCGTTACAGGAAATTAAAATGCTTAGTTTTTATGCGATATGTGAGGTTATCACAGCGGTGTTACTGAACACTCAAGTCTTCTGGGATGTTAGGCGCTGTCGGCTGGTAAATAGTTAACCGACATTTCGAAACATCGTGCTGCCATCTTCTTCGGGATGAAGCACTTCTACGATCCTGAGGATAAAAGCACTATAATCCTTTGGATGGTCGGTGACTGTTTATTAGTCGAAAGGATGCAATAGGTAAGACCACTTGAATACGCTCCACTCATCCTAGTGTCCTGCCTTAAGATGCAATGTGCTTTGCTTACGCCACTGTGTGTATTTGTTTGTTATCCTATTCCAGATGTTTAAATGCACTATGATTTTCACGAAACTGGTGAACTTTTTGTACGACTGGACTAACAACAAAATGACAGAGGCCGAACTTGTAAGGCGGTAGAAACAATACAGCCACTTGTTTTAGGGTCCTAAAATGACAATGAAACAGAGCTTGGAAAAGTTGTGCAATTCTTGTGCATGGAACATTTTTTTTAACATGTAAAGTGACGTCGTGGCGACCACGCGGAAATGTTCTTTACCTTGGGATCTGATGGTACCAACTAGTGAATCACTGGTTATAGACGTGTTAAATTTCGTTCGCAGACTTTTGGGCGTATTTTAAATTTAACAGCTGACTGAACTGATATGAGGAGCTTATTGTCAAGAACACCTCTGGTCAGTTCTTAGAAGAATTTGTTTTTGAGTGCACAAAACTGCGGGACAAACGAATGTACGTAAAGTAGCAGAATGTTTGTTTCCTATAGTGCTGGGACTACGGGCTTCTGTCTAACATTGCACCCAGTGGCATAGTACAGGGGTGACCAAACCGCGGCTCGCGAGCCACGTGCGGCTCTTTGTCATATAATATGCGGCTCGCGGAAATATGTTGGCTGAGCTCCTTTTTCCATTACAATTCATATAAAAGGCAAATAAAAAGATTTTAAACTCTATAATTATTTACCGTGCATAAACTGAGAGTCCACTGGATTAAAACGCAAGTTTAATGTTCATGGCGAGTAAATATATTTAAGAATTTTTGTAACAAAATGTGCACGTAACAATAAAAACGTGTGTGTTTTATTTGTTCATGTCTTGCGGCTCTGAAACATCTGAAGTTTGTCGGATGTGGCTCTTACGTTAAGCAAGTTTGGCCACCCCTGGCATAGTAGAAGTTCATATCATGCACATCTTGCCATGGGTAAATCAGTTATGTGAAAAATTGGCGTACTTGTTTATGACAATAAACCACTGCGGCTTGACTTCACAAATTATTCTAAAATATTTTAATTGCATTTATTATTTATCAGTCTACACATTGCGACCTGTCTGAGGAATCAGATTTTGCCGCCTATATTACGCTCATGTGTTCTTTCTGTAACGTCCGACTTTCGGATTCGTATAGAAGCACACGTGTGTAACCGTGTGATTTTTACTCGTTGAAATTCAGTAATGTTTGCGTTTAATCTTTCCCCAGTAATGTGCCTTATATAGATTTTACGGATCTCATATTAGATTAGCTTACACCATTCATTTTTTAAATTTCCATAAATACATTTCGTAGTTTATTTCATATCGAACGTTGCAAATAAAGTGTTAAGGATTTAAACTTTTTGTAGGGCAGGGAAAGAAATTCTGAAGCCACGAAATTTTCTGGGGCTATCAGCAGCGACAATCGCTCTGATGGTGAGGAGAGACCAAAGGCAGTAGGTCTCCGGAAGCTTGATCTTTAGCCTGCAATTGACCTAGCCGGCAGGCCGACAGCAATTCAGTGAGTTTGTTCGGCACGAAAGCTTTAAAAATAACAAAGCTCTAAAGCCATATTCTCTAATGATATCACTGTATGAACCATGAAAAATTAATTAAATATTCCTCCAGGCTACTCGTTTTTGAGCGCTGAAAACATGCGATCTGTTGAACTTCGGTTTGGATTTTCGTGAGTGAAAACAGTGATGATAGAAAAGGCAGTTAGAAGAATGTTAGGACTGAAGAGGGAGGGAAATGAGAGGAAGATGTAAAATATTACATAATTTATCGTTTTTAACAGACAAAATATCATGAGGATAAGGAAATCAGGAAAGGTGAATAGGGCGAGAAATGTGGAATGCATGGCGGAGGTCAGAAATATATATTTTGTTCGGAAAACAGAAGGGGGGGGGGGACCACTTGGAAGATGTTGCTACAGGT
Organism: Reticulitermes speratus; assembly: GCA_021186555.1. Taxonomy (NCBI): domain Eukaryota; kingdom Metazoa; phylum Arthropoda; class Insecta; order Blattodea; family Rhinotermitidae; genus Reticulitermes; species Reticulitermes speratus. Next base: position 42,055,462 of record JAJKFL010000003.1, on the reverse strand, counting down.
TGTTGATTACTGTGAATATGGATATGAAGGATACACTTTCTTATCATACACGCTGAGTAGTTCCTAATTGCTGAATTGTTGGAATACTGTAATGAAGCTTCGGGTTCCGTAAAAGGCCAGGAAACTCTTAAAACAGCTGAGGGACTGTTTGATAATAAAGATTGACTCTACTACAAAGAGTTAGTTACTTGAAAAGCGAAGATAACAAAAGAGCAGAATTGAGTATGATATTATTGTTAATATTAATGGATATTTGCCTGTGGCTTTAGTATGAATCATTTCAATTGAGGTCTTTATTCAAAGGTGAAATGTCATTTGTGTAATGGGTTAAAGAGGGTGAAATAATTTCAGTTAGTTTCAAAATAATTTAAAGTATTTGTAAATTAAATTAGATCACCAAATAAGAGTATTTTATAAGAGAAGACATTAGATCCAACCCCCAAACTGCTATGAAGTTTACTGACTTCTGAAATGTGACACGTGCCGTTCAACTGAATGAGAACCTTCCGTGCCCCACAAATACTTCTTTAAAACTTTCGTCGAAGAAAGAATATTAGACTAATGGAAAACAGCAGGCGAAGACTTCTAGCCTTTTATTAGAAACTGAAAGTCATTACTTTGTTTACAAGAGCCCCCTACTGCACCGTGTGATGAGCCATTTGAGTTCAGTACACGTATCTACGTGTGTCTCGTAAGTGACACTTCAGTCTTTTTGTCTACATTTTTGTAGGAATTTCACATCTCACTCATATGTGCTACATGTCCCGCCTATCTCAGTTTTATGATTCGATAGCCTTGAAAATATGTCTACGAGAGTAAAGCAAGTATGTGTGCTTAAGTCTGGCCGTTAAAGAGCGATTGAACGTATAGGCCTACGAGGAATATTCACATTCATCTTTTTCTTCACGTGGACTCGAAGGAATTTTAATCAATTTACGCTCGTTCATGGGTTATGAAGAATAGTATACTGAGGATTCAGGTTTTCTGGGGTATGACGCTGTGCCATTGGGTCAGTGGTTCCCGACGTTTCGACGGAACTTGTGCCTTTATTTTCAGCTGTCATGATGTCCCAGAAAAACGCCTTCCTCTGGGACCTCTTTACCATTGTTGATGAAGGTGCATCGGGAAAAATAAACCGATGACACCGCGTCATAACACAAAGCATCCGCCTTTTCAAAAACAAAGCTATGAAAACCTCAATCTCGCAATTCTAGAGTGATCTTAGGTACTGGATTTATCTTCACATACTGAGAAAGAAGCTATCAGCTTGACCACACATAGCTTATGGAGTATCATATGACTCAGCCTCTCCTTTTAGTTGTGTCCAGCAGGCATACCAACTTCCTCCATGAGAAAATCCTTTTGTAGATGACAGATGACGGTAGAGAATAACTGTTCAGAAACCCCAGCACAGTAGCGCTTCTGGTGGCCGCCACAAAAACACAACGAGGGCGAAAAAATCCTTAGTAACCGGAGCACAATCCTCATGCTCTGGACACATTGATAAATGGTGCAGACCGATCCAGCAATATCAAATAGGACAGATTTATTCTGTTCGAAAATTGTTTCCAAAAGTGTTTAATTTTTTAATAGACTTTTACGCCAGCTGGTATTAACTGAATTTATAGGTTGTGACCTGTCTTAGTTCATATGAGGTGACACAAAGGTCCACATTTTAGGTAGTAAATTTCGGTTTTTTTTCCTACCATGTAGGTTACTGTGTCCCTCACCCACATGCCATTTGAACAAAGACGCCAAATGTGTAGAAATTTACATTCATACCCTGTCAGAACGAGTCTAGTGAGGTCAGTAACAGCTAGCTCGCTGCTGTCAGAGTGCGGACTAGCCTAACTTCGAGATAATATATATATAGGGAGAGAGATAATTAAAATGTTATATATATATTTAGTACTTTAGTAAACTCTGTCGAATTCAAAGCACTCAATGAAGCACGCTGTAAAACTCTTAGCTCCCAATTTAATAACCCATTTCCAAGCACAGGACTGTACTGGTGACTGTACAGACATCCTAGAGTTACACAATTCGAGTTTTGATCGGTTACTGGCTAAGCTGAGATAGTTTTTGCTTTGTCTCAGAGGCCCTAACCTGACTCCGGGGTGTTCTGTTGGAAGAGGGCGTCGCAGATTCTTTCCTAATTCCTATTTAGCTAGCCCTTACCGGGGGTCGTATTAGAGAGGTCAGTATTTATGATCAGTATTTGGAAGGTCCAGCGACAGACTCTTCTGAGTGATAATTCGGCAATTTTCTTTTGACTTTCCAAGCAAGTACTCCTATAGTTCCTTAAGTTGAGCCACGACCGCTTCCTGCTGCATTCTGCCAAGTTCATGTTCAGTAATCGTCTTGTCTTTCAAAGATGCGTAACTTTTGCTAAATTAACCAACAATAAGGGGAAAATAGTTCTTTAGTTAACGGCCTACTGTAATCAGAAATAATTCCTGATCTCAATGCAGCATCTTTAAGCAACGTAATTTTCGATGAATTTATAAGCTTTTGCAGTTTTTAACGAAATAAGTAGTGTATTGGGCAGCGTAGGTAGCACGAATAGGGGTGATGATAGGTGCGTTTAACATTTGAGTCTGAAAATCTTAAAAGAAGAGAATAATTGTAATGTATACTCTTAAATTTTAGATGATATTAAAGTGGGTATTAAAATAACAGACTGGATTCATGTGACCCATTGCTCGGCTCCTGTGAACTTGGCAATGAACCTTCTGGTTTCATGAAGAACGGGGGGAGTTCTCTTGTACTTGAGCAACAGTAGATGCTCCGGTGTAATGTTGTCATATTTTAATGCAGTTTTTACGCTTATGTTGTTAAAGTGTCAGACAGCTGCTGCTGATTCTCCAAAACCTCGCGCAGCCATACGTATCGAGAGCTCCTCTCTCTGGGCTGAAATGAAGTACGTGGGACAAGCGGCGAGGATATTGAAAGCATGGTATAAAGAACATTTGGGGCCCAAGCAGTGTAAGCAATAATGAGGACGACCCTAGGTATGCTGTAGACGTATTAAGTAATGGATAATTCAGTGGAAATATCGAAAATGTAAAGAGAAACGGAATGTTAATGAATGGTGGAGAATGTGCATAAACGGGTGTCAGCACTTTGTCTAAGCAAAGGTCTGGAAGATTGATGATCTTGTCAGGTCGAAACATTTTGGGATTTGCGAGATTTCAGGCTTCCGTCGCGGCGTAGTTGGGGTCTTGGCTCTTCTGCTTTCTAAAGCAGCTTTGGTATGTATTCGGTACGCAACTAACAACCAACGCTGAGTTAACAATTCATGAAAAGCGACGACCATTTTGGGAATATTTCAATAAATATCTTTGGAGTTTTAGGTACTTATTGAAGGGACGTTTTTATGGTATTTGTGATTTGCAGATTTCCTTTTACTACGTTCAGTGTTGCAAATATTTGTCGTCCAAATGTTTGTCTTTTTACCTTGTGTAGAGTATTCCGTACATCTTTTGTTGCTGTGATTATTGTCTATCTATGCAAAATTTCGTGTGTCTCGGTGCACAGTTTCATTGTGACCATGACCGTAAAAGGTTAGGCAACGCTATGATCTGGAATTGTGTTTTTTTACATTTAAAATAACATGTTTTTAGGTTGAGTGGGGTTGTTGTCACCACGGCATGGCGCGTCCTCAAGGTTGCAGATCGAGAGGTGTATTCATGGCTACTTGAAGCGTAGCTGCAAACATTAAATAAGGAGTCGTTGAGACACGATAAAGTGTTGTCCTCCAGTCTGTGAGCTGGGCTGGTGCACATAGCTCCTTGGCGTAAATGAACAGCATGTTCCGAAATTTTGTAGAGGATCCTGAACGTGGCGTGGTTTTATGAACAAGGTAATGGACATTGAGGCCGTGCCATGGCTCAGGCGGTTAGTCGCCGGCCTTTCACCGCGGCGGCCCGGGTTCGATGTCGGGTCAGTCCATGTGGGATTTGTGGTGGACAAAGTGGCACTGGGGCAGATGTTTCTCCGAGCACTTCTGGTTTCCCCTGTCAGTTTCATTCCACCGGTGCTCCAATACATGGAAAATAGGAAAAAACCACCAATCATTATAATCATCTTCATCACAGGGTTGTACAATAAGCCTCAAGGCTGCGGTGCTTCCGTAGCATTTCCTGTCAGGTCCTTCACCTCCAAAGAAAATGGATATTCGCGCTTTCCACAAAAGACCGGATTTCGCTTGAGGACCTGGGCGACTAGTAACTTCTCCGGGAAGAGTGCGCTTCATGAAAATAGCCATGACCCCAAAATATATTTTGACATCTCATGACGTCAGTGGGGTCGCTGAGGCGTCTTACTGTCACGGCTCGTGTGTCGCTTCTGTTAATGTTAGGAAATTAAAGTACACAGGTGCCTGTGTCCTCTAGTGGTATAATGTTCTTGCCCATTTTCATGAATGTATTCCAAGCGAATCAGAATTTACTAGCGTGAACGGAAAAGTACACACGTTCAGACATGATATGTCCGTCTTCCTTTACAAAATAAGAAAAGTAGGCCAAACAGAAATTGTGCCTGATATTTATTAGATGTCTTCGGGTACAAACCGTGGTAGACTGTGGAAGCAAAGCTGGTGTTCCGCCCCCACGATCCCCCGGGGTGCTCGTGATAAGACAGTCTTGGTTAATTACGTGAGCTTTGTCCGAGCACTCCCTCAGCTCTTGATGCATGCATTAGGGGGTTGTTGGCTGGTCCCTAACCACGATCGATATGCACTACGGCACAAACACTGCCCCAGCATGTTACCCGTAACACACGGCTGAATATTTGAAATGATTGTAAGACATATTGTAGCTGGCCTGTTAATTCCCATGGAAAATGTACGATATATTAAAATGCCAAAATAAAAATGACCCTTTCACACTGTTTCTCCGTAAAAGTTTTATGCAGTTGTTGATAAATCGAAACACGCTGATCTTAACTCTTTGTTCCTGGAGGTGCCACTAACCCTCATGGCACGGTTTCTTTTTTTGGGGGAATATTAATCAGTTTTCGTATCTCTGTTCTTTAGTCTTGTACACAAGGCTAATAGATCGTAAAATATTACTTGAAAGTCAAAAGAAGACCAGATTTATTCCTAGTATGCTCACTTCGTGGCACTCACGTCTTCTTGCAGTTAAAACAAAGTTAATCTAAATTACTTCCTCTCATTATAGGTTTTATAATTACATTTAGATCAGTACAGATATGTAATAAAATTTCAAACTCATAGGTCCGTATCACACACACACGATATTCTGGATGTGATAAATTAGAGAGCAATATGAAATTTGAACCTGCAACTGCACTGGCATACTGTGTTAAAATGATAATCCTGAAAATGTAATGCTACCTCTTTATTGTTTAGGCCCTACAGTGAATGTATAAAAGGAAGTAAATTGATAACAGAATTGTGTTTGTTGCATTTTAGTGCATAGCTCTAAGGAATGTCTTCTGGATGCGGAGGATGTTTTTGAAAAAACCGTTTTAAATAATCAGTTCTGGACAACTAACATGAGGTTATACTTCTGTTCTCGTCCTTGGTGGAGGTGTAGTAATGTCGTACGATTATTGAATATCACGTTGAAAATCATTCCCTTAGCCTTGGGCATATTTGGATTCTTTGGCATGACACAATGCGTAACAGTACTAATCGGTAAATTTGGAGGATTGTATGGAATGTCATCATTAAAAAACAGAGGGTCAGGGTATGGGCTGGATTTGTCCCGCTCAGAATAAGGTCAAGTGGCTTCCTCTTGTGAGCACCGTAATAAAGCGCCAGGTTCCAAGAAGGCCGAAACTTCTGAACAGCTGGGCCACTCTTTTGAAGAAAGACTCTACTCCATGGAATTCAACCTGTAACGCTGACTGTGAGGAATTCATGTTGTGTTTCTCCTTACACCAGCTGGAAATACGTGTATGTGGATAAGAGACTTTAGGAAGAGCCTTCAGGCTGCATCTCTGCGATTGTGAAAACTGCGCTGTCACCTGAAATATGTTGCCGGGACCATTGTGAACAGCGATTAAGGAACAAATATTGTATGTACTTAGTGTGAGCGTACTGAAGAGATGAGACGTGTTTGATTAAAGAAATACGTCTGGCTTACAAGTACTTACGGTGCAGGAAATATCGGAAGACAGCATGCAACGTGCGGATTGTGAAGCGAAGTCACTATACCCCAGTTCTTCAGTGAACTTATAACTAGAATGGGCATATATGCTTGTTACCAAATGGGTTAATGCAGGGTAATGGTATATTATTTGCAATTTAGTCGGTAGCTGCCCGGTTCGAATATTGGCCTCGTCATGTCGATCCTGACAGAATTACTTTCTCATGGAATTCCTCAACCCTTCAGGACAGTGCCGGAATTTTAGCACGAATAGACGACGATAACTTTCATACAATTCCCTCCAACTCATCCATCATGAGTCATCCTGCTATTCGACGATACGTAGTCTGTGCTTACTGAGAGGGTCTTACAATTACCCATCGACAAAATTGCCTGATTTCCATGTAGGTGGGAAACATGTCCTTTCATGTTATCCTTAAAATGCATTTAATAATATCTCCTATTTATATAGCTCTCCAGATTGAAATCTTTCAATAAGATGTTTCGATTGATATTTTGTACGCACCTCGCCATGTATCCACTCGTGCTGCAGGTCTCATCCATCATCCTAATTAAATTTCGTGAAGAGTCCAAGTTATGCAGCCCCTCTTATATCTTTCTCAGATGACTACTCCCAAACCACCTCATTCTGTGTTCGTCACTTTGGGTGATAAACCAAGTTTGATATCCATATAAAACATGTTTGACTGTTTGAACTGTTTAAGGTTCGTATATAGAAGCATTCTAAACTGAGTGGTACAAAGCTTCCTCGTATTTGACCTGCTCGTAATTTCTTTCTAAATGTAACTTTCAGGGTTACATTTATAAACTTAACAGCAGAAGTATCAGCGTGGCTATAAGACTGGACATGCTGCTTTTAGCAATTATCCGGTTCTATCAGTGCAAGCAGATTATTGCCTCTTACACCTCCAGGCCCACAGCGGGAGACGTTCCATTATAAGTAATGCCGTGTGGCTAATGCTCAGGCTACGGGTACGTCCATAAATCCTGTAGTGGTCAGGCAAAGGAAATTACAATGCGTACTTGTAGCACTCTTGTCCCAAGCTACTGTGCTGCTCTCTGTGGGCGGTTGTGTGAGGTAGACATGTAAGATTGATTGTCCGTTGCCTTCATATTCTTGTTCTGTCCTCTCTTTCACTCTCTCACTTCCCCCCTTCCACCTCACTTTTTATTTGTAAGTTGAACCCACTGACATTTTCGTTTTACTCCTGACTTAGCTGGCTAGTTGGCTGCTGTCAACCGTCGTGCCTTGAATGAAGTTGTTCAACTTTGGTGACGTCACGGTTCAAATTGCCACTTGCTAAGAAACTAGTATGTATAGTCTGAGTTTGACAAGGGGCGTATCCTAGCGATCAGACTTCGTAATACTATAACTGAAGTAACTGCACTTAGCAGAGTCCTGCTTGATAATCTAATATTACATTGCGCAGTCGAGAAATGATCCGTCTTTTACGTAACTAGAAAACCTTATTCATAAGAGCTGGCCACTTCGAAATAATAAAATGCCTTAATTTTATTGACATTTTGTGTTAAATTGAAAATAAGACATTTCGGCCATGCAGCCTGCACGATGCTATGTTAGTCTTTACATTTCTTTGTACGAGGGCGGATAAAAAATATACAAGTCCTATTATTCGAGACGCCGAACTTGTTGAAATTTGAAATGTTGTTGATGTACGCGTACACTACGCGGCAGAGGGCTCTAGTGGTCACGGTCATGCGATGCAAGGCATACACCTGCTTTTGGCATTGTCAGTCTCCTCTATTCAAATCTTGCGCCTGATTTATGGGCACTGTAAACTTACTTTCTGACCCATTTTCGTATGAAACTGGAGTCTGAACAAATTTTCAACTGTTTTGTTTTCTGCTGGATTCTACTAGATGATTTAATATCGAAAGAAAATTTAGAATGGATGATAAAGTGCTGAATTAAGAGAAGTGTTTGAATCCGCGTTCATTAGAATAAGACGCCTTTTATTTGCAGTGAACATACTACCACTGAGTTCCGACAGAACACTAACACTGCACTAACTGGCACTGTGTAAACCCCAGACCTAGTCATTAGCCACAGAACTCGTTTACCTTTCAATCCAATAACTTTCCTCCGCAAGATCTAAGAACCCTGCACATTAGGACTATCTGTAATTACATTTTACATTAAAATGCTTAAATGAATTATCTCAGAACGAAAATTATGTAGTTAAGTTGATAAAAATATTTAATGGGATTTCATCATTATTTTATTAAAAGCATCGATTGCTAAATTAACTGCAAAGATTGTGTTTTGATTTCCAAGGCCAACAAGACAAGTTATTATGTTCATATATGTGACTGCACATACTGATTTAAACTCAATTGCCATACCATGACTTGGGCGGTTAATCGACGGCCTTTTGTCTCGGAAGCCCGGGTTCAACCCCAGGTCATTTCTTGTGAGATTTGTGGTGGACAAAGTGGCAACCGGACAAATTTTTCTCCGAGTACTTCCATTTTTCTCCCGTCATTATCTTTCCATAAATCCTCAATATTTATTTATACATCACCGAAGCTGTATAAATTTAGAAACTGACAGCATCGTTAAATTAACGAAAAACTCCCTCCGGTTATTACGTCAAATAATCCAGCGTACTATTTAATGGCGTAAGGGAAATGACGTAATAGGCATAAAACGTGCCTACTGTTGGTTATGAGTGAAGGACTTCTGAAACATGTTAGAGAACTGTTGCATACTCTCCAGTCACAAAACTAGAATTGAATTCATTAAGGGAAATTTAACCCACATTATCACGTGTCATAACGTTGTACGACTTTCATTCGAGTTTCTGATGGACTAGAAGCAACGTTCTTTGTTTCCACCAAGCGTTTAAAAGGAGTTCTGTGGAAGTGTTGAGTATTGCTGGTGAAAGTGAATACATTAGTCACTAATGAAGCTTGATAGTGAACTGTGAACGTGTGTTCGATTATCAATTAATCTCATCCAATTAATGCACACCGGCTACGTCAAACACAGGTGTTCCACTGTTAACATTTTCTTCACCTCATACAACCACAGATCTCATTACATAAGCATTCAGAGAGAGAATCCCAATTTTAACAATCCAGAAGTACACAAGTGTAAAGTTATCATTTCCTTTAAACATCCCAGTGCACAGTTTGGAGGTTCGGTGAACAAGGAGAAGCAAGGGGCTTGATAGAGGCTAAACTACGCGAGAACAGTCGAGGTAAGACGGACAGTGTGTGACTCAAGCAACAGTAGCCATTTTAAGTATAATCATTACGTCATCGAGATGTCGCTTGTGTTTGTTAGCACACAAGTGTAAACGAGGGTCGCTTAGTTGCACAGCGCGTGGTCAGTAATGGAAGTGAAACAGTGCAGGGAACAAACGAAGGTGAAATTTAACCTTTTTAAAGGATGTCACTCCGTTGTGTTATAACAGAATCAAGATAAAACCCGTCTAAACACAACTACCTTACATTTATTTACAGAAACATGTTGTTCTGTAAATAAATGTAAGGTAGTTGGTTTTGGACGGATTTTATCTTGATTCTGTTAAAATTGAACACTTTGAAAATTGACTTTTGTCCAAATTATGTGCAAAAATTCAGTCTGTTCCTCACAGAGAACACACTGCCTGCCCATTATAAAGACCGATCAGTTACTGCTGTGTAGGGATATAATCACTGTTTATTGTGAGAATCATACGAAACACATACTGTGTGGTAATATGCGGTTTCTTAGGTGGTGCACACCATGTAAACTGGATTCAAGCAACTTAAACTACATTTGCATGAGAGTGGGTCTCTGATCCCTGATATGAAAAGGACAAAGTTTGAACACTGAGTTTCAAGCAACTTAAACTACAGTTGCATGAAAGTAGGTCTCTGATTCCTGATATGAAAAGGACAAAGTTTGAACACTGAGTTTCAAGCAACTACAATTTCTTACTTGAAAACCTGTGCACGATATTTGCCAATTTCATATTCGGGATCGAAACGTTAGTTTCACGAAAACATAGTTCCCCGTTACATGAAACTAATTACTTGAAACCAGTTTTCTCTATGTGCTCTCCGCGTTCATGTTACAGCGGCTGCACGTGTAGTTGTCACGGAGCTTCAGACGGTGACCACTACTTGACACGTACACAGGTTGACTGCACGTATGAAGTTCCGTAAGCGGCCTACGAATTTTGTCTTAGCGGTGTTCAAAAGGCATTGCGTTCTATTTCGAGGGACCGTGCTAGAAGTTTAGAACGGGATTTAGTGCATGTACTCCTGGACCTCCAGTTATTTGTTCGCCTGTGTGCATCTCCACCGTTTGAACTTCGACTAGAAACTCAATCTGTGTGCAACTGGAATGATCGGAGCACTCTTCTAGCGAGCAGTGATCTTAATTGATGACACAGAAGTACTCGTGCGATGGATACAAAAGCACTGCAGCTATTTTAAACGCGAAACTGTATTTTGCGCGATAGGCCTGTAAACGTCCGAGGAATCGTGGTTCCATTTCCATAAGGGGTAAGAACTCTCCCGAAACGTCCATATTGGCTCTGGGTCCCAACAAGCTAGCAGTGGGCGCTGAAGTCTCTTACTCCTTGAGTGAAACGGCCGGGGGTCGGGGACGCGGTGGGGGCAGGGGCGGGAGCTGACCACTTATTCCTATCTAGTGTGTGGAGTTCAAGAATGAATGGAGCTAGATCTCCCTTCTCCTTTATACCTATGCCTTCGTCACTTTCACGGGTACATATTTACCTTTGTTATAGGCCTGTAAACCTAGAAAACTAACTAAACTTACAATATCCAGGTCTTTCAACCAGAGCAGGCCTGTAAAGAACATTATTATATGCGGATGAGAATTACATACAGAATTGCAGTTGGAAAGCCTAAAGGAAAGAAAGCACTTGAACGATCCAGGCGTAAATCTAGGGTAATATTAATACGGATCTTTAATAAGTAGATTGTTAGGTTGTGGACTGAAATAAATTCACCACGGTTAGGGACCAGTAACGGGCTATTCTGAATAACGTAATGAATCGTTGGACTCAATAAAAGCGGGACCTCTCTACCATCTAAACGACTGTTACCTTCTGAAGACGGACTCTGCTTCATGAAGTGAGTTAATTTGGAATCCTTACATGAACGAATGAGAGGATGTGACGGCAGCTCTTGATGGAATTCATAAAGCACTCAGTAGACTAAGTGAATTACGGTGTCAGTGTCTGTTGTTATCTGTAGAGAATCATGCAATATTGGCTGATTTAATGAAGCCTTTACAACTGTATAGGCCTTATAATGCGAATATGAAATACCTCATGTGAGGAGTGAAAATAATACGTGAAATTTGTACGAACTACCGATAGTGGAATTATCAGGAAGAAGAGCAACTGTAATACAAATAAGGGTGAAGGTAAAGGTCACTCCCTAAGATGCCGTGACTGGCACGGGGGACGGTGTGTGAGTAGAGATATAGCTGTTGGCGGTAAACAGGGGTAGGTTGTCAACGTCATGCTCCGTCGGTCTTACCCGCGGGAAAGAGCCCCGGTACCCAGTGTAGAGGAGGCTCTGTGGGCCCCAGGGCCGGTCTGGACGTGTGTGTAGAAGAGAAAACCTCTATAATGCAAATAGTTTGCTATAATAAATTAGTTCGTTTTCTATCGTGTTCTTTGGTGTTGGCACCACGTGAAAATGGGCTTTTTTCGACGTTTCGGAGGTACGTACTACCTCCGTCTTCAGTAACGAAGTATGTGGGCCTAATTGGCCCTGTTATTTAGGCAGGCGATTCAAGCCCTTATTCCGTGAGTCTAACGGACTCAGTGCCTATAAAACCAGACCACTAACTGACCGTACTCAAACTTTGGGGCTAGAGGCAGTGTAATCTACCGAAACGTCGGCAACATTCAGGAACAGGGTGAAAAACATCACTATGAAAATTTGAAACAAATTATTTATTTATTTATTTATTTATTCAGAATTCTGTGGTAATATGGGAATGTGTATCCTGTTATTGTAAGGTCATGTAATTATCGAAAGGCAGGAATTGTTCCCCAGAAGATGCCATAACACAGTTCAACGCTAAGACACTTCAGAAACACAGCGTACTTTCAGGAAGGATTGTACATTTAGGTCAGCAAACTTGTATTACAGAACGTGATTCATTACAGTCGGTATATCAACCTGTTGTTGAAATTTGTACTTCTCCACAATGATCATTTGTCTTCGACTAAGCATTTCTTTTGTTTTAGATTTATTACGTTCCTATAAATTGGTTGAAACCTGAGGGATTTAGCTTCTTTCCTCGAGCGGCTTGAAAGGATTGTTGTTACCGGCATATCCCCTAGAACGTAAAGCCCGATATTGTCGAAAACGTTACATTCAATCTTTCAGAGAAAGAATTGCTTCTAGAGAACAAGTAAGGATTTAAGAGGTTGATTAAGTGGCAGGGACTTAAAGTGAGCTTGCAGGTTCAAGAATCTTCAGCTAGTTAAATTTATATTTGCGACTTTTTTTTGTGATGAATGAAAATGCTTGCAGCTCATGTTTAATAATTCACTGGCTTGTAAATATAAATTTTATTTACTTTTTTGCCGTGTTATCATCCAGGCATCGTACTCGTATTCTCAAAGTGAAATAAAAGGATATGAGATGGGTGAAACATATAGCACGCATGGAAGTGTGAGAAATGCATGCAAGATATCACTTGATAAACCTGAGAAAATGAAGTCACGTTAGACACTTGGTCATAGATGGAAGGATAATATTAAACAGATGCTTTGGAATGGATTAAACTGGCTGAAGGTAGAGTCGGTAGCGAAATATTTGAACAACATTCTCTCGCATAAAAATGTGCCGTAATATCTTGTTCATTATATATACGTGTTGTGTTTGAATTTTAAAGACTCTTTCACAGAGGGAATTTTGTGGCTGCGTAGATGAAGCTTGTTTTACGGACGGTTTTGTTCCGAAGGAACTCGGCAACAGACCTCCGTCACTGGAGTGCAGTGTGGTAATTTTGATGATGGAAGATTCCATACATGCCGAATTTATCCATGTGCTGGATGGAATTTTAATGACGAGGGTTGAGGGAATTGATACTGTACCTTCTATCGATTAGTATAGAATGACGTCGATTATTGTTATTGGTCTGAGTGGCATATATCGGATACTTCACAGAATGAAGCATGACGTTCACGTGTCGGTGGTGGAAGTTCCGATAATGTTTTATCATCCTCACATCCCTGCATAGCCATTATGTACTGGATTGCTTGCATATTAGCGCGCTTACATTCAGGTAGAGAGAGAGACGCTGTCATAAATCAATCAAACCATCGCCATGGTGACGTCACAACAGGTAGTTTACGAAGAGCGGTTTAGCAGAGTAAGTAGAATCAAGAAGAAGTAGCCATGGGGTTTTAGGGAAAGGTGTATTAAGTGCAAGTGTGAAATTATATATAGGCCTATCTAGCTCTACATCTACCTTGAAAAGTTGACAGTCGTTTATCCCCAGCTGGTAAAGAAACCTCTATCCTTTATGAAACCCGAAGTTTCACTACAGACGTCTGTTGGATTCGTTTCTGCTCCAGTTACTCCATCAGATTAGTTTCTTAGTCCATTTATGTAGCTGCCTTTTTAGAACTTCTCAAGTTCATGGTGTAGCGGCCTCTGCCAGGGGCTGATCACTCGTGTGTGTGTGTGTGTGTGTGTCTAATTGTGTGTGATCTAGAAACCTAGCAATGAGGCGGCGTAATCCGATTTGGGCTGTTGCGCCACACACAAAAAGTACATTCATTTTATTTGATGAACTCGGACGGCATTCCGAAACACCATAATCCTTCTGATTGTCCATGAGATTAAATGATGTAATACAGTATTGCACTATATTATGACGTCAGAATACTGTGTTTATCACACAGAAAAGTGGCTGGCTGTGTGCTAGGCGATCAGGGTTTGATAACCGGCAAGGGTAATGAGTCGCTACCAGGAGTAAAGCTGGTGAAACGTAAAGATGGTCTGCATCATCACAGTACTTAGCAATGTGTGGAGCTATAACAACACACCCAGGGCAGCATTCATGGCGAGCCGCACAGGGCAAATTTACCTCTGTTATTAGACCAATTAGTATTAGGGTATTTGTTACTCTTTCTCTGTAGGGAAACACCTGCTGGATGCACCACGGGACTGATGGAGATTACGTAAAGATGTTTGTCCGTTGAAGTAGTGAGACACAGCTTTTTCTTCATTTTAAGGGTCTTTGTACTCTGTATATTATCACTATGGCATAGACCGAGTACGATGATGTGGTTGTAATGCTGTTGTCTTGACGTGCATACGGGATATGTCCAGTTTGAGTCTTTGTAACTGTAGCCTGTAATCCTTCTGTAACTACTGGGTAGACCGAGCAGATTAGCGTAGCTGTAATGATATAGACTTGTATTCTTGAGGTGCCCTTTCGAGCCTCAGATGGGACACAGGTCTGCCTTGACAGGCTCTTCTTGAGTTTCTTCGGTCCCTTCATTCAACTTCCTTTAAAGTACCTCATATTAACCCATGGACTTGTCACTAAGCATCCTTTCCAACTAATCTTTCACCAGCCATGTTACCATCAACGGCGTGAAACTTGGGACACTGTCGGCGTCGTAAAATGAAGCACAAAGTAATGTTGCATTGTAAACTATTCATAATAATAGTGTCAGTTGAAAGCACAGGTAAGCATATTGGTGCTTTATACAGACTGAATGTTCAGTTACATACGCCGTCCCAAGTTTTCATAACTTCTCCACAAAAAAAAAAAAAGTTGTGTGAATAACCGTGAAGGGAGTCAAAAACTACAAAACGCTTTTGTACCTGATCCGTTATGTGCCACAACTTAACTGCACTGTGTGTCATATTGACAAATGTCTTTCAGATAACTTATTTGCAATGCTGAAGTCTTTTTCGAAACTGTTCCCTAGAGTAAGCCTGAAGTGGTTCCAGTACTGCTCCTTAGACACCACCCTGAGGATCAAAATTTTGTTATGTATGTAGCATTTCCTTTTCAGCACGTTCAGAGAAAAATAAGTTAGGTCTAAGAAGTTAACTTTAGTTAACTACGTAATTAGTTCCATGAGCCTGCAACACTGGAGTACTCATGGGGGTTCTACACTATTAGGGTTGAATGGAGTAACAGCTAAACGGAAAAGGACCCTGACAAAACATTCAGAAAGTTAAGAAGGTTGGTGTTGAGCAAGAAGAAAGTTTAGGAAGAACCTGCTGCCAATGGATCGAAACTCCATTACTTCTCTCAAAGGAGGGAGGAGAGAAAAGAAAATGAGAGAAATAAAAGAATTACGCTTTCTTCTCGCATAAAAGTTTCTCTCCCCTTCTTTCTTTTCGGGCTGGTTAATGCATCCACACACACCTGATCTCATTTGTTTTCATTTGCACTCATTTTCTTCTCACAAGATGCCTCCGCCCACCAATACTTTCTGTCTGAAAATGGTATTTTGAAAAGAAACGAAAAAGATAATTGAATGTTCAGATTGTGTTATGATAAAATGCTGAAGAGAATGTTTGGGTCGAAAGCAGAGAGAGGAAGAGGAGGATGGAAAAATAAATTACACACGGAGGAGCTTTATAATTCGTGTCTATCACCAAAAGATACTAGAATAATGAAATGAAGACGGGTGAGATTGGCTTTAAATGTAGCACAGTTGGTCAAACTGAACAATGCATACAAAATTTTATCGGGAACTGTGAAGGGAAGAGAAGACATGGGTGACATAGATGTCGAAGAAAGGATAATGTTAGATTAAATTTTATTAGACGAATAGGCTCTAAGGATGCGAAATGAATTCAGCTGCCTCATTATGCTATCAAGTGATGGGCTTTTGCACACGACAATGAGCCTTGGAACCCGAAAATTGCGTGGAATTTCTTTAGTAGATGAGTGATTTTTAGCTTCTGAAGAAAGTCTTTGCCTACTTAAATGAGACCAGAATGGCTGTTGGTATTATGCGAGTGTACACCATAAAACATAAAGCATGTATTTTATATCTAACGGGAGCTTAAATTTGCGGGCCGAAGAAATACTGCCCAGGAGTGGCAATTTTTACGTTTATGCTCTAAAGGAATGTGCAGCAAACGTTTATTGCATAAGGACCATATGAAAGTCTCCAAACCCCAGTAGGACCGTAAACCAATTTTCGACAACAAAAGTGACACTTTATTAAGGAAAATTTACATCATGTTGAGATTAATGGTAAAAAATTAATATTATTTTGTTATTAGTATTATTGCAATTTAAACTGGACTTAAATTTAAGGAAGAAACTATTGAGATGCTATATTTGGAGCATAGCCTTGTATGGTTCTGAAACTAGGACACTTCTGAAAGGAGACCAGAAGAACCTTAATAGTTTTGAAGTGTAGTGCTGGACATGGATGGAGAAAGTCAGTTGGACCGATCGTGCAAAAAGTTAAGAATCAGTACATAGAGTCAATGCGGAAGGGAATATCCTATATATATAATAAAACGAAGGTAGGGCAACTGGACTGGACACATCTTGCGTAGGAACTGCCCTCTAAAATACGTTAGTGAAGGAAAGACAGAATGGACGAGAAGACGAGGAAGAAGACGTAAGCAGTTACTGGATGACCTTAACGCAATGACAGGATACTGGAAGTTGAAAGAGGAAGCACTATATCGCACTGTGTGGAGAAGTCGTTTTGGAAGAGGCTATGGATCTGTCGTAAGACAGACTGCGTGATTGTAGTGATGATGATGATGACGATGATGATATAATTAATTAAAATTCATTTCTAGGATTGCATTACTTTTAAAGTCTGGAAGAATGTCAGTAAGAAGTTGTCTACTGTTTCTTGGGCACTAATATTTTGTGTAACAAATACACAGACTCCCATTCTACATGTCACTGGAATGTGAAATACAAATGAAATGACAATTACTGTTATCAGAGCATATTTAAAACCGAACGAATAAGGGGTTTGTTGGAACTTGCCGCTCCATATTTTTCTCACTTTTCCCTCTGTCAAATATTGGAAAGTGTTCGAACAGGACGTCCCCATGCTGTATGTATGATGCCCATTACGGTTTAAATATTGTTCATTAAATTTAAATATGCCTGCGAATTTCACCAAGTTACTGAAAATTGTTTCCTTAATTCTAGAGGGGGGAGCATAATTTGTGCTCAAAAAGTCTGTCAAGCCGCACACGTAAGACCGGCTAGCACCAGTTTTTTGCATTCATGCTCTAGAGGGACGAACGAGTGCGAACCATCTTTCTTTCTTCCACTCGTCTCACCTTACATTCCTTTCAGTTCCTTCCTTCCTGCCACCTCTACATCCTTAGCAGAGCAGTTTCCACTTGTTTTCCCCTGGACGGACAAAGGGCCACTAAAGGTCAATACCGTTCTCTCGTCTCTGCCAACAATTTTATAGGACAAACAAAAGAATGTTCTTCTGGTCAGAGTGAACGAGATATACGGCTATAATGGAGCAGACACGTTCTGAATCCTTGTGTCTAGTCGAACCCGCTCCGCACATTCAAAATGCCTTTCCTTATGGCTTCAGGGCGGTGGATGTGTCAGGCTAATAATAATAATAACAATAATAGTAATACCGATTGTTATAAAAATGCATATTGATAGCCAGTGAAGCTATTTGGGAATGTGGGAAATGTCTGCTCTTAAATTCGCGAGAAATCATTTTCGAAATTCAGCCCGTTATTCTAACACAATTTTTTCTTTTCTATTTTCATGTCAAAACATTTACAGTGTTCTGGGGTATTAATTCTTGTAAATATTTTCCGACGCTTCGGAATAATATCTGAAGATAACGACAGTAAGTTACTCCGAAAAGTCGGCTGCGATTTACCAAACTGCACGGCGTGGTATTCCAGAACACTTGAATCTTCAAGACCGTTGTGAGAATTTGAAGTGTTGCATTCGATATCAGTCTAGCTAGTGACATTACAGGCTGCAATGAATTCATTCCAAATTCCTTCGTACTAAACATTATTCATAACAAGTAAGTTGCATCTTACTGTCTGCTGGAATGTGACGTCGTATAGTTTGCCAAAATTCTCGTCGTAGCGAATTAATAGGCTACAACATTCTTAAGAGCCACCGCTGCGATAGGCCATAATTTCGCATGCACGGGCCGTGTGAGTTTTCTGTTACTATTTGTATCTAATCGAAAGTACTTAGAAACTTTCATCCATAGAGTGGCTGTACTGCTGCGTCATTCCTTTTACCTATCTGAAGTAAATGGTTGGTACAAGCAGTAGGCTCTGAAACAGCCTGTATACTCCTGCCAAGCAGTGCATTGGCCCTACGCTGTGTTTAAAGCAATTCTAACTAAAACATACTACACTCATCTCAGTCCAAATAATGTAGGCCTGTGGTAAGTTATGAAGCTCCAACAGTGACGTCACGTGACTCTCAATTCTATGGAAGAATTTTATATTATCTTCACCGTGCATTTTTTAACAAATCACAAATTACACACCAACGAAATGCACTATATTTTTTCACTTTTTTATTCTTCAACCCCTACATATGTTTCAGTCCTTACAAGGCCATCTTCAGGGGGCTCGTAATCTACGTTATAGAAATGGCAAATAACTATAATCTATAAATTATTATGAAACTTGAATACATGTGATACATAACATAATAGCAGACAACAATGGATGTAAAGTAAATGTAGATTACGAGCCCCCTGAAGATGGCCTTTAAGGGCTGAAACATATGTAGAGGTTAAAGAATAAAAAGGTGAAAAAATGTAGTGCATTTCGTTGGTGTGTAATTTGTGATCTGTGGAAGAAATTACGTAGTAGAGGAAGGGTTGTGAAACTTCATCCCAAAGTTAATAATTTTGTATAAGGCATTGTTAAGTTTAGACATGCCGGTAGAATTAATCAGCAGGATGTTTATATGAGGCCTAATAACAGCGATTTTTCACTAGAGCAGTAGTCAGATCGCCAGACGTTGGGAGTGTTCGCTTACAGGGAGCTGCTGCTCCAGATTCGTGCGGGTTTGCCCAGTTACGACGTTTATGTTCCGATGCTGTGACATGTCAAGATAAAAGGATTGGGCAGCGTTGTTGGACAAGCAGGCGTTAGTTCCTGGATGTGCAGACCTATATCGGTGTTACTGTCAAGAAAATGTTGTGTAGCAATCGTAGTCTATTGCTACTGCCAGCACTACCACCACGACCACCACCATCACGACCACCACCACCATCACCACCACCACCACCATCACGACCACCACCGTCACCACCACCACCACCATCACGACCACCACCCACCACCATCACGACCACCACCACCACCCACCACCACCACCCACCACCACCACCACCACCACCGTCACCCACCACCGTCACCACCACCACCATCACCACACCGTCACCACACCATCACGACCCACCGTCACCACCACCATCACGACCACCACCGTCACCACCACCAACACGACCACACGTCACCCCACTCAACACCGACACAGCTACCTACATACTAAGTTACTAAAAGTAGTACCGCTACTACTACTATTACTACTAGAACCACTACTACTACTACTACTACTACTACAACTGTCGCTGCTGCTAATGTGTCGATCTGACGTATTAATTAATCACTTTCAGAAGTTGAAGTAGGTGGGTATTAACACGTGTGTTGTTACTGTCCTTTGAAGTAGCACCAACTGTTGCCGAATTGGAGTGATGCCAGGAAAGGAAGTGTGGGGAATATAAAAAATGCACACAAAAGTTTTGATCGTCTAGGAAGTTGAAGGGAAGAGGCCACTTGAATGATCTAGGAGTAGATGGAGGGATGTTATTATGAGTGTAGGAGGAATAGAGTGTGAGAGTGTGAACTGGATTTATCTGACTCGGGGATATTGTCCTTTAGCGAGCTTATATAAAAGTGGCAATTAACCTTTGGTTTCTCTAAGGGAGGGGATTTCTTTGGTCTGTTGAATTAATATCAAGTTTTGAGAACGTAAGACTTACTGGCTAGCTTGAAATATTGCGCTGCCTTTCAAGCGGGTGTAATCGACTTTATTATTGATAGAGAATTTTCTCCTTGCTGAAATATCAGTACAAATTTACTTTACAAATTGGGTAAAGTAGTAGGCAAAATAACGTTAAGAGAAGAAATTTGTGCAGGATAACAGACAAGCATAACGATTCTGCGTGACTGGGAACATGAATATTAGAAATACACGCTCCCAGATAGCAAGGAAGCTGTGCGAGGCGCATGCACTTGTCTATAATGGAAAGAGACGGAGGTAGACAGCTACTTGGTCCAGATGCGTTATCATTGTGAACTGAGAGTCAGCTCCTCTCTCTATCTTGTGGCTTCAGTTCTGATGGTATAAGGAAGACGTATGGCCTCGACGCCATTAAGTTCGGGCGTCAACCGCGAAGCGGCGCTAAAGTCACGATTCCCCCCCCCCCCCTCCTCAACATAGTCTCCTGTTCCTTGTGCCTCCGACTACAAATGTTCTGTAGGTCTATATAAATTCGTACCACGTAAAGTGGAATGTTCTGTAGTGCTTGGAAAACAGTGTTGCCCTGCTTTGTAAGCATACTTAAACTATGTAAAATATTTTTCTTTAATATTAGAGGAAGGGCACACATTGAGGAGGCTACTGAGGAGAATGTTTGAACCTGAGGGTAACGAAATAGCAAGGGGTTTATGAACACTCATAGTAAGGAGCTTCACGTGCTGTAGGCCTATGGCCTCGTTCCACGAATTTTAGCTTCGATGTGACGAAGAATAGGCGGAGCGTCTGAAGTTCTAGCCGAAAGAACACAGCGAGCAGAGACGACGGCAGTCGAGTAAATTGTGAACAAACTTGTAGTTGGCAGCCACGTGTTATAGGCCTAGAACTAACATGAAAGAAACATTTCCACCCCGTCACAAAACTAATGCGTCATCCCTTCGCATGGGGAGGACAAGATGGTTTAACTTTTACCTCCAATATTCTTCTTTTTGTTCATTTCCTTTCCTTGGCACTTCTCCGATAAAAATCAATCCAATCTACCGATCTATACCCACCCTCACCGAATCCATTCGGGTGTGTTTTGCAACCCTTAAGCTGCTTCTCTTCCTCGCCCTTAATGGCAGCACTACCGATATTGCAAGCCGTTGGCGTCCATGAGTGTGAAATATTTTTCTAAAAAATGTTCTCTTCTGTTATTTATGCCAAATTACCGTGAGAGTGTATGTTATCTACATCACTATACAGCATCCGAATAAAACCGTCTGACAGAGTGTAGGAAAAGGAACATTAATAATTCTAATTAATTAAATGTACTATTCTTTTATTTGTGTGCTGTAACTAAAGAAAATCACGAAAAACCTTTGTCAGGATCAGCGGCTTCCAGGTTCAATACAGTATTGTCCGATTCTGAAGCTATTGACCACGCTGTAGCAACCTTCGGAGAAATATCAAATGAAAGAATGAATTATGTAAACAATGTAGGTCTCTTTCAATATGAGTCTGAGCCGAGCTTCCAGGGACTCGCTTTCAAAGCGGAAGATGTTATTATCGGAGAAGGGACAGGTTCTACAGGCCACAGTGCGAGTTATATGCTTCGCAGAACTGCTCTGCTATTTTATTTCTCGTTGGCGGCAGTGATGGAATTGGCTGGCTAGCAAAGTGTTCCGTGTGTAAGAGCATCTACAGTCTGAGTGGATGTGCTGCGCTTTGAATTTACACCCCACACAATTTCCACAACAGAATATCATTATGGTGTCTGTCCCATCTACTACATCTAATGTTCACCCTCAGAAAAATATAAAAATGCAATCTACTGAATTTTAGAAATGTAAAAATCTAAAAAACGTATCTAGAAATCACACTTCTTCTTCGCCACTAGGAGCGTGTTCTTCACTCCTCTCAGAAACATACATTAAGCTACCACTTTTGGATCCTCAACGGTAAAGAATACTGAACAGTACTGATGAATCGTAATATATATATATATATATATATATATATAATCTTACATATAACAGATGTGGCAAATAACGAGACAAGTACAAAAAACTAATTTATTAATGAAAGTATTGTATCTACATGTCATTCCTTCCAAAGAAACTTCTATCGTAAGCCATACATGGCAACATATGAGCCTTCGAGGCCATGAAACATCCCCTGAAGCCATTTCGTGAGAGCACTTTAAGTAAGTCTGCTGTTTTCTCCGTCTACCTCACGTAACAAATTGAAGGTTTCGGTGTCCGTTTTCGTTATTTTACAAGAAACTTGATGTTCACTTGTTGCTAAACTTTCTTCATGAACCGTAATCGCTGCAACTTAAAACATTTATTGCTAGACACTTCGTCAACGCAACGGAGCGTGTTTTGGCAGGTGAATGGGTGAAAGCTCAGGCAAGTGCATATTATTTCGGTGATCAATTATCGAAGTCAGGATCTGCTCTTGCGGTCTCGTTATTTAATTACCATACCTTGTATGTATATAAAATTATAATTTTCTTAAAAATAGGAGTTTTATTATGTCATTACAGTTTTTAATTTAAGAAAATAGCAAGCGAAGAACTGCGTCTTTCCCCAGTGCTTGTGTACTAATGACTAATGGTTTAAAATATGTCTCGTGCAATAAAATGAATAACAACTAAGAAATACTGTCGAACTCCATTATAACATGATGAAGGGACTAAATATTTTGTGTCCTTATAAATGAGTGTTATACTAACCGAGGAGAGTAATGGTTAACAGCGAAGAATTAATTGGTATCACAGAATATATGACGCTATAGACGAGGTGTCGCATAAAGCGATGTCGTTATATCCGGGTTCCAATGTGTGTTGCATCTGACAGAAGGTTATAACAAATTATAAATTCTTAGTTTGAGTAAACGAAGCTAAATTCTTATCTACTGTTCTTTATACCATTCCTTCCGCCAGAACTAACAACACAGTAGTTGTAGCTGTGGACCGTACGCAGATAGAATTACAAACAGATTGGCCCACCAAACTGCCTTGTTAAACGAAACGTTCTTGGAGATGTGCATCAAACACTAACGCCTTAACTTTCACAGGCAGTATAATTTAATAATTCCAAGTCCGTGATGCGATGAAGGTGAAGCACTAGCAGATTAATGCTGCTGCGCACAAAGTGTCACGTTCATAGCCGTAAAACTGTGATCTGTGGTAACACTTACATTACAGTGGGTATGATATGTACCGTCTGCTTGAAAATTAAGAAAATCTGAACTGTACTGGTAAAATTTTGCTTGGATTCCATATCATACAGAGTAAACTGCGTTTTTGTATCATCTTATAAATCTTCATACTTGGAGACGTATTCAGTGTTCTGTAAGATATCAGTGCGACTTTTAAAGAGTATTTCGATAAATATCAGCCTTCAAAATTTTCTCAGCATACTTGTAAGGCAAATATCCGATAGAAGCTACAGGGAAAATCAGTAATTGTACTGAAAGCGTTTCGATATGCCTCCAGTTAGAACAAGTGAATTCCTTATCAGTCGGACAGAAGAATATATCGAGGTTTAGCTTAAGATGTTTCAGCTTCCTTTATGATTTAATTTTGTGGAAATCCAACAACTCCGCCTTAATTTACGTGGCATAAAAAAATGTCCTTGCAGTGCTGTCAATGTACTACGTAGTGTCATTTATTGAATGAAAATGGCTAATTTGTGTGTTATATACATTTGAAAAGGATCAGACGAAGTACTGAAAACTATCGGTCTGTGAACTGAGCTCGGTCTCGAAGTTGACTCAGAGATGTTGGGCAGCCACATTCACAGGTTATTTCCAACGGTTTGGATTGTCGCAGTCCTGAACTGCGAAAATAACTGCGAATGAGCTCAGTTGCGGCGCCTGTCCCGATCCGTCGCAACTTGGTCAGAATCCTTAACCGCAGTTTTACCTCTCGTTATCATAAATTCAGTTCAACAGGTTCACAGTATAACGGCACTAATCCTGCATTGTTCCTCCACGATACTGGGGATTGTAAAGACCTTCCTTACCAATTCATTCTTCACATTTGAAACGTACGTGATATTGTTTTTTTCTGTATAGAAAAGGGGTGACCAGTTAGACGAGTATCGGGAGCCGCACTTTAGGAGAAAACGTAGGCAAGATCCGTGTCTTTATTCATCAAGTCAAACGTACGTAGCAACATTTCTGTTTGCCCGAGTGAATACAGCCAGTAGGAGCCACACAAGTGACGGACGCGATCCGGGTTGTGCCCACCCCTGTCATAAACTATGCTATATACCAACATTCACTTGTCGTGCCTTTTGAGTCGCGAGTGGCTTGCATTTAAATGTGTCTGAAGCCTGAAAACTTCGTCAGACTCGGTCCAAAGAACGACAAGTGATGTGGAAGTGGCCATGAGCCACAGTGCCTGCTAATGGAACAGGCTTTAAAGCTTTAGATTTGTGAATATTAACTGCAAATTTAATTAATTCCTATTATATATTCTCCTTTATCTCCTTTTCTGTGTATAAAAATGACACATTTAAGTGTGAGTGACTTTAGAAAGGTCATTTTTTTCTTACGCGCCATTGTATTTTGTTCGAGAGAGTAACGTGATGTGTTAAATGAGGCGCGTACAGATTAGGGAATAGGTCAATCACTAGCTACGCCACGCAGTCTGGAATAAAAGTGCTGACGACTTTCAATTTATAATGCAAGTAAAGAAATATGAGATGGCTCCGTTTTAAATTTGTTTCACGATAAAGCTTTGTAAAAGTAATTTTTGAGTAATGCCCTGCATTACGATATTCTTTGCAGGGAGACATTACTTGTAAGATTGGTATACTCAAATGATAACGATATTTTGCTGAGCCAGTGCGTTCTTTATTACTGTTTCTAAGTTACAATTCATTTTTCCTTTATGGTATTCAGTGTACTAATTAGTGCAGGGAGTTCAATTGAAAACCTCACCCAAATGCACGGCAAGCGTAACGGCTTTATATTTCCGCATTCAGAAAGTATAGTGTATAATACAACTTGAAGGTGTTAAGCTAGGTGTTGGAAATGACCTCCTTCATCTGTGAGACTGCTTGTCACGTGGTGAACAGAGTATTATATGCTGTTTGAAGTTCTTGCCCAGCAATGTCCGATGCTGCACGTCTGATGGAGCGGCCGCTGAGTGACTCACAGTCCAAGAACCGCTGAACGAAGCTTAGTGGAATTTGATACTTGGGAAATTTACGATAAAGTTTTCAGCAATTTTAATGTGGTTAAATCTGACAAATGTAAATAATGAAAACTTTAGGTGAAGACCTATATGCATTTCTGAATGCATCGCCGACGTACATAGGTTTACGCATTTTTTTTATGGCTCGACAGCCTTATACGGGCCTGGGCCTCCTCGTTTCGTCGAGGTTTCATGGTCACACACATTAGACACACCACAGTCGGTAGGACTCCTCTGGACGAGTGACCAGCTCGTCGCAGAGACCTCTACCTGACAACACACAACACTCACAAGAGACAGACATCCATGCCCCCGGTGGGATTCGAACCCACGTTCCTAGTAAGCGAGCGGCCGAAGACCCACGCCTTAGACAGCACGGCCACTGGGATCGGCAGGTGTACGCATTATCTGACCATAAAAACCGTACGAAGTCTTTGTCACGTGCAGACTGTATCGCAGATAAATTTTATTCCTTTAATGTAATGATCCTTTAAAATACGGTTCTTCACCTTCGCCGTTCACTGTAAGCATTCTGCGTAATTTAGCAACAGCGCATATCCAAGCCTAATAGGCTGTGATTCTGTTTCTAAGATATGACGGAATCTTAGTCGTAGGTATTGTGTAAAAGGGTACAGATACATTTAAAATACTGGTGTGTGTTAGTGTTTTGCTTAAAATTATGAGTTTTGCTTTACTTAAAAAACGGAATCGACAGTTAGCATTCGTGAATTGGGAGCTGCGGGCAATAACAGAGCCATCGCACCAGACTGTTATACGCTGTGCGCATATTTCCCGAAGTGAAGAATGAAGAGGCGGTACTGTCTTTCTGATGCAGACATTCATTCATTCGTTCGGCATTTGCAGCCGAGTGCTTGCACTACGAACTGTCGTGTTCGTTCTGGCACTGCGAGCTAAAATATTGTACAGTTGCATGTGAAAGACGCTAGTTTTATTTCTTATTGATAGATATGACGTCACTGATTACAAAAGCCGTTAAGTCTAATGCCCGCACGAACAGTGGCACTGAGAGGTTCGTTAACACAGAGGACAAGGCTATATGCCCACGTCGCCGTCTGTTGCCCTAGGTAGGTCGAAACCACGCTGTGATGTCCGAAGGAATGCGTAAGGTAATAAGGGGCAGTTTTGATTGCATATGTGTATGTTATTCACACAGATGAAGTAGTTACTCGAAGTGTCTGAGAGATGGCGTTAATCGTCCGAAGATCTGGGCATGTCCTTCATACTTTCTGTCTATAAGTCTATTTTCGTAGGACTTTTGTCGGATTTTTTGAGTCTAAGATTAGTACATGAAATTAAATCTCTGCATGTTAAACGTATTACGTCACGGCTACACAGCTGCAGGAACTTGAATGTATGTATACATTTGCCGAGACTGAATGCGAGTAGAGACTTCTATCTACTGTTTTATGTACCTTCACTTTGTTATGTTTAGACACTAGGACCATTCTTCTTTTGTTTCACCCTTAAACAAAATGGTAGAAGAAGCTCGACTAATA
The DNA here is from genome assembly GCA_021186555.1 of Reticulitermes speratus. Taxonomy (NCBI): domain Eukaryota; kingdom Metazoa; phylum Arthropoda; class Insecta; order Blattodea; family Rhinotermitidae; genus Reticulitermes; species Reticulitermes speratus. Next base: position 42,028,621 of record JAJKFL010000003.1, on the reverse strand, counting down.
TATAAACACGATATGAACCTCGCGATAGGCCGGTACACATTGCAATGAGTTCTATAAATTGCCAAAATCAGTTGTGAATCGGTGTGATACAGGGGGCCTAGTACATTAAAGGAAGAACAAGTAATTGTGTTGTTTTCCTAAATGCAGTTATGGCGCTGATCTTGGCGTATAAAAATATTTGGAAGCATACTGATGTCCATATTATTCGGTATAGACCTACTGAGAGGCAAAAGTAGCCTACTTTTGAAATACTGTAGACTCTCGAATGAATGGACTAACAGGGCCAGCGGGTGATTCGATAATGCCGATTGTCCGGTACTTCCGAACTATGTATATATATATATATATAGATAGCATAAAAAGTCGCCAAAACAGTAATACAGTACTGCATATACTCGTATAACACTAATGCATACACATAATGCTGTACACAACTGCCCTGTTATCACTATCACTTTGTCTGGAAGCCACCGTTAATTGGAAATTAATAAATTTCAGGTAAATATAATAAATCCACAATCCAGGTTGTGCAAAGAGCAATACACTACTGCCTCCACGCGAGTGTCAGCAAAGACTGAGAGCGCGTCCGTGTCCGCCACGTAGCGGCCATTTCGCTAATTAACAGCCAAGACTGCTAATTTCGCATATACCCATTGCGGACGAAAATTTCGGAACCAACAGATTTCGTACGTTATATCCGAAATCCGTACGTAAGAGGTCCGTTAATTCGAGGGTCTACAGCACTGTACGCTACTAAAACTAAACCGAATATGTCGGAATGCAGTACAATACGAAGGAAAATGTATTCAAAGTTGTTTATATTACGGGGAACGAACGGAACGAGACACACGTCATGCGAAATTCACTACGACCAATTCGTTATATAATCCATATACGTGAGTGAAACCCCGCACAAGTGGGACAATAACAGCGCGAAAGCGCCAGTAGTGTTAGGTTCGGCGGACATTTCCTAGTTTGCTTACAAATGCCTACATTTTCTATTATTTTCATTAATGCAAGTTATTATTTTAGAAACTCACGTCCAGTTGGTTCAGGTAACTTGAACAAAGTTGTTCACTCATATATGTATACTAATTCATAAATGGCCGATACTGACAATGTAATGACAACGTACTAGTTAAGGAGAAACGTTTGTAGTGGAAAAGCGACTGGATCGAATTGGAAACAATCGATTGTCACAGTGTATGGTCGGAATGAAGTGGAACGTCTCTTTTACTGCAGACTTTGAGGTCCCGTCTCAACAGCGGCGTGCGACAAGGGACCTGTTGCTGCCGCTGCTTGCTCACGTGACCAGGGTGCTGATAATACCGCCGACGCAAATAAATAGAAGAATATCGGCAGCAGGAGAACTGTAAATTGCGGCAGAAGGATTCAGTAGTTCTTACCTTGCGTCGTCATCAAATGATTTGATAAACTGGATGCTAATGATGACGATGCGGGTTTACATCATGAGCTGCACTCTCTTTATGTCCGCAGTAGAAGTTTTCTTGGGGTTTCCTTATCATGATTCATTATTCATCTCTTATCCACAGGCATGCACTTAAAAAATAAGACACCACGAGTTATTGCGTTACAGTAGTTACTGTTACGACAGTTCTTGATCAGTTGGTTGGCTGTGGCATGGACGAACGGACTTTGACTCCAGGCAGCGGTTTCTTCTCTTAACCACGGCATTCAGACCGACTGTGGTGCCCACCCAGTCACATATCAAGTGAGTTACTTTAGATCTTTGACCTAGGGGAATGCAGTCCGGGGGCCTGAAACTGATCATTGAACCCGATGTGGAGCCGAGGGAATGCGTGGAGCGGTGCCTCTAATACGCACAGGGCAGTATGCTCTTTGTGGCGTCGTGCATAAGGACTGCTTTACGTAATGTGCCATTTAAAGGGAAGTTAAGACAAAAATCAAAATTACTTTCACACTTACAAGACTTTAAATTTTAATATTTATCCAGTAGTATCCTATATCCTTCCAAATAGCAATAAACATTTCAATATACATTTAAAATACGGTATATCTGAGTTCAAAAATTTTGTCAATTGATGTATGGTCCTGAAATTTCTTTTCGGTTTATAAAATCCCAAAACTATGCTTCGATTATGAAAATTTGGTAGGCGTATATCCACATATAATGTGAAATTGAATTTTATTTGAGGGTCACGTCTACAATCTTTAAAATCATAAAAATACACACATAATTTTTAATTTTATAATATGCCTGTAGAAGTGACGATAACACGAATGATGGAGAATTAGGAAGATGTCTGTTCCGCCTGTGCGGAAGTTATGTTTCGGCAACTTCTAAGGAGTCGTTTCTTTGAAATGTTGGCGCTGATAGCCTGCCGTAGAAACTGTTGAAAGAAAACTTCATGTGAACCTTATTTGTTATTGTGAATAATAATTACAGAGAAAATAAATTAACGCTATTGAATATATAGTATATATATCTAAACTGTATCAAAACTTCAGTTTCTACCTCACTGAGAGCATACAATGTCTTCATTACAAACACCAATCTATTAGTGATATTTAGAGAAATGGTCGTTTTTTTGGCCGCAAATTCTATGAAGTTCATCAATATACCACGTGTGGGAAGTGTGGAGATTTTGAAACTTGACGCTGGTGATATACAGGTTATTTTAAGCTTTAAAGCTTTAAGGATCTAACAGTTTGAACTGCACTTAGTACGTCTTTCGGAGCTAATAGTCACTTTCTTATTGAAGATTCCCCCCTCCCCCTTTTTTGGAATAATAAATTTATTTGCCATGTCCACTGCATCTCGCCACTAGTCTGTAATTATCACAAAGCTGACGAATCCCCGTTCACACATTCGTACCGCGTTTCTTTAAGATTAATTTTAATACTATCTTCGTGTAAGTCTTCAAAGTGATAATTGTCCTTACGATTTCCCGACTATAATGTTCTGTTTATTCAAGATCTACACAATATGCTTTTCTCGATTTGTTAAACCTGTTGGCCAATATTCGACGCTACACATAACTGTAATACTTCCTGCACGGTGTGCAGATGTATGCACTCACGCCACCACACAACACACACACACACACACACGCACGATATTTAGTGGTAGTTCAGTATTTTACCTACAATTGCCATCTCGTGGAGAAATTGCCAACTAAGATATGCTGAGAGGCTGTAAGGATCGACAAAATGGTCCATGGAAGCTTCTCATCGTCTGTGATGAGCCTAGCAGCCAAGAAATTAATTTGCTGTGTTAATGTTTTGTGAACGCTGTCTGTATAAACATAACATACGATATAACCTTGTGCTTAGATCAGTAATTTGATTCCTGTACTGTAAATATTTTGATTTATAAAGCAGCCCTTCTAACGACGTGGAGTTCAACATTCTTCTCCCCTGCCGCTGGGGAAACGTAAGCTGTGACGTCATTACTATCGATTCTAACCGTGAACAGCTACAGAAGTGCACTCTACCAACGACGCTGGGAAATACGAATCGACGCTCAGAGTCCTCGATGAGGTTCAACTATACTCGTGTAGATGGCGTTCAAGTAGCATTTTAGTAACTGCTCGCAGTACCGTCATTACATTCGTGCATTACGAGTTACAGTATTTTCTTACATTTTGATCCTTTTAGTTTCTTACGTGTAGGTCAATCATAACCATAATAATAATAATAATAATAATAAATAATAGTAATAATCGTCGCAAGAGTTACAGTATTTTCATGTCGTAATTTTGCGTTGATTGGTAGTAACTGATCTGTAATATAGAATCGACGGTATAAAAATGCGGTGTTTTGGTATACGTAGTGTATATTATGATAATGTAAGAATTGTATTTCCTTTCCCGTAAATTTACCTTTAAATGTCCCACATATTTATCTTCGGTTTATTTTCTCATTCTCGAAGTTGAGAGAATATTATGGCTGTTGCTGGTTAAATAGCCATTTTGAAACCGAAGATATATAAGAACGATTATTAGACAGGATATGTCGGAAGAAATTGTTTCCCCTGTCTGAAATACTTTGATGTATAGAGTGAAGTTAAAATGGTTAAAAGTTGCTAATCTATAAATCTATGTTTCTTTTCCGTTTATAATTCTTATTCGTAGAGATTACGAAATCTGCAGATTTCTTTCATACGGTCTCAGAGTTTTGCATCGTCACCCTATTTACCGCATTGTCTGTTAACACATTTAAAAATGTATCCAGCACTTGTACGCTATATGTGTTCGTGTTTTGTCTTTACACGAACGTACGGTAGACAGTAACGATATGGAATGCGTGACACATGTTTCGTGGTGTGCCTTACTGACTGCAGAATCACGTCTGACATTCGAGCATTGTTGATGTTGTTTGAAAATGAAAATATCCTGAAGTATAATCTCATTTCCTAACATAAGAGAACTTGTATTCATATTATTCGTACCCTAAACTGCAATGATCAGTAAGAACTATGCAGAATTAGACTTAATTCCCTATTATTGTAATCTATCTCTCTATTTTTATTAGTCGTCCACTAAGTCTTCCTTCCAGTGTTTTGTCAGTTCTGTTATTCCATTTGACTTCATTCGCTGTACAGACCTGTGTTATCGTCAAATTTTTGCAAGTGTCCTGCTTCATTCGCACTATTTTAAACGTTCAATTTTTTGTGTTTGTCTCACATGTTTCTTTATGATTACTATTTTTTAAAACTGACTCTCTGTCGTAGAAACCTAATGTGAACGGCTTCCAGTTCTTTCTTCCACTTTCTCCTAAGTGTTTACTCCTTACTACTGTATTTTATAATTCCATACACTGTGGTGTGGGGGTTTCTTATGTTATCTGAGACTTTTTGATTACATAAGCGTGTTTGAACATTGACAGCCATTCTGTTGTAAATTTATGTCCGTATCAACCCCCACTTTATTATCTGAGATAATGTACTTACAGTACTGACATTGTGATGCTTGTTCATAAATTTCAACTTTTCTCACTCTTCTAATATTATTGTCACCGATTTCCACGTATGGTTTAGGGAGATCTTTTATTCAAGGGCCTTGAGCCCTCGAAGACAAAGGCGACAAGTTTCCTCGGAATGTTTGGAACCACTTTAGCAGCGACGCGGCGTAACGAAGACGGGAATCGCCAGTTATACAACTGTGAAAACCTCAAACCTCGCATTTTGTATTATTTGCAGGTATTTGGGTCTGTTCCAAAGTACTGCTTTATGCTGATAGAAGCTGTAGTTGGATAACTGAAGTTTATGTAATTATAAATGTACAAAATATCTTGATTTGTGTTATCCAGTTTGATAAAGTGAACATTTTTGTAGACATGCACATTCTTCACAAGGACGGGAATTTCCAACCCTTACCCAATCATGTGACGCCGTAACTCCTGCCTTGATTGGGCAGAATTAAATTTGCTTCGGGGAATCTCTTAACTGCTTCCTGGTTAACTTCAAATACAAACAATACCTAATCAATCACACTGAAGTTTAAAAGCGACCTCTACTTAGAGTTAAAGTGATTTCTTTGTGTTAGACTGAACAGTCTTCCGGCATTACTTTGTCAGTGCCACAAGCGATCCGCTGTGGTTGAACGGACAGGAAGAGCCTGACGTGTTTTACTGGCATGTAAAGTCTCTGTGTACATTCTGGATTTGGAGAGATTATATGAAGTCAGAGTTGAAGTTTGTCACAGTCGCCAAAAAAAGAAAAAAGTTTTTTTTCTGTGATATAGCTCTAATGTGTTGCAATAACGTTCGTTCCGCTATACTGAAAACTAATTTCATAAGTTAAGTTTTTTTTTTTATAGATAGCTTGACATCGATGCCAAGAGAAAGGATTTTGAAACCTGTGAATTTTTAAAGATAAGGGAACCACCTTACATTAAACTGAGGTAGTGTATTGTGTAAACCACGTACCATTAGACACTAAACAATACTTAAACTGTGCTTTTACAATAAAATCACTAATTCGCAATGGGTTCAAATCACTTAGAATTTTAACAAATTATTCATATTTTTGAACAACAACATACAACACATTGGGATTAATATCAAGTGCCTTAGCATGGATAATTGATGTGATGTTTGATGTATTGTATTGTGATGGTAAAAAGTTTGTTACTTTATAAAAACGTGACGCGAATTCCAGTGTGAATGTAATTTTAACAATTTTTTAATCGCTTTCAAGTTGTCCGTAACAAAATATTAATTTTTAGCGAAACATTTCACCACCTCATATATGATGTAGCAAGAGCTTCTATTCATGTTTAGTCACGGTCTGTGACACTGAAGATTGTGTTTCGGCCATTTCATTACCTGCAGTGTATTTGACGCACGTTAGGGGACTTTGTGTTGAGTCCTCTAAATTGAGTGGTTTTTATGACACTGACAAGCTGTTTTAAAACTCAGCCTGAATGTGTCCACATAACGTGCACTGCGCCTAATGTAGTGTGGAATGACGAAAACTTTTAAATATCAGCATTTTTTCATTCGTAGTTTTAATGCATGTATATTAGTAAAACTTCAGTTAGCTGTTGGAATAACCATTAAAGTCGCATTCCGCCTGTAACTGCGGTTACCACAGACAACTGATCCACCCTTATATACGAGGGTCGGTCAGAAAATAAATTTACGTGGCCTGTAATTTGGTAATTGAAAAGCCGAAAATTATTTTGATTATATCAGGGGAATTCGTCGCCGAGCGATTATCATCTGTTTCCAACGCTGAAGCTAATCTTAAAAGCCATAAATTTAAATATGATTGCGAGGTGGGAAGAGTTGTGGCACAGTGGATGATAACAGAGGACACTGGTTTATGTCAACAGGGAGTATGAAAGCTCGTACTACGATGTGATAAATGTCTCCATTGTGGCGGACACTCTGTGGAAAAGTAGTGTGATAGCTGTATAGTTAGTTCTGAACTGTTCTTAATCGATTTGAAAATAAAGCATCCAGTGTGTATGAATTATAAGCTTACTTACTGGCCGGCATGTTATAGCTGCTGAGGGACACATTGATATTAATATTGCCGTAATAAGTACGCTGTGAATGTGAGCATACCTGGAAAGGATGCTCTCAACAGTGGGAACAAGGGCAAACATAACTGCCTAGAAGTAAGTTTTTGTACAAAGAATAGCTATTGTGCCGTTTTTTTCCTGTTTCATATGGGTTATTTGCATTTTGCCCTGTAAAGTACACTAAAAGTTTAAAACACTGAACACGGCAAGTGACTTCAAATTTCACCGTGTCGTACAGTATTATGTAAGCCGAAAGGTTAAAATAGATCTCGAAGAGTCGCATATTATTCGCCTTTCCAAACACTAAATACCTTGTAGCCTTAATGAACGTCGCCCTGCAAGTTGAAACAAAAGACCTAACGTATTATTAATTTGGTAGCTGACATACTTGAAAGCTGAACCATTCATTTTACCATTGACCTTAAATCTTATCAATAGACACATTACATATTGATAGTACATCAAAGATGCCTAAATATCTGATATTTTATGATGACCATAAATATCATTTACTAAGATTAGTCGTGTTACAGTGTCCCGACTCCAGTGTCAAACTCATACCTGGTCCTTCTGTATGTTATATATTCTTTATCTGCTGCTTCTGCCGCCTTTCGTTGCAGATTGGTGATATATTTTCACCAATGTGCTTTCATGCATTCTGTTCAGGTGGTGAAACCATCTTATTTCATATTTAATTATTTTTCTGGGGTGTGAGGCATATGATATGTTTGTTTCATGTTTAATTTGTTTCTGGCATGATCCGCTGCCCTTTTCCTTGTAAAAGTCGTTCGGAACCTCATTTCGACGGATTAAATTAGATTTTCCTCTTTAGTTAGGGCCCAGCTGTCTGATGCTTGTAGTAAATGAGGTAGAGGTATTAGTTTGTCACGTATTCCCTTTTCTTGCTTAATCACCTTGCACTATTCGAAGTAATTGTGATATTTGTATATAAAGAGGACGTATTTATTTTAATTTTAAAAATTTTGTTTGTTAGTGTACTAAGAATAGTGAGAAGAACTTGAGTTCCCGCCTCACAGAGAAGATATGTCGTCTCTATTAAAAAGACTAGTCGGATTATTCCTTTCAGGGAATTATATTTTTAGAATCACACAAAACTTACATTAGTATGCCTAATGAGTTCCTTAACGATACAGAAAATGGTTCATATAAAAACAGCTGGGCTTTAGATGGTTAAAAGTACGTTTAAAGTTGGCAGTACACTCTTATTTATTAATTGTGTGACGTAATAATAGCGTATAAGGGGTAGAAATGCAAAGATGCTTGTATCCTTATATGCTAGGATTAATTGGCGGCCAGAATAGAATATTCGGTATAGCGACTCGCAACGCAATGGAGGTCCCGGGATCTTCCGTGTCTATCTGGAAAGACCCCGAGGCTCACCCAACGAACTGTACAATTGGTGCAGGGTCTTTCCTGGGGATAAAGCGATCGGAGCGTGGTGCTGTCCAGCACTCCTAGCGCTGAGGTTGCGAAATGGTTGGAGCTATACTTCCGCCTTCTTGCTGTGCCCGCATAGGCACTGTCATATATTGTACTTCACCTTTACTACGATTAATTATTAAAATAAAATTACTTAATTTTCGTGCCTGTATTTGCACTTTGTTATTGTTTGACTTATGACGTAGTGTATATAGTACTATGTATAAATGTAACTGTGCATGAAAGAAGAAGTAAAATTCTGAACTTCAAAACTGTACTCGAATATTCCCTACCCCAGTTGGTGGTAGTGGTATTGTCTTTACACGACGTGTAATGTGTTACACTGCCAAGAAGCATTAGGTGCTCTCTCCCCCTGCAAGGGCTGCATGAAGTCCAGTGTGTCCTTACGGCAGAAGAGGAATTCTTGGATGGTAGTGTTTTCTATATGCTTTCAACTTTTTCACTACTACAACGACCGTTCAAGTAATTGGAACCTAGGTCTAAAGGAGGGGCTTGACCTCTCATGTGATGGGACTGCAGCTGGTTTAGTGGTACAGCTGATATTGTCAAATTGTATTACACAGTGAATAGAATTAATAAAGCTCTTTTTTAATAATAATAAAAAAAAGAGGAATTCTTGCCACAAGTCACTTTTTATACCATCTATTATACAAATATATTAGGAGCATAAACTGAGGGTGTATACGAAACACAATACAAAGGAGAATAAATATTTTGTATTAAGACGGAAGTAATAAGAGGGGAGAATAATCTGTGTCATGAGAAACCTCATAAATTGTGCCCTTCACCAAATATTCCTGAGGTGATGAAATGAAGAAAGGTGGAAGTGGGCGGAACGCTGTCGCCATGCTCGTCTTTGCGTCCAGTTAACATAAAAACCTTTCTTCCATAAAATTGGGGGTGTTTCCTGACCTGAACGTCACAAGTTTGACTGTGCTAAGTTGATCTTTCCTTCGCAAATGTTAGACGTTTCGGAGAAAAGGAGATGACAATTGAATTGTATTGATACGTTGCAAGCAGTCGTCAACACACTTCCAGGGTGTAAATATATTGCAAGCAGTTATTTGTAACTCACTTCAAGTTTACTGGTATATTAAAAGAACTTTTCTGTAACAAATTTGAAGCGTAGTGATATATTGAAAGCAGTTGTCTGTAACCCACTTCCAAGTGCATTGACATATTGAAAGCAGTTACCTGTAAGCCACTTCAAGTGTATTGATATATTGAAAGCAGTTTTTTTTTCTGTAACCAACAAGTTTATTAACATATTGCAAGCAGTTGTCTCTAATCCACTACAAGTTTACTGATATATTACAAGCATTTGTCTCTAATCCACTGCAAGTTTATTGATATATTACAAGCATTTGTCTCTAATCCACTACAAGTTTATTGATATATTACAAGCATTTGTCTCTAATCCACTACAAGTTTATTGATATATTACAAGCATTTGTCTCTAATCCACTACAAGTTTATTGATATATTACAAGCATTTGTCTCTAATCCACTACAAGTTTACTGATATATTACAAGCATTTGTCTCTAATCCACTACAAGTTTATTGATATATTACAAGCATTTGTCTCTAATCCCTACAAGTTTATTGATATATTACAAGCATTTGTCTCTAATCCACTACGAGTTTACTGATATATTACAAGCATTTGTCTCTAATCCACTACAAGTTTATTGATATATTACAAGCATTTGTCTCTAATCCACTACAAGTTTACTGATATATTACAAGCATTTGTCTCTAATCCACTACAAGTTTATTGATATATTACAAGCATTTGTCTCTAATCCACTACAAGTTTACTGATATATTACAAGCATTTGTCTCTAATCCACTACAAGTTTACTGATATATTACAAGCATTTGTCTCTAATCCACTACAAGTTTACTGATGTATTACAAGCAGTTGTCTCTAATCCACTACAAGTTTATTGATATATTACAAGCATTTGTCTCTAATCCACTACAAGTTTACTGATATATTACAAGCATTTGTCTCTAATCCACTACAAGTTTACTGATATATTACAAGCAGTTGTCTCTAATCCACTACAAGTTTACTGGTATATTACAAGTATTTGTCTCTGATCCACTACAAGTTTACTGATGTATTGCAAGCAGTTGTCTCTGATCCACTTCCGGTGTACTAATGTATTGCAAGCAATTGTCGCTAACCGTCTGCAGTGTAAACCTTTATCATTACTTTAGAGCAGACCTAGATCTGACGGTGCAAAGTGTAGCTGTTGTACAGCGGAGGAAGGAATGGAGATGGAGATAGTGAGTGGCTGCAGCATGGTCTTAACGACCTACTCCCATTTTCAGACAAAGCATTGTGACTCTCAAAGCTGTACATGTCCTCGCCAATCCGCTTTCATCCCTCCGCTTCTCCTATTTCTTCCGTCTTCGGTTTTTTTTTCCTGTTCTGTACAATAAAGAGACTCTACTACTGTACTATATAGTGTACCCTTTGAAAGACGAAAAATTGGGGATATATTTGTGTCTGTAGACGGATTTGTAAGGAGTTTTATATAATGTGCAAGGGAGTTCCCACAAAATCCAACCAACTTTATTATGCACAGAAGGAGCGGTATACCTGTGATCTCGAATACTGAGTTACCAAGCTGTAAAATGTGAGGGTTCTTGATTGTCCCGTGCAGCACTGTCGAAATGAAAGCAGAATAGTGATCAGATCAGTTTGGAAAGCCGCTAATGGTAACACAAATGTGGCACCTTGGATGGGAGGAATATCTGTAAATATACAGCGTACAATTATATTTCCAAGTGCGAAACCTGAGATTCTCACACCTGTGTATTTTGTGTTGTGGCACTTTCTTTGGGGGAGTAGTACCCGACGTTTCGAAAGATCGTGGTGCTTTCATCTTCGGAGTCGCTTAGATGAAGAACTGCTTGCACCTGCAGATGCAAGCATTAGGATCCTTCGAAACGCTGGGAATTTCTCGCCCAACCACCGTATGTCAATCAAAGGAACAGAGTTGGAAATATATCGCTCTTTGCGCAACATAAGCCGATTAAGGTTGCCTAGTAACAGGACGGAGAACACGTCGTGCTACTGAGCGGCTGGCAATACTGTGGGTAGCTTAGAGGGTGTACGGACTGAGCTGAGGTATGGAAAGGACGACCTAAAAATCGGGTTGCGATTCTTGGCGGGTTGTGAGGTTTTTCTCTTCGGTTCCATGCCAAAGGCGGAACTTCGGCCCACCCAGCCTCCTGTCGAAAGTATTTAGGGGGCTCTTTCTCCAGAGGTAAAGCAGTTTTTGTAATATATTTCCCTAAAAAGAAGATACCAGATGTACGTACGTCACACTGAGGCGCGTTCGAATCTTTACTTCCTGGAACCGCACCGTTTAAAATACTGTGGCCACTCCGTCTGTTATTGTTCACAATTATGTAAATATTAAAAATATTTTTGCTGATATGACATGTTGTTATATTTCTTTGCTGAAGTTATTACTAATGTCTACGTTGATGCTGTATAGGTTTAATTTATGTGCCATACCTAACCTCAAAATTTCGGCCAGGTGAAATATTTTGTATTTGCTGAATTGAAAACAATATTTCATACATAAATTTTAGATACGTATTATCTATTTACTTACGAAATTTCATATTCCTAGATGTAATAAATAATTTCTGAATATTCTGATCGCATGTTTCTATTTTTCTTAAATATGTTACATGTAAATCGCATGAAAAATAAGGCAGATTATTATCGATTAATATCGACAGCAACAATGGCGGCGCTATTAACACAGGTAGTCATAAATGGGTCTTCACGTAATGTGCCTGATATTTTTGTCTGATTTTAGCCAAACTTGAATTTTCTCGAGAGATTTTAGTTACGCCCAACATAAAATTTCACGAAAATGCCCCCCCCCCCCAAGCGGGAGCCGGATTGTTCCATTTTGACGGACGGACGGATGGACGGACAGACAGACATGATGCAGCTCATAGTCGCTTTTCGAAATTTTGGGAATGCATCTAAAGCAGTTATTTCATCTTCACGACGAAGTTACTGTGAAATTTTAATTAAGGACTTCTTAGTCTGGTACGTGTTTACCGTTCTTTGATACTGCCACGACTCTACAAGTTTCTGAATTTGATTGTTACTTTCTCTGTCATAATTACCCTATTAATAAATTCATAAAGTCTGGCAGACATCAGAATAACCGTGTGAACCATTAGTAGATAATCATAGCCACGTATAGCCAACTTAAACTCAGCTCTAAACGTGTAATTACGGCTGGTATTCCAAATGCAAAACCAACGTTCTTGATCTTCCTCTTCATTGAATTGTAATTAGCCTGTTAAAGCTTCACATCATTTGGCCGGAGAGTCAGTAGTCAGTGACTTGCTAGTAATTAGGTAATTACAGTATTTCAGCGCAAGCAACATGACAACTCGTCTCACATTCCGACTGCGGTCACATAAGCTTCTCCTAGCTAAAATACTATTATTGTAATTAGAATGCACCTTTCAGTGTTTGTTCTATAGGTTATGTTTATTCTGAACCGTTTTATTTTCGGTGTTCAGTGAAGAGTTTCATCGAAGAAGACCAAAAATGACCGGCGTTTTGATTTACCAGGATTAAAGATCTTTGAAGTTAATAAAGCTGGGACCCCTTAAAATGAGCGGCTGAAAACTTGGAGGATAATCATGGTTTGTGTTCACTTCAATACCAATTTCCTGTCACACTTATTCCTCAATAAGCAGGCCGTTCAAATTTAAACGAGAATTTAGTTCCCTTTCGAGCACAAATCAACTTGTATGAACGTGCTTGCGCTGACAAGTTATGACATGTTTAAACTTGCAACCCACACTAGTCGGACCCCTCTCCGCCTCAACCATCAGGTGCAATCAAGATGGCAGAGCAAGAAGTACCCAGCAGTGTATAATTATCAAATTTCTCACGAAGGAAGGTGTCATTCCTTCTGAAATCTTTACCAGGCTTCAAGCACAGTTTGGGCGTGAATGTTTGTCACAGCCAAGGGTGTTCAGTTGGGCGAAATCATTTCGACAAGGACGAGACCATGTTGAAAATGAACCTCACGTTCGGCGACCAAGAACTTCTGTCAATCCAGAAAACGTTTTAAAAATTGGTGAACTTATTCGGGCTAATCGTCGCATTACTTTTCGTGGACCGTTACAGGAAGTGGGAATTAGTGTAGGGAGTGTTGAAGAAATTCTGCACAACGAGTTGAAAGTCAGTAAAGTGAGCGCAAGGTGGGCCCCACGGCTCCTGTCACCGGAGCACAGGGAAGACGTTTAGTGGCCGTTACTCAACTTTTGCAATGATACGAGAGAGAAGGAGCCGAATTTTTTGACTCAATTGTGACCTGTGATGAGACCTGGGTCCACTACTTCACTCCTGAATCAAAAAGAGCAAGCAAGCAGTGCAAACACGCCCATTCTCCACCCCCAAAAAAGCGAAAGCAATTTTTTCAGCGGGGAAGATCATGGCTACTGTGCTCTGGGATTCAAAGGGTATCATTCACCTGGACTTTCTCACTGGTCAAAAGACCATCAATGCGCAGTACTATTAAACTCTCCTGAATGAAAAAGTGAAGCCGGGAATTCGCTCAAAGCGAAGAAAAAGGCAGGATTCAGTTTTCTTCTTTCAAGACAACGCTCGTCCTCACACCGTGGCTTTAATGATGGCAAATCCACTGCAACTGAAGTGGGATGTCCTGCCTCATCCACCGTACAGTCCAGACTTAGCTCCATCTGATTATCTTTTGTTTGGACCAATGAAGGGGGTTTGAGGAGGCAAGAGAAGATGAAAATATTATAAAATACTGGAATTAAGAAGCTTCCAGAACTATGACACAAGTGTATGACAGTCAACAGGGACTACATTGAAAAGTAGTGTGTAAGACGTTTCCATTTTGTTGTGAATAAAGCTTTTATAAATGAATTCTTGTTTAAATTTGAACGTCCCACGTACGAATAAGGAGTAAGGATGCTTACGAAATTCAGCACCCTTTCATGTTTTGATGGTTTATATAACTAAATCATTTTATTGTGTTTATGTGTGTTTTATTGGTTTTCAAATTTAACGTCACAAAAACTATCCTATGTGTAGGTGTCAAAACGTGTGTCGATACGTTTAATGCCTGTACTTATTCGTACTGGATTCAGTGGTCACTTATGTTTCATATTCTGGATTGTCCGTTTTCTGTTCTAGGGGGGATGGCTATTTTCTCTGACTTTCCGTGCTTGTCCCTAGTCCCTCAATGAAACAGAGAATGTATAGTATTACGGCCGATTTCATTCATATCCTTCGGAATTCATCATCCACTCTCATCTCTTTATACGCTATATAATGTAAGCTGGTGTGAACTAAACTTTAAATAAAGAACGTGCAGAGGAAAGAAGGATGAAAAGTAATCTGATAGTGTGGTAAGTGAAAGATATGAAAAGGTCTATTGCAGGCCAAATTTTGAAGACTTACTGCGTAATGAGAACATATGAGTCTGACATTGTTTCAGCGAAATATTTGTAAATTTGTGATGTCCATATTGTTTTCAGCGAACCCCTTGTAACTTGACTGTACAGACATTTTTTCAGAAAGGCTTGTCGGCAGATAATACTCTCATTTTTAGAGCGAAAGGATTGTGACTTAATGATGCTGGCATTCTGTCAGCGAAAGGCATGCACATTTAAAATAACGACCCTGTTGCAGAAAGGCTTGTTGCAGATGATACCGAAATTGTTTCAGAAAGGCGTGTGGACAGCTGGTACTAACATTGTTTCGATGAATGTCCTGTGAATTGACGACATTAATATCTTTTCAGCGAAAGTCTTGTGAGCTGACGGTACCAACATTGTGTCAATAAAATTCTGGTCCAATCTTCGAGGACTTTTTCAGTAAGAAATAAGTAATTTATTGGAGACAACTCACAACACTCGACCTTGTACACAAGTGAAAAATGTTACAAGCTGAAGTTCACGGATGAGAGGAATGTTGTATTGATACTTTTCTATCTTGCTTCCACCTGTTAAAGTAAGATAATACTTCAGAAATATCTGATCATGTAATAGAGATCAGAGATACAACAAATTAAACCAATCACATAGCTGCAGTGGATAATCCCGTAATGTACTTAGGAGTTAAGTTTGGTGTAGACATTAAATACGATGGGCTGTGAACAGTGTCTGACGGCCAACATGCACGGCATTTAGCCTGTCTGATCGGACCCGTTCACACAAGACCACATCAAACGTTTAAATCGCTGTCCCAGTATTACCTTCTCCTTCTTCTACATTTCGTTTCCATTTATAAATATTTTTCCATTTCATAATAATATATCAATAATTTAAAGCCCAGTGGTAACTAGAGGTAACACTCGCTGCAAACAAACTGTGAATTTTTCCCTAGTGTGTTGTTGTTATGTTTTTGTTCTCTCAGTCAACGCACATTGTTTTCCTAAATGACATTAACTGACTGGTTTTTGAAATGGAGACGGAGTTTATGCTTTGTGAAGTAGGAACCGTCTTCTGTACATAGTTCAGGCAATTTTCAAAGTGAAGGTATGAAGATATGCTATTATCTTCGCAAACGGGTTTTAAGTCACAAATGCTTAATTCTTTCTTAATTAATCGCGTTCGCCGCTTCAGCACTCAAATCAATAACCAAGTTCATAAGTTCTGAAACCTGTATTATAGTCTTACCTTCGTGTGTCAAGATCAATATTCCTGTCATTGATGCATATTACAACAGTAATGTTCATTCATTCGCCTGTCTTTGTCTCTAACTTGTCTGTCCGCCCTTTCTAATTTGTCTGTCTGTCTTTCTAGCTGTCCTTAATTTAGAATGTGTAAGCGAAATACCCTTGTATGTGCTTGTGTAAGATTATAAAGATAAACCCAACAGCGCAGAAAAGTTAGGTCCGACTTAAGATGGTAGCAGTGTGAATTGAATGAAATGTTATTTATAGTTTTACTAAGTTGATGTATCAGGGTTCATAGAAATTCGTCAGTAAAAATTTTTTTTCGGCACCCGAATTAAAAAAAAAGTTTTTGGCATGTGAAACCTAGACCATCTTCGTGTGTTCAGCTCACTTAACAGTCTTCCTATTTAGCAACTGCTTATTCCATTGCTTGACTTGCAGCCGCTTTCAGCTAAAGCAAATAAGCCTATATCAAATAAGCTACGTAGTGTAAAGCGATATACGAGTGCTTCATGAAGGTAATAAAGGGCAACACTGCGTATGAGTACCCTTACTTTGAGTATGAAATCTCTTATTTTTAAAGTGTTCCAGTTACCTCTTTCACTCGTCTCCCCTCAGAAAAACGCAACCCTAGCAATGCTCTTCTCTGTTCTCACCCCTCCCATTTCACCGTTCATCAACCATAACAATATAACTACCTTGCAGGAACAATCTCTCACCGGCAAGTGAGTTTCATCTCACCGTCTCTCCCTTCGGCAGCATCCGTCCTGGTAATTGGACATGATTACTACAGAAGAATGGTCTGTGGGATAAAGTGGGGTCTGAAGTCCGTCCTCACCCCTAAAATCCTGCCCCTTTTATTCACCCACCTTTCAATCATCTCTGATGTTGGGGGTTCCGAAACAAAGGCTAGTGAACGATGAAAGGGGGCGGCATGAGACAAGAGTTGAAGGATAGTTGTGGGGGGAGTGTGTGAGAGAGAGAGGGGATGAATGTATGAAAATGGTAAAAGGAGTGTTGTAAACTGAGACTGGGCGTCAGTTTAGATCCATGAACTGAAACTCTGCTGCCTTCTTTGATCGTAATTGTAGCAGATACACATTTAACTGTGTCTCGCTGTTAGCTGGACAAGTCTTGTAATAAGTGCCCAGTTGGAGTCAATCGGCAGTCACAGAAGTCATGTCAGATTAGGTCAGAGCACATTTTGCAATACAGCATGTAGGCAGGTAACAGATAACCTGCAGAGCTCCTTCAACAATTGGGCCTTATTTAATTGCTTCATCTGATGTTAATTAGTGATATCACATTACTGGCCTAATAATATCACACCTCGCTCGCATCTCCAAGTAATCTCCCTTCGATGTCATGTGGGTGTAAACTTCAGAGGCATTAGTAAAAATGGAGTATACTTTGTGTCTTTTATTATTATTGGCTTGGTAATGTGGCAGAGATGGAAAACAAATCGGAACTTGAAGTCTGCTGATTGTTACTCTTACTTTGTGTTAAGAAAGGCTCACATTTCGAATAGCTTCACTCAGTTCCTGCAGGGCTGTGATGGTATTCTATATCTGGACATCGAGGTTTTATAACTGATGCAGATCGAGACAGAAGCATCCTAAACGAAACGCATTTATTCTGTACAAATGAACAGTAATGAATGAGAGCCAGGCAAAGGTATTGGCTAGGGATTGTCGTCTTTTGTATTTGCGTATAATGTGTAGAAAATAATACAAAATCCTTGGACTAAAGACATGCAATTTCAAGAGAGATCTAAAGATTTGCTATCAAGGTGTGTCGTGAAATGCACACAAGTCTTGACAGTATGAATCGCCTTTTTTCTGATGAAAGAAATGCACGCCTTAATTCACTAGCCCAGTGGCTTTCAGTTTATCAATAAGACTTCTGCTTCAGTTAATTACTGACATACATCATTTATCAGCAATTTATTTTTGAGATTTATGTCTTGTATTCGCGCGTTTATATCGTAATGCTACTTTCTATTGCCACACTGTTCAAAACCTTGTATAGGACATATTTGCTTGCAACTCATGTTCCTTGTAAGGTAACTGCAAAGCCATATTCTTTCTCTATGTCTCGTGGGATATTAGAAAATAATTATTATATCCCTACATAAGTATATAAATGCCTACTTTCTTAATTGAATAGCGAAGCCCTATTTTTTTTTCAGGGTTTTTAAAGTAAATTGTGTCTTACTAGAAGAATAAAATTACGTGTTTTTACTATATTCTTAGCGTTGTCCAGTTTTCTACCACCCCAGCATGACGCGGCCTTGTGTTGGGGACAGAGGAGACGGCCTGCACATAGGGAGCTTTTCTGCAGATACATTTAATGTAAATAGAGGACTTTGGTGCCCCAGAGTAGTTTTACTCTAATAAATGAAAACTACAACTTGCATAGGCAAGACAGGAATAGCTGCAGCTTTTAAGTAACTCGGCTACTCTCAGGTATCACTTCATACGTTTGTACGTGCGGAGGAAACCAGTGAATAAATAACAGTCAAATAACTAGTTTGTATTTCACGTGCTTTAAACTGTGTTAACGATGATAATACTTTAACAACCAAACATTCTTCAGTCATGCACATTACGTATAACCCTCTTCTTGGCATAACGACTTGATACAGAGCTGAAGAATGTGTACGGTACGTTAAATTACATTTACTTTGTTCTTTTCAGAAGGTAAATACTTGGTAACTTTCCAATCCTTTATGCATTGCTAAGGGAAAATGCTTTGCCATACTTGTGAAGCACTTCAGCATATACCGTGTAATAGAGGAGTCAATTATTGAAACATATTTTTTCATACCAATGCATATGCACGTGTGCAAGTAAACACGTATAGATACATTCATGTTTACATACAGACACGTGAAAACACGTGCATTAGGAAAGATACACCTTGATTCACTCACACTGACAAGTAATTAACATGAAAAGATTCGTGTCAGAATACATTATTTATGTAATTTAATATTTGTTCAGTTTAATACCCTCATAAGACAGGTATGGTCATATACCATGTTTTCAGCCTGCGGGAAAATAAAAGTCCTGTACTTCTAGCTAATACGTCCTATTGCCGAATCTGATAATCTCTCAGCTCTTCAAGGAGATTTCCTGGCTTTCGTGCAACTCTAATAGCAATTACAACGTTGACGAGATCTTTCTACTCATTGCTACAGTGAACGAACGTCATCCAAAACGCAACTTCACGATTCTATTTATATTTTAAAATTCATCTTAATGCTGTCCTTCCATCTACGCGCGCTTCCTTCAGGTTTCAGATTCAACACGTTTATTTGTCTTTAGGGAATGATACTAAAAGAAGATACCGTTGCTGGTGTTTATAACGAAAACCATTCGTTAATATAGGGTACAGTATATACATATTTAAATTCAGTCCCGTCTTTTTTTGTGACGAGTTCTGCATTATTTTCCTTAAGTTGCAACTAACGTACAAAATTCTGAAACTTTGTAGTGTTGCATTCAACGTTCCTTTGTTAATGGGAAATTATTTAACAGTTTGTATCTTATTTATGTTATGTAATTTAACGTAAGATATATTATACAGTTTTCAAGACAACACAGGTAATTGGTTTCGTATGTCTCACGACACACTGAAATAATATATCCATAAAAGTCAACAATAATTTAGTCACTCGGTTGACATGTGTTCAGACTTTCACAGTAGCTGCTTTACGGACGATAGTCTTCTGGGTACTGACACATTGTCGGACCTGGACTAATTGCATCCATGCCGAAGACGGAGGCTCTACGTCCCCCAAAACTCTGTTTACACTCACGAACCTACTTGGTCCAAACTCAGGATACTTAATTTTAGATTGCGTGATACGAGAAGGCTGACGGAGGAAACGACAGAGAACCGAAGGCTGATTCGTATAAAGTGGCCGTGTACACATACTTTGCTAATTAGTTGAAAGAAACTGTAGTTGTAACAAATATGTAGCACTCACCGTCAAAGACCTTTTGTTCTTTGATATCACGCAAGATTTCTTGTCTAACAAGTAGCGAACTTGACGAAGCAACATCCATTTTTATTTTTAATAAAACAACAAAATGCTCTGCCTCTTTCCAGAGCTGACAATTTCACCTTAGTTCATTTTAAAATGTTAACGTGCGAAAAATGTTGGAATAAGCTTTTGATGAAACAAGAAACGCGCTCTGCCCCGTCACAGGAATACTCATTAGTGAGAACCTGACTGAGGGTAAACTAATTAAAGTAGAGCTCTTTATTTATCTCGAAAAGAACGGCCGAATCACAAAGGCAAATTCGTACACTTGTTCCTCGTATTTTAATTATGCCGACCGCAAGGCAGTGAATTTCAAGCGTCACTCCATATGTTGCGGGATCAGTACGTCTTGATTTTATCGGGTTTCTTCACGTACTGCTTCTTAATCAGAGAACAAAATCTTATTGTTTAAAATAGCTATAAGAACGCCTAATTTATTAAGTAGAGTGTATAATGTTCGACTTTCTAACGTGTCCACTTTGCAGTACGCAATATATTCCAAATATCTTTTTTTTTTAAATTTCGTTCTTCACTGGTTTTAAAAGCCAATTATTGAAGTTGTCTCATAATGATTAGGATAATCATAATAAAATTAGCACACTACATGTAATTGTAAATAAATTGTTGACTGAATATACCTAATTATATGAAAAAAAATTCGTGATACTCTATGTATCCTAATTAGGTACCGGGAGAGCTGAGTCGGTGTAGTGACCAAGTTAGGCTCTGGACAACAGAGGAACATGGGTTCAACTGCGGACAGGGCAAGAAATTTTCTTCCCTAAAGCGTCCAGACTTTCTCTGGGGCCCAATCAATGGCTACTGGGGACTCTTTCCTCTAAGGTAAATTGACAGAACGGTGAAGATGACCACACACCTCCATTTAAAGCCGAGATAAAAAGTAGACAGAGCTGTACCTCCACTTCCGTCATACGTGTTCATGGCGATCAAAGGAAGACTTTCTCCTTCTACTTCTGTATCTTAATCAAACGTGTTCACTTGTCTTTTGTACAAGTTCTTTTCGATATTCTTTTCGTTCAGTGTGATAAAATGTGAATTATGTATCCTGTGAAGTTCATGTTATAATTGAGCGAAACGTAAGAAGATTTTTCAATTTTAGTTTAGATTTCCAATACCAGATTTCATTGAATTTGGTTAAGTGGTTTAAAACATAAGACAGGCAGATTAATAAGCCCCACTGTATTTTGTGCACTGCGCACGTGCCTCCAGTGTGTGCTGTCTACGTCACAGATAACATCCTAAGCGCGATGACTCTTGTAAGCCGAGGCCTATTTGGTGCAGACTGTAAGTTAATAAACTGCTCGTTATAAACGTCTGTCATCCTGTAACTTCATCGGTCTTAGGTTAATGTATTTTTCTTGGCGCCTTGTTCGCAATCTTCCTTAATCCTTTAGCTTACTTCAGTTTTGAGTTGAGAGACCAAGTTTCACACCCATACCGTCCTTTCAGCCTGTGCTTTATAATTATGGTGCTATCTCCCTCTGTAGGTAGTGTTGAAAATGTAACAAAAACGCACTTTGTACAACAAAGTAGTGCCATTGTAAAAAGAAAGCGAATTGAAGGAAGATAGTTCGCGGAATAGACCAAAATGAATGAAGGGGTTGTAGTAGAAAAACGAGAGCAGTTAGTAGGAAAAGGGTTGGGGTGAAACAAGAAATTCGAGAAGCCCTGACGTGTCATTAACGTAGCGATGCGTGTACCTCGGTCTATTTGTTTAAAGGCGGTGGGGATTATGATGTGGGCTGGTTCATTATTTTAAACTTGCTTTCCTTGTTCTTCTCGACCTCGTGTAAAGTTGAAGCATTTCAGTGACAAGGCCATCATTCTTGTCAGGTGGATATCCTTTACTAGCGCTGAGCAAGGCGGGGCTAAGGGACTCAAAACTGCTGCTTAGTTAACTTCATCCTTATTTATGCATGCTGATTTGTGTGTAGGATAAAGGCACAAAAACGT
Source organism: Reticulitermes speratus (assembly GCA_021186555.1). NCBI lineage: Eukaryota > Metazoa > Arthropoda > Insecta > Blattodea > Rhinotermitidae > Reticulitermes > Reticulitermes speratus. Next base: position 42,006,424 of record JAJKFL010000003.1, on the reverse strand, counting down.
AGGTTAAATATGGCAATGGACAGTAGCTTGTAGCGTGTTGTGTCTTCACCGTTGCTAGCGTTATAAAACAGAAATTTGACGAATGGGTTTTTAATTTCTCCCTATAGAAACTTAAGAATAAATACTTTTTTTAACTACCTCTAAATATTCTCAGAGTATGTGCATATTCGTTATGTTTTAATAAATCATAATCGAAGTATCAGACACATTATGATCTTAGTACTTTGCTAAAATTGTAACATCATAGATAAGTACTGTTGACTATTTAACAATACGTGTCCTGGAAATAAGAAATTTTGTTTCGATAAAGCAACAGGAAGTATATTTCAATCTAGTTCACATTTCCACCCTCTTTTGTATGAATGATTTTAAAAGTATGCTTTTATCTCTCCCTCACTCTTTCAACGAACTTTGTTACAACACTTTTCTCCAACATTCCTTTAGATCACATGCATTTATTTTTTATTTAATCTGAGTTTTACTGAATTGCAGCTTTACTTCAGAACTGGGAGGGCGAGAGAGCGGAACGTGGATGTAAAATGTAACCACATGTCATAAAAAGATTAACATTTTTCGGGCTTGAGTCTGTAAGCCTTCACACTATGTGTCCGTGAATGCACAGTGCACAGACACATTACCCATTTGAAATCGTGAAAACATAACTTTTATATTCAAAGGCAATAACAGTGTGCTTTGAAGTTCTGTTCTGTACAATTCTCTCACGTTTCTGTGTTACCGATCAAAGTGTTTTCTTTCTGCTTTCTCTAAACAGATATTTGATACCCGTAAGAACCCAGAAACGCCTTCGCCCAAATGTCGTTGTGCATACGGGATGCACGTAAGAGTGAGATTCTGTTAATATTATGGAAATATATGGAAAAACACGTTTAAAGTAATATTGTATTTGATATAACAGAAGCAAGAGAGAGAGAGAGGCAGTTTTTACAAGGAATATGGAATTTAACTGTATGTGATTACTGTAAGTAATAATGTGTGTTTTTAGTGAAAGAATATTGGAGTTTTTCCTTGAAATTGTGCACTGAATTTCAACCATTCCGTCGCTCAAGTGCTTTGAAAGTGAAGACTTAACTTCACTGAAAAATTAGTTACATGTGTAAGTCCGTTTGGAGACCTTGTACTTATTAAGCTGTGCTCTGAGCACGGTTTGCCTGTGCTATTATTTATGCGTTTGTAGCGACAGACTCCGTTCTGCGTTTCGGAAATGGAAGATATGCTGAGAGAAGGGAGTTACGTTGTTCTGTACTCAGAATATGTTGAAATTAGGCTGTTACTTTTATTTATTTATGTGTAGTTTATTCAACGATGCTTTACTCTGGGGGTATGCGATGGCGCAGTTGGTTGAGGCACTGCGCCACAAGCCGGGAGGTTGCGGGTTCGATTCCCAATGGGGTCATTGATTTAATCCTTCCCGCTACACTTAGCCTCAAACGTAAATAAGTACCAAGGATATATCATGGGAGATAAAGGCGGCCGGTGCTTAGGGCTGACAACCTTACCACCTTCTTTTGCCGATTGTTTAGAAATCCTGGGAGGATCAGGCTCCTGGAGCCCTAAGGGCGTGTCCAGGCCTGTAATGGGATAGCTTCATATTAGTGCGAACACTTAGGAGATGTCCAGACATATAGACTATTATTTGAGTTTGATAGTATTTTGTGTCTCCGACCTTTAGGTCTCTTATTATTTATTTATATCTTACTAATTGTGATATAATTTGTCGTTTTTATTATACACAGTCCGACAATTATATAATGAGACTGATTTTATTTTGACCAAGATAGAAGTGCCATCTATGAAGCAATGCATGCCATCCAAGTGCCCAACCTTCATCTGTAATCTGGCAACACCGCAACGTCCCACGCGGAGCATGACGGGAAATACGGCGCCATGTTGTGTAGGTAGTGAGAGGACGCGGTCACAGTAGCAGCATGGAGCAGAGAGCGAACATTAAATTCTGTGTTAAACTCGGGAAAACTGCAGCTGAGACTGTGAAATTGATGAGAAAAGTGTATGGGGATAATTCTTTATCTCGTGCACAGATATTCAGGTGGTATGCACGATTCAAAAGTGGTGTGGAAACGATTGAAGATGAAGCCAGGCCTGGGCGTCCATTTTCTGTTCGTAACGAGGGACTCATTGTGAAAGTGAGAGAACGAATACAAGAAGAACGTTGTGTGACTGTGAGAATGATGGCTGATGAGTTTGGTGTTAACAGGGAGACGATTCGTCAAACCTTAGTGGAAGACCTGGGCAAGAGAAAGGTCGCTTCCCGGTTTGTGCCGCATTCATTGAATGATGATCAAAGACAAGAGCGTGTTCAGTACGCAAAAGACATCATTAAAACTGCTCATAGAAATAAAACTTTCTTGAATTCGATTGTAGCAGAGGATGAAACTTGGTGTTTTCGCTATGATCCCACAACTAAACGCCAAAGTGCTGAATGGAAGTCACCAGCATCACCAAAAGGCAAAAAAGTTCGTTTTCAAAAGTCAAAAGTGAAGAAAATGCTTGTGTGTTTCTACGACAGCAAGGGAATTATTCACCACGAGTTTGTCCCTCAGGGACAAACTGTCACTGGAAGTTTTTATTTGAGTGTTCTGGAACGCCTATGGAAGAGGATTCGCCGTGTCCGGCCCGAGTACTCAGCACCAGGCAGTTGGTTTCTTCTTCACGACAATGCACCGGTTCACCGGGCAGTTGCTGTACAAGAATTTTTAGCCCAAAAACAAGTGTGCGTGCTCAATCATCCGCCTTACTCCCCTGATTTATCCCCCTGTGATTATTTTCTGTTCCCCAAACTGAAGTTACCATTGAAAGGGCGCCTCTTTGAAGATGTTCAAGACATCCAAGGAGCTGTGACATCGAGTCTTCGGGCCATACCACAAGAAGACGTGCATAGGTCGTTCCAGTCTTTGCTAGATCGTGCCACTCGCTGTATCGATGCAGAAGGGATGTACTTTGAATAAAATACAGATAGTACTCAAGTCTTTTGTTCCAGTTTTATTCTATAACCTCAGTCTCATTATATAATTGTCGGACTGTGTATTTGTTCCTTTATATCTCATATTTGATTTTGATATTCAGATTTTTTTCTTTGGCTGCTGTAGTAGTCCGTCCTTGTTTCACAACAATATCAATACAGTCCAGATTATCTGTTTCGCAGTCCAGTAGCTGTTCGACTGCTCACGGACAAACCACAAGCTTCTCTGTATTTCGAAATTTAAATTTCAGTCGCGTATGTTAGAGCATAATGTAGTAATTCTGCTACAGAAGATGACATAAATAATTGCAAATATAGAAACATAAGTAGAATTATTTAGGATTATCTGCATGTTTAAGTACCATAAAACAACGCTGGAAAATAAGGATAATATCCTTCCTTCTTTTGTACAGTACCGACCGTAAGAAGCGTTTGAATCTTCATGATTATAAACTGATTTAAAACATTATTGTAGTCCGTCGATTGTATTCCTTAAGTATTTTGCTGTACACAATTTTAAATTAAGACACATCTGACTTAAGTCCTTTTCCACGTACGAACAAAACAAATTGTGCTGCTGGGACTTCTCATGAGAGGACTGCAGTAGATAAGAGAGAGGTAGCCCCTGGGGACTGCGTAGTTGCCATGGTGATGGAGCTTGCTTCTGTTTGTGTGTTCGCCATGGCAACGACCTACTGGATGGCAGGCAGATAAATAAATCCATATTCCAATTCGAGAGTCCTCCGACACTGCCTCTTCCACCCCTCTGCTAAGGTCATTCTTCTTTTAATACGGCAAACGAGTAATGTTAATACCAGGCACCTCTCGAACGTCGCGGTTTATTGCGTAGCACCCCTGCTTCATATTTTGGAGGTCTCGGATTCAGATCTTGGTCCTGATACCGGGTAAGCTATTTGACACTTTTTATGTCTCTCAACTTTCCCTCCTGTAAACTGCCGGTGTAATTGTATGTCAGTATATGTACTTAATCATGCACCTCGTGTAGGAAAGGTGAAATCTCCTGTACGGCTTTAGATTGAATACTATAAGGGAAGAAACTGTTCAGGGGAAATACGTATAGATGGAAAAACAACATTAAAATGCATCTTACGGAAACACAATACGAGGGTGTGCGTTGGACCCATTTTTCTCTGGAAAGGGACCAGTGGTAATGATCCTTCCTTTTAATAAAAGAGGGGAATTTATGACGAGCTTAGTCACAAATAGCTTTTGGGGAACACATTTTTTCCACGCAGTTAATAATATTAATTGTCACTAAGGGTTATACAGATTGTTTTCAAACATCGGGAGAGCTTTCTGACACGAATCTCATGGGAAATGAGATAAATGGCTTTGGCTGCAATTGTGATGATATAGGATGCAACTTACTTCACCATCTTACCCATCAAATTTCGGTCTGTGATATTTATCTTGAAATGGGGATAGGTTCGACTGGTGGAACTGATGTGTAAATTTCAGATCTTACATTTTTGTAATGTAACCATTAAATCATCTTCACCTCCTGATGAGAAAGTTTTAAACGGCTGAAAATTTTGGGAATTTGTATATTATTGTTGATCCTATTATTGGAAGTTAGCACCATGTAGAAGTGGACCGTGTTACCCAACGTCAGAGGGGTAACATGCTGCCTTCGTGTCCAATGTCTAATTCTACCTCAAATACAAATTGTGATATGAAATTATACACCAGAGCGTTAATTATTTAAATGCTAATATCTTATTTGTTATGGGTACTTTATATTTGCGATTGATACCGAATTGTCATACGACTTCTCCCTAATTCACAGGAAGATTTCTGCCATGGGAGTTGAAAGATGTTGGAAGCATAATGTAACATTTAATGTAACTTTATGAAATGTCTTCAAAAGCAGGTGATGTAAAGCATCAAAAATATTTTATTCAAACTCGTGTTATTGTATTAATAAATAATTTTCTTTCCAACGTTTTAAGCAGCAGCTTTTTAATAACTTTTTAATAATCGTAATTAATTTATAACACTAGATGTAAAATAACGAATGCAGTAAACTGTACACATAGGTCACATGAGCAGGTGTAGATAACCAAATATTTTAACCTCCTTGGTCGTCATAACTGTTTTGAACTTCATATTTCCTGTCTCTCCCCTCTTACATGTAGCTGAATTAAGTCTACTGAAGTATACCAATAAAGGTGTAAGCATCACGTGCTGTAACATGAAGAAACGCTTCGTTTTGTTTCACACAATGTGTTCATATGTTTATTACAGTACTTAAAATAAATCCTGATTATTTTACTAAGGATTGTATACCGACTGGTTGTTTTTATGGACATGGATACACGAAATGAAGTTCTTTAGAGTAAAACTAAGGCCTGAAGGTTGGCTCTGTCGTGGGGTCCTCGTAGCGAAAAATAAGCCCGCACTTGTTCTGTTGTGCTGTTGTTACGAGGCTGACATTGTTCTCCTGGCGTGTCTGTAGCAGACATGGACTCTTGCCTTTTTTTCGGTGTGCGTGTTAGCAGAAGGGCATGGACACTCTGTAGCATACCTTGCCTTTGTTCGGTGTGCGTGTTAGCAGAAGGGCATGGACACTCTGTAGCATACCTTGCCTTTGTTCGGTGTGCGTGTTAGCAGAAGGGCATGGACACTCTGTAGCATACCTTGCCTTTGTTCGGTGTGCGTGTTAGCAGAAGGGCATGGACACTCTGTAGCATACCTTGCCTTTGTTCGGTGTGCGTGTTAGCAGAAGGGCATGGACACTCTGTAGCGTACCTTGCCTTTGTTCGGTGTGCGTGTTAGCAGAAGGGCATGGACACTCTTGGAGCTGTTCCAGAAAGTAAGGTTATTTCAAAGTCTGATGCAAATATCTGTCGTGTATCTTCAAAGTTTACAAGTACCGTGATTTTCAGTCACTGTGTATGTAATACCGATGCCTCAATTTTAAACGTAAGATGTACATAAGGATGATGCAAAATGACTTCCAGCTAAAATACATTCTTTAAGGAACTAAGCTTAAAGAGGGCAAATTTATCCCATTAAGGACCATTTACCCAGGCCACTTAAAAATTTGTATTAGGGTTTCTTGCGTTTCTGTTTATTCACTTTGCGCGGTATTGCATATTCGATCACGAACCTTTGCACAACAAAGTTGGATTCCCACTAGAAGGCGACAAGTGCGTGTAGTTATAACAAAGTGTTAAATAGGCTGCAAGTGAGCAGGGAAGTTATTTGGTATTCCAAAAATGGCATTACATGGGAGAGTACCAAACATGAATACAGAAGGTATAGAAGGTGGGAAGTTCTTGATTTGAAACGTCCAGTTTCCTCGCCTGAACAACGGAAAGAATTAGAGATCTGTGTCCTAGAAGAGGAACGTATATTTTATGGCGTGGCAATCAAGGGCAGCCGTTGTCTTGCCTTTTGCCTAGAGTGTAGAAACATGATTGTGTTGAATTTGAGAAAACGCACAATACGCACTTTCACAAATAATTGTAATATCTGAGGTGTATTTTGTTTGAATAGTCTTAAACGGGCGAGATTCCAGGCTTCCTCCGCAGTGCTGTTCAGATAAGCCGCACAACACCCAGACGACTGAAACAGAAACCAGTGCACATGACAAGACAACACACTTTATTGTTGGAAATATAAGATTTCAAAACAGAAATTTCACACGCGTTTGAAGTTGGGTGTACAGACTGAGTCATGCCACTTCCATCCTCTTTCTCCAACTCATTTCTACATATCCATACCTAAAGTCATTTAGGTTTGTTTGTCCTTGTTGGAGAAGGCGCTTTTTTAGTTGTAACAGGTGTCGGCGACTGGAAAGGTAAGTGCAGGGGGATTAGGCATTAAAGGAGTAACATGACGCAAGAGCCTGTAGTAGGTGTAACGCTGGTGGAATATCCGTGCAGGGGCAGAGCTCACGACCACTTGTTGTCGAATAGTGGAGTAGTCAGCACAAGTTGGAAATGGGTCCCGGGAACAAACAGTATTTCCAGCTTCAGAACTCTAAATTTTCCTGCACTTGCGATAAAGAAATCAGTTTCCCACTGACACAAGCAGCGCCCTCGTCTCTTACTTTTTTTTTTTTTTTTTGTAAAACACACATTCTGCCAGTACTGTATTATAAACTGTATTCGTTTCATACATACTTATTAATGCTATGTTCAATTCAAACTGATGTGTTTGTGTCTCAGTGGCGTCAGTGTGTGTCTGAGATATAGGATTATTGCTACTGATATTTTACTTCTGGGTGTAACAAAATGACTGAAAGATGGAGATAGTTACACTTTAAAGAACTTCATACTTTGTACTTATGGGAGATATGTGTGGAGTGATCCATTTAAGGAGGATGGATGAGTGGAGCACAAAACAAGCACGGGAAAGACGGGAAATTTCGGCATGTCTTTTAATCATAATGCGTGATCTTAAGACACTGCATGGGATACCTAAGTATAGGTGGAAAGACAATAAAACTGATGTAAATTGGAGTGGATATAAGGACTTGATCTGTGTAGTGCAGTATACAGCCCAATAACGGGCTGTTTTGGACGAATTGGGTTCCATAACAAAAGGCTATATCTCATGACCAGTTGAGAAATTAGCGTCTTCCTAAGAAGGCCTATATCCCAGTGGCCGCGCGGTCTAAGGTGTGGGTCTGCGGCCGCTAGCTTACTGGGATTGTGGGTTCGAATTTCCGCCGGGGACAAGGATGTCTGTCTCTTGTGAGTGTTGTTTGTTGTCAAGTGGAGGTCTCTGTGTCGGGCTGATCACTCGTGCAGAGGAGTCCTACCGAGTGTGGTGTGTCTGAGTGTGACCGTGAAGCCTTGATAATGAGGAGGCCCTGGCCCACTAGAGGCTGTGGACCCATGAAAAAAAAAAGAAGACCTGTGCTCAGGGTAATTAGCTATGTTGAAGACGTAGCGTTACGAAAAGTGTTTGTATGCAAGTAACATACTATGTGTGCGAAGTTCTCAGAAGGTTGTTAGTTATTATAATTTCCTGCAAATGTCCTTTCCTATTGACATATTAATAGTTGGCCAGACCGCAAAAATATTAAGTTAAACCGACCAATGTAAATGTTCAGACTAGTAATCTGAACTTTAAAGTCGAGAAAAAAGTTTTGGCCTAAGCATAGGTTTGATTATTATAGCACTTTTGTAACAAATCCCAGCAGCCGCTTTGCATCAGAGCGTAGTTCCTCCTATGCTCGACTATAGAGATGTTGCTAGGATACGTAAAGATCCTGGAGCAGAAAAGTCACAACAAATTAACTTTATTGTGTTGTCTAAGAGTGTTAGCGAAATACGAAAGCCTATGCATTCAGAAACGCATGTAAATCTTCAAGTAAGATGGTCACTGAAATTGATCGATCTAAACCAGTACTGAAAGGGCTCGACAGCTTTTTTATAATTGTCCGGTACTAAATTTCCTGATGATGCCTATGGAACTTCTCGAGTTTCCACACAGGTACTGACGGACGGATGGAGGCACCGAACGATTTCATGGCAATTCCGCAAGGATGAAAATGGTCCTAAAACAAAACGTAGATCATATTGTTACTGTGGTGGGCATAGTTTATATTTAGCATTACTGAATCAACCGTGATCCCCTTGCAGTCAGTAAAATTCAATGAAGATGACATTCCTGAATGTATCTTAATAATTTTGTATGTATGCTGTATACAAAAGCGTAAGTGTTACAATTCTGCCATTATTCTATCCCCATGTGTCGAGATATTTTTGAATTTACGGATGCATACGATATTGAAACTATTTGTCCTTACACAGTAGCTGAGATTAACTACGTTTCGGTCGGTATTGCGTCATTGAAATTTGTCGACATACATCTCTTTATACGAGTAGTGCCACTGCTTATTCTATCAAGCTGTCCTTCAAGAAACATTCTGATGTTCATGACTTGCTGATTACGTAGAATTGTAATTTTATAGTATCCTTCAAGGGCCACAGTGTTTGAAGAGTAGGTCAAGTGAAAATCATAGATAGAAATTTTAATTTTCAAACTTTTGCATTGTAATTTCGTTGTGTTTAAAAATGTTATTAAATAACTTTGAACGATTGACCCTGTTTATGTTACGTGAAGTAAATTTATTTTGTGTTGGTTAATTAAAATAATTGCCCACAGTTTGCTTTGCAGAATGCGGGTCGAACAGTACAGGGTTACAAAGTTCATGGAATGGAATGAAAACCGTAATGAAGTGACCAGAGGCGAACAAAGGCGGCAACTTCTAAATGCTCGTAGCCAGCTTAAATCGCTATGCAACCCCAACATAATCTGCTCTTGTGGGAGATTGTTTTATAATTAGTGTGTATGGTTCTAAGGTGACATAAACATGTGACATAGTCAAAGCCTTTTTAATCAATACATACACAAGCTTACACACTTACACACAGAAGAACATAGATATAATTATGCATCCCATTATTTTAAGAATTCTGACCTTCCCATCGTGACAAAATTCCGAATTCTCCTTCATGAAAGACTAATGTTCTGCAGTATATGATTAGGCGTGTGTATTTTTAAAGCTACACAGTCTAGTGTTAAATACGTTATAGTTAATTTCTGCTTTAATGTTAACCTTTATGAGATAACAATCACTCAGATGGCTTCAAATATCACATAGTATGCTTAGTCTCATAAGCCGATCTACTGAAATTATTTCCCGTTACTCATAACTTTTGCCTTAAGGCAGTCATTTTTCTTTGTATTTTTAACGGAAGATTTAAAAAATCCCTATCAACCATATTAAATGAAGTAATCCTATAAGGCTTCTTATCCGAGGTAGGCATAAAATTGATACTAAAGTGGCTTCTGCTGACTGGAAAATCAGCCTTCTCTTCCAGGCATATTCAGTGCTTTTTCGTTTTGATACTTTGTAACCTACTAAACTTCTTGGTCATTGGATTCTGAGGGTACAGTGGCCAAAGCGTGAAGCTGATTTCTGACCTTCATATAATGGCCAGGTTAGAAGTGTTTGGACGCTGTGCTTAAACACAGGCAAAACGTTACCTTGCACCACTAAGTAATTGTTAGATAGTATTACAATGATTTTAATTAATTTTAAATAAGAAAAGTGCGTAGTGCAGTAAATGTTATTAGGCGATTGTGTTCAACTTGAATTTGTAGGAGATTAGACAATACTCGAAAACTTATTGATCTTTGAGAGGGAATCATATGGAATTGTAGTTTATAAAACGAAACTGAAGTAACAATTGAACACAAAACTTTAAATAACATTCGTTATTACATTTCTAGTGCTACGTCACACTTCTCGAATCACTTTCTTATCTGGTGTGCCATCCGAAATTGTACTTGTGTTGTCCCACGTTTAGTTCACACGTGAGCTAAATCCAAGTTGCTGCGCAGTTATAAATCATTAAGCATGGTGCTGTAGCACGGAAGATCGTAATATGCATAACAACTGCCTAAGACATGTACTAATTGCTCCACCGCACAGTATATATCTCTCGCATTGTTACGACTTCAACTTATGTTCAGGCCACGTACCCACCCCACAACCACTTGTTGTTTCACGGGTACACTCGTTCACAACAGAAATGTGTCCCACGCTTAAAATACAGCAGGACGTTCACGGGAAACTCAATAAATGCTAAAGGAATTTTAGCGGGAAAATATTCCGGAGAGAAGGAAATTTTGATGCCGTGGGGATCAGAAGAAATCTGTCAGAGTTGTTAACAAAAACTGCTCATTTGTAGCGCCTCAGTAATATCCAGGAATGGCGGAATACAACCACAATAAGCATTCTAACCTACTTCTCAGGACAAGCAGTAAACATTTTCAAGTCCAGATCTTACGTCTTGCATTAGATAAAGTCGTTTGTGTGTTATGTAATTATGCTACGAGTGAAGAGATCATACATATTGATCTTTATGTCATTTATCCAAAGCAGTAGTTTTAGTGACCTAAGTAACATGAACACCTTAATTCACAAATGCATGCTTCCTTCTCTAAGTTATTCAAATAATTTATCAAGTTTTAGGGAATGTATCTCGCGATTTTTTGGGCTGAAGTTAGAGTTACAAGTCACTTCTTCAAACAATAGAATTGAACGGTTGGGTTAAGCATTTGTGTAAATTAATAGGAATGTTACTCTTGTTATTAAATCTATCCGTAGCGTGAAACTGAACAAGCCGCTCAATCCAGTGCGTATATATATATATATAATATATGTATATATAAATATATAAACCACCACACACACACACACTTTACAATCACTCTGAACGTAAAACACCAAGTTTGTAAAGGAATATGGCTACAAATCTTTCCTCTTATTTATGGCTATGGTGACGAATTGTAAAAATTTGTGCGTTAAATGGTTGCAATAAACGGAAGGGAACAGACATAAATCGCGTTACGCTTTACAAGAATCGTTAGAAACAGTGGAGCACGTGCAGATAGCTTTATGCATTTTAAAACTAGTTATGGTCTTCTGTTTATTAATCAGACCACAGGCGGAGAAGGCGAAGAACTAGGAATACTGAAGATTTATGTATATACAGGTTATTTAAAAATAATCAAATAAGGTTAAATGGCTGTATCTTGCAGACTTTGAAAGCTTATACAATACCGTTTAGTGTCAGCTATCAATATTTCCCCACGTTTTGTGCACACACTTTTGCAGCTGAAAGACAGACTCAGCAGCGTTCTTAAGAAGTCACAGGATTAGCGACAAAAGTCTCTTGTCCCAGTCCATGAAGTGTTCTTGCTTTTGATTGGTAGACATCCTGTTTGGACCAAATGTAAAAAAAAAATTAATAAATCGCATGGAATAAGATCGTGACTTCGCCAGTGCCATTCTCTTGTCCTCAACGCCCAATCCACTGAGCAGAAAGATGGTTGTCAAGTCACGCACTAACGGGAAGCACAAAATGTGGTGGTGCTATATCTTGTATGAAGTTCTGTTCATCATAATTGGCCCACTGAGAAAGAATGGCCAAGAAGGTGTTGTCAAGCATATTGAAGTGCTTATGTATTTACTTTTCAATAACCCTGTAGGTATTAATGTGAAGTGTACATCCCATAGACCATTATAAACGTTACCTAATAATAAAAGAAGTTAGGCGTAAGGAACACGTAATATGTCAGTGTTGCAAATGTTGATTTAGTTCGAGGCTTCAGGACGTATTTTAAATTTCTTCGACGACGGATCTGTCTTGTGTAGGAAAATACATAAGCACTGAAAGGTACATGTGAAGCCTAAGCTACATTAATTGTAAGTGGGGAATTAATTAAGTTCAAAGTAAAACAAAACAGAGCTACATTCCTGTTCCATGCAGTTGCAACAGATGCTCACAGCAATTTCGTGATGTTAAAATCCCCTCACGTCCGGTACCAGACCATAAAACAAAGTTAACTAGTTTAATCAAACGCTTAGAGCTTCTGAATAGATTGAAATACACTTACTGTCCAACGACACTGACTGAGGGTTGAAATCAGTATCTGATTTTGCTCTAAATTAATACTGCTACTGTATGCAGGCCTGCGTTTTTTCCAATTCTCATCTACATTTTATACTTTATAATACATTTCGGTAATTCTGTAGCTCTTCTTCCGCCATGATAAGCCATTTAACGAGGTCACTTTTCGTATTCAGGCGCCGATATGCAACTTGGAAAAAATGAACTGAAACAAATACTCTGTTCTTTGTATGGGACACTATAGATTTGTGTGGCGTATAAATATAGTTAGTGTGCAGTAGTTCAGAAAGCCAGCCCAAAATTACACGGGAATTTGTTTATTTATTTACTGATCTCTTGTTTTGTAGCTTCCACATTTATCTTGCCGCTCCCCGTTTTTTCTTAATTGTAATTGTCAAGTTAAAACTGTGAATTAAGTTACATCTTTTTCCCTCAGATGACACAACTTGAAACATAGAGTAAGTACTTGTCAACTATATGTAGTCTTATCCGTGAAAACGGCGTGAGAACAGCATAACATATACACATAGTGTTGGCACATTTCTATTATGAGTGTGTGTATGTATGTATTTATGTATTTATGTATGTATGTATGGATGTATGTATGTATGTATGTGTGTGTGTATGTATGTATGTATGTGTGTATGTATGTTGTATGCATGTATGCATGTATGTATGTATATGCGTATGTATGTATGCATGCTTGTATGTATGTATGTATGTATGTATGTATGTATGTGTGTATGCATGCATGCATGCGTGTATGTATGTGTGTGTATATATATATATATATATATGTGTTTTTATGTATATGTGTATGTGTGTATGCATGTATGTGTGTATACGAGTATATGTATGTGTGTATGTATATATGTATGTATGCATGTATGTATGTGTGTATATGTATATATGTATGTGTATGTATATATGTATGTGTGTGTGTGTATATGTAAGTCTGCACCCACGTTGCTCGTAGTCTACCCATTGACATTCAGTAGCAAGTAGTTACAAACACAATATCTAGTTACACTTTGCAGAGATAACCTTTCAATCGATTCGCTCTTATCAAAGTATCCTCAGGAGCTGTAACGTAGCTGTATTACTGAATGTGCGTGCTGTGAACTTGAAAACTTCTGGAATAAGCCCAATGAAATTTTTTAGTTTAATTCTAAGATTGCATTGAACAGTAAACACAATAACCTTGTAGACTAATATTTTACGTACAACTGGCAATACATTTACAATACACGTTTCTAACTTAATAACTGTCGAGTTCTTATTGTAGGCCTACATCGAGTCAGAAGTCACACCAAATTCTCAAAGTGTCCTCCACCTGCATCAGAGCACTCATGGACACATCTGATCACGGACTGTCGCATCCTTTCAAAGCTCCCTGGGGGTGGGGGCGGTTGCAAATGGTTTGACCGGCATAAAAATGCCTTAGTGACGGGTATTTTCGTTTTAAATTGGAGCTCAATACACTAGTGTTTGTAAGTGTTAGCACAGATAAAAACGTAAAGGATTGTTGTCTGGCGAACCTGCGGGCTGTCCCTCGAGAACTAAGTGTTTGCGGCCATAGATTTATGTTAAATTTCCTCGTTTTGGTTTGGGGAACTCCCTCCTTAAGTTTGTACAAGCATTTTAGATATACCTGTCTATATGAAGGTGACGTTTAGTGTATTCTGCGTACCTATGATCACACCTTTACATATACCTGTCTATATGAAGGTGACGTTTAGTGTATTCTGCGTACCTATGATTACACCTTTAGATATACCTGTTCATATGAAGGTGACGTTTAGTGTATTCTGCGTACCTATGATCACACCTTTAGATATACCTGTTTATATGAAGGTGACGTTTAGTGTATTCTGCGTACCTATGATCACACCTTTACATATACCTGTCTATATGAAGGTGACGTTTAGTGTATTCTGCGTACCTATGATCACACCTTTAGACATACCTGTCTATATGAAGGTGACGTTTAGTGTATTCTGCGTACCTATGATCACACCTTTAGATATACCTGTTTATATGAAGGTGACGTTTAGTGTATTCTGCGTACCTATGATTACACCTTTAGATATACCTGTTTATATGAAGGTGACGTTTAGTGTATTCTGCGTACCTATGATTACACCTTTAGATATACCTGTTTATATGAAGGTGACGTTTAGTGTATTCTGCGTACCTATGATCACACCTTTAGATATACCTGTTTATATGAAGGTGACGTTTAGTGTATTCTGCGTACCTATGATCACACCTTTACATATACCTGTCTATATGAAGGTGACGTTTAGTGTATTCTGCGTACCTATGATCACACCTTTAGACATACCTGTCTATATGAAGGTGACGTTTAGTGTATTCTGCGTACCTATGATCACACCTTTAGATATACCTGTTTATATGAAGGTGACGTTTAGTGTATTCTGCGTACCTATGATCACACCTTTAGATATACCTGTCTATATGAAGGTGACGTTTAGTGTATTCTGCGTACCTATGATCACACCTTTAGACATACCTGTCTATATGAAGGTGACGTTTAGTGTATTCTGCGTACCTATGATCACACCTTTAGACATACCTGTTTATATGAAGGTGACGTTTAGTGTATTCTGCGTACCTATGATCACACCTTTAGATATACCTGTCTATATGAAGGTGACGTTTAGTGTATTCTGCGTACCTATGATCACACCTTTACATATACCTGTCTATATGAAGGTGACGTTTAGTGTATTCTGCGTACCTATGATCACACCTTATTTATTTCCTCTCCCCTGGATTCAATTAAGTGTAAAATACGGATGAATGTGTTACATTTCAAGATTTTACATTTGCCGCAGGTTAGATACGGGGAGAGGGAAAACCTAACGACTTGTAAAAAGTCTTCATAATCACGTGCTAGTGTCTTGACTCGGTTGCTTCATCTTTGAATTTATCGTGAAAATGTTCGGGTGTGTTTGAACCTGCAGCTGAAATGCAGCATTTTGTCTCTCATGTTAGTTGGTTTGCGTTCCTTTGATGGTTTAGATGACATAATTCTCCTTCCTATTTCCGATATCTTCTCGCAGCCTTACTTTAGAATGTTTAGTAAATACGTGGAGGTAGATCTTAATCAATTTCCTTCAACGCGTTTTACAAGATGGTAGCGAAGTAAGTAAATCTGTTTGTATGTACCTATGGCTAACGTGTTGCATGTGTAGTGTGAAGTCAGGTTTTTAAAAGATCTTGCAGCCTTATGATACGATCATACTGATCATACTCAAAGAATTAATGGATTTAGCTTTTCAATTATAGAGTGGAGTCCTGTTGCGTCAATACATGTAAATTGAATGTTTGCTGAATTTTTAACACCTTGCATGAAAAAGTTCTTTACGTAGTATAGGTGTCTCATTTGTTGGCCTTTTGACATACAGATTTTAGCTTGAAATACAATAACTGTACTTATAAGATAAATAATACCCTAAATATTACATGCAAGAATCTTTCTTGTTTGAATGCTTTTAGTATTCAAGTAAGTAGCAGGATGGCCGTGCCATGGCTCAGGCGGTTAGTCGCCGGCCTCTCATTGCGAAGGCCCGGGTTCGATTCCGGGTCAGTCCATGTGGGGTTTGTGGTGGACAAATTGGCACTGGGACAGGTTTTTCTCCGATTTGTCGGTTTTCCCCTGTCACTTTCATTCCACTGGTGCTCCATTACTTGTAAAACTTGGTAAAAAACTGCTCATCTTCATCTTCATCATAGGGTTGCACAATAAACCTTAAGGCTGTGGTGCGTACGTAGAATCTGCTGCGGGGCCCTTCACCATAAAAAAAAAGAAAATTAGCAGGATGGTGGAAGAATTACGTGACGAGGAGCATCACTATATAAGTGGCGCTTTATTTGATATTAGAGTAATGTGATCAGAGGGATAAAGTGGGTATGCATTTAGTACACTTAGGTATGGGAGAGATAACAATTATGATAATTCTTATAATTTTATAATAGTAATAATAATACCAATAATAATAGAGTAATGTCTTTACAGTTGTCACACTCTTTCATCTATCAGCTGAAGCTTTTCCTACAATAAATTACTCTTGTCCATTCTACGACGCTATCAGTATATCATGCGTAACGTTGATAGTAGGATAATTTTATGAAAACTAAATTGAAAGTTATTTGGAAGGAAGCAGTCTTAGACTAATGGAGTTAACATATAGATATTCGTCTTGACGAACTGAGTAAGATCATATAAACCTGAGTACAGCTGATAATACGATCGCGATTCGAACCAGGCATATTTTGAATACAATTTCACAGTATTACCGTTACACCAACTCTTTGGTGGAATCGCTTGTATTAAAGAAATTTTTCACTTGCCGTAAACATTCTGCTGAGTACATCGGCGTGTATTTTGCTGTTTGGAACCATAGTTAGATATAATGCGATATTTAACAGCACACAGAGCGTAAAAATAAAAGTGATATTGAGTGCGATTTGAAGTTCCTACAGCTGTAATGACCCATATTCCGGTCTTACGGGTTATGACACTGTGCAGTCTGGCAAGTACGTGCATAGTGTGTTTGTCTATATGTAGAAATATTCGTTAGAAAATAATGTGATTAGAAACTAACCCATCTTGACTGAAACGATCCTAGTGCATCATGCAAACTGTTGAGGTGGGGGGAAAACGTGACTGATTATCCTACACTTAGGTTGTTGGGCAGGTTAGGGCCTGTCCCATATACACTTCTGTGGGTCTTGTCTTACAATTTACCCGGAATGTTTCGCCGAAGGAGAATTCCGCCAGCAACTATGCTATTGTTTAGACGTCTCTGAATTTCAGTGCTAAATACAAACGCGATCCCGTGAGAAGCTCAGGTGTTAGGTGTTATACGGTCAGAATGAATGGTGTTGTACATACAAGATAGATAGGAAAATATTCTTTGCGAATTGGCTACTTAGAATAAATATTTGTAAACTTCAGAAGCTATTTTGGAAACTGTTTGAAAATTTAAAGCCTAATTAAGTCGCTGCATTTCAGATTATAATTATTTTACATTAAGCCCCGGAGTATGAGTTCAGTATACTGCTTTAACTTGCCATCTCATTGCAATCTCTCTTTTGTTTCAGGTAAGTAGACCAGAATTCATCAACATAATGACTCCTATATTCTGGTAGGATTAGCATTAAATTCTGCCGCTACCATTAAGGTAAGCCACTATGCCTTCTTGTGTAAAATCCAGTTTCAGTTTCAAGCCTTTCAGTTATTACTCTAATTAAACAGAAAGTCTTTGGTAGGGCGACTGATGCATTGCTGTCCTTAATATAATGTTGTAATAGTTATTAAGGCAATAATTATTGTAATATCATTATTATTACCGTTGTTGCTTATATTGCTTATATTGCTTTGTTGCTAGTATTACCTGAGGCGTTTCTTTGTCTTTTTACTATAAATAGCCAACGTGTTCTATTGTACAATGTTAAATATATATGTATATATCCGAAATTATGATGAGGGAAAGCCTATAGATAAATTATGTACTAATACCATAGTCTAGGACACTTTTAGATACAAATAAATGTTTGTTTATATGTATTTACAATATTGTAGCAGGTTTTTAAAAATGAGTTGTATAAGCCCTTACTGTGATGTGAGCTGTATTTAACTGTAACGAGAAGGTGATGTGACAGGTAACAGGTATATGGCGTCCTAATTTCTGAAACATTGGCTTATAGGCCTTAAGGTGGATCATAACTGCGTGACTCCTCAGTAATCGTCTAGTGTCTATGCAAAGCCCTATCAAATTCGTCCTCTTCGTTTTGAAACCTCCGTCGCTCTTATCATTAACACAGCAGCTAATCTAATTTAAAACATCACGTCTTCTACAAAGCAAAAGATAAATGAAATTTAGTCCTGATATTTTGTCTAGTGAGAAAAAATTTCGCTCCTTAAAGCGTAGTAATTACTAGATGTACCGCCTGGTGTACTTATAAATTTCATGTGGTTGTCACAATAAACAGTAACTGTTTTATTCAAATTAAGCCGGTTGGTCCCTGTAATGGAAAATCCATGTGTTTGATGTGAGATGGAGACTGTACTCTTAAATTCTATTTACGTGAATTTGATCCTTAAAGGGCTTAACGATCATTTAGATGGTTGGAATAAGTTGTCAGTTGTGAACTTTTAAAAAGGAAAAGAAGTTAATATCTGCATCTAAATTATTTTGGCAGTTAAAACGTTGTTGCACCCAACGTGCCTCAAATCCTGCTGTTATGGCCGTTATGGTGTTATTGTTCACCGCCATGATGGTAGCAGCTCAGGGCCTTGCAGAGGAATGATCCTAAAAGGCTTCAAGGACAACAGACAAAGGGCTTTTCAGCAAATAAGGAGGAAAAGATGAAAACTATCTCACTAAACATTTCTTGAGTTATACGCATTAATTTGTAGCATATATTACATTGCTGGTATGGTGAAAATGGCGTGAAAATGGGTAAAGAACTTTGGTCTGCGTCTTGCTGAATCTCAGCATCAAGTATGTACTAGCAGTTGGAAGACATTTAGCTTTACAATCAAAGCTAGAGAATGTTTGAAAAACAGAATGTAGCAGTTGAAGTCATCTCAGTCAGAGCTGACAGAACTTATGTCAGAAATTTTTTAAATAATTTAAATGCGTGATTTTCCTCTTTGTTACTATTAATGGTTAATGTTAAAATAGAATTTAATCAGTGTAATTAATCCTCAAAGAGTTTGCCCTTTATGCCACAGCACTGGTGTACTACTTTGCCAATAAATATTTTAAATAACTTAGTACTAATCCAGTCCCTAACACAAATGAGGACCAGGGATATTTATTTCCTGGAGGTTAAAGGCGGCCGGTGCATAGGGCTGATAACCTTACCACCTCCATGTGCCGATTGACTATAAATTCGGGGTTCCTCAAACTCCTGGAGCCCTATGGTCCTGTCCAGGCCTGTGATGGGATAGCTGGTCTACCTGTGTGTTGAACATGTGTTTGCTACCAACAGTCTTATATTAAAGTGGACTGTCTGGTCTTACCACCAAACAGTTTGTTGTTGTAGACTCACCTATAGGTAGTTACCCGAGCGGTTGCCGCAAAGTCCTAGTGATGGTACACAAGCCGTATAGAGGTTCTACAGTTGGCTAGGAGAAGATGACTTCCTCCTTCTACCCCAGTTCCTCCCTACTTTCAATCCTGGTGGTGGTAAGACTTCTAAATGGGCTCAGTGTGTCTTCTTGAATAGCCTTCCCGAGCTAATCCCATTATGGCTAAGGCCCATTTAACTAGAAAGTCTGCCCTTTACTCTTGCCTACCTTCTGAACCTGTTCGTACCCATTTCTCCACCTATTCTCTCGTCTATTGCACCCTGAATTTCCTTCTGCACTTAACATTCTCCTCTCATTTTCTGCGTAAAAGAGGCTCTTTCTCTCTCCACGTTAGTTATTCTGGACTGCAGGCATTTGCATGCATCTAGCCTGGTTATGTAAGGACTTTTAAACAAGGTCCATAACATACTTAACCTAACGAAACGTAATACAACCGGCATAAAAAGATGCTGGAAGTGTTCTTTTTAGGCGTGTTCGCATAGTCGCGAAAGCGCGTTTTGTAGCTTTCTCATGTCTGTCCGCATGTCATTTTGGCTCCAACTGGGCGGACTTTCGTGAAGTTTGATATTCGAGACTTTTATGAAAATCTCTTGAGGAATTACAAATCTGGTTAAAATCTGATGAAAATATCGGATACTTTACATTAAGACCTAAGTAAATTTGTATTGTTGACAGCAGTACGAAATACTTCGTAGCTCTAAAGCAGTGCGAAGTGAAAACATTGCTGCATTTTCATGGCATCACTTAAAAATTTTATATTGTTGACAGTTACATTTAAGTCAACCATACAAAGGGAAGGCATTGTGGCGTTACAAGGATGACAGTGGTCACACGAACGAGCCACAGTATTTCGTTAGATGTTCGTTGCCTATCTTGCTTCTTTCTGGAGGAGATGTAATTAAGGCTCGTAACTTAGTGAAGTGGCTGACTATAGCTTGGACAGTTAGGGCTTCCATTTCGGACAGGGGCGGAGATTTTTCTTTCTCTGACATACACAGTTCGGACCTACGGCCTATTCAGCCACCAATGCTGTGCTTATTGGTGACCCTTCACCAGGAAATGCGATTTTAATGTAATATACGTCCAGAACTGGTGACGAGAAGCTGTAGACTGTTGATTCACGTGGGCTTGAAACTCTGTCTCACAATTTAGCGGGAAAACATACATTAACGATGTTTAAGGTTAAAATTAGAACATAAGACGGAAAGTAATAGGGGAACAGTTGTAACCTAGTTGTGAGCTACATAATTTGCAGACCTTCTGCTCATAAATAATCGTATAGTAATGAAGCAAGGAACATTATGCGTGTAGTGCACATGTAAGAGATGAGAAATATGTAGAAACATTTAATTGTGAAACGTGATGAGAGAACTAGACATAGACAGGAAGGTAGTACTAATTTGCGTGATGTCAGGTTCTCATAAATGTAAATATGAATATCAGTCTCTTATTGGATGTGACACCGTGTAGTCTGGTAGAAAGGTACCTGCTGTATTGACGAGGGTAGCAGCAGTTTTCCTCAAAAGCTTCGACAGCTTTCTCCTAAACTACACTGCGTCACTTTCAGATTTGTAGTGAATAATAAACGTTCTGAATGCAAAGGTGTAGGATGGATTCACCTGACAGTAAAGCACTTGTGAATACTGTGATTCTTAGGCAAATCTCAGGTTGTCATTGGATTACGTGTCACAGCGCTGTGCTTCCAGCGTTCTTTGTGAGCCTACAGTTCATACATTGTAGACTGCGTGACACTTCGTTAACCTTAAACTGAAGTAGGGTTTATAACAAAAGAGAATCGAGACGAGAGAGCTAGGAGAGGTTAGCGGTCAAAGTTAATGTAAGGATACTTGCTTGTGCTTTAGAAGTTAAGTTTAAGCACGTAATGAAAACGGTAAAGAAGAGCTGTTAACTTAACTGAGACTCTGCGTTTGTGCGCTAATTAAGCCCCCTAAAACGCTGTAGTTCTCGTAACCACTTGTTAAGGCGGTGCAGGGAGCAAGTTGAGTGGTCTTTATCAAGAACAAGTGTTAGTGCTTGCACTTTTTGAGTGAAACTTCCAGGAACACTTTAGTTGGACTAGCTTAGGTCTTCTGAATTTGCATGCTTCTTTCAAAGAATTTTTGTTCATTTTTGATGACGTTAACATTTAGAGTAGACCTACATTTAAAAATCAGTTCTGTTGCCTCGTATATTTGCAGGTGAGATAGTGTTAGACCTACATATCGAGGAATATGCCTCCTTAGATTTTTTTTATGGACATGGAACCGAATACATTGTTACTGTAGTCGACTGTATGCGACGGAAAATCAGAGAATTAGAGCAGTTTTGGTTCACCTCAGAAGTAATGTTCAAATGGGCCGGAAGGAAAGAAAGGAGAAATAGGAAAGGAAAAAGAAAAGAAAAAAAAACCAATCCATATATGAACTACACATCTTTTCTTATTTGCACCAATTTGATTTTATTTACGTTGTCTTTTGAACATTGATAGCACAATGTGGCAGGTTCAACGTGGCTCATTCACATATATACTGCGTCGAAGAATAACATTGTGTTTTACTGGCTAGGGAAGAAACTGTGCTACAGGGCATGGTTGATGGACTAATTGAAATCGGAAGATGCTATGGAATGGAAATAAATGTGAAAAAAACTAAGGTAATGAGAATCTCAAGACAACCATCCCCAATGCAAATTATGATAGATCAAAAACAATTGGAGAATGTGAAATATTTCAATTATTTAGGCAGCATGATAACAAATTATGCAAGGTGTACACGTGAAATTAAATGCAGAATTGCTATGGCAAAAACAGCATTCAACAAGAAGAACTCTTTTCACCAGCAAACTGGACGTAAATTTAAGGAAGAAACCAGTAAAGTGCTACATTTGGAGCATAGCTTTATATGGTGCTGAAACGTGGACACTTCGGAAAGTAGATCAGAAGTATCTGAAAAGTTTTGAAATGTGGTGCTGGAGAAGAATGGAGGTCAGTTGAACCGATCGTGTGAGAAATGAAGAAGTATTACACAGAGTCAAGGAGGAGAGGAATATCCTACATACAATAAAAAGAAGAAAGGCTAACTGGATTGGTCACATCTTGCGTAGAAACTGCTTTCTAAAACACGTGATTGAAGGAAAGTTAGAAGGAAGGATAGAAATGACGGGAAGACGAGGGAGAAGACGTAAGCAGCTACTGGATGACCTTAAGGAAAAGAGAAGATACTGGAAATTGAAAGAGGATGCACTAGATCGCACTCAATGGAGAACTCGCTTTGGAAGAGGCTACGGACCTGTCGTAAGACAGACTACAGAATGAATGAATGTGATATCAAGACTAGGGAGAGTTTCGGCAGAATCTTTGTTCCTTCTGGTGATAACTGTATGAACCACAGAAAGTTTCGGAGATTGGTGAAGATTCAAACGAGAAAGATGCTTGCTTTGATGATGCCCATTCTGCGTGGGTGTTGACTGGTAACATATTTTGGTGTTGTGGGAGGTTTAGATCAGTTTGTGAGAGATACGCTACGGTCAGTGGTAACGAAATTGCGTCTGAAGTGGGTGTCGGTCATGGTGCTGAACTAACTAACTAATTAACTCCATGGAGCAGATTCTTCTTGAGAAGCTGACAGTTCCTCAGCTAGTCCAGAAATCCCCCGCATTTTATGGAACCCGAACGTTCATTACCGCATTCACAAGAGCCTGCCACCTGTCCCTATCCTGAGCCATATCAATCCAGTCCATAATCTCCCATCCTATTTCCTGAAGATCTATTTGAATATTATCCTCCCATCTACGTTCGTGGTGCTGACTGTACAAAAATCATGTGAGGCTAAACAGAAAACGTTTTTTGATGTAGCGGAAATGTCTTTGAAAATCTGTGCAATTGCGTCACAAAATACAGTAAGAATTATTTTCCTCATAATTTGCAAGCGGTAGTGTCTTAAGCGTTGTGCTCATATTCGTTAAGATTTCCGTATTAACTGTATTTATTTCGAAACTAGGCCTAAGTCTATTCACCAAAAAAGTCCGCAAAATATTATCCCTTACAATTCATTGCTAATTATCTGCCGATGAGCGCGCTGATTAGCTTTATGTGTTTACATTTTTACAATCCATACATAACAATTGTTTACGAAATAAATAAGGAAATGTATTTTTATGATTACTTTTTACTTTAAGGAACTTATTTTAATACTTGATTTATTACTGTAATAAAACTTAGATTACTTTACTCTCGATGTTTTGAAAGCAAAGCACGAGTTAGCATTGACTGAAATATGGGGAAGCCTGTAAATGCTAGCCGGAGTAAGTTCTGCTGCACTGCTTTTGCAAGCAACACTAATGATGAGTGATCGATGAAGGTATTGACAGAATGTAAGACGTAAGAATTGAAGGAAACCATACTAAATCTAATACCGGTTGCTGTGCTAAATTGTATGTGGAACGATGGGTTGCTGAGATAGAATTGCCTGGTTCGAGTAGTCAGTTATTGGAGAATATGAATTCCGAATCTTATAACAATCTTCTGCTATCAAGGAAGCCTAGAACGGGCCCCAGCATGAAGAAACACCATTCCACTATCGCAACTGAATACAGACCGCCCCATTGTGTCAACATTTATTAGATAGTTCTTACAGAAACTTCTTCTTTATGTACTTTTTTTCATAAATGTTCGGCGACGAAAAATGAATCCAGATGCAGTTATATATGAACAATTGGTCGAAAGATCTGAATGGATGTGAGCACTCGGGTTACCTACGTGTAGATGGACGAATAATGTTAAAATGTTACTCAGAGAAATATGGTGCGGTGTGGATTCAGTTCTTCTGACACGGAGTGGGATCAGCGGTGTACGTTTCTGAATACCGTAATGAATCTGCGTGTTTCATTAAGGAAAATAAATTTCTTGGCTAATTGAGCGACCATTAGACCTAATTTCTCAGAAACTGCGCTCAATGGAGTTGCGAATACTTAAGGAAACATTAACCGTCCACTACAAAATTTTGCACCTCTCTGTATTTGCTTAATGTTAGTCGAAAAAAGAGGAGCCGTAATTTTGGTACATAATTTTATTCATTTTCCGGTCTGATGCTAATTCTTGGCACTAAGTACGCATTTTCATTTGCGGTTCATTCCTACATCCTTAACTTTTCAGAACAGGAAACAGTTGCTCGGATATTAAGTAACACATTTAACGGCTATCGACTATAACAGGAATCTGTTTTTATTAAAGTGGTTATTCCTTTCCGGCGTCTTAATGTTCTCTGGTATTAAATAAGCAGAACATGCTATGCTCCATTTACATAACTTATTTAATTGTTTCCCGGGAATGCTTCAAATTTTGTGAAAGAGCCGTTGAGACGGATTGATATTTATGTGTTATCTGTCAGTTGCATGGAACACAAAAGCATTGGGACCTTGGCAGTAGTAAATGTCAATAACATAAAGAGTTGAACTTCCATTATGATCCTAAAGCAAGTTAATTTATTTAGACATGCATTCACCAATACAAAATGAGTTGTCTTGCAGAAGAAGAGTTTGAAATGTCAGTCACTTAATGAAATAACACAACTGCCCTTCTTATAATTCAGTACGCAAAGTAAAATGAATTATACCTTTAATTGTGAATCAGTTAATTGTCACTGTAGAGTGGGCTAATTATTCGCATGCTAAAGCATGAGGAACTTGAACACAACCGTCTTCTGGGACTTCACGACGTTTAGGCTGGTAGATGTGTACCGACGTTTAAGAGGAACCTTTTGCCTTCATCATCAGTGGTGAAGGCAGAGGGTTGCTCTGAAATATTGCTACATATCTATCAAGGTACACTGTTTTACATTCCAGAAGATAGTTTCTGCCGTCTGACTGCTCTGGTAACCTCAGATCTAAAAATATGGTTTACTTGAGCGTTCTCATGAAGTGGCTTGTCTTCTACGTTTGAGGCACACGTGTTAAGAAGTGTCAATACGTTTACTGCAAATGACGATACTCGGTCCACAAAATGCACTGTATTGTACCCAGATATTTTATATTAATATTTTTTTTCCTATGGCTCGACAGCCCCTTGGGGGCCTGGGCCTCCTCATTTGTCGACGCTTCACGATCACACACTTTACACACACCACACTCAGGAGGACTTCTCTGGACGAGGGACCAGCCCGTCGCAGAGACCTCTACCTTACAACACACAACGCTCACAAGAGACAGACATCCATGCCCTAGGCGGGATTCGAACCCACAATCCCAGCAAGCGAGCGGCCGTAGACCCACGCCTTAGACCGCGCGGCCATTGGGATCGGCTGTATATTAATATAAAATATCTGGACACAATATAGTACATTTTGTTGGACTGAGTGTTGTGATTTGATTGTCGACAGTGCACGGAAGTAACAATATAGTGCATTTTGTTGGACTGAGTGTTGTGATTTGATTATCGACAGTGCACGGAAGTAACAATATAGTGCATTTTGTTGGACTGAGTGTTGTGATTTGATTATCGACAGTGCACGGAAGTAACAATATAGTGCATTTTGTTGGACTGAGTGTTGTGATTTGATTGTCGACAGTGCACGGAAGTAACAATATAGTGCATTTTGTTGGACTGAGTGTTGTGATTTGATTGTCGACAGTGCACGGAAGTAACAATATAGTGCATTTTGTTGGACTGAGTGTTGTGATTTGATTGTCGACAGTGCACGGAAATAACAATATAGTGCATTTTGTTGGACTGAGTGTTGTGATTTGATTGTCGACAGTGCACGGAAATAACAATATAGTGCATTTTGTTGGACTGAGTGTTGTGATTTGATTATCGACAGTGTACGGAAGTGACAATATATTGCATTTTGTTGGACTGAGTGTTGTGATTTGATTATCGACAGTGCACGGAAGTAACAATATAGTGCATTTTTTTGGACTGAGTGTTGTGATTTGATTATCGACAGTGTACGGTAGTGACAATATAGTACATTCTGTTGGACTGAGTGTTGTGATTTGATTATCGACAGTGCACGGAAGTAACAATATAGTGCATTTTGTTGGACTGAGTGTTGTGATTTGATTGTCGACAGTGCACGGAAATAACAATATAGTGCATTTTGTTGGACTGAGTGTTGTGATTTGATTGTCGACAGTGCACGGAAATAACAATATAGTGCATTTTGTTGGACTGAGTGTTGTGATTTGATTATCGACAGTGCACGGAAGTGACAATATATTGCATTTTGTTGGACTGAGTGTTGTGATTTGATTATCGACAGTGTACGGAAGTGACAATATAGTACATTCTGTTGGACTGAGTGTTGTGATTTGATTATCGACAGTGTACGGTAGTGACAATATAAAAACCTGTATTGCCCTTGGTATATTAAGTGTAAAACTTCACTATTTTATTCACACAGTTGTCGTCCGGTATATTGTGGTAACCAGAGCGGAATACTGCTAAATCACGCGCAGTGAAGGTGTAAGTTTAAATATTATCATAGTTGTTTCTATGTTTGCATCATAATCATCAAACTAGTCTGGAGCAGCTGAGACGATGGATTTAAAGGGAAACCATATCCAACCTGGAATACATAGAAATATATAGTACGTTTTTCTATATTACATTAATTTTTAAGTTTAAACGACAATATTTCGAGGAATACTGAGTAACTGTAGACCAGATAATAATAACAAATATCGAACGATTTTCAAAGACAGGTAGGTATTTAAGAAAATAGCGAGTTATCTTGCAAAGAACCGTATTGTAAAATTGGTTCACACATAAAGTAAATGGGCGAAGGCCGTTAGTCACAACTAAGTTTTGTGTTATATTATTATACGTAACTTTAATGCAACATGTTACGGCTTCAGTATACAAAGCCATCATCAGGCGAGATTAAAATACCACATAAAAGCTATTATGTAAGTGACATTAAACCGTTGGTCTTGTTCTTGTTGGTATATACTTGTACTTAAGCCGAAACATGTCGCATTAAAGTTATGTATAATAATACGACACAAAACTTAGTTGTGATTGACAGCCTTCACCCCCTTTCCTTCGTGTATCTTCATCACAACGCGATGTCTCACCTAAAGGTGATAGGCACATATTCAGTGCAGAAGTAGTGATCGCCTTGCTGCGGCGGCAACTTCTGTACCATGCCTGTCTTGCTTGTAGTCTAAACATTCCTGTGCAGGCTGATTATCTGCCTTTGATCAGCTGAACAGATAAGTAGCGACACATTGTATTGATGTTGCTATTTGCTCATTGTTCTTCAAATTCGGGTTTTCTAATTAGACTCACACCTGAACTGTTGAGACCCGTTATTTTGAGTTCTGTATAATCATTTACTTACAAAGACCGAAGAAATGCATTTTGAATGTGGCATGAAGCACATGTTCTCTCACTGATAAATGATGGAGACTTTGAGACTCTGCAGTCCGTTTAGATTTCTCAAATGACATAGAAGCAGCCGTATACAAAATTATTACAGATTACGAGTATGTTTTAGAAATCTTCTGAGCACATGTTGTGCTGGTAAAGTTGGGTTTATTCTGGTACAAAATTTTGAATCGGGATAGTGGCAGAGAGTGAGAGCTGGGTTGCGAAGAGGATCTGTGATGTAATTAAAATCTGTCCATTGACCACTGTCCCTCCCCCTTGCACTGCTGCACAGCCCCTGTGTTGTTTGAACAGTCAGGGCGGCACCACCCTGAAACTCGCTCCTGCTCTCCTATTTTTTCCAGCGGCAACTCAATTCCCCCCAGTCCTCCATCAACAAGGAAGAAAAGAGGGGTAAACGTCCCTGTTTTAGTGGAGAGAAAGAGATGGATTGTATTCAGTGAATGCCTGCTAGATGAACGCTTTCATGCAAAGGCAGACAATTTTTTTTTATCGCTGGTTTGTAATATTACGCGAAAATAAAATAAAACTTCGAACGATATAGAACGAACGATATATCTTTGCTTATGTCCGGAGACAAAAGGTATGCTTTCATTTCGTTTGTACCTTACCCCTCGGTTCGTTGTTATTTTATTTCCACACGAGTGGATTTTTATAACAATAACTTTATTGTTGATTAAGCGAAAATTTCTGCAGTCTGCGCTTTGTTTTTCATTTACTGGAAGGAGATGGCTTTGTAAGTTATTAGCAAAACAAATTATTACCATGTATATCTGTGTTCAAATTCTATCTTTAATTTTATGTAGGAGAAAAATATAGCCTAGGCCTACTCATTGTTATATTATGCAGACTAATGTGTAATGGTAATTGGCTGTTAGTATCCACTTTAGAAGACCAATTGCGATTTTTTAGACACTGCTTCGCAAAACCTTCTGATGTGTTGCAAGCGGATGATACCATAAACCGTGATTAGCATCGAGATGTACATACAAAACTGATACTTGAAGGTACCATTCGTACCAATTCACAACGTACAATTTACAGCTATCTCTGTCGCTAAAGTGGGCAGGTGCACTATGTTCATCTTGTCCTACCTTTTAACATGATTATCCAATAAAATCGTGGCCGCCTGTCTCTGCACAGTTTATGTTGTGATTAATATGCGGTGGATATCGAAATTACTGTTTCATATATGACATCGTGTAGCACATTGAAGCACATCGATGAAGGTGTGGATTTCACTCAGAAATATTAATGCGCAGCTGTGTAAATATATGTGATGATTTGGTTCACAAAATATAAATACTGAAATCCATAATTTTATCAGTTTTGAGAGTGTGTCTTCTTATACATTTATAGACGTAATAGTCCCAGAACTTTAATTAATGTGCTGATATGTGTTCCTACACTGTGAAAGATTTGATGACTTGTAGGACTTCGCTAAGTACTGTTGCTATTTATTTATGTATTAATTAATTATTAATTTATTTATTTTAATCAACATCGGGTGGACATGTGCTATAACTTCAGGGAATTAGTGTTGCATGTTCACACTGAAGTCCTCTTGACGTCCCATCGGGCCAGTGTTTATTCCGTCGCCGCAATTTTTTATCTATAATATTAGAATTTCTCTTTTACTCATCTGCTAGTAAAGTACTCAAATTACGGGACCGATTTAAGTTGAGGAATGAAAGACACATACAAACCCGGTCCTCCAGGGTGGGGGTTGAGCATAGGGCCAACAACCCTATCTCGGAAAAAACATGTGTTACGAAACCTCATGATGAGCCTCGGATGGAAAGATGGAGGCGAATTGTCGAGGAAGCTAAGGCCCACCCCGGGCTGTGATGTTAAGGAAGAAGAAGAGAAGAGAACGAAAGACACAAACTTTTTAAAACATTTTAATTTTTCTTTGGTTAGAATTAAATTAAGACAAAATCTTCAGGCTTAATTGAACTTTTGTGGAAGTCTCTCTATATGTGTGAGTATCCTAACTCGGGTTCTTACAATTTTACCAATAGAGATATGTTTTTATTAATGCTTTTGCAGTAGAAATGCAGATAGAAAATGTAGGAACACATGTCATGTTGAAACAGGCAAGTGATCTTTCTCTAAGCTTAGAAGTAAGAGTTTTACCAACACGTTAAGTGATGCGAATTAAACTTGATTTCACAACTGGAAGCAATTTTAAAGATTTATCTCGTATTACGGCTATTTTAGTCTGTTTTTTCTTTATTTAAATCGACTTTGGAAATAAAACCTGCGTACAAATATTTATTTCTAATAAGAAGCAACCAAGTGGTTCAACAAATTTCAGAACATTTCGGTTTTGCTATGTGAATATGGAAATAACTGGCACTCCAGTTTATATTCTCGAAAATTCGTACCCCATTCTCATGAAATCGCCTGATAAAGACTCATTAATTTCGTAGTGTGACGTTAAACAAAAACGTGCTAGAAGCCTCTGGACTGATATATTGAGTAGGGCCATGTCTGGACAGTAGAGCCGTCCCGATGTTCCTGTGAGTCAGTAGTATCGTGTTAATTGTGGCAGAGCGTCCTTAGTCGTGCGAGGATTACAAATGGCGGAGTTGGTATGTGATATGTGTTAGTGGTCATGTAGCAGTCCCTTGTTCACATCATCAGTAATAGCTTGTCACTCCGGGCTAACAAATGAAGGTGCATAGCGGGCGCTTTGCGGAGAAGTGGCCTAAGGGGAAAGATTATTTGAGTACACGGCTGTAAATCTGTAGGTTCTAAATAATTTCTAGAGGTGCGCGAGTTTCCGATGTTGTATTTTCAGCACACCACTAAATTATGTTATAAAATCCCTGCGCATTATTTACGAAGACAAGTCCTGAGGCTACCTTTGGATTGTAAATATAATTTATTTGTAGGAAAAAAGGACGTTATGAATTCACATTTGATTAAAACACTGCTCCTCATTCTTTCGCATTATCTAACTTCTAGGATGAGAGCCCTGCTTGGGGACCTTAGCATATCCCCAGTTGGTCAAGAAATTAGAAACCTTTTATGGAACTCGAAGGATCGTTACCATGTCCGTAAGAGCGCGCCATTTGACCACTGGGCCAAATGAATTCGGACCACACCCTTACAGTCCGTTTTCTAAAGATCCATCTGTATTAAGATCGTATAAAATTTTTAATTGAATACAGACGTGGAGTGACGTTAGCGTATGTCATATGAAAGGGTACTGTCAGATATCGGACAATTACTTTACTGGCAAGTACTGTCAGATATCGGGCAATTACTTTATTGGCAAGTACTGTCAGATATCGGGCAATTACTTTACTGGCAAGTACTGTCAGATATCGGGCAATTACTTTATTGGCAAGTACTGTCAGATATCGGGCAATTACTTTACTGGCAAGTACTGTCAGATATCGGGCAATTACTTTATTGGCAAGTACTGTCAGATATCGGGCAATTACTTTACTGGCAAGTACTTTCAGATATCGGGCAATTACTTTATTGCGCAAGTACTGTCAGATATCGGGCAATTACTTTACTGGCAAGTACTGTCAGATATCGGGCAATTACTTTATTGGCAAGTACTGTCAGATATCGCACAATTACTTTACTGGCAAGTACTGTCAGATATCGGGCAATTACTTTATTGGCAAGTACTGTCAGATATCGGGCAATTACTTTACTGGCAAGTACTGTCAGATATCGGACAATTACTTTACTGGCAAGTACTGTCAGATATCGGGAAATTACTTTACTGGCAAGTACTGTCAGATATCGGGCAATTACTTTACTGGCAAGTACTATCAGATATCGGGAAATTACTTTACTGGCAAGTACTGTCAGATATCGGGCAATTACTTTACTGGCAAGTACTGTCAGATATCAGGCAGTTACTTTACTGGCAAGTACTGTCAGATATCGGGCAATTACTTTACTGGCAAATACTGTCAGATATCGGGCAATTACTTTACCTGAAAAATATCGTCATGTCGGATCTGTTATCGTATTAAAACAGCCCATGCATTCGACCGCCCACACTTGCGATGCAATAGCGGTAGGAAGTTAAACACGATATTTGTCAGATAAAATAATGACTGTGCAGTAGGTTCTAATTTGCGCTTACATTTGTCTGGAAACAAAGAACTAAGTATGTAGTGACACGGATTGTAATAACTGCTATAGTAGTTTATCAACGTTAGGTCCCTCTGGAGATAAATTACTGCGTAGGCCTACATGGACCACTAACTTTTAACACAACAAAGTTTAATAATTTGTTAGTTTCAATAGCTAGTAATACAACATAAAAATGTGCTTAATTTATTGAATGAAGAGTTGTCAGTAATTTGAAGAATTTCTGCTCATAAACCGTGTAGATGCTTAAGGGTTAGTTGAGGATTAGTACTATTTCAGAAGGAGCATATGGGCCTTAACTCACACACAGCCTGTATTTTAAAGAGTAAGACATTTTTAGAGTGGGTAAGCCCATTAGTGGGGAAGAGAAATTTAACACAAAGTGGGATGTCTAGTGATCTCTACTTGCTGGTCTGTTACAGGGGGGGGGGGGGGGGGTCCGAATGCCTGTTACTTTCCGAGCCTCAAAAACCGATGTAAATATTGATACACGTGTCTAATTTGACTAACTCAGTGCAGTGGTGTTTTTAGAAAGCTGATAATCGCTTGGCCGAGCATAAACTCTTCGCCATTTATGAGCACGAATCTTATTACGCTGTTCCCGAGCACCGACTGTGGACCACGTCATAAGAACCAAATAAGGTGCCAAATGCCTATTTTGTACTGCCGGCTTGGTGTCGGACTTGAGGTTTATACGGGGTCACGTGACTTGTGTGTAAGGTGGAGGGGTAGACGTGAAATGTGGTGATTAATGACGAGGAGTTGATGAAGAAAAGGAGTAGGAGACAAGAGGACAAAAGATGGAGAACAAGGGGGGAAGGAAGGTCTCCCTCCCGCTCAAATAATTTAATCACTCGCTGTTGTTATCAGTATCATTTTTATGTTCTGTTAAGAATGAACCTTTCATATTAGTGGTGATGAATTAATTTTTTAATACCTTTCTTTCTCGGCTTAAATTGTGTCTGTGAAACAGCGAGATGAGATAATGGCTTTGATGTACGACAAAAATTTATTTGGAACATGCAAGCTAAATGTGGGCTACACCCCTGTCGTCGGCAGAGCAGTCGCCCTGGTTAACTGTTTAAAGCCCCAGTGGCAATTGTCTGCAGGCTTTCACCTGCTGTAACATTTAAAACAAACCCCAGCATTCTGCCCACACAGTACAAGTCTGTTTGTTTTTTACGAGTCTCGCAACCGAAACTCATAAATTTCTCAAAATATAACGGTTGACTGGTCTTGGTAGAAGTGATGGAGTTTTGTTTTCTGTGAGGCAGAAACCGACTTTTTTTACGGCAGCTTAGTTTAATTTCAGTCCTCAGAGTGTTGAAGCCAACCCATATTATTTTATTTCTGATCAACACACATTGTTCTATTGCGGCTTGCACGTCTTCTTAAATCACTAACACAGCAGTGATCTGCTTAGCCCTGCAAGTTACCTTAAACAGAGAGTGACACTACTTTAGGCGTTTAGGCATACTGCTCCCTGGGCCTATTACCGTAAGTTGGACCAAGTACCACTGATGAGTCCTTACTTACAAGCAACAGTCATTTACTTACTTGAGAAATTCTTTCAAAAAGTATTGCGATGTCCCCCACCCCCATTTATGCCTAGGTATTTCAGGTCGTTTCATCACTATTTTATCGTCCCAAATAACGGTGGATCTATAGTTCCTTCTGTTTCATTCTGCTTAGCCTGTATTCGTCATCCTTCTACTAATATGTGCAAGGTGTACGTAATGAAGCTCCTAATTACGCAGTTATCTGCATCTTTCTCATGCCAGCTGTCTTATATACTGATATTTTCCTGCCCTGGTCTAACACGCCTTCAAGGGACAAGGGCATCTGATTGTATTAGAAAATTTAGTCACACACATCGACCAACCCATTTCAGAATGGCTTATTCAGCAACAACATACTGTAGTAACTGTAAAGTAGTAATAATAACTTCTTTTAAACGTTTCACACGAAAAATGCCCACTAGACTATCTCATAATAAATGTTTTTTTAATATTAGACATCCCCGTTGGTATGCAGATAAAAAAGTATATTTACTGTTACCAATGGTACAGTCTTAACCAGCACTTCACTTATAATACGTAATTAGGCTACAGATTTCAGCTCAAAGAGCCATCATCAGGCAATGACAGAAAGTTATGAAAATTAAAAACTCTATACATTTGGTAAGAGGAAGATCTGAAATCTGTAGCCTAATTACGTATTATAAGTGAAGTGCTGGTTAAGACTGTACCATTGGTAACAGTAAATATAATTTCATAACAAATATGTCGGCTCTGTATTCAGAGAATATGAAATGAGAATGAGGGAGACGAAATGTGAATGTAGAAATTCTTCAAGTAAGTCCCTTTGGCTTTCATTCATTTCACATATTACTTAAAATATTAATTGATTTATTTTGCACTAGCGTTGAACTGTATTGAAAGGAAGTAGCAGGCCAAAGAGAATGCGTTCTGTGTTGTGTAACTTTCATTTGTTTGTTTTACTACGACTGATATTCATAGAAAGTGTTCCAAATTGTAACCATCAAAGTACACTCATCGGTATAAGTGAGAGCCCCTTCATTAATGTGTGTACTGTGACGTTTATGTCAGACCAACGTCAGTGTGATAATTACATGAGTTATGATGAAACCAGTAAAGGTTTACATCACATTGTGTCCTTATTAAGCTGCTGTAAAATTGTGTGCTTGTAATTGAATGTATATATTCTCTGTTTACATTTTTTTTTTTTACAAATCTGTAGCTTAATTTAGATCTGTTTGAATTGAAGTAATTGCTTTATTGAAATATCCACTTAAAGCTGTATGTAAGAAGAAGACATTAAAATTTTCAATGTATGCTAGGATGATATATATAGGCCTATATATACATAGGCCTATATACATATATAAGCTCTATTAAGTGTATCCATTACATCAACTTTAAATATTATACACATCCATATTTCACACATTTTTCGTACAGCACAATTTTGTGATTAAGTTTATCGTACTGTGTGGTGTTGTATACAATCAAATGCTCAGTATTAAACGCATCCGTTTTTATGATCTTAGTTTCTAGGTCGCATTCATTAGTCAAATGATCTTGTGTTTGTTGTAATGTTGATTGTAGACGTGTCTTCTGTCAGCTTGAACTGGTGACTTCGCAGTTACTAATCAGTCACTGCTGCATACTCGTACAACGAAAATATTGTCACCAGATTGTGCTGTAATAAATATTGTCTTGTAATTGAAATGTGAATATGATAGCCTAAAATATTTGAAGTTGGTATAATATTCATAATTAAGACGCATGGCGTGGAGGATTTTCGTATTAAGTATTGAAGTATTTGACTTGTTTGTTTACTTGTAAGCTATGTTAATTTGACATTTTTACTTAGGCGATCACTTTTAACACAAATTGCACTTAAACAATGAGTTCGCAAAACAGATTATAAAGTAAGACAACAATACATATTAAAACACGAGTACAATTTTAGATTATCTCAATACAGGACATGTTCAATGCTTATGTAATCATCTGTTATTTTTATTAGAACTCGTGTATTTAATTGTGTTCTCTGATGGTCTGATGGACAGATGCATGTCGGAGTATTAATAAAGGGGTTGATTTCTATGCCCATGAGTGTAGTGTAAGGTTATTGTTTGAAACATGTTATCTGAGGTACTGGTAACAATGAATCAGCTTAAGACATTAATGTATCATATTCTAAAAGCCCCGTAATTCATATTTCAGAGAAATATCGCAACGTCGCCTCTGGATGTTGCACGAGTTTACGGTGGGCGTAACTAGGGCGTTTCTAACCAATAAGAAGGTTTCGGGTGGAGCAGTATCGTTACGACGTTGCCAGAGAAACGATTGTTTTGCAAACCACTTGTTAGATCAGCGTCGTCGTGGTTACGACCGCACTGGCCTAGTTTCACTGTGTGTTCTATTGAAAGTATACCAAGCTGCATTATTGACCAGCAGCTTAGACTGTGTAGTCGAAACAAGACGTTGTAGGAAAACTTTTGACACTACTTCACGTAAGTGTGTACAGTCTCTGAAAGACAGTCTTGCTGAGAAGCTGGCAGTTTCTCAGCTAGTCAAGAAATTCGTCCATATTTTATGAAAGCCGAAGGTTCTTTGCCGTGTTTACAGCAGGCCGCCAGTTTTCTCCCTTTTGAGAAGGCCGGTCCAGTGGAACCGGCTATAGACCTTCTGTAATATTTTTTAACTCTCGGGATTTTACGATGAGGAGTTTTTAGCTCCTCGCCCAACCCCGAAGCTGGAAGACTGTACCTTTTTAGCTGTTCGCGACTGCTGGTTCAGTCCACTGTATTCTCAGGCATTCTTCATGGCCGTCTCCTCTCTCCTTCAAATGACGTCACACCAGTTCTACATAGCAAGGAGTGTTTACCATTTTTTGTATGGCTCGACAGCCCTATATGGGCCTGGGCCTCCTCGTTTCGTCGAGGTTTCATGATCGCACACATTTGAGACACACCACAGTCGGTAGGACTCCTCTGGACGAGTGACGAGCTCGTCGCAGAGATCTCTACCTGACAACACACAACACTCACAAGAGACAGACATCCATTCCCCGGTGGGATTCGAACCCACGATCCTAGTAAGCGAGCGGCCACTGGGATCGGCAGTGTTTACCATTACCCAGCCTAATTTCTAATATTCAAGATTCAGATTACCAGTAGAATTTGCCCTATAGTAGCCATAACTTCAGAGATTTTCACCGTCTATGTACGTCTTATTGTTAATACATTACAGCCCCAACATATATGCCTTCATTCAAGATGTAAGCTACATTCAGACGAAAGGTTACTTTCCAAGTACCATTCATTCATTGGCGGTCAGCATGAAACAAACAGGTAGGCCTTAATAATCTATGGATATTTGTTCGTGATCGCTGTGTAATTGTCATACCTCTTACAAAAAATAACCTGTAATTTCAAAAAATGTTTGAAGAACTAAGTCGATTCCTACATTAAATTGAACTATTTTCTCTCGCACATTCGAAGGTGGTACAATAACCCTTTTGATGTTACTGATGGCATGAAATTAAATAGAAATACAGAGATGGGTTGGGTTCTGTTTTATCATGCCGTAGATTTTTTTCTTTGAAAATCAGTCACATGGTTCTAGAGTTAGCCTACTTCAGAGGTCATGTTCTTGGACACTGGATTATATGCCACTGATTCCCTGTAAATAAGAGAAGTATTCGAAGAAAGAGAAATTCCGTATGAAATACATAATTTCTGCCATGATTCCTCTGTGCCTAAATCAGCATTTACTTGATCGCCTTCGTGAAGCTTACAAAATTCTATACCTCTTGGTTATGATCTTTTCTCCATGCCACTGTTTCTTTAAAATACATCCTGTACCGGTAGGGCATAGCCTACAATAGTTCCGAGTGCGTGAGAAATTTATTTAATTTGTTCTATGTTATTACATGCATATTTACTTTAATCTACATAGCCGCTGAAAAATTGTCAGGCACGGAACAGGCCACACGTAAATTACTGCTGATTTTTGGGGTTAAATAAAGTGTTATTTGGCAACTCTGTAATACTGTTCTTTCGATAATTTCAAAATTGTTTTCCTTCTTGGTGTTCAGTGAGGGAACATTTATTGTCCATCGTGTAATTGCCATTACATGAGTCGGTACATCATAGAATTCACTATAAAACACATTACACCATTTTTACACAAGCACTTGATTTGTGAGTAAAAATGAACATAACTAACCGCAGTGCTCTGTGGGATTTAGGCATCCATAAAATTGAAGTGGCACAATGCGCACTGAATTTTACATCCCAGTGGCTCTATTTATGACGCAGTCGGTACCCGTGACGAATCGAACGTCATGAGGGGTAGTGTATTTGAAATGCACAGTGGATTCTCTGCTTATTAGTCTGTTCTATTGTAACCACTGTGGCGTGTAAGTGTAACATATCGGGGGCGTCGCATAGGCAGGGGGAAAAATATTTCCGATGAGTCACTAGTACGCCTAGTGGTTGACTACATCGAAGGCAGAATAAGAAGGAATTTGGGACAGCGTTCTTGAATTTGCCCTTTATGCCTTTACTGAAGGCATTATAAATTGCCGAGCTGTATGTCAGCGCCTATATAACGAAACCTGTGCTGAATTTCTGTCCTTATTCTGTCCCCACATGGCATACAATTCTTGTAGTTCACAATACTGCCGCCAGGTTGCAGTCATTACCGAAAGCGATGTCTCGTTTCGCAGCAGTTAGAGGTTCATATTTGTGTTCTTTGGCCGGTATCTCCATGTAGTAATGCCGCTCCTTTCTGAAGCAGCCTTTCATGCTCATGGCGTGCATATTGAGCGAGGTTGTGGTTGGGTCAAATCTTGATTTAATGTAAAATGTTGTGTAAATTGAGGGACAATGTGGAAAACGTAGATAAGGATGCAATATTTTGTATATTCAGTGAAATTGCAGTAGGTCTAGGCCTATGGTGGATCACTAGAAGATTATCAAATGGTACCCGTTACAGAGACATTAACTTTTTATTTCGAAGGCTTGGTATAGTGCTAGAGGATGTATTAAGAGAAAAATATTGTACAGTATCCTAACTTTTCATCAGTTTGTTTTATTTGTAGGTCAATTTAAATGAAGTACATTAGAGGATTAAAATCTTGGGCGTACATGAACTGAAATTGAGCGTGTTGTAATAATGACGAAGTAACAGCTTTAACCGAAATTTTACATAGCCTATTAGTATTTATTTTTCATCTGGGTTACAGATCAATCGACAACTGACTATTAAAGCTGAAGTTGTGATTGAAAGAAATGTACACTTGGGGACATAATCTCTGAAACAGTGTGGGGTGAAGTACAAGAGGACAGCAGAAAAGGGCAGAGGAGAGAAAGAATGATGGTTTACCGATGGGACTAGCTACAGGAGCAGACAGCCAGCAAATACCTCAACACCACCCCCCACAATAGGAGTTGCCGTGTTTCTTGGCTGGGGTGTTAGAGGTGGGACCCAAAATGTATCTCTGTTCTTTAGTGCAGAGTGAGGGTCGATAATTTCGATGGAGTTTTTTTTAAGTGCCGGTTGAAATTTTAATGGACGTTGTACTATTAGGCCTGTTTTAATAATTAGCGTAAAGAAATTGTTGTCCACTTGGGTGCACGTTACATTATGTTCCGCCGTTCTTAATTTTCAGTTGGAGTTGACAAAGGCAAAACAGTAGTAGTATTAATAACAACTCTGTTCAATTATGTTTGTGTTTTTAAAGTGCTGTGTCAACAGCCTAGTGGCCAAAACGGAATCAGCAGAAGGTACATACAAAAACAGTGACAGAGGAAAAATAGTACGAATGAAAATAACACGTATGACGCCTGCATAAATACACTTTGAAAGAAATTTATGACACAACTACCTCAGTATCAGCTATAAAATAATTCAATTCAATTCAATTCTAGTTTATTGATGTGCCGAGTCAACAGCCAGATGGTCAATTACGGAAACAGCACAACATACAAACACAAATAACAACGGACAATAAACAGGACAAAATTGAAACAAACATAACCAAAACAAACAAACAAATAAAAATTACTTAAATAATTAATAAGAACACCTTGAAATAATGTAATAAAGTATCACATCTGACTAAGTATGACAATTTCCCTTCTAAAGACATCCAATTTATTACAAATAGAATTTGCCGCAGTTACACACCGGCCGGAGGGACAATTTTTATAAAATGACCTAACATGAATAATAATAATAATAATAATAATAATACGTCTAAGGGGCCCAGTTATACTGACAGTATTTTATTTAATGATAAGTCGAAATATGTTGCAGCATTTAAGACTCAGACTCCAATACACGGATAATTTTGAAAGTTAAAGCGAGCATCACTTAATGTTAAGTAATAAAAGAGTAAGTACTGCATTAAAATTAAAGAGGCCATTAAGAATACAATATGCCTTTTTAAAACCAAAATCAAAATACGTTTTATTATTGAATTTTAAACTTCATTGTATGGTTATCTCTCTGTGCTGACGTATATTGTACTTTACGGTCCAGGGATATCAAACCTTTCTAAACCGTGAGGGAAAACATTTAATGAAAGTTCGTGACGGATTTCATGCGCCGCGGGGGCTGTCTGAAACCCGTAATTTAGACCACATGTTATGCCTATGACAACCAACCTCATGCAGTATTATTATTATTATTATTATTATTATTTTATGTAAGGAAAGTATAAAAAATTGTTTCCTGTGGAGTTTTATATAACGGTACCTTAATTGTTTAGTGCCACAAGAAGTTGCTTAAATAAAATCTGCTAAAGGACTGGATAAGTTGTTTTTCGGACGGGTTGTTACAATCTTCTCAACGCACGGACAATGCTAAAGCTTTCGCATTGGGATCGTGAGCTCTGTGCCGGCCATGGGGGTTCTGCCATTCTACGAATGTGACAGTGGTTCTGGTATGGTATTTCCTGGACTTGGCACATTATTGTGATATCTTTTAATTGGGGCAGCCCTGTTTCAAACAAAACGCATTCACTGAATCAGAAACTGTAAGCATTGCATGTTTATAATGTCGGTGTCATGTTTTTACTGGTCAACACGCGCGCGGTCCATTATTACGTGAGCATACTGGTCTAATCAAATGTGTGCCGGGCGTAAAAACAACATAAATGTCCAATTCGAAGGTTGTTACTTTGAAATAACGGCACTTCGCATATGGGAACGTGAATAGAATGTGTTACATTCCAATGCTAATCTACGATTCATGTCACAATCAATTCGGTCCTCTCTTTCTCATCCCACTGCAAATGCGAATTATTGACATAAAACTATACTACGTTGAATTGGCGTTATAAAATAAAGAACATTACTCTTTTATTAAGGAAATAATGGCGTCTAGTTGAAAACAACCTTGAAGATGAGGCATTGCTTCTAAATTCCTCCGTCTAGATACTGATTATATATATACATATATATATCTTTCTTGATGGCTCGACAGCCCTAGTGGGCCTAGGCCTCTCATTGATGTGGTTTTGAGACCACACTCAGACACACCACACTCGGTAGTACTCCTCTGGACGAGTGATCAGCCCGTCGCAGTGACCTGTACCTGACAACATACAAAACTCACAAGAGATAGACATTCATGCCTCCGGCGGGATTCGGACCCGCAATCCTAACAAGCAAACGGCCGCAGAACCACACATTAACCGCGCGGCCACCGGGATTGCCCGATTTTATATAGATTCAAATCCATGCATCAGAGCCCTTCTGGATAAGCTGATAACACAGGTCTACAAAAAAACTTTTTAAAGCTGTTTTAATTTCAATCACTGATTTTGTATAATTAACACATGCTGATTACAGAAATAACTTCCATTTTGCTGTATCACATCACATTATTTCACAATTCTGAAATAAAGGTATAAAACAAAATATTTAAAATTGCAATGTTGCAATGCATGTATGACATATGAACAACATAAAATTCCAATAACTTGGAGAAAATATGAGCAAGTTTACATTTGTAATAGGATTTAAACATTATGAATAAAAAATAATCATCAGTTACTGTATT
This sequence comes from Reticulitermes speratus, assembly GCA_021186555.1. NCBI lineage: Eukaryota > Metazoa > Arthropoda > Insecta > Blattodea > Rhinotermitidae > Reticulitermes > Reticulitermes speratus. The sequence goes on along the minus strand of JAJKFL010000003.1, from coordinate 41,964,735 downwards.
ACATTTGAATTTTTCACAAAATCAGCAAAAAGTAACACTAAAAGTCACTAAAACATGAATAAATTAAACTGCTATCATACTGTCATAAAAACATACGTGATTTTGCATTAAAATGTCAGTCTGTGTTTCATGTTATGCATTTCAATCAATAGAACCTTTGTCACTTGCTTTGAAAATTTCTTCTGCCAGATTTTCTTTTGTGTGTTGTGTCACATTCATCACGCTTCAGCATCCAGCAGTAGTCCGCCATCATGGATACACTCCATCGCCCCTGGTACCGCCTTTCCATCTCCTTGATGTCTTGGTGAAACCGTTCACCTTGTTCCTCAGTGACTGCCCCTAGATTTTCTGGGAACTGGTCCAAATGCGAGAAGAGGAAATGTAGTTTCAGGCTCATTTTACATCCTAAAACTTTGTATTTTGATTCTGCCTCCAGTGTATGAAGTTGCTTAGGAGGATTAGGCACTGGTATATCAGGGCCATGTGGCACAGGTCTTATGGCAGAAGGCAAATTGGGATAAGTAATTGCTTTCTTATTTTTTGTATTGAAGCCATTCAGTGTACACATACAAAAATAGCAGTCATCAACACGATTTATTTGCTGACGCCATACCTTTGGTATGCCAAACCGCAGGGCCTTCTTCTTTCCCTTTGTCCAGTTTCTTAAATCCTCAACACAAACACTGCACACTGTATGAGGAGACCAAGGTTTGTCCTGGTCACCTACCTTAATTCAAATGTAAGCACGATAGGCAGTTTTAACAAAGTAGGTTATGTTCTGTCTTTGTTTTTTTACCACAAAATTCTTAAAGATATAGCAGAATACAATTGGATTGTTCAGGCACTGTCTTCTTTGCATTGTTTTTGGTACAACAAATACACAAAAGCACAAGATTTGGCCAGGGAAATCACTGTTTTTAAATGTATTGGAATTTCTTGCTCAGCACTAGTTGTAGTACTTGCTATCTAGTCACAGCCATTACCACAGTGAAAAGTGCTGCCATCTCTATGAAATAAGCTGTCTTCTACAATAAGATAATGTTGCCAAATCCATAACTACTTAATTTAGTGTGTCTTTTGACTATGATATTAATGTTCTATTATTGCACTGCAAACGATTTTTTTAAAGTGTTTTATAGAATTACTAAAATTACTAAAAAATGGTATGTGATACAACAAAAGTAATAACATTTCTGGAATCAGCATACAACACTTCATGTAAATCAAGCTTCAAAATCGAAAGAGCAAAATTCATGTAGACCAGTGTAATCGATCAACTCATCAACGTCTTTCCAGCGTTTCATATAACACGAAGGGTTTATCCCATAGTCTACAGAAAGGTAAAGGTAAAGCAATCCCATTACAGGCCTGGACAGGCCCTTAGAATTCCAGGAGGTTGAGGCTCCCAGATTTCTAGACAATCGGCACATGAAGGTGGTAAGGTTGTCAGCCCTACGCACCGGTCGCCTTTACCCCCGGGAAATACTCTGGTACTCATTTCTGTTAGAGGCTGAGGCGACCCCAGGGCCATAGTGCGGCCGAAAGGATTATGCCAATGAAAAATTGCAGTGAAACCATCGGGAATCAAACCCGCGACCTTCCGGCTTGTAGCGCAGTGCCTCAACCAACTGCGCCACGGCGTACCCCCATAGTCTACATAAGAGCCCGATAATAGACTGTACCTTAACCCAGATTAAATCAGCCCACACCTGCTGACCTCTATTTGACTATTTAAGACTAAAAGTATCCTACGATGTACATGTAGGTCTCCCAAACAGCCTTTACCGACTAGCATTTTGTATGCATTTCTTAACTCGCTCGTGACGCGAACACGTCGTACCCTATATGTTCCTCGATATATCTGCTGTAATAATAGACTGCTTTGTGTGGATCACAACTCGATATTCTATTGACATTTATAATCAGACGCTATATGTGAAACAAACATAGGTGATTGTACTATAGGATGTACGAGCGTGTATGGGCAAAGCGTACTGAATGTATGAGAGTGGAGGTGGGCTAATATCACAGAGCACAAATGTGATAACTTTTCATCACACAGCTTGTGTTATGCACATGGTTTTGCTACTGAGACACGATATAGTGTCAGGAATGAAAGCTCCAGTTGTGTATTTTCGGATCGGACACCATGGAAATGGGATATATTGTAAAGCCGCCGTGTAAGGTCTGTTTCCTATGACGTATTGAACCGTGTTGTGTGTTATGTATTTTATATATAGAAATGTTAAAATTTCTAGACTTTTATCCTCACACGTTTGACTTTAGAAGAATTTCTTGTTTCATGTAAGGGCGTTCTTGATAATTCCGCCTGTCTCCAACTGTGCGTGACAGTATTCACTTCCTGCTCTAACTCTGCATTTTGCATTTCACCGTCGTCAAGTTTTAGAGGAAGCAAAGTTCTGCGCATTATGTTCGTGTACCACCAACGGGAGCCCAAGTTAATAAATGTGGGTGGTACGAACAAAGAGTACGCGATATTTCAGACAAGTACACATCATTGACTAGGAGTGAAACTTATGCTGAAAGCCCTTTCTCAACAGCGAAAGTAAGAGATGGCCTAGCAGGTACGAGGGTTGTTCTGTGTAGTATTACACTACAATAACCACTAACTAGATATACAGGAAATGGAAAGGGGAAAATATCTATTTATGGAAATTAAAGATCTGCAACTCGGATACTATTCCAGTTATATACGAAGTTGTCCCAATCGAGTCCCATACTCTTTCACATGGAAGTACAGGATAATGATCTGAATATATTTTAATGTATTTTATCTCATGGTTGTATTTAGTTTCTGCTCCCAAAACACCCATAGTAGGCTACTGCAGTGGTTGAAATCTTAACTGCACAAAAGGAAACTTTTTTTTGTGGTGAAGGGCCCCGCAGCAGATGCTACGGACGCACCGCAGCCATGAGTCTTATTGTGCAACCCTGTGATGAAGTTGATTAATTTTTTTCGTTTTTCCGTATAATGGAGCAGCGGTGAAATGAAACTGACAAGGAAAACCGAAGTACTCGGGGAGAAACCTGTCCCAGTACCACTTTGTCCACCACAAATCCCAAATGACCCGGAATCGAACCCGGGCCTCCGCGGTGAGGGGCCGGCAACTAACCGCCTGAGCCATGGCACGGCCCAAAGGAAACTTTTTAATGTGGTGTATGATAGTCTTTGAGTATTTTGTATTGCCTGATGATGGCGTTTTAAAGAAGCCGAAACTTGTTGCAGTAAATTATGTAGCAAAGTACCATCAAATGTTGTTGTGACTGACTGTCTTTACTTCTAAGCGTATGCTGAAAGTGATGTGCTTTGCTTAATGAGAGCTGTGGCCGCTTTATGATATTTCATAGGGATATATGAGTAGAACGTGTAAAGTATTTAGAATTACAACACTTTTTTTTTTAACTAGACACATGGAAGGAATCTATATGTAAAGTGTGTCCGTCATATCGTGTGTCTGTTTCAAATCTTTGTGTTTTTAACACCTAGAGCTATAGAAGCATATATGAAAAATTAAATAAAGGAAACTGAATATTTACCCTTGTTTTTAATGCAGTTCGATGCCAGTAAATGAGATTTCTACAAGCAGGTTCGAAAGTATAGCCACCTCGATCACCCGTCCACGCTTCACTATTTTTACCAGTAGGTGTACGTAACACTGATTATTCGAAGTGAAGAATCGAGACTAAGTATGCCTATCCCATTCTCTTCCAGGCGTCGCAAGAACTGCAATAAGAATGGAGCGTGCGAATGATAAATTGGTCTCAAATTGAACTTTACTACCAGAGAGGCAAACCTTCGAATTTGTCCTTTATTTTAATGTCTCACTGACATGTCTAACACCAATTTGTACAAAGAAACTAAGGTTGAAAATCGAAATGAAAGTTTAAGCACTCATTGTATAGATAGCCGAAATAATTTTGTTCTTTTCAAAAGGACAAAATAATTTAATTCAAAGAGAATGTGATTTAGAATTCTCCCGCCTCTTTGCACAAACGTGAGTTTACGAACATGGAGTTGTTTACATGTTCTCTCGTGCTGGGGTGCCTGGATATTGATTAGAAATCTTCAAGTGACTGTCATTTAGTATTCTGGTGCAGTTTACTTTGTAAGAAGGACTAGGTGTTTCTTTGTGTTTCAGCTTTTTTCTCGTGATTTCGACGGCTTTACGCATTACCATGGTGCTCGTGCACTCTTCAAACTGTCTCCCTCTTTAATAGTTTGAGAGGAATTTTACACTCTGCCAACAGTGTCATTGACCTGATTCTTCATTCAACACGTATTATTACTCCTATAGCTTTCGATGCTGACGCGTGTCTAACCCCCACACAACACGGGTTATTGAGTAACAGTGTCTAGTAAGAATTAAAACCTACAACATTTATATTTCTTGGACAGCTTGTTCTTGAGAGTATGAAATGTGGTGCTGGAGAAGAACAGAGAAGAGTAGTTGGACCGATCATGTGAGAAATGAAGAAGTATTACACAGAGTCAAGGAGGAGAGGAATATCCTACTTACAATAAAAAGAAGAAAGGCTAACTGGATTGGTCACATCTTGCGTAGAAACTGCTTTCTAAAACACGTGATTGAAGGAAAGTTAGAAGGAAGGATAGATATGACGGGAAGACGAGGAAGAAGGCGTAAGCAGCTACTGGATGACCTTAAGGAAAAGAGAAGATATTGGAAATTGACAGAGGAAGCACTAGATCGCATCCTGTGAAGAGCTCGCTCTGGAAGAGGCTACGGACCTGTCGTAAGACAGACTACAGATGAATGAATTTTAGTTATACACATGCAAACGTCCGATTAAGTAATAAATAAATCTTTTTAATAATAAGAACCTAACTTGACATTTGAAGATTAACATTTACCAAAATCAGGCGTGTCAAACTCGCCTGTGCGTGAAGGAGAAATTTAGCTAAGTTATTTGAGTGTGAGCATTCCGTTCGTCTGGGATATGACGCAGCGTCACTGGATAATCGAATCGCTACGTTTGGAATGTAAGCAGTGCCTTTATCTGATCTTCGCGTAATGAAACTGTCCAGTGATGTTGCAACTTCACACGTAGCTTGACTTATAAAATGAAGAATTCTTGTAGCTTGAAGTTGGAGGAGGAGGAGGAGGAGGAAGCGAACTGTGTGCAACTTTCCTATTACACATTCGCGCATGTATTCGACTCTTGCAGGAAAAACATCTGTAACATTACGTATTTACAGCGTGCTTCTTTGTAACTCGTCAAGTCCTGTGTTGCAAGTGTGTTCTGTAGTTTAAAAGACGGCTATTTAATTTGCAAAGTGACTCTGATTCATATGTACAAAATGAAGTTGCAGTTGCAATTTCTATTAACTTAGGCGTAATAAGACTCTAAATAAGTAATATATACAGAATCTTTGTCGAGACCTTGAGGAGAATAAAATTTTATAGATGTAGTCCGTAGAGAATGGTAGTATTTAGAATGATATAAAGGAAACAGGGCTTGACGGTTAGAAGCACATTCATTGTGATGACTGAAAGACCGTCCTAAACTGGATAATGAAAATTTGGTTTCTGTGAAAGGCTCAAAACCTTTGTTCATTTCATTGCATATCTTATTGTATTGAGGACACAACAGTTTAGGATATCGCGTATAAATTAATTGCTTATTTTATTGTTATTGAAGTAATTTCAATATGAAGAATTGATAATAACTTAATTTTAAGTGCACAATTTGGACAACTGGTTTTTCGGAACGCGGCCACTTTGAAATATATTCATCTGACCCAAACAAAAATAACTACCCCACGTTTCTGCATAATGCTTTTTCTGAGAATAGTGTGGACAACAAGTTAATGTTTTCCTTACAAACACAAGTACTGCACCTAGCTGAGCAACGAAACTTCCTTACTGCCAGCGTAATTTCTGTGTCGCCAGACATTTCCAATCTCAGCTCTCAGCAGTTCCCGGAGATGAACAGTCAAGGCCCCCTGTTAAGGGTGCTGTGGCGCCCACAGGCAGGGGGTTAACACGGTTCTTTGTTGGATGTTTGACAGCTTGTAACAACCAGAGAAGGTCATAACTTTGTGTAGGCATATGTAACATTCATGTTTGGAAGAAATACATGTGTATTATACATGCTATATAAAGTTCTTGGTTGAATCCGTGTTGGTAATGATAGAAATATTTTCCTGAATATCTGCTTTTGAAAGGATAATTTAGAATTCCTGGCGGGGGTTCAGTTTGAGCTGCTGTGCGAAGGAATTGTAAGAAACCGTGCGGTTCAGTATTTTGATCATCGTCTTCTGTGGTAATAATTTGACAAAGCTTCTGACACACGTTAGGGGGTTCGCAATGCAGAAATGTAGCAGAATAGTTTCGGGTTTTGAAAGAAACCCGAATAAGTGAATGTGAAAACGATGTTTATACTCTTTACAGAGTATATAAAATGTTGATGTGAAGGTTGTCTGCGAGTCTGCAGTGTCTGCGTCACGTCAAAGGCCGGTGGTTACCTGGCGAAAAACGAAGCATTTATTCAATAATGTGTGCTGTGTGACATTACCATTTGTTTGCTAGACGTAAAGTGCCGTGGTGGATAACTACCAACCATCGGTATGCTAAACGTTATGGTAAGCTCACGCAACAATAAAATTATAAAAAACACTCAATACTACAAAAGAAAAGCTTTATAAATATTATAATAAAACGTGTATAAGTAATAACTGTAATATATTAACAAGATTTATTTGCGTAATAATTTCAGATGTCTTGATATAGGACATCCCGTTGCTGTATCAGATCACAAATGTATATTTAGTCAATTATCAATCACACACACAACAACAACAAGCTAACTGTAAACGTTTTATGGCGACTAGTTTCGGCTCTAAGAACGAGCCGTAATCAGGCCACTATACAAGAACAGAAAAGCAGAAAACTCTGCAGGTCATGGATGGAGATCTCCCCCTTCACATCAATAATACATTGTAAATATATATAAAAGATATAAAATTTATATGAAGCCTGAGCAAAAAAATATAAATTATGTAGTTGTATAACGTATATTAAAAGTTTGTGAATATAATAGTATGTCAAAATTAATAAAATCATTAAGGTAAAGTGTCAACTGTAAGGTTCGAATTGTATATAAGCTGTACTTGATGCGTATGTAATGTAATACGCTTTCGGCACCATCCGAGTTATTGGCGGAAGAATATGTCACGAGCGATTTTCTTTTGCAAGTCTTTAAGGCAGAAATATTGTAACCATAAGCCTCTGGTAGGTTATAATCTTCTTGTTGGACATTCCGAAGGTTTCTTTATCATAATGTATGTTTTAGATGTGATGCTGAACGCGTGTAAATATTTATTGCATGATATTGTGCCGTGTCTGTGAGGTCCGTGTGTCTGCGTACTGCAGCTACAGGCGACTGCTGATGATGGCTCGATAAAGAGTCAAAACTAGTCACCAGAAAACGTGTACAGTTAGCTTGTTGTTGTGCGTGTTGTGTGTGACTGATAACTGAGTAAATACACATTTGTAATTTCAGATATAGTGCATCAAACAGTAGAAATATAATGAGGAGTAAGTAGAAAATTTTCTGAATTTTAACAATAATCAGCATTCTTTGAGATCTTGTAAACTTTAATAATTTATCACGGGAAGACCGTGGAAGTGTAGATTCCCTATTGGAGATCCTGCAAGATCGAAATATGTCGCAATAAGATAAGGGTGCTACACCCATTTCTGTGTACCTGGATGGCTGTTATTTTATAATTACTGCAGTTAATGTACACGGCCGTCACAAGCCCGCACAAAGTAGTCACATAACACTGAATAAATACATCTACGTCTTGTCAGATAACCATTGTTTTTGGTCGGGATATATGTAGGGTCATTCACTGGTAGGCCAAACAGCTTGCTCCGTGTTCAGCTGGATTCGCAATACCAGCTTATTGCAGTTGGTCTGTATTCTTCCACTGGTTCCAGAATCACTTTACGACTCGCCCAGCATCGTATCTACCAAAGTGAAATCGTTCTGTCGGCTTACATTACTGTGTGAACTGAAGCTTTGTAGTCAGTTTTAATAGAGGCTTAATGAAACCTTATGTGGACGTACCCTTTACGTTGTAATTAGTGTATGGTATATTGCACGATGCTATCACCATCTCTGGCAGTATATCGGAGAATAGTGTGATTGTTAATGAATGTGAATGTTAATTGGAAAGAATTTGTAAAGAAGTGGCCATGGCCTAGTTAAGTTACTATTACAGCAGTATATGGAGAGTGAGGAAAACCACGAAACACATCAGTCAGTTTAGCGGTGAAATGGCCGAATCTCGAACCGGGAACTTTCCGAATACAATTATTTTACGGCTTAAGCACGATATAAATCCTAAGGATTAAAATTCTGGGGGTTATTGCTTTTATTATTCTTCGCAGCCTGTAAGTGTGCAATTAGGCAGGCCTGCTCAATCTGTCCGAGTATCTCGCCGTCAACATGATGTTGTGTTGCCCGTGGAGGCATTTGAAGTGAGAAAACGTCTTTCAACCCTTTCTCTGGGAAAGCCGAGATACAACTCGGAGGCAGTTTTGAATACTTCCCGGCTGTTTATGTATGGAGACACATATGACGCTGCTAAATCATTTTGTAAACCTGTGCTAAATGTAGTGAAGCCCTATTTTAGGTTGTGAATTGCATTTGTATCAATTTTTATGTTATTGTCAATATATTTTTATTGCTTATGATGTATACAAAAGTAATCGGGTATAAATAGTACACGTAATTATACTTCTACGTATTCAGTTCTTCATTTGATGGATCGAATTTACTGTTGCCCGCATGCAGGCCAAATTTTGCCGAAGTTGCTCGTAGCATATGCAAAGTTGAGCGGGTCTGCCGTAGGGAAAGAACTATATTTGGAGTGTTTTGGAACAAAGATAACTCTCACGATATTGTGTCACGTAATGTCGCCCCCACCATCGTCATCATCATCATTATCACCATCACCATCATTGTTATCACCGTCATCATAATCTCTCTCTACTTTATGTGTGGTTTTGAAGTTGTAATTTTTTATAAAGACGCATAAATCCTAAGGCAATAATTACAGCCGAAAATCCGTGGAGATTGCAACACTAATCACTCTTCCTACTTGATTGGATGATGAAGTGAATATAATGTAGGATCTCCTACAGCATCTTTTCTCCAACAGTAACCCCACCGTAGTACAGAATTTGCATAGTAATTGAAAGTTGAGGATATAAAAGCAAAGGGAGGGACGGACCGCGGCGTAACAACAATCGATGTTTTGTATAGGACCCGTTCCTTTTAGAACAGCATCAACTGCTCTACAGAAACTCCACCCACATTTTGGAGCTCTGTGCATGTATGAACAGCAGTAAAGTGTTTATTGTTGTTATAATGAAATGCTTCTGTTGTGAAGGCTGTGGATAGTGTCTTATTTGTTTCTGCACTGAAGTGGGCTGCATGCTGAAAATTTGGTGGCCTGTGTCTGTAGGCTTCGCTGAACGTGGGCCAAATGAGAAAGTAAGTAATGTCTGTGCTGTCAGTGCTTCTTCGTAAAATTAACAGCAGTATTCACATTGAACGCCGATCCCAGTGGCCGCGCGGTCTAATGCGTGGGTCTACGGCCGCTCGCTTACTGGGATTGTGGATTCGAATCCGCGTCGGGCATGGATGTCTGTCTCTTGTTAGTGTTGTGTGTTGTCAGGTACAGGTCTCTGCGACGAGCTGGTCCCTCGTCCAGAGGAGTCCTACTGAGTGTGGTGTGTCTAAAAAGTGTGTGATCGTGAAGCCTCGAAAAATGAGGCGGCTTAGGCCCCCAAGGGACTGTCGAGCGATTGGGGAAAAAAATTCATATTGAACACATGACGTGATACAACAGCTTCATTCCAAAAATAACTGTATTAATTCACACAGCGTAGACAGCCACGATAATATGAAATAATTTAAGAATTGTTTTATGTAGAACAGTAAACAGTTCAATTTCTTTGATGTGACTGTTTCAATTGTCTTTATGAGCATTCTTCTTTCCATGAGACCAAAACCGTATTAACGCCTGAACTGCTAATATAGCTAAGGATTTCCATATTTTCCGTGCATTAGATGATTACTAACACAGATGTGTTTATGTACACAATATAGGCTACATCTTCATCTGAACGTAACGGTACTGCATTCGTACAGTTGCAGTGACAAAATGCAGTTGATGTTTGAATGCAAATTTAATATTGTATTGCACCTTTCTATCTACATATAAATTACGCCAGTTGAACACATTCTCGATAATTATAATTTTAATTCTGCAAGTTTTCATCGGTATTTATATTGTATATACAGTTGAAATCAGTTATGTCATGAAAGGGACTATATATTTTGTGTTGTTATAAACGAGTGTTGTTATAACCGAGGATTATGTATAATGTTATGGGTAACACTGAGGAATTAATTGGTACCACAGCATATCTGACGCTATAGACGTGATGTCGCGTAAACCGATGTCGTTACAACCGGGTTCGACTGTATGTAACCTGCTACTATGTCCTGTACACACAACAGTTGCATTTTCTAATAATGTTACACATTGTGTTTTATTGATTTTTTCTCTTGTATTTTGTTTCTCACTGATGATGGCCAAGAAAGGGCCGCAACACGTAGGTCTTATATATGATAATAATAATAATAATTATTATTATTATTATGTAAGGAAACTGACTACAAGTGCATTATGTTTGACATTTGTTAGTAATATGCGTGTGTAGCTCTAATATACTTCGGGATGTTCGTTGTTATGCAGGCCCACCTGATTCGCACTTCGCGCTGTTTGTTCTGTGGACTACCTCATTTTCTTCAGGCGAATACCGTCACAGCGTCGGACAAGAAGCTACTGTCGATATTGCCAGAGTATTAAACTCTCATCCATTTCTCCATTTCAACTGTCGCTATATAACTTTTGCTGTTGAATCCGTGTCATTGAAAAGATCTAGCATAATCAACCACATGAGGAATCCTCTTTGAGAAGCTAATAATTGCTAAGATAGTTAGTAATTTGCCACCCCTTATGGAGCCCTAATTTATTTTACTTTTTTTCGCTCGACAATTGAACCATATACACAGCCAATTGGATCTAGTCCATGTTACCAAACCCTGTTCATTTAAAATGTATGTTAATATTATCCTTGCATCTATACCTCGGGTGTTCCAAGTGGAATCTTCTCTTCAGATCCCCGCACCAAAATGTACACAGTCATTCTCTGCCCTACTTCGTAGGTCACTTTTATAATACTTAGTAGCGAGTGGACCGTGCAGATTATACAGCGTATTGATATGCAACTTATTACCCTGTAGACGACAGTAAACATAGTCTGCGCATCTCACGTTTAGCAGATGTTGGTGAAAGTAATGTTCAGGGATTTCAGAAATTTTGACCGACTGAGAATGTATAAACCTCGCTATGCTCGTGGAAAATTTGCTTCCATTCGACAAGTGTGCGAAGGGTAAGACAGTGATAAAGGTGACAGTGATGATGATGCGGTTTGTTTGATGGAATGACAATTAACGGATGAGTAGGCGGACTGTCCATGCTACAGCTGCGTTTTACTGTCAAATTTCTTGCGAATTCTGCAACTTTTGTACTGACTTTAATTGCATGTGTGTGAAATCATAACAACCCCTACCATGTTAATGTTGACGAATTGCTACCATTAGCGTTATTAAATCCTGGTAGAGAGAAGTGAGGTTATGTTACGTGAGGTCTACTAATATCGGTGGAACCATAGGAACTAACACGTAACTATGGCAACGTCGCTAGAAGTCACGTGACCAGTATTCGACGGCAGCGTTGATAATGGTCATACCCGTCTGTGATGAAGCAGCGGCATGAAGTTGATACAATGGGTACAAGTGGGCCATACTGTAGTCCAGAGCAGTTTCTTTGTGCCGAAGGCTTTGGGGATACTTCTTTAGCAAAGTACTGTATTCAATGAAAGCTACTCTGCCTGATTGGTTTCCCGGCTAACAATAGCTGATCCAGAGAAAGTCACTAGGAAATGGACAGGGTGGACACTAGCGGTGGAGTCGCCAAAATGGTTTCGGCAACAGGATGCTACAAAATAATTCTGCCTTTGATGTTTGGGGAAGTTTCAGTGGGTCAGAATACAGAAGCACACTGCAATACAGCTATGTTACTTAACAGACGTAAATAACGCTGAATACGCACATCATTTTGGATGTTACGCCGTGTAGACAGGTAAACAGTTGTACCGAAGTCGATGGAAGAATCTTTGTTGACCCTGAAGGTGAAACACCACTGTCCGTCTAAACGGTACTTATCATTGTAAATTGAAGTTGTTCGACATATAGATATAGGTGAGAGGTCAAAATCACGCCCCGAGAGCTTTACGCCCGGTACCCGTTGAAGAGGGGACTAGGTGGGCCCCAGAGTCGGTTTGGACTTTTTGGAGAGGAGAAAATTGTTTTGCTACTCGGAGATTATATATGAGTGTACACGGCGTAAAAGTGTCAGAAATCTGAATCTTCGGCAGCACCTGTGTGAAAACCTGAAATCTCGTAACTGCACTCTTGGGAGCAACTTGAAAGGTCAAGTACGAATTTATGGTTTATTTAATGACGAGGTGTAGGGTTACAGGAAGTGATAAGTAGGAAAGGGGGTACACGGTGACGCAGTTGGTCGAGACACTGCGCTACAAACGGGTTCGATTCACAATGGGGCTATTGAGGTTCTTCATTGACTTAATCCTTCTAGCCGCACTGTGTCTCTGGGGTGGACTCAGCCTCTAACAGTAATGAGTACCAGGGGATATCTCCTGGAGAGTAAAGGCGGCTGGTGCGTAGGCTGACAACGTTGCCACCTTCAAGTGCCGATTGTCTAAAATGTATGGAAGCCTCAACGTCCTGGAGCCTTAAGGGCATGCCCATGCCTGTACAGGGATAGCTTTACGTTGTTAGTAGGAAAGTATATGAAACGAAGGGCTTGTGTACTAATTCTTGGTACTGTCCCGGTATTTGCTTGGAGGGGCTGAGCGAAACCACAATAACCCTAATTCAGGGCCAAGATTTGAACTCGGTACCTCTCAAATAAAAAGCATGACCTCAAAATTCGGTGCTTTGCTGTCATTGGCGACTTTATGTTGCTTAGTGACAGAATTCAAAGAAGGGAAAGTCCGACGCCATTTCTGTTTATCTCAGTTCTCACAAGATTCTAAGTTTTTACGAGTGAAGTGTTGCGAAATATTAGCCTAGCTTGTGCTATTGTACAGAGGTTATGTATAAGTACCATTCTCTTTACAGTATTTTTCATAAGTTATTTATACCATATTTCGTTGTGTTGTTATCCCTTTTAAGCTTAATGGTTACTTTATGCTGCACCTCATTAAACATTTCTACGTTTTCCCAAAGAGTAGGCCTGCAGTTATGTTGTCTTTGTTTCTCAGAAACACACAGCGACTGTTTCCCTACATAGCATTTAATGGTTAGTTTTCCTAACCCGGAAGCAGTGTCTTCAGTGCGCGCTACGAACTGAATCTTTGAACGTATTTCACGTTAGTTTTCGTCCTTAAAGTATTTTTATTACCCCGCACATCAGATAATTCCACAGAGGCGAGAACTTAGCATTGGTACTGCGATAGCACTCGGTCCTGCAGAAAACTTACACATATGGAAACCAAACAAGGTAAACAAACCATTATAAGAATAAACACATTCTTAAAAAGTGTGCGCTGCCTTACACAGTTTAGATGATTTTTAATTCTTCTGTCCTAACCATTCATCATCATCTTGTCGTTCGTCGTTTTAACATTTACGTAATCAGATAAGAAAGGGTGACGCATGTGTGGAGACACAAGACGTGGCACAAGAAATATTGTAAAATCCCACGCTTAGTTGTTCATAAATAGGCTACGTGTCGGAAAATCTGAAACGAACAATAGCAAGGACCTACACGTATTGTAATGAGCGTAACAAAATAAATGTTAAACCTACGTAAATCGACGGTAAGTAATAACTGCTGATCTGTAGTGTCTAAGGGCCGGCTGTTGTGGACAGAATAATAGACACTCGGTGTACATACGTAAAAGACTCAAGTTGATCTGGAAGAACTAGATATTTGCTCGTGATAGTTCCGATTTAAACATTACTGTCTGTTGCCCAATATTTTACGTCTTAATTTTGTAAATTATACTTTTTGTGCAATGCATTTTCTCTCGTCTTATCCAGGGGGAAATCCATTCGTCTTCTGTGCCCCTTTTCATAAGAATGTAAGTGGCAATTTTCGAATATGTTAAACTTCTTTCCCAAATTTGGTAAACATATATATCAGCGAAGTTATAATTTTATTTCTGACGTAAATAAATTACTGTCGCCATGTGCGTGTTAGTTTCCTATAGGCATATGCACTTTGTATAATCGCTGTTGCCTGTTTCAGTTTGGCAGTTATTTAGTGTGCGGTACGTACTTTGTCATTTAATGACTCCCTCAGAATTTGAAAGTAGACATACCCGCATTCATTTCATAAAAATTTAATAATTCAGTATCTCCATAGTTAAACGTCTACTTGCTTCCTTTATCATCACTTCCAGAAGGAAAGGTTTCGAGAAATCTCGGCCACTGTAAAAAGTATATCTTTTATAGCCCTTTCTCTGATCTGACCACAAATCTCTTTCTTGAAAATTTTTCCCCTAAAATCTTACAAGAAAGTTGTAATGGTAGCTTATAAAGTTTTAAGAGGTACTTTTATTATTAGTAGTAGTTGGGATGAAAAAATATAATATCATTTTTATGGACTTTTAAGAATCTTTCCTCAGTAGTTACCCTTGGAGGTTTCGGAACTAATATGGAGAAGGTTTACGACAAGAACAAGCGCACTTGCGTAAATCTGTACCGTGACGTCATTCAGATGGCTTGGTGCCTGATGAGTACTCCGACTCGCTGCCTCTACTCTAAACGATGATGTACTTTGCAGCATCTTTGCAGATTTGGGCTATGTATATTTACGCAATAGGTAAAAAACATGTTTCTACCTCACTATTTTAATAGACATACATATCTATTATTGAATTAGATCATAATCTGCCTTACAAAATATCATTGGTTTATGAGAATGTGAGACACCGGTGATGTCGCAGCCACCGGTTTCCATGGTTACAATCGAGCGTCGTTTCTGTATGACGTCAAAGCTATTGTTGCGATAGTGCTGCTCGATGTGAGGCCTTGATATATACCGCCCGCATCTGATTAACAAAAAAATTCATTCGAGGTTTTCTGAATTATTCTTCACAATGTTATTTGAGTGATAAAACGTAATTTTAATACTCATAAATAGTGAAGAAAAGAAGTTGGAAGACTTTGGTGTTGTTTACAGTTGTTATTTTATTGAATATGTAAAGTTTATTGAAATATTAAACAGTTATGTGATTGACAGTTCGTCTTTCATCTTTTCATAAATTAAAAGTCAAGTTCTGTATGTCTTTATGTTTGTTAGTCTGAGATGGTTTGATATACTTTACTACGAATATAAATTCTTTATTGTCCCTTATTTGTCAGTCTGTTATTTTCGGCGTGTAAGCACGCCAATATCTTAATAAAATATCAGTACCTATACGTGATGGACACAGTATGAACTAAAGCTTGTGATTATAACTAAGGAACATGTTGCGTTTTGAAACAGTAACCGTCTTGAATACAACAAATTTATGACGCCTTCTGAACCCGTATCAGGTGTAATCTGTACTGCGCCATAGTGTCTTAGTAACGTACACGCTGTATTATTTGGGGTCGGTAGAACTTCTTTCTGAGGGAATAGTCAAGACACTTCCACTTTATACGTTTTAGCACTTCCCCTTATGTGACGCTCCAATGGTTAAATAAGAGCGTCCAGTGTGGAATAGGGTTTGTTTTTCCCCACTGTTCATGATAATACGCGATGACACAATACTAACGCACTATTTCACAGCTTCTGTCACCAAACGTTGTCTCATGACGATCGATGGATTATTCCAATAATTTTTTACCAATTATTATTTTCTTTTAAGCTGCCATATTTACGCGCTAACGGCTTTGCTATGACTTCATGGAAATTTGTCTTGTGGAGCGACATAAAATATATTTTTCAATGGCTCGACAGCCCCTTGGGGGCCTAGGCCGCCTCATTGCTCGAAGCTTCACGATCACATTTTTAGACACACCACAGTCGGTAGGACTCCTCTGGACGAGGGACCAGCTCGTCGCAGAGACCTCTACCTGACAACACACAATACTCACAAGAGACATCCATGTCCTCGGCGGGATTCGAACCCACAATCCCAGTAAGCGAGCGGCCGTAGACCCACGCCTTAGACCGCACCGCCACCGGGATCGGCGACATAAAATATAGCTATATCGTAACCATTTAAATATTTTAATCATGGGAAATATGTAACCATGGTGATGAATTTTTACTCCATTACTCACTCACTCACTCATACAGTAAATCATTCAATCAATCAATCAATCAACCTGTCAATCCATCAATCAGTCAATCAATCAACCATGAAGGAAGAAGGAGCAGTTTAACTCGAAATCCCCATCCGTAGCGTATAAACTGCTACATGTCGTACAAAGTTACAAATTACGTAACAAGCTCAGACGTACAGTCAGAATGTCAATAATATACGCACATCCTCACGCATATTCCTTGCAATATATGTTCATGTGGATTTCCTTGCAGACGCGTTTTATGACTTTCTAAAACCATTGGAAGCGACATCTAAAATAGTTCTTTTAGCAGAAAGACCTTCTGTAGCTCTGTTTCAAGCGAATAGCCTATAGTGATCTTAATTTAGAAGGCAGTGTTAATGATTATACAGTTTAAAATGAAAACATTTAAAAATGCTAAATAGCGGTATTTAAAACAAACGTAATAGATTTCACGAAATTGCTGATTGGATAATTTGTTTTGCTTTGTGTTGTGTCACGTTGTGATATACCAATTAATAAGGGAGGAAGAGGTGCAGTCAATAACAAAAACCTTTGCAGTGTGTTACTGTATATTTTGCGGCATGTTTTCATACTATTTACTTAATGTAAGAGTTTAGTATTGTAATACCCTCTACTACCTGATCTCTCAAATTGTCTGTGTCTCTTACATTTTTCCAACTGAAATTTGATTTCACTCTGTTTCGTAACAAACTCAGACATACATACATACATAAGTTTTCAAATTTTACAACTCTGTAGCAAAATTCGCCTTGTATTCGGGAGGTCCTGCTTTCATTGTCTATCTAGATACTGGATATTCTGACAGAGATATCTCCATCTTTTCCTAGGCCCATCCGGGCTAATTTCCGAATTTCCGGTTAGTACCTGAAATCATACCACGATCGCTCAATTCCTTATCATTTACAATTCATTATTTACAGCCGTCTTGTAATTCGATGCTATGTAAACTTAGTAATTGGAAGTAACCTTGTGTAAAGTTTCATGAATACAGGAAGAAGAGTCGAGTGTTCTGATTATACCACATAGAAACTGAGATTGAAAGAGGTGATCATGTTAAAGCAAGGCAGATGGGTATTTATATTAAACAAGTGGGCTTGCATTTTCATAAGTTCTTCATATTAATGACTGGCTTGCCTCTTCACATATTCTTCCTGTTAGTGACTAGCTCGCTCTTCTATATTCTTCCTGTTAGTGACTGGCTCGCCTCTCACATATTCTTCATATTAATGGCAGTTTTTGTGTCTAAAATTCTTCCACTTCTCCCTTTTCTGGTCAAGGATTTAGTCCAATAAATGACTTGTTCCAGTCTTCGTATTTTGTTCATCTCTTTGTTCCTCTCATGCCCGCCCTACACTGTGCTGCTTTTCATAACGTTTGGAGCAAGCAGAAGGCCTCGCCCTAGAAATAGCTCAGTGTCTTCCCTTCTCGCATGCGACTATAAAGCGACAAATAGAATGGCAGTATTTTGTGCGTGTTTGTTATCCTCTCGCTAGGTCATATTTTAATACAATTTTTAACTTCGTTACACACAATATATATAGAACGGCCACCGGGATAGCTTATTCGGTATAGCGACTCGCTACAGACTTGACTGTACGGGGATCGAATGCCGGTGAGAACGAGAGGTTTCTTGCCGTCCAGACGGGCCCCAAGGCCCACCCAGCCGTCTATACAATCGGTACCGGGTATTTCCCGGGGATAACGCGGCTGGAGCGTGGTGCTGACCACTCTCCTTCTAGCGCCGGATTGAGAATTGCTTTGGGCTATGCCTCTACCTCCCTTCTGTGTCTGCATAGGCATGTCATGTGGTGACCGTCACTGTTACAGATATAGAACTCTGTTTATTTCTATATAATACGTCTTTTAAACAAGTTTTGTGCTTAAAAAAAGTGGTTTCCCTGTCCACTCCACGGAGACATATAGGGGAAGCAGAGTTATAGGTCCATTCATTCTTAACCTGAATACTAGATAAAGTTGAATGGTTAATTTCAAGACCTTGCCGCTTTTCTTGCTGGAAGGGATCCTGTTACCCATTGAATAGAGGCTGCATGGGCCCCAGAGATGCTGTGGACATTTTGGAGAAAAGTTTGTTGCCCCTACTGGGATTCGAACCCCGACAGGACAGGAAAGCCCTTCCCTAATTACTATACCGACTACACTAAACTGGCTTCCATACTTTGAAAATGTGGGATGTATAAAATATTAAACTTATGAAAAATATATTGTCTTCATTCCGCACTTCAGTAAATATTGTATTGGAATCGCCTAAAATTAATTGACGTCTTTCTACTCATTGACAAAACGACCATCGTTTCTTTTGCGTTTTAGAAGTTTTTCTATATAACTCATAGGCAAACATCCCTCAAATATCGGACACATTCTTTCTAATAGAATCCATCTTAGTTTTGAAAAATAACATTCTCAGCACCTTCAAGCCTGGTACGTGTGGAAATCGACCCTGCCTCCACCTTAGCACGAGATACCTTTCGATAAATGGCACGAGGATGTCGATGCTAAAGGGCGCCAAAGTCTTCATCTTCCGGCATGTCGATAGTCAAGAGACCCTGTTGGACGTGTAATGTCCTGTATCAGTAAAACCTTATGTAAATAATTTGGTCATACCAGGGTAATGTCTTTTCAATTGCTCCCTTGTGGAGTTTTTCTGAAAATATAATTCTTTTCCGTAGTCTGATAAGCACCGTCCTGCTGCGTGTCTCAAGTTCGCCTCTGTCATTACTGTATGTTCAGTCGAAATCAGTAAAGACAGGAATAACTTTAGAATTATTTCTGTACATGTCCAAATATTTGTTTAGGGTACTGTTAAGAAAGTTGTAAGTCAGTGACATATTAGGCCCTAATACCTGGCATGTTTGGATTGGTGGCGAAATAAATATCTGTATTTTATCGGGAATTGCCAACATGCTGTGACTAAACTATTTCAGATAAACCCACGCTATCTTTAGAAATTTTGTCGAAAAATTTACTAACACTCAAGATAAAATACATTGCGTGCAGACTTATACGTAACCGCCTTGAATTTAGTAACAGAGATTAAGGTACTTCTTTGCAGATTTCATTTCTCTTTTAACGCTCATCAGCAATATAATTCGTAAAATGAAAGCAATTTTATTTAGATCAAACCTGAGGTATTTTAACACACATTCAAATATGGCGTCTGTAGACAGTATTTTGCATGACACAAATTATAGCCTGTCCTTGAATTGTCTGATCAAACGTATCGCGCATGTCAATGTACAGCCCTCGGGTTAGGCATCAAATATACGTAATTTGAGTTTACCTGTCGAAGTAATACCCGAAGTCGGCCGTGCGTGGGTTTATCACCATGGAAACAGAGTGAGGCAGAGTCAGTCTTTTCCACCGGATGAAACAAGGGGTGTCAATCCTATTGTGCTGATTTACAATAATTTAGAACGCAGTTGTAAAGTGTCCCGGTATTAACTGGACCACAATACGGCCTGCTTGTGAAAACATTGGAAGACTAAGTCGAAATATTGTCCCCATGATCTGGTACAATAAACAAGGGTCTCGATTTGGATCCTTTGGTATCCGATTTCATCGACTTCGAATTTATGGCCAATCCGGCTTCAGCTTAAACGTTTTTCTTTCTCCATTTCCATAAACTTCTACAATTGCTGTATTATTACCATTGTCAATAAATATGCAGGTATGAGCAAACCTTGAAGGCGAGACCACTACGTTGTCTCGAAATATCCGGCACCAGTTACACAGTAACGAGGCACCACATTCCAGAAGAACTGAAATTTCAACCACACGGTTGTGAACGCCTTAGAACTCACACAAAATATTATCTTTATATTAACTGTGAATGAATGTGCCAAGTTCAAAATATTATTACGTAGAAAACAGCAAGAATTGTTGTCGTCGGGTCGAATGTAACGTGTCTCTATCTGACTAGACACGTTGTAGCAGAGTACTTAAGGGTCAATGTTGTTTGGGCATACCCTGCTTTTTTTCTCTAAGTTTTCCATTACACTGTAAATTTATGGACGCTAGGGAAATTAAGTAACGATGTTCGATATCTGTAACTCAAATTATAAAATAAAACTCCGAAATTGTTGGAAAATCCCAGTAAAAATATTTTGTGAGTAGCATTCAAAGATTTGCTGCTCAACAAGTACGTTACTTGTCTTCTGCGCTCTTGTGGGATCTTACGCAGCGTAGATTGGTAGATTGGAGATGGGCCCGATAGGTTGTCCCGAAACGTCATTAACACACTACCAATCTACGCAGCGTAAAATCCCAGAAGAGCGCAGATCTCATTTACGCGGCGGCGGAAGCGTGAAATCACGCAAAGTATGTTGCTTAATTTAGCCTCTGTCTGTGCAGTGTATTCCTGTGTGCGAGTGGTGATATCTGACGCTGTGTCTGTGGTGCAAACTGTGCTGCCGGGCTGTGCTGTCAGTGTTCAGTCTGCATTCTCAGCATGAAAAGTCCTGGTGGAGGGTAGAGGTTCGGATCCGGAAGGTTTTGCGTTTCATTCAGTTTTGTTTACCGGAAACACGGAAGCCATAAGGGTCGGTCTGTTTGCTACAGAGTTTGTTTGTGTGATTTCAGATGTTATGAATGTCCTTAGTGTAGGCCAGTAAAGTTTGTGAACAAACAGAAATAATGGTCGTCTATAATAGATGGAGTTTTCCTGTACGCAGTACTGAGAGAAAGCAGGAGGAAAATGTTATTTATATTGACCCATTACAGCAACGTGGGTAACAATATTTACGATCACGTTTTACATTCAGAAGCTCTGAAGTTTGTCCAGGCATAATTTAAGGCCTGTGTGTTTCCGATAACCTCAGAATAAATTCCAATTACTTCCCTACACAGGTTTAAAATTTTGGTATTGGGAACGGATACGTAATATGTCTCCTGTGAGATAAGGGTTGAGTTTTTAAATGCTCTTTGGATGGACTTGAGGCTTCAAAGGTTTAGACACTTGAGAATGAGTACAATTATTTACTTGGAGAGCAAGCAGCGGACATTCTGAGCTGTCCGATTTTAATGTAGTAAGTTATTTTACCTGACATTTAAACGTGAAAGACATAAGAAAACATCAAATGAATGGGAGAAGTGTGCCATTAAAGGAACATAGTCCTGCGCTTTTGATTGTCTCTTGAGCGTCTTTTATCTTGTTACATGTCATTTGTTAGTTCCTGGCCGGTGAAATTTTCAAGCAGGTGGATAAAATCGAGTCATTTGTACGGCAATAGCGGTGGCGGATTGGCGAACGAAACAAAACGCATATCCTGCTCTTGCCTGCTCACGTACTGAATATGCCCATCCGCTAGGCCGGCTAGCTTCTTCGCCTGTCAAGAACTGACAATGACCCTAATTGTATGAATGCTTTACCTTCATAGATTTGTGATCACATTCTTATCAGCAACAAGTATTCAAGTCTGTTGTTCCAAGCACATTGACATAACGAATTGAAAATATTTCATAATAATTGGCTGGAAGGATTGCGATTGATGCCGCTGCTGAAATAAGACTTCGGAACTGCTGACAAGACTGCTACGTTTAGGGAGTGCAACCAGTCGTACATGTCCAGGTGTTTTTCAAATTGAGTCCTCAAGGTTCGAATGTACAGGCTTTTCCCTCCGAAGATGTTGGGCACCTTTGAAATAAACAGTACACCGATTTGACAATACAGAATGCGTCTGCCTGTAGGAAGCGAAGCAAACGATCCGAGATAAGCGTCTAGAGGGCACAAGGGCTTCTTCATTCCCCGGGCACTTGTCGCCCTTAGTAACGAGAATAACGGAACCTCCCTTGCTGCCATGGATACTGACAAGTTGGTTGCGTGGGACACGGACGGGAGGCAGATACGCAGTACATACTGGGGATTGGGGGATTGGAACTGTGGGTGTGTTGATAGCATCATGCATGCCGCGATGGATACATGAGTGGACTGATGGCTGTGTGATTGGACGGGTGGATGGACAGTGGGACGAAGGATAGATATGGATGTCTGAGATGTAATGAGTAACTGGCTAGCTGTATGGATGCTGAATGGCTTGATGCATAAATGCATGGATGTTTGGGTAGACAGTCGTGACTGCAGTCATCGTCGCAATACTCTGGGCAAATCCAAGAGGTCGATGTTGTTATTCTTATAAATATAGGTGAAATGGGGACTGATAATGCATGTAGAGTAAACAAGACACATAGTGTACGTATACCGTAACATTGAGGCTCATTCGCGTAACCATTCTTGCCATGAAAAAGAAATAAGGATTATATAATTTGAGTGTGTGTTTGTAGCCTTAGTTACCCAGCACGCACAGCGTGTGCGCCTTATTATACGAGTATTGTCGTCTGTGGCCTGTCTGGCTCTACCATATTTTTCCACATATCTCTTAGACGGCACGATTTTCGGGAAGAAGTTATTGAACATGAAATGCGTGTTTTGATTTTCTCTACAATTTTAGTCAGGAACATTTATCATTTAAAAGAATTCGGGGAGATGTTATCATAAATGCACGTAGGTCTTCGTGTAAAGTACCCATTATTCTTGTCAGATTTTAATGAAACTTGAATTTTCACGGCGTATTTCTGAAAAACTATCGAATATAAAATTTCTTGAAAATCCGTCCAGTGGGAGCCGAGTTGTTCGATGCGGACAGACATGAAGAAGGTAGTAGTCCCTTTTCGAAGTTTTGGGAACGCGCCTAAAAGGGAACGTTCTGTGGAGGGTTTCCGGAAAATCGAGGTGACGCTGATCATCTGAACACGTGCCGCGTGCATGACCGCGCTGTTTGTAACTCCACAGGTATGCAGACCACAGAGCATGCGCGAAGCCTCTGTTCACATCTGCGAGCATTACGTTCCGGTGACGTTGCCATAGCTGTTGATATTCCTTTGAATTCTGTTTTCAATTTCACTTCGTTTCAGTGCCACAGAGAAGTAGAAAGGCGTATTTATGAAGTACTGTGAAGTGTAATAATTACCGTCAGTTGCAGGCAGACAGATCGTGGAATTTAATACTTACTGCAGCCGTGAAAATGGCATAATAATATTATACCTAATATTAGTAAATATTAAGGCGCTTAAATCGTAAGAGAGGCCATTATTACTAAGAAGGTACTCGTTCCCACGCAGCTAACACTTTCGTCACCATATTCACCAACATGCACTATCAAATCCTCTGCTGAACCATCTCATACCTGTTCATACCCTCACAGCTGTGTTTAAATGCAGGAAGATAAAATATTGTTTAGAACTGTAAAAATATTTAATTGATTTACATTTGAAACATCTTTAGTAATTTTAATCGACAATATTGTATTTTAACTCTACACGTGCACATCCTTCATAGAATTTATATACCTGACTGATGATGACCTTGTAGAGGTCGAAACGTGTAGGAGGGACGTGAGTGACAAGTGATTATTGATTATGCAGTTTTTTTTTGATCAAATACTGTAATATAAGTAATAATTTTTGTGTTGTTGTTGTTGTTGCTGCTGTTGTTGTAGAGTACGAAGTATGGCGTGATTAGTTTGTCTCAAGCCGTAGTCGGTACGCCGAAGGTTTCAGATATAACAGATCGCCTGACTGCTTTAACGACAAGAGGAATCTGCATAAACGTTACTTAATCATGCGAAACAGAGCAACTCACACCCTCCTTGAACTTCAGTGCAAACAACAGTGATGATCAATAATTGCATTCCATTCTATTCATTAATAGCACGTATATGACTTATAATCTTCTCTTCATGTTAATTATACGAGGTTTTAAATCAATAATTTTGCACATTCTTCGTTTTACAGCTTTGAGGATCCTGTAATATTTTACTGTTCTGGCTTATAGTACAAGTTACTCGTAGTTACATGAAAATTCTTACTCTAAACAGTTTGGGGACAGGTGTAAAGAAGATAGTACTAGTACGTAGTTAAGGGATATTTAGGTCTAGACTCATAGAAAATATTAAGATGATTTCTAATTGAGACTGTGTAGTTATAGGCGTTGTTTGTCACACATATCGTGGTTTAAATAAAGCTGTCGATTTGTTGCAGGTTATTAATACTGTGATAGGAAAAATTGTGTCTCAGTCTGTACACGATTGGTTGTAATATCACGTGTATATGTGGTTGACTCTTATTAATACAGGTGAGGTGAGAATGGGTCCGAATTAATTGCTGCCCTCAACCTTAGGCTGATTATTAAAAATACCCTTTTCCTCTCCATGTATACGCACTGTTGGTTAATATCATAAATTAAGGTCAAATAACTATGTGCACTTTGTGCTAACGTAACTCTATTGAGAAAGTCTGAGCATGAATTTTGCTCTGACAAAAAAAAAACGTTCCAACGTCGAACATATATTGCGCTATTAGAACATAAAATTAAAAGGAAAACAGAGTTCATACTTTATGAATATAGTCTTAAGCAGATGGTTTAAAGTCAAGAATTTATTTTGCTATTCGACTAATCGAACGGTCACCTTTTTCTCATTCAGTGCCACACACTCGCAGAATCTAACCAGAATTTCGGAAACTAGTAGTCTTTCATCTAACCAGCCAACTTCCCACGTTTCATTACCGTGTTTAAAGTGCCCGTTAATAACCCACCCAGAAGTGCCTAAATACAGTAGGCCTACACACCTTCACACCTGATTTCTCTCATTTATTTAATAATATCCTCCCATCCTTACCTACATCTTTCAAGTGTTTGCTTCCCTTCAGGTTTTCAGACAAAAATTGTATACGCACTTATTTTGCCGTAAAAGGTGGTTCTAATTTGACCATCTCATGCTGCTCGATTTGTTGACCCAAATAATGTCTACTGAGGTGTAAGTTACAACATGTGAAGTTCCCAATGATGTAGTAGCTATTCCCCGCTTCCTGTTACGCCTGTGCATTGATAGTTATACTTGTAGTTCTATTGCTCTTGGTGCCAACATAACCTTTTTTGACTGAAAGGACTCAGGTCACTGATTTTAAGCTTCCTCCAAATCCCCGAAGGCCTGTATAATGGCTGTGTATCCTCGTACAGTGGTTTTAAATGACAGCCAACAATTTATTTGTCTACACGCTACAACTCAGAACTGCCCTCCTGACGCAAATCTGATGGTGCGGTGACGCCCTCTCCTTCTTAAGGGTGGAGTCTCCTGATAAACAACGCGCCTGAATTTTAATTTGATAATGCGTAAACCTGTTAAGTTTCATTAAGATCTGACTCTACAGACGTAGATGAAGGGAGAGACACGTATTCTCTTTTGCCTGATCTCTTAACTGTTTTAAGTCTGATAGAAAGAGAAAAAGGAGAAGAATGGAGAGAGGGGGTTGTACGGAGAGACACACATTTTATTACAGGGGAGCAAAAAAGTTTTATGGGTCTGTAAGTTCCGTGGCAGTGCCCTGTCATATTGTGGTAAATGTAGCTTGGTGGTAAGGTAAAGCGTTGGAAAGTGAAGAAGGTAGTGTGACAGGAAATAGACTGTTTTGAATAAGCAGAGGATATCAGTTGAATATTTAGGCTACTGAATTAGGCCAGACGTTGATCTCAATACTGGGTGGGTTGCTTTGTGGTGCAGTTTTGAAGATAAATTCGGGAGAGCTGCATGGGAAGCGTGAAGTTCATTATCTGTATAAATATTTAGCTCCTGTCGCAAAGCAAACAAGCTGCGTCTCCGTTACAGAAAAGTTACTTTATGACGTTTAGGGAAGTAATTAATATTCGTTTTGAGAATCATTTGAAACACATATGAGTACGGTGTGTGGTTAAAATGCAGAGACCCTTTTTTGTATTAAAAAGGCGGTCCATGTAGTAACCACTGTGCTTCAGAGGCTTGATTATACTCGACGATATTTGGTGTTGTAATACAAGACAAATAGGTTTTGGGAGTGTAGGAGTTCAACGTTTTAGATGCGGGAATACTTCCCTGGCTTATTTCAAACGGAGGACACCGTGCTTGATTGATACGTCTGCCAACATCACACAGTTCTTTTGCAATGAATTTTATTTTCTATCCAATGAAATTTTAGCTGCACTGCCGTCTGTCACGTAATTTCGACTGCTTTGAAATGGTCCATACAAGGTTGATATACATTACAGGTTTGTATGCCAATCGGGAGATGATGGCTTCATCGATTATAATTGAATTTGACTCGTCCTGCGTCCTACGTAACATTTTCCTGTGTTGCTACTATCGGTGCTAACCTACGTAACATTTTCCTGAGTTATTACTATCGGTGCTAAGCTACGTAACATTTTCCTGAGTTACTACTATCGGTGCCAAACTACGTAACATTTTTTTGAGTTACTACTATCGGTGCTAAACTACGTAACATTTTCCTGAGTTATTACTGTCGGTACTAAACTACGTAACATTTTCCTGAGTTACTACTATCGTGCCAACTACGTAACATTTTCCTGAGTTATTACTATCGGTGCTAAGCTACGTAACATTTTCCTGAGTTACTACTATCGGTGCTAAATTACGTAACATTTTCCTGAGTTATTACTATCGGTGCCAAACTACGTAACATTTTCCTGAGTTATTACTATTGGTGCTAAGCTACTTAACATTTTCCTGAGTTATTACTATCGGTGCTAAACTACGTAACTTTTCCCTAAGTTACTACTATCGGTGCTAAACTACGTAACATTTTCCTGAGTTATTACTATCAGTGCCAAACTACGTAACATTTTCCTGAGTTATTACTATCGGTGCTAAGCTACGTAACATTTTCCCGAGTTACTACTATCGGTGCTAAACTACGTAACATTTTCCTGAGTTACAACTATCGGTGCTAAACTACGTAACATTTTCCTGAGTTATTACTATCGGTGCTAACCTACGTAACATTTTCCTGAGTTATTAGTATCGGTTGTCACGTTGGTAGCCACTTCGCCATTAAATGCATACGTTACGTACAATACTTTTATTTATTAAACCACTTATACATAACTTCGTGCAATCTCTGACCTTATACATACGTTAATAGAATTATTTTGTAACATGCTGAGAGAGTCAATGTTATCCCCAACTAGACTGAATCTGGTGTGTCAGATATAATATTGTTGGGTTCAGTCCTCCCTTGCTATTACATTCAAAATATTTCCTATTTAACTCCAGTCGTTCCAACTGATAATTCCTGCCACGAAAAATGATAGACTTACATATGTATATATATATGAAATTTTCCCTACCCTGAAGATGGAGGCAATAAGCTCCTCCGAAATGTCGACAAATAATCACCATTCAAGATGGCATCATATCGCAGAATACAGCAGTCTTCAGATGGACATTATTTGAAGCTATATTATATTATTAAATGCTACACAATGCAACAGAACAAGAGATCCGAAGTGGGGGAAGGCGGCTTAATAAAACGAGGAAGATTGTAGTATTTTTGGAATGTAGATATAGGGTCGCTGTGGGAGGGGTGTGTTACAGAGGCGAGACAGGATGCAGAGTTTGAATTGGAAATTTTCACATGCCTTCTCTTCCCCTTCCTCTTCCATTATGCTACAGGGCTGCTGTTCCGACGTCGTCTAATAAACAAAGATATTTCGTCCATAATTAACTTCCCAGCACAGCCTGCTAGCGGGCTTGTCCGTCCTCCGTCAGTGTTACATGCAAGAGTGCTCCAACGCTTCCAAAAACTACTGTGCTATACAGTACAAAGGGTGAAGGCGAGCAACTTTTTGTCTTTGAATATTATAGGCAGTAAAATTATTTCATGTGGTAATCTCTAGCAGCTGGAGTATGAATCTGTAGCATAGTACACATTACAAAAAGCAGTTTGTTTGTTAGTCTTACTATGTCTTGTTTCTATACGGAATGTGTATTTCGAATTCAGGATTTATGTGGAACGTCTGTATAAGTGTAGGTTCAGAAAATGACTGTAATTAGAACTATGAGTGTGGCTCAGGTGTCAATCTGAAGCACACATAAATTACATCATATATATATATATATATCATGGACAGTAATGAAATCAGGTTAGATACGATGGACGGGATGTGCAGAACGTGTGGAGGAAATGAGAACAGTTTACAAAATTTTGACCTAAATTATGTGCGGAAGAGACCATTTTGTAGAACTAATATTAGGTGTAAATATAATATTAAAACTGATTTTAAAGTAAGAAATTTTAGATTGTGGATTGAATTCGTCTCATTCAGGACAGTGACAAGTGAAGACCTGTTGTAAACTCGATAATGAAAATTTGTGTTCAAAAAAGAGCTGATTTTGTGATCAGTTGAGCCACTGTCGGCTTTTTAAGAAGAATTCTGTTTCATGGGATTGATTTTTTCACTCATAAGTAACATCGTTCTGAAGAACGCAACTAAAATTATTTAGCGTTTTATCCGACGCTGTATAATCTTAGCAACCGACAGCGTATTTCAATAACACACACACCAGCCTTTTGAAGTCCAGTGATAGATATTTGTACTCCCTCATAAATTGTCCGTTTCGCTTACTTAGTCCATTTGTGTGTTCTTTATGATTCTCAAAGTAAACAGCTAATATTTCTGGTTCGTCGTACAATATAGACGGACTGTGTGGCATAGGAACTGAATCTCTGTATACGTATTAGAATACTGCAGTCTTCAAAGGACTACTACAACTGAGATAGTAGAGTTACAGGTATTAGATCCTGCCACGTATGCCTGTCTGTTGGTAGTTCCTAGTTTACACAGCGAATAAACAACTTCAGAGTGTCACGCAAAGCAAACGTTTGTCTTCATCGCAACAGAACTTCACATTTGGTTCCATTTTGAGACGTTTCAATCTGGGTTTCATCCCTGAAGTCAGTTGTTATATTTATCATGTAGGCTGCAGCCTCCAAAGTAACATCTCACCGCATACGTATTACTTTCTGCTTACTTGCAGTTTCACAGGACACAGTATTTCTTTTATGCATTCTCAATGCAAGTCGATGTTTCGTAATGCTAACTTGGGCAGAACATGTCAAAACAAACTTTCGTTAGTTAATGTAGTGTATGCTATACAAATCACTCCGTTTCTATGTATACGTTGGTTGTAATCTTTATGAGACCTGATCTTTTAATTCGACTGTTAGATGAATTTCTTTTTTAGTCGTACATTCGTCTACCAACTCATTGTAGGTGTACAGGGTTATTGTTTCACCTGATCCCACACATGGACACATCCACACTCAGTACAACTTTCCTGGAAGAGGCATCGTCCCGTTGCAGAGCCTTCTACCTGTAAAACACACAACATTTAAAAGAGGAAAACACCCATGCCCCCGGCAGGATTCGAACCCGCAATCCCAGAAAGCGATCGACCAGCAGGATCGGCTGGTTTGGTGAATAAAACATGTAGATATAGGACTATCTTGTGATGTACAAAATATCTTCAATACGCGTTCGAAATAGTCTTGCAATCTAAGGAAAGTATATGATATTAGGGGAAGATATTGAGCACACTTCAGTTAAACGATTTGAATTCTAGTTTTAATACAAAAAATGTACTTATTGTCAGAATTGTCTTATTTATGTAGGTCTAACTGAACTGAGTTTCTTGTTTCTTGATCAATCCTTCACTGAACATGCAGTTTAATACTTAAAAAGGCCGTGTTAGGTCCTAGATTAGATACAATGTTGTGATGTTTGATTGAGTGAAAATGGGACAAGCTTAGACTACTGATTTAAGAACTGTTATATGAGACTGTTAATTTCGTGCACAATTCTGTCGTGTCTCTTATAATGTCACTTATGTTTATCTCGTATTGTAATTTTATTTATCTGGACATCATGCAGATTGGTAATTTGATATTTTATTTAGCTGTAAATAAGTCGTAACAATAGTATGACAGATAGTTTTACTACAATTGTAATATGAGGTAATACTTTTATATTTGTAAATTATAGTGAAAAGTAGGGGAGAGGGGGGCTAGTTGGCTGCAGGGGTAAGTTGGCAAAATGGCCATAACTCCCAAATATGGCGCAGGATAGCAACACCTGTCAATGTGTACTGTTCAATGACTTCTCCTGAGAGCGGTCAGCAAGCGTCAGCGCTTTGTGAGCTATGACTGAAGTGTGGTGTAGTGTTTTATTTTGTACACCGCAGGAAGTAATTTTTTATCGCTTTATAAAATGTTTTGTGTTTGAAGTTTGGTTACAGCTACATGTGACATTGTGCCACCCATGAATGGTACCTCCTTTTGGCTAACATTGGAGCTAGAGAGAATTGTAGACTTCCATTTTGTTTGAGGATGATACACTCTAAAACATAAGAAGGTGGCGACGGGGCAGGTCGGCACACTCAACGTGGGGCATGTTGGCTCACTGTGTCAACTTGCCCCGCTGTCGATCAGAATATCATTCGTTAATTGTTTAGCAGTGTGATTTTTTTCTGTCCGGTTTAAGAAGCTAAATAATGCGTACTTGCAAGAAGAGGTCATATGGGAGCAACACACGTCTGGATTATTGCTACAAGCTGTGAGAGCTCTGCGAATACGTGGACGGTCAACAAGGAAAGCGACGAAGGATTTCAGATTTCTTTTCGTATTTGGGCAAGATACTGCAAAAGGGTAAGGCAGGGTGAGGTAAAACCACCTCACCAACACTGTCATTGAACATACCGTCCATCCCTCTGGGTAGATGACGGAGGAGCATTTTGTAAGCTATGTAAAACGTTTCGTGGCACATGCTAAGCCTTCTAAAGAGAGATCAGTAGTTCTGTTGCTAGACATCATGATTCGCATTTGGCCATACGGGCAATAGACTACTGCAAGCAGAATGGCGTGACTGTCCTCAACTTTCCTCCACACTGCAGCCGTAACTCCAGCCTCTTGACAGGTCTGTCAACGGATCGCTTACCACGTATGTGAACCGAGCTTATGATGTCTGCATAACTAACCATACAGGCACAACAGTGAAATACATGACAATCCTTGTGTCGTCAACACACCTTCGCACCTGACTTCTTTTTACTGCAAATACCAAAGCAGGATTCCAGTTTTCTGGAATTTACCTTGTTGTATCCCCGAAATTTCGGAGAAGGCCGGTGGGGCGTATCGTGGATGTTGCTCCACCGGCATAGGGTTCGTATAGGTTGTGAGGGATGCTTGAAACAAACTCGTTGTACCAGGTTCCAGGCACTTTTATTACAATAGGCCGTATTTACAGAAAACAGGCCGGGAAGGCCTCGCATCAACTTATACAAACTGTCTGGATCAACGGCAGGATCGGGAATGCGCCCTTTCAGGCTTCAGAGGTTTTATCAGACAGGCTTGTGTGTGATCAGTGCTTAGGAGTAGTCGTTACTCCTCCACATGTGACTGTGTGTCTGCAAGGAGTCACACGGTGGGCTCCATAATTCCAGGAAGAATAACAGATAAGCAGTTACAAACATTGGGCAAAGCGAATACAAAGAGACGTATGCTGAGAAAGTACTAATAAGCAAGTGATAAGGTCCGATGATACGGACAAAGTACAGAAGGTACTGCATCAATGCAATGTCGCTGTCTCATTTCTATAATATATATATATATAATGTAAGGAACATCCGTAATATAACAGATGTATGCAACAACCTGTTCAGCGGCGATATCTTTCAAAATGAGGAATTTATGGAAGATTACGTTGCAGATATAGCTGCCCCTCCTATGGAGGCTGCAGATTCCAGTAGCAACAGTGAACCTCCTGCGATTTTGATGATTCTCCCAAATGATCATCTTCTGCTTCAAAAGTTGCACACATCCTGCTACTCCAGAGGACGTTCGAAACCTTCCTAAACCGTACGCAAAAAGAGCAAGAATGTAAACAAGAACAAGAAAATAACTGTCATTTTGGCTGATACCTCTGTCAAAAATGCTTTGACACCAGTACAACAGAAGGCTTGGAGCAAATGAGAGAAGAACTGGGCCTAAGATATTAGAAAGAGGAGCGTGTCACGTATCTAAAGAGAGATTTACAAGAGCAGAACGCAAAAATAAAAAAATAAAAAAAAAATAAAAAATGCAGGCGACACAGACGAAGAAGACTCCGAGGATACTTCCTACCTCTACTGTCTTGGCGCATCCAGAGAAATGTGGATTCAGTGCACAGAATGCAAGTTGCGGTCACTTGAGTAATGGACTGATGGCTCTTCCAACTGTGTTTGCTTAAATTACCAGTCTCATAGGATTGGGATACTTTATTTAGAATTGCTGGTGGCTTGTGCCATACTGAGTTACCTTTCCTTTTGATTTCCTTTTTCAATTTAAGTAAATGTATTGAATTTTGGGCCGAAATTCTATTGTTTCTCAACTGTTTTATTACCATAATAACACCTCGTTGTTGCGCACAACCTGTATCTGACACCAGGTGCGCAACCAGAATTTTTCATTGGGGGGGGGGGGGGGGGGGCTGACCCTGAGGCTGAATATAATTTGTGTTTGATTTTAAAAATTTTGTTATGAAAATCTTGTCATGAGTATAACATAACACTGTCAGCAACTGCATTTATATAAATACAAATATAACTACATGTTCCATGACTCAATCACAGTGTCATATCTTATTGTTTTTTAATTTTATTAATTTATTATTCAAAATGCTAATGTACTAGTCATCAGCTGATTTCAGTGGCTGAATTTGGCTGCAGGGTAAATCACGTAAAGCCCTTGATATCATCGTATTCACAAAATCTGTGTTTTTAAATTTCAGTTTTGGGGTGTTTGGGGGGCTGCAGCCTGGTAGCCCCCCCTTTGGTGCGCCCCTATCTGACACGTTTGTTCCATAAAACATTATATTAATCACTGTCTGTTATGTCTTGGCCTTGAAAAGTTGGCATCTTGATTTTCCACGTATTTTACCATATGCCAACTTACCCCGTGCGTGGGGCAGGTTGGCACACGTGCAGAGGTTAGGGCAAAAACCTCTCCCTCCTATTCCTTATGAATAGCGTCAAATTTGTGTAGGTCAGATTGTAGCCCAAGAGTGTTGCTAGCCATACGTGCCGCTATATTCAACTTAACATGTACAGGGAAAATGTGAAAAATTATAACGTGAAAAGTGTGCCAACTATCCCCCCTCTCTCCTACTGGTGCGCCCAACGAAGTAATGCATGATTAAAATAGACTACTTCAGTATGTGTAGAGCCTAGAGACTAGCCTGTTACACTGTTCGACAAAAACAAATAGCCAACCAGACCCATTGTTTTGAAGAAGCGATGAACTGTCGTCGTTTCGTAGGAGCACGTGACGTTTAGAATATCCCTACGCCTGTGCACCTGGCTGTGCTGTAATGTTGGTGCACCACGCCTGTGTGTGGCCTATGTGTGCATGTATGTGGCTTCGAAACTTGTAAGTCAACTACGGGGAAGACTTCATGCGTACATTTTCTGAAAATTTATAAAATTGCATATTCAGTTTACTTCAGAATTTCACATGTGATATCCTGCATTCAGCCGTATTATTGGGTCACTGACACACTTATTTTTAGAACTCAGTACATCGAACGGAATGTAACTGAGCGCCATCCCTCTTCTGCACTCAGTTTACTTCCTATCTTCTTCGTATTTCGTGTAAGCCAATGCAGGAAAGCACGGAATGCATCTTCCAAAATATGCACTTACAGGCCTGTGTATAATATGAAGTTACCGTTGTATCTTCAGTTACGGGCTTAGTGTGCATATTTGTGTGTGTTGTGCGTTTGTGTTTTTATGCACTTGTAGTGTATTTAACGTAGTGTGGTGTTTTGCGTATGCATTGTTACGTCCTGCAGAACGTCTTGGAAATTTTCGTATTATACATTGAAAAGATCACCGCAAAATCGTAACATTCATACTGATATTGTTCATTACTTTATAATTTATACATAATTGTGATACACGGAAGTCCACTGCATATTCAGCTTTATCTGTATTTTAGATCATGGGTATACAGTTTTGAAGTCTGGTTCTTTCGTCCGTTTTCAGATAGCGTGACAGACATACTCTCAACTACAAATATTCATATAAAATGTACAAGAAATATTTTTACACCATAGTACTGGGTGATTGTCACGCAGCTGTACTTGAGGACTGCAGGATGTACTTAGACAGGATTAATAATAATAATAATAATAATAATACATTTATATTGCGTGGTTGTACTAGTCATGGCAAAGTGGTTAAATAATTTTAATTTTTTTTATGAGCAAACAATTGCTTGTAGGTATTGATGAAATGCAAGATTTTTACGTGAATAAACGTGTCTTTTCCAGATAGCTGCATGAGAAATAATTTAATCTTTAGTTAGAGTACACTTGGTGTTAGAGTATCTCGATGGAGGGGTAAATATATTGTGCATGGATTAACGGTTGCTTTCCTTAATGTTGCAGTTATTCTCTTTGATAGATAAATATATGTTTTGATTGTGTCTGTGAATTACTGCTCATCTTTTTTTTCTGTGGCGCAACAGCCCAACTCGAGCCTACGCCGCCTCATTTTTGAGGTTTCTAGATCACAAATAATTGGACACACACATGCACGCACACACCCGGTGGGACTCCTTTGAACGAGTGATCAGCTTGTCGCAGAGGCCGCTACCTACACGACAAACAACAAAGACAAAAGACGACCATCCATGCCCTCAACGGGATTCGAACCCGCAATCCAAGCAATTGAGCGGCTGCAGACCTACGTTTCGAAATACGACCCATGGGTTTCTTAAATACATTGGCATCACAGCGGAAGTGGTTTCGCCTTCTGTGGTGCACTGTCAAGAGATTTATAAGGCCGTCGTCTGTGATATGTGTTACTGCTTGGAGTTCCACAATGGAATTTAGGTATTACTAGATAGTTACTTTAGTTAAGTATTCAAATTTAAAATCAGGGTGTAGTTGTTTGTATGCACAAATACCAGTGAGTATAATTTTGGATGCTTTCGCTATCCTTACAAAGAAATTTGTTACTAAGTCCCATTCGCTAGTTTATTCCTCGAATATAAGAGAAACAGTTGCAAATCGGTAATATCCGCAATTACGTTGTCGTAGAAGTGACAGATATAGACCTATGATTGTGTGATTTTAAGCTGCATTGAATAGCCAAATATAGTTTCGTGCTTGCTGTGTTTTGAAGGGAGTTAATGTAAAGTCATGACTTTCCTTAATATCATTCTTGTACTGACTGCGTGATGTATGTACTCTGTGTGCTGCATCCCAACGAAAATCAATGAAGCAGAACTTCAGTGCTGGTTTCCGGCGTGACAGAGTTCTCTATACTACGTCTCTCTCAACTTTGCAGTCATCTTAATCAGGACGATTCAAAGTCAGTTATTTCTGATTAATCGGAATTTCGAGCTGTGGCCAAAACTAGAAGTTCTCGAACATAACTGAATTACAAGTTTTACTCATTGGTTACTTTATTTTTTGCCATGCAGATGAGCACACAATCATAAGACATCATGCCTTTATTTATGTCAAGGAAAATAAGTCAGCTGAAGGTCTAGTGATTGGGAGATTTTTATGCCTTTGTCATCCTTACTGGAAAAACTATTGGACCTGCATTACACTTAAGCACATCGAAGATTTCAGCACATTTCCCATCATTGTATAGCTCACAGGTATTCTGACGTCATTGTTTTCCATAATCTTTGTAAGAGAAGTAGGGTCGTCATATTTAAAAATATGTTAGGCCCTATAAATCTGTGGGGCACGCGGTGGCGCAGTTGGTTGAGGCACTGCGCTACAAACCGGAACGTCGCGGGTCCGATTTCGTTGGAATTTTTCATTGACATAACCCTTTCGGTCGCACTATGGCCCTGAGGTCGACTCAGCCTCTAACAGAAATGAGTACCAGGAATATTTCCTGGGGGTAAAGGCGGCCAGTGCGTAGGGCTGACAACCTTACCACCTTCATGTGCCGATTGTCTAAAAACCTGGGAGCCTCAACCTCCTGGAACCCTAAGGGCCTGTCCAGGCCTGTAATGGGATTGCTTTACCTTTACCCTATAAATCTGTATATAAATTTACTTTACTTATCATAGGCGTATAACAATTTTTAACAGTGTCTGACTATAATAAAATTTTGTATTTTACATAAAGCTGATTTAGCATGTAAACCATTGAATAAGCCAACATATAGGCTAAATGTTTTATTAATTATCCAACCTGTAGCCATTATAATGTAGTGACATTTATGGTATAATTAATTAATTAATGTGAAAACCAACCGCCCCAGGTTAAACGAAAGGTTGTAAGGTATGTGTAAGTTGGATATTGTGAAAACCAGGAAACAGCGCAAAGTGTTGAGCCAGCATGTAGGTGAAGAAACCTTGTAGAGTTTATAAGGAAATAATTATGCTGATCAGAGGTGGTTGCGACGCTTGGACGAGGTCGCTAAACCGTAAAACGCTGACATCGGAGTGCAACGCGAATGCGGAAGACTTTGAATATAAAAGAGTAGCCAAAGTTAGGGAGGGGGTCTTTGCGTCTTTTGACATCAGTCTACGTCGACCGTCGTCGTTCCGCTGGTTGTCGAGACCGAGGGGTAGCTCGGTCACGAACCACGAGGGGACCAGATCATCATCATCATCCCGAGGGGTGGACCAACCGGTCCAAAGATGGAGGCCAACACAGCGCTGTTCATAATAACCATCGTGTCAATTTCACGAGGTAGGAAGGCTTATTTCTCGAGACACTAATGTCCCTGGTGGTTTGGTTTGGTTTGGTTGGTTGGGGTAATATGCAGAACTAAAGCTAATATGCCGTTATCGCCTCGTCCTTACTATGGAAATTAATGTAACCTTTTAGTATTGATCATTATTGTTTTTAGTAAATTATATATATATTACCAGCATACTACTCTTTACCCCCTTAAGAAACCCATTCGCTCCGAAAACCCGAGAAATATAATCGTAGAGACCGACCTCCCGCGGCCTCTGCGTCCTTTTATTATTAAATACATATACGGGAGGTGGTGGCACGCTACCGGATCGGGTTTCGGGACTCCAAGCCCTGACGCCCGGTTCTAAGTTAATTGCGCCCCAGGGAACGATCGTTCGAATCAGTGGGAGGTTCGGAGGATCGAACCTTGCGGCACAACAGAATGGTGGCAGCGGTGGGATCAGAAGTTGGCGTAAAATTGGCGACAGTGTAGCGATAATTTAGCTGACCATTATAGTAGGTTGAAGTTGTGTCGAGTAAATTTGCTGACGCGCTAAGGTCGGTTAGTTAGCAGTTTTAAAAGTCAACTAGGCATTAATGTACATAGTATATTACGACAAGGGGAAGAAAGAGAGTGTTGTTAATTTAGTAATAAAGATAAGATATAATGGAGACGAGGTTGAGGACATTAGAAGAGGGAATGCAAAATTTAAGTTTAGGCCGAAGTAAGGACTTGTCCTTGGTAGCCAGTATTAAGGAATATGCAGGACCGAAGACAAGCAGGAAATCCATACAAGAATTTTTCGAACAAGTAGAACAGTATGGCCAGATTAGCAATTGGACAGAACAGGATTTAGTAGCGATTGCTATATCTAAATTAACGGGCGAGGCAGCTTTGTATATTAAAGGAATTGATCAGACGGAACGGCGAGACCTGACATATGACAGACTGAAAGAACTCCTGACGCAAGATGAGCTGAGTAAACACAAGAGGGGCACGCACACGTGCCACGAGAATTGCTTATTGTATAGCAAGGTAGCGCAACTAGAGAAGCCAGGTCGGCAAGAAACGTTGCGACAGGTCAGGGGAGGGACCAGTGACCTCGAAAGGAGTTATGCTAGTGCCATAATTCTGAAGATAATTACAAGCAGGGACGCTTGTTTCGACTGTTAGTTTGTACGAGTAAATTTCGGTGACTAAAGGAATAATGGAATATTTGGATTTGTTCAAAGAGACCAAGGACGGTACGAGACTTAAGGTTATTTTAGGACTTAGTGGAGACTACAGACAGCTTATATTTTGGTACGCGGAACGGGTACGAACTTTGATTAATTTGATTTGGAAGAATTATAAATTTGTTTGGGAGGAACCCCAGGAAGGAACAAAACTTTTAGAGGAAAACGATGGTAGCCGAAATAGATGTGGAGAAAGGAGGGGGTAACATTAGTAAGATGATAACGGTGAGCAATGTTTTGCTAGATCTTGAGAACTATGACGGAGCCCAGTTGTAATCAAATGTGGTAAATGACTCATATGGGGAGTCAAGCGTATCAGGGATACGTGGTTGTGACGTATTGATGGCAGGGACGCCAGTCACGGGAAAACAAGATAGCCGACGGAATAGGTATCTTGTTACTTGTGTTCGCTATGGGATAACGACACAAGGGTGAGTAGTCTCATGTAAGGAGACACGGATTTTTACTCAGTTGTAGCTGAGTGGTCTCATAGGTGAGACCGGATGCATGTCAGTTGTGGCTGACGAGGATTAAACAGTAACATAGCTATCCTATTGAGGAGTATGTTCAGTTTAATGACGTGAGATTTATAGGGAAATTCTCACGGGTAATTACAACGAGAACGGGCATTAGGAAAATCATAGTTAAATGGATGATAAGGAGAGACCCCAGACATCTGGCTTACCGGAAGGAAAGATAAATTGAACAAATTGATTATGGGAAAGTTTTGGAGATTTAAAATAGGGTTATTAATGAAACGGGTTAAGCTACAGTTACGAGAAACTGAGCGATTACGATTATTCGATGGGCAAACGATATAGACGACGTGACGAAACAGGACCGTAGGACGGACAAGAACCGGTGCAAGAAAAGGAAAATAGTTCGCAAGCCTTTAGTTAATGAGATGCGAAACAAGAGAACGCGAGGTAGGGCAAAGTCGCGAATTAAGGAAAATTATAGGAACGCCCCGATAGGAGATGGAAGTAGCGATAGTGACACCGATGAAGAATTAGACTGGGAATGGATTCGAGAGCATAGGGGAAACCAGACGACCCCCCCAGACACAAGGAAACCTCCAAGGACGGATACGAACAGGACGACAATGAGACTGTAAATATAAGAGAAGGGACAAGGGATAGATATAATTTACGACCTCGTAGACTTATAAGCTACAGGGAATAAGGGAACGGGGTAATATTGAAGGGTAATTTGTTTTTTTTATATACATTTATTGAGAGCGTACGCTGACACCACCGAGTTAGCCATGAATTTGGAGTTGGCAGCTCTGAACCGGCTAGCGGCCGTTTTGAAATATTGCGAAGGGGGTGTAATAGGCAAAAATTTTAAGCCAGTAATGAGGCGTCTAAAAACCAACCAGGGCTTATGGGTGTTCTCGGTAAGCCGACCTATTACTTTTGAGGAAAGGTGCGGAGACACTCGGAAACCAAGAGAAGTCGTGTTAAGAGATGCCGGGTGGATACAGCAACCCGAAGGGTGTGACTGGACAAACGAGAATATGGTGTTAAACGCCTGGAGGAGTCTCCAGTCCAGTTACACAGTGGAGTACCACCCCGTGCTCCTACCGAAAATTGAAACATTATTTTTGAAACGTGAAAAACAAGTGTTGCAGGAACAACCCAACGATTTAAAGGAGATTTTAGAATCTTGGGACATCCTGAACGAGAACGGAGGGCAGCCAACCTTCCCGGCGACGCAGCTGTTCAGGCAATTACGAGACCGACAAGAGGCAGCCACGACGCAGTATTATGCCATACTGGTCACAGCGGCAGTCGCAGCGGCTCTTGTAGTAACACTCGGAACCTTCCTGTTGGTGCGAAGGAGGTAAATACTATGTAAACCCTCCGTCCACCGCGAGACCGACGCATCAGCCATTGAGGAGGGGGTCAAAGTCACACCTGTGGAAGAGGGTACATCCGGATCCATGCAGCCGGAGCCCCGTTTCACACCACGTCGAGTGAACGTACCCATTGTATAGATGTATAGACGAAATTATTGTAAATATTGTAACATAGAACATGTTGGGTAATATTGTGTAATACTGGTAAATGTTTGAGAAATTGTAAATAATTCAAGGGGATTATTCCAATTTTTAAGGGCGGGGTGATATAATGTAGTGACATTTATGGTATAATTAATTAATTAATGTGAAAACCAACCGCCCCAGGTTAAACGAAAGGTTGTAAGGTATGTGTAAGTTGGATATTGTGAAAACCAGGAAACAGCGCAAAGTGTTGAGCCAGCATGTAGGTGAAGAAACCTTGTAGAGTTTATAAGGAAATAATTATGCTGATCAGAGGTGGTTGCGACGCTTGGACGAGGTCGCTAAACCGTAAAACGCTGACATCGGAGTGCAACGTGAATGCGGAAGACTTTGAATATAAAAGAGTAGCCAAAGTTAGGGAGGGGGTCTTTGCGTCTTTTGACATCAGTCTACGTCGACCGTCGTCGTTCCGCTGGTTGTCGAGACCGAGGGGTAGCTCGGTCACGAACCACGAGGGGACCAGATCATCATCATCATCCCGAGGGGTGGACCAACCGGTCCAAAGATGGAGGCCAACACAGCGCTGTTCATAATAACCATCGTGTCAATTTCACGAGGTAGGAAGGCTTATTTCTCGAGACACTAATGTCCCTGGTGGTTTGGTTTGGTTTGGTTGGTTGGGGTAATATGCAGAACTAAAGCTAATATGCCGTTATCGCCTCGTCCTTACTATGGAAATTAATGTAACTTTTTAGTATTGATCATTATTGTTTTTAGTAAATTATATATATATTACCAGCATACTACTCTTTACCCCCTTAAGAAACCCATTCGCTCCGAAAACCCGAGAAATATAATCGTAGAGACCGACCTCCCGCGGCCTCTGCGTCCTTTTATTATTAAATACATATACGGGAGGTGGTGGCACGCTACCGGATCGGGTTTCGGGACTCCAAGCCCTGACGCCCGGTTCTAAGTTAATTGCGCCCCAGGGAACGATCGTTCGAATCAGTGGGAGGTTCGGAGGATCGAACCTTGCGGCACAACAGCGATCATCCGAATATTTGTTATTTATTATTATTTTATTATTATTATCATTATTATCATCATTTGTATTTTTATGTTAGTGCTGAGTTTGTAATTGGAATTTGTGCTACTGACCAATTACATTAACGAACAGGTATTGAATTGTTATTATTATTGTCCACATTGACCTTATCAAAGATCCTGGAGTACCTACTGTTTCCCACCTTCCCCCAGCCTCATGTTTTCCATAGCCTCATATTTTGAGAGGCAAGTACATTATTTGGTCTCATTTGTATTGTAACGTTTACAATTTCTTCTCTAACAGCTCCTGATGTTGTAGTTTACGTTAGCTAGATCTAAGTTAGAATATTGCTCTGTTGTGTGGCATTCAAGTACTTCTACTGACTCCAATAAACATGAACGCGGCCAGCGAAATTTATTGTCTCTTTGACATCTTCGTTTCTTCAGTCATTTAAAACATGAAAGTGTTTTCGATCACCTAAACTTTCATCCCTTGTGTGTCAGTAGGTGCCAACTAGACGCGCATTTCTTTATTAGCAGGTAGGCCTACAGCGGACTGAAATCCTGCCCTACCTTTTTGGAAACTCCCGGCCTTCGTGTGCGTGCCCTAGTGCTGAGACAGTTCGAGTTGTTTATCGTTGATTTGAAAGACGCATCTGTCTGTCTGTCTGCTAGATACACATCAGCTGTTAATGCTGTTAGCGAAGATACTGGTAAATTGTGCTTAGTAGCTTTTAAGTGAATTATGCTAATTATGGCAGAGAATTTTGTTGTCCTCGTATAGGTATCATCATTAGGCTGTTTTCCTGTAAGATAAAT
Organism: Reticulitermes speratus; assembly: GCA_021186555.1. NCBI lineage: Eukaryota > Metazoa > Arthropoda > Insecta > Blattodea > Rhinotermitidae > Reticulitermes > Reticulitermes speratus. Next base: position 41,922,535 of record JAJKFL010000003.1, on the reverse strand, counting down.
CATCATCATCATTATCACAACCACAACCACCACCACCTTCATCATTAGGGTATTGTTTCAGCATTCGCACGTGCCTCACCTTGTTCATAACTTATTTTTGTTTGTTGTGTAGTTGTCCTCTATCTGTGTATTTATGTGTTTATGCATTTGTGCTGGTTGCATAATTGGCCCTGCGCTACTAAACCTGCACGTTCATACATTGAGTCGCATAAGCTATCGATGAAATCAAGAATTAAATATTTCAGTTACTCATCTTTTAATTTTAAAATATTATTATTTCTGCTTTCTACCTGATGTGACTATTTCTTGTTTTCCTTCTTCTGTTATTATGTATGTGTTTATTTGACTATTTTCTTTTATGTTCCGCTGCTGTCTGTGTACTTGGTCTTGTGGCTGTTGTGCTGCCACATTTGGAATAATGAACGGAACTCAGTTATTATTTTATCCTTTACTCCATACAGCAGTGGATACTTGCCATGATCTTTCTTTTCACTTTCTTCCTTTGCTGGCTTATCTTTTGTCTTGACCTGCTGTCGTAGTGTCTTTGCAATTGACCTCTAGACTGTTGAGTCACCTAGCAAATAAATAAAGATTTTATTCATATTTTAATTGTAATCCAGGTACTAATACATGCATCATGCTTCGTTTTGAGAGAATAAAATTATAATACAGATGTCTTGTTTTGTTTGGAGGTCACCGTACGAATTTGTGATTCGCCTCATCGCCTGCGGCTAGCATCTAGATCAGATGAAACAAAAACGTCACTTGTCGGACAGCAGCACCATCTAGTTTTTAGGGTGTCAAACGATACAAACGTAATAATGTTTCCCGTCCTTGAGGATTTTCAAAACATGATTCATTTTTGACATTTATAATTTTCATAATTGAGAAGATAATATAGTTGCAGGCACAGAAATTTAGTTTTGCTTTCTGTAACACCAGTTTTATTCCACCGTCTTAATTCTAAGAAATATAAATGATTTTGTGCTCTTTCTTGTTTGTTCTCCATAGCGCCGAATGGTTGCAGCGAAGTTTATGAACACTTGAAACTCAGTGGGCCGGATGTGATCGAATATTAGACATGTACACTCCAACATCTCTTTTGTAACTTTCCTACAAGCAGTAGTTTCCTTCTTTCATATTTTGTATTCTTTTCTCTTTTCCTCCAAATTTTATTTCATGTTACGTTTCTCTCGCGTTTTGTCTTGTTTAAGTGGTCGTTTTGGTTTCAAAATGAAACACTTCGCGTTGCTTGGCTACCGCTATAATAAACATAGTAGGAAATACAGACAAGCGCACTTGAGGCATTCCGTTATTATGAAATTGAAGTTTCTAGATTGGCTAAGGCCTTACTGAAAATTAATGAGACGTTAGGACTGTTTTCAAATATATATTGCCTCTTTTGAAATGAGAAATTCTAATTCTGACCATGTCTTCCTATTTTAACGCCGCATTAAGAGAATGGGTAGAAGATTTTACACGAGAAAATTATTTATAATCTATTGAGGACATCAATATGAAATTTAGTGACAACAAAACAAAAGGTAAATTTTAAAATTGCAGGGAAAATATTATTTTATAACATAATATTACAAGCACATTCTATTTGGGGAAACATTGCTACCATTTACTGTAATGTGCTCTGTCTTTACCACCCCTATTAAAAACCCAAGCTTAGAATAACTGTAATTTTATCTATTGATTTACGTGGTAGTAAAACTTTTCTTGAGCCTAGTGAGAGGTCATGGATTAATGGTGTATGGAAAGGGGGCACCAAGGGGAATATTTGTACCTGACAGAGTGAAAACAAGAGAGTACTGGAAACATGTGCAGGCCTGAAGCTCTTTTGTAGTTTGTTTTAATCTGCAAGTACTATTAGGCTAATGAGATCAAAGAGGAGGAAACAGGCGGTGCATGTAGAATGCACGGGAGTAAGATAAATTCATACAAAACTTTATTTGTAGAAAAGGGAGGGAGGATACTTTGCCAGTCTAGATGTATAAATGGGGCTACAATTATGGATGTACGTAAGCACGGTGAATTTCTATATTTTCACTGAGTTTGATGTCACAATAAAAGTATTTACGTTCATAAAAATTGTTTAAATCCTGATAGACAAACATTTGTCTGATGCATTTCCTGTGGAGAATGGTTTGAAGAAAAGGAGTTGTTCCGTCGACACTAGTTTTCAACTTTGCTTTAGAATATGCCACTAAGCGAGTTCAAGCAACCCAGGAGTGGTTGCAATTTAATGGATTATATCAGCGTCAAGTCTGTGTTGATGATGTTAGTTTACTTAGTGAGAGAAAACTTAAACATTGTAAAGAAAAACAGTTTAGCTTTATTAGTCACTAGTAAGCAGATTGGTCTAGAAGCAGATACTGAAGAAACTAAGTTCTTTATTCATGCCTCGTGAGCAGAATGCAGAACAGAATCACAACAAAAAACAGCTAATAAATAATTTTAAATTGTGACAGATTTCAAATGTTTAGTAACGACGTGAAGAAATCAAAGTTGCATGCATGAGGAAATTAAGATCGGATGAAATTTAGGGAATTCCTGCAATTATTCGATTCACATCCTTGTGTCTTCCCGTTTGCTGTTTAGAAAGAAGAAGACTGAAATATACAAATCCAGACGTAATTAGCAAGTGATTCAGAGAGGCGTGTAATTAGTCCTTCACATTTGAGGCCGTTCAAGAAGAGAGTGCTGAGGAAGGTATTTCTGCCTAAGAAGGATGAGGAAGCTGCGTAATTAAGATCATCGTGAGTTGTGCTCCTTACCTGTATATTATACAGGTGATGAAATGAAGAACAATGAGGCGGGCGTGGAAAGTGGCACGTATTGGGGAGAGGTCAGGTGCATACAGGGTTCTAGTGGAACAAATCGAAGGAAAGAGATCACTTGTAAGACCTAGGTGTAGAAGGGAGCTTAATATGAAAATGGATCTTAAAAAATAAATAGGATATGTGGGTATTGAGTGGATTCTACAGTCCCAGGATAGGGCCAAGTGGCCGGCTGTTGTGAATACGGTAATGAACCTTTGGATTCCGTACGATGCAGGGAGGATCTATTAGCTTCTTACGAAAGACTTTGCTCCAGGGAATTATTTAGTTGCGTAATTAGTTTCAGCAAGTAAATTGGCTCAAGGAGTAAAGCCTGTGATTTGTATTCGGGAGCTGAATGGCTGGAATCTCGCCCTGAACACCGGCTACACTGTGTGAGCTTATTCGTGGCCTTCCTCAGTCGCTCATGTAAAATACCATGCTATTTGTTCAAAGTAGGCCATGACCGCTTTTTCTACATTCATAACAATTTATTATCGAGTTAATAGCCATAAGATTCGACGCTGTATTATCTGAACCACTGACAGCGTCGTTAACTGAACTATAAATAACAAGCAGAGGCACTCAATGTCTTGAGCTCATGCGAATTACGTATTGTTACTGTTAAATCTTTGCACAACATTTTCAGAAGTCCTTGATATTCAGTATTACGCCACTAAATTGTTTAGTGGAATATTTGTGTCTGCACTAATTGGAGGTATTATATGAAGTGCGGAGCGAGGTTGTTGAAAAAGCGACCCTAACGGAACGGTCTCATATTAATGGCCGACTATAATAAGCGGATTGGTGGTTGCCATGACGACTGCTGTCGGGATCATGCATGAACCAATCCATGCCCACGTCACTGCCTATGCGGGATGTCGGAATAATGGCATTTATATAATTGCCACTTACGTTAATCCTTGAAGGGAAAATTAAGAAGTGGAAATGGAATTTAGAGTAGCTTTATATTTGTCGAAATTTTGAATTCTATGAAGCACGTTATTTTTATCATACGAGTATTAGGCCTACAGATGTTTCGGTCAACATACATAGCGGCTTACAAATTAGAGAAAGAGCTCCATTTGGAGATAGGGTTTTCAGATATGAACGGCATAGTTAGAAATAAAGCCTTACCTTTATTCCTTCTGATGTTTACATTACGTATGTCTTACTGCTGAACCACGCTGTTGCCTGTGTGAATTTTTCCGTTGTTTTATAAAATACTGAAACTAATGATCGAACTTGCAGACTGCAAAAACTTTAGCAACCTCCTTGGGTATGGAAATGTAAGTTGACGTAACTATTATGCACTTCTTTAATGCAGTAAAACTTTCACAATTTTAATTTGGCATTTGCCTCTGCAATACGTGCCAAAAGAAACCACGACAATCATGAATCTGGCGAACACCAGATAACCGTACAGTTTAAATACGCAATTTAAATTTCAGTGTATCTTACATTGACACATTTCAGCTTTAAACGAACGTTTTAACGTAAGGAGATAAATAACAAAGGCCGAGTTGGTCGCAGTGTTTCGTTTACTTCTTCGGTCATCAGTAATATGGCATTGAAAACTTAAGTTAGGAATTATAATTGTCAATACAGACTTTAATAACCAGTGTGAAGGCAGTCATAGAATGCCGGCTTACATGGCCTTGTGATTCGAGCCCTCCATTTCACGAACGAAAAGCGACACTGCCTGCATGGCTGGTGTCACATATAACACGCTTCGAAAATAACGACTTTGTATCTAGGATGACTAGGATTCGCTTTGTTTTTATAATTCCCTTCACGTAAATCTCAGTATAGTATGTCAATCAAGCCACGACAGCTTTCTTCCAAGTCCTTTCCAAGTAATCCTACCATTGGACTCTATACAGGATGTTCTGCATAAGGTGTTCCAAACTTGAGGGTGTTATTTTATGTCATTTTGAGTAAAAAATATTACATGAAAGTATGCCCGATTATCAACCGTTACACTTCTACCAGCATTTTATTGTACGTACATGGCTGTAACCGAAATATTACAATGCATATATTTATTGAAATAATAAAGAATGTTCTGTGTCAGTAAACACCACAAAAAGAAATAGCTTCTTTACGTCTTAACCCACTGTACAACATATGTCCTATAACACCATAAAACAAAGACAGAAACCAAGTCTTACTGTCAGGCAGACCAGCCTGGCAGCTGACCGGGTCGCCAACCTTTAGGGATCTCTAAGACGTCATTGAAATATTCGGAAATATGGTGCTAGTAAACTCAGGTTTCCACATGCGAAAGAATTTCTCCGAAAATTATTCACAATTTAGCCATGTCCTCAAAAAGGTTTACGAGCCCTTTCTTAGGCCGAAAAGTTTTAAAGAATATTGGTTTGCAGGGGACCAAATTATTAGCCTTCCCGGAGCGCCAAATATTAGCCTGCAAGGGGTGCCCACATGTCTCGGGCCGGCCCTGGTTACTGTACTGTGGCAGCAAATCAAAAGTCACCCAGTACACGCCGTACAATACACATCATACAGAGACGGGATCCAATTTGGATGAAAGAAGAATAGATGTTTGTACACAGAGATTTAATTACAACGTTAACATGTATAATTTTTAACTATTTTAACAAATTCTACTACAGTTTCACCAGCATTATTAAGTTACATTTATGTATGCTGTTTTAACCAACACCTGTATCATTCTGCACTATTGATATCACAACATATATACGCCTATTGCGACCTATTTTATTGCTATAAATTTTATAGAAACTTTGGTGTCGGCTTCCTGAAGATGGCGTGATATAATGCCGAAACATGTAGGAGCTATGTGAAAGAGAGTACGAATAAAATATGGAATAGTGTATTTGTTGGTGTTGCATAAGTTTCTAAAATCATAGAAATTTGTTTGTCAGGTAATACCACAAAAGAAAGACGTAAATGTTTAGTTAAGTTACGTTAGTTACGTTGTTATGTTGCAACACAGAAACAAAAAAAAAAATCAGTTCCGCTTAGATAATATCGAAGAAAGTCAATTTTCATTTATGTCACATTGGGTACTGCTTAAAATGACTCCCACCGCTGTCTCTGCACAATTCTGCGCGTTTAAAAAGAATTACGAGGGAGTAGTGTTCGGCAGACGTGAAATAAGCGTGGAGGTGGTTCATAAGAACTGATACCGTACAGTATCACACAGTACCTGGAAACATTAAAGTGTTCGTGACGATGTAACTGTTGATAATAGGGCATATGTTGATATAGCATTTCTTTTTACTCAAAGTGACTCATAAAATAACATTCTGAAGTTTAGTACACCTTACGCTGAACACCCTGTGTATAGACTTAAATACTGACAGCGCAGTAAAGCATATCGGAAAAGGTTTATAACACCGCTATGTAATTAACAGATTCATTTCCAAAGTTATATCAAGTTCTGTAATTCTCTGCTTGATGCTGTGTGATTCAGTCTGAACACGTGTACTAGGCAGGTAGACTCGTCATCAGTTGCCTTGTGGAGAGTCTGTCTCTCAGCTTGCCAAGAAATTCATCGCTCTTAATGAAACCTAGATATTCATTATCGACTTCATAAGAGTCCGTAACTGGACCGACACTCCGCATTTCTAAGACTTATTTTACTATTACTGACCTCCACTATGGCCGATGTTAATATTCGGTGGTGGTATAGGTTTACCTCTACTCCTCCATACACCTTCTGGGTACAATGCGTAATAAACACAAGGACTTTATCTTTTTCAACTTTCAAGAGTATTATCATTGTTCTGTGTCTTACAAATGTCCTACGTAACGTAAAAGGTCCTATGGTTATCGATGATATGTACTTTTAAAAGAAGTGGCCTGCTGTACACGGTCCTAGGAATGTTGAAGCGTTCTGATAGGCATAACGCCTAGCGTCCAGTCAGGTAAACTGACATTTAATGAAGATTCAAGGTTTCTGAGATGTTAACGCTGCGTTGAAGGGCGCTTGTTTACTACTCTTCTTCTTCGTCTGCTTGACCCTGAAGATGAAGACGCTACGATCCTTCGAAACGTGGTAATTATTTAAGAATCTGCACGTCCTAATGTCCCGGAACACTTGAAACGTAACTAAATATTAAGTTGTAATTTGCTTTGATTGTAAATATAGACACCAGAAGTTTGAGATCCCTGTTCTTCGCCTTTATCAGGTATCCTTAGTTTCATCATGAACATCCCGCCTACTCTTATCCCGTCTCCTACCAGTAATTTCCTGCACCCCCTCCTCTCCATCTCTCACAAGCAAGTGATCTTCCTTCCCTCAAACCTCAACGCAATTCCTGTCTTTTCCATGACGTCAAGAGGATTACCGGAAACTGTACCAGTCTACTTCGTCGTAAACGGGGTCGTCCATTGTTTGTCATGAACCCTCTATGAGTTCTACCGGGTTTTCCTACTCCGGTTTGCTAACCATTTCTCACAGCTACAAACTCTCCCTCTCTTCCACTCCCTCTCTCACTCTCTCCATGCAGCACAAAAGGAAATGAACTAGCAAAACAACAGCCTTCTCTATCATAACAGAGAATGGTTAAGCCCACTCTTCAACATCTAGATGGGCCATGCTAAGCCCTAGGGATATGACTGACTCTTCCTTACCCTGCATTCATTCTTATTTATTCGAAAGTTTGGAGAATGGAGAAGTGTCATGTACTTCTTAATCCTAGATATGAATAAGCATCTCCGGCCTGTTAAACCCTCTTGGTAATTCCTCCAGAACGTTGCAATCCCCAGATTGATGGTACGTGAGGTAAGTCATTTTATGAAGTTGAACTTCTTACTTCTGAAAGACAGAGTCTGTACGTGCGTAACATATTGCCGCTGTTAGTGATGTGTGCATTTAACCTCCACCTATTTTACCTTTCGTCTGAAAAACAGGTTTAGGTATCTGTCAATTATGGAAACTCTATTATCTATATAATAGATATATAAATAAACACACGTTAAGTTCAACACGAAGAAGCTTCTTTTCACCAGCAAATTGGACTTAAATTTAAGGAAGAAACTAATAATAAAGTGCTACATTTGGAGCATAGCTTTGTATGGTGCTGAAACGTGGGTACTTGCGAACGTCGACCAGAAATACCTGGAAAGTTTAAAATGTGATGCTGGACGAGGATGGAGAAGATCAGTTGGATCGATCGTGTGAGAAATGAAGTATTACATGGAGTCAAGGAGGAGTCAAGGTCCTACATACAATAAAAAGGGGAAGGCTAACTGGATTGGTCATATTCTGCGTAGGAACTGTGTTATAAAACACATTATTTAAGGAAAGATCGAGGGAAGGATATACGTGACAGAAAGACGAGGAAGAAGGCATAAACACCTACTGGATGACCTTAAGGAAACGAGAGGATACTGGAAATTGAAGGAGGAAGCACTAGATTGCAATGTATGGAGAACTCGCTTTGGAAGAGCCTATATACCTGTCGTGAGACACTACAGGATGAAAGACATTTAAGGTGGAGTTTAGGTAGGTATGTGAATATTATTAACATGCGACACAATGTATCACACAATTTATATTAATTTACCATTATATATTCGGTTTATTTGTTCACAAAGTCTTTGAACAGTATAATCAACTTTGTATTTTCAAAAATTTAAAGCTTTTTGAGGCTCTGTCCAAGCTCAGTGGCAACAGCTGCAGCCACGCAATGAGTGTGATTGTCTGCACACTGGGGCAGTTTCACAAGAGTTGTGCTGGGAAATATATTTTGCAGTTTTGGGAATTTCTGGAAACTGAAATATGAAACGATTTGGGTTGTAATATCTGATGATGATGATGACATTAACGTCATTTGTTTAGTTTAGACAGTAATAATATGGAATTAGTTGCTTGCGAGTATTTGTTGAGTATTTGGTTACGACACTTTGGGGGTCAGTTAACAGATTTCTAAATAATTTCTAACAACCTGTTTTAGCGGTATTTATTTATAACTGTTAAAGCTTACTTGATATGGGATCATTTGTTAAATATTGTTACATTTATGTATTTACAATCTGAACCATAATTTGGTAATATAAGCTTTAGAATTTAGGGAATGCAGTTACTATTTTTTAAAAACACATCCGCAATTCATTAAAACATTTCCCTTAAGCCCCACTAAATTTCGTTGCAGTGTTTCTTAATTATCCTGGGCTTCATAAAAATGGTTGCAGTTAACCCTGCTTCTCTGTAAAATGCTTGATAAAATAAGGGTCCTTGAACAGCATAATCCTCTCTAAATTGAAAATTGAAACACGTCGACTCGTATCAAGATAGAGGAAATATTTTCCGCTCCATGTAATATTTTAATTTCGAGCATGCTTGTGAAGCCTCAAGCTCCACGTACTATAACAAGTGTCCTCTCTTAACCTAAATCTCTTTATCGGATTCTTCCACTGAGTAAAACGTTAAATGCAGGGCAGCTAACTTTTCTGTCAAGCCAAATGATACTTTTGATAGCAATTGCACAAAGAACGTACCTCTGTGTATAATGGAGGCTCAATATGTAACAAGTTAGCCCGTACGTTTGGATAGCTCATTGAGGGGCTTATCAGAGTTCTTATAAAAGCCGTTCAAAGTATTATTATTATTCAGTCAGGTCCAAAATTAACGATGAAACCACTTGAAGTTGGTGGGTTGGGTGTTGGGACTGTGTTATCTCGAACTCAGAGCGGAAGCTGGTTAAGAGAAGAGGGGGTTAGAAAGAAGGGAATGAATTTTTACTACGTCGATAAAACGTGAGGTGAAATTTTGCGCAAGTTAAAGCTGTTTAGAAAAGGAGTGAATGTTCTGGAGGGGGGGTGGAAAGAAGTTAAATGGTAAATGAAAGTTTGGTATGAGATTTTTAGTAACCAAACGCAAAGTAAGGAAAGAAATGGAAGAGCTTGAAGAGAGACTGCAGAAGGCTTAAACATACGTTGTTTTTCATTAACCAAATGGAAACGTTGCAGTTTTAAGTCTTGCTTTTTGTTTTCTCCCCCCCCCCCCCCCCCCCCCCCGTCATCGTTTCCACCCACGTCCCTTTTACATCGCACTTAAAAAACATTTCGAAATTGCTCCCAAGTCAACGTAAGTTCTCACGTAACAATAGATTTTTTGGTCATGTTTTCTCAACTTTTCTATCATTTATAGTTGTCCTCTGTTGAATATGTTTATTTGTTTGCGGGTGAAATTATATTTTGCTTGGACCCAGGAGTTTTCCTTGCTGTATTTAAGTCCTGCAGGATAATTTATCCGTACCGCAGCCGTATATTTTCATAGTTTGAAATATTTTATTGACGTATGTAATTGAAATGCCGATTCCAGTGGCTGTGCGGTCTAAGGCGTGGGTCTTCGGCCGCTCGCTTACTAGGATCGTGGGTTCGAATCCCATCGGGGGCATGGATGTCTGTCTCTTGTGAGTGTTGTGTGTTGTCAAGCAGAGGTCTCTGCGACGGGCTGGTCACTCGTCCAGAGGAGTTCTACCGATGTGGTGTGTCTCAGATGTGTGTGATCATGAAACCTCGACGAAACGAGGAGGCCCAGGCCCATATAGGGCTGTCGAGCCATAGGAAAAGAAATGTAATTGAAATAAGTAGCATTATATTAGTTCAGTCAAAGAACTAATGAACTGACAGCAAGAAAAATGTTTCTGCCAAAGAAAGTGTGTACAGCTCTGTTCGGTATTACATTGCGAAATGTGACACTCTTTTAGCACTGTACTAAAGTTAATGGGGAAAGTGTCAATAATGAAAGAATGATGGCCTAACGATTGCAGTCGTTGTATGAATATTACATATCCTTTACTATTTCCCTGTCTGCCTCTCCTTCCTCTCTCATAGTTCATCACTGTCTCTCCACCCTTCGTCTCTTTCCTTTACTTCCATGATGGACTCCTGAGAACGCCCGGAAATTGTTGTCATCCGTCACTGTGACGCGTCACCTGCCCGGGTACACTGCCACTTTGAAAATGAACTTTCAAGCGGTTCTGTACATATTCTAAATGTACTGCCAACTTGAAAATAAAAAATCACGTCTTGTTCTAGGGCGTGGTACTTCGTGTAAGGAAGTTTGACGGCTATTTGCAAAGATCTTGAGCTGCTTTAAGACTATCGGTTAATTCAGTGTAGTTATTTTTTGCTTTCAGCGAAGAATTAAACCTACACAACTACAATTACTCTGATGTTTTTTGTGCACATAACCGCCTTTCATACCACGAGATGAGCGTACATTTTGAGTGCATGAGAATACAGGGCTGAGGTAGATATTTTCCCATAACAGGGAGGAAGTACTAGGAGGACGAAAAGAAATTGCACAATCAGGAGTTTATTATGAGATAGGCGAACTTGTAGCACGCTTGGGAGAAGAAGCAATTACGTCAGAATTTTGGTCGGAGGACCTGAAGGAGGGGACCAGGTGAGAGTTCTGTGCTCAGTAGCAAGGGTAATATTAAAATGGAGCATGAGGACACGGGAAAGAAATAATACATGTGCATTTACTTACTTTAAGTGGCAGTAGATTACTTATTATCTTAAACCCATCATATTTCGAGAAAGCAGGTCATGCCCACGTGAGCAGTGACACACGTGTGAACTCTTAAATAAAACGCTCATTTAATTTTTACGTAAAATTATTCGAACTTCTACTTCTTACAGTAATATGTCTAAGAATATATAAATAAATTTATTCACTTATATTAACGAGTTATTAAAAGTTTAAAAAAAAATTAGAACTTCAGAATTTATTTATGTTATCGTTATACTTCTGTATAAAATATTTTGATCTTAAATAGCCCTTTACGTAGAGTGTAAAATTGTAACCTATTTTCGTTGTACCTAGTGCTAGAAGAAGTATATAGTATATAGTAGTTCAATTCACATTATAGTGATGTACAAGTGTCATAAACGTAACAGATCTGTTAGCAATTCAGTATCAGATTTCTTAAATTATAGGCCTATTCTTAAGCAAATCATTCTTAGTTTCATTGTACGCATTTCCATAAGTCTTTCTCCCACCGTCTGCTCTACATTAGAACGCTACTGTAATCCTGTTTCTTCTTCTAATGCTTTAAATATATTGTGGATAGCGTCCAGCTATATAAAATTTATTGTATTACTTAGTATGTCAAAGGTTGTATGAAATAACATATACGATTGTTGCTTACACTTTTATTCCCCATTTCGGTCACATAGGCTTTTAAATAAACACACGACACCTCAATATTTTCTTTTATATTCATGCTAAATCTATTGTTTGTGTGTCGTTTTTACCTTAAGGTGCTAGTGGATTCGCCTGGTTGAGGACAGGATCTGTTGACAGGTTCTTGTGAACGCGACGATTCATCTTATACTTGTATAAAAGGTGAAATATTTCTGAAGCTAGTTGACCGACTATCAGCTTCAAAGGAAGTCTTTGTTCAATGGGACGCCTAAAATTATTTTTCTATCTCAAACGTTTATAGGCCAGGAAAAAAGAGGCAGTTGATAGCCCAGGGAGATTACTCCAGTATTGCCAATTGTCGCCCAAAAACCCCCGCTATATTTCTAGGGTTATTTGGAATTTTTTGCGGTATTTAAATATTGTTATATATTTATATTTCTCGCGGGACCCCTAAAGATGTTTTACCCTGGTTGGGAAACGCTGTAGTACAGCTTTATCTTAACAGGTTACTTCATGTCTGTATGTGCGCAAGTATGCAGAGCGACACATTCGTAATATCCCTACATTAAACTCGGCTTTCCCTAATACAGACCGCTGTGGTCATGCAGCGATTCACCGATAACAGTCGTATAAGAAAGTGTTCTACCGTGATAACAAATTAAGATTTCCGCGAATCATTTTCCGTTTCCTCGTGTACTTAGTGGGTTGTCAGCATCGTCCTGCTTGTGCCCTACCTTTCCAGACACCGCCAAGGAACACGTTTCTTGTTGGGAATTTCATCCACAAGAAACCGTAAAATCTTTCTTCCAACTGCACCCCACCATTGCCTATACAATTATTGCATGGGGTGGTCTAACCGTTACAGTTGGCACAGGCCTTGCGTTCTATTGCAATGCAGTTGATGAAACAGTTACTATTCTCTCAAGAATTACGAAAGAATTTCAGCCAGCAATTACATCATCACACGCAGCAGGAATTTAGTGCAGTCTCTGTGAACTGTGCTCCCCGAAAGAATATGCAATTTGCTAAACAAACAATATTAAATAAAACCGCTGTATGCACTTCGCTGTTCTTAATTATTTTCCACATTCTCCAGTGGTGGTACCCAAGCAGTGAAATAGTTCTCATGTAGCATGTGCAAATGTCTCCCCTGCTTGTTCTTTACTTTTTTATTTCTTTTGTTTCAGGTAAGTGTTCCAGTGCCAATACCATGTTCTGTTGATTTGGTGAGTGCAGACAAATAAATGTTTGTTGTGTCGTTCAGTAAGCAGCGTCTCAGATGTGCTGCGTTTCACACAGTTCCGTTCATTACACCAGCAATGTAAAGCAGTAATTTTCTTTAAGGCAGTACGCGTATGAACTATAGCAAATTGGCCTAATAATGCAAGTGAAATATTTGCAATATTTTATTGGAGTTGAATGAGCTACCATCAGTGTCTGATTTACTCTAATAATCGTAGTAAGAACGCAGTAATAAAGGAGTGTTAAAAAGAGAAAGCCTCAAAATGTCTAAAGACTTGTGGAGCTTCCATAACAAAACCTGCAGTTTTTTTCCCCGTTCTTATTCTTTCGAAGTTTGCCATCTACTGTAGTTTTTCTCCCTTTCGTAGTAGCCTTCCCGTTTGTGAGTCATAATGACTGGAAGAATAATGTGGCTTTAGGAGAGGTACATACAGTACGCATATTACATTTATACTGAAAAAAATTACTGGAAAAGAAACGAAAATGTAGGTCAGAAAATTATTTGATGTTTATGTGCTGTATAAAGTCAACAGATCAGTTTATTAGAATATTCCACACGAAGTGGGGAACTGCTACACATGAGTAGATTTAAGTGGATTCATGTTATACCATACAAAACGGAAGGAGCCGTAGTAGCTCAGTCAGTATAATAACCAGTCTACTGTCTGGTAGAATAAGGAGTCAGGGTTCAATTCCAGGCAGGGTCAATTATTTCTTCTTCCCCACAGCGTGCAGACCAGCTACAAGTCTCCAATCAGCCTTTCCTTTCCTATTGGTACTGGGAGGGGGGAAGGGGGAAAGGGATATTCTTCGGATATAAGGTGGCCGGAACGTGAAGGTATCCATTTAATTCCATCTACTGTCGATGTTAAGAAAGCAAGCATGTAGAAATGAATGTTTAAATCCGTCAACACTACGTTACATTCAGAAAGAGTAAGGTTACATGTTTCGGCTAAACATAAACCATCATCAGGTCCAGTTACAAGAATTCTTGTAAGTAGAACTGATGATGGCTTATCATGTTTAGCCGAAACATGTAGCCTTATTCTTCCTATGGTGCTGAATTCCGCACAGAGACAAATTACTTTACTTTTGCTTTTACCTTTATATTTACTGAACAAAATGGAAACTCTTGTTGAATCTGAGGGAGAACTAATTAACATTTTAATAAATCAGGGCATGCGACAGAGGTAAAAGTGAAGTTTATAGCTGAGTGTTATACTTGCATTACAGTGAAAATATTCCAATGAGCTGAACGAATAAAATAAATTATGGAAGAAGAGTAGATTAATAGAAACTTTTTCATACTTTACTCTAGGCAGATTGATTGTTGATTATACATTACAATGAAAATTAGCTCCAGAAATGAGAAAAATGTTTCAGCGCCATCAGGAAAGTTTAAAATCTTAGAATGTCGAAGCTGGAAAATATTATTGTATTTTGCAGAATGTATCATAGCTGAACACAGATTATCTATAAAGACTAAACTACGGACTACTTATCACATTTGAATTCTCTGGGTTTAAATATCACAAGTATATAAACACGTGGTCCACAAACTCAAATAAAAATGCGAAAGTGTCAAAAAATTGTTTTAAGTGGCACTGCAAGAAACGGAATTGAAACTGAATTTAGAATTAGGAGGAGGAGAAGAAGAAGACGTGTATGTTAATTATGAAACTAGTCTTAATACATCAACCAACGTATGCACTTAGTAGAATATGTTCAAGAACAAGTGTAAAACTGCTACATGTTTCGGCACCGGAGTGCCTTCATCAGGGAGTTATTCAGAGCAAAGGGATACAAACCCAACACGCCAATATATTCAGAGCAAAGGGATACAAACCCAACACGCCAATATATTCAGAGCAAAGGGATACAAACCCAACATGCCAATATATTCAGAGCAAAGGGATACAAACCCAACACGCCAATATATTCAGAGCAAAGGAATACAAACCCAACACGCCAATATATTCAGAGCAAAGGAATACAAACCCAACACGCCAATATATTCAGAGCAAAGGGATACAAACCCAACACGCCAATATATTCAGAGCAAAGGGATACAAACCCAACACGCCAATATATTCAGAGCAAAGGGATACAAACCCAACACGCCAATATATTCAGAGCAAAGGGATACAAACCCAACACGCCAATATATTCAGAGCAAAGGGATACAAACCCAACACGCCAATATATTCAGAGCAAAGGAATACAAACCCAACACGCCAATATATTCAGAGCAAAGGAATACAAACCCAACACGCCAAAATAGATTGGCGTGTTGGGTTTGTATTCCTTTGCTCTGAATAACTACCTGATGATGGCACAACGGTGCCGAAACATGCAGGAGTTTTATACTTGTTCTTGAATATATTTTACTAAGTGCATAAATTGGTTGATGTATTAATTGTAAGAATATGTACGGTATGAATAACAACAAAAATTACCAAACTACTCATCGTATTTATGCCTTACTTCCTTAACGGATGACATTCCTCGGTTTTTGTGGGAAGCTCCAATATCAGTAGTAGTTTATACAATGTTCAGAGCCTTAAAATATTTATTCGGAAAAGTAGTACATAACTGAGGAGTCGTGATAACGTAGTTTTTGTAGTGTCTAGGCTACGGGCTGGACGGTCCGGGTTCCGAATCCCTGAAAGGAATATTTCTCTTCTCCAAAATGTCCAGACAGCCCGTAGAACCCACCAAACGTTTTATGCATTGGGTACTGTAGTTGTTTTCCGGATGTAAAACGACCGGGGTGTTAAGTTGACCACTTAGTTATCCTAATCTAAAGGAATGTGACTGCTTGGAAGGTTTTAAATGTAGATGGCATGATAATATTAAAGATTATGTTAAAGAAAAAGGATGGAAATTGAGGACTGATTTCGTCTGGCTCAGCACAAGGAGCAGTGGCAAGCTCATGTGAAGGCCATAATGAACCTCTGAGTTCCGTAAAATGCAGAGAATTTGTTGACTGGCTGAGTAACTTTTAGCTTCTGAATAAGAACTCTGTAGATGGAATTAGTTGGTTGTTCGGTTCGTTAGATATGTGAAGCCCATATATGTTCTGAAACAAAATAGATGCTCTACACTTTATTTCTACAGAATTTAACCTTCTGAAAAGCCAGCCACTTAGAAGTGACACTTGGTAGCCCTGTTGAAGCTTATAACTTTATGGTGTGCCCCCTTTCTCTCTGCTTTCCCTGCCAATACAATATTTAATCTCATACCTATTGTTCCGTTCCCATATATACAAACACCCTTTCTTTTTGGGTTTGAGATTAAACCGCAATTAAAAACCTATCATCCCTTTCTGGGTACAGTGAGGTGAAGGGGATTGAAGTTTGCGGTACGTCATAGTATAAGCTCTCATTTCATTGGTCGGTCTGCGTGCATATGCGCTGTAGTTTAAGGGCCGCTGCTGCAGTCAAATAATGTGCGTTGAAAGGGGTAGGGGGTGCTTGGGGGATTGTTGTGGGGGGAGGGGTTGAAGTATTCAAAGGGCTGGGGTTTGAAGCTAGTGCTATGTCCTCGCCTTTGATGTGGTTTCGTATTGCGGTTTCGCCCAGAGTGATTACTGTGTGGTTTCAGTACAGATTGCCTTGTTGGGTATAAGAATCAGCAACACGTCTAGTTTGTTTCCAGTTTTATATTAACTATTCACTTGCAGGTGTAATAAAGCTACACCGTTAATATGAGCATAAGCTTTGTGCTAGATCAGTAACAGGAAAGAAGTTAAAAGTAGCAAGAAATATTGTAAAAGATTGATTGCCTAATCCAAGATCATAAATTGATTGGACTAGAAGAATAAAATGTCTATGTAATGAAGACATTGGTGATTGTGATGTTTACGCAGCAGGACTATTATTAAGACGAGAAAATGGATAAGGGCGTTAGGTGAATCTTGTGGCAGGGATAGTACAAGTGGTAAAAGTGTTACAAGATTTTAGGCTGAAAACCTGAAAAAATAGGCAATTTGTTAAGTGTAGATGGGAGGGTACCATTAGATGGATATTTAAATAATGGGGTGTGGACAGGAGGTGCATGGTTAAGATATGGTCATTAATGGACTCGTGCGAAACACATTCAACCGTTTGGTTCCATAATTTAGAGGGAATTTGGACCAACGTAGTGACTGTCAGCTTCTCACAAAGGGATCTGTACCGTAACGATGATCATAATTTTATCAGTGGGATAGCTACAAATATGACTGACTGCGTGTTTCTAAGATAATGTGCGTATATACGCATGCCTCCATCTTTCCTATGAATTTGTGTAGATATGAGGAAAGCAGGCCTGGGTGTGTGTGTGGGTGCGTCTACGTACTCTTATACATGATTACCAATGATTTAATGACGCTTTTTCAACTTTCGTTAGTTACAGATATAGGCCTATAATATCAGGTGGCTGGATGACTTTATGATAATGGAAACAGAGAAGGACGAAAAGGTGAAGGCACACTTTAGGGTACTCTTTAGACCGGGAGTCAAACTCAGGGTATCCTGAATACGGAGCAGTGTTCTGACCACCCATTGGACCCTATACATGCGAAATCGTCCCCAGGCACGTGATTGTCCCCTCCTGATATCCTCAAAAATTGGAATCTGCCATTAGCTGTTTACGTGTATTTACCGCGTATCGACGTTTATGGTAACAACATGTAACAACGTGAAAAACAAGTTAAATTAACTGCGTGTGCTGTAACGTTGTTATAAATATTTATTTTAAATGTGGAAACATCGAATAACAACGTAATAACGTTTGCAGTGTGAACTAGGAACATGCTGATATAAATACACAGCAGGCCTGCGTAGGCACTATCATACAAACTGTTAGCAAATTACACGACGAACATACAGTAAATTCTTGGGCTGAAGGCTGGTACCGATTTCCTTAGAGTGATATTAGGAAATAATTATGTTGCAGCTGATATCTGGTGAGGAAAACTGACTTTTCTTTCTTGCTGAAGACAACACTGCAACAGACTGCCACGTATTTTATGAGTGCGTTTCCTTAAGCAGGTATTCAATTTACGAACTTCAATATGAACTTCTGAATTAAGCAGTAATTGTAGCCGTAGGCTAAAATGTTGAAAAGAAGAAAGAAAGAAAGAAATGGGGAAAAGACGTGTAGAAAGACGGGAGAACGAAGGAATGACCAATAGAAGAAGTTAAAGGCAGAGTGAAACAAGTAAACAACAAACAAAGAGACAAATAAAAACATTGACTTTTATCCAAGATTGTGGTGGCAGCTGGCCTCATGCAGCCTGTGAGCTTAGAGCTAAAGAGAGTGGGTTCGTGCCTTGAACGGACTTCCTCGGAATTTTCAACATGCAATGAAGGTTTACGTAGCAAACTTCATTGTACTTCAAGTACGTTTGTTCATTCTACGAGTGCTGCACAATTGGTACATATTTTTCGGTCCTTCAATTTTTTCAGAACTATACGTCCGTTGTGTGATTTGTAATGGTGCATTGCTATTTTGTAAACAAAATAAATGTCTGCCTCTCTGCTCCTTTTCTTTTCACGTTAATAACTATATTCTGGACGACAAAGTAAGGCGATGGAAATTAGAACTAGTCCAAAGAGTTATGTTTCGGAAATTGATATTGTATTATTAAGATTGTATGTCATTAATTCATCCCGGTGGAAGCGAGATTTTTAATGTCATCCAGAAAGGCCCCGATGCCCAACCAGCCTTCTGTATAATCGGGACCGCGTCTTTCCCCGGGGGAACGGTCGGAGCGTGATACTGACCACCCACCTTCCACCGCCGGATTGCGAATGGGTTGGAGTTATACCTCCGCCTCTCATCTGTGCCAGTCCGTGCACGTAGGCCTGATCGTGTAGCTTAAAATGGTTTGTGTTTTCTGTTTGCTTATTTAACGATATCCTGCGTCCAATATGCGAGTATCGTCAGGTCGTTAGTGGTTACTTTGCGAGCTGCAAGAACATTACCGCTTCTTTAACCTTTCTCTTTATACTTAATTTTCTGTCCTTGATTTCAGGCTTCCGCCGCGATGTTGATGACATCTGCGGTCTTCTGGGCTATTACGCGGCGCCGTGTGGTAATTGTTTACCGACGTTTCGGGACAACGTATAGGTCCCGTCCTCACGGGTCAAGAGTCCCGAGTTTTTCCTACTCGGACTCTTGATCCGTCAGGATGGGACCGATACGTTGTCCCGAAACGTTGGTAAACAATTACCACACGACGCCGCGTCATACCCCAGAAGACCGCAGAATTCATTAATTTTCCACAACTTCGTCTGTTTTGGTCATTAATATTTTGGGGTCTTAAAAACGCTTGGAATTTTAGTTCCAGATTTTAGTGGGAAAATATAACAAAATGTTTCGATCCGTAGTTCACAGGTCTAAGATATAGTACGTAGTACGTATAAAACTAGGTTAGGTCACATTTTTAATTGTTTTTCAGTCTGTGTCTACTGTAATATGTCTGTCGGTTTGTCTGTCTGGCCTGATTTCACTCGCTCATGCACTGCGTCTGACCTAACATTCTGCCGCCCTCCAACTGTGTAGAGGCGCATTATACAACTTCTCTTTGATGATTGTATTTGCTTATAATGCTTTTACCTATATTCGCAACTCGTTTCATGAGATATAAATTAATCTCCTGTCTAATGGATTGCGGCCAAGTTTGTTTGAAAATCCAAATTGCACTTGACTTCGAATTAATGGCCAGAATCTGTAGCAACATGTGCAACACCATGAGAAATACTTTGTCTATCGTTTGTAAGGGTGTACTTTTGAAATTAACAGAACATGTTCGTGTTCATGCCGTTTTTATGTGATTGGTTCAGTACTTAATATTTCACTAAATTCCTTTTGTTCCCTTTGTCAGTTGATTCAGGCTCGTTCAGTTCAGCCACCAAATAATATAGAATTTAAGATTAACGCTTTATTAACAGTATAACGGATGTGCAGTGCAGAAAACGTGATGTTAGCAGGCAGATCACTAGTCTGTAATGTGACTCAGAAAATAAATCATTTATATACACCCACATAAGCACACAATATAACTACATGTTTTACACAAACTTCAACACTCCTACATGTTTCAGCGATAAATCGCCATCGTCAGGGAGACGTCAGTGCAAAGGAATATATAATGTTAATAATTCAGTCTCACATATATCAGCGTTAAAATATAAAATATATAAAATAAATAGGTAAAGCAATCCCATTACAGGTCTGGACAGACCCTTAGGGTTCCAGTAGGTTGAGGCTCCCAGATAGACAATCGGCACGTGAATGTGGTAAGGTTGTCAGCCCTACGCACCGGCCGCCTTTACCTCCCAGGAAATACGTCTGGTACTCATTTCTGGTAGAAACTGAGTCGACTGACCGAAACGATTATGTCAATGAAAAATTCCAATGACAAATACCAGCTGTAAACCTATTATACTTTAACATCGGATATGTGGGATTGATGTATTAATATTACATATTCCTTTGCATTTACGTATCGCTGAGGATGGCGATTTATCGCTGAAATATGTAGGATGGTTGAAGTTTGTGTATAACATGTAGTTATGTTGTGTGCATACGAGTATGTTGGTGTAAATTAATGATTGCAGGCACAATGCACGGAGTGACTAATATTAAACCAGAAAATAAATATTTCAGTTCAGCCACCATTATTTCAATAAGAACTGTAATGGCAGTGCTGAGGGTCAGTCTTGATGGAAAGGAATGATGGAGTGTAATGTGCTATACACTTCACGTGACTTACAAAATAAGGTTATTTATTGTAGTTTTGCCTTATCTGAATTTGATCTGAAGTGTTCCGAACCGCATTGCTCAGTCAGCCTGTAAATATGCGTGAGATTACGAAAAGAATGACACTTCTCATTACGGAAGTTACTATAAGAAGAGTGGTTTCATTTCTTGTGAATTTAGTGTTTAGTATTATTAGTATTTAGTGTATATATAAATGACACGCCGATGCCAGTGGCCGAACGGTCTAAGGCGTGGGTCTACGGCCGTTCGCTTGCTGGGATTGTGTGTTCCAAACGCATCGGGGACATGGATGTCTGTCGTGAGTGTTGTGTGTTGTCAGGTAGAGGTCTCTGCGTTGGGCTGATCACTCATCCAAGGAGTCCTATCGATTGTGGTGTGTCTGAATGTCATCGTGAAGCCTCGATAATGAGAAGGCCCTGGGTCACAAGGGGCTGTTGCGCTATGGAAAAAAAAAATATAAGTGATACACCATGACAGTGACATTATTACCGTCCATTTGTTCTGTTGTTAGTGAACAGGGGGTTACTGAGGAACTACAAAAAAAATAAAATTCGAAAACTAACTTACATTTCTTATCATGTATTGCTAAATGTCGATAATTGGATATAAAATCACTGTTTTGCAAACTTAGAAAAATGTATTTATCGTAGTTGAGAAGAAAGTTATGTACACATGTAATATTTATTTTGTGTTTAGCTTCATACGTATAAAACTTTTCTGTTACTTGTTGCTTTCTACCTGAAAGTGTTATAGGTATGTTTTCATTTCACTTGAATATGAGGTTAATATGCCGAATGCACACATTTAACAATTTCCCACGAAGAAAGCGATGGAGCAAAATAGGCGTTCATGACATAAGATTAAGACGGATCTTGGCAGTGTAGTTTGTGAGGTGTGCAATAGATTCATCTGGCTGAAGATAGAGTCCTAGAAAATGAAAATTGTTAAACCTTATTAACTCACTTTTAATGAGTATACCACGGAGTGCGTTTGTCTGTCCTCTAAGGATTTCTGAAAAAGTGACGATTTTTTCCCTGTACAATATTCACTGAGTGGTTTTTCGACAGAAACGGATAGTGTTTACTGCGCGGTACGAGCTGTCCTTATGTCTAATTTACCTTAATCTTAGTCTCCAGGGGTTACATGCTCTACACATCAAACTTGAAAATACAGGTAAATATGAAGTAAATAATATGTCGTCAGGGTCGTAATACGAGTAATACAGCTATAAATACAGGCTCTTAGCGTTGAATACTATCTCGTGCAGAATAAATTATGGTAATGTATATACTGCTCAAGTTTATTTCCCGGTTAAAGTGAATTCAGGAACGGAATTGAAGCAGAACTTAAAACGGAAGGAAACTTAACTTTCTTTTAACAGCCATTTTAAAGTGACGCAAATTGTCTTGCTTTATAGCAACATGAAAGAGAAAAGAAAATATAGTCAATGGAAGTAGATTGAAGTCTTTGTTACGATGTAAGAGTGTTTTAATCTTCAAGTAACAACCAATTACAAAGTAGAGTGGGGAGAGAAGGCTCGCGTGAAGGAAAGAGAACGAGAAATATAAGTAGATTCCCTTTTTCTGTCTCGTTTCTCTTTTCAGCACTTCATTGTATATACACCCAAGAGAAAATTTAAAAGAAAGAAAGAGCTGGAAACAGGTGATGGAGGTAAAAAAGCAAAATCTTCTAGTTTCCAAATTGAAGGGCTTTCTGTTTCAGTCACACTACAGCACTTTCTTCCACCATTCTTCTTGTTTTTATAAAACCATCTCTCTCTTTTTTGTTCTTCGCTCTCTCACAGTTTCTTTGCTCCATTCCCTTCTCATCTAAGTTCCGCTGCTACCACCTTACCAATTACTTTGTACGTGTTTGCCTGCACTATTCAAGATATTGGTGCCGCGTCTAAAACAAACACCCCCTTCCAACATACCATCCAGCAACTAAACCAGGAAAGCTTTCAACAAGATTAAGAATCGAAGTTTTAGTAATTTGAAATACAAGACTTCCCCGTCCGCATTCTCCACATCCCAGTGTTTCTTCCTTTGTCTTTCATCCACCTTCCTCTTCTCCTTTCTCTAGTATTATCCTTAACCGTAGCTTCCAGTAAAGCAACTCAATATAAGTGATTCTTGCTTAATCGCGTAATACGAGGAGCAAGTAATGTGAGAAATTGTGTGTTTTGATGGAGGAAGGTTTCAAGTTCAAGGATGTTCACAACGACATTCGCTTTCTTTAGGTGTGGTCATAGCAATGTCACGCATTTAAAACGTGTTGGCCACTCCAGCGACTCGTCAAAGATAGTAAACTTAGTTGGTGCAGAAATTCCGGCCTTTTATAAAAGTCGAAAACTTATTCTTGTTTGTCGATGTTGTGCACCCTGAACAACTTTTGATGCGTCCGAAGTTTAGTTAAAATAGAACAAAAATAACTTTTCCTTTTGTAGGTGTGCGCACGTGTATACTTTCAGTTTGTGCACGGCTCGTCACGTGTCGAGGTCTAATATGATGACTTTACTGTCATCTGTGCATGTACAAGAAGATGCACATTGAGACTGTGCTGCTATTGATGTCTTTGCGTGGTTTGTTTCTCGTAACGTTATTTGTAAATTTAGATTAATAGTTATATATTTGGTATGATTAATTTTCGAACTACAGTTCTAAAACTTTAAGTACCTGAACATGACAAGAATAATGATGTTAGGTATCAAGGCTCTTCTCTTCCGCATAATGTAATGACGTGTCTTTCAATTTTACACTTCTCTCGCAGCACTGACGTAACTATGTTCAGCGTCATGTTCCCCGGAAGAGTGTTTTTCTTAACTTTTTTGTCGGGGATGACCAGTAATTCTGAAGAATTAGGTAACTTAAATTAATAATTGTTTGCCGCAGAGATCAGGTAAGTACATAGCTTCGTAAAACAGCGTATTTGAAAGTTTCATGTAGCAATTTCGTGACTTTTATTTTTCAATGTTGAACAACTTTTTTAAAGTAATTAATATAATATTCAACCATTTGTTACTCATAAACCAATATGAACTTATTTATAGATCTTAATTTGATAATTTCAAATTTACTTGAAGGAGAAGCTAAGAAATTTTTCTAGAAAGTTTGCAGCATCACACTGAAATTATCAGTTGGTAATTTAGTTACGACACCAAGGAAACGATGGATAGAGTGAAGTAGGAGATAAGATGTTAACATTTTGGCATGTGTATACAACCTGCATGGTGGGGGAAGCGAAGTAGATCGTGAAATTACAGTATAAATGTCTAAACCTAGTAACAACTAATTAGAAAGTTTTGTACTCCCAGCTTGCCTCAACTCATTTACTGGAGTGGTTAGGAAATTCCTCGTAGTTCTTACCAGTTGATTATAATCACTGTAATGTTTATCTTAATCGGTATACTCAAGATCATCATATACTGAATGTTGCCTTATTTTATCCTAAGTCTGCTTTGAGATTAACAAAAAAACGTTATATTATTTATTTTGTTAAATGTAACAATATGGACATTACTATGAATTACCTACAACCTAAAACTTAATTTTGTGCAAAATACATACACATATCAGTTTTTTTCAGTTTTTCGGCAGTGTTTCATATGAAATTTTAAACCTTGATTTATTGATTATTAGTTTATTCAACGAAGATTTTTAATGCATGTACGTTACATAACATCAAGCGGAAGGACTGTACGTTGGAAAGGATGTTTGAAGAAAATACCGTGAATTGTTGTGTGGCACTGTTATCCGTAGAGTTGCGGGGGTAAACCACAAAATGCTGCAGTGTTCTTACACAGTTCTGAGATTGCGAAGAACACCGGCAACTAAACCGCAGTGTTCAGAACCAGGTTCAGCCTCTAAATACAATTTTGATATGAGACCGAACTACCTGCAGTATTTACTAAAGTGTTTGTCAGTACAATACATTTAAGCTGTACCATGACAGAATTTTGAAACCAGGGTGTCAAGTTGAATGTTCCATGGATTACTCAACTTTCCTCTATTTCCAAGCCGTGACAGCGGCATAACCGAAGGCAGTTTGACATGCAGATAAGTTACTTTCCTAGAATCATTTGATAAAACACAGCATCGGCTTAGTTACGTGGAAGAAGTAAAGGAGATGGTGGTGAGGTGCTGGCTTTACTGTAGCTTGCCGCCACCGTACATTCTGTAGGCCTGCATTGTGTCAGAAGATATTTTGAAACAGAAGGCAGTAACCAAGAGTTAATAAAGTGGGAAGAACAGATGACGGAGCTGAGAGAAACTGGAGCTTGTGATGATGAGGATGATAATACTGATATTGACAAGAATACCCAGAAGTAATGTATGTACAAGAAGTTAAAAATAAAGTGATGTGAAAAGGACAGAATGAACTAAATGAAGCACATTACGTTTGCAGGTGATTGGTAGTACTAGAGGCAAGAAGCAAGTACGAAGCACACTTAGACCCAAAGTAAACAATAATTTGTTGCTATTTGAAAAATACTTATTAATTCTTACTATTTATTCATTCATTCATTTCACAAAAGGGTTTATTGATACTACGTACCGTCATATAAAAATGTTCTCAGAGTGCAATGGAGTTTTAACCTTGATTTTAGGCTTCCGCCGCGATGTTGATGAGATCGGCGCTCTTCTGGGATGTTACGCGTAATATCCTAGAAGAGCGCCGATCTCAACGGCATTTTACTTGACGATACACAGAAATTGGACACTTTGCAGTCAATGCAATAAAAGATGGCGTGTGTATGTCTGTGTGTATGTGTTTGTGGCAACTATAACTGATCAGAAAGTAAAGATTATTAATATAAATTTCAATCAGAAAATCTGTGTGGAAAGGATGACATGAAAGAATGCAGCGTGGATGGGACAGTAGAAGTAAAATGTATCTCTGTGAACTAGGAAGGATGTGTGAGCACATTGAATTGAATTGCCTTATTATTATACCATTTTGGGTTCTTATGTGCGGGGGAAGGAACTCAGTTTAATGGAATCCATCCCACTGTGTCAATTCATCTTTCACATATAGATTATTCCGCCTAACACAACACTTTTATTGTTATTTTCAAACGCTACATGTTTCGATCGAAAACGATCATCATCAGGCGTTCTTCTACAAAATCTTAAAAATCAAGGTAACATTTTTAAGATTTTGTAGAAGAACGCCTTATGATGATCGTTTTCGATGGAAACATGTAGCGTTTGAAAATAACAATAAAAGTGTTGTGTTAGGCGGAATAATCTTTATCCATGTGAATGGGATAAAGGACCGTGGGGGTTTCTCTGTGTAGCAGAAAATTATAAGTTTCTTTTCCTAACAATATTGACGTATTTAGTTCCTTCAGTTTTATCATGTTAATTGTTATTTATTTATTTGCGATAATCATATTTATTATTGCAAAACTTACACTGTCTCTCTGCGGTTTACTCTGAACTGACTGCGTTAAGACGCGCTGTGTATGATTACACAAGTTTTCAATGCCTAAAAGCTTTTCCCTGTCTCTCTATATGTCCATTCCTTCATAAAAATGAATTAGGCTCTCACCCAGGTAACACGTTAGAACATATTACGAAACGCTATGCATTTGTTATTCTTGCTGATATTCTGGAGTAAAATTACGTTTGTTAAATTTGTCTTATGATCACGTTATGTAATATTCGAACATAATTTTATAAATGCGCTGGTCTGGATGTGAGTTTTGAGGAAAAATTGTTTCTATCAGGTAACCTGTACTTTGCAAAGATACCGTGAGAATTTATTCTGCGTTATATGCATAAACACAAAAAACTGAAAATGGGCTGTATTTTGCATATCGGTTTTTTTCGCCTGCGTATTTTCTCTACGAAACTGCTTATCGATTTAAGATGAAATTTGGTATTTGCATCTACAATAAACTTCAGACACTTTATTGTGGTTCCACATCGATCATAAACCTTGATCATCAGACTGTAGTCGGATGGGTTCTGACACCATGTAGTTGTTCAAACTGACGCCGGCGTTTCGGCGGAAAATCCTAACTCCATCTTCAGGATTTGTTGAACATAACGTTCACGCTGAAGTGATTAGGGAGACGATGTGACTTGCATTTGGAACGTAAGCGTATGTCTGCTTCAAATCAGATTAAGGATATAACCAACTTTCTAGTCATGTCTCTCTTTTTCTGAAAAATTTTTTGTCCTTACACAAGCCTGTTACACTGTGATCAACAAAACCGAGTTTTTTTATTAATGGCTACACAGTGGACAGCCCTGGGGCCCACCCAGCCTCCTATACAATGGGTACCGGGTCTCTTTCTCGGGGGTAAAGCGGCCGGGGCGTGAAGGTGACCACCCACCCCATCTAGTGCCAGGGTCAAAGAAAGAGTAGAGCTATACCTCTACTCCTCCTCTGGGCCTTCATGGCCTGTTCTAGGGAGATCTTTACCTTTACCTTTACACAGTGGACAACTCAACAGAAATATTTTATTCTTACATAGTAATTTACATACTGGACAATAAAGCTGAAATATTTGTTGTTCTTACGTACTAATTTGTATGCTGAAAACACACCTGCATACTCTTATTCTTGCGTACAACAGAGAGAATTGGGCAATCGTGTGGCTTCTTCCTTGCATGGTACGTTTTAGACAACACAATTGAATTGCCATCACAAGAGTCCTTTGTAGCCTGTTTCACCTTGAAACCAAACACGTCAGCTACATTCACCTGCCTTCATTTTATAAATTCAGTGTGGGGCCGGTTTAGAGATTAGCATTCATAATAAAATGTAATGTGTCTCGGAAGCAATTTCATCGACTGTCGTTGTACGGCGCCACAATCGTTCCCAGACTGTCAGATATACTATTTCTACTCAAATTCTTCTATTTTTCTCTTCCCTCTGCCACCCCGCCGCCCGTTTGCCGAACTACAACACACCCCTTGACTCAGAATGAAGGCACCCACACATCCCACCCCGCTACCTTTTCCCACCCCCCCCCCTCCCCCCAACATCCACACATCTTACGAAAACTTTGAACTTACATTTTTTTCTCTTTTCAAATGATTCTTCCCATCCTCCTTTCGATGTGTGATTGTTTTTTCAGCTCTGTAAGCAAAAGTTTTCTCACAGAATCCACACAGTGTCAGCACTTTTCCTGCAGCTTGGGGGCTGCTTCACCGTATCTTTTACTGTGTCTTTATCTAGAAGTGTTCTGATGTCTGCTCCCTGCTATTATGTAATGCAGCTAACACAGTTAAATAACTTATAAAAAGTTAGGGCCTATGAAACAGATTATCAGACCCTCTTTTCTTCTTTATTTCTTCCTTTCTTATTTTTCTCAGTGCCTTCTCTTTCTTTCTCTTTCTTTCTCTTTTGTGTCTTTCTTCCTCCTCTCTTTTCTCTTTTTTTAATCATTATGGAATTTTTTAATTATTCTACAGTGCATACCATGTATTATGACGACTGTCTAAAACTTATATACCAGCGGTTATTATCATGTGAATATATAAAATTCATTTAAACTCGTAAGGAAAGATAAAGGCCCTGAGCGTTGAGGTTCTCAGATTTCAAGACAATCGGCACATGATTAGAGGTTAATTTCACCCCAGGGCCATGGTGCGGCCGGAAGGATTATGTCAATGAATAATTCCAATGATACCATCGAGAACCGAACCCGCAGCCTTCTGGCTTGTAGCGCAGTGCCGCACTGTCCTTTGAATCCTGGCAGGGCAGGATATTTGTATCTCCTTCAAAGCGTCCTGTCCGGTTCTTAGTTCCTGTCAGCCTCTTATTCAAATGGTACCGGCAACACGTCACTCGTGGGTTAAGCGGCCGTGGCGTGAAGGTGGAAACTCACCTCCGTCTAGTGCAGAATTTAAGAATGAATAACCATACATCCACTCCCACATTTGCATTAACGGCGTGCACGCGGGCATCTTTATCTTTATCAGTAAGATATAAACCATTCGGCAGAAAGCCAAGGACTTCAAAACGCCTACGCCTACGCATCGGCCTATGCTTCATCACACATCAGATATCGCGAGTGTGACGTCAAGAAACGAAACGATGAGAAACTTGAGTTGCAAATGTGATTGGTTGATTTAATTTCGTGAAACCAGAAGCCGGTCTCTACACAAATCCAATTGTAACTCTTTTTTTATACAGCCTTTCGCAATGCAATTTCAATTTCTCTTCCTATCCTCAACAAATTTTTTCAACTCTGTATATTTCTTGACGACCACATATTTTTCTGCTGATATCTGACTTCAGATTTGCTGTATCTACGAGGGCTTTTTTTTTATTAAGCTTAGTGTTTTATGTATTGCATGTTATTAGATCATGCATAGTTCGCTTTTTGATTGGTTCCAAATTCCCTCCTTCCTCATTCCTCTTCCTACCCAATTCTGTTTCTTCCTCTATTGGTCTTTTTACCATAGTAAAAATGTTCCCCACTTCTCTGAGTTATATGCACACATAAAACTGTTAAGTGTAAGAAGGGTGTAAGTACTGTGTATGAGTTCAGGATTAGGGCAATTTTCATGTTCCTGGCGAGGCCTATTTTCTGGTTGCTTTGTGCAACGTCTCTGGGGTTTGGACAGCACAGTGTCATGTTTCAAAACACCGTGTGCGCGACTTTTCTTTTCCTTTCAAGGTGGATATTTTAAGTAACTCATTCCCTAGAGCATAGGCCTTTTAAAAAATCCGATATTCGCTCAACTGACGAAGAAATTCGCAGACTATTACAGAACCTGAACGTTCATTACGTCAGCAACTATGGATATTTAACCCGTAACACAGCCTAATACCCCATAAGAATTGATTCTTCAGACCTTTGGAATAAAAGTGTATCATACGCAAAACATGAAGATATTCTTTATTCATTATCTCTCTGGGTACAAAATTTAAAAACTACACATAAATTTATTTGTTTCCGTGAAACGTAAGGTTAAATGCAAATTATACGGAGCTGCCATGTAGTTGTTACATTCTACGAAAATATAGCATCAACAAATGTACCATATTTTTCGTCACACATATTTTAGCACTCTGGACGCGATGCTAAGGACTTACTTTTCATTGAATAACTCTGTGTTTTGGAATGCGCTTGTTTCGCCTTGTGATAAGCCCACGGCCAGTGACTACAATATCTTAAGAAACCATTGTCCATTTGTCTCCATCAGCCAACAGTCTTGTTTCTTCGTCACTCCAAACTTCATTTATTGTTGTGGCGTACCCACAGTTCAGGCTGTGTTTCAGCGTACAATTTTCTTCCATCCTTCGTACATTTTTTCACCCACGTTTTGTGACAAACATAGTATTACTGTGCTGTTCGGTTCTAGCAGCTTGTCTTCTGTTTGATGTCGAAGTGCAAAAAGAATTTTAGCGTCGTAAATCCTCTTTAAATTACTTTCTTATTTATTCACATTTCTGATCCATATCAAGCAATTAATTTAAGTACTCTTAGGGGTACTGTTGCCAAGGGTCTTTTTTTTTGTTACGCCATTCATTTCCAAGAATTAATATTCATCTATTCTCTATATTACAAGATTTGTCTCTGTGTCACTGACATGAACGATATGCATTTATTCGCGTTTGCACCACATTCAACGATATATCAACAAACTCTTAGTTATGGAAGTGATATTTTAATACGAATTTTACAAAGACTGCAGTATGAATTCCAAGGCCGTTGGCTAGTGAGCAGTCAGAATGTTGTTGCACCTAAGCTTAATCATCGTCTAGTGTCATTAGCACTGAAGTACACCCAAGTGATACTTATGACAGTCTTTCCTGAAATGACAAACTTACCTGTGGAATGGGGGGGGGGGGAGTGGAGGGAGAGAATGAGAGAGATGACGAGGCATACAGTGTTTTCCGCCTAGGTCGTAATATTCTTCCTCGGTACAGTCGCATATCAGTGGAACCCTTAGAATGCTATTTCACTCGTATTATCAGGAAATCTAATTACGAGCAGTCAATTCTACCGTAGTCGGACAAAAAAATATGTTACATGCTTTATAGAAGTGGAAATAGGCGACGTACGTATTCAATCTATGGTACACGTGCTTTCTGTTTCATTTGAAGTGGAAAAAAATTTATATATGAAAAGGGTTTTAGCGTTAGGGGAGCAAGAGGGGAATTAACGTGTGCATGATAAGGAAGGTTATTCTGTATGAAAGTATAAATCACAAACTAATCAGAATGAATGAATATAGCATTTGTTTTATTTGTAATATCTCTCCTTCACTCGCAGAATTTTTATGCAACGAGTTTTTAAAACATAGTTTATACCGGGATGTAATTTCACACTCTTGCGCTCCCACAGCGATGGGATGTCAGGAGCAGTTGTAAGTATTGCCAAACTGTCATTGCATATTATGTAAATTGTGTTTGTAATTAAGCAAGATTGTCGTATTTTTATGGAATGTGATTCTAATCGTTGTAATTGCTAGGCTAGTGCATGCTCTCGTAATGTTTACTCTGTCACTTTTGCATGTCCGTCTGTAATAACGGTACCACGTCTGTACATGTAAGGATACAAAATCGTAAACACATGACAATACAAACTTGCTGATTTATTTTGGCTTCATCGCACTCCAGACTGAAAGTCTGATGCTCCCACGGCTGCAGATATAGGCCTGTATATATATATATATATATATATATATATATATATATCTACTCATTACAAGAAGTTTTGAAATATAAAGCAGTCTCATATCTGAACACGGTGCCGTACTTCGACAGACATGCCATACGTTTGTGAGGGTTACTCCGTGACTTTGGCATTATGTCCCTGGGGTCGACTCAGCCTCTAACAGAAATGAGTACCAGGGGTATCTGCTGGTGGGTAAAGGAGGCTGGTGTCTAGGGCTGACAGCCTTATCACCTTCATGTGCCGATTGTCTTGAAATCTGGGAGTCTGAACCTCCTGGAACCCTCATGGCCTTTCCAGGCCTGTACACGGATTGCTTTACCACGTAACTTTGTCGTAAATATGTCAAACGACCTTAAAACGTTTTGTATGTTTTAGTGGTAGCATTTGATTTGCTAAGCTTAAGTACTTTACAACAAATCGTGATTTCAAAAATCCAGTAAATTTTCAGTAAAGAAATTGTATAAATTAAGGAAACACACAACAATTTGTGTAAAGGGCACTTCACTATATGTCACTATTGCACACGTCTGCAATTGGTATTTAGCATTACTTCCTTCAGACATAGGTCGACCAAAACCAAGATGGAGACACCAACAGCATCTGCAAGTTTGAGTTTTTACAGGAAAGGACGCAGGTGTCCTATATCTGTTTACGTTCATGATGATGTTGATGATGATGATGATGATGGCTTCCTTAAGACTGCCTTGTGAAAACAAAGTCTGTGACGCATTTCCGATACGCTGCATTATACTTGTTACTGTCATTTACCAAAGGGCTGCGATTCGAATCTGTATGCCCTCAGATGCTCATGATACTTCTCAATCCTCTCCCCCCCACCACGTGATCTAGAATTACAAATGAAATGGACTACGTCCTGCCTAAACCATCATTCATTATCTGCTGTGATTTAGCATAGACTGCCATGTGACGTTGACTGATCTTCACTAGTCCATTCAATTATGCCGACGATCTCGCTCTGGTCGCTGTGTGAATCATTCGTATAGGCGGTTCTGTCATTCGTTCTATCATAGTAGGCTTCAAGCTACGCAGTTAAGAACAACAGAAATGTACGGCTTCAGAATATATTTACTTTTTTTGCTGTATTGAAACACCTGAATGTTGTAAAATAAAGTACGTATTACTGACATTAAGTCTGCTTTCTGTGTTATTTGACGTACGTTTAAATCGGATGTGATTCGTTTAAGGAAACCAAGAAACAATCCAAGTTGAAGTCGGTACGCTTGTGTATCTTACAAATGCGGTGTTTGTAACTGCCGTTGGTTGTGCATCACTCTATAAGTAAACAGTTTGCTTTTTATAACACTTCAGAACGTTTCTACCTTATGTCTCCTGTCAGCTACGACCACAGTGCTGAAACATAACTGTTCGAAGTCGCCTGTTGAAGAAGAGTGAATTTATAAGTGATGGAATTGAAATAATGGATACTCAGCTATGCTTACAAAATCACCGTCAACTAGCTTATGTCAATAACAGCATACGAGCAGAACTCAAAGGTCCAGTTCCTTGCATATCCGATCCTCACATCTTCGCAAGATGTGTGTAAATGTTACCTTCTCGGTCCGTCAGGCGAATACTTACGAAGAGGTTCACTCGAACAACTCCTTTTCTTGCAGTTCTAGCCACAAGCACATCCAGTTTGAGATTTCTTAAATTGTATTTTCATATAGGTATTCCTTGGCACTGAGGCCATCGGATAACCTTGTCCTAATTCATGACAGACCTATTCTCTTGAATTCTGAAGTCCTTGTGTGTATTACATCGTGTGGACTGGTAAATACTTACTTTGCGAAGGATCGTGGTGTTTTTACCTGAGGGTCAAGGAGTCTACACTTCTTGGACTGCTTGAGCATGAGAATGAATGCAGTCGTTTGATACGTGGGTAACTATTTAGCAGTCCACATAGAGCGACATCGCAGAAGACTTTAGTCTTCAGCAACGCCGCGATCATAACCTCGAATCTCGCATCTATGTTCTTCTTAGTCACCTGCCTTTGCCTCCGTGTTTCCGGCTACCCTAAATCATGCTGTGCCACTACATCGCACTATCTATATTGTCCTCCACATCCATTTCCCTAAAATACCCATCTGGCAACCTTTGTTGGGTTTCAAAACATAATTACATATTGCTGTCCTATATGATTTGCTTCGTGTAGCCTGATAGATATGTTCAGACGTTTCAGAGATATCTGCCATGTCCACCATCACAGTACTTGTTCTGCATGACGTCAGATTCCAGAAGGCAACAGTCTTCGTAGTCACAACCATGAGAACCTCAAATCGAACGGGATGACTTTCTGTCTTACTCCCAACCCGCAACCTGGAGGTCCAGGATGTGCCTCTCGCTTGTCCCCTACTCTTCGACCTGTCTAACTCGGGTGACCGTACCAGAGGCTTACGCTCCGCAAGCATAGATATGCAGGCCATAGTGACACGGAAATGTAATGTGTTATGCATCGTACTGGGGTAGTAGGCTGAGGGCGGTGGGAGGATTTGTATTCATTAATCAGTTTTAAATTGGCGTACGATTGGTGCAACTGTGGACTCAAGATGTGTTTTAAATTGAACTAGTATTCTAGATTATAATATTCCTGGCTCGTATTTTAGAGGTAATAGGAAAAGTATTTCTGCGGTGTCCATAACCAAAATAGATCGATCCAGTGATGCCTTACCGAACTGGGAGAAGAAAATGATCTTCGCCTTCTTCTAACTGATAAATTAATTTTGTAATTGTGGTATTAATATCACAAATACTAATATGTTCCCGCCATAGAACAAATTAAACTTTGGACCGATATAATGTATTATTTCTGAACTCAGTCCAATTAGATGATTTTCATATAGGCCTAACCTGCTTTTGTTCAGTAAGTGTTATCCACTGTTTGATTAAGAAGCTGTAGAGCATCGGTTGAGCTGCTTTATGTGGGCTGTACCATCGACTATAATCCATTCTGTTTCCTAGGGACAAATTGCTGCTTATTCTGTGAATGTCGGAAGCAGACAGCAGGCCAGTTGCAGGACTTGCATAAGCAATCCCGCTTCTGCCTCTTAAAGAATTTAGTTTGCTTGCGTGTGTGCATGCTTAAGAGCTGGCATCTTTAAATCCTTTTTCAAATAATCCCACATAATTGGGTTACGTATTTCATTTTTTTTTGTAATTTATTATTCTTCCTCAAACATAGATATTGCCATTTCTTGTGTTTTGCGTCACATATTGCGATTCATATCTACCCAATTTCTTGCTTGATCTTAATTTTCTGCCCGTATCTGTCATCCTTTCTACACGTTACAAGAAGAAGTATGAGTAGATAGAAGACCGTATCCAATATAAAATATGTCGCGTTGCAGGATGTCATTTGTCAACATCTAATTGGAAATGAGGAAGTGACGTCAGTAGGTAGTAGAAATACCCAGGTTCTCCTTCCACCCTGTGAAAAACGCCGGTTGCCATGTACATCCGGCTTTATTTTCTTCATGTTGTCCCTTCTCACGTGGGAGGTTGCGAGAAAAATGAATACTGATAAATATGAGAAGACGTTTGCAAGAACTGAAGTTGTCTGGCACACAAATATATTACTTTAAAGTTATGAATCTCTGACGTGAATGTGGCAAATCAATCTCAACTGTACCAGCCTGACCTGGATTGAGTTCAAACCCAGCTCAACCACTGCAACTGATGTCTCATAGCTTATCCCTGACACGGTTCGAATTATTAGGAGCTCTGTTTCTTGCCTTTTGGGCAATGTTTGTTTCTTTCTTTGTGGCTGCTTCTTAACATTATGATAATTAAAAATTGGTAGCAGAAATCCACATCAGTGGCCACTGTAATTCCATTTTTGTTATGAATGTAACATTTCAAGGCTGTCGTAGAGGTACAGCTCGATGTTCGTATTCGGGAGGTGCAATTTTTTAATTTCGAGCGGCAGACCGATTCCTCTGATTGATGTTTGCGCGATTTTGCTCTGCAGTGTCGGATACTGACAGAGCCGCACAATAAGGATTGAAATGGAAGTTATTCCTTGTGATTATCGCAATTCTGTGATATTATACAATGAAATAACGAATGAAGGATCATTAGGTCGAAAAGAGTAAGCCTAAAATAAATATGTGCTGGTTACCCTAGTTAGTAATACGCAATTATATGGTACAAAGATACTAATTATTAATAATTTGATGTTTTGCATTCCGTTGTGCTTGCATGCATTAAAGAAAGTTGTTGATATTTCCGTCCACACAACTCTTAATAGTAAAATAATAATAATTTTATATTTATATGTCTTTTAAGATGTGGATCTCAATCCCGCAGCACCAACCCATGTAATTGAAAATCAGTTTACATTTTTGTACAGTTTTTAAGGGCCTGAAGATGGCCGCTTAAAGGTGGAAATATGTAGCCTGATATGAATAAGTAATAACCATCTATTAAATAAGAGTTGTGTATACGGAAATATCAACAAATTTATACACACTAATTATTTTTACATATCACGCGAATTGTAGTGAGAACATTCAAGATGTTTTGTTAATTTTCAGTAGGGGATAGAAGACATTTATGAAGCTTACATTGCATGAAAGTACGTAAAATTATGAGAAACTAAGTTCTCTGATAATTTAAAGTTCAAAGAGAAATACGTTCGGTCTGTAGGCTACAGCTGCAGGAGGGAACGGAAATTCTACGTGGAAGGACTGGGTGGAGACAGGTGATCGGCAGTGCGATGCAGTCGCGACAGTACCGTAACTAATTTGAGAGAGAGGCTAAGAAGAGTCTAAGAAAGACGACTTTGATGGAGGTGTGTGTGTTATGTTTAACGCATCTTGACGCAGAGAACTGGAATAGAGCTCAGTATTTGTTTGGTAATGGGTTAGCAATTTTTATTTAAACTTAATAATTTATTATGACGTATTTATGTGTGGTTCTTAATAATTAAAGCCCAGTGGTGAAAATACGTACCACCTGCACCAACATTTATAAACTATGTGGTTTGCCCACTCGGTGTTTTTATGTATTTCTAATGATTCTCCAAACATCATTGAACGATTGATTGTTATAATGGGGAATGATTGTGTTCTCTGTGCGGAGGGAACTGATTTGTTATATATAATTTACAAGAATATCAACTGCCAAGACTGGCCGTGCCGTAGCTCAGGCTGTTAGTCGCCGGCTCCTCACCTCGATCCCAGGTCGGTCCGTGTGAGATTTTTGGTGGACAAAGTGGCATTGGGACAGGTTTCATTGCACCGATGCTCTATACTCATTTTTATTTACATGCTTCTCTTACCAGAAAGAGGAATGGGAGAGGCCACGGAACCTTCCATAAAGTAATGCTCGTTCGGAAGTTGTGGAGCGTTGGATATAAAAGTACTTTGGCTTTCAGGCTTTGAGGGGTTAATGTATCTGAACGTAGGAAATCGTTTAATGGAAAGTAAATGTAAAGTCGGCAACCACACATATCTGTACCACATTTTAAACATTACTACACGCAGATGTATCTTATTTTATTGCCTTTTTGTATACGTATGATCAAATGGAAAAGAATTGCAGCTCTCAAACAGATGTACAATACATGTAATAAGGACCTGTTGGTGGGATTCTAGTACAATGAAGATATTACGAGAAATTTTTAATCAAGAAGAATTGGTTTTGCGGCTTATGTGCTTCAAGGTAGGTGAGAAAGTTTTGGAGGTTGAAGAAAGTTAGAGGGATATATATCACAAAAGTAGTTTTGAGTAAGAAGCCACGAGGTGGAGCATTATTAACGATTTTGTAGCTTCTGTGTGTTGGTGGAGTTCACCATTACATACCTACGTAGCTCTCTACTGTGTTAAGCATTTATCTTTCTCACCATTCTGCTTTGGCCAACAAACCATTTATAACGGCTTAAGACGCATATCTCTCTTTTGTCTTCATCCATTCTTGTTTCTTCTGTGCAATGCAGAACAAAGATATGTAGTATTACTCGTATAACGGGCACCGTACAATATTTTACTCGTTCTTTCTGTTACACTTGTGAAATAAAACATGAAACTTTCTTAAGTATTAGCAAAAGCGCCATTCATCGCATGGTATTTTCTTAAATATAAACGTAAAGCTATCCCTGTACAGGCCTGGACAAGCCCTTAGATCTCCAGGGGTTGCGGCTCCCAGAAATTCTAGACAATCCGCACATGAAAGTGGTAAGGTTGCCAACCCTACGCACCGGCCGCCTTTAGCTCCCAGGAGATACCCCTGGTACTCATTTCTGTTAGAGGCTGCGTCGACCTCAGGGCCATAGTGTTGCCGGAAGGATTAAGTCAATGAGAAATCCCAAAGACCACATCGGGAATAGAACCTGCGACCTTCCGGCTTGTAACGCATTGCCTAAACCAACTGCGCCACCGCGTACCACATTTTCATAAGTATACTGCACAGAAATAATGGAATTCCTTATGTATTATGCAAAAACCGTAGCATATATGTCTGTGTTCCATTTAACCAAGGAGGAAGGTATTGTTTCTTCCGTAAAATTAAGTGTTTTAGAAACTCAGTTGTAGTTATTTTAACGACGCTATCAGTAAACCCGTCGGGCCTCTATAGCTTTGAATAATTGGATGACAGTGACTGCTGAAGTTGAGAGGACGTGAAAGGAAGCCTTTGTGGCTTGTTTTAGATACTATATATAAATATATATATATACTAAATAAAATCGTGGAATTCTAAGAATAGTCGATTAATCTGTCGAGTTTCTAAAGAGGCACCTCCGGATTCACTTATGCCTGTAGCGTTACGACTTGAGCCAAATTGCTGGGCGTCTTCCACGATCGAAAGTGGTGCTATGCAGCAGCACAGTTGTTTGCCTGTCACCCGTAAAACAACAGGGGCAAAATATAAATGAAAGTCATCAAAACTTCAACAAATTTTCTTTTATTTGAAATAATGAGGAACTTCATGATCTGTGCGCCTCGCGAAATAGTATTACGGCGATGAAATCAAGAAGAATGGGATGGGCGGGCATGTGGCGCGTATGGAGGAGAGGATAATTGATGCAGGGTTTTGGTGGGGGGTACTTGAGGCTATGAGTCCACTTGGAAAACCTAGGCGTAGATGGGAGAATAATATCAAAATTTGTGTTAGAGAAGTAGTCTGGGAAGTCTTGGACTGGATTAATGTGTTTCAGAATAAGGAAACATGACGGGCTGTGTGCAACACGGTTGTGTACTTTCGGGTTACTTGAAATGCGGCGATTTTCTTGATTAGCTGAGAAACTGTCGGCTTTTCAAGATGTATGTTGCTCCTTTGGGTTAGTGAGTTAGTTAGTTAGTTAGTTAGTTAGTTAAGGGTAAAGCAATCCCATTACAGGCCTGGATAGGTCCTTAGGGTTCCAGGAGTTTGAGGCTCCCAGATTACTAGACAATCGGCACATGAAAGTGGTAAGGTTGTCAGCCATGCGCACCGGCCGCCTTTACCTCCCAGAAAATACCCCTGGTACTCATTTCTGTTAGAGGCTGAGTCGACTCCAGGGCCATAGTGCGACCGAAAGGATGTCAATGAAAAATTCCAATGACACCATCGGAAATTGAACCCGCGAACTTCCGGCTTGTACAGCAGAGCTAGTTAGTTAATTTAAAATAATAAGGGCTAAGACCAAATCTAACTTAAGAAATAAGTCGACTGCCATATGTCTAGAACTCCATTGCCTTATTCATGTCCTTAAACAAGAAATATTCTGAGTTCAACATTAAAGGTTTCTTCATTATATCGTGAAGTTGATGTTTAGGTAGTCATAAATTTCTCTAACTTTCTACTGAGAGACTTTTTGTTTTGTCTTCCTCTGAGAACTTGTAGCCCACACAAAGGAGACACCTTGCTGCAGTACATCAAGCACTTGCAGAGTAGTAGCGGAGTTTGTAAACTTTTAGCAGATCTTGTGGGAATGAGTGCATTTAAAACCATCAGTGGATTTTATGTTAGTGGCCAACAGTAAATTTAATAAACCTGGCGGGTTTTAGGGGTGTAAACACTAAGTTATTAAATGTTAAGTCTCTGTCTCTACGTAACTTTGTATTAGGCCTATGTGTAATTTTAATTTCATAGCTTATACACTGATTCAGGGGTTGCGGTTATTTCATTAATTTGGTAGCCTCAAGCCAGCATTTAACACTGCAAATGAAGTACGTATACTTTGCAGTGGGGCGGAAGTGATTAGCTACATAATGCTATTGAAATTTCCATTCTTTGAAACGGCAGATTTGTTTATATTTATGTGCTTAGAATAAATGTTATGCAGGAATGCATTCAGATAGCGCAGTCGATATGACGAGTATACTATGGTCTAGAAGACCGAAGAATCATTACTGGATTGCCGGCAGTGGAAACACGTTTTTATTCTCCAAAGCGTCCAGATTGGATCTGAGACACTCACAGCCTTCTGTTGATTGGATACAGGAAACACTTTGCTCGTTGGTAAAGCAGCCGTGGAGTGAACCTGACATATCTGGTGCCGAAGTTTAGGTTGGGTGGAGCTATACCTCCACTTTACTTATCCCTGGCATGCACAACAACTTTAGTTTGTTTTGGTTTACAGAAGTTTTATCCATAATTTATACAACATATTACCTGCTACATCATTCCATAATTCAACGTCCGTTGCGTGGATTTCGAAGTGCTATATTAATTACATGAAACACGAAATATGAAGCAGCGACTGCTGTTCTGAAAAGTATTATGCGGGTATTCGCTTTTGGAGAAAATTTCAGAATAAAATTCAATACGAATTGTTGGAAAATTATACCTTTAAATCTAAAAGAGACACTGGTCGAATATTTTCACCTTACATGGGTGTCTGTGATGAGAGAGCTGAAATTTTTCCCCTTACGCAGTTTTCTGTTACGACAATATAGAAAATTTCGTCTTTCACAAAATTTCCATATTTGATGGTCGACGGTCAGATATGTTGTCACTTTATTTTGTCTACAATCACGAGCTTTGGGAGAGAGTTTTACTCCAAATTTAAATTATTTGGGAGTTTCATAGATATTATATACACTTGAAAGAACAGCAACTCTGGCACCCAAAATGGCGGGTTGACAGTTCAGAAATTAAAGTTGGCAATTCTCTGATTGTGAAATCACAGTTATGTCCAGCGAGTTTATTTGCTCATACCTGTAGGTACGAAGGAAATAAAGTTGTTTTGGTACGCATCCTGTGTCAGTTCTTCTCGTACTCGGAGGTTCTCGTAAGTAGTCTTCTGACTTTTGGACTGATTTGGCCGCGTTCAGCATCTACGTGATTATATTGCATCGAATTGTAGCGCGATTGGTAGGAAAAAGTCGTGACTTGCCTAGATTACTGTCTTAGTATTTGCCTATAGGGACTGAGAAAATTAGCTAAAATCAGATTACTGCGAGATCCGAGTTCGAAATCGGCGTCCTGTAATTTGTTAGCAAATAAGTATAAAGTGAACACACCCTGTGCATAGTAAATTTTATAAACAGCGGTCCTGTATACTTTGCTGTTGTTTGCTTTCCTTCAGGAATTTAACTTTTCCGAATAATAATATATTCAACCATCAGCGCCGGCAAGAATTTTTGCAAGGTGGTACACATTACCTGTATGTAAAATGACCTAATATTTTAATGATCAACTGCAGAGAAACCGAGAAGACTGCAGTTTTCATTTAATGGTTGCAACTACGTAAGTCATTCTTTGGCTAAAGCCATAGAAATTGTAGGCAATTTAGTTTCATTTTGCAGAATCTTTATTATTATTATTATTATTACATTTAATAATTTATTAAATACAAAGAAGTAGACTATGACAAAATCGCAAGTTGGTGCCAGTGCACTACCATGCAACGTGCTGCCTCTCATATTTATTAAAACATTTTCAGCTCAATTAATCCAGTTCTCCGGTCTCTTGTATTCAGTAAAACCAGTGCTTCGTCGTGTTTAATCAGAGCCTTTCATTTCCTCGTTCCTTGCAGGTTGACCCTTTACAATGTTGTTTTATTGCTACATATAACTCTGAAAATAGTTTTTACTCTGCTCTTATTGTGTCCCACATTCTGTTTTTCCTGTATAACTATCTGATAACTTGTTTGTGCGGTTTGCGCCTCTCATCTGCTTAAGATTACAATAGGTGATGATAAATGTGTGAAGACTGTGACAGAAAGCAGCTATAGCATGTAATTCCCGTGAGGTTATTTAAGTAATCTTCATTCACAATACCCAGAGAGGCAGTGTAATATAAATGTTTGTTTATGTTATTAGGACTGTAAAATATGGAGAGGTTAAACGTTAAAGAAGAATGCTCATTTTAATATGGCGTCGTCGTTTCAATGGGAAACTGGACAGTGTATTAATGGCGAATTCTGTGTTTATATTCACGGTGAATGCGTAATAAAGTTTGCACTTTTTCGTAGCTATAAAATCATACGTACTTTTGTTTCGCTGGTGCATAAAATACAGTAATTTTTGTGTGAAATAAAATCGGATTTACTGTTCGTCCTCTCTCTGTTTAGGAATGTTATTGTGCACAAACTTTCGTTCAGGAAATAGCATTGTAAGGTAGCTGAAACAGTGTGTATGGATTCCACACGCACCCCTATAAGCCATTTCATTTTAATTTTTGTGAATAGTTGTAGGTCTCAGCTATCATATTCTGACATTGCTTTAAAAATTTTAGAATTGTATACATAGAATCATTGCATATAAAACATATGCACACACGTATTAGTGTGAGTGAACTGTAAAATTTATCCTTTCGAATTAAGTTTGCAGACAATTTTAAGACAACAGATAGTAGTACGTCCTTCCATTGCATTGCTGAATATGTCTGTAAGTAACCGGTGGCAGTTTTATGAATTTTTATGCCTTTTTGTTTATTTTTGTGATTATAAACTTCCATTTTTAAACTGCAACATTGGCAAGGAAAAATGCAGCGCAATATTTATTCTTAAGCGGACTGATTTCTTAAGATGAACGTGATGGCTAAAAGAATTTTCAAGCTACTGAGGCATAGTTTACACATTCTTCATATGTGTGTATTTATGTACAGTAATATTAACGTGACAGACTCACCCATTCCTATGTAAGGTACTTAACACAGGGCTCTAATATTTTGCCTAGCTTTACTCCTAAAATTGCAGAAAAATGCAATGATTTAACGACAGTTTAAATCGATTGGTAACTGAAACAATTAAATTCAAAGCATTGTGTTTGGTCTTTTATGAAATCTTGTGTTGCTTATGCTGACATTTAAAGTTGCATGGAACTTTTCTGCACGGTAATTTATTGCTTTACTTTTTGGCTTCCTTTCTTTATTTATAAAGACAAGCCCTTCTGTCTGGATAGAACTTATGAAGCCCTTTGCTGTAGTAATCATCCTGTTTTGATACTGCAAATTTGTATTCCAACAGTACAGCTCAGTTTATCTCACTGGCCAGTTGCTTGCCTTGTGTATAAACGCAGTGATATCAGATCTTGGTCCAGTCAATTTAGTTACTTGTAATAATAAATGCTTATAGATTATTATTATTAATATCGTCATCATTGTTACAATGATCACAATCATCGCCATTTTTAATTGTTTTATTTATTACTTATGTACATACATTTTCAAACATTCCACATCTGTCTCCTTTCAAATTCTTGCTGCTCACTATGGATGTTCATCTAGCAAACTCCTTCAATGCTATGGTGTATAATTTTCGTGGTTAAAACGCTCAGAATCCATAATTTAATGTATTCTCCATGTATTTATTTGCAGTTTGTTTAATGTCGCCTTCCGTAACAGTTTATATGGAGTCAAATAAGTGGATGATAGTGAAATGGAATATGTATAAATTCGAAAACGTGGCGAAGGAGACGGCTTTTGTCTAACGTAAATTTCTGTCTGTCGTTTAAGGCATGGGTTAGGAAAAGATGATAAAACAAATTCAGGACAGTTGGTTTCCATGCCTGTATTCGAACCGGGCTCTCCCTACCTCTTAAACCACCTCGCTCTTTCTCTTTTCCATCGACCTAGCAGTGTTCATTCTCTTTGTAACAATGTCAGAGAAGTGGAAATCATTACTATTATTTGTAACTGTACTGATATTTTCCCGTATATAAAAGCAAATCATTGGTTGTTGCACTTTCGTCTTCTTTGTGATCAGTTTGTTATGGTGGGATTCCATGTTTAGTCTAATACCGTAAACCACAACGCTGAGTAGATGAAACTTGTTTGAGAATATATCAAAGGTAGAAGTAGTGGCACGCGAAGGGGGTTTAATCGAGGAAAGACTTTTGCTTCCTTTGCCGGATTTATCTATTGCTCGTGGCTGGTATGCTCACAGCAATTCCTCTACGGGCAAACATCATGAATCACACCCCCTTCCACTTCATTCTCCTCTTCTCTCTTACTCCCACAATGCCCG
Organism: Reticulitermes speratus; assembly: GCA_021186555.1. Taxonomy (NCBI): domain Eukaryota; kingdom Metazoa; phylum Arthropoda; class Insecta; order Blattodea; family Rhinotermitidae; genus Reticulitermes; species Reticulitermes speratus. The sequence goes on along the minus strand of JAJKFL010000003.1, from coordinate 41,878,499 downwards.
CGCTTTATATAATCTTTGTCTCTCTCTTTCTCTCTCTTATCATTGTTCCTCTTCTTCATACCGGGTGTCACTTGCCCACAATTTTTCCGTCTCGAATAGGTTTTATTGGCCTCTTCCATTTACATGCCAAGCTTTTATAACTCCTGATACTTTGACCTTCTGACCTTCTTCAGTTGTATCTTCTGGCTTTAATGAATGCCAGTTCGCCTAATTGAAAATAGGAATAAAATGGCCAGTTACAATTCAAATGAGTGTACTTTATGTGGATTTTTAATGCGGGTTTTTGAAAGCGTCGTAAAATTCAGAGGTCCGTAGTTCCCAGTGAAGGTGCGTCACGGCGTAACCATTCGACTGAATTTAATGTGGAGTAATTTTATTTACGTGTATTTATCGCAGCTGAATTAAAAATGTATTTTATAATTGGTCTGTCGCTGCTAACTTATAGTAATATCATGAATGCACTAATGAAAACAAAGAAAGTTGCCCCTGTTTTTAATTAAATATCACATCATGAAGACATGGAGGGCACTAGAAACGGAGCTCCACGAGTTCTTAACTTCGGCATCAGATGGACCTAAGAGGTCATCTCCCCACCGGGGTAAGAGCCTTTAATACCAGTTGAATTGGAGGCTCTGGCGGCCCTAGAATTGGTCTGGGCGCTTTGGAGAACATAAAAATTACTTTGCCCGGCCGGAAATTGAATCCCAGTTCCTCGTTTGTTCAGCGCTTTGCCTAGTCTATTTAACGACGCTTTGTCAACTGAATGAGTGACAACATAGCTTTGTGGCGAAAGAAAGCTGCAACCTCGAGGTACGAATGGCAGTTGCAAATGTGTTGAGAAAAGTCACATGCGGGCAACAGTAGGTGGTCCTCCAACTTTGCGGGCTACCAAACCTTCACCGTGTAGAACTAGCAACTGTTGGAAATGACACTTATATTTTCGGTGTTGGACAGCTCATGTACAACGGTAACAAACCTTCGGGCTCCATACATGGCGGCGAATTTCTTGTGAGGTTAAGCGACTTGTTAGGTGTCAAAAGGGACCCTGCTCCTTGGAATTAGTTCCTTATAATATATTTTGTACGATATATATAGGCCTAATATATAATATATATATATATATAAAGGTAGAGAGAGAGAGAGAATTGTGTAGAAGTTGATTCGCTGTTTTAACGCAACTCAGATTGCAGATAGGAAGGAAGGTGAACAGGTACGAAAGGGATGAAGGAAAGAAAGAGATGGTGAGAGACAAAGATACAAATGCTCCTTAAATTTTAACAGGCTGTTTACACTAGTATTAATCTATTTAAGTAACATCAAGGAATTTATAACATAAAGAATAATGAACTTAGGTGTTAAGTTTACGCGAAGAGTACGAATTTTGTCCGACTAGAGAATATTAGAAGCAGGATTTTTGGAGTTAAAGCCGGCATTAAGAGTAGAAACGTCTGTTGTTTATTTTCTTTCGGCTGAAATAATCTTCACAAGTGAATGGCCTTTACATTTAAGTATTAAGTGTCTGTTCATGTTAACAGACTGAATAACATTTTCTTGCAAATGTAAACTAAATATTATTTTGTGCGTACGTACGTGTAAACTGAAGGAAAAAAGTATAAGGAAGCCGTAATTTTTTTCATTCTCGTACATCAGCCTATGTGATAATTTTTTTACGATTCTTAAACTTTTTATTGATATATGATGATGGGCCACGTATTGTCCAATTTTCCGACAGTTGTTAAAGAGACAACGGAGTTTAATTACTGTAATTCTAATTATATACGTAGATATGTACAGGCGCCTCTTGCGCTTTTGGTAAGACGGTCGCGGAGGGCTCGACTGGAGCTATACCTCCACTGTCTTATCCATTAGTTCCTGCGTGGTGCTTAATGAATAAAGCAGTAGATACCATTACCTTTGTCTTTCAGAATATGTTTTACCTCTTAACAAACTGCACGATTTACTCAAACTGAAATCGTGCAGTATTTCATAGTTTTTAAGACTGGCATTCTTCTCAATTGTATGTATCGTTCGTATCTCGCCTTATACAAACAGTGTTTTTCCACTCTAATTATTATGCTTATGGAAGAATCTGGTGTGAATGAGCAATACACGAAACTCGTAAATACATTTTTTTTTTCAAATTTCAGAGTTCCTGTGTGTTGCAGCAAGTGGTACGCATCATTACCACTTGGCTTCAGAGGTGTACTTGAGATTGGGATGTGTAATGAAGTTGCTAAACTAATCGGATTGAAACTTCTCTGGCACTCCGTAATTTGTCATGGATGGTATTGTGGCCTGCTTCGAATATCCACCTGCTGAGAGTTCGACTTATTTATATGCCACCTGCTAAGATTTCGACTCCTTTATATGCCACCTGCTGAGATTTCGACTTATTTATATGCCACCTGCTGAGATTTCGACTTATTTATACGCCACCTGCTGAGATTTTGACTTATATATACATTACAACCCCCGTATCCGCGGTTTACCGCGGCCCGAAAATATTAACACATTCACTGCCAAATTCGACCATGGTCGATTTCAGTATTTACGTTTTAATTTGCCAGCGTCGACTTTAGTCGATCTAAAGTTTGCGCTTTTATATATAGGGTTCGCTACTATCCGCGGTTTCGGGCATCCGCGGTAGGTCTTGGAACGTATCACCCGCGGATACGGGGGGACTACTGTATATATATTTTTGTACTTTAATCGCGGCAACAGAACATTGTAACATAGGAAAAGCAATCTCGAATAAAATAGCTTAACGAAGTAAATTTTCCTATCGTAACTAAGTAAAATCCAGTAACTACAGCCGGATAGTAGGTTGCCAAAGAGGGCTACTCCCTCACGTTTTCGACCGCAGTAGGCGAAGTGGCAAGATCAAATTTATTTATTTATTTATTTCTTACAAATGTCCACCGTTAGTAAGCGAGATGCGTGTAAGACATCATCGTTGCTGCTGGTTTTGCGTACTCGTTTGTTTGAAAGCTTCTTTTTTTGTCGTATTGCGTCGCCAGCACTCCATCTTGCAGAACACAAGACAAATGACCGTGTGTTTGTGTTTTGTACCTCACATTTCTCCCATATTTTGCCTTGTAACGGGTCTCGGGCGGGATGAATACCCAGGCCCTTTGAACTTGTGTGGTTGGTTTCCAGATGTTACAGATAGGCGCATCAGTCAAAGTAATATTATGTATATATTTAGTTTCGTTCCAACATATTAAATGTTAAATAGGATATACTCGTATGTTTTGTATTTTATTTTACGAAACTTTCAGTATCTCAAAATATAGTGTCAAATACTAGAATGACATCATGAATTTACAAAGATTTGGAAGGAAGAGGTTGTGGTTGAATCGAGGTTATCCCGTCATATGCCTGGAGGTACCACGGATATCTCATTCAGGATTCCAGTGTACCAGCAGATATTTGATGTGGGCACAACTTCCGAATGTATGTATAGATGTTCAGTTTCGAACTTAGGTCGAAACCCCGGGTGTTGTGGCGGAGGGTTTCGTTAAGTTTCAAGTATGTAGCAGACAATTTCTTTCCAAAGAAACTATTTATTTAGCCGCCATTTGGGAGCGTAGTGGTAATAGTAGTAAATTAGTATCAGGTGATTTGAGTAGTTTGTGGTGGTGTTTATTGAATTTATTAGGGCTGGCACTTTTGTACAATACCAAGCTGTTATATACAGTGTGCGAGCCACTGTGTTAGCCTACTTAGTTATATGAAAATAGTCGTGAATCTTTGTGGTTATGAATGTATGAGGTGTTGGAACATAAGTATATGGGGCGATTTATAAAAAATTCGTCATAAAAGCTTGTTATTGATTTTATCATCTTTTTATATATTGACATCTCGTAATAAATTTCGGTACACTATTTTTGGTTTCCTTAATGATGACCTTCCCACAATCATTACCTCTCGTCTATACATATTTTTATGTACAAAACCGTGCAATTTGAACGCATAAAAGGGAAATAAATTAACGCAAAATTTCCTGCTGGTTTGATGTGGAGGTAGAAGATAGAAAAAGTCCACATTCAACATTGCGGTCTGAATGTTTTTGAACATGGATTTGATTTCTGATAATTTATGTCATTAAAACTGTGTATGGGGTTTTTTAAATTTCGGTTCATAAGCCACACATTTATGTTGAACGCTAAAAATTATTATGTAGGAACAAAAAAAAAGATATTTCTCTGTCTGGAGATTTACACAGCGATGTGGTTGAGGACTCCGTTCTTGGGGATATGACGGCGCACGACTGGGTAATCGGTTCCTGACGTTGTCAAGGAACATAATGCCTTCACCTTCAAGTGTTTAGAGGCTCGGCTTTGCCCTGGAATTCTCGTCTGACCACTAGATTCCTGCAAATGAAGATATTCTGTTCCTTGAAAACTTCGGAAACTGAAAACGTAACAACGCGACGTCATATCCACAACGAAAAAGAGTCCTAAAATAAATTAAGAATTATTATAATATGTACATAGAATTGTAAATAAGACGGCTGGTTTTCGTGTTTGTGTCTCGTCAGTATTGCGATAATAAAATACTTTAAATAAGTCACGACTGGTTACTTCACTGGATCAAAATTGTCGGGTGACGATTTTATATCCGGGTGTTATGAAACTATATATAGGCCTACCTTCGGCGAAACAGCTCATGTTACCCAGTGGAGAGGAAACTATCTCTAAACTCTAACGGATAGTAAGCAAATAAAGAAAACTTTCATGAAATTTAGTGATATGTACTTTAAATCGGTCGACTGCATATCCTAAGCGTTACATTATACTGTAGCTGTAGTTGAAAACTAATATTAATTAATCAGTGGAAAGGATTTAAACTAACTTGTTACACAATTTAGGACGTCTGATACACATGTTCTGTAATTGGTTGCTTCTACATCTCCTACTCTGACGTATGATGAAGCCCCTCACTGCTCAGTCACAAGTTCAGCATTGAAGGCTGGGTCGGCTGTGGTTTATTGAAGACTGAAATTGGCTCGATGCAATGAACCCAAGGGAATATGTTTCGTAACATTATTTTATGACGGAAGCAGAGAAAGTTTCCGAAACTTCGTGTATGTCTATATTAAATCAGATATTTATTAGTTGAGTAAAATTGTACCGAAATCAGCCTCTGCTTAAAGCCAATTTTAATTATACTTTGGAAAATGGACATTGTCCAAGGCATTGTTTTTATAATGAATGTTCTTTTCTTTTATATATTATATATATTGTAATCCTACATGCAATAAAAAGAAGAAAGGATAACTGGGTTAGTCACATCTTGCGTAGAAACTGCCTTCTAAAACAAGTGATTGAAGGAAAGTTAGAAAGAAGGATAGAAATGACAGGAAGACGAGGAAGAAGGCGTAAGCAGCTACTGGATGACCTTAAGGAAAAGATAAGATACTGGAAATTGAAAGAGGAAGCACTAGATCGCACCCTGTGGAGAAGTCGCTTTGGAAGAGGCTACGGACCTGTCGTAAGACAGACTACAGAATGAATGAACATATTGTAAACACAAATAACATTTAGATTCAATCTCCCATTACCTCATGTTACAGAAGAATACTGTTTTGGTCTGTAACAATATACTGTAAATTATATTTCCTTCCCTGGTTTTAAGTCTTTAAGTTTAAGTATATGATTATTAATGGCTAATATTTACCTATTTTTCAGAGGAGACTGCTGCCTCACTTTTTGGGTACTGTGAAGCCAAATACGAGTAGGCATTGCTTACCAACTATTTACATTTTCACACGACTTGATATTCCAGAAAACGTGAATCTTCTAACACTCCCTCTTTATATTAGTTTCAAATCTAAGAACCTTCTAAGAGCTCATAGTACAAGAAAGGATAAACGTAAAAGTGAGTTGTCGTATCACTATGAAGAGACGTGACATTGTTGATCTGGTGATGTTTGATCTGTTTTACGCTCTGGCCACCTTACTGCCAGAGTGAGATCCCCAGGAACTGTGAAAGCTCCAAGCGCCATATAACATTGAAGTCACTGCAGCGTGAAACAGTTACAGGTATGATTTATACATATCTGTCTTAAGAAAAACAATTCGTATCGTTGTCCAATGTGTGATGTCTACCACTCAAATTTGTGGTAATGAAAATTCGTCTTGATATTCTACATGCGCAGTGTATGTGGAAAAGTTAAAAATTCGCCCTTGCTTAATGACGCACCATATGTTGGAGCCGTATGGAGCTATGTATCTACGTATTTTTAATTTAGGCGATAGATACAAAGTGTTTCCTTAAGGCTTTGGCCGCTTTTGCCGGTATCCTTGAAGGAGATCAAACCAAGAACATGCGAAGTCAATCACTGTGCAGACTAACCTGCATATTCATGGCCCGTCTGCTTAAAGTAAATATCAGCAGCTTGTGTCTGTTAAGGCCGAGTTGGGTAGTTTCAGTTAAATATCTGTACTTACAAGTGTTTTGGAACTGGGAACCTGCAAACTGTCGTGGCCAGCTACTTCCCTGCAACGAAGCTGTTGGAGAGTGAAGCTGAATATTTGTTTGAATCTACAGGGTGATTGTAAAGTAAATAAAGGTAAAGTTCATACTAGAACAGACCACGAAGGCCCGAAGGGGGAGCAGAGATATAGCTCTACTCGTTCTTTCACCTCGGCGCTAGATGGGGGTGGGTGGTCAACTCCACGCCTCGGCCGCTTTACCCCCGGGAATGATCCGGTACCCATTGTACAGGAGGCTGAGTAGGTCCCAGGGCCGGTCCGGACGGGTGCGGAAAATCTCGCCACCACCGGGATTTGATCCCCGGACCGTCCAGCCCGTAGCGAGTCGCTGTACCGACTACGCTATTCCGGCCCATTGTAAAGTAAATACATACTGTTAAATGGTTGTTTTTCCTAAGTGGGGAGCAACATTGCTACACGTTTTGCCCGTTCGCTGTCATTTGTTATATATTTCAACATAAGCACTTATTCATAGGCTCTCTCCCTTGAGGACTGAGATCGCCGTAAGGAATTTTCAGAGATCGTATTGTTATGGCAGAACGACAGTCCCTTGCTGTTGAAAAATATTCTGCGAATATCTACCGATTAAGACCAGGACAACTTGACGAAATGGAACAACAACATTTGAAATAGTTCTGCCACTGAAACTGTTGAGTGTGTCTTCCAGGTTGCAGAATTTTGTGCATGAATGCTGTGGTGTGTGTTGTAATTTGACAGTAAATGCTGATGTATGGGCTTTAAAATTTTAGGATCTTATTATTCCGTTTATGCCGATCCCAGTGGCCGTGCGGTCTAAGGCATGGGTCTTCGGCCGCTCGCTTACTGGGATTATGGGTTCGAATCCCGCCTCGGGCATGGATGTCTGTCTCTTGTGAGTGTTGTGTGTTGTCAGGTAGAGGTCTCTGCGACGAGCTGGTCCCTCGTCCAGAGGAGTCCTACCGACTGTGGTGTGTCTAAAATGTATGTGACCATGAAACTTCGACGAAACGAGGAGGCCCAGGCCCATATAGGGCTGTCGAGCCATAGAAAAAAAAAAGAAAAGAAAAAAAAATATATATATATTCCGTTTATGGAATACAGCAACTTAACTTCATGTGTTTATTTTAAAACTAGTCCTTATTTCGAGGTTAAGAATGCACGGAAGTAAGTTTTCATGGGGCGGTGCGTAATTGCTGAATCCACATATTTAATCCTTCATTACTGTGATAAGTTCCAAGATTAGGCAGTAGTGACTGAACGAGTTCAGAGTGATCGAGGTAATGCAGTTGTGAAAGCTGTTAAAGCCTTTCAACGCGTTTGAGTTTTAGCGTTATAAAAGTTGGCCGTTTTGTGAAAATAATCGGCAGAGTTTTGACGTCATGCACACGCCTGTTACAGCACAACTTTGTAGAGAACCGCCCCCCCCCCCCGACACACACAACAGAAGTGTGCGTGAGTACATGCAGTGTATTAGCACCGGTACTTTCTGTTACATGGCCAGGTATTGTGTAATTTGTGTTACACATGGAGATTTATTATTTAAGTAACTAGTAACTATGACATCAGAAGTATTTCATATCGTAGTTGTAGACTGTAATGTGCTCTTATGCTATGATATTTACGATTTTCCATATGAAAAATTATTTCTGTCAAAAATAGGGTATCTCAGCTGCATGTGTGGTAGAAGATATGTTAAACCGACATAAATGAAAGTTAAATTGGCTCCAAAATACAGTATGGTTCTTTTGTTCTTCTGAGCACCGCAGCTGTTACGGGATGTCTTGGCGGACGCAGGCTTACTATGCGATAAAGATGCCGTGCTCGTGTAGATGGGAAAAATACACCGTTTTTAGCCTCGACCCCCAGAATCTAAGGCTGTTAAACTCCAATAGTAAGTTAGGAGATCCAACCTTAAGGTAGTGAGATGGATGTGAAGTATTTCCCACTCGTCAACTCATGTTACACCCTTTGCGAAGACGCAGTAGTTGCAAACAAATGAAAGGGTAGTGATACCGACAACAATCTGTAAGTTGTAACGTAATTTGTTAAACCAATCTCTAGTTTTAAATGCTTTGGGGGAACGTATTTTATAATTTAGCTGAACATCCAGATGAAATGTAATGGACTAAATCTTATAGGGCGTTAAAGGGAGAAAAGAAAATATATTTAAGAAACGGAATGGAAATATTAGTGAGGCTACGTCATGTTGTATCTAAGTAGATATGTGTTTTTACAGAAAAGTATGTGTTGCAGGAGGGAATGACAATATTCGAATAGAAAATGTGTGCGTGAGATTTAGCAGGTTGTTGCAGGAGATAACTTTGAGACATGACTTGCACAGTGATGGCAAAACGTGGCAATGAACAGGCTTTTGTACGAGTACTTCAGTATTTCCTTGTTAGTATCATTTCACCATTGCAACCTACTCGCATTTGACAATTTGAAAGCTAAAATGAATATGCATTATGTACTTATATAAAGTTTCATTTCGTGTGGGTTGCTGTGTGGGAAAAAAACTCTATTTTTGTAGGAAACGTAAGGAATACACGAGCAAAATTTGTGGGGAAAATTCAAAAGTTCTAATGCTACACTTGGCGTTACATAACGGTTAATCCTTCTATCACCAACCCTATATAGGGTTACCAGTTAGCAAATATATGAAATAAAACACTTCACTGTTATTTCTGTCTTTTAAAGTATCTGTCGACAAAAGAGTATTATAAGTTAAAGTTGACATATAGAGAGAAAGCAAGAATGTAGGATCCCCAAAATAAAAGAAAGATAGGCTTATATTGTGCGATTGAAGAGATAAATCTAAATACATAGCAGTAATGAAATATAACTTTTACGCATCGGAACGGATTTCAAAGTATAATCGTTTTAAAGCAAGAGTATTTCTCTGTCTGCTTAAGGTGTAACTTGCGGTTTGTACACATTTGATGCTTTCTATTTAATTAGACTATAAGCTATTGTACACGATTTTTCTGGAATTGATAAATACGAAAAGGGCACTGTCTACTATGTCCTCCTGACATCTGCCATGTGGTTGTAAAACGTGGAAAAGTTTTCTGACATGTGACGTGATGTGACATACAAGTTGCCCTTCTTCATGTCCCGATAGGCCTCTATATTTGCATGTACTGAGTTCGTAACATGGTAACGAGCGGGTAGAGGGGGTGTTTCATGGAGGGACAAACATTGTAAATAGCCGATAGCTTTTAGCAGTTCAATTTTAAGGTTTACTCGTGCGTGCTTTAATATAAATCGTGTTTCTCAGGCTGATGGTCAGCTCACAACCACCCCTCTCACTGCCAGTCCACCCTGGCTAGCTAACGCCTACGGCACCAGGCTTCCCATAGGGATGGTGATGATCATCATCGTGATCATGATCATGACATTGAGGGGTGGTTTAGGGGGTGTTGGTCCCTGTTTGTTCCCCAGTGCCGGGGATGCGTTGGATGCAAATGAAAGCCTCAGTGGAAAAGGGTTCCTATTCCACTACTCCTTGGCCAGAACAGCAAGTTTTGAGGACACGATTACTGCCTCACACAAACAGAACCCTAGAGTACCTTCGGTTTTTATTCCTTCCATTGAAGCACATGCTCTAACAGATGCACTAAACGAAACATTTATAAGTACTTGTGTTTTCCTAACGGATGTATACTTAAATGATTAGTAAAAGGAATTATTGTTCGCACATTCTTATTACAGCATTTTTAAAACAGTCAAAATGTACTTTAAAAGTAGGACTTATAATAACTTCACACTTACAAAGACAAGTTGCAAATGAAGATCATAGCCACCGCCATCATAACCGAAGATGTGGCGAGAGTTCACGAAAACACATACAAGTTTTACTTCCAACCATTGCACAAAAGTGCAGAACGATCACTCATGGAGTAAAGATCGAGTATCAAAACATTGGGTCTGCACTCCATCAAAACAGGAGATATTTAATACTGCAAGATATTTGGACACAGCCTTTTTATTTTAACATTTTACGGGTATGTTTTAATACTACACACGTATTTTAATGTGTACAATTTTAGTGATACTATATAGCGACTGTTGTACAAAAACCTAATGTGTTATATATTATCATTTACCGACGTACAATGTGCTGCCTATGTATCTGTAATATTGGCTCCTTGACGATGGCTACAATACGAGTACGTAGCCGAAACATACAGGAGCATAAAACTCACTTTTGTGCAGTGATTGGAAATAACACGTGTATATGTAAGGCAAGTGCGCGGTATATGTGTAACATCAAGCTTACGATAACTTCACGAGATGTTTTAGCAAGTAGGAAGCTTGGAAAATTTATTGTGGGGACTCCGGAAATAACTGTAAAGAATACACATTTTCGTTTAAGCAAATAAACCAAATTGTACGAAATTATGTTAAGCGTATAAATTGTATTTCACGATATATATAGGTATATATATTTAGAATAAATTTTGCGGTAATATATATGCACTCCGAAGTTATGTTTGATATCTAGCTGATATTTTTATAAGCTGTCTAAAGCGATCACTCTTCGTAATACTGTAAATGAGAAATACACCATTTAATTTTATCTGAGTCATGCTTTGTCGTAAGCCTCTAAGTATAAAACCAAGCACATAACAGACCCTCAAAACATTCAGTTACTCTACAGAGGGTTATACAGAGTTACCCGCTTACAGGCCTAAACATGAGCTGCCCAATTATTGCTGAAATAAGTAGCATTTTACCTTTGGAACTGCAACATTACATCTCTTGAGGCATTCACTGTGCTTCAAATTGAAACCAATAATTTATCAGTCTGCCTGAAGATATGACACTAAAAGCGGGAACCCTGCTGGCCACACCAGTATTAAAGTTGACTGTGTTTACAGGCCGGTAAAGCACGACAGGTCTACATGTATTCACTCCAGCAAAGTGCTGTGAGCTGTGTAAAACTTCTCAAAAAGTTATGAAAGTTCATAAAATATTGCCCACAACAGCATCTGTCTTTATTTTATAGTCTCAAAACGTTCGCCTTACTGTGTTTCCATTATGTGTGGATTTAATATGTTTCAAATTGTGTTTTTTCCATTATTTTAGTATAAACCAATGCTTACAGGCAAAATGTGGAGGGCCTATCGCACACTGAGCAAAATCACGTAACACCCCATAGAGATATGAGGTTCTCACGCGATGACTATGAAGCTAATTGTCTTATTGGATGTGATGCTGTGTATCATGGTAGAAACCTTGAAGATGGCGGCTACAGATTCCTGCAAAGTGTCAGTGAATTGCTATAAGAATACGTGATGTGAAATTACAGGTGACCGTAATTATGAAGTATCTCTTTGTTAGCTCTTAATTTTGTGTCGCGATGCATACTTTGGTAATGAACAAACTTTTTTTTCTGTGGTGTAACGGTCCAATCCGGGCCTAGGCCGCCTCATTGCTGAGGTGTCTAGATCACTCACAGTTAGACACACAACCGGTAGGACTTCTCTCAATGAGTGATCAGCTCTTCGCGGAGGCCGCTACCTACACAACACACAACAAAGACAAATACGAAAATCCATGCCCTCAACGGGAACGAACCCGCAGTCCCAGCAGTTGATCGGCCTCAGGCCTACGCCTTAAACCGCGCGGCCACCTGGATCGGCAAGGAACAAACTTACTTTTAAAATTTTGGGTTGTCTCTGTCTCCGCTTTCTTATTCGAAGTCCGCCTATCGAACGTTGGGGCTGTTTATTGTGTGGGCACTGGGTATTTTCGGTAGCTTCTAGTCATTGTGTAGCTGGGCTCTTTCCCGCGGGTGAAGTGGCCGAGACGTGAAAATGGACACGCATTTACATCTCGTGACGAGATTAAGGATGCTTGGAGTTGTACTTGGTCTTCCACATATACTTACATAGCATGGACAGGGACAAATGTACATTCTTTAATTAACTCACATTAACAATAGGTTTGTAGTTCAGAATAATTAAGTAATTGTTACTAACAACTTTTAGTTTATCATAGATTTATCTTCTTTGTCTTCAGGAATAATACAAATGAATACCGACTCTGAAATTGTACAGCGATGGTTAATATTAGTGCACTGCAGGCTGAATTGAAAGTGTTCTAGGAATATTTATTATGAACGATATTTTCCCCACCGCTGTTTGTAAACTAACTGGCCATAAACCCAAGTGCTCCTCCGTGATGAGCTTAATTAGTGCATTTGATCTGAAACGTAGAGACAGACTTTCTTCATGGCAGGAACTCCCAGAAGAACACATAAAGTCTATTTTTGTCTTGTAAAAGCTTCCTCATACCCTAGCAATAGCGTTACAATCGAGTATTGGATTTTCTCCGAGCGCAAGAATTATTGTTCTACAAGTTTTCCCCGTATTGTAACAACTCTGTCGCTTGGGTGTTCCCCGCATGACGCGATTCCCCGAGCAGAACACGTCGCACTGTCACCTCCCACTTCACAAGCTCACGTACACGTTGCTCTCATTTCGTAATACAAAAAATTAAAAATGTACAGCATGTGGGCCGGCTCCACAGGCGTATTCTTTACACGAAGAGTCCTGGAAACCAGTTGGTTCAAAAGTTGTGAAAGTACTGGTGGGGGTTGGGGGAGGGGGGTTGGAGCGCACAACATGGTAGTCTCAGAAGCCTACACTTCTTTCTTCCTTATAGGGAAAGAAAGTAGGCTTAAAAAGTAAATAATATAAAATGCTATCACGGTGTACAGTATGTTGTCATACTTGGTTTAGATGAAATGTTTTTAAATCTGTCCGACATTTGTCAGAGATTTGTGGAAGTGTTGATTGTACGAGTTCGAACGTGCTCCATGTTTCACTGTTGCGGATGATCTTCAGACACATGCACCCGAATGTACAGGTGGTGTGGGGCCCCAGACAAAACAAAGGGTAGTAGAACATGCCTAGTACATTGTGTGACCCGTAATTCGAGTTTAGTTGTATTGTTGAACGACGTAGATTGACGTCATGATGCATGATCACACAGCCATTTGTCGGAAACCTGTATTCTGACCACCAAACGAATGATTGAATCTTATTTAGTGTTCTTTTGTGTTACTTTAGACTAAATGCATGACATGAACAAGTAATTTTGAGGTCTTGTTTGTCGGCCTTTCCTTGTTTTAATAGACTTGTTGAGTATTGATTTAATTTGATGTTGATAATCTGAAATAAAACGTATTCGAAAGACTAATTTTTTTACGTTGGCCTGCTGGTCGCCACACGCCTAATCCATATTTTACAAGCACCTGATATTGACACTGACTATATTTCTAAAATACGGCTTATTTTACACTTAATGGACAGGATAAAAGACATGTGCATCATAACTGTCTACAGGATTTGATTTCAAACATTGATCAATGAGAATACTTAACGAAATGTGAAAACAGAATTGTTTATTGAAGTGTGATATTTTTACCGGGTTTGTATGTGACACATTGGGGTTGTGTATGAACAATGATAGACATGTATCTGCACAAATCAATATCAAGTATAATGAAGTATCTATGAACGTCAAAACTGACCTTGGAAAACACTTTGCAGAGCTAAACCTTTCACTGCTTGGGAACAGTAATGACGTCACTGTGCCTCTGTATGAGACGGAATTAGTGTGTGGTTTTGGAACCTGAAACCATACCCTTCTCCCATCGCAGTGTTTTCCTTCTATTATAAACCCTACGCAGTGCGGGCAACAAATTTTAGCTGGCTAGGTCACAGGGCTACGGTCTCACCTCAGCGCCTTTTCCGCGGTTTACAGATGTATTCCTTTTACCTCCGGCTTGCCTTTATTTGTCTCAGAGTACATAAATGCGCTGTGTAGGCTAATTACAGGGTTCTGAACTTCAAAGTAGGTGGTACCTACCACTGTGTTTTAAATAATTCAAACAGTAAAAACACGCAAGTTTCAATATCGACAACAACAAAGTCGGCCATTGGACACAATCCTGATCCCTTTCAAGTTCTTCTAAACATCAACAGTTACGTTCTCATACACCTAGTTCCTTTTCTTTCCAAGTAAACGTTTTCAAGAGGTTTTGCCATTTAAAACCTGTGTGATTATTCCGGTAGTTAATACTAATGAATAAATTTGAAGTCCACTTTTCACAGCTGTTTTATTAATGAGTCCAATATCAAGTTTTCTTCGCCAACTTGCATGAACTGTGTCTACATTTGCGGCTATATTTAGCCACAAATAAGTCAATTCCAGGTATTTCTTAATTCCAGTATACGTAACGTAACGCATTTATGTATTGAGGTCACCCTATATAATGATAGTGGATAATTTTAGCCGAAACGTATACTTATAATTTATATTATTTAATGAACATAACTTGATAGTGTATTTATTAATATAATAGCTGTGGAAAATGGATTTTAGATTTATGTATTTTTGTCATATAAAAACAGTGGCTTGCATCAAACGTATACGTGTATTAAGAGGATGTAGTTGACATTGCATCAATAAATAACATCCAACTTTGTATCAGAGAGTGACAGTGAACGTGAATGAGACTCCGACCCAAGGAGAACAATACGTTTAAATAACATAATGCTTTTATTATGGTTCATGCACTGTCATGAATGAGTTTTCAGTTACTTATGTCACATGTCTTAAATATCTAAGAAGATATGATTGCCCTACATAACATACTTAAAACAAATAACGTCAATTAGGGAAACTGAGAAGACCATCAATCACAACGATCGTTTGGACAATATTTTACTGCCGATCTGCTACATGTTTCGGCGTAAATAAAAGTCGTCATCGGGCATCAGTTAAAGCATATAATAATAAACGATGCTTATTTAAACCGAAACATGTTACACGATCGACAGTAAAATCTTTTCAAAGGCATTGTGGCAGACGGTCGTGTTGTCTTAATTTCCACATATCACAACGGGATGTCGAACCGTAACATTAAATAACACCAGCTTTATTTTGTTCTTTTGTTGAATAACAATACCGCATTTGGCAGCTACGAGACAGGCGGGAAGAAAGTAATTTGTAATCCATTGTTTTTACATCGTTAGTACAAAGAAATTAAAGAGATAACTGTCCTGGAGAAATTCTTTTGTTGGCAGAGCCAAAACGGGAAGCAGAATTTTGGTAGTGAAATAGGTAAGAAAGCGGATACTTTGACTTCAGGAGAGAGAGTCATATTATACTGATTTTTTATTGTTTTCAGTTTTCAGATTATTAGTGACAGTTGTAGTCGAAACAAGAAGATTCTGAGTACTGTCAAGGTGCAGTACACTACTGCAGTCTCAAAGTAGTGAAAAAAAAAATAGGGCTATGAGATATGTGCCGAAATCTCCCACCTGTACGAGTATACAGTCACTTAAATACGGACCGAAGCCAACTTCCCGAATGTGTTTATCAAAGAGGCTTATACTTCAGGCAGCGGACAGTATCCGTCAGAACCCAGATATGTGGGCAGCATGTACATTCATTGTCAATGGAATTTTAATAAACGCTCTTGTGTAATACTTGCTTGTGATTAGCTACCTTTATGCAAAAACAAATGTTTCGTGTCTTGTAGGCGAACTACTCAGTACGCTTATTGTCTAGTTAAAACAAACATTGGAACTATTTGTTCTTCAGTTGCGAGCTAGCGATAAAATGTCACATTATTTTCTATCAGGTAACTGTACCTCTGAAATTAATAACTTATGTCAAAATTTTGTCTATAGATAAAACACTAAGTGGATTAGAATACTTGAAAGTGAATAAATTACAATCATTGTTAGATGTCTCATATTTAATTACGGAACGGTAATATCATATCAGGGTCAATGTACCGCTGTAAATAATTATCAAATAAATTGCCCCACACCTAAAAAACAAGTAGACCTATATACCACCAGGTTTAATGATTAGAAGTTTTAAATCCTAGTCACAGATTATGCGTACTTCTGTGACTTATATGATCTCAAAACAAACACGGATTTATTCCCTGCACCATTTAAATGATTGGTTTTATAACGGAGGTGGAGTGTGTTTACTGAGCGGTACAAACCGAATAGTTAAATACAAATATATGCAATTTTCGTCTTTAATGGCCGTGCCATGGCTCAGGCACTTAGACTCGGAATTTCATACCGGGCCAATTCAAGGAAACCTTGTAGCTGACAGAGGAACATTCAGACAGGTTTCACTCCAAGTACTTCGGTTTTCCCTATCAGTATTATCAAACTAATGCCCCGTACTCATCTTCGTCTTAATACTATTATTATCGGAAGGGCAAGCGGAAGAAGCCTAGAAACCTTCATTGGACGGAAATGTAATGTCACACTTTTTCCTCTTTGAAGGGTTAGTTTTAGAAATAGGTATTTGTGTTCATGGACGCTTACTGCATTTGGAGTCCCTAATTAACTACCGCTCTAGTTACAGCTCAGAGCTAAGCCCACGTTTATGGTAGCTGTAAATATTTACAGCCCCTTCCACATAATATACTGTCCAAACTCATCTCACTAATAAATGAACCTATTTAAACCGTTCGAGAATTTAGATAGTTTATCAGTAAATATTAATTTTGAAACGCATATAGTTAGTACTGGATTTCTCGTTGTAATCTGATTATTTTTGGAAAAACGGTTAAGCTTGCGTATGGTAATATAAATGATGTCGTCATCGAGTAATTGGATGTTGGTTTTAGAAATAATTTCAAAAATTGGAGACGGAAAATCAACTTGAATCATATCACGCTTCTGTTTTCCTGTCACGCAATTCGTTTATAAGGTCGGGTTAAAAATTTTTGAACAGGGAAGTCTCCTTTAGAGGAAAGTCCCCATTAATTCGTCCTCCTAAATAGTCTTCTTTATTGGGCCACACATTTTATTGACCCTTCAATGATGCTGAGTTTTAAAATCTAACTACTGGTCAATAAGGACGGATTTTTAATTTCAGTAACGTTGTATTCATTTATGACCGTATGGTGCACCGAGGCCGGAGGCATATGAGGAATTAGAGGTCCGTACGGTGCACAGAGGCCGTCTTTGGAGGGTTAAAGAGGGATATAAATCTAAAAACCACCGGCAAATAAAATCGAAGCCACCTGTTTTAAACAAACAATTTTTTATATAAAAGTTTTAAACTTAAGTGTATGAATTTAAGTTTACTGCATGGTAACTACCGATATGTTTCGGCCACTCATGTGGTCATCTTCATGGTGACAAGAACAAGACTACAGCCACAGTTATAATGTGTTGAAATCAAACAGCAGTTAAACAATTTATATAATTTTGGTCAAATTCACAGTTAAAAGAGAATCTTATGGATAGGCATAAAATATCTGAAGATAAAAGGTTGTTGTACAGGATTATAGTGCTGTGCATGATGCACATAAACGATACATTTAGTGAATTATGGTCCAGGTTCGTGAACGAGGATATAAACAGCACAGTGAAGCACCCGGAATTCAGTTCCGGGGGCTTCACTGTGCTGTTCATTGATCAATGCACGGAACATGGAACATATAAAACAATTTTTTCCTTGCATTTTGTGTTTTCGAGAGCATAATCTGTATCATCGAAGTGACCAGGATATATAACTTAAACTTTATGTATTTTTCGACTTCCACAAGTAGTCCGACACTTTCAAATATTCGCGTGTACTACGTATATGTAGGTTTAAATCTCAGTATTTGCGGTAAGTGTGAAGTCGTCAAAATGATCCTAGAAATCGAATCATGTCGGGATAGGTGTAAGGATCGTATTAGACACGTATTTTAAGTTGCATTTGGTGATTACAAGAATAGAATTTTAGGCGATAAGATGCAACAGGTAAATTGGGCCTAAATTCGCATTTTATTCCAAAGGCACAGTACAGGATGATGATGTATTCTGAATCATGTTGCAGTGCCATGTGTTGTGGTTTGCATTTTTGCCTGTGAACATCGGCTGTACTTGGACTATAGTCGGATTACCGGAGATTATAATCCAATTTACATGCTCTGACGACTGTGGGACGTTCGCTCGTTCGAGTTGCGCTATCTGCATTTACATCTGTGAAATGTTACAAGGGAATAGTTTGAAAACACAGGTAGTACGCCTGTGAAGAGTTTTTGCGATAGCTTGAAGTATTTGTTCTGAATACCTCTGTTCATTACATTCAGATTTTTCAGAAGATAAAATCCAGTCACTTTAATTCTATGTGGAATCAACTGAAAGGTTTTTTAGTGCACAGGGCACGTGGCTGTGGGCTGTCTGTCACTTATTTTACGGTGTATCCAGGAGTTGTAAGGCATATTAATTCGCAAGGGAGTGGGTAGAACGCCTTTATCGTGTTCGGAATATTCCGGCCGGAATATCAGCTATCCTAAGGAAGTTTGCGTGGTGTCACTCAGTTTCTCCAGATAAGTTCTGGGATAGTATCTACGATTAGGCTACTATCGCTTCTTCGGCATTTTCTCCATTTCATTAATTACCAGCATCCTGTCATTCGATGCTTAATAGTCTCAGCTTCTGAGTGACAGTGTCGTTAGTTAAACTATAAGTAAAATAAATAAATAAATAAAATTACAGTGTATGAAATAAATTGTCTTTGTTAAACAACTATTATTAGAAACAACGCAAGATATAGCCTTTTTCAAAGAGGCCAAGGGGATACTGGTACTTCAGAGTCTGATGAAGAAGGATGGTATTTTTCCCCAATTTATTTACCAGTTATCCGAATTAGCACAAAGTTCCTTCTTCCTCACTATTCCCCACCGTGCCCCTTCAGTGCTAAGTACGTCATAAGATTTGGCTTTACCTCCCGGCTGGCTTGTTGAAGAAGGTTTGTTTAAGAAGCTAATATATAATCGAGTTTCTGCTTCCGAACAGGCATAGAATTTCTTGAGAGGCTTCTCGAGAATAACTCTGCTACGCGGAGTTAATTGAGTTTAGTTCCTTATGAAGATGAAAATATACAAAACTTGATTTTGCCCGTTATTTTGTGTGGATATCATATGTTGTCTCGTACGTTAAGGGAAAAATATAAACTGAATGTGTTCGAGAACAGGTTGTTGAAGTAGATACATGGGCCCAAGTTGGATAAAGTTATAGTTAGGAGAATATTACATAATGTTTTGTACTCGCAAAGTATTTATTAGGGAAGATGGGATGGACAAGAACACGCGGTAGGCATGGGGTAGAAGAGAAATGCGTGTGAGATATTGAGTTTGAAAACTTGAAGGAAAGAGAAGACTTGAAAGACCTAAGAGTAGATGGAAATAGTGGTGTTAAAATTGCTCTTGAATAGGATGGAAGGGTTTAGAGTGAGTGCGGCTTGGAGTTGGGCAATTGGCGGGTGCTTTTGAAAGCTGTAAGGAAACGCTGAGTTCCATAAAATGCGGGAAATGCTTGCCTAGCCGCGCGCCTAATTACATTCTCAAGAAGCACTCTGCTCCGTGGAGTGTGTGTTGTCTGGTACGCCACAGAACAGTGACTTTCCGTTATCTCGGTCATCACGTAACCACCTTTTCCCTTTGTGTATGATGTCAGCATCGAACCAGTTGCCACTTGAAATCAGTCGTACGTTTTGTGTGTATGTGTGTGTTGCGCGTGCAAGTGCTGCTTCCTTACGAGTTCATAGACTTAATTTAAAATACAATTATGTGTTGCCGGCATCTTCTTAGGTGCTTTTGAAACTCCTGACAATTCCAAATAAGTTCTGTGACAGTTGCAGTTGTGTTGCGTGTCCAAAGAAAAAATGCTGGATTCCTGGAAACAGAGGTATGGTGTGTATTTGTTTCTGCACTTAGCATCTTCTTTAAGTTTCTTATGTCTTTGATTTTTCGTAAAATTCACCAGCCAAACAGTAGTATAAGTGATCTGTGAAATTAACATTTTTTGATTTTGTGTGTACCGTGCATTTTATCGTGAGTTTAAGTCAAAACCAACAAATGCACAAGATTATTAACAAGCATAAGATGTATTTACAACCCCTACATATACTTCGGCAAGTTAATTGCCATCCTCAGGGGGTATTTATCAAGGAACTGCAACTTCAACTTTAAAATCCTTGATAAATACCCGTTGAGGATGGCAATTTACTTGCCGAAACATATGTAGGGGTTGTAAATACGTCTTATGCTTGTTCATAATCTTGTGCATTTGTTGGTTTTGACTTAAACTAACATTATTTTGTTTAGTTTCTTACTTTGTCCTTAGTTTAAACGTGTTCTTGATCAGTTTGCTACAAATTCCTGCTTGTTACATTCTTCTTTCAAAATAAGACATCATACTGCTACACACATACAAACAAAACAGGCAAAAATATTACATGTCTGCTTGCTTATGCTCATTGAATCGGAAATGAGGAAAGAAATAAGTTTGTGCTAAACAGTAACATGTATTTAATTCATCGTCTCCTAATCTTATCACGAGCAATGTTATAGAAGGTTCAGCTCTTAATTTGATAACTCATATTATCCCTATACATATCATTTTCTTGTTATTATATTCATAACATCTCTAAAGTAATTGTTTTGTTTTTTCCTCTCTTTGAGCTAAAGGATTAGGTTAAAAAGTCTTCATTTTCTTGCGTCGGTGCGCGCCTGCTTACAACTCAGTAAAATAGTCCGAAGTGCACAAAATATTTATGTTAATATGCTGCATGAAGTATGTCCGTGACCCAGAGGCCAGAGGCCCCGAAATTTGAAGTATGTCCGTGACCCAGAGGCCCCGCATGTTTCGACGTACACAATTAGGGTTATTGCTGTATGACCTCTCTGCATCCTCCCCATACGCTACTTACCGGCTGCCCCACTTGACCGTCAGCGTAAGCGGTAGAGAAGCTTGCTTTGTGGAGGGGCAGGTGCTTCTGGCTGCATATTTCGAGGTTTTGGCCGAATATGTGAATGTTGTTTGCAACCAACTGCACGTGAGGCATTTTGAACAGAAATGCATTGCTGGTACTTGATCGTGAAAGAGACTCCGTTCCAAACGTGTTAATAATTGGTGAGCCACTGAAAGGCTGTGCGCAGTGTTTTGTATGCAAGCTCTGGGCTAAGAATAGATCAGCCCTGCTGAATAATGTATCCAAGAGGAAGCAGAAACCCATTCGGATGACAGAAGCCGCTTTTCTTGTTAAGCAAACTTGTTTCTGTGCAAAGTTCCGGCTTTGATGAAGCGTCTTTTATGTGGTGTTTCACCCTACGGTTCCAAACAGTAGATGTAACTGTTGGACGATTATCACACCATGTGTTCCGCTTTTTGGAAGTACCGGGTTCAGTTCCCAGTCTGCAGGACGGGTATGTTGACAGAGGCTTTCTTTATTTGTCTAAGTTCTTCCAGGGAAATGGCTACGTAGGACTGTATTTTAAAGTGTGTAATTTCCTTTTAATTCGTAAATTAAATTTGTGTAGAAATGGACGGCAGGTCTGTGTGACCTTTGAGCTCGAGAACACTTCGTTAAGTGAACTGAGATGCACAGAATATTGTATCACTTGGCTGTGCTGCCTTACATTCGGTGTTATTTCGCTGGCTTTAAAGCATCTCTGAAGATAGGTGAACAGGCCAGTGAAGGCGTGCTGCTCGTTGAAAGGACACGGACAAATCTGACCTCAATAAGTCGCACGTTACTGTGTCCAAGGTATCAGATTTTAAAGATACTTCGGTATATCTGAATCTTATGACCAAACAAGTCAACTCAGGCGGTAACTCCTCTAACATTTGGGAATTGCGGAGTTAGAATCTCAGTTAGAACACAAATGGTCGGGAATAAAATGTTTTTGAGTCATGGCCTTCACATTGAGTAAGATACGAAAATCTTACCGAAGGTCATAATCACCATGGAGTTACGAACACATTGAGACCAGATTAGCACCAAATCGTACGTCAGCACCATGTATGTTTACGATGTGAAATTACATCTTACACATCATGTTGTAAAATGTTAGTTTGTTTACCTGAAACAAAACTCAAACTGAATGAGAGATTAGGGAGCTCAAATTGTTGTGTTAGGATTAGTCCCAAAATTAGTACCCAGTTTTATAAAGAGTCACAAATGTTGACGGTACTATACAAACTTCAGAGTTTTAAAACGAGTGCAGTGTTAACTTCTCTTGAAAAAAGCAAATCCTGTAAATATGTCTAATTACGGTTAAATTACACTTCGGTGCTTCATTTTATAAAACTACGTATTTATATGCGTATTATTTTCTTCTTTGCCTGTGTTTCAAGTAAAAAATTTTCATAAAGTGAATTCCTGATCATACGTACTAGTATGTATGTATGTATGTATGTATGTATGTATGTATGTATGTATGTATGTATGTATAACAGACGAACCACGTGGAGTGTAAGGGAAATATCCTATATGCCGTTAAAACTGCGTAAAATTTAGAATTACTGAAAGGATTTTAATTAAGATTGATGTCAGCAATTTTTATTTAAATATTTTGACAGATACCTGGTCAGTGTTCGGTTAAAACCGGGCAGCAATGTTGGACACAACATGGAAGTCTGCATGCGTTTCTGTGCGTTCCTTAGAGGGTCACTCGCTAAACGTTTAGCTAAGCAGAAAACCTTTACAAAAACATTAGAGAGAAGCAAATACCTATTTTATGTTTAATGCACTTTTCTTTCCGTTACGTCTTACGGTTCTTCAGGTAACAGTATAGAGCTTGTGTACGTCATAGGTAACTTGTAAGTTATGTTCAGCTCTCAGCAGTGGTGATGTCACGATATGCGCATGTTTCCTAACTTATTTCAAAAGAGAAATCTTCGATTTTGACCTCCTTGTAACTGATATTTCTAAAAATATGTTTATCTTGTTACGTACAGGATCAAGAGTTTCCTTTTCTTGCTCATTTTCACCTTAATGTTGTGATGTACATGTATGTTTCTTATTATAAAAGCAACAATTTGCACATACAAAGTACATATAAAAATACATTATCCCCTCCTACATGTTTCAGCGGTCGACAGCCACCTTTGGCAGCAACAGCAGTACTTAAAGCCATAACGTCAGTTCTTCTTCTTCTTCTTCTTCTTCTTTCTATGGGCCCGTCGGCATTCGCTCCGGATGCACCGCAGCCTTAGGCTTATTGTGCTCATAACGTCAGTTACATATATAGTAATAAAGTATTTCACAGTCATCACTGCTTATTGTGATATAAAATACATCAGCTTATTGCATGTGTGATTAAAATTCTCAATAATGGTGTTTTGGTTAACTGTGTCCGTTAACATTTAATCCATAATGTGCTTATTATTTATTTACTAATTATATATGTAGTAAATAAAATATGGCGGTGGACAGCCGAAACGTGTAGAAGAAGGGACTTTATTATTACATGTACTTTGTATTTAAAAAATTATTGGTTTTGTAATAGGAACGTTTCATCTCAATGTTTAAAATTGGGTTTAACTTGAATGGGCACTTAAAACTAACATATATCCATTTAATTTTTCTATACGGCTTTGCCAGGTCAGTGTATTAACAGTGTGTAATACGAAACAATCTAGTCTATAACTTACTGATATAACTGTTGAGGTCGTTTCCAGTTGTTAAAAAAGTCACTGTGACACGTTAGCAAATTTGGACTAGCACTGCTTCATGTGAATGATTATTGATGAAGTTTAAATGAAATCAGAGAGTGTAAAATAACAATTTCCTGCCGCATCTTTTTCCGAAAGAGCGACGGAGTGTATATGCCAGTTATTTTGCTTTAACAACGACTGACAGTTATCTCGAGTTTCACGCGTGTGTAAGTACTGTGAATGGTAGGTTCAGACCTATGAAAAGGGAAGCGGCTCCTTCCCGCAGATGGATGTGAAACTTAACTGTGACAATATCAGTACTGATACGTACACAATAATAATAACAACGACGACGACAAAAGCAACAACAAGAACAACAACAGACGTATGAAATATTGATATTGGAAATGAAGAGACTATGACAGTTGGATAAATTTGTGATAGTACTGTTGATAATAACGGCCACAAGAATCGCACCTATTAGTCTAGGACCAAATTTGACAAAACTTGACTTAAATTATATTTTAAATCTGATGTTAACAAGTCTAGTCTCCAAAAATGTAATCTTATAAGAAAGTGTTAAGCTGCGCTTGAGGGCTTGAAATCTCCGCAGTTTTTAAAATAGACAATCCACATATCATAATGTTTTCAGTCAAGGTATTTAATATTTAAAATCAGGCATTTATAATTAAATGTATAAACGTGTACACAAATTTAATTTATAAACTCTGCTGTAAAGTTGTTTATAATGAGTAAAGTCCATAAATAAGTCACGAAAAGAATAGATAATGTATGAAGCTGAACGCCAAATCTTAATTTGCTCTATACATTCCCGAATGTATTCTTTGTGAACCTTTATGCTGCATAAGATTTTAGACGTTTAGTTACTGAAGCTCAGAACCTCTCACTACAAGGTTAAGTTTATTAAAGTCATTCAAGTTGAGAGAAGTAGATTTCTTTCTGTTTTATTTTGCTAAAAGTTTACTATACGTGTCCAAAATTTTGCAGGAAAATTAACAGATATTTGCTATGAGACAAGTACCAATTTTTATGTGATGAACCTTTATTAAATCGCTAAACTTGAAAACTGTATCCATGTAAATTTTGATTCGTGTTTAACCAACTTGAAACTGGCACGAAAAAGTGTGTTGTAGATCTAACTCGTCTTATTTAATCGAAATTCTCCAGTGACTTATCGTATAATCATTCTACAAACAATTGCTCAGAGCCCCCAGGTAGTAATGTCCGCCCAGGTTTCCAAATCGATATGTTGTGTATATTTCTGAACTCTCCCATGCGTACTACGTACCCCGTACAAAACAAATTCCATTTTTTTCTCTCTAGAATTAACTTTAGTAATGCGTAACCTAAAGTGGGTGAATTTGTGCCGTTTGTTTTAGTGTACGACCATCCTGCAAGTCCATAGACGTTTGACTGTCCGTCGGTTACCTCGTCAGCTAGATGATCAGACCGACTGTTATGGTACAAGTTTGCGAGACTTTTTATTGATTCTCTTTCCATAATAGTTCTACCAGCCAGCCAATGGGAAGAGTTCTCTTCCTGTTAAATCTTCAAAAGTTTTGTTACGATCTTCAGCAGCAGAATGGGAGAGGAGGCCATGTCTCTGTTACAAGAATTTCGCTTGTAGCTAGTGGGAGGATTGAATGGACAGTTCATTTCATACTGTCTCGCTAGAGTACAGGCTACGCAGAAATGCGTGGGATACGTGGCAAGCAGTCATCAGAATTTGAGTTTTTCTGTAGTATCGCACGAGAACACGTAAAATGAAATTATGCCTATGATAGTGCATGAAATTTCAGTACACTGTATGAAGAGGCTAATTTTCTTGATGCCTGATAATCCTGAGATGGCATAAAGGAAGCACAAACAGTCAGTAACTACTTAACTTTTTATCAGTGTTTATTGCTTGCTCCATGTTTCGGCTTTCGGAAAAGCCACCTTCAGGCAATCAAAGATATACATGATGAAACACAGTTTAAACACAACTCATTAAAATTGTATTTTTTCAGATTGCTTGGATCTCAGTTTTACAAAAATTGGAATTGTATAAGCCGAAACTAGATGAAGGCAAGATTGTATATTAAGATAAGAAAATATAATAAATATGTTGTATTAAGGTATTAAAATTGTTTTCCAGTACTTCGAGCGTGAAAGTGAAGTTCTTCAAAATAAATAAACCTCATGGGGTACAATCTGTAAATAGGAATAAATTCCACTTTCAAAATTATAACCATATATATATATAAAATGATATTTTTCCAGATTGCTTGGATCTCAATTTATATATTTATAATTTATAATTTATATATATATATATATATATATATATATATAGGTATTGCGGATAAGAAGGTCTTACAAGACGTGAACTCTGATTTTGATCAATGCTGCAGATGGCTCTTCCAAAAGCCGAAACACGTAGAAAGTTATCAAAACAATAAAAAGCTAATTTGTTACTGACGGGCTGTGCTTCCTTTGTGCTGTTCATATATCACACCGGGATGTCATCGATAAAAAAATTCTGAAATATATAAGTTACGGTGTTGTGAGTTGTGACGTCATGTAATGATACAGATGGAACAGGAACATGCTGCCTGTAGGTTCACCTCCATGATGGAAGGATTTATTGACGCCTCATCTTGGCTCTTCTGAGTTTTTGCGCAGCTCAGTTTGGTTTGCTACCGAAGTTCGGGACTGCGTATCGGTCCCATCTTCAAAGGGCATCGGGTTATTCGTTTTGAAACCTTGACCCTTAAAGATGGAACAGTTACGTTGTCCCGAAACATCGGCAACACACCATTCTACGCTACGCAACAACTCTGAAAAGCGAAGATCCCAACTCCACCGTGACAAATGCCAGATATCTCGATTTGCTATTAATGCGTCTTTATTAAAACGCGATCTCCTTTCTCCGTATGCGTTATTTCAGGCTTCAGTCGCGATGCACATGAGATCTGAGCTCTTCTGGGATATTACACAGCCTTGAGTGGTAGTACTGTACCGACGTTTCGGGACAACCTCTCAGTCCCATCTTCAAGGGTCGAGGTTTGTTTTCTTCTTGTTGGACTTCTTGACCCTTGTAGGTGGGACCGATAGGTTGTCCCGAAACGTCAGTACAGGATCACCACTCAACGCTGCGTAATATCGCAGAAGAGCGCAGATCTAGTTTCTGTGTAGCTTGAAGTAGGAATATTTCTCTTTAAATGTCATTAGACTGATCATCCAGTCTTATACTTTAACTGCTTAGCATTAACACTCATCATCGAGTCGAAGAACTTAAGTGGCGAAAATGGCATTAAATAGATACTATTTTGTTTTGCTGACTGCTTTAGCGTGCCTTATAGCATACGTGCGTTTAACAAGAGCAGATCCTTATTAAATGTTTTGTGTTGTGACGTTTAAGAATCATGTACTTAACATTTTCATGTATAAGAATGCAGTTTGGGCTGAAACCTGGGAACACATTCGTCTTTTAACACTTTAAAGACAAATAAAAGAATAAAAGTGCGTATCTGTACATTGCTCCCCGATTTCCGAAAGATCATCGCTTTCTGGAAGGTTTCCAAGGCTTCGCCCATTTGTGCCTTTGGTAAGAACAATATGTAGATAAGCTGAGTATGGCGCATTGGTGGAATGATTTTTTTTTTGTGGTGAAGGGCCCCGCAGCAGATGCTGCGGACGCACCGCAGCCTTGAGGCTTACCTATGATGAAGATTAGCTTTTTTCGTTTTTCCTTGTAATGGAGCACCGGTTGAATGAAATTGACAGGAGAAAACCGAAGTACTCGAGAAAAAAACCTGACCCAGTGCCACTTTGTCCACCACAAATCTCACACGGACTGACCAGGAATCGAACCCTGGCTTCCGCGTTGAGAGGCCGGGGACTAACCGCCTGAACCATGGCACTGCCACTTGGTGGAATGATACTGACAGGGCAAAACCGTAGTTCTCGCAGAAAAGCCTGTCCCATTGCCACTTTTTCCACAACACATCTCACATGGACTGACCTGGGATCGAGCCCGGGTCTCCGCGGTGAGGGACCGGCTACCGACCGCATCCGACCTTTAAAGACAAAGATGAACCTGAATTCTGTTTAAAAGTTCCGGTACGTACCGCGCAGTAAACACACTCAGTTACAACAACGCATTCGTTAATACTGTAGGGGCATTAGTGCTGCTTGTTCTGAGATCAATAGAAATCGCTAGAATACACTCTGAACAACGTGTAGAATTTTATGGTGTTAAACCTAGTTGAACCTTGGGTAACCAATAAGCAGGCCTTAAATCATAGTGGTGAACATACGTACTATCTATTGAATCGCCCACAGAGTTCTTATTTGTCTCACATATTTTCAAAATAAACGGCAGTTATTGCTTTTAAACAGCTTTAGATAATATGTCTTTGTGACGTAAAAGGAACGCATTTGGTCTGACGTGGGAACTGATATTGTGTTTCGTTTCTTGAATCTTTGGGTTTTGAGAAATAACTTTATGAACATACAGTGTTCTGGGACGTTGCACTGACGCGGACTGCTTAACCCCGAAGGTCAAGGTGCTGTGATCTTACCAAACGTCAACTATTTACCAATTGACACAGCGTAACGTCCCAGAAGACTTGAATCTTAAACGACACTGCTGTAGGAACTCCAACTCTCCATTACTTTTCTTGATATTTAGACAAGTTGTTTTTTATTTGGAGCTGTCCTGTTTGTGACTTTATTTGGAAAGGAGCTCATCTGTCAGACGGGCAGTATGGGACAGACAAGGGGTAGGCATTTTAAAATATATTTAATTGACTAAGCGAGATAGCTTTCCTTTGTATTTATTCTACATTAAGTGGAGGACATGGGTTTAAAATTACACGATTTGGGAATCCAATTCAAATTAACGGATATATGGCGGTTTCCCTGCGAAGTAATAATTTCAGAATTCCGCTGACTCAGGTTTCTTGCATTTCGACCAGTAATTGGAATATTTCAAAGTAATGTTCTGACACACAAATACATTACTGTGCATGTCGATGGTGACGCTAGGTGGCAGCAGAAGCCGGGATGTAGCTCAGATCTGGGGAACCTTTGGTCTTTGGTTTACAGTATTCCCTCATCTCTCATGGTGAGTGACAGTGTAAAGCCTCCTGAGATTTGAGCCTGAATAATGGGACCAGCAAAGGAAGTCCTGACTTGTGCGCTCGGGTTGCTGACAGTGATAGGAACTCCTCGGTAGACCCACCTGTGATCAGTACGTACTGTTGTTAGGTTTTAATGAATAAAGCAAAAGCAAATTACACTTGTGTTTGTGTATACGTGTTTGGGGCGTATTTTTGTGAAGGATGTAGAGACAGAAATTGCTCAAGAAATGAAGCTTTCAGTTTTCTTTGACGTGTTTGTGAACACTGTACTTCAAGTTCGTGTTACTGTAAATCGTAATGTGTAGCCGTATTATGTTCCTTTCACCCTTAAGCTTTTTACTACGTTTAGAAAGTTTCTGTCCTGACTGTTGTTAGGTTACCCAGTGTGTCAGACTGATCCAATTGGCAAGACGAGGTCAGTCGTTCCGACTTTGTCTTCAGATAAACATTTTGCATTCCGAGAAGCATCAGTTCTGAATTATATAATCTTTTGTAACGTCTTTCCTTATATTTCAAGAAAAGGACGGGAGATGGGGGCTGGAAAGTTACTTCCTTTCATTGATTTGAAGGAGTCATTCTGCATTTTTCTCCCGTCCGGGTTTCTTCACTTCATCTCCAATATTCTCTCTCTGTTCTTAGTCTTACTACTTGTGAGTCGTTACATTACCAATCATACTGGATTCCAAATCTCATTGTTGTGTAGTTTATGAATAATGCAGAGCCTATTAAATAATATATTTTGGCATCTAAAGCCTATTTTATTTGCAGTTATTGTTAGACAATATTACGATTGAGTACTTTTTGAAAATGTGAAATTTGTGGTTTTCACGACATTGCAAATTTATAGTGTATCTAATTTGGTAGGTGGGTAACGAATTTCGGAGGCACATACCGCCTCATTTTTAAGGATGCTGAATTTATGTTCCTCTGAAACTTCGAGACTCATCTACATGGTGTCATCCGGAATACCACCATAAGGCGTTCAAGATATTAAGTGAACATATGGAGTACATAAAAAAATGTTCAACGTGTTTAGAAGTTCTGCATCTTTTTGACCACATAAATCTCACAGCAGTGTGTTGGGAATGAATCTGAAAGTATCGCCCTATTATTTTGTTTCAAAGACCTTGACAGCTCTCTCAACAAAGAATCAGAAATATTGGGTGTGGATTCTCGTGTCCAGATTGCTAGGCTTGACTGGACTCATCCGGTCTCGTACCCGTGATACTCAAATAAGATACAGTTACTGGATTGTGATTGTCACAACTGACTTCCCCTCTTACTGAGGCTTCACATGCTTTACTTCCGTGTAAGATAGGCCTGTACATCTTCATCTCCTAGAGTAAAAGACCCTCACTTTCTTCATTCTTCTTTAACAGCTTAAAGCCTATCTGTAGCCTGTATATACCTGATTTAAGATTTAAAAGCTCTCAGCGCGTATTTTCATGCAAATTTCAGCATTGAAAGTAATTATTTCCCTGTACATCAAATCAGTTGCGATTATTTATATAGACACAGTGTGTTTTCTGTGACGGAGGAACTAATGTTTTATGCTTCTAAGGGTTAACATGTAATTACATTCAAACTGACCGAAGTTACCACGTCTACTCTCCATAATACTTTCCGAACCCTTATTAGTACCCATATGAGCACCCAAGTTTAGTATAGCCACAGACCTTTTTTGTATATTAACCTGATACTTGCATTTTTTTACCTCTTTTGATCTAATCTGCCCGTATTAAACTTCAGTCTTGCTTCTTTGTTAGTGGCTCTGTTTCCTTTATTCATCCATTCGTACATGCTGCCGCCGAACAAGTGTTCCGCGGGTAGGGCGCGTTTCGTCACTCGTATCGAGTAATGGTAGCTAATAAAGACTTCTCTGAGTTTTATATTTTTTCTCAATTCCAAATGCCCTGCCCAGTATTTCGCAACATAACGCTTTTTACGGTAAGGATTTGGTGGCCATTTGCCTAACCCAGGACCTGACTGTTTTAATATGTAGTCTTACATGTTTCAATCTTTTTATTTCCATCATCAACAAGTCTTCTTTAAAGAACTGAAGCAAAAGCCATTGTGTCCTTATGTGAAAGTAATTGTCGTTTACCTACTGGCTGCCCTTACGCACCTACACAATTCTGGAAATATTGTAAACAACGTATTTGTTACTATTCCTATAATAATATTAAATTGCACCCAACACCAGGCCACGAAGGCCCAGAGGGGGAGTAGATGTGTAGCTCTACTCTTTCTTTAACCTCAGCGCTAGATGGGAGTGGGCGCTCAGCGCCCCGCCCCAGACGCTTTACCCCAGAGAAAGAGACCCTGCACCCATTGTACAGGAGTCTGGGTGGGCGTCAGGGCTGGTCTGAACGGGTGCGGAAAATTTCCGCCCCACGAGTATTCGATCCCCGGACCTTCCGGTCTGTAGCGAGCCGCTACTGCGCCATTCCGGCCCACATTATTCCTCTAACATGAATACACACTCATACCGAGTTCAACGACAAAATGGACGTCAAATTCGTTAAATAGACAATTTCATTGCTGTCTATGCCTCTTACACCAGAAGGGACACCCGAACATATCTTACGGAACTGACGCCGGGCCGTCGCTTTCTCTATGTGTGTGCCCTTCAAGCTATGTAGATGTTTAAGTAAAGAATAAATATCTTGCCTGCCAGTAGTTGTCGGTTAACATTCAAAACACCTCTACAAACATAAACCGTCTAATAGGACAATCAGCCGCATCTGTATCCTATAATAAAATGACGAATCGATCGGGCTTTAAAGGTTATCGTCACTGTCATCTCATCTCGACAGCAGTGCCCAGTTCAAATTAAATTCGAACACATATTTTCACATTCGCATTTCTTCCTGTATATTCCTGAAATTTCTTACTTTCTTATCCTGACCTTTTTTCTACCTACTCGTTGTACGTGTAGAGAGTTAATGTTGCACTTGACCGCACTCACTGACACACACACATACCCGGTAGGACTCCTCTGGACTAGGATCGGTCCGTCGCAGAGACCTCTACCTGACTACACACAACACTCACACGAGACATTCATGCCCCCGGCGGGATTCGAACCCGCGATCCGAGCAAGCGATCGGCCGCAGAACCAGGCCTTAGACCGCGCGGCCCCCGGGATCAGCTCCAGAAATTTCGAGATGGTTAAAATGATTGGGTATCATATAACTTATCTTCTTTAGCTCACTCATTTCCACTACAATTATCTCGTATATTTTTATTAATCGTTATGACTCTAAGTAATGAGCTGATACATGTATTTGTAATGATGTTCAGTTTATATGTTTGTCCTTCTTAACGATATCTACATATTTATTTCACCAGAGCTTCCCTGCTGTTCATATGAAGTAAAATTACTGTACTTCATTAAGTTTTAGTTCACTTTAAAGACTTGAAATACTGAAGCAAACTAAGGATGAAAAGATCAGTTGCAACGTGCTCCTTGTCCTCTCGTATATTGAACCCAAGTCACGTGTCCTATACGATGTCTTTGAACTCCATTAGGGATGGACTCTTTCTTCATGGTTATTGGCGAATAGAACACGACTGTAAAGGGCGTTTTATTCTTAGTGATAATGGAGTCTTCTGAGATGATAATGCATTTTATATTCCTTTGCCTCCAGCTTTCTGCTTTTATTTTTCGTTATCTAGCTGGGCACTTACACCTTCAATTGTAAATTACCTTTTGCTAAACTTCCCCAGCTGAAGTAAAGTTAATTCTAAAACTTTTCCTCAGATTGATTTATATAGGCTTGTATATAATCGAGTTCACTGGCCTATTTCTTTCAGCCTCCAGACGTTAATCAACGATGCACTTAAAAATTTAAGGCTTAACCTAACCTACTTAAGTTACGTTGGTTTTTTGACGTCATATTTCTTCAATATCATGCAGTGGATACACCATCATGACTTTTTTTTTGTAGTCACATTTTTTGAAACAGAAACTTTGAAACACCTGGAAAATAGTTTGACCAGAGGCGAGTAGAATCCAGGTCCCTGAAACTGATGAATATGATACACACGGTTAAACGAGTATTGATTCCGAAGTTTTGACGTTTATTAATGTGAAATAATTGTGTCTTGAATGCATGTGAACACTCAAATTCAGTGCTGACACATCACAACCTGTCAAATCAGCTACAAGTGGCATTCATTCGTTCTGTTTTACATCTGCAGTGCACCACCCAACCCCTTGTCACAGCACGTTGAAGCTGACATATCTTATAGCGGCGTGCCTGGACAAGAAATGTGGTGACTGTGGCTTGCCGATCATAGTGTTTTCCTGCATAAATTAAAGAAACTCCACACCAGCTTTTGTTTCTGGTCTAAAGAGGGACACTGACAGCAGTAGACTATAAGCCGTGTACTGACAGAAGAGTTGTTAATAGCGATTTGGAAGTGACTGTACACCAGTTTGCGTCTATATGGAAAATTACGAACTATTTCTTAAGATCGTCGGTGACCGTGTCGAGATTTGAACCCGGAATTCTTCCGAATACGAAGCAAAATAGCTGAATCCTCGACTGCGAAGGTTTGACGGTAGGTGGCTTCGCGTGTTACTGACGTCATCCTTACATTCTGAGAGTGTCGAAATTTCCTCGATCTTGGTAGAAATTAGAATATTAGTTTCATAGACTTGTTGATCTTCCCTCGAATGTGGTGGAAGTTGGAATATGTGCCGACTATTTTAAATAGCTGCTGTCTCTATGCGCTATTACAGTTCTTTGTTCTAAGTAAGCTTGAGTTGTGTGCAGACTTCAAGCGAAGACAACTGATTTTAAATACACTTTTCTTTACTTCTAGCCTATAAGTAGTGATATTCTGACGGCAAGGATGTGTCTTCATTCTGAATTACAAATTCCATGTAAGAAAAATTAAATAAGGATTTAAGAGCATAAATCATAAAGCCTGCATGCCCATTTGTATATTTTTATTTATCACACATGTTAGTACGGGTATTGTTATTGTTTTGTTTCTATTTTATTTTACATTTCTGAAGAACCAATCACTAAATTACAGATTTTCTTTGCGTTTAATTTCTTTATTATATTCTCAAAGTTTCACATCATCTCCACTTTCTTAATTGTTGATTTACAAATATTACTTAAACAAAATATGGTTGTACTTTTATGGTGTATATCCATTCAAAATTTACCTACCTAGCTCCAGTGGTTCAGTAAGTAGTGATGTTTTTCCGAAAGCTAAAGAAAATTATCGTCCTTCCACCGTCTGATCTCACAGTTAACAGAACTATTACCTTAAGATAACTTGCATGTATCTCTAAGGTGTTTAACAATGCATTATTCCTGGAGCTGTAAGTAATTTTCTGTCTACCTCTCAAGCTCACGCCTATGCCATATCGTTATTACCGACTGTTCCTAATTTGCAGTCACAAATATGAAGATTAAGATATACAGAAATATAATTTTGCCTGTTGTTTTGTATTGGTGTGAAGCTTGGTCTCTCACGTTGAGGGAGAAACATAGGCTGGGGGTATTCTTAAATAGTTTGCTGAGGAAGATATTTGATCGTAAGAGGGACGAGGTAACAGGAGAAGAGAAGACTGCATAACGAGGAGATATATGATTTCTACTCCTCACCAAATATTATTCGTGTAATCAAATCAAGAAGAGTGGGATGAGCGGGGTATGTGATGCGTGTGGGATGTAACAGAAGTTCGTACAGGGTTCTGGTAGGGAGACCTGAGGGAAAGTGACCACATGGAAGACTTAGGCGTAGATGAGAAAACAGTATTAAAATAGACCTCGAAGAATTGGGATAGGGAAGCATGGATTGGATTGATTTGGCTCAGGATAGGGACAGGTGGCGGGCGCTTGTGAATGCGGTAATGATCCTTCGGGTTCCATAAAATGCGGGGAATTTCTTGACTGGCTGAAGCCCTGTTAACTTCTGAAGGACTCTCTTCTTCATGGAGTTAGTTAGCTAGTTAGTAGGAAATCTGCTATTATGACGTTGTGGTGCCCTCCTAAAGCGTAATGTTCATATAGAGTAACGTGAAAATCCATCGCCTTTTTCAGAGGTAGAAATAGTGGACACACAAAGAACACGGCAGTATCATATTACTACTTTCTTTCCCTTTTCACGAAGGAACGTAGGAAAAATATTCAATTTAAACCTCACAGTAAACAACTTAGTTTCTCAAAGTTTAATCAGTAGATGTTGTATAAGGAAATAATCACAATGTCTTGCGATAATCATATACAATCCATGCAAACATTTTCTTAGGCGAAATGCGGATATTTTAAGGTAGGTAGTACACATAGTTACCACTGAAATTTTAAGAGATTTATGCACCTTCGTGGTGAATAGTCGAACCTACGCGCCACTTTGCCTGTGAAAATAAAATCGTTAATAACAACGGCCATCTGTTTCTCGCCGTAGTTTAAAAACCATTAGTGCGTAAGTAGAGCCATTACCACACAGGTTCGGAGGAGGGTTATTTATGCAAGAAACTATATGTATGACCTTATGCCAAAATATACCAGCCAGTTCGAGCGGACGTAAATCAAAATTCCCTCATTTTAGAGAGGGAGAAAAAAGAAAGGCAGGGCGTACGCGAGGATGAATATGCAACCAGTGCCTAGTACGTGATACCGCGTTAAAGTGATGGATTTATTATAGTGTTCGTTGTCATCGTGATACCGGCAAGCATTTATTCCAGCACAAGCCTCTCCCGTAATAATATAAAGAGTAATGATCAAAACGTGTGATAGGGAACGGCGTTTAGACTTAAACTTACTTGGCAGACACTGCGTGTTCCCTGAGCTGCTACTAGGGATGTCTTGCCTTGCTGCCACTTGGGTGATCCTCATATGGAAACATATTCAGTCTTTCCACTTTGTTGAGGAGCCATAGATATTCCATGAAATGAGTGAATTGGTACACAGTATGTTATGAAGTAGGGCTGCTCCAGTTGTAAGACGTGTGTTTAGGCGTCAAGACCACCCCAGTACAAAGCAGTTATGCATTCTTAAACAGCGAGGCAAGATATACGTGATGAGAAGAATTCTTCTTAGCGCATATGCAAAAATCAGCAATGAGCTTACTGAAACCTGTGTTGTAGGGTCACAGTTATTTAGTCGGTAGTCGGAGTGACCTTCAGCATCAACCAGCGGCGATGCCGACCGCGATCATGGCTCGCTGGCTCGCGAGATGTGTGGTTGTCAATCTCAGCGGGTGGCAGTGTTGTGGTGTGACATAGTGGGTCAGCACTGTGCCGAATGTAGTGACCGCAAACAGTTTTAGGCCGTGGCTACTAACCTTTAGCCTGTGGGTGTTCCCATTTACTGCACACCTTCCTGCTTGGTAAAGATTAGGATGCATCAAATAGTAATTGTTTATGGTGGGACTGATTAGTGTATGTAGCCTATATAAGCTGCGTTTTTAGTGATCTTATTTTTTTATTTTTTGTTTTAGTGAGTTGTACCCCGTTGTGGGAACTAATAATTAAAACTGGAATGCTCTGTTAGACACAACATTATTGCTGTATGACAGACTGTACAGGTCACGCAGGCAACATGTTTCGGCCTATGATTGCGTGAACAAATAGACGTACGCATGTTGTCTGTGTAAACCAGGCCTTTTAAACACGCGGCCCGCAGAGCTGTATGGTGTGGCCCGCTCACATTTTGATATGTACAAAATTGTATTTCCCTTCTTACTATTTTTATTGCATAGTACACCCAAGAAATCCTGAAAAATTAAACACGATCAATATTTTGCATATTTCCGTTTTCCTACATTGCGGTATTTACAACTAAAGAATGACGAGCGAATATGACACTCCATGTTGCGGCCAAAGATGTCAAGTTGAATTTCTGATTTGGCCCTGAATCTGTCTTGAGTTTGACAAGCCTGTTCTAACCTGCATAGTGTCTTACGCTAATGAAATTGTGTCTAACGGAAAATTTCCGTTTGAGCGTAATACGTCGTTTAATTTCAGTCATACATACACACATACATACATACATTTCATTGCATTACGTAACACTGCACCCACCCCAACACACACACAAATATATATACAT
Organism: Reticulitermes speratus; assembly: GCA_021186555.1. Classification (NCBI taxonomy): domain Eukaryota; kingdom Metazoa; phylum Arthropoda; class Insecta; order Blattodea; family Rhinotermitidae; genus Reticulitermes; species Reticulitermes speratus. The sequence continues at coordinate 41,841,318 of JAJKFL010000003.1, read as the reverse complement.
ATATTTATTTATTTATCCATCCATTCATCTCCCAACCACCCGTCCATGCACATACACCACACATGCACATACACCACAAATACACATACACCACAAATACACATACACCACACATGCACTCTGACCACGAACACTCTTCATTACCATTGCTTAACATACTTCGTCCTTCAGTTATGTATGAGCAGGTCCGATTTCATCAAAGGGAATTACAGTAATATTGATCTTTGTTTTGCTTTGTTCTTTTAGAATTTACCTCAAGTCTGATAACTCTGTGGACAACCCTTAATCTGTTATTCACACCCTTTGAATTGCCAACCACCATGGTGACTGGCTTCTGTGCTTGAAATACAAGAATTTTTATAACCATGGTTTCGAGATTTACGTACCATAGCGATGTTGAGAAGCGTGTATCAATTCAGTTATAAATTAATAGCGACTCAGGCTTGATATGGGCGTGAGGACTAGCACAGAAAACGGCTGGAAAACATTTAGTTCACAGGCTTTGTGCCCAGCTTTTGGGTGGGTCCTGTGTAATGTCAAACAGGATGCTGAGACCCGAAAGCCTTGCTGTTTCGACGGTTCGCTGACAGATGTACGAAATGTGTTTTGTGTGAAAACAGAGTTCTGGAAAGTTTGGAATATGCTGAATCAGACGGGGAAATTTCAAAGCATTCAAATTAATAGTACAATATTTGGTTATTTTTAACTTCAAAGCAGAAGCGTGAAGCTGAACACCTACTTCAATTCAGCGCCGAGGTACAAAGTGCGTGGGGCTTTACTTCCATTCACTGCAACGGATAACTTTTACATTCTGTGTTTCTGATACCAGCGTATCACATAAGCTGCTGCTGTGAGCAAGCGTAGCTTCTGAAAATGCGTGTAACGTAGGAGGAGTTCTGTTATGCTTAGTTAGATTGAAAGTTCCAAAAAGAATATCTGAACTTAGAGGGAGGAAATTACAGGGCTCTAGAGAACATGGCGCCAGAAGTTGCTTCATCAGTTGTATCATTTACCAAATTTCACGAGAATCCAAGTCAGAAAGTAAGTTTACAATGCATATATTTTGGACCTCTATTTTCAGATTTAAAAAAAAACATTTCAGATTTAATTGCACTGCTAGCCCGCTGCTTTCCCACATAGTACCCGCCAAAACTGACACCTCTTATGGTAGGAGGAGTTTGTCTATTCTCTGTTGATAGCAGTCCATATCGTGTGTTATCAGCCATCGTGTCGCAGGCGTTTCAATTTTACGATCATTTTTAAACTTGTGGGCTCCAAGGTTATTCTTCAGAACCTGAAACCTATAGTAATCAATCGACGACATATCAGCTCTGTAGACGGAATGTTCTAGGGTTCGTTAGTTACGAAGTTGTGTGCTATGTAAACTGGTTTTCTGACCTACTCTGGTATTACGGTGATAAAATTATTGAGGATGAGATGTCACATATATTTTGTCGTTGCCCATGAAAGATGAGAAGTACACATAAATCTTTAACCGGTAAACCTGAAAGGAAGAGGCCTCGTGGAAGACATAGTTATAGATGACGGATAACATTAAGGTGTATAGCGTATGAGGGTTTTGACTGGTTTAGTTTGATTTGCGTGGGGTCCAGTGGTAGTGTTGTGAACACGATAATTAATCTTTGAGTCCCAAACCTTTGCGAAATTTCTTTTCCAGTAGGTGTCAGCCTCTCCAGGACAGTGGCCAATGGAGTTACTAAATTAGCTTTATAAATAGACTACTTATACTTCAACTACAGGCATACCCCGCAGAAGGCCTCCTCGGTTAAAATTTTCCCGGTAGAACGCCTCTTGGTTTTTAATATTCAGACTTACAGAACGTACGTATCTCTAAATACAAAGTTTTTCGGTCGATGTTTAGGTAATTCCGGGAGAGACGCCACACTTTTTGCAACTATCGCTGTAACTCAATCCGAAAATCGCCAAAACGGCTGAAAACTCAGAGATATTATATTTAAGGCTTCTACTTTACTAAGTTGTTTGCAAAATATCTGCATAAGTGAACGTGTCTGAGATACAGGGAGACGAAAAAAAGTTGTCTCTGCGACGTCTGTCCCGGACATGCCGGTAGATACGCCGTTTTTTGGCAGGGATAGATGCCGCTATGTAGGAAGAGAGCAGCGCTTTGAAAATATCCTGTGAATTCAAGAAGCAAGACAAGTAAGTGAAAATTGTTGAACTTTATTCAAAGTAAAGAAGCAATATCAACATTAAGATAGAAAATGTGTCATAAGTACACAATATTTCAACCCAATTAACCCAAGAGTCTAAGCTGTAGTGAACGAAATATTCTACATCCTCTTCTGGATCTTGCTGTTTTTCTCTCGCAGTAACTTTCTACCTCAGTCGACGCATTTGTATTTGTTTGGAGAACAGAATTCGTGCAGCCAGTTTCTGCAACTCACACATTCGATCCAGTCATTTTCCTTAGTTGTTTGCAAGTGGTTTTCCCAGCACTCACTGCATTTCGTGTCAGAATCTTCAGATGTCTCTTGTTTATGAATATATTTTTTAATGATTTCATTTTCTGCATTTTCTGACCTTGTAGACCTAAAGTTTGGGACTGTTTACACTTTCGATTTTCCTCTGCTCTTTGAATTTCCTTCTTGATTCTTTCGCTTTTCCTCGGTATTAATAGCTCCTTAGTGGGAACAAAAGAGTTGCTCTTCTGAAATTGAAAATGTCCTCGGTATTATCGGTACTGGACTGATCTTCAAAGGTCTGGAAAGAGTAGCTTCTTCAGGGGAAGTGTCAGAAGAAAGCATTGTAGTATTCAGATAAATTAATGAAGGTTCTGCTGAGGTAGGTAACTTATTTTGAGAGTTGGTTCCTGAAGTAGAGGGTGCACAAATCGGAGCCATATCTGGAGGTGTTGTTTCCATAAAAGTTAAAGTTTCGCTGGTATCAGAAATGGAGAAGAAATATCCAGGAATTCTGTTGCGGTTCAAAGGATAAATACCCGTTGACTCAAAATCACTTACATCAACATCCATGGAAGCAGCTTTATTGAAGCAAACCCGATGAGGCGCGCCATGTGATATCGAGTAATTTTCCTTTGTGGATTCTGCTTCATCCAAGCTGCGGCTGCGTTTTTAAAAACTTTTTAAAGGCCCAAAAAGCACTTATCCAAAGGCTGTAAGGCATGCGTGCTCTGACTGTAAAAAATGATAGTGACAGTCTTCATAACAACCAACAAATTCACTAGATAGAATACATATATAATGTATATTAAAGACCCCTACATATGTTTCAACAACAAGGTGTCATCCTCAGGGGTTCATTACAAAGGAATACAAGAAAAATTTAGTGGCGTTATTTTCAACAGCAGCCTGAACCAGTATACTTTTCCCATTTAAAATAATGGGAAATAGGCTCCCGGTTAGCGCCTTCGCGCAGAAAGTCTGATTTTCAGAAACGGATTACTGATGTTAAGCGGGAGATGTCTGTGTATTCTTCTGCCGGTCCAAGAAAGAATCGTCGAGAGGGTAAGCACGAATTTAAAACAAGGCTTTCGGAGCATAATGCATAAAGTCGTCTTTCCTATTTTAGAGATTAGTCGTATATGTGTGTTAGTGTTATCTGCATTATCGTTATTTTATTTGTGTAAGGAAATGGTCACGCCGCCTGAGGCGTGGGTCTGCGGCCGCTCGCTTGCTGGAATTGCGGGTCTGAATCCCGCCGGTGGCATGGATGTCTGTCTCTTGTGAGTGTTGTGTTATGTAAGGTACAGGTCTTTGCGACGGGCCGATCCCTCTTCCAAGGGAGTCCTACCGAATGTGTGTGTGTGTCATTGATTGTAATCAGGTGCAACAATAAACCTTTACACCTACAATGGGTAGGTAGAAAGAGGTAAGAATAAGAATGAAAGAAAGAAAAAATTGGTCACTTAATTCCACAATTTGTGAAGTCAAATTTATCCAGCTGTGCATCATGAAGGAATACAGGGAGTACGAGCTGTAGCGCTGCGCATTTCTTACTTCGGCATTAGATGAGGTTAATTGGTCATGGTTACGCCTTGGCCACCCCTGAGTAAAGAGTGTACCGAATAGTAAGCTGGATGTGTCCCAGGGTCGGTGTGGGCGCTTTAGAGAAGAGATAAATCTTTTGTCCCAGCCGGAAATAGAATCACTGTTCTTACGACCGGTCACTATACTGACCACGCTATTCCGACTCCAGTACGGATTATGCTCATGTACACGACACTTCGCCGGACGCACAACATCCCAAGCTACAGGACGAGATCGACATTCATCAACTATACGATTGCATACATACTAACAGCCAAAAAAGTTTTTAAAATAAGATTTTAATCATCTAGATTGAGTCATGCAACCACATTTGTATGTGATAATTTTTACTGTGTTATGTGAAGTGTGGCATACATCACTGACTTAGACACATTGTGTTGTGTTATTTTAACGTCTGGTTCTGTGACTGTGTGCATCAGTTCATTTTAATGTTGTTAGTGGCGTATGTGCTTTCGTTATAATGCCGAATGTGTGCATATCTGGATGCCGTGGATGTCTGTGATTCTTTGATGTGCCCCCTGAGGATGGTAACTTGATTGCCGAAACGTATGTAGGGGTTGCAAATATACTTTGTTAATAATTCTTGTGCATTGGTTGGTTTGACTTAAACTTATGACAGAATGCACAGTACATATAATATAAAATTCATATTAACTTTATTGAGTGTCACTTCAGAAGCTTCACACCGTCACCTGATTCACTTTAGTGTTAATTAAAAAGGGCATTTCACTGATTGTGCGTAGGGCGGTTTGTGCTCTGTCTCCATATCGAATCTTTAAATGCTAGGATTACGCAGACAGGACGGTCAGCTTATCGGCGTGCTTATGTTCTTTAAGACAGACAGCTGTGCCGCAAGTCGGAAAAGGCTTAAGAGACACGACAGTCTCAATTTCTGTTTTCACTTTGTTCGCTGGCCCTTAAAATCTCCTCGGACGGCTGGGCTGTCGTATAATACAAGCTCTTGTGTGCGTAAAGGCAAAGAACGTATTCGAAAAGTGTGTACTCCGTTCGAGTACATATTTCGTCCGTTGTTATTGATAGGGTTTAATCTTTACATTTTTGGTTTCACGAAAACATTACATGACCACTCCTTACTCCACAAATGTGTACCATTAAATAAAGAGGATCAGGTAGGAAGCGAGAACGAGAAACATTCGCGTGGTTGATTGGTTTGCTTTTACCTCGTTTTCTATGCTGTGTAGGACTTCGCTAGTGTAGTTCAAAGCCCTTCGTGTTTCAGCTATATCAGTACTTTGTAAGGCGCTAAGTCCTGTAATGCGTCTATGTAGGCCACGCAGCCTGCGCTAATGCTACCTGCTACTCACCAGTCATTTATCCTTCGATGTATTCAAATGGGGATAAATTGGGAAGAACTTGTGCGTTTTATGATACGATCTTCAGTATGGTGTGGGGCGTATTCTGTATGAAAAATGTGAGAAAAAAGGCAGGATTATATCTAGCAGTACATAAAGTAAAAGACAGAGGTAAAATTCACCCTACAACAAGCCATGAAGGTTCAGACGGAAAGCAGAGGTATAGCTCTAATCATTCTTTAACCTCGGCGCTGGATGGGAGTGGGTGGTTAACGTCACGCCCCAGCCGCTTTATCCCCGGGAATGAGACCCAGTACCCATTTCACGGGAGGGTGGTTGGGCCCCAGGGTCTCTCTGGACGGGTGCGGAAAATCTGGACTCTACTGGGATTACAAAGTACAGTTAGGTATAAAAACCGGAATGGTCGGCCAGCGTGTCGCCATCGACACTCTGCCTTGGAACTCACTGCATCCTTCAGCTAACAGTAGGGACCCAGTGTGACGCCCGTGTAAAACAACCAAGGCTATAGTTATGTATACCTACATTAATCTTTTCGTTTTTATATAGCAGACAGGAAGACTAAAGGTTTTGAGCCTAATATTACGTAGTAAGCATGCCTTGAATTTAGCCTGCTGTCAGCGTCTTCGTACCAGCAAACTTGGTTTGTTAGTTTCTCTTCCAAGCGCTAATTGTACGTTAGAAGGAGAAATTATTTTGAACGTCAGTTTCGTGAGAGGATGAAACACACATTTTGTGTTCGGTACACCGTCTACCGTAAGTCTCGCGGTTTACGAGGTGTAGTCTAGGGCAGTGTTATTCAACCTGGGTACGCGAAGACATCTTAGGGGGTACGTAAAATTAAAAATAAATAAGTAGGTTATTTCATGATAAACACTGAATAATCAGGGCCAGATTTAGTGTTAGCCACAAGAGCCCGGACGTATGGACAAGCGATTGGGAGCTCCATTTTTTCTCTCTCTCTTTCTATCCTTTATGCGATTCTTATCTGTGCGGCTAGTTTCATTTTGTTCCACATCATGCATATAATTTTGTTTTGCTAAATACCTTTGTTCGTTTATTAATTTTTATATGATAGGCATTAATGTATTTGTTATTTGATAGCTTGATTTTCCTGTTTCTCATTTAAAACATATTATTAATACATTATTTTGATGTAATTTATTTAACTTATTTTAGATGTAGATTACAGACTATGTATAACTTGAATTATGCACCAACAAATTTGGGGGTACAAACTCGAAGAGAAATTATATGTGGGGTTACGCGAACAAAAAAGGTTGATTAGCACTGGTCTAGGGAGCCACCGTGCCGGAATTGTTATACTCTGCTTACGTTTCACAACTTGTTTATTCCTATTGGAACTTGCGGGGCGGGAGGTGTTTGAAGGTTGTTATAGCAAAGGATCGATTATTTTTTCGTCTCTTAAAAATACCAAGGCGAAGGAAAATATTATTTTTGGAAATGAGCAGAGAAAAATCTGCATGTATGTAGATATTTCATCTTTTGTGATGAACATGGGGTTCTTTTCAGATGAACTCCCTAATTATATACTATACTAACTACTACTTACTACTACTATACTACTACTACTACTACTACTACTACTACTACTACTACTACTACTATATAACTACTACACAATATATATCTACTACTCTACTACTACTACTACTACTATACTACTACTATATTAAATACCACATACTACTATACTACTACTACTAGGGCATGTTAATGTGATTTTGTTGGTCAATGTGGCACTGGACAGGGTTCTCTCCATGTACTTCAGTTTTCCCTGACGCTATCATTCTACCATTGCTCCATACTCAGTTTCCCTGTCAGTATCATTCTACCATTGCTCCATACTCAGTTCCCTTCAGTTCTCACATTGCTCTACTCATCCCCTGTCAGTATCATTCTACCATTGCTCCATACTCAGTTTCCCTGTCAGTATCATCTCATTTCCTACCAGTCCCTGTCGTTATTTTACCATTGTCCATACTCAGTTTCCCTGTCAGTATCATTCTACCATTGCTCCATCTCATTCCGTCAGTTCATTCTACCATTGCTCCATACCAGTTCCTGTCATATCATCAACATCCCTCAGTTCTCAATCGTCTCTGACCGACACCATGCAGTCTTGGCAATTGACAGCGTCACTATAAACGTTATAGGAAATAATCATCAGTACTTACTCGTACATCGCGTTGTGCTTTGTGATGGGTTTGAAGTTAAAGTAGTAACGTGTCATCAGGCGGCACGAAAAGCAGTCATACTGTTGTGTCGACTGAACAAAGCTTGCTGTTTGCAAATAAAGGACAGAAATGAGAAATTGCATTGCGAAAGACCTGATATCCGCTTTATTCATGTGCACTTCCTTTATTGCACTTAGGAAGTTATTGGGAACTCAGAGAAGAAATTATGCAACAGTATAAATTATTGCACATTGGGAACTTTACAAATTGATATTCTTCGCCGAATAATATTAGGAATATTAAATCAAGAAGGATGGGCTGCACAGGGCATGAAGCACGCATTGGAAGGTGACAAGTGTATAGAAGAGTTTGGTCGGAAATTCTGAAGGAAAAAGGCAGTTTTTGAGATTACGAGTAGCTTGAAGGATCTCAAAAACAAAGTTGCGAGTATGTGCATTGGATTTACTTGGCGTAGGATAGCGATCAGTGGCGGATACTTATAAACACAGGAGTGAAAATGTATGTTCTATAAAAGGCGCGAAATTGCTGGAAGAGATGTACGACTGTCAGTTTGTCAAGGAGGACTGCTCCATGGAGTTATACTTGAAACATACATTACTCAGGATGCTGTAAACTCCGTGATATGTGACTGTATCACTTCCTGGTCTGTTCTGTCCTACTCTTTACGAGTGGAGGCTTACCATCATTCAAGCTGATGCATATCTGCTATCATAATATCTGCAAATAGAGTCTAGATGAACCATTCAGGAAGCATTTGTTTCACGAAGGACACAAAAGAAGGCCCTTCGGCTCCGAAGCATTGGCCTAAATAGAGTGCAATTATTTATGCAAAATGACATGAATTGTAACACATTTTCTACCTTCCACTTTGTTTAACCTTTTATTATCACCTGGTTGTCTGTGCCTTTTGTTCTGTTGTTTCCGACTATTACCGTGTTGCTATTGGAAGTTGTATGTAGTGGAAATAAAGCGAACCGGATAGGGGAGCACTTCGATTTAACTGCCACTGCGCAGATAGAGAAGAAATAAAAACAGACTCAAAAAGAAGAAAGAACAATGAAGGGTAATTGAATCATCTATTTGAGGGTAATACCCTGAACCAGCCGCTATACACATTGTCTTTCTTTGTTTCAGTAACTTTATTGTTCCCGCCTGGTTTTTATACAACTTATTTATTTTACAGAGTTGTTTAGCTAACTACGTCCAACCATGGAGCAGAGTTTTCCTTAAGAACATGTTAGTCGAAACTTCGTTTTTTTTTCTAAGATGTTACTTGCAGCGTACTGGTAAATATTTACTGGCGTTTCAGAGGAGCGTCTTCAATGTTTGGTAGTCTGAGAGTAGAGCACACTTTTTGTACTGATGGACCCTGAAGTTTAAGTGTACACTATTCCTCAGAAGCGTAGATGTGTATTTACCAGTCGACAAGACAAAACATACTAGAAGACCTGAATCTTCATTAAAACCGCTGCGATAGCCTCAAATCCCGCAACTTGATAGCCACTCCGCTTGTCAGTAAATTCCCCGCCTTCCTTACCGGGTTCATTTGCTGCGTCTAGTAGGCTGGCTGTGCTCCGTCACTCATGCCTAATGTAAGGAGACACCCATTCAAATCTTGACTTGTGCGCTGCAGTTTACTTCACAAGAGACTGTCGTAACATGGAACTAGGTAATGGACAAAATCTTTAAATAACGTCACAATACGCTAGTGTGTCTTCTTCTGTGTGGCATTTGTTTATATCATATTACTGTATCCTCTTGCATATTTCGATCATTACACGCAATTTCAAGCAGGTCATTCATTAATACCATAGATCATTTTTATGGCTAATGGCCACACCGGTTATTGGGAGCTAGTTCGCAGGCCGCACGTGGACAAATATTCATACGTGGTATACCTGACCGCCTAAATTATTGTGTAATTTTTATAGTACATACATAATTTACAAATGTGGCTGCGGGCCGCATACGACCCGCAGGCCGCGGGTAGGAGACCCATGTTGTAGATGGTAGGAATAAAGGTTTTGCATTATATGAATCTTACAAAATTAACAAATTTAATATAATTAAAACAAAATGTCAAAATACATAATTTGTTACGTACCCTGTTTTGATTTTGATTCTCCAGTTATTACTTTGGATATAATTTGTTTTGTTTATTTTGTTGTATATTGTAGTTTTTCCAATTGTAATGCCATTTTTGGTACTGCGTTCTCTTGTGGTAGGCCTATGATATGGTATATATTAACTGTGTTAATGGGTGGCCGGGATAGCGCAGTCGAATTTGCGTCTTGTTACGGGCTGGACGGTCCGGGGTTTGAGCCCTCTTGGGGGGCGAAATTTTCTGTATACGTTCAGACCGACCCCCGAAGCCCACCTACCCTTCTGTAAAGTGTATACCGGGTCTCTTTCCCAGGGTAAAGCGGCCGGGGCGTGGCGTTGACCACCCACCCATTCTAGCGCCGAGGTTGTGTGTGGGTAAGCTACACATCTGCCTCCCCTCTGTGCCTTAATGGCATGTTACAGTGTTGTCTTTATTAATGTGATAACTTCGTTTCTTCCATGTATGGGTTTATTGGATTAGCGCCCTGAGTATGATGGTTACGATGGAAGGATTAGGGGGAAAATATAACATAAATAATTACGTCATTGGCTCCAACAAAAGAAAAGTTTTTCATAAACCGATTGTGTCAAATTGAACATTAGTGCACGGTACAACAAAAAATATTTTTTTAAATATTGTCTATGTCGTGGCCGTAATTGTAGTAATCATAGCCATTATTTTCTCAGGTACCTTTTTAAATTAGTCATTACAGCCATTACATTCACAGGTACCTGTTTAGCTTATCCGCCTTACCAAAACCATCCATTAATGTTTTTAACATTAATTTGCAGTATAAGAGGGATCCACTATAAAATCGCCTACAGCTTAACTGATCGTCAATTTATACATTTTATAACTTTTTAATGTGTATATACATTGTTAGTTCTGTTTTGTGAAATCTTACTTTGATACGAATCCCCGATGACGATCCCATGAGGGATGGAAATATGTTGCGTTGATTTACAGATATTGTAAAATAGAATATCTGAAAATAATAGAGTGCATTTTGTTGGACTGAGTATTGTGTGACTCAGATCCATCAACTCGCATAATTTGTTACGTTAACAGTGAGTAAATTTCATTTGACCCAATAATGCCAGACCGTTTGGACATGATGTACCTTGCGACCACGTAAAATAATATTATACACCTGAGATTAATGGACAGTGGACCTCTTACAGTTGTTGTGATGTAAAATGGTTTGTAACTTGTGGGGGGGGGGGGGCGGTATGAGCCAGAAAGTTTGAAACGTACCGAATCTTTCTTATGAGGTGCATTTTACTCTGTAAAGGAAGTCCCCGAGGTTCGAGTAAAGGGGAATGTAAGACAGTAAATGTTTTATGCGTTCAATTTCCCGCTGGGAGTCAGCGAAGCAAGATCTTAGCCCGAGCGCTAAAGGAGGTTAGTACTCCCAGGGGGATTTACCCCTTATATGAGGGGTTAACGGGATAAGATGGCCGACGTGCAGGGAAGTGTCTCAGAATAGTGGCAAACGGATTTTCTTGCAAAGGTTAGCCCTTAGGAGAGGGGGGGGGGGTACAGGGCATTTTGAGTGATCCTGCAGTTACTGTCCTTTGCTAAATTGTCATTTTAATGGGGATGGCTGAAGTAAGAATTGATGAAGCGTGCCATGACTGATCTAAGGCCCTTGAATTGAATGTTGAAGTCGGGTGAATGTGAAAGTTCAAGCTATGCTTGTGCTTAATTTAGCACCGCGCTCTGAAGACATATGAGTGAGATAGGTACGACTCCATGCATCTTAACCTTGGAACTAGATGGAGGTGAATGGTCAGTTTGTCGATTCGGCCGCTGTAGCCCCGGTGAAAGAACCCCTTTATCAGTTGAATGAGTGACTTGGTGAGTACCGGCGCCGGTGTTGACGCTGGGGCGAAAGAAATGTACTTGTGCGTACCTGGAATCGAGCTGAGGTCGACCAGTCCTTCATCTCGTGGCTTAGTCACTATGGTGACTGAGCTATTTCATCTGGTACTTGCTTACGCTGCTTGTGTTACTTATTGAAAAAAACATGTGAACTGTAACGAGTTAGAAATTCTCCTATGTGCCACCGAAGAAACTGGTCTGGATGTGTACGAACTAGATATATTTAATAACAAGTATTTGACACAGGAAGAATTTCAGCACGTAAAGGTTAATAGAAATTGTTTTCTTTAAAATTTGTGTCCTGGCACCACCACTGACAAATGTAAAGTGAATTCGTACAAAACTATAAGAGGAATACATTACGAAAGTGGTTATTATTATTATTATTATTATATTATCAGTTTAATTCGAAAACTATTATTATTATTATTGTTAGTTTGTCTCCTTTCCAAAAAGCACTGACAATCAGGCGTAGTAATTTTGCTGTCTGTATGGGTTTGAAACTCGCTCACATTCTTTGAAAGAACAGTCTAAGTTATTAGTGCATAACGAAAAAGCTGTCCCTGAAGTAGTTATCGACCTATGTAATTGATTTGGTGCATGACTGAGTCAGACCTCGGTTTCCGTGGCAAATTGTTATCGGACTGTGTGTTCTCTGTGAGGTGCGTGCTCTTTCATTCTAGTGGCAACCGTTGTTACCGATTTTTTTTCTCGTTTAGATGTGTACTTTTCGCGAAGAAACTGTTTTTTATATAATTGAGACGCTGTTTACTGTTAGGTATGGGCAGAAGCTGGAAAACCAGCTGAGTATCAACATAAAGTACAGTGCAGAACAACCACATAGCAGCACTCCTATAGATGATATTAACGCTTGGGTTGTAAGAATAAAAGAATGAGTGGCGAAAAGGACGTGGAGCAGCGCGTGTGATTTAGCCACGCCCTTGATGTCAGTCAGAGCACGGTCTTCTGTGAGGCCCGCACTGGCACTTGGTTTTCTCGAGGAATATGGCAGTCCATCACATAACGCCACCCGGCTAGTATCTGAGAATTACAAAGCAGTGGAACAATACAGAATGTTAGATGCAGGGAACTTCTTGATTTGTGGAGGTTGTATGTTATCATAACGATAATGATGGGTAACAGAGCTACGAGCGTTTGCTTTTTGTGTTTGGTTACGTACAAGCTTCAGCTTCTTCTAATCTTCAAACACTAAAATTTCGCTCATTTAAACAGATTGTTAGTCCTGTGAATATAAAGCTGTTTTCTTCATATTTATGTTACAAACTGACTAACCAACCTATCAACCACTCTGTTTTGCGTCATATCCAAGCACCGGTGGAATGAATTTGACAGGGGAAAACCGAAGTACTGGGGGAAAAACCTGTCCAAGTGCCACTCTGTCCACCACAAATCCCACATGGACTGACCGGGGATTTTTTTTTATTAATTCCTGGGTTTTCCCTTTGATCCATTTGTACTGTTGAAGTCCTTTTTGTCCTGCATGTCACCTTATGTTTCATGCTATTGTCCATACATCTAACACAACACAAACATCCATGCCCCGGTGGGATTTTTTTTTTTGTATTAATTCCTGGATTTTCCCCTTTGATCCATTTGTACTGTTGAAGTCCTTTTTGTCCTGCATGTCACCTTATGTTTCATGCTATCGTCCATACATCTAACACAACACAAACATCCATGGCCCCGGTGGGATTCGAACCCACGATCCTAGCAAGCGAGCGGCCGAAGACCCACGCCTTAGACCGCACGGCCACTGGATCGGCCGGGATCGAACCCGTGTCTCCGCGGTGAGAGGCCGGCGACTAACCGCCTGAAGCCATGGCACGGCCATAATCGCCTCTTACTACAGCGAATACCTCAGCTCTCACATCTGCATATCTTGCATTCATAAACTACACGACTTCATAACCACAGCTAAATATTTTATTTCGGGAGGGGGGGGGGGGGGTTCTTGCTGATGATCGTACTAAGAGCGCTGCTGTATCTCGTCTGTCTTCTCAATGTAGAGGCCAATATATAGGCCTAACAAGTTCCTAGAGACTTGTGTTATTTATTTGGACGAGGAAAGCAAAATTTCCAGGGTTTTACATGACTGCTATATAAGGCAAGTGAGGAGCTGGAAAATTGAGGGTCGAATGAGAGGGTCCTAAATAACCAAACCAATTAGTCTACATGCAAACAGTAGCTACTCTATTCGCAGTGTGATTTACACAAGAGGGGGTGGATTTTGAAAGGGTGGTAGGAAGCGAGCTGAGAGAGTAAGAGAGAAAGAGTTTTGTTTAAATGGATGGCTACATAAGCGAAAAGTGGAAATAAAATCATGTTTTGAGTGTTTTGTGATTTGTCTTGTACCGAATTTTCGTAGGTCTATTATTCATTAAATTTTCAGAAAGAGTATTTTGCAGATTTTCAGACTTGTATTGATCTGAAGAATGCGGTTGGAATTACACAACATGAAGTTTTAAATTACGTTCTCATTAGTTTGAAATGTTGCACGCATGGAAGAATAGAGAAATGAGTACAGAACTTTGATTTGGAAACCTGAAGGAATGTGACCATTTGAAAGACCTAGGCATAGATGGAGGTTAATGGTAAAATGGCTTTTTGAAAACTATGATTGGAAATGGTTCATGATATGGACCAGTGTCATGCTGTAGTGTACCGGTAATGAAATTCGGGTTTCGCAAATTTCGGGATATTCCTTGACTAACTGTGGATCTCTTAGCTTCTCTAGAAGGACTCTGCTCCTTTGTAGTGATTATTTGCATGTTTACATACTACTGTCAACGGATTTTTTTTGCGTTGTGTAGATACCTACTTTTTAAAATAATATTTACCAATTTCGTATAGACGGTATTCGAGTAAGATGTTTATCGGATTTGTTTGGTGCTGTTACCTGTAGTACAGCAGAAGGGGACTAGCCAATTAAACAGAAGTGACAGAGAGAGTTAAGAAATGTGTTTAGATTTGTTGGTCACTGATGCGCCCTATCCATCTGTTGACTGGTTGGGAATCTGCAGAGTTTCTGCTAATATCCGAGGCGCGGAGTAATCCTATTTTATTTCGAAAAGCGTGCAGCGGCAGACCATATGCGCGTTAGTGCATCACGTATTAGCTTTTATGCAAACACATGCTTTATTTACGTGCTCTGCTGTGACGTGATATGGCGATCGGAATGTGAAGTAACGAAACATGCATCACTGCAGTAGATGGAGTGTGGGTTAGTCTTCCTTTTCGCCCTTCAGAGTCAAATGGTAACTATTTGTACCACCAGGTTTAACAAAAAAAAAATCTACATTCTGGCAACAGAGTGGTGTTTATATTTTTCATTATTCTTAGAAGACTTACTGGGTCCTGTGTGAGGTATGAACTGAATCCTAAATAAAATTCAATTTAATTTTATTATTCAAAGGGCGTACCATGACTCAGGCGGTTAGTTATCTGCCTCTTATCGAGGAAACGTGGGTTCGATCTCTAGCTAGACCTTGTGATATGTTGGAGCCGAATAGTGACAATGCGATTGGTTTTTCTGCGTGTACTTCCATTTCTCCCTGTCAGTGTTATTCCACCAATGCTCTGTACTCATCTTCATTTTTATTCTACTGGTTTCAGGAGGACAACCCAGCAAAGCCAGGGAACCTTCTAACAAAGCAATGATATTTCGGGGGAAAAAATAGATTTCAGTTTTAACAGGATAAACATACGAGTATGATCCTAATCTGTTTCCTTGCTTTTAAAGTCCCCCCCTGTGTGATATTTATGAGGTTATGGCGACATTAATCTGTGCAAGAAGGGTTATAAATGACGAGGAAGAATAACAGAACTTAAGACTTAGTCTCAGAACATCAACTTCAAATTAGCAGTTTGGATTGCCGTACACCAGACTACCCGAATCATGTCTGTATATATTTTATATGTAGGTATACATTATTCATTTGTACAGTGTTAGTTTTTCTCCGTCTCTAATTTTGTTACTAGGAGATTATGACGCGTTTCATACGACAGAGTTTCCTGCGTTTTTGAAAACGTGTAATTCATAAAGTTGTCACTGTGTGGTACCAAGGTGGTAACTAATGGGAAAGTAATCAAAGGATATACATAAGGGCCTACGTGCATTTTTGGTAGAAGTGTCATACTGCATAGACAATTACGATATAGGGTAGAAAAAGATGTTAAATAAGTAAGCTTCCTAGGTCCCAGAGTTAAATTGTGTCATTCAACGTTAAATGTAGCTCATTTATTCTAGTAAAATATAATTATTTTTCAACTTAGTACCGGAACACATTGATGCATCTTCCCCGTGTTGGCACTAATTGAAGACTTCCGTCGCACTGTAGATCGGGCTCCTGCTTTCGCATCCGTTCACGAACAGCAGTTTTCATTTCTTATTTGAGAAGTCGGCGACATTCCTAATTTCACTTTATCTTCCCAAATAATACTGTGGACGATCCATAATTTCTGATTGGCAACCACTGCAACATCTTTCACTTACGCCTCGTGTTGTGTGCAGGTGCATTGTCGTGCTGAAGGAACACGCCTCGCGACAGATAACTTGTTTGGGCCGCTGAAACAACGCTTTGGAGGGCGCAGATTCCACAGTACTGAGGAAGTGGAAATTGTTGTTCGTGAATGATCGCGAATGCAGGAGCCCGATTTATGCCGCGGCGGAATATTTTTAAATTCGTTTCAAAATTGGAAAATTATATGAATATACTCAGGTGTTTTGTTGAAATGTAATCATATTCTGAAGGAATAAGTGAAATATATTGAGCCTGAAGTGACTTCACATATAATTTATGTCATTTAAGAAACCTTACATATTGAACATCTCTAATACCCGTATTTCGGTATAAGCCTGGTTTAAGCTAATTCCGGACCACTAAAGTACGCCTTCTGAAGTACGACGTTACGTGCTGTAAGACCTTTTCATGCCTGTTTAATTGTAGCACAGTGTTACAGTAGCACATGCAATAATATCGACAGCAATGAAGGATCCTTTTTTTGAATGCATTATTACTAGGTCTGAATAAATGGTGCTCTGTTGTATAAAAGGTTACCTCGCAGTTCGATCGATTTTTTATTTGTACAAAATAAACTTTACAAAGGGTTTTTTTAGTCTGTTGGTTATTCATGATATGACGAGTTTCAGAAGCGTTTCAAACGTATGTGATTCCCTTTTGTCACGAAAGGGTATGGCAGTTTTTAATTTTAGGCTTTTTAGCTTTGCATTTCTTGTGTGTAAAAAATTATACAAATTTAAATTGTCTTTTTCCTGAAAGACCTTCTCCATTGCTGCTTTATCTCTAACTCCAAATGTTCCACGTCTACAATCGGAATGTCCTTTAAAACTCGATATTAATTCTAAATATCGTAAATTGTTGATACTTGCGTGCTAGTTCGGCTGTTGTAAGGAGTGAAACGGTTTTTTTTGTACAAAACATCGGGTCCTGTACGGCATTTTACCTAGTAATGTAAGAGGTGAAGCGGTCGGAGCGTGATGCTAACAACTTGTTAAGCATTGTTAGTAATACATAATCCTGCAGTTGATCTGCCATATTGTTTGTCTCTACTTAACCACAGGAAAAGTTTTTACCTTAAATTACAAGTGGTTTTATTTACGGGTTTCGAAGCAAGTTGGAAACGTTCGTGAAATGTCTTCAGTGGATTTACACTCCTTAATGTTTAAAATGAAGTCAAGGTAATGCTGTTACAACTTATTCCAAATGCGGTTATTAAATTTACAGTTGCAGTGCTAAAAATTGACGGTATGTTAGCAACAAGTTGTTAATGCTTGCCAGATACTGAAGGCTTTCTGCTTTGGATTTAGACATACGGGAAAATTTGAAGAATTGGGAATAAGTTACAGTTAAACACAGTCCATCAGTTTTTAGGCGCGTCCGCAAAATTGCGAAAAGCAGCTATTAACTTCACAATGTCTGTCTGTCCATCCGCATGGAACAACTCTGCTCCAACTGGACGGAGTGTCATGAAATTTTATATTTGAGTATTTTCCGAAAATCTGTCAAGAAAATTAAAGTTTCATTAAAATTGATTAGAATAACGGGTACTTTTCTTGAAGACCTAGATACATTTATGATAATATCTAGCTGAATTCTTCTTAGAGTGAAAAGTTTTTCAGACAAGAGTTGTAGAGAAAGTCAAAACACACATTTTATGTTCAATAACTTTTTTCCCGATAATCCAGCCGTAAAGCGGGACAGGTCACAGATGACAATAAAATACGGCTCACGCGCTATGCATGCTGAAGAACTAAGGCTACGGACACACACTCAGAATATGTAATACTTATTGCTTTTCGACGGCGACAAATGCTACGTGAACGCGCCTCAAACATTACGTCTATACGCACATTGCCTGTCTTGTTGTGTATGTTTTATTTAAGAAAAGTACTACTAGCCTGCCGATCCCAGTGGCCGCGCGGTCTAAGGCGTGGGTCTGCGGCCGCTCGCTTACTAAGATTGTGGGTTCGAATCCCACCGGGGTCAGGATGTCTGTCTCTTGTGAGTGTTGTGTATTATCAGGTAGAGGTC
This sequence comes from Reticulitermes speratus, assembly GCA_021186555.1. NCBI lineage: Eukaryota > Metazoa > Arthropoda > Insecta > Blattodea > Rhinotermitidae > Reticulitermes > Reticulitermes speratus. Next base: position 41,823,162 of record JAJKFL010000003.1, on the reverse strand, counting down.
TCTGCGACGAGCTGGTCCCTCGTACAGAGGAGTCCTACCGAGTGTGGTGTGTCTAAAAAGTGTGTGATCGTGAAGCCTCGAAAACGAGGCGGCCTAGGCCCCAAGGGACTGTCGAGCCATTGAAAAAAATATTACTAGCCTACTTTCATCAGGAGATGATGTATGCCTACGTTTTGCCAAGGAACCTAAATACTATTCAAAGGACGGATCGACACACACACACCTGTCCTCTTTAAACGGGAAAGTAGTACGTAAGGGCATAGGACATCAGCAATTTAACTGAGGAGCATTCTTCGTGTTACTGAAAATGTTTGTACATTTTTGTACTTATGAATTATAAGAGGATGACAACGATTTGTGTCACACTAATGACAAACCACTTGTTACATAAATACGACGCCGCATTCTTGTTACAAGCTTGATGTTGTGTACATTGGCAGTAATTAATATGGCTATATAAGTGAAGTGTTTGTTTTGGTTGCCATGGGAATGCTTTCAGGATAATACAGTGCTGTTTCCCACAGATGTACAAAATAGCGCCCTACTGTGCGAGCCGAATGGGTTTTAAATAGAAAGCTGTTAAAGTAGTTGTTTCTGTCAAATAATACAAGACGGGCAATGTACGTATAACGTAACATTGGGGCGCGTTCGCGTAACCATTTTTGCAGTGGTAAAGAAATGAGTATTAGATATTGAGTGTGTGTCAGTAGCCTTAGTCTTCCAGCATGCAAAGCGCATGCGCCGTATTATATTGTCATCTGTGGCCTGTCTGGCTCTACCATGTTTTTCCACATTATTTCATAAACGGCACTATTTACGGAAAAAAAAAGTTATTGAACATAAAATTTGTGTTTCAATTTCCTCTACAACATTTTTTGAAACTCTTCTCGTCGTAAGAAGAATTCAGCGAGATATCATAGATATACATAGGTCCTCTAGTAAAGTACCCGTTATTCTTGTCATATATTACTGAAATTTTAATTTTCTCGACAGGTTTTCGAAAAACAGTCAAATATCAAATTTCATAATAATCCGTTCAGTGAGAGCCGAGTTGTTACATGCGGACAGACAGACAGACAGGCATGACGGAGCTAATAGTCGTTTTTTCGCAATTTTGCAAAAGCGCCTAAAAACCAACAAGGTGGTCTTTTATGAAGTTATTTATTTGCGATACGACATGTTTCGGCATAACAGCATTCCTGAGGGATCACAGTAGTACTGTGGGAAAACTTCAAGACTGTTACGTAGTAAAATTAAGTGAAAGATTAAATGTGATTACGAACATTAAAACCGGAGAATAATGTGAAATATTGAATACAAAATGATAATACGTGTGTTAAGCGACTGACGGTAGTTACCTTAATGATGATAAGCTGATATATATCGGATCGTAAGTAAAGGTATTATGATAAGTTACCTTGTTTGTGTTACTGTCATCATACTGGTGTCCGCGGTAGCAATGTGTTACATGACGGGTGTTCCTGTGTAGTTTAAAGACCTTACGTATAGTAGGCCCGCTGAATGACACAGTGTTGGTGGTTTCGTTGGTGAGAGGTTTACTTCCATGCGATTGAAGGTTGGAAAACAAATCCTTGGACATTTATTCATTTTAATAACCCCCTTTCTCTATATCGTATAGATTTGTGCCTCCATGTGTTGACGTTTTCCGCATGAGAAGCCACAGAATTTCAACGTTGCTCCCATGGCCTTCCAAATACAGACAAGTGTGTCTTAACGAACACGGCCCATTTACAACAAATACAAACATTGGTTGCTTTTATATTATACTCTTTGATACAATCTGGTAGAGTCTGTAATAGAAAGAGGTACTTAGAACGAAGTATGGAAAGCATGCCTCTGTCTGACAATCTTTTCAATTATGGAGCATAAAGTTGTTTAGAATGAAGTAATGGGCAGAGTTCCTTTGATGGAATCGATTAGGATCGGTGCTGGACGAAAATATTTAGAAAAACGTAATTGGCACTCCGGTCCTTTCCGACCGAACGATTCGTATTACGCTCGATGGCGTAGAAAATTATTTGGAAATAATTAAGGATAGAAGTAGGTTAATGGCAGAAACAGATATTTGTAGCAAAATAAAAGAACAGCTGTCTGTGTCCAGTATACCACGTACTGCATTAGGGTAGATGGTGGACAGAGTTACTTAAAAACATTAGAGCAGGCTTCTTACTCATAAAATCTGTTAGGGTCAATGGTGTACTCGTATGTATTCATATCTGTATTTTGACTAAGACTGTGTTCCTCGAGAACAGATATAGCTTTCATGCTTCAAGCTTTATTTGTGGTTTGTGTGTTTAACAATCACATGTCTAGTGAACATGATGTAGACTACTTTTATTTAGACTGTGCACATAGGGAGCGCATTATATGGCGTGTATATTGGGCGGTTGTGTGAGATAGAATGTAAGAAGGGAAAGAAAATCATAAAAGTGGCGAAAGGACTAAGAAGAGATTGAAGGGCTATTGTAATAGGAAGAGGTAGATTGTATACGATATTGTAAGTGATATAGATAGTAAGGTTTAGTGTAAGTGATGTGTACTGCAGAAAACCTCTTTTTAGAATTTTCAGCCCTTGGTAATACGAACTTGAGACTCAGCAAGTAAATTATTGCTATTATTATTATTATTATTATTATTATTATTATTATTATTATTATTAGCACTTAGCTGTTGACCCAGAACGTTAAGAAACAAGATGAATTGAATTGAATTGTATTAGGCGGATTTACACTTCTGCAGCTTGTGTCATATTATACTTTATGCGAGCAAGTACTCAGTCTTGTCTTCACAATGTTGTGAGAGGTATTTACCTCATAACATCTCTCCCTCTTATGTCCACAATTGGAGGAACAAAGAAATATAATTTTGTTTTGCGTTGTGTTGCGCAATGTTGAGTTGGCTTGGATTGTCTCTCGCACGAATAAGTGGCAAATTCTCACCCCCACGCTGTTCCACCACGGTTTCACACACATTCGTGGATTCTATGCGGTGAAAGCGGCGGAGCGTGAAGGGAAACAGACCAAACCATTCCCACACTCGACGGACACATAGACACACGCACCAACTCCACAATAATTCCACTAAACCCACCCTCTCTCATCCCACTTACACAGGAAATATGGTGTCCAGTGTTGTAGTGCTCTTGCATCTCAAGCGTGATGTAACTGTGCTTGAACACGGTATTAGTCTCAAATAATTAATATCTTTAAGCAACAGATCGCCGTGGCCGTCTGTAAGTAAAAGTGTAAGGTAATAAAATCCATTGTGAGTTGATTTAGTTTATAAGAAACGGTAGGTTGGAGAATACATTTACTTAAGAATGAAACTAATTAAAAATTAGATTCATCTAACTACTAATAGAAAATTTAGTATGAACCTCGAACAGATGATTACTTCCTGTCAGCTGAATCGGAGGATAAGCTACAATGTTGAATACTATTTGAAGTAAATAATCACTGAGAGCCTGAATCACCAGAAGACATGTATTACTGAGTGCCGACAGCATTAAAAGGGTGGAAAGTTTGTCAGAAAATGAAACTAACAAATTAGTGTCAGAATTTAAGTTGCCATATTTATATACTTATCTAGAAGGATCTGGAAGACAATATTATAATCGAACAAGAAAAGAAAGAACAAAAAAAACTTGAAAGAAAATTTAAAAAAAGAAGTATCAGAAGGTGAATACATAACAGCAAAGGCAAGTTAATAATACTGTAGCGAGGATAGGACATTTAGAAAAGAGCAATACCGAGAAATTGGAAGCAGCACAAATGAGATTTTTATGACCTTTGGGACTGCAGGGTATCGGGAGTCTAGACCACCAAACGAGGTACGTACATACATATATCGGAAACAAAGTTTTGAAATACCCAAATTGAAGAGTAACAAAATAATTGGGTACAACACATACAAAATAAAGACAAAAAACATAAAACAACACTGTCATTGAAGGGATAGCTTGGAGATATGAAAAAGATACGGAGGGACTTGGCTACGCGTGGACGACGTAAGAATAGGCAAGTAAGCCCAGTTCTGATAAGCTTACGATGTACATAGCAGTCTCTGGTTCGTAATGTGCGTATTATAAAAAGTTAATTCTGTTAGGGACTAAGAATCTGGGCTGCATTCAGGACCTTTTCTTTTCATAGTAAATTCTTCACCCGGTAAGGAATACTGCGAGCCACTGAATAATATGAGTACACTGTTCATTTACCGAGCACGACAAGTGTAAATCTTGTGTGTAATGAAGGACAAACAACTTGTTACAGCTAACTGTACAACAAGCAGTATTATTTGTTATTTTGTGGTATATTCTTGAGTAATATTTGTTTGAACAAGGTTTATAATTACGCGGATGTCTAATATGAACAAAGTCGGAGTTAGCGGTGCGCAGAATGGCTTACGTCATTCTACATCCACTAAGAAACTGTGGCCTTTACGTGTGCTTAGATGCGGTGTCATTACTAAATATGGAAAACTAATTTATCTTTTTATTAGTTGCATTTTAAAACGTAAATGAAAGTTCAGTCAAAATGGGCAATATCTTGCTTTTCTCTAAATGTGATGGGATTTTGTTTCTATGGTTTCTAAAAAGGAATTAGAGTCAGGCGAGCGATCTTATCTTAACTCTACCTTTGAAGTGATTCATTGCAAAGCATTACTATCAACAAGAAACGAAAACTCAGCTGTTCAGGTAGCTTCCAGAAAAAAAAAGCAACAAGACCGCGTAAAATAAATTATGATTGCCTTTAGATATTTCAATATGAATGTGAATCTGCTTCCATGTCAACTCTTATTTGCTTTTTAGAACCATTTCTTCTGCTGTCTGCGTAGTGTTGCTGATGATAATTTGATGATACAGTAAAGTCGATAGATAGCAGTAATTCCTTTAATACACGGAGAAGAATGCAGTTGCTGGTACGTAATAGACCGGACCTGTTGTGGAAATCTTTTCTTTGCAGTCTAACCATAAAACTAATTTTGTTTGCTAAATGCGTAGCAATGAAAGTCCGTGATATAGTGAGCCGAAATAGCTCAGTTGGTATAGTGACTAGGCTACGGGCTTGACTCTTGAGGAAGCGTTGTTCGATTCCTGGCATGAGCGGGGACTCTGTCTTTTCTCCAAACTTCCAGGCCATTCTGGATTCTACCTATCCTATACATGCATACCGGATGTTTCTTACTTGGGAATAAAGCGGCAGGAGCGTGAGTCCAACCGCTCGCCTCTGCCTAATGCCGATGATAAGAATCCGTTCAGCCAGGTCCCTCCCATATACTTTTGTGGCGTGCACGGTGACAAGTTTACCTTTACTCTGAAACAGAAATATAATCTCTCAAATTGTACATATTTTCGTTGCAATAAATCGCAGTAAAGTTCTCTGACGCAAGCACAGAGAAGCTGACAACGTTTAGCGTCATTTTCATAAAGCTGCAGTTTCTGAAACGGCAGCGCGACAGAAACTCATATCTGTTTCAGCAGATTCAACTGGAGGGCTTAATATGGAAACTTTGCTCTCCATATTATATCCAAGCTCTCAATGAATCCTTCAAACAAACATTTCCGTCAATTTCCCCACCTTAGCAAGTCGCTGCGCTGCTAACTTAATCCAAGCCACCGTCTCAGTTATCTAGTCGGTCCTATGGGTTTGCTTTAAGCTGGTTTAAATCCTTTGGTGTTCTGTTGGTCAAGACTCGGAAGGCTTAAAGAGGGATTAAAACTATTCTAGTTGGTAGAGGGGGTTGTAAGTCTCAACTGACGGCATAGTGTTCGACAAACGACATGCAGTTATGTTGTACAGGGGTAGGTATTACCGTTGGCAAAGTTGATGCACAAGTTTGTCTTCCCGCACAGACTTTCTGTCCATAGCGAACATCCTGTGAAGGAAGTGATGACGGAATAGAAGCGGACTCTTTTACGTTCAAGATATCAATAAGTGTTTAATATTGGTGGATCAGGATAGGAAAATATTTATTGTTGATATCGATATTTGAAAAGATCGGTAACTAACCGTCATTTATGAGACAGATTCGTGAGATGGTGACAACTGGCTGCGATATTGCACTATTATTGCTATAGAATATAAAGCGTTATTTTCTTGTTTACATGACAGGCCAGAGGTCCCTCTCATGAACTGGTCTACGGTTGTTTTTTGTGAAGGACCCCGCAGCAGATGCTACGGACGCACCGCAGCCTTGAGGCTTATTGTGCAACCCTGTGATGATGATAAGTGTTTTCGTTTTTCCATGTAATGGAGCACCGGTGGAATGAAACTGACAAGGGAAAACCGAAGTACTCGTGGGAAAAAACCTGTTCCAGTGCCACTTTGTCCACCAGAAATCCCACATGAACTGACCCGGGATCGAACCCGGGCCTTTGCGATGAGGGGCCGACGACTAACCGCCTGAGCCATAGCACTGCCAACAGGTGTACGGTTACTGCCTTTCTTTGATTGAAACGTTGGTTTGAACTAAACCTAAAACAAACTTTACAAACAAAATTCATATGCATCTCTTAATATCTTAGTGCATGAAGGGGAGTTCCCCTGCACTGTCAGTAGAGGGCGTGTTCAAGTGACTTGTTTAGCGTCAGATCAGTTTTTGCTCCCCGAGTAGGCGTCCATCTGTCAAAGCGGTTAAATTACCTGGTCAGATGCCTGGCTCTGCCTCATGAATGTGGTGTTAATTAATTGATCACGGCATAATATAAATTTTATTTGAAAAAGTTTCCTCCAAAATTTATTGGGCTGGGAATCAAATGAAGCAATTCAGTACATAAGATGTATGTCATTAATTTTAAACTCATCTTCTTCATCACAAGGGTTGCACAATAAGCCTTTAAGGCTGCGGTGCGTCCGTAGTATCTGCTACGGAGCCCTTCAGTAAAAGAAAACTTCAGTGTGTCACGTAAGTCCAACTGTATATTACTATTAAGGCAGTCATAGCGTATTTCGTGATTCATGTAGTGTATTTAAATCATGTATGTGTGTGTGTGTGTGCGTCAGCTTTCGAGGGTTTATATTTCTGTTTAAGACGCCAATCTGAATGGCCACAAAAACGAGAGAGTAAAATTAAAATGTGTGACTGTATATGGTTTGAAGACAGTATTCGGAATTAGATAAGGATTGTTTATTAACAGTTAAGGAAATTATTAAACATGCCAAGCTCTTGAGATCCCAGACAAGAGCTTTGAAATGAAACACAGGACTGCATAAATATCAGTTATAAGAATGCCGTGAAGCATACATTACATTGGCTGCTAGTGCCCAGTATTATTAGGTAGGCCAGATAGGTAGAGGGTTGAATGGAAAGGTTAGCTCTATTAAATAGGTATATAGGTAAATCGGCCAAATACAAGCTACAGACGGCTAGATACAAACTTATATTCTAGTTTGCATAGTACCGAGTGCCCGGTTGATAAATATTCAAAAAGAAAATTTATATATCGAAATGTGTTCATTATAAAGACGTTCGGTTGGCACAATTACAAACGAAAACTCCCAAAGTCTTTTGTGACTGTTGTGTACTTTAGTAGACCTCAGTGTGGGCACCCCTTCGGATCCCTGGTAGCAGGACAAGTGTCCTGATGATATTCGACCTCTGTCCACGTGTTTTGAAGCATGTTTTGGGTTACCGTAGCCACAGCGTTCCAGCTGCTGAAGATCATTGTTTTTGATCTGGTAGACGAGAGGAGGAATCTCCTTAATTACACGATATCTGGCAGTTGGATCGACAGATGAACGTCAAGTGTCCGGCCTCCTATGTCACCTCACTTAACCCTCCTGGATTCTTTCCTATGTGTTTATGCGAAGAACATCGTCTGCCAGGTCAAGAACAACGATTGTCAGCAGATGAGAGCCCGCTGAAGGGACATTGTGGCTGCAGTAACCACTGGACAGAGGTAGAATATTGGCTGCGTATTTGCAGTGCCACGGGGGGCAGCCACATTGAACCTTGTCAGAAGAAATCTTTGACAGTTTTCTTCTGTAATGATGCAAACCGGACATCTGTGTCAGAACACATTTCGAGGTGTATTTTTTTTTTTTTTGGATACTTACTGTCCGTACATCCTGTATGAACGGTGTCAAGTTTTCGATTCCCCTTCCACGCTGTTAGTGATATATCCTTTCATACATATTGTGCATAGGTAGAACTCCGAGTAGACTGAAGGTAGCGTGAGACTTTTATACGCCTGGGTAAAGGTAAAGGTAAAGGTAAAGCAATCCCATTACAGGCCTGGACAGGCCCTTAGGGTTCCAGGAGGTCGAGGCTCCCAGATTTCTAGACAATCGGCACATGAAGGTGGTAAGGTTGTCAGCCCTACGCACCGGCCGCCTTTACTTCCCAGGAAATACTCCTGGTACTCATTTCTGTTAGAGGCTGAGTCGACCCCAGGGACATAGAGCGACCGAAAGGCTTATGACAATGAAAAATTCCAATGACACCATCGTTTATACGCCTAGGCCTACTTAAAACAAGCAAGCTTACGCACCACAAAAATGCGTGATGTTTATATACCGTAACTTACAGATTTACTGCGGAATACAATCGCAAGTATTTCAGGTCCGGCCATTCTGATCAATGTATTGTGCACTTATGTACATGGAATTAACGGATCCAAAGCGTAGTCGGTGTAAATATGTGTCGGCTTCATTTCTGACACTAATCGATGTTATGTACGCAGTCTCTAAAACCAGTCAAATATTTTCCGTGTACTGTCATTCCACAGAGACGTGGAGTAGCCGTGCACACAACACCACAGTCAGTTGCCAATGTGTGCTGATAACGAATTGCTGGTAACTCTGACATCAGCCACACATAATGAGACACCATGACCAAGGAAAACTCCAGCTGTAAAACCATGTTAAATCAGACTTACGTAATATATCTGTTGAATGGTGAGGTTTCTTTTTTCATATTTGGAAAGTATGATTACGCCCCGAACATCGGCTATCTTGCATGTATTTCGTTTTTTCTTTCAAACATTTTATTAGAACGCTCAAGCATTAGAATATCTTAAAATACGCCACCACGTTTGTCTTTCACTGTCTCTACATTCCCAGCTAACTAAATAACAACTAACCAGCCTACCTAACTCCGCGTAGCAGAGCTCTTCTTAATAAGTAAGTTGTCTCTCAGATATTCGAGAAATTTCCGACATTATTATGGAACCTGAGGGCTTATTGCCACGTAAAATGTTGCTAAAATGATTACAGCTATGTAATCATTTTAGCAACATTTTACTCCTTTTATAGTAACTTATTTTACAATACTGTAAGAAGTGGGCAATAATAGACCACTCATATTCTACATATACGGATGTAACCACATACGTAATAACTGTATGGTCTATGCTAAATAATCTCTACAAGCCCCTGAAGATGGTGGTTTAAACCACCGAAATACTAGTACGTATAGGGGAATTTTAAGAATAGACTATTGTGAATAAAGTTTATGTGCATTAGTTGGTGTTTAATGAATATATCTTAATTGTGTAGGGAATTAATTTGTGGTTTACAATCGTACGAAATCCACACATACACACCTACATACATGCATACATATATATATATATATACACACACCACACATACTGTGGGAAGAATATATGTATTCAGCGGGGTGCATGAAGCTAACATTATGCTCGGAGTTGTTAAAATTAATTTTAGTGTTATCCTGTTACCTACCTTCAGGCATTCTGAGTGGTCACTTTATTACGTATTATTTCAAAAATTGTCCTTCCATTCCGTAGGTCGTAGTTTGTGCTGTTCGGAGCGTCATTGAATAAATCAGTATTCAGTCTGTGTATATTGAATTCATGTTGAACTGCTGTGTAAATCACCAAACTACTTGCAGTATAAACACCTACATGCAAATAAACTTGGCAGATTGCCTTGTTTCTACATTCCGGCAACCTTCCTGATATCTGTATGTTCAGTTGCACTTGTATTATATAGTGCAGTGGTTTTCTCGGCGTTCACTTAATAAATTTCAAATTAATTATGTAGGCCTACATTGGTAATGGAATTTTGATACAAGAAATATTATTTAATAATGTAATTCCTGCAGCCTGTAATGATTATTTTACTTGCGTGCATAATTTAATAATTTCCTAGGAAGACTTGCCGCATGTCGAATATTTGAAGACGCTCGCCTCTGCTCAGGGGCCCCTCGGTAAAAGTTTTTTTTTTTACTTTGCGGTAGTAAAATGCGTAATGAGAGGGGAATTTATGATATTTCTCAAGCAAGGGCGTGTAGAGGGGCACCGAATAAGTTCGATCAAATGGTAGCGCTTGTGACTTGTATTGGGGAGGTGGGCATTTTGAATTTCGGCCACTTTTCTGGCTCAAATTTCAATTGAGAAATAATATGTTATTCAGTCGGCACAAAAATCTTTATTGCGCCTTAAATAATTGCATAACGATTACGACACATTCAACCTCTTAGTTCATCTTGCAGGTGATGTCTGTTTTAAAAAGAAAGGAAGACCCTCCATTTGATGCTGAACTGAACTTTGTGTGTCGTCATTTTTTTCTTTTTTTAAGTTATTAAGTATGTTTTCTCTTCACAATTCCTTTATTGTATTTAGTGGGGGTGGGCTTTCTCCTATTTTTTCTGGTGACACCTATTCTGTCAGAACAGGTAGCACCAGCGTCGACCCACATAGATCGTAATATGTCTTAATTTTAAGTAATTATTTATTACACAATAAAGATTGTTGTGCCGATTGGCAAAATGTGACCTATTATTTTTCATTTGAAACTTCATTAGATAGCTCAACAGGATGCCTACAGTGAAGGAACATTCTGACTAAAGTTTTCATAGTTTTCTCGCTTCGTTCCGCAAATGCTGAGATAGTACCTTAAATTAAGTCACAACGGATTCCTTCTACGTTGCTTCAACTTCAGTGTTCGCTATCATCCAGTCATTCGACGCTATAAACTTTGAGCTGCTTAGAGCATTGTTAAATAAGATACAAATAATAATGCAAAACTGTGCTGCAGTCTTTGTATGAAAGTGAGGTCGTAAGTTCCATGTTTGTGAGAGAGGATAGTGGTTATAAACCACGGGAATGTCAGTGAAAGATGATCTCGTTATGTTAGATTAAACACACGAAGTTCAATCCCCATCGAATCCAGGAAATAAGTACTCAATTTTCATAATCCTCCATGCCGAAGCGGATATTAGCTTAGAAGTATACCAACAATAAACTAAGTATCGGTCAGTATGATAAAGTGTAGCTTCATGGTAAACACTGTGTGCAAATAAAATAAACTTCACTGATGAAACGTGCCCTCTGATGCCGGATATTTGATTTTGTCAGCTTATCGTGTTCTGATAGTTATGATGTTGATACAGTTTCTGGTAAAAGAGATTTATTTGTATAGTATAACATTGAACATAGGGTAGTCTTCTGAAAGCAGGCCCTCTGATGTGCATTGAAATGAAATAGGTATTTAGAAGGCGGTGTAATTCCACGAATGAGCTCACAGAATGGTCTTTTACTAGTATTCTCGCAACCATTGCTTCTTTCTAGTGGTCTGCTGGTAGTAGGCCGGTATAAATCTGAATCAGATGTGAACAGCATACAGAGGACAACGAGAAATTCAACCCGTTTTAGCCTTCTCACATTACCACGCGTAAGCACGAAACGTACAATTGTCAGGCGATGCTCACAGTATGGGATACTGAATTTCTTCCTTAACCGGGATGGTGCTTGGTTTGAATCACGAACGGGACTCATTGTTCTGATTGGTTGTTGGAAGGTATATTGAATCTGTGAAAACGTCTGATTGCCTTTCATATATCCCGCAACTATACTGGACGTTGCATTGCACTGAAGCAAGCGGACCTACACCAGAGATACACAAACTTTTTTCAAAAATCTAGGATCCACCTCAAAATTGTAGGCGCCAGAAGGACGATAAAAAGCAAGTTCGATACTAAGGGCACACAAATATTAGGCGCGTCCGTACAATCTTGAGTCGCTCGGGCGACCTGGCGACCGGAATTTGCCCACCCCTGACGCTCACATTTCGGAAGTTTACTACTGACACCTGAAAGTATGTATGCTTGATATTTTCTGTGTATAACTAACTAACTAATTAACTAACTAGCTAACTAGTGCTCAGTCTGTAAGAAGCCAATAATCACGCCGCTAAGCAATGAAATCTCCGCTTTCGTTGAGCCAAAATGTTCATTAACCGTGGTCACAGAACCACGCTACTTGTTGCTAATGAATCCTATCCGCACCCTCCCAAGATGTTTCTGCCGTTAAAACCCCAAGACTCGGTCCTGTTTCCAGACTTCTGTTGAATTTCTATTTGTACTAAATCAATTTTAGTTTTCCATGAAATAATACTCTATGCAGATAATAATTCCTTTTGCAACCGCAAGTAGGTTAGTTACGTTCTGGTTCTAGGAAAACAGTCTCGAAGATCTGTTAGGAGTTGATTCGTTTAAATAAATGGATGAAACGAGAAATATTAGAAACTTCTTCCATTTCTTTAATTTATTTGTAGAAAAGTTGTGTAACATAAAAGTACAGTGGCGTTGTTATATCTGTTACAACCGGTGTCATAAATGCAGAAATAATTATGTTACAACCGGTGTCATAAATGCAGAAATAATTATGCATTTTTGTTGTAACCCTAACGTGTAAAACATTAGCTTCTATATGATATCCACAACTATTATCTAAATGGTATCACAGAATAGTAATAACACGCCCTGCTATATGTACCCTTTATGCTTTAAATCCTTGGCTTTGTATAATTTTGCTAATGGAACGCAGAATAAAGAGGATGGAATAGGGGCTCAGGTGTGAAATACTGAAATTACAAACTTGTAACATATGTATGGTAGACTGTGTGGGTTACGGGTAAGGCTGCTGCTGGGGAGACATTTGCCAGTTGCCGTGACTTCTCTTGTTTCGCATATCGAGGGAAAAAATTCCTGACCTTGGCAAAAAGTTCTCTGATCCTGAAATATTGTTACTTGCGAATTGACGGTTGAGAATCTTCGGAAATACGAAGATATGTTGGGAGGCTTCAGTAAATATATGAAGCGAATCACTGGTAACACACTCTTCAAGATTTGTGTTCTTTGGAGCACATGCCAGAAAGTAATAATGTCTAGTGTAAATACCTTAAGAACAGAAAAGAAATGAAGTGGCTACTGTAACTTAGTTTTATGTTAACAAGAGAGAGCCTGCCTGTACTGCTGCACGTTTCTTTACCTTTACGTAGATTACATGTGTTCAAACCTGTCGGTACTTTGCATTATGCAAACAGGAATAAGAATTCCTATGATCAACTATACTTGCCATCGTAAACAAGAAATTTCGCCATTTAATTGCAACTTATTTGAAGGAAACCCAGACGAAGAACAAGCGCTTTCGTAGAAACATTAATATTGCAGAATCGACTGATGTGACAGTAAATATGGAATGTATGTTCACAGAAAGTAAACGGCTTTTATTGGGTAGCAAAAAAATCTGTGAACTTTTAAGTATATGTGACTTTATGCTTATAGTGTAAGACATAAGGTAATGAAGTAGTGTAATTAGCACAATGTAACAGACTTACAATACATAGTGTAATAATAGGAAATTAATTGTAGAATGAAGAGAGCGACATGAAATGTGAACACATCGGTCATTGATTTCTGGGGGTTATATTCATCTGTTTGTGCCTACAGTGGAATAAAGATACCTAAATATTTCGGCGGTGGAACAAAAATTTATGAATTGTATGTCTGTGGAACAGAGGCGCCTAAACGTTTCGACAGTGAAACAAAGATACTTAGTTGTGGCGACATCGGAATCATGATACCTAAATGTGACGAGAGTGGAATAAAGTTATCTTAATGATGACAGTGGTATAAAGGCACCTAAACGTGGCGATAGTAAAACTAAAGATACCTAAATGTGGCGACAATGCAGTAAAGGTGTCTAAAGTTTTTATATTTAAATGTACCCTAACGGGGAAGGATAAATGTTATGAAGAAACAATGTATGCAGAAGCTTAAGTTAGATCTTAATGCTGCTCGTACTTCGTGCATTGCCTTACACATGCAGGTTTTAATTCCATCTACTGCACAAAACAATTTTTTACCCTCCTACATGTTCTGAGTGCAGAACGATCACTCACGGAGTAAACATCGAGTATCAAAACATTGGGTCTCCACTTCATCAAAACAGGAGATATTTAATCAAATAATTAAACCAAAAATGCGCTACTTTGACCACTTTTATTGTAGTCTATGTCCCTTTAACCCTACACGTGTTTCGGAACTTTATAGTTCCATCTTCGGGGGTTACAATGTACTACTAAATCAAGCACATATTAAGCCAAATGTACAATATATATGTATCACTATGTGGTACGATAGTCTGGTTAAAATTTTATCGTACCACATAGTGATACGTATATATTGTACATTTGTCTTAGTATGTGCTTGATTTAGTAGTACATTGTAACTCCCGAAGATGGAACTATAAAGTTCCGAAACACGTGTAGGGTTAAAGGGACATAGGCTACAATAAAGGTGGTCAAAGTAGTGCATTTGTTGGTTTAATTATTTGATTATAAAAAATGCACGGTGGTAATAGTGTGAAATTTAGGAGATATTTAATACTGCAAGATGTTTGGACACAGCCTTTTATATTTTAACATTTAAAGATTTAATACTTCACATGTATTTTAATCTCAATAATTTTAATGATATTACACATCGATTAACTGTTGTGAAAAGCTAATGTATATTTACCTACTTAATGTTACACATATTTCGTGTAGTTGCCTTACACATACACGTGTTATTTCCAACCACTGCACAAAAGTGCTTTTATGCAGTGGTTGGAAATAAATATATTTACTATTTACCGACGTACAATACGCTGCTTGTGTCTTCGTGATATTGTGGCTCCCTGATAATGGCTGCAATACGTAGCCGAAACATGTACGAGGGTCACAAAAATTGCTTTGTTTAGTAGTTGTAAGTAAAACCTGTAGCCTATGTTAAGTTACATCTGTCCGTAGGAAGCAGGTGGAGTGTATTTGTGTCCGTTGAAGCGGCGACTGTAACAAATCAGAAACGTTCAGCTCGTTGAGACACAGGACTCCAACCATACAGACAGAAAAATGACAAAATATAAGAATCAAAAGTAAGACAGAATGATAGAAAGTGAAGTGTGTAGGTCTCTAAAAAAGACAAAAGTTTCTGGTAGAAGTTTCTAAACTAAATGTAACATTTTTGCATGACTAGGTCCTACTCAGAGATGACGTATACTCTAACATTGAATTTTTCATGTGTGAATGTGGCTGTTTCCAGCAGAAAAAAAAAGCTTTCTGGGAAGATTTCTGGGAGTCAGAAAAATTTTGAGTATTTTATGAACAAATTTTGGCCAAATATTGAAAAGAGTAAGTGCATTCATAAAATCAGTGAATAAGAATAAAGAAACAGGAAAAGTAATTTTTCCTGGAATTAAAATAATGACGCTGTACAACTTTTAAATGTAATGCAATTTTGACTCAACCACTTGATTTCAAGGAATGATCATGATTCGTATTGAAATCGAAGGAACCAATGAACTCCAATATTTATTAACCACCAAAATATGCACGTATCAGTAAATGCACATAACTCTTATTTTGTATTGTGTGTGCATGCAATTATGTTTCTTGAATGTATCACTTCTCTTGAAATTGTAATCTTCCTGACGATGATTCAGTTAGAACCCAACCATTTTGCAGAATGTGTGATATAAAACAATAGATATCCACACGTAATATGCTACACATTAAGGTAATAACTCGAAATTTTATAAAACTTTTTTCCGAAAGTTTTGAACAAAATCGCCTTATTTTACACATATAAAAACCTGTTATTAGACTATACATGTTAGTGTAGTGTTACAGAGTTTGACATTGGCCATCAGCGTGTTGATAGATCATAAATGTGTTCTTCCGCTTCAAGGTACATGAAATGTGCTTTCCCAAAGTGTCTTCATATAGGCCATACATTAATTTGTTTCTTACATAAATGTAATTTTTCTTACTTGAGTGTATCCTTATATTTATCAACATAAAATATTATTTTAAACTAGTGTACCACTAACGTATAATATGTGCTTATAAATATTATATCTGCTGAGACAAAATTTTCATTTTACTTTCGGTGTCTGAAATTTCCCGTTCAGTCTTCTTACCTCGTTTTGCAGTATTTAACATAGTCTACATCTAAGTTTGTAGTTCTTTAATACTAAACATTGAACACCCACATTTTTTACTATGCTAAAAACTGACTTACATTGAAAATTGATTTATATTGTTCATGTAAATGGATTGATTGCCACCGTATTACTAGCAGGTACCGGATGTACTGCTTCTTAGCCGGCAACATACACGTGAAAGGATTTAAGAATTTTATTGATACTAAGTAATTATGAAGTAATCTTCGAGGAAAATTATGCAAGCAACTAGTAACAATATCGTTAAATGAATTACAAATTAATTGAAAGCACAAATTAAACTATTTTCTGTTCTAACAATAAAATTTTAGGCTTGGGAAGTTACCGCACTTTCTGTGTGCTTTCTGCTTTTAAACCAGTTGATTTCACGGAACCGTGTAAAGCGTGTGACTTTGGAAAACGCATAAACGCCATAGTTGTTAATTTCCTGCAATTAGTGATAACAAAATTTCGGATAAGCAAACTTGTGGGGCGGAAGCCACATTAGTGACACTTATTTGACAATCGTTAAAATATACATGGAAACAGATGTCTGGGAAATATTAAACACCTCTGAGACAATAATTTCATGGCATTTGAAAATAATGGGAGCCTTGTCGAAGCTTTTTTTTTTACCTTTCGATTTGATAGCGACAGAAAATTAACCATTGAAGCCCATGTGAAATTTGGTGTGGAGCTAAATCATACATACATAACCACTGTATATGAGTACTATTTGTTATTCAACACTCACAAACACGTCGACACTGCGAATCTTAGAAGTTACATCTTGCCAAATAATCGAATTTAGAATTTGCCTGTCTACTTAAGCGATAAGTTTATCACAGAAATAAAATGCTTGCATGATATTGATGTATAAGTGCAGATATATCCTGTAGGAAAGCATCCCTTCAGTAGAAGGTGCTTACTGACAACAGTTCTCCTTTTGGGTGTCACTTTGGTCGCTTTAGTAGGGAACAAGTTGAAGACCCATGTTTCCACCGAGAGGAGTATAGTACCGACATCTATAGAAATGTGAGTGAACTTTCGTCACATTCCCCCCATACCAATAATTTCCAGATGCGCTGATTGCCTATGACCGCACAATCTCTGGTACTAAACCATTAGCTCTCTCTCTGTTATGTTCAAATGCCATCCTTTTAATTTCAGTTCGATTCGCTATTACTGTCGATAATTTGGGGCAATAAAACACATAGTTTCCTTGATCAGCCTCCATAACTTGATTTATTTGTTGCGATTAAATTGGGTGGAAATGTTACTTTATGTAGAACTATACATAAATTATCAGAAAGTATGTCATCGATATTAGGAATTCATGAACCATGTGCCAGTGTTTCTGATACAGATTACTTTCCCTCATTCTGTCACATAAAGTTGGATACACTTTGCATAAACCTTTTTATTATCAGCGTAATCCCAGATTTGATTAAATTTTATTGCTGCAATATGTGAAGTCTGCATCCTCATCGTTTATATTTTTCTGTGTGTACCACAAATGTCCGTCCTACTTACCACGTATTTCCTTGGGACATGCTCTTTCCGTTTATTTCTCCACGTTACATTAATAACTCACTGAATAAATGTTTCTCGTGTACTTAATATCATATTTTAGTTGCTTGTTATCCTTATCTCTCCCATTTATTCTTTTTTTGAAACACGTAATTCTACCTATCTTTCAATGAAATCTGCTATTATAATTAAATATTTCCTATTAGAAATGTCTTCACAGTTAAATTAACCCTTTCTTAAATGTTCGTTCTGCAACTTTCATTCATCATTTTACCCAAATCTGCATGCATCAGCACCAATGTACAATATCGTTCTCTCCGTGTTCGTATTTTAAATTGTCTTCGTATCTTATTTCATGAATCCTCCCTAATAATTTTACAAAACTCTGCATTTATATTTTAATTAAAAACCACTTAAAATCCCGTCTTTCTCCTCCGTCAAGGTTAAGTTGTAAACAAAGCAGTGAACTTTCCAAATGTAACAATTTAAATAAACTTATTACTTTCCTCGGGCTACTTACGTCCAAATTACAGTAAAATAAATTGTATATCTTTCCGTTCAGATTCTGCCGTTTAGTAAATATTATTTACTACAGAATAATAAATTTCTTCATAATTTCTTAAAACTTACTGTCTTTCCTTTCCTTGTGTGCAAGTCAATGTTTTGTCATCTCCATCCTTATAAAAACAAACATTTTATGTTCCACGTAGTATACATTAAATATGCTAATGACCTCTATGTCCAAATCGAACATGTTTTCGTAGAGCCAAATAGAATGCTCTGTACCTGCTTTTCGTTGCTTGGTAACAGTTTAGCGCATAAAACAGGAACTGTGTAGTGCTTTGGCGAATACAATAGAAGTCTGGTGAACTGAAATTTGTGTTTTGAGACGTTTTCATAATAACTAAGCAATTAAGTTGTTTCAGTGCCCTTTATTATAAAAGGACACGAACGAGAGAGTTGCAATTTCGCTAGTTAACCGTAAGAGTGTAGAAGGTGATGAAAGTTAAGATCGATTAATGTACGTAATTCACTGTTTACAAACCAACGAAATGCACTTCACTTTCACTTTTATTATTTATACATCAACCCCTACATATGTTTCGGTCTTATATAAGGCCATCTTCAGGGGGTTCATAAACTACGTTCAATTTACGTCCATACATGTTCTGTCTGCCATTATAACTAGTCCAGTCTATTTGTATATAAGTTACAATCAGTTGCAAAGTCAGAATTTGAAGTATATATAAAAACGCTGAATATAAAGAATCCTTAAAAATTCGCCAATATTTGTGTTAAAATGGTAAAATGCAACAATGTGGATTATTATGTTATGTCTTCACCTTTGGCTAGTTCTTCGGTTTTTGGTCTTGGTTTTGTATATTTTGATGGTCGTTTAAGTAATTATGTCCTGCTCTTTATGTTGTGTGTGTCCCGTGTTGCGGTGTGAATTGAATGTACGTAAGTTGCCGATTTTTACCGATGTACATGTACAAGATATATACGAGTAACATGTCTCGCACAGTCATGGAAGTAGTCAGTTCAGTTAGGGAACGCTTATACCGTCAGGTCTACGGTTAGAACAACATGGAGGACTGTGCAAAACCACAAACCTAACTGACAACAGCACATCAGCCGCAGTCATTTGTCCCCCGCAACACCAACAGGACGCGCCCGTGCAAACAGATGAACGTGGCATTGCGCCATCCCGCTGACATTGTTTTGTTCGCTGGCTCTGGTGTATTCTGCGTACAGTACCAGGCTGAAAGAACCTGATTACATCAATTTAGAATCTACCTGATGAAAAGTTGAGTTACGGACTTAGGTGAAAGAATTCCTCAACCACAGACACGGAATTAATGTACGTACATAGTGTAACAATTTATGTGTAAGGGTAGAGAACAAGTTTACAGAAATTTTGGGGATCGAATCTCAAGCTTTGTAGTTCTAATTGAGATGGAGAGAGACTTGATAAAGTAATTCTTATATTACTAATAGCTTATTAGCTGTATCACTGGGTGGAAATGAATACCAACAAAAAGTCAACCGAGCAAGCTGGTTTCAAGCAGTAACGCTTCTAACGGCGGGCCGGGATAGCTCAGTCGGTATAGCGATCTGCCACGGGCTGGACGATCCGGGGATCGAATCCCGGTGGGGGCGAGATTTTCCGCAGCCGTCCAGACCGACCCTGGGGCCCACCCAGCCTCCTATACAATGGGTACCGGGTCTCTTTCCCGGGGGTAAAGCGGCCGGGGCGTGGAGTTGACCACCCACCCTGATTTAGTGTCAGGGTTAAAGACAGAGTGGAGCTATACCTCTACTCCCCCTCTGGGCCTTCATGGCCCGTTCTAGGGAGAACTATACTTTTACCTTTACCTTTAACGCTTCTAACTGCTAGTTGGGAGATAGAGGTTCGAATCTCGACAGGTTTCCTCAGATCCAGGCAAATACTGGAATAACATCTTTCTTTCATCGACGCAATTTTTAGTTTGCCATTCACTGTCATCCCATTCGACGCTATAATTTTCTGATCTACTGATAAGTCTTAAAACATACTGTACAAATAAATAAATAAAAATAAATTCTTGGACACAAACCAGGAGTGCACAAATCCCGTGCGCCAGGTCGCCGTTGCTCAAAACTTTGTACGATGGCGTCTAATATGTGTGGGTCCTCATACAAAACTTACTTCATGTCACCCTTCTGGCGCCTAGAATTTTGAAATTGCTCCAGTGCTTTTGTAAAATTTGTGCACCCGTGATATAAACCATTATACTCTTTGAGTCAGCATCTTTGAAATTTATCAGTATTTGCATAAGTATTAACTCATAATAATTTTGTTACGAACCGTGAATGCAGGTGTGAAATGCAGTCAGGGACAAACAGTCCGCCTGCTGTTAGTCTCGGCCGTCACGCGCTTCTGAAGTTTATTTCAGTGGTTTGCAATGGACTCTTCTTTCGTAATTTGTTGTTGTTTTGTTTACAGAGAGCTTCTCGAAAGTATTGTGTACTCTTGTCTTTATATTTACCTACAGACGTTTTGTAACACCTACTTCAATGCTCGCACAACCACAGTGGTCACTACTGCAATGCGTCATGTCCGTCAACCCTGTAGACTCAACTCGTAATATGTCCTACTTTGATATTCAGGTGATTCATCCCTGTTGTGTTTTATTCAAATTTTATATTAAAACACAGTCTTACACAACACATATGCAAGTTTTCCAGGTTACTAGTTTCGGCTTTGTTAACAAGCCATCGTGGGACCCTTTTTTTTTATCGAAAGCCGTCCCGTGAAACTTATCTCATTCCTTTATAATATTCGTCATAAAACTTTCTTGAAACGAATATATAAAATATGGACAAAGTTATTGACTGTACTCCGTAATTTTATCCATTCTCACACAACTTTAATCCTTGTTCTTTTTCTACGACTAGAGACGTAGCTCTGCTTCTGTAAAACAACAGGAAAATTTTTCTCTGTTTTGGTGTTCAGACTTGCGTTTTCATATACAGAACGGGGATGATTAAAAAATTGTAAAGAAAAGTGGCAGCAAGCAGTTCTGGCATTGAATTGTCTTTTAACTTCTTGAATATAATACTGTTTTTGTTCCTGCTATTCCCAGATATTTTGACTTTTGTAATGATCATTAATTTAGACAAAATTGGCGTGTGAGCAATTTTCTACATCACGTGGTATATATGTTTGTGTTTAGAAGCGCGGTACATAGCATTCTAGAATGCGTTTGGTAACCTACATACATACAGCGGCCCTAATGATCTCTGTAATGGTTATCACTTTAGGATCATTTTATTATTATAATGGTTTTGTGTATCCACGTTATATGTGGTTTGTTTGAGGTACTGTTGTGTTTGACCGTGTTTAGTATGTACAGTGCTTATCATGAATATCTGTTATACGACGACCATGAGTGTCTAGCAGCTATTCAAAACATGTTTTAATGAAAGCACATACCATCTCTTTCCTCTCTTGTCAGTGGGCAGTTTATGGAAGTTTGCATTGTTAGTATTACAGTTTCCAAATTGGTGGTACTGCCCACAGGAGTTGAGCTGTTTACCACAACCACCACCACCACCACTCCCACCACCAGCATCCCTGCCTCCTCAGAAAACTTCTTCTGGCGCCACTGCTAACAATGTTTTAGCAATGCCAACTTACATAATCTGAAATATTATGTAAATATATGAGAATACGGCTTTCATTTCGTATAATGAATTTCTTTATACTGAAGTTTTTAACACTGGGAAACATACGGCCGTAATATCAATTGACATGTATTTATATACACGTAATAACAATTTTTATTCTGACAGTCCAATACAACCTATATATTTTTTCAACTTAAAATACAAAATTTGCAATCATGATAGGGCATAGGATGGAATGCTACAGTTTAAATGTATATATTTACATACTGTCATAATGCAACGTTTTAAAATAACTTTTAATTAGCAAAACACGACGTTACTGACATTGTTTTATATGCGTATATTATTTGGTTGTATTAATTTGGATTGTGTTGCCTCTATTATTTTAAGAAAAGAGCCCATCGAATCCTCTTTAGGCACGACACGTCATGCAGGGCTGTTCGTATTCAGAAATCTTTACAACAATTTTGTCTGCAGTAATTACCACGATAAAACTTCTCACTTCCCAGACTTTTTTAAAAATAGATACAGTAGCTTCAAAACCTTCGGTTTGACATTCAGTAATGATTTACAAATTCTTCTCTTCCTATAGTTAGTTGTTAATTAAGTAAATTTACAGTGACATTAATGTAATAACTATGGGAAAGGGGTAAATTACGTAATTAACTCTGTAATTAACAGTGGCACCTATCTGGGTGCCATTATTGGTTTTTAAGTTAAAAGTTTTAACCTGATTTTAACTATTTAACAGGACAGTTTTTGGAGTTAAGAAGATTTTACACGATAACCAATGTCCAATTTATTTTCATACTTTTAAACTGCAGTAGCTTACGAAAGGTTTGTGGCTCCTGAGAATGTACCTGGATATTTAAATGTGAAACGTCATTGTTATATTAATTTTAATTCGTTGTGTTACTGTGCTCTGGAGAGATATGGAGGTAACGCACTACACAACTTAAGATTTCTAATTTCTACCGTAAATTAGTAGCTATTATTCACCAGGTATGTTTTTAACACCTGGATTAAGAAAAGGGACCAGATGGAAGCAGCATTTTAGGATTTAGATTCTGACTGACCTTACTCACATTAAGTTCCAGTGGCGCACTGCTGCAAACATGAAAATGAACTTTAGCTTCCATTAAGAGAGGTACAGTTTGTCAGTAGTATTTCATGTAAACAGTATCTTCGGGACTGTTTCCTGGAGTTACTAATTCATGGCGGCTTGTCTTCAGATTGCGGATGGAAAAAGTGGATTTCAGATATGGAAGTATCAGCGATTATGTCGGAGGTATAGCCTCCGTCAAAGTTCATATGGGTATTTCTGCAATTTGGAGGTACACCTTGTGGTTAAGGGACGCTAACTTTAAGATACTAAATGTTACGAAACTTTACACACGGCATATGAATTCAGCACCCTCTTATTTGGCCGCCTGCGCAGTCACTTCCACGCTCATTAACTCACTTGGTAGCTCGCTGGCACACTCCACTCACCCACCAACTCACTTACCCATATTGTTGCTGTACATCGATCTATGAGTTAGGAAGCCTCTCTCCGCTAGTCTACCTGACATCCCTTTCTCTCTGTTCATCCGTCCGTCCGTCGTGTCAACCTTTGTATGTCCATTTTGTTGATGCAGCCTTGAGGATAGTTTCATTTAGTTAATTAACTACGCCAGGGGTGGTATGAGGGTTGGTGACTGCCTACTGGAATTCCATCATTCGTACCCCATAGAACATACGCAAAGTTTTAATTAATTAATAATTATGACCAGAAATAGGATGTTACTGCTGGCATTTGGACTACTCACAGACGACATTCCAGCATTCAGGAATTAAACGACAAAGATTTTCCCCGTAAATTGTGCAATCATTGTAAGAATTATGAGGCTTGTTAACTGAATTGTGAAACTGTATCATTTTGTTTCTACGTTACAGGAAGTTGAAATTAGGTGGTTTTGGGTTAGGCCTGAATATTAAGAGCAGGTGGAGGATTCGAAAATTTCGCACAACGTGTTTTGTTTGAAGTGTTAATGTCGGTCTCAGAACATTTTGGTGTAACGTATTTTCAATAAATGTTTTCTCATGCAATAAGCCTGTTGAGATGTGCTTAGTGCCTGGTCTGGTCATATTTCTGTGTACTAACAACGAATCAGTGTGCGTTGATTTGTTATCCACTTCGCCCTTCTATATGAATACAGATGTGTCGTAGTCATTTGTTATCCACTTCGCCCTTCTGTATGAATACATATGTGCCGTAGTCATTTGTTATCCACTTCGCCCTTCTGTATGAATACAGATATGCCGTAGTCATTTGTTATCCACTTCGCCCTTCTGTATGAATACATATGTGCCGTAGTCATTTGTTATCCACTTCGCCCTTCTATATGAATACAGATGTGCCGTAGTCATTTGTTATCCACTTCGCCCTTCTATATGAATACAGATGTGCCGTAGTCATTTGTTATCCACTTTGCCCTTCTATATGAATACATATGTGCCGTAGTCATTTGTTATCCACTTCGCCCTTCTATATGAATACAGATGTGCCGTAGTCATTTGTTATCCACTTCGCCCTTCTATATGAATACAGATGTGCCGTAGTCATTTGTTATCCACTTCGCCCTTCTATATGAATACATATGTGCCGTAGTCATTTGTTATCCACTTCGCCCTTCTATATGAATACAGATGTGCCGTAGTCATTTGTTATCCACTTCGCCCTTCTCTATGAATACAGATGTGCCGTAGTCATTTGTTATCCACTTCGCCCTTCTCTATGAATACAGATGTGCCATAGTCATTTGTTTCCGTGAAGAAAAACTCATTTCATTTCTTTCCTAAAGGGTAAGAGATTGCGTTTCAGATCTCATTTGGAGCAATGGAAAGAGTGACAGAGACAGAGCGAGAGTATTAAAAAGTGTCATTACCTTCAATTTAACAGAGTAATATTAATTAGTTTCATTCTCTTTTACAGGTAAGTACGTGGAGGTATTGTGCAATACGGGAGAATTCCAAATGACGACATTCACAACTGACGGTAAAGAAATATTTGAATTATGTTCCAACCTCATACATTAAACTTAGCCTTTTCTGTTCTGATGTTGCGGTAACTGTACCAAGGCTAAAATTTAGTTATAAATTCTGCCAGCATTTACCGACGGGAAGCCAAATACGAACCGCAGAATGTGGAACATCATAAAGAGGTCTATATTGAGAACTGTAAATATAATTACTGTGATTACGTGAAGGAGGGCGAAAAGGTAGAACTGAGAAACGTACAGGAAATTACAGTCTGAGACCTGGAGGTAAGAGACCTCGTAGGAGACCAAGTGTATGTGGGAGGACAACATTACAATGCATCTTGAAAGAATATTTTGAGAGATTGTGGATTGGATTCATGTAGTTTGTGACAGGGAACACGTGTGGGATTTTTAACACGGTAAAGATCTCGAACTTGAATGAAAGGAGGGGAATTTCTTTACTAAGTGATCAAATACTATTAGCTGCTCAAGGACTCTTTTATTGGAGGCGCTCAGTTGTGTACAGACTCACCATTCGAGTTTGGCAGTAAGAAACACGTGGCGCAGCAGACAAAATCTTGCGATGGCCTGTTCCTGGCTCGCAAGCTTATTTCCAGCACGTTTCGTCAGTTTTACTGTAGTTAATAAGAGATTAAGTAGAGTTACGTGTAAGTAACGTAACGTAAAGTAAAGTAAGTAAAACTATATCTTGTAGCCACTTTCAAAATTTATAAAGTCCGCCTGGCGTTACTTATCGAACATCAAGTGGCGGCAACTTTCACTTAAAACAATACGTATGCCCTGCCAAATAAATTTAGCCTTAAATTTGTGTCAAATTGTTACAGAACAGTAATTTCTGATTCTACAGGCACGATGCAATATTTGGCTATGTCTGTATAGAGACAACGGTGCATTCACCTTGCAGTGTTTCCGAATTTTCAAAATTTGAAGTGCAAGACACGTTCGAATTTATTGGGTAACAAGTATAAAATATGTCCTCACGCGTTTAAGTACACAAAACGTAATAACCAGTAACAGGGACGACAAGGATTTCGAAATGACAGTTCGCTTCGCCTTTCGTCTCAACCAAGAACCAGCAGAAAAATAAAGTGGTTTTAGTACACATTTGACTTTATTCGATATGGATTGTTACTGCCGCTCCCTCCAGATGCCTTCATGGCGATTTGCTACAGCAAAAGGAAAACTCCCTTTGATCCATGCGTTATTATTATTATTATTATCATTATCATTAAAAGAGTTTAATTCTTGTATGCGCCTGTTTTTTCTACTACATAATCACCTGATGTTCCATAAATTTGCGTGTAATATTTTGGGCGCCTCTGGGAGCAAAAGCAGAACATTATATTGCGTTCGTGTCATGCACTGGACTGTCCAGTGAAGCCGTGTTCATTGCATGTGACAGGTACGAATATTTCACTTCGCATTAGGAATGAAATGTTTTGGTTTTCCTAATTGAATTCACAGAAACAGGGAGGAGAACTTGTGAATATGGCTCAGACATAAACTGAATTTCCGAGTGTGTCTCAATGGACATTATTTCCCCCTGAAGGATAAAACAGTTGAAATAGTTTTGCGAAATGTCATGAGGGATTTAGTTAGTGGAAATGGGAGTTAAAGACAGAGGGTAATTAAATTTTATTGCCTTTTATTTCTGTTTACGAGATGAGTTGTATATAAACGTGTACTGCGATACAGTGTGCTGCAGAGGAACGCAGTGTCTATACGACAAACTGTGTTTAACCCAGTGAAGACGGAGCCAAGAGCAGACTCACTTTAGGACAAACGGTCATTCCGTCATTGTCACACCTCCCGTTTCTGATGTTGATGTCCAGGTCGAAAAATGACATTAATCTAATAAAATCTGCTCGGGCTGATAGCCGCATCAAGCGTTTCAAGTCAACCGGCATTTCGGAGACCGACTCCGCCTCCATCATCAGGTTTCTAAAGTGACTCATCACCCAGCATACCCTGATTAGATATCAGTACTAAGAGTCCCGGCGTGATACTGATACACTCGTATAATCTGGAGAGACTGGGTGTCGAATCACATCAGAAGCCTGATGATGGAGACGGAGTCGGGCTCCGAAACATCGGTTTGATTTACCTGACGCGGTTTTAATTACGAGATTTGATTGAATTATGCCCTGTGAAAGCGTCAAGACGTATGGTGTTTATCTGAATTGTATGTGTATGCAAAACTTCAGATTCTACCTCACAGACAAAGCAGTCCGTCTGCATTATAAAGACCAGACGCCCTACAGTGTCTCGTAAATCATGGCGGTGCTATCCTAGCTGGTCCACTGTGCTCTAGAAGCTTTAGCACAAAGTTGGCATTTAAACAAGGCCAACAGGAGAATGCCTGTTACTTCAAACATGCTGCTTCGGATAATAATCGTTATTTGCTGTAAAAATTACACGAGACAAATAATACATTGTATCTGGAAAATGCAAAGTTTCTTGATGTTAGAACAAGTAGTGCGTGTAGTTACAACTAGTCGTTAAATGGTTAATAACGCTGAGAGAAGGCGCTGGATCTTTTAATTACTAAGTAATGTGTTAGATCCTCGGGTTCGATCACAACTGTCGTTCCTAATTGCTTAGTAAGATTAAAAAAAACAGTGAAAATCTATCAGTGCAAAATGATTGTCACCTGGAGAGGATGCACAGCCAATTACTGAAACGTCCTTTCCTTTCAGATAAATGTTCAATAGTCCTATGAATAATAATTTTCACAAACGTTTGCAGAATCCTTATGAGGCTACTCTTTGTGTCTTGTTAAGTTAAAAAAATGTGATTAGGTATAAATTTATTATAACTTAAGTACGAACGCATAAGGCGTCTTTTAAGTCTGTTATTTTAGGACGCACTCTGTTGAGCGTAATTTCGCCTGTCCGTAGCATGAACAGTGGTGGTGGATAAGCCTCAAACTTAACCGTACAACTGTGTGGGTTTATGGAGATCCAATTCCATTGTCGATCGTTCTGAAGTCTAACATTTTTTAATATTCCTAGTTTGGGTGTAAATTGCCTTTAGCAAATATTAGGTTCATTAGATCAAGAAGGATGAGAGAGGCTAGGTGCGTAGCACATAACTGGGCAATGAACAGATAGAAAGTCATTCGTAAAACATAAATGCCGCAAAGAATTTGGACACGCCTGGTCGCAGTTTGAATTACAGCTTCATGTTGAACTGAATATGTAGTACGCTGTGAAGGTGTGGACTGAATTTATTTGGCTCATGATAGCTTTCAGTGGCAAACTGCTGTGAGCACGGTCAAGAAACTTCAGGCTTTATAAACTACAAGGTTTGAGGGTAATAGTCGTCAGTACAACTAAACTCTTTTAGTACGTTTTATGGTTTTAAAGCGATATGTTTCGGCTCATACACAAGAAGCCGTCATCAGGCTCATAAAACACCAAATAAAAATTATTATGTAAATCAATTCTTATGTATTAGCCGAAACATGTTGCTTTAAAACCATATAACATACTAAAAGTATCTAGTTGTGACTGACGGCTGTTATCCTTACGCCTTGTGTATCTTTATCACTACGGGATGTCCAAGGTAGAATTATTTATAAACCAGTTGAGAAACCATTGGTTTGTTAAGAAAATTTGTGATGTTGTCGTGGGTTTTGTCGGTTCTTGTAACCACTGATCGCCGGATCGGTTTCCATAAGCATTTCTGCGTTTCTTGCTGATTATTATGCCTCTTACGCATGTACGGCAACACAGGGAAATTCAACGGCTAATCGCGGATCGAATGCACTACGGAGAAAAGCATTTCACTGACGGTTTCTTCGCTTCTGCTCTCCGCTCTTCCACGCGCAGAGGAGCCATTCTTTACAACTTCAGGTTTTCTTAGGACATCTGTGACATTACTTATCTAAGCCTGTTAACTGAAATCAAAGTCCCTAGTAGAAATGTTACAGTTGAGGAATGCTTATATCAATACTGAGGTTTCGCGAGGTTGATTTAAATGATGGGAAGCTGACGAAACGAAGACAGGAATTACAGTCGAACCCGGTTATAACGACATCGGTTTAAGCGACACCTCATCTATAGCGACTGATATCCTCTGGTACCAATTAATTCCCCACTGTTAACCGTAACATTATACTCCTCGGTTATAACAACACTCGTGTAAAACGACACTCGTGTATAACGACACAAAATATTCGGTCCCCTTCCTGTCATTACAACCGAGTTCGACTGTATTTGTAAAACGGGGAATAATTACAGTTTCTTAGCCTAACGTTGAGAGCTCTTTTAAACGTAGTTTCAAACGTAGATTTTTTATGTAAACTATTGTATTCGGTTTTATTTAAAATGTTGCTTTATAATTTTGTATTTTGAAGAGTTTTAAAAATATTCGTCCGCATTATTGGTATGAGCCGGGATAGCGTAGTCGGTATAGCGACTCGCTACTGGCTGGAGGGTCCGGGGATCGAATCCCGGTGGGGGCGAGATTTTCCGCACCTGTCCAGACCGGCCCTGGGGCCTACCCAGCCTCCTGTACAATGGGTACCGGGTCATTCCCGGGGGTAAAGCGGCATGGGGCGTGGAGTTGACCACCCACCCCCATCTGCGACATAATGTATTGTCAAGAAACTATGGTGGCACTACGAGTGTACGAGAGTTGTTTGCGGTAGGTTTTTATAAAGTATGCAGGACAGTGGACGTACCGGGTCAAGTACACATTGAGAAATGACCGTGTACATACATGTAATGGGGGTTTGAGTAGTAAAATATTATAGCTGTAATAATCAGGTTTAATCTCACTGAAGTGTAAAACTGTCAGCTTGTTTAATCGTGCACATTTGAAATTGTTAGTTACGTTGGAGTGAATGTAATGTGCTCCTTGTGTGATTATTAGCATAAACATTCCCTCGAATTGTATTGCTTTTCCGCAACTCGCTCTCGTATTAACTTAATATAAATTCGCGGCCTCATTCCTACATGTGATTTTATAGACCCGAATGGTGCTTTTACCGAGGTGCTGCATGCATTCACTTATAAGTTTGAAATGGGACAAAAGACGAGACTAGCGCTTAACTTAATGCTGCTCAATGCGGTTGATTCACCATGTGTGTGTTTGGCGGTGTACAGTATGTTCGTGTGGTTATGTTCATATATCTGTATTGTCTTTGTAGCTCTTTGCTAGTATTTATCTGCTCCGATAGTTGCTGTTTCCGCTAGCATTGCCAATATAGCCAAGCTTGCGTCTGCAAGAAATGCGGCTCAGATAGCTGTCTGCGCTAATGATCTGTACTCATCACCAAATATTATTCGGGTGATCAAATCAAGAAGAAAAAGGTTGGGCGGGGCATGTAGCACGTATGGGGGAGGGGAGAGGTGCATACAGGATTTTGGTGGGGAGGCCTGAGAGAAGGAGACCACTTGGAAGACCCAGGCATAGATAGGATGATAATATTAAAGTAGATCTTCAAGAAGTGGGACGGGGCATGGACTGGATTGATATGGCTCAGGATAGGGACAGGTGGCGGGTTCTTGTGAGTGCGGTAACGAAACTCCTCTTCCATAAAATGCGGGGAATTTCTTTCAGTGTCTGAGGAAGTGTTAGTTTCTCAAGAAGGACTCTGCTCCATGGAGTTAGTTTGTTGGTTGGTTAGTCAGGCAGTCAGTTGGTTTCGAAGACCTGCCGTCACATAAAACTCCAAGCCTGTACCCAATAGCGGTTATGTTGCTGTCATCTCGCTGATTTCCGCCATCACCACAGTGTTGTTATGCACGAGAGAAAATTCCGACTATGAAGTTGTAAACCGACTCAATTTCCTAGCGAGTTTCAAGAACGTCGGTCGCGTTGCATGCACAGTACTGATAAGATAGGATGGCACATCCGTTCTATAACTCAGACCGCATGGGAGTATCTTATCCATTCGCTTATCATTATCACAACCACCACCACCACCACTAATAAAAAAACAATAATAATCTTCACTTTCTTATTTTTCTTTTTCTTCTTTTTTCTTCTTTTTTTCTTCTTCTCATATTAGACTGAAGAATGTATTGCGTCTCTTAAATAGTTTCTCCATCTTTTCTTGTCTCTTCAAATTCGCTTCTTCCGTGCCATGTTCATTTTGATAGGCCTACTGATTTTTGCCTTTTTGGCCTCTACGTTCTGGTCGTATATAAGTCCATCGTCTGCTATTTTTTTATTTTTTATTTTCACTTAGGTAAAGTGTCATCTGTACCTTATTAAGTAGTTTAAAGCCAGCCACTGTTCTCAAATTTTAATTTTCGCTGTTTCCTATCTTTTCGTAGTCGCTGTGTAACCACAGTTCTTTTGACACCATATAGATATACAGGGCCGATCCCAGTGGCCGCGCGGTCTAAGGCGTGGGTCTACTGCCGCTCGCTTGCTGGGATTGTGGGTTCGAATCCCACCGGGGGCATGGATGTCTGTCTGTTGTGAGTGTTGTGTGTTGTCAGGTAGAGGTCTCTGCGACGAGCTGGTCCCTCGTCCAGAGGAGTCGTACCGAGTGTCGTGTGTCTAAAAAGTGTGATCGTGAAGCCTCGAACAATGAGGCGGCCTAGGCCCCAAGGGGCTGTCGAGCCATTAAAAAAAATTAAGATATTCAGGGGTAGCCATTCTCCATGTACAGGCCCACAAGTGTGGTTACGTCATGTAGCTCTGATTTGACGTCTTTGAAGCTGCACTTGTTATGTAGCGAACTGGAAGAAATTTTGAATGAATCAGCCGTGACCCACTTTACGGTGTTATCCCAGCACTTCGCTGGAGGTACTAACAAAACCCACGGAAAATCAGTCACAAGAGGACCCACTAAGGACTGACGAAGCTGTAACCTCGTGAATACAAATCGGCAGAAGTTTTCTTCCTCCGAAACATTTAGCGGGGCATATTCGCTAAGAGAATAATAAATTTAATTTACGGTCGGTCGCCACTGAAACCAACTGTTCCCTTATGCTTCGTGTCATTTTGACGTTCCTATACATTTTTACTTTCT
The DNA here is from genome assembly GCA_021186555.1 of Reticulitermes speratus. Classification (NCBI taxonomy): domain Eukaryota; kingdom Metazoa; phylum Arthropoda; class Insecta; order Blattodea; family Rhinotermitidae; genus Reticulitermes; species Reticulitermes speratus. The sequence goes on along the minus strand of JAJKFL010000003.1, from coordinate 41,791,184 downwards.
TGTATTTAGTTATGTTACTCTCTCATTCTTCATCTCGGGTTCGAATCACTTCAACAATCACCCTCAGTGCCTGTCTGTTTTTACACTCCATCTTTCTCTCTGGAAAACTGCCAACGCCCTCTGTTTCGTGAGTGGAGTACTACAGCGAAAGATTGCAAGAATAAAAAAGATACGAGAGGGAAAAGGACAGAACTGCGATGGAAGAGACAGAGCGAAAGCAACAGGCACCTACTTCTGAATAAACTGTTGCGCGTTTTCAGCACACGCACCCCCCCACCCCCCCACCACGCCCCAAACAGTTAACGGAAATAAAAACAGATATGACTAACGGAGAGAAATGGACGTAGTCACACAAATTGTTTCATGCAATCAACAAGTTTGGAAAAGTGATTAAGAGAAGGAGGAAAACGAAGACGGAGAAAAGAGCTTAATGGCAATGACTGGTCTTATTCCTCTCTGAATTCTTAATTGTTATCAAACTGTGGTCCACAGACTGGCTTGCTGACAGGTTTTGATTGTTTGTCATAAACGAGTAGAGAGTTGTTATATGTCGTCAGATGGTTTTAGAATGTAGTAACTGTATCCATATAAACATTTTCGTTGCGATGAATGTCAACTGCTTTATTAAACGCATGATTTACCAATGTATTGGGTCCCAGATTCTCCGTTGCTTCTTCAAGAATTATGCGTTCAATAATTCTTGAATGCAAAGTTAATTTCTTTCAACGTTTTTTACATAGCCTCAGATGTAAAGTATCCTTCCTCTGAGTATACTGAGAATGCTTTGTCAGGCTTCTGTTGCCGGAAATGACAGACAGCTACCGCCATTCATTGTTATGGCTTTCTAAACGTAGATATCCAGTTTCCAGTTTTTCTCACTTTTAGAAATTTCAAGTCTTGTGGGTTGTTACGCCGTGTCGACTGGGAAATGGTTACCGACGTTTCGAATGAACCTAAGTTCTTCATTTTGAGGATCAACCAGTTTAAGAAGAGTGACTTCGGTAACTATTTACCAGTCAACACTTTTTAACATCCGGGAGGACGTAGATATTCACGATTACCGCTGTGAGAAACTTAAATCTCGTTTTGTCGCTTTTACCTTATAAAAAATACACACGAATTTCATAGGAATGAATATCATGTTTGCTGGTTTAACGTGAGGCTAATATCGTCGGAAAAGGTGTTGCATTCAGAGAGCAAATTTGTGTTAAATAGGCTTGAACGGAAGTACCGCTTAGACATTAGTGGTCACTTCATGTATCTTCTGGTTTAGCGTTCAAGAATTCTACATTCAGCCCACCGAGTGCAATTATATTGTGTGTATGGAATGACCGGCGAATATTTCTCTACACAAAATTAACTGGTTGGTTTTTACAACCGAAACGGATTGTGTTTACTGCGCGGTACGAACTGAATCTTTAAACATCATCCAGTTAAACCTTAGCCTTTAAACATGAGAACAGTCTAAACACAGGTCTAATATTCGGAACGGTGCTACTTGTTACCCATTCAAGTCCCTGTAATTGGGAAACTTGTTTATTTAAGCGTTTTAATTGTCCGTGTCACGGAGTTCCGTAGATTTATAATCGCATTACATGTATAGTTAATACGTGAGTAGCCAGTAGCAATAAATAATGAATTATTTTGTCATTCAGTGAAATTCGTACTAATTTATTACAGAAAATTATAGCCATTTGTTGCATGGTTTTACGTCAATAAATCGCCCGTTTTGTAAGAAGGGGCTAACTCCCTGTCTGATACACAGTGTGTTGTCCCGTTTTTAAACAAATAGGGGCGAAATTCTGCATTAATCTTAAATATTAGTTTTTTTCTGATTGTTGTTTTACTAGTATTATCTGTTCTTTCCTTTCAGTGTCTTCTTCAGACCATTTCTTTTATCGGTTTCTTTGCCTACTTAATCTTTTGAATAATTTACTAAAGTGTATGCCATGCGTGCTTGAGGATGTCTTATGCTAGAACACCCCCTATCGGTGACGAAGTTATGTAATGATTATCAGGTGATAATAAGTTTGAGAAACACGCGAAATATCCTTCGTAGAAATGAAGCCCGCTCGCTCGGCATAAAATTGTGCTCGCCACTTGACAATTTATATATTCAAAATATATTACATATGTTTTCCTTTAATTACATAATGTTGCCTTCCGTAAACATAAACATTTACTCTTCGCATAGTCAATTATAATGTTATTTCATTACATGTCTTTTGCCTTAGCATAATTAGCTGTATTCCCATCACCAAAGTCACATCACGTTTAAACCTGAGTTCTGTCAGCTGATGCAGACATATTTTCTATAACCCTGGAAATATGAAATGTGTGTGTGTGTGTGTGTGTGTATGTATGTGTGTATGTATGTATCACAACACTAATGGAAGAAATGAAATTCAGGGTGAAATTCTAGAATAATTAGCTATGATAATGCTGGTTTTAGTGCGTTCTAAAATTGTTCCTATTACCTTCTACGCTTTCCCAAAACGCTGATTATTATGGTAAGAATCTTGGCATTTTACTTTCATTGAAGAATCAAAAGTAAAAGTGTGTCAAACGCAAATTTTTGAGAAACGTATTTTAAGAAGCTTAAAGTAGGTGGCATTTCTGGACATAGGCCTAAGTCTACAAGCAGGGAGTTAGAGATCATTGTGCTGTGTGTTAGGGTTCTGCGAGTCAGGAAGCTGGGAATGGACAAACGTGTGGCTAGGTTGACGGACGTGAAGAATGAGTAATTCTTGGGGGGGGGGGGGGGAGGGAATCTCTGGATAGCGTCCAACTACAAGCTCAGTACGTAATTCATAGAATAACAAAGAATGGTGTACGTCTTAGGGAGGTAAGTTGAAAAAACGAAATGGATAGAAATGATTATCTGATTTTGCCTTTAATATAACGATATTGAGCAATTGAGTTCCACTAAGGAAAGGTGCTACTGTTATTCATATTGGTCTGTTATAACGTATTCTGAACATAAGTTTTACTTAAACTGTTCTTAAGCAGACTTACTGCATGTCGCATAACACAGCAGAGTCGGGCGCTGATTGGTCGCTTTCCGTAATTGCGTTTCGGACGTGAATGTATGTCTGTCACTGTCGTTTCAATGTGTTACAAGATTTCCGTTTAATTTCCTTACCTGGCACTTTCTAAATATTTATCAAACTCTGTAATTAATGGTTAAATAATAGAACACTCCACTTTTGCAACTTAAGACAAGGTAGCCTGAAGTTCTGGCTTGGAAGAAGAAGTGGCGTACATTTTAGGATGAGGGTCTTCCGTTTAACGGTCGTTTGCTGTATTTGTGCACGGCGTTCCTCGTAAGCTCGCTGATGGTTTACGGACCGAAAATAAAGACAATTTCTTTTTACACCCCACCCCCAGTTTTAAGTTGGTGCAACTAAGAGGGGTTGTTGAGTTTTAGAAGGGCTGTAAAAGTAAGATTGCGTGTAGGGTGATGATGACAAGCAAAATAATTTAGAAACAAGAATGTAATTTCAAGTAGACAAAGAGGTTTATTGTTCCATGTCACGTCCAAAGAAAAAGTCCAAATATTTACATTTTAGAAATTATTTTTAAGATAGTTTGTATAGGTTACTTCTAATTACCGGCACTAGCGAGTCACGTGCACCCACGAACGTTGCTTCTAATTACCGGCACTAGCGAGTCACGTTCACCCACGAACGTTACTTCTAATTACCGGCACTAGCGAGTCACGTGCACCCGCGAACGTTACTTCTAATTACCGGCACTAGTGAGTCACGTTCACCCACGAACGTTACTTCTAATTACCGGCATTAGCGAGTCACGTTCACCCACGAACATTACTTCTAATTACCGGCACTAGCGAGTCACGTTCACCCACGAACGTTACTTCTAATTACCGGCACTAGCGAGTCACGTTCACCCACGAACGTTACTTCTAATTACCGGCACTAGTCAGTCACATTCACCCACGAACGTTACTTCTAATTACCGGCACTAGTCAGTCACATTCACCCACGAACGTTACTTCTAATTACCGGCACTAGCGAGTCACCTACACCCACGAACGTTACTTCTAATTACCGGCACTAGCGAGTCACGTGCACCCGCGAACGTTACTTCTAATTACCGGCACTAGTGAGTCACGTTCACCCACGAACGTTACTTCTAATTACCGGCATTAGCGAGTCACGTTCACCCACGAACATTACTTCTAATTACCGGCACTAGCGAGTCACGTTCACACACGAACGTTACTTCTAATTACCGGCACTAGCGAGTCACGTTCACCCACGAACGTTACTTCTAATTACCGGCACTAGCGAGTCACGTTCACCCACGAACGTTACTTCTAATTACCGGCACTAGTCAGTCACATTCACCCACGAACGTTACTTCTAATTACCGGCACTAGCGAGTCACCTACACCCACGAACGTTACTTCTAATTACCGGCACTAGTGAGTCACGTTCACCCACGAACGTTACTTCTAATTACCGGCACTAGCGAGTCACATGCACCCACGAACGTTACTTTTTCGTTTAAAACAAAAAAGCGAGTAATCAGTTATTTTAAGTTGGTGGATTGTGTATATGGTACAGATATGACAAATCAATGCAAAAAGCAAGAATCATCTACAGGTACTAAATCCCGTCCAGCGATTTCCAAAAGTAAATTCTCGCTCCAAAATTAGGCTATCATAAACTCGGTGTTTCGGTAATTTGCTCAGCCCCTTCAGGAAACTGTTTGGATGCTCTGTTAAAGTCGGCCACGTCAGTTTTTTTCCACATCCTTTGCCGTCTTGTTTTTTTTAATTTTTATAATTGTATTACAGTTATTACAATTATCAAAATAAGTGGAAGGTATGAAAAGGGAAATTTATTAGAATATAGAACATTGATGTGTGAACATAAGACCAGGAAAAGCTTCGGTTTATTTTTATATGAATGCTAAAAAAACCTTTTTTAAAAATTAGACACAGCTTATCAAGACAGTGTTTTCATTTAGTATCTTTTGCTTCATTAAAAATAAAATCCACTTATATTCACATATGACAAAAGTATTACGGCCCCAGGGTAGTTCGTAATATATTCACTGGCGTAATGCGGCAGCACTGTCGAATGACGCATTGCTCAATAATGGCTCCGCGTTTACATTACGCGATACATGTGTTGTGCAAGGACATGTCGCATTTTATTAATTAAAGCAGTGTCATCCATCAGGCAACTAATAGAGCCTAACTTGAGGTGATGAAACGTACAACGCACAATTAGCCTTTGTTCCGCTTGAGTTATTGCACGCTCATTCCTGTGCGAAGTACATAAGTTTACTTCGTTATTTTATATTTCTTACTGCAGTAAATATGCCTACATATAATGCCTATTACCTGCATCCTGTTGTCTATAGATCATTCTTTTTCTTCTTCTTCTTCGACAGCCCCGTGGGGGCCTAGGCCGCCTCATTTTTTTCGAGGCTTCACGATCACACACTTTTTAGACACACCACACTCGGGAGGACTCCCCTGGACAAGTGATCAGCCCGACGCAGAGACCTCTACCTGACAACACACAACAATTACAAAAGACAGACATCCATGCCCTAGGCGGGATTCGAACCCACAATCCCAGTAAGCGAGCGGCCGTAGACCCACGCCTTAGACCGCACGGCCATTGGGATCGGCGTCTATGGATCGTAGCAGGTGTTAATTTAAATTGGTGTCTGCCTAATTTTATAAATTGTACGTTTTGAGTATAATTGCATTATAGAAAGAACCAGAGCAAAATAAATTGTAAAGTTAGGACTTTTAATTCATTTATTTTGCTCTGGTGACGTGTATTTCCTTCGATTCATTTACTGTAAGGCAATGCCATAGTAACTGTACGTCACCAGTAATAGACATTAGTGAAAAATTGCTTAATGAAGAGCTTCATGATTTGTACTCTTCACCAAATGTCATTAGAACGATAGAATGAAGGGGAATGGGATCGAAGTGTCACGTGGCTGGCATGGGGAAAAGACAAATGCATGGTTTTGGTGAGCAAACCTGAAGAAAGAAGACCGCGTGGAAATTCTAGGCATGGACAGGAGGCTAATGAAGATGGATCTTGAAGGAATGGGATGGGATGTCGTGGACTGGATTGAACTGACTTAGGACTAAAACCATTGGAGGCCTCTTGTGAAAACAGTGGTGAACTTTCGGATTCCATATGATGCGAGAAATATCCTAGACAGCTGAGCAGCTATTAGGTTGTCAAGAGTTTCTCTGCTCTGTGTGCTAGTTAGTTGGTTAGTGAATAATTTCTGTAATGAATTTATATCAGCAAACGACAAATTTAACTACGCTAACTTTGACTGATGTAACCCACAGTCTTACCGTCGTCATGTACTGTATATACTCGTACGTCTATATTGTTAACGCATAGAAACACTGTGTTATCTGTAGGTTATGTATATTGTATATTGTATATGTAGTTTACACGTGGCTCTGACTCTTTTAATCTCGCTGTTAAACCGACAGGGAAATAAAAACTTTAGCATCCGGTATTTTGTTTTGTGCCACAAAATATGTTTTAACAAAAACCCTTCATTTCCCACATGTCTGTTAACACACAATAACAATTATATTTAAAGACTAGTCCCCTAGTATTGGCGCTGGAGTCGCTCCAAACTTAAAATATCATGCCCCTCCGTGTATTCAATTTCCAAACCAATCTCAGAAGATACTTCTGTCATTGACAGCTCCGTCTCTCCTCGTGTGTCGGCTCAGGTTTTGTTTATGCCGCGGGTAAGGCAAGACATCTCGGTACAAAGCGCAGTAATGGCTTGATTATATTGTGGCAGAACGACGACATAAGCCATACGATAAGTGTATCAGTCTGACCCTCTACATTTGTTATAAGTTAACAAACATAAGATACTCTGTTCCTCTCATTTCGTGGCATGAGTGGGTCTTAATGATGACAAGAGAATAGGAGACTGGAAAGGAAAGAATGGAGGGGCTAGGTTAGAAGAGTGGAGGTAATAATAGAAGGGGAAGAAGAGAGGAGAAGAACGGGGGGAGGGGACAGGACAGGGGAAATGAGAAGCGAGAAGTGAAAAGTGAAAAGAGAAGAGCAGCGGAACAAGGAATTTTAGGAACATGGATAGCGGAAGATAGGTGTAACCAGTTTTACATATTGTGCAATACGTCATATGAAGGGAAGAATCGTAAATCGAATCTTCTCTTTAATATATACTGCTAGCTCCACGCAGCATAATATTGAAGATTCGCGTCTTTTGGGTCGTTACTTCGTGTAGACTGGTGTATAGTTACCGGGGTTTGGAAGTATCGTGGTGCATTTTTTTCACGTTAAGCAGTCTAAGACACATATTCGCCCTTCCTCTGTCCTCTGTTTTTTTATTTTCCTTTCTTCTATTCAGTCAAATATTCCCTCCTCATTGACTGTTTTACACTGAAATTAAAGCACTGCGTTTCTTTGAAACAGCGGTAGCTACATGCCAATCTGAACGGAGTAACTATTCAGAAGTTTTGGGGACTTCAGCAACACCGCTGTGAGAACCTAAAATTTCGCAGTAAACTGCCTCATTTGAGAGTCAACAAATTTGCAGCCTCTTATGAAACTTTAAACACTGTCTTCACAACAAACCGTCTTTGGTGCCTGTCGTGAGGTATTTCAGTCCAGCCCACACCCACAGACCCTAAATTTTTAAGACACATTTGTAATAGAATGCCTATTTTGTCTTGTCCCTCAGCATATTACCTTTACTGCACAGAAAGCCTGCATCCGCCGGGATGTCCCGCAATAGCTGCCATGCGCCAGGGTTACGACAAAAGTGACGCCCTATATTTCCATTTAGGACTGCGTATTGCTAAAATCGCCGTTGTCGCATTCCTGAGTTTTGTGTGCTAAAGATTAAAGTTGGTTATGTATTTATTTTTGGTATATGTTATTGTGTTTTTATATAAAAGACATTGAGAACTTTGGACTCATAATTATTGTGTTCGTAAAGAGTTTACATTAAACACTATATTTATCCTCCTGTTTTTATCAAACATACTTCTGACGCTCACTAAATGCCTTTAAATTGGAATGGTTGCAGTTTTAGGTGATTCAGAGAAAGTGAAGTGTAATGATGAAGGGCTCTAACCAACTCTCGGTCAAGTATTTTTATTTGTAAGGATTAAGGACGTAGCTTGCTTGTAATTCAGCAGCTTCGTCTTGCTCTCACTAAATTAGGAGACTGTGGCGTTGGCTCGAGTCATATCTCTTCATCTTTTCCTCCTTGACTCTGTGTAATGCTTCTTCATGGTGAGATATTATAAATGCAGTCGAGCCCGGTTATAACGACATCGCTTTATGCTTTATCTCGTCTATAGCGTCAGGTATTCTGTGGTACCAATTAATTCCTCATGTTAACCATAACATTACACTGCTCGGTTAAAAAACACTCATTTATAACAACGCAAAATATTCAGTCCCTTTCGTGACGTTATAACCGAGTTCGACCGTATACGTTGGCTTCATGTAAAGGGTATGTTATTATGATACGACTTTACCGTAAGTGAGATTTTCGAAAATCTTAGTAAGCAAAATCCCGCCTGTTGGGAGACGCTGTGTTTCTTGTGGTCAGACGGACTGTCATGACGAGGACAATAGTTGCTTTTTTGTAACTGGTTGAGAACGTATGTAAAAACTGGTTCAGGCATGGCACTTGGTCTTGTAGCTTCTACGTGTACGTGTGATCAACCACACCCGGAAACCCGATCAGAATGATGCTTGGTTGGCACAGTACATAACGCTTGACACGTTGCTATCTCATCAAGTACATGGACAGTCGATCAGGATGCATTACTGTACAAATACTAATATATCAAACCTAAACGTGTACGAAAAGCAATGGCAGTGCCATGACATGTGTCTTATTATATGCACTCTCGGAGAGGGGATGTACCCAACCCACTCCCCATACTCTCTACCCTTATCCACATACACTAGGTTATATTGCTTTAGTATCAAAATTTTGTAAATTAATTTCTATTTCCATCCTTGTCTCTCGCTGCTAAACCAAATTGGTTTGCTATGCATGGTGCGTTAGTGATGTTGCTTACTTACTGTACTGATAGTGCTGTCGGGTTGGGGTCTTTTGTGCTGTCTGTCTCTTTCTGTCACTCACACAACGTCATATACTGTCTTGTGTTATGTGGCTAGTTTTCGCTTTCCCACTCTTCAAATTAAACGCAATTAAATTGGATGTTATGATGCATGCATGTAAATCCTTGTGCTGTTAGCAGATTAAAGACAACTCGAACGTCGGATCAATTACTGGAACCAGTTTCTGTGGGATTAATATAAAGTTGTTTATTTTACATTAACTTACATTATTTTAAATTATCACCTGTGAGTAAATTCTGTGTTCATAATTATAGACTTTAAAGCTTGTATAAAAACTGATGTATAACTAACACCAAGGAGTAGCTTTTAGTGCGTTGTTTAGAAACTGATATTTAGTAAGTTACTCATCAAATTCTTAACCGTTTATCCAGCCATATTCAATGGAGAGTAATGTGATCCAAATAGAGTCAATACTCTCACACCCTGTTTCGTTGAGGCTTTCTTTAAATAGTTGCTTTGAATCTCAGATAGAAATGACTGTGAATCCTGACAGGTGAGGTTTATGTTAGACAGGAAATGTTTTGTTTAACAACGGTGTCAAATGTTGAGCATATACCAATTGGTCTATGTAACAACTCACTAAAAAACCCCCTGATGATGGCAACATAATTGCCGAAATACGTATTGGGGCACTCTTTCAATAAAGAAACAGTGACAAACTTGTCTTAGTGCATTTGTTGGTAGAAATAATCAATTATACAAAGATGCACGGTGAATATAAAGTGAAGCTGGTTGAAGTTAATGACATCTTAATAAGTGTTTTGTATGTGGAAGACTGAATATGTCACTTTTAAAAAAACACGTGTGTGTGTGTGTGTATGTGTGTGTATAAAGGCTTATAAAAAACTGACCTTCCACTGACTTTGCTAGAATGGCTTCATACTGGTGTTTCAAATAAACGTTTCCTTACTTCAGAGCTATAATTATTCCAAGCTAATTTTTTCTTCTTTGTTTTGTTTCTTTCAAATTTTATCGTCACTTATTTGTTTGTTTCTGCTTCCAGTCATAATAGTGATAAAAATAAGAAGGATATTCTTCGCTTAGTTTTAGACAACTAAAATGGAAACGTGGTAGATCAAAACCATCTGGAGAACGTGGAATAATTCAACTATTTGGGTAGCATGATAACAGATGATGAGAAATGCACATTTAAAATTAAATCCAGGATTGTCATAGCAAAAGCAGCATTCAACATGAAGAAAAATCTTCTCACCAGCAAATTGGACTTAAATTTAAGGAAGAAACTAGTGAAATGCTACATTTCGAGCATAGCTTTGTATGGAGCTGAAACGTGGACACTTCGGAAGGTAGATCAGAAATACTTACATAGTTTTGAAATGCGGTGCTGGAGAAGGATGGAGAAGATAATTTAGATCGATCGTGTGAAAAATAAAGAGTATTACATGGAGTCAAAGAGGGAAGGAATGTCCTACATACAATGAAAGAAGGAAGGCTAACTGGATTGGTCACATCTTGCGTAGGAACTGCCTGCTAAAACACGTTATTGAAGGGAAGATAGAAGGAAGGAAGAAGAGGGAAGGAGCTACTGGATGATCTTAAGGAAAGAAGAGGATACTGGAAACTAGATTGTACTGTGTGGAGAGGTCGCTTTGGAGGAGCCTTCGGTACTGTCTTAAGACAGACTGCGGAATGAATGACAGTAATGAGCTTCAACTTTCATACTCTTCCTTTGCTTTAGTTTTCAGCATTTCAGTCTTTATAATCCTTTCTTTTCCAAAGACTGACACTTTCGATTTCTAACAGGCCTCGCCGTCCCCATTCATCTCTGCCCCCGCCTCCCCCCCCCCCTAAGGTTTCTCTTTTCCAAATATCATCTCCTTCCTTTGCTCTTGTTTCCTCATATTCGTCCGACGTCGTCTAAACTTTTAATGACGTTTACCCTTCTCCCATTTTGACATATATTTACACACACACAGACACACACACACAACACACATTGTACTGGCCAGAAAGGTGACTCAAAAGTATATTTTTTCTTATCAGTAGTACAGTCACAACCAACATATAACACTTGCAACACGTAATCAGGCTACCGGTTTCAGCTTAAAGAGCCGTCATCAGGCGTATGAAAGAAAACTATGAAAACCAAACTCCATTAATTTCTTAGTTTTCTGTCATAAGCCTGATGATGGCTATTTGAGCTCAAACCGGTAGCCTGATCACATAGTGCAAGTGTATGTGTTGGTTGTGACTGTACTACTGATAAGAGTGAAATATGCGTTTGCATGTACATACCAACGGGGATGTCTAACATTAAAAAAAAAAGATGGTTGAACATTTTCACAGATTATGTCCGTTAAATTCTAGTATAATGGGCATAATATTGTAGGATGAAGTCACTAATTGGAGTTATTATTCTGTTATTGTAGTGGCAGTAACAGGTAGCGAATTTTCACTACTAATCTGTCAGTAATACTGTCACGTGTTCCGTAGACACAGCGTAGGAGGAAAAATCGTACAGGAACAGTTGATTTGGCTTCTACGTTGCCTTAGCGCAACCTTTGAGCATATTTCGATTAAATTTGATACCAAGTGCCCAAACAATGCGTTGAATGGTTTTAATTTCAGGTTTAGTCACCCTGATAAACACCTATACTCTGTATGAAATTGAAATCAGTTTTTTTGTATGAAACGGGTCATTGTACAAAGAACTCGTGCTCTTTAATGTCTATATAATGTTTTCTTGTTGGTGTGATTAATATTTAAGGAAACGCGGAGAAAAGCATTATAAGCATATAGCACGGTTTTTATGCCTAATTAGCTGTCCATCATTGGATTTATTTAAAAATAAGTTAAGTAACTTGTCGTATAAATATCCAAATGTTGAAAGTAGGCAAGATCGCAAGGGAAGCCTTTCGAAAACGTTTTGTATCCAAAATAAAGTATTGTCATTCACTTAGATGTTCTTATCCACATGAAGTAAAGTATGTACCACACCAGAAACATGTGAAAGCTTGACTACATTTTGTAGAGAAAAAATGTATATTATTCTTCTATAATACTCGGAGTGGGAAGCTAATGGCTGTTGACATTCTGTTCTTACGTGACCGATCATTAGTTTATACTTAAACAGAACAGCACGATTCTCTCAGCCTCACTGTTGTCACTGTTAGCCCAAAGAACTGTGGTGCTGTCGGTTACCACATTCTCATTGATTGGTAGGAGTACTGGGGCATAGAGGAGTACAATTGCATTGTATCTGTTGCACACTGCTCCCACGAAGCCCTGTTTCGATAACAGATAAGCCCATATGGAGTGCGTGCTGGACATTTATGTGATGGGTTCCTGTGTTCGTTAGTCATTCAGTAATGTCGCAAGCAATCGCTCATTGTCATCAGGATCATTGATGATAGCTATCTCCATTAGTGTACTCTGAAATGCAGTTTGCCACACTGGCTGAGGGAAACTGAAGCTTCGTTATTCAATTGCGATTTGAATATGTTAATACTACGTCTAATCGATAAGTTTTGAAATACAGTGAGGTGTTTTTTTTTGTGGTGAAGGGCCCCGCAGCAGTTGCTACAGACGCACCGCAGCCTTGAGGCTTACTGTGCCACTCTGTGATGAAGACGATTAGTTTTTTCTGTTTTCCGTGTAATGGAACACAGGTGGAATGAAATTGACAGGAGAAAACCGAAGTACTCGGGAAAAACCTATCCCAGTGCCACTTTGTCCACCAGAAATCCCACATGGACTGACCCGGGATCGAACCCGGGCCTCCGCGGCGACAAGCCGCCGACTAACCGCCTGAGCCATGGCACGGCCACAGTGAGGTGTTATCCGTCAGACAAAATACGTCGTAAGAGCATTGATATAATTGATACAGGAAGAGTATGTATTTTTTACCGAGATTCGGAGGTCTAAAACTACTTCTTGGTTACTGGGTGCGATGTGTTACCAGTTAGACTAGTTAACAAACTACTTCCCCTTGTAGGACACTTAATTCCATAAAGCAGAATCCCTTTTCAGAAGCTGATGTTCTCTGAACTTGCCAACAAATTACTCGTCTTCTGTGAACCCCGAAGTTTCATTACCATAAAAAAACATGACCGAATTCTGGAAGGGATGAATCCAGTTCACGCCCTCTTAACTTTAACCCTTGTACAAATTTCTTATTTTCTTGAATTCTACAGGACCCTCCTATGAGCTTCCGGTGCTGGACCCTTCCGTGAGGCAGTTGCATGCAAAGTGGCATATCAGTTGCACACGCGTCACTTGTGCTCAGTCACGGTATTTGTGAATCTGTATCCCTAACCTTATACTCAGTATTACGCCGTGCGGTGTGTAACGTATATATTCGGCATGGAGAAATAATATACCTGCCGATACATTACTTATTTTGAGTTTAAGAACTGGACATTCTGATATCGTATTTTAATGGGATATTATTTGTCCTCTTTTACAAGATGAGTTTATTTTGCCTTGTGATTAATTTTGTCATAATTTTTTTATCAGGTTGCACATGCTGTTGGATTAAAAATTATTAGATACCACCTAATGTGTATCAGTGTTTTTATTTCATCTGAAATTCTAAGACTTATTGATAGAAACAAATATGTCATAGTCGTTTTTGATGATAGTGGTTACGTATCCACTGCCTGAATAAGAAGCAGGAAAGCAGTACAAATTAAATGTCGATGGGCAGTACTTTACAGGTGACTGACAATTACAGGCCTTTCCCAACCACGCCAAACATTTGTATAGTTTTAGGCATTTTAAATAACAGTTGAGGTGTTAAGTGTGTTACACTCTACGCATTTCGTGTAGTTTTCATATTGGAAACAAAGGTAATTATTTGCTGCTTTTAATTAACAAACTAAATGAGTAATATTACTTAGTTTTTCAACCATTGTCTCTCGCCTTGTACTCCGAACAAAACACAAAATTTCGGCAACTGGATATGTTTCGCTCCTCAGGTTAAAAGTGTGTGATTGACTTGTGTTGTATTGAGTTATTCTTACACCATGGACCGGAGTTTTAGACACCAGGCAGAGTCCAGATACTCAGTCAGAACTCTCCTAGATTTACTGAAATTGAATGCTGTTAATTTCGTTTCCATTTAATGGGGCAAAGACAACGAAGTGATCGCACACACATTTTAAATGGTATGGTCTGCTTTTTAGTTTTATCTTTCATTTTGATTGATAGAATGAATTTTATGTTGCTCTTACGTCTTAAGTGCAGTGCAATAGAAGAAATCTTTGTTTTTATGACTACCTTAAAATGTTAAGGGCTGGATCCTATTAGTTACAACACTGTGTATAAAGAGGCCGTACATTTGAACTTGCAGGCAGTCTCAGTACTTAGGTTTGTAATGACCGCTGTTAGCTCGTGAGCTAGTGGCCTCTAAAACGTGAATATACGTAGCTTGCTATGCACAGGGGAGACCAAAACATGGCATTGTGACGTATTGAATTTATTTATCTACGGCATTTGTTATAGAGCAGGTAACCAAATACTTAAAATGTTCAGAAAAGGAATACTTCGGCTGCCGAGAGGCAAGAATACTTTTGTAAAGCCTCAAGGTCTTAAAAATGCGTAATATATGTCAACTGTAATATTTAGTCGTCACTGAGTATTATTACTGCAATAAAATGAAGGGTCATAAGATGGGCGGGGCATGTAGCACGCGTATTTTTTTATGAGAAATGCATAGAGAACAGAAATTCTGATTGGTAGAGACGATTTCAGAGCTGTGCGCAGGGGTCGAAAGATGGCGTTAACATAAATCTTGAGGAAATATCGTGAGGTATGGTTTAGGTGCTTTCGCAAAATTTCGAAAAGTGACTATTAGCTTCGTCATGTCTGTCCGTCTGTCCGTCCGCATGGAACAGCTCTGCTCCCACTCTGCGGATTTTCATAAAATTTGATATTTGAGCATTTTTTGAAAGTCTGTCGAGAACATTCAAATTTAATTAAAATCTGACAAGAATAAGGGGCACTTTACATTAAGACTTGTGTACATTTATGACAATATTTCGCTCAATTCTTCTTGGACTGGGAAATGCTTCAGACAAAAGTTGTGGAGACAATAAAAATACACATTTTTTTGTCGAATAACTTTCTTCCGAAAATGGTGCCGTTTATGGGATAATGTGGAGAAATATGGTAGAGCCAGACATGCCGCAGATGACAATATAACACGGCGCATGCGCATTGCATGCTGGATAACTAAGGCTGCAGACACACTCATAATATTTAACGCTGACTGCTCTTCCACGGCAGCAATGGTTACGTGAACGCGCCTCAATTTTACGTTTATATGTACGTTGCCAGTCGTGTTGGGAATTTAATGACTAGGTATCAAACTGTCACCTCTCAAGAAGGAATGTTGTCACTGGAGTCATATAATTATTGATTTCTTAAAGCCCTTTGGTAACTGTGTTTAACATTTTTTTAACCTTAAAAACCCTGTATTTTTTACACATATTGTATGTGTGTGTTTTTATATGATGCTCATACTAAACATCAGATACTTCCCCACACGGCCTTAAGTGGTTTGTCTACATATTGGACACTGTTTATTTTATCTGTGAAATACAAACTGAAGTTTTGTATATAATTTAGGTTAATGTCAGTCCTCAAAGGGTTAATGACATTCAGAAGCGTTTTGCTGAATTCATAATCACGTTGTAGACTATCAGAACATCCATTCCCTCTTTTTGAAGGTTTTCAGTTTGAGACTCTTACGTTACTTGCATTGGTCAGATGTCCAGTGACTGGGGCGCGGATATGATTTGTTTCTCCACCTAACAAATGCAATTATGAGTTGCATAATTTGGACTGAGAGTGGCTTGACGCTTGTGATTTCTGTTTCCAGGCTGTCTGATTTAAATCTTGTGTGAGGCGTTCTTGTTAATGTACGTTTTGTGTCTCCTGAACTCATACTATCCCTTCAGTTCGATTATTCTGCCAACGAGATCTTGACGGCGCTTAGGAATAAAGGGTTCGGAAACAACTCTAAATTTTCTGGAGAGCAGATATTCAGAGAGAGGCTGAAAAACAAGTACTAAAGGGAGTGGTGTGTGCTAACAATGGGTGATATTAAAATGCTGATATTTGATACTGTTTTCATTCACTAGGTCCTGACCATCTCGCTCTTGCATATGGCATCATAAGGGCTTCCTCAGTTATCGGAAGCCTTAATATCCGAACACCGCCTCATTCATTTATTGGACTTCGTGATGCAGTGTTTACACGACGAAGCTAGATGTGCAGCAGGAGTGTTAAGGCATGGCGCTACAGGCCGACAGAGTAACAGGATGATAGGTCTGCGAACTGATACAGACACGTTGCAATAATCCGAACTACCAAAGAATAGGGAGAGTGTTAGTGCACATGCGCAATTAAGTTTGGAAAGTAGTATTCATGGGCAGTTACTTTTGGTAAGTAGTACACATGCGCAGTTAGGTTTGGCATGTAGAACGCACGCATCACGTATTAAATGCTGTACCCGAACTGTCCTCTTGCCTGGACTGTTATTATTGACAGATAACTGAGGCCAACTGGCGACAAATTTCGGGACTACCATTGACATTTACCAAGAAAAGTAGAGGCTTCAGATTCGGTAAGGTCTAGAAGTCATGGCTGGAAAATTTTTGAATCTAATGATCTTCTTAATTAGCCTCCAGTGCCTCACATGGGCACACACACGCCCTCACACAGCGCCGGCTGTTACTTTTAAAACGAGGTTTGTGGGTTTTAACCCTTATAAGATTAAATTAATCTGGCTTACGTTTAAATGTTCATATCATACCCGCAAAACCTATTTAGAATCTAAAAAAAGCTTCCATTATTTCAGCATAGGGGAATAATGGCTTCTTGTTCTAAGGTCCATAAAAATGACAGAATGACTGTATGTGTAGAATGTAGAATTTCTGGATGTTAAACCTGGTGGTGCATATAGCAACCACTGTGGCTAGAAAGGTAAAACGTACGTACCTTTCACGTCTCTACAAATCGCCATTACATGGGAAGCAGTATATTCTACGAAACTGAAAATAACAAAAGTTTCGTATCTGACCATATCGAGGCAAAAGTTTGTGTGTACCCTGTTTCGTTATTTTAGTACTCTGTAGTTTCATGTCAGACTAGTTGTATTTTGCGAAACCGTGTCTGTTTCTGATGTATGTGGCTTTCGTAATTACCATCAGCGAAGCCAAGCGACATTCCTTTGACCCTTTAAATACAGTTTGCTGTACTTTTCAAACGACTGTTGAATCTGGGCCGAGTTTTCCCACAGTTCGATGTTGGTATGATTTTCAAACATAACATGCATAACTCCATTCTCAAAAGCATATCAGCATAGTTTCGATGATTGTTTTGGGAGAGTTGGCCACTCCCATCCCTCGTTAGTTTCCCCTCCGTTGTTACGAGTACATTCTATGTCTACTTGAGAATTTGCGCACACTTTTGCGTAATATTACAAGCTCTGTGTTTTTGAAATTGGTGGTTAGGTAGATAATTACCAAATAAACTGACTTCTAGGTCCTTTGGCCACAGAGTTTCATTATCAACTTCACAGTAGAAATTACAGCGCTGAACATTCTGATATCCCTATTCAATTTTGGGTTCTTCAGCTACATTAAATCGTGTTTAAATTTGATGCAGTATACGAGTATCCTATAGGCCGATATGTGTGTATATGTAAGCAATAAGATATTATTTGCCATCTATTACTTCTACTTTCAAAACAGGATAACTTAAGGTACTGTCGGGCTGTTCCTTTTTTACTTGACGCTATTTCTAAGTGATTAGAGCCAAAGAAGCTGACAACAAAAATTCTTACTAATTACGACATACATACATACATCGAAGTCCTTGAGAAACTGGCACTTTCTAATAGGACGCTGCCCTCCTTGGAATTGGAGGGGTTTGTATTGACTGCGCAAAAAAAAAAAACGCCGTGACAATTACTTTGGGCAACTTGAAGCCATTCGATACCCTGGCATCGTTTTTATTCAATCAATTTTAATATTATTAATCCACTCATGCTTACGCCTTCCAAATTCTGTCTTCCTTCATATTCTCGAAACTTAAGTTCGTAGGATGTATTTGTTGTCGGTTTCGTGCTACGTGTCCGTTAATCTCATCCCCACTGTTAATGTTACTGAAGCAGATTGCTCCACCCTCCTGTTCATTTCTTTTGCCGATATTATGGCTAATTAATGAGAACTTAACAAGCGACGCTCTAATAAAGTGGCTGTATTCCTGAGGTCGTTCGACATGTCTGTCGTGGGTACTCACACGATGACGTGTGCGTAGTGTCTGCCTATGCCGCAGCTTATGCGTTGTTTTAATGTGTTTAAAAGAGAGTTCATGAATTATTCACTGGACAAGATGGAAGTATGTGAGAGGTTTATATGCACTGGCGTTGCGCAAAAGAATAAATGAACTTTTACATTTGTAACAGATGTGGGGAAGTCTTAAGAAGTTAGACGTATACGGAAGTCTGCACAAATTGCTAATAGTGGGCAAAATGAACCAGACGAGAAAACTAAAACCGTAAGACCTGCCTGGAACCTGGCGAAGGTCATTCATACTGAGAGAATTTCTTATTCAGACGTAACGTACTGAGAAGTGTTGTCTCGAACTTTTCGAGACTTTGCATACTAAACGGCACGGAATTTCTCGATTATTTGAGGGACTACAACGTACGTCCCGATCCCAGTGGCCATGCGGTCTAAGGCATGGTTCCGCGGCCGCTCGCTTGCTGGGATTGCGGGTTCGAATCGCGCCGGGAGGCATGGATGTCTGTTTCTTGTGAGTTTTGTGTGTTGTCAGGTAGAGGTCTCTGCGACGGGCTGATCACTCAATAATGAGGAGTCCCTGGCCCACTAGGGGCTGTTGCGCTATGGAGAAAAACAACCTATGTTTCCTCCCTCTAGGAAAAAACTCTGTAAAACCTTGACGTATACCATGATCATTTCTTTACACTTCATTCAGTCCCATAATTTATATTCATCATACACTTTATCTACCGTTAGTAATTTTGTGCATTTAGTCCAGATTCGTAACAAATTCCGTCAGTGGAGCTGAGCCTTCCGTAACTAGGCAGCTCGTTAACGAATTGTGTGCCTTTTTGGAAAGCGCAGCTACATCACTGTGTTTACACAAGCCGCTGCTGAACCTCTTTATTAGCCAAATACACCCTCACACCATAGCTGTGTCTTTAATATCTGTTTTAGTACTGACCTCTGATTTATGCCTGGGACGCCCAATTAGTCTCCTATCTTCAGGCTTTCCGAATAAAACTTTAAATTCTTTATATGCTACGTAACCCGCTATGTCATTCTCTTTCCATTTGACAACCCCAGTTATGGAAGAAGTCTTAAAATGTTGTGACATTGTGTTAGTGAGAAAATACACGTATTGAATTTGCTGCAGAAGCCTTTTCTCTAAAACCAAAAATCAAGGAATCTACTCTGACAGATCTGCTGGATTGAAGTCCGGAGGTATAAATTAAGGTTTCAAGTAGCTGCAACAGGGTGTCTGTCTTAATTTATTTCTCCTGATGACGGAAGCAGAGCCATTGTCATGAACCTTATGTTTTCTACTAACTACAAGGCGTTGAGAAAGGTGCATTTTATTACATTTCCCACGTATCCCAGTTGTGTTGGTTTCACAAATTCCGCAATTTTTAAAGTACAAAATCCAAGCGAGTAAAAATTGCAGTATGAATACACTGCGGTGTGTTTCAAACTGCAGAACACGATATTTCGCGGAGAATTTAACAAGTTTTCTTTTACTGACATGAATACAAAATTTTCAATAAAATCTAGTCCTTGCGGACTGTAAGGTTTCGGAATGATGTGCTGTATGAAATTAAATCCTTGCGATGTACAACATTGTTTTGGGAGGAAACCATAGAGGTCTCGCAGAAGGCAATCTGCAAACCGCAAGGTTTGTTGGTGCTGATGCGTCGGCATGGGTTTGTTGTGCGTAGTATTTATAGAGCTGGTGTAAGGAAGAGATGTCGGTTACCGGGAGACAGGGACAGACTGTGTAACCTACAAGTGTGTGTGTATGGGGGGGGGGGGGGAATTGAAAACCTACTTCAGAGTCCTTTTTAATTACCTTATTTTGCAAGGAAGTTGATAGACCCTAACTCACATACAGAATTTCCATAAAATATCTTTATTCCACATTTTATTCGACTTATTAATTGAAAGCAGCAAGAGAGAACAACGAAGCAAATTTTGAATAGAAACGAATTATACTATTTTTCCTTTCAATTTGATTTTATCACAAGTTGTAGACAGCATCGAATTTTTTACTTTTATATTTGTAGCATTTTAACGTGACATTCTTCTTAGACGTACTCACGATGTGGACCAAGCGAACAGTGGAGTCGAAACATCTAATCCCTCCCAGACCTTGGATATCTACAAAATGCGTCTTTTCCTACAGCTTATATTTCCGCTCACCTTCATTAGGGATTTTCGGCATGGAATCTTCCTCTACAGGTAAAATGCAGAGTAAATAAAAATGCTGAGGATTTTATTGCCGGTTTTGAGATAATTCTGGAGATCACACAAAAAGGCTGTGACAAAATTCGTTATCAGAACATCGCATCACAATGCAGTTATGAACATTTTCCATCACCCAAGACTGTACTTTGCTTTATACACTAGAAAGTTACATTGATTTGTCTTAAATTATAAATTGTATTGCATATTTTAATGTTCACACTTTTAGTAGAGTAAACTTTTCCTTGTTAAATGTCATAGCAAAATTTCGTCGCAATTAGCTTGTGTTTCCTTTCATACTAGCTACTCTATAACTCATATATATATATATACTCTGTATACTCAGATAACATTTAGGAGCTGTTTATGGATGACTTGTGCTACTCTTTCAATTGTCATTTTTCAATTTCCCTTGCTTGTTTGTACTCTTTTGATTTACACCTAAGTGGATAGTCAGAAATTGAGAGGTCTGACGATTAAACTGATAAATTGGTAAATGGTTGAATAGATGGATGTTATGGTACTAGTTGGACTGAAGGCGGCAGACAGGGAAGTAAGTTAGAAAGTGCTACTTACGTAGGTAGATAATTATACATAGAAAGATAGATAAATTAATTAAGAAGTGAGAGTTGGTTAGTCAGATTAATGTCTAAGCATAGTGCATTTACAGTAGACCTTTCCTATACAGAAGGAAATCTTAGACTGATTTACATTGCAGGTTCTCCCATAGCGCAGTGAAAAAGATATCCTGTCAGTGCCTGTGATGATGCATCGAGAAGAACTGGCGTGCTGTTGACAATGGCAGTATCGATCACACGCCAGTGCTGAGTATTAGTTTGACCTTGTGAAGGCAGGTCACTTCTGTAAAAGGACCGTGTGTCTTGTTAAACACATCTCATAACGGAATTGCTGACATTTGTTTTTGCAGTAGAAGAAAAGCCAGTGGACACATTGTAGCTATTTTTATAGAAAGTGCGGTATGAAAAATATGTGCATACTTTTCAGAACATTTCTGGATGTACGTATTTAATTTAGATATATATGAGACGTGGAGCAGGGCTGGTGTGGTCGGTATAGCCACGATACTATGGGAAAAACGGGACGGGATTCAAATCCCCATAGGAGAAAATATTTTTCCCAGGCCGGTTTTTGGCTCCTCTAGGCCTCCTGTTTAGTGGGTATCGAGTTTCTTTCCCGGCGGTAGAGCGGCTGTGATTAAGAATAAGTGGAGCTGTACCTTACTACCCTACATGCCTTTATGGCGTGGACTGATAACGTTTACTTACTTAACATATGGAACATGACAGTACAATTTATTATGCATTTGTCATTAAAATAAACCAAATAAGTTGTGCTGCTTATTTCTGTCCCTTACTATCGTAACCATTACTGAGATATCTGTGCACTGCTGTGACACCGTCTTTTCTACTAGTTCTGCGGTTGAGACAGTCTTAGGGATTACACAGGGGTGTGTTCATCGAGTCTTAATAGTTATTTTAAAAATGTACGTCTGTTGTGTTTAAGTTTGTATATATTATACTTATGACGGCACATATGGTCTCTGACTGCATCGCTCTCCAGACCTACAGCGAACTTTGCCCAGTATTGGGGTAAGTCCACCATCCGCCTTCTAAATGTTTTGTTTCTTTTTATGATGTGGGGGTTGTTGCCTTCCCTGTGGTTGAATCCTGAACGCTGGGTTCAAGGTTCTCTGAATGCTAGGAAGAATTGCTTCCTTAGCAAAGCCAAGTAATTTTCAAGAGGGTGGCTCTGTCATCTCCTTCTTGCAATGATTTTATGACAGTGAATCTTGTCGACCCAAATTAACGCAGCTGCTTGAGCTTGTCCAGATAATGACTTTCAGCATCACAGTCTCAAGTCTCCAACTTGTAAACAGTGGGGCCATGTTGCCTGCTGATAGCTCTGTTTTTGAAATCACTACTTTCCCCCGCCGTAGGATTTCCGTCTTTTTGGGTATTGGGGTGAGGGACTCGAACCCTTCGCCACCCACATTTTTATCATTCTTGTTAAAGAGTTTCCCAGGCTGGACTCGAACCAAGCGTGACAAGGGAAGTCCGGTTACAGCTGGAACCTCAGATGAATCCGGACGTTGTAGTGAGTGAATGTTCGTAGCAGGACGTGTCCTCTTAGGACTAACGTGCTGCCTGTGATGAGGGTACATTTCCGCTGAATTGTCTAACTTTACCATAAAACAGGCTATTGTGACTTCCTAAACGGAGTTGTACATTTCACATAGCATTGTTTCACAGTGAATCCAGGTGTGTGTACTTACAGTTAACTTGTCACTCTAGGGAAGCGACCTGGCTAATGAGTCTCCACGGTGCGGCGTGTTATTGTTCAGATGTGTCTGCTGCAGCATCTATGCTGACAACGCGGGCAGGAAAGGCTGGCTTGCAAACACGGAGACGACTGACCCACAGACGCTCTGTTTTATTAACTCGGTTATTTGATCCATTGTTTATGTAGCGTCATCATCTACTACGTAACGGATGAAGCTGTTTGCCTATACCAGCTCTAAGAATTGCTGCTACTTACTCCATGTTTCTCTTCAGCGTCCCTGGCATCTGCTCTTTAAGTTCTATATTGATATTGCCGCTTCGGAATTCAATATTAAGGAATTCTTGACAAATGTTCTAGCCTCGTATCTTGGTAGCCCTTTGTTAGTGTATTGATACTAGCTTACTCTCTAATTCTTTTCTTATGTTCATTACCTTTATGGGAAGGGATGCAAATTCCCATGTGATACGTGACCTGAAATAACTAATTTAATGATGTGCTATTTTATGAATAGTAAATATTATTTTATGCCATGTATTAATTAAATAATATTTTTAAACTTATCCTATGTTATGTAGTAATGTAATTTCCTCTGAATAATATATAACAGGAATCTGATGTGCCAGAAAGTGGCAAGAAAATTGTCACCTCATGGATGCATTTGAGTATAAGAGAATTGTTTAAAATCGTTTTTAAAGACATAATATTTGATAATGAAAACACAAATTGATGACGACATGATGATGATGATGATGATGATAGTGTTGCAACCTTAGATGCCATTTTTAAATACTTTACTGCTTGTGAAGATGAGAGACTTTGGATCATTATGCTCAGGCAGTACGATCACCGTGTTTGTCCTGTCCACGTGTAGAAGCTGACATAAAACTTCAGATTTCAGTTTGAATATAGCTCTGGTTGATCTATGTTAAAATGTATGAATAGTAAAGATGATGTGTAATAATTCTGTGAAATATTTTTATACCGATATTTATTATTGTTTCCTGTTTTCAAGGGCCCAAAAGAGAAATTTTCTGTACATGTCTCTGCAACTGTTGCGCTATTGATGCTGGATCCAGCAGTGAAATTTTGTTGTTATTAGGAATCTCTAAGCAACTTGAGTAGACATGAATTTTAAGTATTTGTGGGTTTAAATCCTTTATGGGGTACCGCAGTTTCTTCATAAATGCGTTATTTTTTTTTACTACTTGGGGCTTATTAATTAGTGCAATTATTCAGCAGTGCTATGATTCCTTACAGGTTTGAGACCTTGACACTAAAATCACATATTAATGATAATTTACTATTACCCAACAACAATACACGTGGTTTTTGTAATGTGCGGCCTATGGTGTCTGTTCTCAATGAACTTTTTGGCGCACACTGGCAAGAGAGGTCTGAACATTGATTAATCAAAGATTCTCTTCTAAACACGCAGTAGCACACTAAATGGAGCCACAAACTGTCTGTATAGCACTTTAAGAGAGATAACGTTGTAAATGTTGTTCTGTAATGAAGAAAGAAAGAGACTCTTGTGAAAGACTTCGAAAGCTGTGAAGGGGGAGAAAGGGCTGTGCTGGTGTTATCGAGAAGACATCGGGGACAATATCGGGCAATTAAATGACATTCTGTGATTTCAGATATCTCTGCGGGCAACATAACACTCTGTCGAGTGCAACATTTTGCCCGCGAGCTACGGGTTGAGCTGGCCTGCTGTAAACCATGGTTCAGAACGCTACTGTTTATATGTGTCCCCTTTTGCCGTATAATGTATGTTGTTGCTTACAGGTACCGGCCCTAGAAATTAAAATTCAGCAAAAAAATTTAAAAAATATGTAGTCCTTGAGCATAATAATTTAAATTTTAAAAAGTTATCCATGTCTGTTATTTAACAAAGTTGGGTAACAAAGAATTAAGGAGGAAAATGAGAAATTACGTTCCTTGCTTCAAGAACAATTGTTCACTATGTTTACCCTTAGCAATTTTGTGTTTTTGTACCTGAAGTGTGCCTTGTTCCTTCTCTTATTTTGTGCTTTTAACCGTGTGGTTTGAGCCAGTTAGATAAATGTTCGTGGTTTTCTTCATCATCATCATCATCATGTAGCTATGATGGAGTTGGGCCAGTTGTTAACCCGTTATGCTCTCACTCATCCAAAAGTCTCTTCAGTGGTCTTCCCTGGTTCCTCTGCCTTTTGGTGTGTAGTTTTTCATTATCCTGGTTTTTGTTAAGGGCATTATAGGTTCTAGTCTAGGCTGAATAATCAGTCTTCACAAGTGAGGTCTCTTTACTTTTACTTAATGTTTCGAGGCAAATTATGAGGTAGCATTCACCTGTTATATTAGTCTACAGAAACTTTCTTCCCATATAGCTGTCATTTTTCTAGTTCGTGTCGAATCGTCAATAATTTTTAACGTTTTCTTACAACTCCTATAGTAGCTAGCGTGTACCATTTCCCAGGTATAAGAATCTTGTTTTCCCACACACTATAGTATCCATGCACTCTCGCTCCTGTCCTTTCTATCTCCAGACGGTATTCCATCTAATGGCTTTGTTTACTTCAGTAAGAGATATTCTTCTACAAAACTCCCTCCTCTTTGCCAAGTTTCTGGTCTGCTGTGATTCGGGTTACAAGTTCGCAAAGTTTACATTCAGGGTGATCCAAAGTTGTTGTGCATGTTTCATAATAGGTTTCTCCAAAATCCATCTATTGACAATTTTCAACGTATGTGGTGAAAAATTATAATCACGTTGAAAAATGACACTAAAATGCGCGTATATTATAAATGTTTTTATTTACAGACCATAATGAATCTTTGCATAATCATTAGATTCATTTGTGTATTTTGAAGGTGATTGTACAGCACTGAACACTGTGTAAAAAGTTGACTTAGCTATTCCCGTTTCCTTCCTTCAAGCTACAGTTCATTTAGAATATTTAAATATAATGGAACAAATTCCATATCTCTTCCCATTCTTTGTATGCAAGCAAACACATTATCATTCTGCGTTTCACCAAAACGTGCTGTGCGAATTAAACACTATCGATATAAGATCACGGTTCTAAGAGAGAGTCAGGCTCCATAAATGTTAAATTATTTGGGGGTCAGCGTAATTCACACAGCAGTTAGAGCGTCTCTCAGGCAGTGGGAAATCTCAGTGTTTTACAGATGTGAGGAAGAATAACTTTTAACTACATCGCTGAAAGATTTGTATCAGCAAGAGCGATGCTGCGTGCAAAATCGAGAGACAGGACCTGCTTGGAACATATATAAAAGGCACTGCGCTTCCCATCCTTGTCGCTTATACTTTCTCCGTTATAGAAATAATGCACAGTCTTTCGATGTGCTCCAAGTTATTGACTTATTCTTGAAATATTTACAGAAGTTCTGCCATAATTTCGACACATTTCCTTCGTTTTGTGTAACGTAATCTCTGCTTATATGTAGCCTATAGTATGTAGGTATGTAGAATATTAGATCTTCGCTCTTCTGGGATGCTACACAGCGTTAATTGGTAGTTACCGACGATTCGGAACAACATATCGCTTCCCTCTTCAAGGGTCTGAGACCCTTGAAGATGGGACCGAAAGGTTGTCCCGAAACGTCAGTAACTAACTACATCCCAGAAGAGCGAAGATCTCATTTACACCGCAACGGAAGCCTGAAATCACGCATGTAGAATATATTTAGAGTTGTCTATGTATGTGTGTGTATATGTATGTATGTATGTATGTATGGGTGTGTATGTGTATTATATTTGCCGAGCACTTTGGCCGAAGCGGTAATACTTCTGACACGTATACGGGGAAACTGAAATCTCGGCTGGGACACGCCAACCGTTAAAGGTCTTTGGTGATTTTAGTAAGATCATCTAAGCATATAAAGAGATAGTGCTTTATTGAGGCCACCACATCATTTGTGGCTAATTGTTCACTTATCCTACCGTTCGGAGCTTTAACTTATAATGTACAGTGTCGTTAAATAAACCGTTAATAAGTAAACGAAGTATGTAGTTAATATCATGCTTCTATAATTTACTAATTACATGTGCTCATAATTGTATTTCACTCAGGCTTATATTTTCTGTTACACATGAGCGTATAAATGTTCTTTGCGCGTATATTGTGGTTGCAATTTGATATTAACTAACTCTATGGAACAGAGTCCTTCATGAGAAGCTAATAGGTCTCAGCTAGTCATGAAATACCCTGTCTTTTATGGAACCCGAAAATTCATTACTGCGCTCACAATATCCTGCAACTTGCCCCTATCCTGAGCCAGATAAACCCATTTCACACCCCCATCCTATTTTTAAGATCCATTTTTTTTTATCCTCCCATATCCGCCTAGGACTTACAAGTGATCTTTTTAACTCAGGTTTCCATACCAAAACCCTGTAAGCACCTCTCCCTTCTCCCACACGTGTCCCATTCACCGCTCGTCTCATTCTTCTTTATTTGATCACGCGAATATCTGGTGAGGAGTACAGATCAAGAAGCTCCTCAATGATATCTGCGGTTGTTTAATGACGACGCCATGTAAATTAACGGAGAGGAGCTAAGCTCTTCGAGCTATGTATTCTTACCCCACGGACTAGAGGGAAACTAATGGTCAGTTTTAGTCTTCGGCCGCATTTTTCCCAGGGAGAGTAATCAGTGGTATCTTACGGATATTTCAGCACGACAGATGATGTCGACATAGCGTTGTCGAATAGAAAAAAATTCCTGCCCCTGCACTGTGTTCTGGCCAGTAGACATAATTCTCTGAGCTAAAAATACACTAAACCTATTATTACTGCAGTTCTCTTCTTCATAGAAGTTTTCGCCCGATAAAGAAAGAGAAAACGCGCGATATTTTGTC
This sequence comes from Reticulitermes speratus, assembly GCA_021186555.1. NCBI lineage: Eukaryota > Metazoa > Arthropoda > Insecta > Blattodea > Rhinotermitidae > Reticulitermes > Reticulitermes speratus. Next base: position 41,763,376 of record JAJKFL010000003.1, on the reverse strand, counting down.
CTCCTCCTCCTCCTTTTCCTCCCCTTCCTCCCCCTCATCTTCCTCCTCCTCCTTCATCCTGGGTGTCATCTCTTTCTCATCATTTCCTTCCGCATTGGTGAGTAAATTACAAGAAGTTTCATTCCCTTGAAGTCAGATTTGGGACGAGAGAAAGCGCAGTGCCGGAAAATGACCTGTCAGTCGGCTGACTTTCAGCTTTCTGTCCAAATCTGCTGCCCCTTTGAAGTAAAGGCTGCCTTTTCTTATTATTCTCCGCCACTAAACTTCGATGATTGCCTCTTTCTCGCACAAGTCTGTTCATATTTAGGGAGCTCCTTTTCCCAGCCAGTGTAAAATATCCAAATATTAGCCGTGTATGAAAATCGATACAAATGCAGTATATTTTCGTTACCTACTTCGCAGATCCCAAAACAGCTGTGCGCTGTTTTACGTGTTCTAGTTTAAATATGAGCCATGCCTCCAGCATTAAACTATTTACTCTTTTGTTCTATTTATCGGTCTCTACGTGCTGGGAGTTCGGATTCTGAAAAAGAACAGTATCCTTGGTGGCCTGTAACAGCTGGAGTTTTTGTATTCCTATACACTTTGTAGTTTGTCGTGACATCAGCACTGTCAACTTTCTTTATTTAGTTTTCTTATGGATCATATGTGTTGCGTTCCACAGAGTGATGGGCAAGGCTGCTCGTATATTGTGCTATATTTTCATCGTTGTTGATAGAACTCTGATTTCTGAAGGCGGTTAACTCTGTGTTGAACGATTCCTCACTCTTTATGGCCAAACGTAGATTTTAGTTAGATTAGAGCGAGTAAAATTATGAAAAAATAAAAATAATTATAGGATTTAACAAGTTCATGGCTTGCGGTAAGTGTAAGTTGTTGTCCTCGTTGATGCTGCTGCTACTGTTGTTATTATTGTTTCTGTTATTGTTGCTGTTGTTATTTTTTTATTGTTATTTTTGCTGCTGCTAATAATATTGTTATTGTTATTGTTGCTGTTGTGCTGTTGTTGTTACTGTTGCTGCTGTGTTGTTGTTGCTGTTGTTATTGTTACTGATGTTGCTGTTATTGTTGTTGCTGTTGCTGTTGTTATTGTTATTGTTGTTGCTATTATTATTATTGTTGCTGTTGCTGTTATTGTTTCTGTTGCTGTTATTGTTGCTGTTGCTGTTATTGTTGCTGTTATTGTTATTGCTGTTATTGTTATTGTTGTTGCTGTTATTGTTATTGTTGTTGCTGTTATTGTTATTGTTATTGTTGCTGTTGCTTTTGATTTTGCTGTCGTCGTCATTCGTCGCTGTTTTATTAGTCTACTTACTGGAGTGTTCATATTCAACTGGCCTGTTATTTAAAAATTGGTTGATATAGAATCTGCAAGAAAGTATTTATGGAGAGATGTCAGAATGACACAGTGACAACCAAAATCAATAAATTGTTCCTTCTTTCGTGAACCTAAGAAGGATGGCAGGTGATCAAATAAACTGTGATGAAATTAGCGGGTCATATGGCATGTATGGGGGAAAGAAAAATTAGGGGAGACCTGAGTGAAAGACGCCATTGAGAGGACGTAGACATAGATGGACGGATCATAAGAACTAGGATGAGATAACGTAGAGTGGATTTATCTGACTCAGAATAAGAAAGATGGAGAGCTGTTGTTAAAACGGTAGTAAGTCTTGGCGTTCCATAAAATGTGCGGAATTTCATGACTAGCTGAGGTACTACTAGCTTTTTAAGGACTGTTGCTTCATGGATTTATTTATTTAGTTAATTAGGGGATGATGGCGGAAAAGGCTCCTTTTGAATCTTGCGTCGGTGCAGATTATTCGACATTGCACTAAGGTGACTGCATGTTAATTGCTATATTAATGAGATAATGTAATATTACCGATAAATTTAACGAACATTTGAGAAACGAAACCAAAAGCTTCTGTTACATGTATTTAAAAAAGAGTTGTAGTAGAGGAATCTTCGTTTCCTTAGCTTTCGGAAGATTTACTGTTTGAAACCCCGCCCAGTAGCCTATATAATCTGGAACATACATATATACATACGTACACACATACATACATATATATACGTACTATATACATACATACGTACATACATATATACATAAATACATACATACATACATACATATATACGTACATATATATATATATACATATATATATACGTACATATATACATACATACATATAACATAAATACATACATACATACACACATACATACATATATACGTATATATTATACATACGTACATACATATATACATACATATATACATAAATACATACATACATATATATATACGTACATACATACATACATACATATATATACATAAATAAATGCATACATACAAAACATACATACATACATACATATGCACACATACGTATCTGATTCTTATTCGCTCGCTTGTTCTGCACCTAGACACAGAACACACACACACACATTCATTTCCTTCTTTCTTGTTTTATTTATCTTTCTTCCTGTGTTTCATTATTTCTTCTTTCTTCAGTAAATAGCCTTTTGCACATAACAGTGGACATTTCAGTGATTCCTCGACTTCCGATGTCTCTTTCATCTGTCTGACCATCTTTCCGCTATTCGTGTGACTTCCATTTCCTGCTCATCGTTTATGCAGTAAATTGCTTAGCCTAATTTCTTATAGCTGTTATCTGTTTCTAATTTTTCTATAATTCCGTCGTTACTTTGCTGTACACTTTGCTATATCCTGTTGCACTCATTTAGTAATGGTGTTTCCCTTCTTTGGAGTTTCCTTTTATCTTTTACAGTCATTATCAAAGTTCCGTTTCGTTGCTGTAAACTTTTACTAATATGACCTTATAAAATTTTAATAATGTATACTTTCCTAATTTCTTGCTCAAGGTTCTCTTAATGACGTCTTTAATGTAGTTAAAATTTTATAATCATGTTTCAAATCGATGCTTTAATTATTATGAAGCTTGGCACGTTCTCCAGTGTAATACAGAAAATGCTATCAAGGCCGCCTTGTCTTCGGCTGTGCCCACAACAAAAGTAGTTACAATGTAAACGCAATTCAGTACGCTGCACTTTACAAGACATTACAACAAAGGAAAGGACTGTGATATTTTAATTGAGCCCTTAAAATTGAAGTCTAGTGCGCTGGTCACCTCAGTTGTGTTTGACGTCATATACACGTAAATCCACGACATTTGCTACGTTAAAGTTGACAAAAGAAGGTAAATGTGTTTACTGAGTTTTAAAATACCTTGAACTTTCTTTCATGTGCATTCCGAATTTGTGTAATTCTTGTGAAAAACTGATCGTAAGCCTACGGAGCACTGACACCTAACACGGAATATAATCTGATTAAGCCCCTGATCTTTATTTTGCATATTTTTTTGCAGGGGCAACTTAATGAAGTATGGACCTACAAAGAGCCCTTCCATTCTAAGTCCGTGTCATGTGCTGTCTTCCGTCTGTCACAGTTTATTTCCATGGCTGATGCCCGTTTCAGACGCAATCACATCATTTCGATTCATCGCTCGTCCCTGACACGCCCGCTTTAAACTTAACCAACGTTACAATCGATAGCCTTTTCGAACGCGCATAACCAACAACATAGCCTCCCTTTATGAATGATTCTGCCTATTCGTATGTTTTTTGGCTCACACAGTTACTGCCATTCTGAACAATGATTCTTCCCAAACTTGCTAACAATAAATATCTTATCGCAGAATATTTATATTTCTTTATAAGTGTTGCAATGAGCCAGCAGAACTGTCATGCTGCGAGCTGTTACAACAGTATCAATACCATGTTCTGTTACTGGACACGACTACTATTACTGCAAGGCCACGAAAACAACACCGTGCAAATTGGGGGATTTTAATGTTGTTTGTAACCGTCATCTTTTTCTATACTACCAACATCAAGTTAAATTTTATGTTATTTTCACCGTACATTCTCAAATGTATATAGTCTTATTCCGACAAATGGACACTTTATTATGTCCTATTTAACACACGCTTATGTCAATAAATAGTCGACATGTTTCGAACTGTATCAGTTCATCATCAGGACTCTTTATCATCACTATCTATCACTACTGGCTTGTGGAAGGTGTACCTTCCACAAGCCAGTAGTGTACACGTAACAGCAGATGCAGTGGCCATATACCCAACATAGTTGAAGACATTTTATCCATTTTATCTATTTTAATGAGTACCATTTAGCTGGTGTAATGATAAAGAGTCCTGATGATGAACTGATACAGTTCGAAACATGTCGACTATTTATTGACATAAGCATGTGTTAAATAGGACATAATAAAGTGTACATTTGTCGGAATAAGATTATATCAAGGTAGATGTAAACTAAAATGTTCATTACTTTTTATACTTTCCCTTATAAATGTTGTAACTAACTGACTAACTAACCAACCAACCAACGAACTAACCAGCTAACTAACCAACTAACCAACCACGAACTAACACTAACACACCAACTAACACAGCTAACTAACCAACAACCAACGAACTAACCAGCTAACTAACCAACTAACCAACCACGAACTAACCACAAAATAACCAACAACTAACTAACAGCTAACTAACCAACAACTAACTAACCAGCTAACTAACAAACACCGTGGAACAGGATCCTCCTTGAAAACCTAATATTTCTTCAGTGTCAATTATTCTAAGTGTGATTAAAACATCTTAGATATGTACCGTAGAACAATTTTTGTGCAAGGCTTCACAAGCCAAGATAAAATGAGACAGTGGTGTCTAGCGTGGTTAACGTTTCGTAATTCTTAATATTAAGCTCACGGTATAGGTCTGTAATACACTCAAAATCAGTAAGTGCAATTTAGTGTGAATTTATCTTCGGTCGACGGAAAATCAACACTTCTGTAGAGTTGTTACAGTTTTAGAGAGGCGCGACGACAAATAGTGTTTGAATTAAACATTTCTGCATCTTGCACAAGGCCTTTCGAAACAGACCAGACTACATCGCTTTTCGGGCGTTAAGAAGCCAGTGATCTTTCACACTCTCCCAGTATTCAGCTTGTACCCACTCTATCTCCTTAGACACGAACATTAACTAACTGAACGTAGTGAGACATCAGATGAAGTAGCACCATTTAGCCTTGCGTAGAATTGGAATGATTAAGGTAGTGAAAGTCTGAGTAGTGTTTCTTCTATTCCATTTTCCTTTGCACAGATTTACAGCACGTGGATAGCACAATTGATGTTTTGTCTCTTTCTATTGCATTAATTAATTAATTAATTATAGGGTAAGCTTAACTTTATAGGATAAGTAATTACAAAATACAGGGATTAATTTCGGTTATATGAACACAAAACAACTAACACAGTATCTATTTTCGTTTTGTATTTTAAACACCCATCTTCTAAATTAAACTTCAAGCGTTGCTGTGTGCTTTAACAAGTAACTACACTCATTTTTTTGTTAATCTGTTTTCATAGTTTACTCCTGCTGTCTATTCGGCGGCTTCCCCTAAAACCGAAACGCTTTGTGTGAGAGAGAGACACTAATTTTCCGGTTCACGCTTTTGTCAATTCATCACACGTTCTCTCCTGATTGGCTGCAAAACTGATATCATTAGACTACGTACGAAGTCTCCTATTGGTAAGATAAAATGTAACACGGCCTGCCATTGGTCCGGTCCACTAGCCGACAAGAACATATCAAGACTAATATCCATACATTTATTATTCTACCGAAGTTTATATTACCATGATCCACCATCCCATTTTCGTCAGAGCGTCACTTGTATGAAGCAGGGCACGTCATCAGTTCATCCTACTGTTATTAACGAATAAAAATACGATGTTAAGGTGACGTAATTTGTATATGAAATTGGATTAGTTTTCTTGCTGCTGAAACAGTTTAAATGATGTATGGACCTGTGCCAGGTGTTTACAAACACTGACACTAATATTTAAGGACCCTGGGTCCATTACTGACGGTCTTTCCTTTCAGCGATATTGATGATGAAATAAACAACAGGGAAGAAACCACAGCGCCTGAGTGGCTGTCACATGGTGTTTCTGTAGCCTGTATACATTTCCAGGTGTAAAGTCTGGATTATCAAAGCTCTTTGCTATACTTAGACTCGCAGTGAACGTGACTGTTTTGCAGGAGGGGAGAGACAAGTTTGTCTTAAAGGGTGGGGCTGCACGTATCACCAAATTATGGGCTGTGCAAGAAAGCCACAAATAATTGTAAACGGTAATTTAAATAAATTGTAACTCTCAGTGAGAGTTGATGTTTCATGATAAAAAAAGGAGTTTATTTTTGTCCCGTTGTGAACTTAAATGTTTATATTAAGGAGTCCAACAAAATTAACTTATAGGTAGTTTAGCTGTGTTGCCATTACACACACTTGTGATCTACATGTTTTGGCCCTTTCAGGGCCATCATTGGGGAGGTAACAAATAGAAGAGATGTATAGAACATTTACATGTATTATCATTTGGCACTGCAGCTCGATCGTATACCAAACATAGTAGCATGCTGAACACGTACAGTATAAGTAGAAACTTGGAAAATTAACATTTACAATCGCATATTCAATGTTTTAGTATAAAATTGCAATACAACATACAAATTTTGCATTCAAATGTCTACTTCAGTTTTTTCAATCCGATTGTGTGAATAAGTCCTGTGAGTAGGACATTCTTGTATTGGAGATCGTAAGCTACTGAAGGGATATATGTTGGATTTAGTGATACAGAATGAATTAGTCGTAATTCAAACTAAACAGTTATGTGCATTTATCAGTACCTTATTTTTATTTGCAATTATTTTATATTTTCTTACTATATCATTTTATATTTCTTACTAAATTCAATATGTCACATTTCACTAGCTTATGATCTCTAATACAAAGAGTTTTAGTAGGCCTATATTCGCAGGACTGCGTTCACACAATCGGATTGAAGAAATTGAACTAGATGTTTTAATGCAAAAATATTATATTGTGTTGCAGTTTTATACGTAAATATTGAATACACGTTTGCTAATTTTAATTTTCCAAGTTGTTACTAATACTTACACTGTATATGTTTAGCGTAACACTATGTTTGTTATAGGTCAAACTGCATTGCCCAATGATAACACATACAAATGTTTTATACATCTCTTGCATCTGTTATCTCCCTGATGATGGCCCGTAAAGGGCCGAAACATGTAGGAGATTATAATAGTATATAAAGGCAGTACATCAAAACTGCCTGTAACTTTATTATGTTGGACTCCCTAATATAGGCGTAGACCTATGTAGAATGCACGGGAAATGGGGAAAATATATAAATGTAAATTACTATTGAGTTACAGAAGTTAGGAAGAAGTTTATATTATTCACGGCGACAAAGCAAAATGATACTGAGACTGAGAAAGAATGCGACGTGATGCGTTTTTCTTTTACTTTCCGCTCTGGCGCCACAGTTGCTTCTCTTCTTTGTAGACTAAAAGGTTGCTAAGGAAAGGAGCGTCAGCGCTAAACATTCTTTTACAAAGGTTGTGGTCCTTGAGCTGCCAGACCAGAGACGAGAAAGGAGACCGCTAAAGGACGAAAAAATTATATGTAAGTTATAAAAGTGTTTCTTACGCTCTTTTCAGAGTTTGAGGTATCTTATTTTGTTTTAAAATTGAAATACCTGCAGATTCTATCTACATACTCGAACATAATGCCACAATAAACTGTCCATAAAATGGCCTAAATAAAATTTAATAAAACACCTAGTTTACTTAAGAGGACAAGCAGTAAAACGAAAGAGCATTCGCTTCAATACATGTTTTAAAGGACTAGGAGAACCACTTTATCCCAAATTCTTTATTTTATAAGGAAAGCAAATTTCCCGAGAAACCTACTCGTATATCTGTGCTACTGTACACTGCTAATACGTGCACCTTTAGCTAACGGATTTTTTTTTTGAAGGTTTGTAAGAGCCTCGTATATGCAGATACCATTCTAACTGTATACGGTTCATATAATTACCATTTTTAGAGCCTATAAGCTAAATGGGGCCTTGCAAAATTCATAGGTGGGAACGGATATAGCAAAACTTACCGTAGGAACCTGAAATTATATGTAGTAACAGATCGATAACTAAGGTACTTAGTCGCAAATTATTTTGTGAAGTGTAAAATAATATAGTGAGATGACGCAGTCTTTAAGTTTATTTGTCACTTCGTTTGCTAGATATAAAATGTTATGTTTGGATATGTGATTTGGTAATTTCGAAAAGTGTATGAACGACATTTCTTGATAAGAATCAGGAATGTTGCGGACGTGGAAAAATATGAGGTTACAGGGCTGTATCTGTGAATTTTGAGGTTACAACGAAGGTTACATCGTGAATTTCGAGGTTATGTCTGTGAGCCCTGAGGTTACATTTATGAAACCTGAGGTCATATCTGTGATCTTTGAGGTTACATCTCTAAATTCTAGCCCTTCGTCTGTAACATTTGAAGAAGTTTTCAGTGTTTTGCTACCGTCCGTGTAGAATTGTGATGATTTTTTCATTTCTGACGATTTAAAATAGCAGGAAATTTTTCTGGGTTTCGGAGGAAATTACTGCCTCCGTCTTCAGAGAATATGGAAGAAGTAGGCTTCTCGGAAGAAACTCCTCTTCTGCTCCACTTATTTAGAACGCGGAGTAACACGCCAAAAATCTTCAAAAGTTAATAATTAGAACGGCGCAGTAATGTCCATAAATTTATCACTAAGGTGCGTAGAAACAGACTTATTGTGAATTATATGAGTGGTGCAGGTGCAGTCTTACTGGTCATGTTCGTGAGAATAATTACTAACCACATCCTAAAGAGTTAGGTAGATTGGAGTTACATCTCCACGCATTCTTGACGTCAGTACTAGAATAAAGTGTCAATTTCACGTTCCGCCCGTCTTATACTCCGAGAAAGAGACTATGCAAAGCTTTGTTCCTTAAAATTCAAGAAAACTAAAATATAATTACACAACAATCAAGTCCCACACTTGCGCTATGAGGGGGGGGTGGGGGGAGTGGAGACACATCTCTAACATACTGCTTTCACGCCTCCAGCAAGATGGAATGTGAGCGGGAATCGATAAATTGTGTTTCCTTCCCGCATAGGCAGCGTGCTTCACCGTGTAAGGTGCGGGTCCAGTACACAAGTCCGCCAGCAACGCATCTCCTTTTGTTGGATTTTCACCACCTCTTGTTAGTACAGTGCCGAGTGACGACACAACTTGTCTCCATCTAACAAGCCCCTTTGTAAATGCGTATCAAGTTGCCAGGCTCTGTATAGCGACTTCCACCATTCTTCATCGGCCGACTTCCTTTCTCTTAGCAACTTGTATACATTGTATTAGCTAAGAGAGTCATAGTTGCTAAGCTATTCAAGAAATCGCTCTCCTTTTATGTAACCTAAAAGTTCATTACCTTGTTCACAAAAGTCCATCACTGGTTTCTCTTCTTCTTCTTCAATGGCTCGACAGCCTTATATGGGCCTGGGCCTCCTCGTTTCGTCGAGGTTTCATGATCACACACATTTGAGACACACCACACTCGGTAGGACTCCTCTGGACGAGGGATCAGCCCGTCGCAGAAACCCCTACTGACAAACACACTGACACCATGCCCGTGATTTTTTTTTTTTTTTTTTTTTTAATTCTGTTCCCTTTGATCCTTGTACGTGAAGTCTTTGTCCTGCATACGTTCATGCTATCGTCCAACATCACACAACACAACATCCATGCCCCCGGTGGGATTCGAACCCACGATCCCAGTAAGCGAGCGGCCGAAGACCCACGCCTTAGACCGCCGGCCACTGGGATCGGCACACTGGTTTCTACCCTGAACTAAATGTATGCAGTTCACACTTTTATTAACTTGTTCCTTCAGACTTCAGTTGCAGCGTACCGTTTTGTGTCTCACACAAATACAAATGCCGAAACGTCTTAACATATTGGCTAATACTCTTTAAATAGTGTATTTTATAGGCGCAATGCATAGACGTGGTAAGATATTGGTGTTCCTTTGATGTCAATTTTAATATTATCCCTATACACATACGTTTTCTTTGTAGTATTTTTCCTTCAGAATGTCCAGTGTGCGTGTAGTCGCATCTGCGTTTCGTGTTGCATATTGGACGCCTCTTACTCTTCTTTCTTTGATCACATTTAATAGGCCTCTATGCCTGCTTGACTACAAGAGTACGAATTATGAAGCTTCTCATATTGCAGTTTTGTCCAGCCCACTGTTAGTTCCTCTTTTACAGAACAAAATATTTTCCCCCGTTTTTTAAAACTTGATCTCTTGTTTTTGCTATAGTGCGTGAGACCAAGATTCACACCCACAGGCATACTAAGTTGAATTCGAATTATTTATTTTGTGTCTCTCAGTTGCAAATGAGATATGGATTACATAAGAAACTTTATTAAAGCTGAACTTTATAATGAGTATACCTATAAATATGTGTATCTGCAGTTCTGACTGTACAGTAGGCCTGTAGAGAACCTTCCTTATTATAATAATAATAATTATCTTGAGAGAGTTTGGCGGTTTGAAAATTATAGCTCTCTCCCTCTACCCGTCCCACCTCTGCAAGTGATATAGCCGTGAATATAACGAAGTTGGTGTAAGTACTGGCTGTCTGAGCTGAAGTTTTGTGGATTCCGATACCGAGTTTTGATTCCCCTTCTTCGTTCTACTATTATGTCTTAAGTTGGAGTTGAAAATGAAAATGAGTAAGACGAGAGAGAGAGAGAGAGAGAGAGAGACGGTTAGAGGTGATGTTCTGAAAACAGCCTGGCTTAGCTATATGCTTGGCTGCGTATCTCATTCCTACTTGTTTTTAGCTTCTGTGTTGCATTTATGAGTTATAGTCTAAGTAAAGGAAGTGTTGAAGTTTTCACAGCTGGCTTCGGTTACTTTCTGCTTATAATGTTGCAGTCCAAAATGGGCCTTGAACCAGCACCTTACTAACAAATCATGTGTCCCGATTCCCCCATTCTTCTCATCTCTATAATATTGTGACATTCTAACCGAAATGAGATATTTTGTGTTGCAAAGGCAGACTGGCCCATTGGGCCTCTGTCACATGTTATGGGTAGAATCGAGTGACGCCGAGCTTTTAGCTTTGCGGCATATTCAGTATATCAGACTCGGAAGTCGACAGAACTCGATTCGATTGCTTTTTTTACAGTTTATCGCGCCCGATTATTTTTTAAGAAATCTCGCTTGCGAAGATTTGAGGTTCTGACAGTTAGCCTTGTTACGCAGGGAAGGTCCAGGCGAAAAGCTCGTCTGCAATGTCTGTAATTATTTTACAGTTGGCACGGCGTCGTATTGCAGAAGATTTGAATCGCCAGGTACCTGCTTTCAGTCTTTTCCGCAGTGCAGACTACCCTGTCGGGGTTGTGTCCTCATTTATTTCAGACACATAAAATAGTACCTTCACAAACAGACATAGGGTACTATTAGAGTGATAAGTCGAGAATAGTACGAGGAGGCCAACATGCAACATGAGTCGGAGATGTGGTAAATGCACGCCGAATGTTAGTCTTAAATTCCGAAGAAAGTGACCGCTAAGGACACCTAAACGTAGATGGAAACATAATATTAAAATCGGCATTCAAAGGACACTTTTATTATTTCGTTGTATATAGCTATGACGCCAACTATTCAAAGCATGTGCGTCAATACAGTTCCACGTTCCGGCTTTCGTATTTGTACTTGTGCGAGGCACACAACAGTGTGTTGCAATAGAAGTTTAAGTCTTCCTATGTATTTGCCACCTTAATGCAGTTTTCCTTAAATAATCTCATGACTTGATACAGTTTCCTAAAATGCCTTAACGTTTACCCGTTAATATTTATTCTCACCTGCAAATAACAACAGAACATCTGGCTATGTGTGTGGATTTGACGTAATGTACGACAGTTACCACTTCCGCTGGGTCACAAATTTCTTTTAAGTTTCAACAGACCCTCGATAAATCTTTATTTCTTAGTGGGCCTCAAAATACGTGAAAGGAGCGTTAAGATAATTGTCATGTTTACAAGCCCTTTTTTTGTGTGTGGTGAAGGGCCCCGCAGCAGATGCTAGGACGCACCGCAGCCTTAAGGCTTATTGTGCAACCCTGTGATGAAGATGAAGAGAAAGGTGATCAGTTTTTTTCATTTTTCCAAGTAATGGAGCACCGGTGGAATGAAATTGACAGGAAAAAGCCTGCCCCAGTGCCAATTTGTCTACCACAAATCCCACTTGGACTGACGCGGGATCGAACCCGAGCCCCCGTGGTAGGAGGCCGGTGACTAACCGCCAGTGTTTCCCTTTTTCTATTAACTAGCTTCGTTTAAAAGATCTTAATGACTGAAGTGCAAATATTTTGTCTAATTTGTGAAAGTGTATCAGTTCGTCGCGTTCATCTGAAGTGTGTTATTTGTCCTGTATATTCTGAAACTGCCAAACAGTTCGATGTGTGACCTAAGTAGGTCTCTGAAGAATGACGTGCACCTACATTACATAACGAAGTTCAGTTCCGACATCACAGACGATAAACAACTGCTGCATTACAAAGACCAAGCAGTTAGTTCTGTTTAAGGGAATAACAAGGAGTTGTCAGCACAGGCTACCTTCTTATTACATAGACTAGTTGGTTCCAAACCTCAGGTCGCAACCCAATCAGGGTCGCGGGGGGTCTGACGTAGAGTCGCGAGAGGGTTTTGTGGAGAAATCGATAATTATATCCAAGTTCAAACAGAATGATGGAGAAAATATACTTATTGATTTGTCTAACCAGCACATGTATGATTTTTAAATAAAGATTTGTTTCTTGCATATTTTGTGTACTTAATATTGTCCCAAAAATATTGGATTGGACAAACAACATTAAAAATTTAATATTTTTTAATAAGTGGCAATGTTATGTAGTGTTCAAGAAAATGCATTAACATTAGTTCATTTATAGTAAATATCACTGACTATTGCCGTTTCCAAGGTAGGGTCGCAGGTCACATACCATTCGCTACTTTAGGGTCACACACTTATAAGATTTGGAACGGCTGACATAGAGTTTCATTTATACGCCTTTATCATTGCTATTGTTTTATTTTGATGGAAAATGTGCTACTTATATACTTGTTCTGTGTCCGTTAAATTTGTTGGACTTAACCTAAAATTCTCATTGTAATAATTTTATAATTGTTAACTCTCAAACAGTAGTTAATACGCTGTGTGTAGTCATATTTATAAGCAATCTCCTTACCGGATCTTACGTGCGTTGATCCAGTCGTTCATTAATTAAGGCAGCCAAACCGACAGCTAAACAGAATGTTCTCACTATACAAATATTACCCTAACTAAAGCGCCGTATTTTCTCAGTGTCCAATCACCATACCTCTTTCCTGGACCTAACCGTAAGTGGCGTTCGCGCTTCATAATTTCGAATTTCCACGATTGTAGGAAATTAAAATCTGTGACGTTGCGATGTCTTATAATGGCACAACCATGTTCCATGAAAATTCGGTCAGCTGATTCAGACAGCATTGTGATCTCACAATCTTACTTCTCTTTCTGTTGCAAATGAAAGTAGGCTAAAAATTCGATGTATCCGTTTCCTTTTCCACGAAACAAATAGTCCTTTCTGTGTTACTACATTCATGAAATGTAAGAAAACGTAAAATTAGCCATTGTAGGTCTACCACTCCTTAACTAGTTGTCAACCCTGTTATGTAGATGTCTGAGGAGAAGCGTAGTCCTGGAGGAGTAGTGATAAGGACAAGATAGATAGGGCAATGCCAAGTGGCTAATATGGAAACTTAGTCACACTCTCTCTTTCGCAGCGAATTGTACTTATGTGTAATACCTCTTGGGGGAACAGCGATTTCTCTTCAGCACACCGAACTTCATTTCTCCATAACCGTTGTTCTTAATGCGGTAGTTACGACAGGGAGTCATACCCTCAGATTAAGCAATTTTATCTTGTACAGATGTATGATTAGTAGCTTGCGCATATTTAGGGCACGAAAGGAAGTCGTAAACTTAAGGAGTTGAAAGTGCTTGTGCCCTTATGTAATTTAATACATATTCTGTATCTTTAAAATGTTGTCTGCAGATTTGTGTGAGATTATTTATGATCTGTTTGATTCAGAGACAGTGGCAATTTACAATTTGCACAACGATTTATTTTATGGTTTGTTGTAGGCAATGTCAGTATCTCAGTAGTCTCGAATGGTACGAGGATTAGTGATGATTTCATTGGAAAGGACTTTAGAGGAAGCTGAGGTATGTAAACTGTGTGTACACCGTGAAGGCATAGAGGGAATTGCAGCTCCAGGCATTCCGAATATCAGCAGTGCATGGGAACGACTGGTTAGCTTTACTCCGTGGTCTCTTACACCACTGGGAATGCCTTCGGTATATATTGAATAGGAGACTGGGTGGGCAATAGAGTCGGTTCGGATGATTTGGAGAAGACATTAATACTTTCCTCTGCTAGAAATCGAACCATAATTCCTCGGACGTCCACCAATGTCCTAGTCACTATACCGACCGAGCTATCCATGGCTAATTTCACATAAAATTCCTAGTATTTTCCTGGCGGGAGTGAGGGAAACGATGAGAAACCACAGTCACGTAGCAGGTCTCCGGCCCTACGTTTGCACCCGGGACATCCCTAATAGGAGCGGCAGTGCCACACTCTTCACACCTTTCACCACACGAAGGATGATAAATAATTGGACAGTTGTGTTGTGTTTTTATAAAATATCTCGGTAACTGCAGCTGGAATTATAACAGGATTACATCGACAAAGTCCCCATCATCTTGTATAATGGCCTTCAGCGCGAGTGTCACATACCTTACGGACGTCCTACATCAGTCACATGATTACAGCTGCTGCGTAAGCAGACCAATAGTGGCACCTCCACCGCTCTGACTGCAGGTACGCACTCATCCACGCGCAAACGTCTTCACTCATAGGCTTGCTAATATTACCTGTTATAATTGAGTATACAATTATAGTTTCATACAGACAACGGGATGTCTGTCGTAAAAAGAAATAATGTTGCCTGAGCCTGAAGCTGGAGACTTTGTGGAATTAATCCTGGTCTACATACTGATCGCCTTCTTATTAGTAACTTTCCAGTTACTGGATGTAGCTCCTTTATACTATCTACTAGCCGATCCCAGTGGCCACACGGTCTAAGGCGTGGGCCTACGGCCGCTAGCTTGCTGAGATTGTGGGCTCGAATCCCGCCGGGGGCATGGATGTCTGTCTTGTGAGTGTTGTGTGTTGTCAGGAAGAGTTCTCTGCGACGGGCCGATCGCTCGTCAAGGGGAGTCCTACCGATTGTGGTGTATCTGAGTGTGATCGCGGAACCTCATAGAGGAGGCCGAGGCCCACTAGAGGCTTTCGAGACTTGAAAAAATGATACTGTCTACTGAAAGTCTCCATTCAGTATGTATTTGGCTGGCTATTATGTAATATCCCTATTGTCTGCTAAATATTTGTATTGAATTACCTGTTCCTACATTTTTAAATAGGCTGCTAGTTTCCAGTATATGTAATTTATGTATCTTTTCCTTGAAAGGAAAGCATCACACCGCTCAAATATCCTAAACAGCCACTCAAATAATTGTTATAGAAATACGAAGAGAGTTTATTGTCTTGTAGGATGTGGCGCCTTGTGGTCCGTTAGAACTTGTACCGAAGTTCTGAAGGAACTTACTGAATGCCTTCATCTTCAGCTCTTCTATCCTGATAATAGGGGCAGCGTGTTTCTACAAGTCGTGGGTGGTACATTTCTAATAGACTGCACGGCTTCACGTCTCAGAATACAGTAGTCTTCACTGTCACAGCGGTGAGAAACTCAATCTCTCGTCGTCAATACGCGTGTTTTGGAAATCAGAGGGGGAGGCAACAAATTTTGAAGTGAACAAGCAATCGCAGAAGTTCAACTCAGAAGTTTCTGCTGGTGATTAGAAGTGGTAAAGACTCTAACTTGAAAGCTGCATACAACCCATCTCCCATTAGCTTTCTACAAACTAACGGGAATGCTTTGCCCGTTTTCCTTTTCACCCACCTGGCCACCGACCCATGTACTCGGATCTACCTACGTACTTCATATACACCAACTCGCTGATTGACCTTTCCAGCTACATAACTGAGTTCTTTTTTTGGGTGATGTAGCCTATAATGCTGTTTCTAGGAATTCAAATGTGACCTGCGTAGTGAGATTTCATTTTTATTTGGTTAAAAAAATTTCACTGCTTCTCAGCAGTTATTCCTCCCATACAAATGACTGTAGAAAAAAGAGATACTGTATGAAGGTTTCATAAATCCTTCTTTGAAAACTATTTTCTCTGTATGGGAAAGAGTGCTTTCGAGAGAAGAGTATTCATTAGTTCGTTATCTCTGAGCCGTCTTCATATCTTCTTATTTGAACAGAGCTTAGTTTTTTCCCCGATTTCTATGTCTGCCGTTTTCTTTGTAGTCCTCAACAAAGTACCTCACGTATGTATATTTATATGTATGTATATAGTCTAAGCCTTTACTTTATGTCTTGAATTTTTACAATTGTACTTATTTCCGTAGAGTTTTGAATAAAATTGTGTTTGTTGATGACGCAGGACTTATCTTCATTTCAATATTTTCTTCCTCATATGAACTAGCTATTATTTTTTCCCTATTACCACATAATGTGGCTTCTTTTTCTTTTATTTCCTTCTCGAGAATGATAAAGGAAATATCTGGATGATAACGATAAAAGAAGACTTGTAACTTTTTGTATGTTATTCTGAATGAAGCATTTTTCGTACACAATAATTCTGATTTGATGCTCATAAATTTTTTCTCCCATTGTCCCTGTCTCATGGATTTTTTACTATTATTCTCTTTACGTCGCAAAAATATATCTCCTTTTTCTGTACGTAAATTGTCGAAGTTTTTTCTCTGTCAAACAAGAAGGACACACCGTATAGCGGTACAGTCTGTGTCATTCTATGTGTAAATTCTACACACTGGAAGAAGAAAATCTAGTTTGAATGTACCTCTTTCGTAAGATAAATAAGTATACGAAGACCTTAAAGTAGAGATGGAAATTTGAAAAATTTAGCCTCTTTTGAAGTATGATGTGTCGATCATATTTTTGTTTGTAATTTTAATTTGCAGTCATTATTTTTGTTGTCGTATTACTGCTGCTGCTTTCTGTCCTGTCTGATGTCTCTGATTTTCCATCAGTCATTTCAGACAAATGCCGGAATGTCGAGCCTACGCCGAATTAGATAGTCCATGGCGTTCCTGCTGCATCTTTTCCAATCATACAGTTATCATCCTACTGTTAGATGCTAAATAGCCCGACGCTGCCCTACTGGCGCTCATTAAGTGAAACACAAGTAAGAATGCATGTTGTTCTCCAATCTGAGCCAGTATCTCTCACGCGATCTCTTACATGAATGGTTCGTGACTGAATGTGTGCATTATTATCAAATTTACTGTACTATGAAGTAGGGTAAATTGTGTGCATTACTATCACATTTACTACCCTATGAAATAGGGTAAATTGTGTGCATTACTATTACATTTACTACCCTATGAAATAAGATAAATTGTATGCATTACTATCACACTTACTACCCGATAAAATAGGGTAAATTGTGTGAATTACTATCACACTTACTGCCCGATAAAATAGGGTAAACTGTGTGCATTACTATGACACTTACTGCCCTGTGAAGTAAGGTGAAGTGTTGCGCGCGTTATCATCAATTTTACTACTCTTATCAAGTAGGGTAAATTTGTCTTTCTAATGAAAATATTTCAGAAGAGAAATGCATTGTTTCTTTCGGATAGGACAGAATTCCGTGTTGGCGGTAACGTAGTTCTCCTGCCTATCTTGTAACTTCTTCCCCTTCTAATACAGTCTCCCCTTGCGCCCTCATCCACTCTATCAGGGACAATTTTAGAAAACTTTAATGAGGTACAGGAAAGCGTAGGAGGACGGAGGAACGGCGTCTGTGCTTGTCGCAGAATTCCTCCCACCCCACTCAGTCCTCTACATTTTCTGTTACTGAATGTGAACCAGTCTTGTCCTCTTTTCTACTTCTGTGACTGGGATAAAATATTAGAATGAGCGAGGATTCTCGGCCATGCGTGGGATTCATCCCCCAGGTTTTTACATATAGCGACGGAGCCTTGCAGCCGGGCGTGTCATCTCGCTTTTCCAGTTCTGTTCCGTGTGTGTTTATGGATAACTGTGCATGGCCTACTTCCCTTCGTCTTAGTTTCTGGTTTTCCTGTCACTCCATCATTCGTTCAAGCGGCCATCACAAGCTTTTCGATAACAGTGTCTCATAAGTTGAAATATTTAAACAATCAATCTGTATTGATTTCAGGCTTCCGCCACGATTTTGATGAGATCTGCGCTCTTCTGGGATAATACGCGGCGTCGTGTGGTAATTATTTAACGACGTTTCGAGCCAACGTTTCGGTCCCATCTTCACGGGTCAAGAGTCCGTGTAGGAAAGAAAGTCAGCAACCTATAACGTAGATCCTATATGGGAAGGTGCGCTCGGGGTAGCAATCGGTAGGCGTGATGACAGCCAATAGGGTAGAACCAGGGTGAGAGAGGGGTGGATAGACATAACATAAAGGAGCTAGGGGTACCGAGAATGCAATCAGCAAAGACAGCTGGAAAACATAGTTACTTTGCAGGTTTGTTTTTAATTTGAGTAAATGTTCGGAACGACCTTTAGACCTAAGAAGAATGAACTGATTATTTTTAAGAATATTGGGTACATAACAATTGAATTCGAAATGTGTAGCCTCCATGTGTCCTAGTAAAAATTTATTTTTATGATAGGAAAGTCAAAAAAGTTACGATGACATGAAACTGTGGCAAGAACGTTGCTGGGGAAACCAAAAAATCCCATTTCGAAGATTTGAGAATAAAAGATGGAGATAATATTAAGCTGACTCTTATGAGTAGGCCTATAGGACGTGAGACTGTGGCGTAGGGAGGCGAAGTAGGGATAAGGCAATGACCTTGTTTGGTATTATCCGTGCTGAAACTTCAGGTTTAGTTACCAAAGCGCTGTATGTTATAGTTGTGCTTCTTAACAGATTTGTCTTCAACACGGTGCATGTACTAGAAGGCTACAAACTGCATCAGCTAACAGAATGATACTGCATGAGTTTCTTTTATTGCGCAGTAGTTGCTGCGTGGATGAACACTTCCTGTGAAGGTAAAATGTAGGCGTATGCTATTCATAACAGAAATTTAGAACTTTTTATATACCTGTTCCGAGATATGTGACGGAGTAAAAATAAGAAAACTGTAGCCGAATACCTGAGGGTCGGTCAAAAAATGTGTTACAATGCTTATATGTTGGTTTGTTGATCCTCAAATCTAAAAAGGGCAATTCATGTTTAACTGCAGTGTCGTCCTACTACTTTCCCACACAGTCCGCCAGCGTTTAACCTGCTGTGGACGATCTTTTCTGTTCCCAATTCATGGAAGTCCTCCTGTGTTATCAGCCATCGTGTCACCGCGGCTTTCAAATCGAGATCGTTTTTGAATCTGTGGCCTCAAAAATTTTACTTCTGCGCTGGAAAAACATATTAATGTCTCGGTGAGGAATTCAGTCTACTTTTCTTCAGTTGCGATGTTCTGTTGCGTATAAACTTATTTTCTGTGGGACTCTCGTAAAAGGAAGGGAATAAAAAAGGTAAGAAGTAAACGAGAATGAACAAAAAAAGAATGTAATAGAAAGAACGAAAGAGGTACAATAACATAAAAAATAGAAAAAGTTTATTAGTTTTGTTGCTTTAATTATCAAGTACGAAATGATAATAACGGCTCAATTACGGAAACTACGGAAGACTGTTGGTACGTATCACATTGTTGCTCCGAACCCCGGCTAGCCCGGAGCAACTGGAAGAGGACCATTGACTGGTCAAAAGGATGACGGACTGGCCAGCCTCTACATCGAAGTTCTGCTTGTGTACGGACTCTTCTTCCCCGCCCCTTTGCCCCCATCCCAGATCGGCACTGATCTGACGGAATTTACCCCAACCCGTAGAGTTCCTTTTATACTACCCAGGGCCAAATTCGCCCCCAATATGCTCCGTCCCTCCAACACTACAGCCTCTGCATACTGTTCCTTTCAACATACCCTCGCAACTTTGTATTCACATGCACTGCCGCTACTCAGAACTTTTCTTCTCTGCGCGATACGAAATACGTTTCTGGTGTGCTAGATCAGCGAACAAAGCTCAGTTCTTCTTTCTGATTCGCGTCTCGCAAATTGATTTTGTGAGTAATTAAAATTGGTTCTAATTATGAATTAACTTTCGTGTAAGTGCAGTCGAAGAAAAGAATTGAAAATAATGTACAGTGAGATGTTACAAAAAGAAGAGTACATCAAATGAAATGTTAGGAAGTTTTAGTTATGATGCAAAATTTCTGTGTCGAAAGACAACTTCGTGTATATTATTTTGAGGAAATACTCGCGGAACTGTATGTACAATGTTCATGTGCTTCAGACTCGTAGCTGAGCCACTTTCCCCCTTTTATTTGCTTTTTTTTCCAGTTAGTAAGAAACGAAATAAGAAGAGCGCGGATAAAGCAACGTAACGAGAAGACGGTAATCTGTGTCCATCATGTATTGATACTAGGGTCATCAAATGACAAGGAACGTAATGAATGTTGCAGGCTCCATCGGGTTTTTAATGTATATATGGCTTCTATTAATGGGCTTTTGTGCACGTGCTGATCCACTTAAGGTCTTCGTAAAATTGAGGAAATTATCTACCAGCTAACTCAGTACTTATAAAGGAGGACTATGCTTTATACAGTTGCGAATGTATGTATTAATATATTTTTCGGACATTAGTAACCGAAATTTATTCATGCGTATTCTCTTGCGATAAAAATACACCGAATTCGATCTATGGCTACAGTATTCTATAAAGGTAAACAGAAAGTCGAATATATAATCCACTCTTTGTTTCCCTTTCTTTGTTACCGCAGAAATATTATTTGTTACATTTAGAAGTGACGGAGGACTTGAAACAAATTTTTGACTACTAATAAACCAGACGATAGTCTTTTTATTTTTATGCACTTTTATCTCAAGCGTTGTCATACATTATTAGTGCGAAGGCAGAATTCTGCGACGCTGAAGCAAATCAGTCCTGCCACACGCACGTAATCTCCGCTGCTACAAATCTGTAAAACCAGATGTGTCGTTGTGTGTATCATCTCCTTCTCGCATTATTCGGTTTCAGCTTTAGCAATAAATACGTATATCCGTGAACGTACAGGGACATTATTCAGTTTCCTCCAGTCCCCACCGTATTTCTGTCAGAGCAAGAGACGGCGACCTAATCCCATTTATATATGCGGACACAGTCATAGGCTATTGAGTGCTTCCTGTATCAGACTTACAAGAGACCTGTGTAGCAGTAAAGATGTAAGCAGCGTGTGCTGGAAGATTGTCTGGAGAATTTTCAGAAAAGGGATTTCCGGGAATGCTTGTTGTGCAACATTTAGGCCTAAGCTCCCGCATTCGATAAAAGCGATAGCCGTATTCTCATGCGAGATCTGATTCCTGTGTAGCGCTGTATTGGAGAACTTGATAAGTGTCTTTGTGGTTAGCCTTGACTGTATCCAGGTAACTGCATAACGCAGCGATTTTTGAGCAATTGGTATTTGCTCAGCTCCTCTGTAAATTCGTTCCTTTTATTGAACCAGAAGTTTCATTACCGTATTCACAACAGCCCGCCATTGAAACCGGTGCTGTGCAGGCTGATTAAGTCCCCGCGCCCCCCCCCCCACCACCAGATTTGTTTATTGTGTTTATAAGATACATTTGAATTTCGTCCTTCCATCTAATACTCTGAATTTGTTTTCTCCCATGAGGTGTTCCGACCTCAATTTTGTGTCTAATTTACACTTCTAAATTCGTGCTACATGTATACCATATCGCCCTATGTTCCTTTTTTTTACGTTGTCGCTGATAACATTGGCCTATTGGATAAGGAAGAACTGCATACCTGTTATGAAGTCCCTCGTTATTCGGTTTGCTTCTTCCTCCTGTCACCTCACATCTCATAGACATAAGTATTGCCAGCACTTTGTTCCCAAGCCTGTTCTGTACTTTATTTCCTTAGCACAAGACAACAGAGTTTCAAGACCATAAAAACAGCACGGTAAAAGTCTAGTTCTGTATAAGCTGTTTAATTTCGTAGGCTATCGTGAAAGATGCAGGACGCAGTAGGCCATTAGTAAGAATTTATGCAACTTAAACTGTTATTTTTATCATAAATATTGCCATGCTGCTGTTGGATGCTAAATTGTTCGGACTTCAGTGGTATTTATTTATGTGCATGATTTATATATGTGACTGTACTTTCCAAAAATTTCTTTTGCATAGCGCCTATTTTTTAATATGTTTGGGCCTACGTATCGAAACTAAATTACGACTGTTTTTCTGAAAAATACCTCCCCCTCACTAAATAAAATTTCTAAAGTACATCTCTTAATGAAGCTTATTCAGGTTCTATCAGACAAATGTACACTTTTATTTTCTATTATTCAATATATATATATATATATATATATATATATATATATATCCATTGAAGATGGTCCAACATTTAAAAATAAACACCAACAAAATGCACAACTTTCAAGGCGCAGACCAGCTCCTTATATCATGAAACTATCCAACGCGTTTCGGCTCTTTGCGAGCCATCATCAGGGATCCTTTCTTTTATAAAAGTGCTTCACAAATGCAGCATCTGTTTGATTATTTAAAAAAATAATGAAATAAATAATGAAAATGCACGGTGAATTAAGATTAAAGATGGTCCAACATGTTTCGAATGTTATATGAGGTTCATCTTTAGGGACATCTTTTTTAAATTACACCAGCCATTCTGCAAAGTTACATGTTAGGTTGTACACTTTAAAATGTTGTCTTAAGTCGTAATACATTAAAAGCAGCGACCCAATTTAGAATAAAAAAACCACAAGACAACAAAGACAACATTTTAAAGTGTATAACCTAACATGTAACTTTGAAGAAGGGCTGGTGTAATTTAAAAAAGATGTCCCTGAAGATGAACCTCATATAAGGTTTGAAACATGTTGGACTATCTTCAATTAAATATATGTATTGAATAATAGAAACTAAAAGTGTACATTTGTCGGATAGAACCTGAATAATAAAAAAAATGTACGGTATGAATAACAGAAAAAAAAAAACTTAATGAAACTCTCAGATGGTGAAAATTCGGTAGAGTTCTTCTTGCCTTTTGTCTAGGTCTGATCTTATTTACCGGAAACGTAACGTTAACTTGAACCAGAAACTTCATATCACCGACGTCTCGCCAATAGGTTGATGTAGATTTATTTATTATTTATTTATTTATTTGTTTATTTTTAATCTGGAAGTACTGGGTTGGAAACTCTGTCGGGTTTCAGAATGTCCTGGCTATTGCGTGCTTCCATCCAGTCTCTTTAGACAAATATTCTGACCTTTCCTTCAAACTTAACACTTATGGCTCAGTTAAAGTCATCCTCATTTAGTATTCATGAACGCTCCTTATGTTACCGCAACAAGTATCCTAAGAATCAGACGGTCAGTCCACTGATGTTCCAGGTTGTGGATCGCCATAGACTACCAATCAGGATTTGTAATAGGCGCAACATCGGTTAAACTGCCTCTGAACACTGTAATGCCTCACTGTTAATTACACTCCTCTTTTCAGCATGCCACTAATAAATGTGACACCAAAACGCTAGTAGTGGAGAGGACACATGAAAAAGTTGTGCATTTGTGATATTGAAAATGTATGTCAAATACATTTACACACGTGATATGAACAAAGTACATGGATTGTTCAGTGTACTCTTTTGCTTTGTACCGGTAGCTAGCAGTATCACATCGGCCTACCCATATTATACATTAATACATAGAGAGAACTTGCAATAATGTCTAACACAAGAGGCTGTAGGCAGCTTTTTGTTAGCATTTGGCGGCGCGATGATTTAGATGCATTCATGTTCATACAGCCATGATTGAACCACAGGTTTGACATATTATAATAACACATCGCCATCATCCTCAATACGTGTTCCCATTTATGTATGTTTAATGTACTTTATTGTGACCAATATGTGGCCGTAAATCAAATGTAGAATTCCTCGCTGTCGCATATGTTACAACACGGTGACTGCGTGTCGACGTTACGGGGGTACTTAGGCTATAGGATGGTCATCGTTCGAGTGGATGCAGCAGGCTTAACCTAAACCACGTTCAGAATAGCTTGTGACATCCGAAACTGTCAATAGGCCAGTAATAAGCATATATACATACTTATTCCTGTATTAAAATCGGCTAACTGTTCCTTGCATTTAGCTTTGGAATTTTGGATCCTTTGACGTGAAACTGGTAACCTAGTGGGACATATTAACGAGACTGTTTATCGAGTTTATAACACAAGGCCATTTCCACAGCGATTCTACAAATTACAAATCGGCTAACATCGTACAAAATTAGCTAAATACAATGCCCGCGAAGAGATTGGCTACAGGAGGTATAAGGCTATCGGAGCGGTGTTCATGAGCATTTCTGTCTTTGGGACTTCACGCCGTGTATATTCGTATGCTAATCATCAGGATAATACTAGACTGCTCTGAAACAGAAGGCACTAAGTTCCTCCACCATGTTGGTGCCTATATCCCAATCTGCAAGGCGTCATATTTTAGAAGAACGAAGTCTTCTTTGTGTTTGTAGGCCTATGCTACGTTGTGCCGCGTTTTAGAAACCTTGCAATAGGTACACAGCACGTTTTTCCCTGTGAAAATAGACATACTTAAAAAGTTTTGTACACTTTTATCAAAAAATGAGAAACTTATAGAAGAAAAGGAAGTAGAAGTCGAAAATAATGTCTTTACCTTGGCATAGGTGGACCGGACAGCTTAGTCATTATAGCGACTCGCTACGGGCTGGACGGTCCTGGGATCGAATCCTGGTGGTGGCGAGATTTTCCGCAACCATCCAGACAGGGCCTGGGACCACCCAGCCTCCTGTAAAATGGGTAACGGGTCTCCTTCCCGGGGGTAAAGCGGCCGGGGCGTGGCGTTGACAACCCACCCCCAATCTAACGCCGAGGTTAAAGAAAGAGTAAAGCTGTACCTCTACTCCCCTTCTCTGCCTTAGTGGTAGGTTATAGGGTGAACTTTATCTCTACATTACCTTATCTTGACATAGACCTCCTTTTTCTAAAAAAAAAAAAAAAAAGTCGGGGGGGGGGGAGGGGAGGGGGCATGCCAAGCAGTTATAACAACTGGCATGTACAAAGTACACCACCTACCGGTACATGTCGTACAAAATTACACCCTAAAAATTACAGATCGTTGCTTACAACATCCACAACACAAAAGTAGCCAGTTTTTCTGCTAGAATATAAGGTAAATGAGCCTCAGTTGTGGTTTCGGTATCCACTACAAAATAGGCCTATAGTGATAGCTCTAAGCATTAAACACAAAATGCATCTTGACTGTGTACCGACTCTAATCCTGTCCGTACAAAATACAAACTGTTTTAATCCACGTAACCATGCATCGGATGTTGTTTAAAAGAGATTCGTCTTGATAATGGCAAAACTTATGGTCGAAACATTTTGAGGGTGTTTTGGGAATCTGTTTAATTAGACACCTACACAACAAGCTGCGTGATAATTATGTTTATTTACATTTTATGTGACAATGAGCAGTTTCATACAGGCTATTCAAAAATGTCAAAGCCACAACAATTCTGAAAAAAATTACCCCCCCCTCAAAAAATTATTTTTGATTTTAACTGACCTTAGTGTATATAGGACGATGTACTCTTGTGTGATAGTAATAAATCAAAGTTAAACGCACAATAAACTTAAATTCGGGGAATGTTTACTGTCATTTAGATCAGAATATACTGGTTTCCCTATTCATACCTAAAATCTGAATTTTAAAACATTCAAAACTGCGGTTTAACAATTCAGTTTTCGTGAAACTATCAACACCTTACACACTGTTGCGTTTCGCACCAGCATACGCGTTTCAGCACCTTGTGTAATTATTTGTATTGTTTAACTGAGGCGTAATTCTCAACTCATCGTAATGTATTTTAATGGGTATACAAAATTTCGCTTTGGAAGAGGTTTGAACCTGTCGTAAGACAGGCAACAGAATGAGTGAATACAAAAACTGGTCCTTCAAACTTCCAGATCTTAATTTTTTTTGTAATTCTGAAATAATTTCTTATTACACAAGTCTACGAATATCTGATATATATAAAACACATAGTGTAGTAATTTTTTATTTTGGTTAAAGTTCTGTTTATAATTTTGGCCCTGTTTACATATATTAAAGCAAACGTATTTTATAATTTTTTACAGGCCCTCTGTTCTTTTGTCTCTAAAACACGTTTCCTTAAAACATATTTTTTATATCGCTGATAATTTCTATCTAACTGTATGAAAACTTTCTTATCGTTTGCCCTTTCCACTTTCACTGGTCCTCCAGCGTTCATAAACATTGCTTTTACTTTCGTTTGCTCCTTGTTTTTATCAGCTGATTGTTTCTTGTTATCTTTTCACTTCCATTTATTAATGGCTGTCGTATTTTTTTCGAAACTTTCCCGCCCTTGACCACCTGCTTGTGTTGGTTTTTGTCTAGACAAGCCCCTAACGACTCCAATACTAATTCTTTGCAATTTGTTTGTCTCGTCTCTGCCTTCTTCTAGGTGTATTCTTACTAGCTGTTAGAATATTCAACATTTACAAGAGTAGTTCAAAAAGTATATAAACTGATTTTGATTTATAAGAAAACGAAATTGCATAAAATTATTATTCGAAACTGATATTTTAACTGTTACTTTATGCCTTAGTGTAAAACTTGGTTTATCGCATTGAAGGAAGAACACAGATTGGTGGTGTTTGGCGGCAGGATGCTGAGGATAACATTTGGAGTAAAAAGAGAGAAAGGATGAAACGGAAGACTAGAGAATGCTTAATGGAAGCTCTATGATTTGTATATTAGCCTTCTAAGATATTGTTACGGTTTATTAATTCAAGTAAGATGAGATGTACGCAATTGTAGCACGCACGATGAAAGTTATAGAATCATACAAAGTTTCTCATCCGAAAAATCTGAGAAGATGAGGGCACTTTCGTCGCCTCAGCCTGCAAGGAAGGATGTACATAAGTATTGACACGGGTCTAGAAGAAATAGTGTGTGAGAGTGTGGATTGGATTTAACTCGGAGGTTACAGATTCCGTTGGCGTTCCGTTGTGCAGATGTTACGTCCTTACTGGTTATGTAAAATGCGGAAACTTCGCCGCCAGAGGAAACAGCATCAGCTTCTCCAGAACTGTATGGAAAAGGCTGGGCGTTTATCATGTTCTTACCACTCGATGAAACTGTTTCGGCAAATGCTGCATCATATGATGCCGAAACTTCATATCACTGGACGAGATAGGTTAATGGCAAGGCCTATTACTGGGCTGGCCCTATCATGTGTCATCATATGAGAGCAGCCTGTGGTGTTCGCGTTTCGGTGAGCCATCTCCAGTTTCTTTAGATAAATGTTTGATCACGCATGTGTGTTCTCTGCCCTCCGCTGTCAGTTTACACCCGTTTCAATTTGCAGAGACAAGAATGCATATGTGTCAAATTAAGGCAATTTTGAGCGTGAGTAAAATCAGTGGTGCAAGATACGTATATGCCTAAAGGTCTGTCTTCTCCTTTCTTTATACTCGACAGTATCTTAGTATTCATAATACGTAAACATTTATCTATTTATAGTATCAAATTCAGGTCTTCGTAAGCTTTATTCAGCATTATGCCTATAGAGCCCGCTTACAAATAACATGATATTATGTGCCGAAACATATATCATTCTGATAATAAAAACTAATAAGCGTATGGAAGTGTTTTATGATCCGGAATAACTCGATCGTTATAGCGAGTGATTACGACTTGACCGACCGTCATTCAAGTCCCAGCAGGTACAGAGATATTTCTCGTCACCACCGCTGCGTTTTTTTTATCTCGGGGTACATCCATCGTCGGTCACCGGAACGTCGCGGGTTCGATTCCCGATGGTGTCACTGGAATGTTTCATTGACACAATCCTTTCGGTCGCACTATGGCCCTGGGGTCGACTCAGCCTCTAACAGAAATGAGTACCAGGAATCCTTCCTGGGGGGTAAAGGCGGCCGGTGCGTAGGGCTGACAACCTTACCACCTTCATGTGCCGATTGTCTAAAAAAAGCTGGGAGCCTCAACTTCCTGGACCCCTAAGGGCCTGTCAAGGCCTGTAATGGGATTGCTTTACCTTTACATCCATCGTTTATCTGAATGGTTACCGGGACTCTTCCCACTTGAGTAAAGCGTGGGGAGCGTTAAGCTGACAGTTCATCTCTGTGCAGTTTTAGGAATACATGGATGTAACGCTTTATTTCCCCATGCTTTTAACATCTGATGTTTAACTGGGCAGTAAAACACTTTTACGTTACAGTTTTAAATTGATCGTTGTTTAATGAACTAAAAACAACCTAGAATTTGTAGTCAATATTTAGGTAATTTCGGCAGTGGCTTTGTGGTACATGTACCGTGACCTTAATTTGGGGATGTTACCTCGGCTTTTGACTAGAGCCCGTCCGTGTACTGATGCCGACCCTGAGCTGTCATTTCTGCAGTTACTGTGTCCACTTTGTAACTGCTTGTTTGCATGTGAAAGATAACACACAGTATTGATGACATGCTCTATATATTTTACTGAGTGAATGAGATAGGCCACTAATATTTGATGGTTAGTCTAATACATGACAGCGAGGATTTCTGCATGAGTGCTGCTGCTGTTTTGATTGGTTGCCTAGGAAACCGCGAGTGAGCACGCGTGTCTCTGTGCTTATGTGTTTGTGTGTTTGTTGGGCAATGCGGGGTAAAATCAGTTCTGTGTGTTATCATTTGCTGAGTGCCTCGTTGCTAGGGGTGATTCGTTGGGGTACAGCTTGTTATGGGCGTGCTCTACTGTCGTCTTCATGTGAGAAGGCCTTGTGTTTTCGTAAAGCTGTCACCAGTGCAGTTGAGCCGTCACACTGCGGGTTACGAGAAGAGTACTGGCGTGTGTCAGGATGCTGTGCGCATCAGTCTGTCTTGTCACCATTTGCAGAAAAAGGGAAAGAAATGTGCCACATTTTGAATTGTGAACAACATTCTTGGTATAAAAGAGGTTTTGAATAAGAGATTCTGGAGCATTCGACCGCAGATAGAAATAAAGAAGTGTGATATGGTCCTATGTAAGCATAATTATAGTCAGAAATAGAGAAAAATAGGCGAATACATTGATAAATGTTAGGAGGCTTGGAAATATTTTGTACAGAATAAAAAGGTAAAAGTTACCCTAGAACAGGCCATGAAGACATAGAAGGGGAGTATCGGCGCTAGATGGTGGTGGGTGATTAACGCCACGCTTCGGCCACTTTACCCCGGGAAAGGCCCCTTTACCCGTTGTCCAAGAGGCTGGGTGGCTCCAAGGGTCGGTCTGAACGGGTGCAGAAAATTTCGCCCCCACCGAGATTCGATCCCCGGACCGTCCGACCCGTAGCGAGTCGCTATACTGACTGAGCTATCGCAGCCCACGTCAAAAAATAAAGCGGCACGTCAATTATTGTAACAAATTGTTATTAAGATGAGAAGCTAAAGGAAATTAAAGTCATTTAATAAGCGTAGATAAATAAATGACCGAATATGACAGCAGGTGGAAAATGAAGAGTCCTAAGGAAGAAAATTTGCAAAGTAAGATACTTTGTTAATGATGCATATTTTAAATTAAAAATAAGTAAACTCTAAGCACTGAAAACGAACTTTACAAATTTAATTTTATCTAATAGCTTCACTTTTATTATGTGATATTATAATGTGAAATTAATTTTATTTGTTTATATCATGCGAGTAGAATGGTGTGCAGTGACCCCTGGCAGTCATTTACTCCCTGTCATTGTATTTACTTGAACAACACACTGAATAAAATCTACCTGTTTACTTACTCCTCTAAGCTAGGTGGCAGCAACAGATAAATATATGTAAAGTCTGAAATAGTACCACTGCTTTTCCTGCGCTATCAAATGGTCATTGACTGCATTATAAGATATCTTATATGATTATAAGAAGCAGTGTCATGGAGATGTTTCGTAACTGCTAGCTACACTGGGTAAACCTTCAGTTAAATTTGTTAGGTGGCAAGGATTTATTGAGTAAGTTAACATACTGTACATGCAAACGGACAGTAACATACTGTACAAGCAAACGGACAGTAACATACTGTACATGCAAACGGACAGTAAAATACTGTACATGCAAGCGGACAGTAACATACTGTACAAGCAAACGGACAGTAACATACTGTACATGCAAACGGACAGTAAAATACTGTACATGCAAACGGACAGTAACATACTGTACATGCAAACGGACAGTAACATACTGTACAAACAAACGGACAGTAACATACTGTACATGCAAACGGACAGTAACATACCGTAACATGCAAACGGACAGTAACATACTGTACATGCAAACGGACAGTAACATACTGTACATGCAAACGGACAGTAAAATACTGTACATGCAAACGGACAGTAACATACTGTACATGCAAACGGACAGTAACATACTGTACATGCAAACGGACAGTAACATACTGTACATGCAAACGGACAGTAACATACTGTACTTGCAAACGGACAGTAACATACTGTACATGCAAACGGACAGTAACATACTGTACTTGCAAACGGACAGTAACATACTGTACATGCAAACGGACAGTAACATACTGTACATGCAAACGGACAGTAACATACTGTACATGCATGTACAAGCGTCTTTGCATTAATACCGAGAGACGTTGAAATTACTTTGACCAAACAAGACACGTGTTTGTAAACGAGATATCACGATCGTAGTTCGGACAGGGCTGAAGCACCTTAACACCAAAGCTGTAGCACCTTAACACCAAAGCTGTAGCACCTTAACACCAAAGCTGAAGCACCTTAACACCAAATCTGAAGCACCTTAACACCAAAGCTGTAGCACATTAACACCAAAGCTGTAGCACCTTAACACCAAAGCTGAAGCACCTTAACACCAAAGCTGTAGCACCTTAACACCAAAGCTGTAGCACATTAACACCAAAGCTGTAGCACCTTAACACCAAAGCTGAAGCACCTTAACACCAAAGCTGTAGCAGCTGTGCTGTGGAAATTTAATAAGTGAAAGTTTTAAGTGGAAGCCTGTTATTCAGTCGAAGATCGCGTCCATGACGTCACTCGGTGAAACCAAGGTGAGCAACATAAACAACTGGGCCGTGCCATGGCTGAGGCGGTTAGTCGTCGGCCTTTCACCGCGGAGGCACGTTTTCGATCCCCGGTCAGTCTATGTGGGAGGGAACAAAGGGGCACTGGGACAGGTTTTTTCCCCCACTACTTCGGTTTTCCCCTGTAAGTTTCATTCCACCGGTGCTCCATTTCAAGGAAAAACGAAAAAACTTATCATCTTCATCATAATAAGCCTTAAAGCTTTGGAGCGTCCGTAGCATCTGCTGCGGGGCCCTTCTCCACAAAAAAGAAACATAAATAATTGTTACTCACGTCTGACGGTACGTGTTTTGAGTGCGAGAGTACCGTCTAATGAAACAAAGTATTCGAGCGAAGTCTGGTTTATCTGTATGTGGATCACCCTATGAACACTTGTTGTGTCCCCAGTGAGGCGTCTCTACTTTCATGTCTAATACGGCAGGCAGCTCTCCTTCTGCTGAACAATGGACAGTGTTCATTTGCGCGGGGTCTAGCAGCAACCTGAATAGGAAGCCGGGTCAGTGTAATTCGGCCATTGTTCCAGCACCCCTGCTACACGCTCTGCGCGAAGGGTTTATCTCCCTAACTAGCCTCTCTTAATAGGACACTCTCTAGACCCACAGCCGGGTAGCTTACGTCATTAATAGGCCTCACTTTTACATTTAACAAGCAGATCCATGTTCCGTTTGTCCGATATGAAACCCTGTTTCTTGTAGGCCCAATGGGCTACAGTCTGCTAGAATGACGCTGTTGGAATGAGGAGACAATGGAAATGTGTGAGCGGTCAGAACGCTAAGTTGTAGGCCTCGAGTGATCGTGTGTTGCTGATTTACTGTGCGTCATGTCCTGCAGAATGTTAACAAATACAAGTCGTGAAACCACAAATATCATTGCTCAACTGTCAGCATAAGGACAGTGTTACATGACATTTTTATCTTTTACCGATGCTTATATTAGCTTCAAACCAATGTCAATATGAATTTTTCAGCACGTACATTAAACGTGTTAATAATTCATTGTATGGGCTAAAGTGCAGGTAAAACTTTGCATTTACCTTCACATTAACTTGTTTATCTCTCATTCCCATGTAGTAAATACTGAGCTGATCGTTACTTCTGTGCAGTTGCCTGCCATTACCAGATGCGTGCAACTAAACAGCGATACAATAGTGTGTCTAGTCCATGATTTTGTTATCGTTACCGTGACTAGTAACATAAGATTATTCCTAGCTTCCACATCTCTTCCGTGCTCTGTCACTTCTACTGTCACTTTACTCTATAGGCATATTCGAGGATAAATCTGTCGTAGCAATCATTTAGAATTAAACCTTTAGTAAATGATACTTTCGTATTACGCCAGTTCCACAAGTCATTTATTGAAAGGCACTTTCTGATTCTGGTTTCACTATGATGCAGAATAGGCTATTTGCTATTGGGCCTGTTTCTAGCTTCTTCCAAAAAGTCAGATATATTTTCTAGCTCTCTCTGTGCATCATTTAAAAATAAAGGCTGCAAGCTTCTAAGTACACGTGACTGTTAGATCGTACAGAACGCTGTACCGTTGTTTTTATATCGTAGAAAAGAATTAGTGATTGTGTAGCGGATGTTTTAATGACATTGTTTGGTTTAGATGTTATTTTCAGTGCTATAGTGCCTGCAGTCTATTGATGTTAGTCGAGTAATTATTCTGGGTACCTAAGTGCTAAAGAAAGTATTCGAACCACCAACGAAAAAAAAAAAAGTCAAGAGGATGGAGAAACTGCGTGAGATGTCTTCATAACTTGTGAGACTTCATCACAAAAAGCCAGCATTATTAGGGTGATGAAATTAAAGGAGGTGAGATGGACGGCGAAAGTAGCCTGTCGGGTTGAGGTGGAAATGCATTGAAATTCGTAGTCAGGAAAGCTGAGGAGAAGATAGCTTTATTTAAAAATAGATGTTAGAAAACTTGGTGTGTGTGTGTGTGTGTGTGTAGACTGTGGCCCTTTTCAAATGACTCAGGGTAGGTTCCAGTGGGTGTTTTTATGGAGGAGATAATAACTTCTCTTTCCATAACGAGCGAATAACTGTTTGACAAATTTCTTAGACTCTCGTATTTTTTAAAGATGTATTTTCATAAAATTCTCACTGTTTCACATATGACATTCTTCCATTTCAGGTAAGTAGTACGCCAGTCCTTCCGCTGCTATATTCACAACAACTCCGTAAGTAGAAGCTTAAATATTATGTATATTACTCAGCCTGGCGTCGACTTCCAGCCCCTCTATCCAACCATACGTTAACCATAGCCGGGGGTGGGGGGGGGGGGGGTGGGGACAAGAAGATTAATTTTGTTGTCGTTATAATGAGACCCAAAATAAAAGTTTTGTGATGCATTGAAGTGGCCAGCAATATCGAAAATGTGTTGAACATTATTGGATTACAATGACCGTCAAATGCATTTAACACCTTTAAAATAATGAGGGTATAGAAGCGGTTTTCAGTCTGTGACCCATTTGCTCATAATGCGTGTGGAACCGCCACTTAACCGCGATGCTTCCTGTGTGTAATTCTTGCTGTCCGTTGCCATGCTAAACCAATTACTTTACCTGTGACAGCTCATGCGCACAACGTAAAAGTGTACTGCCTTCATTTAGGCCTAAACCTACTTCCTGACTAAAGAAAATAAATTAACATTCAGGAGTGTTGTGAAAGTCTAAGGTTTATTATTTAGCCTGCAAAATGTTGCCAGTTCCCATTGAGTCCTCTGCAGACACAGTTGGTGCCTGTGTGGCAACTTCACACAGTGTGTCCCCATGGGCCCTTTTAATAATTTCCTCTTATACAGAAACCGAAGTTTCTTCGAAGTGGTCTCTACCCTTCGAAATTTCTAACCATATTATGTGGTTCTGTCGGAAATGTTTTTATTTGCAAAATATTTATAGAATTTTCTATATTATTGGGTGCTTAGATAGGCCTGTGTGTAACCCTGTGTTATGATTGTACCGCCTATTGTTGTTAAAACTTGTGGTCGTATCCCGTAGGTTCAGAACTGCAAATTATGTCCCTAACGATAGTCCTAGGACAGAGACATGTCCGATACTAATAGGCCTACGTAAATAAGTGGAGGATAGTATGCATGTTTATTAGTGTATATTGTCATGTTTTTTTTCTATCAACCAGATTGCACAGTTAATATGCAGATTATTATGAATAGTTTCAAAACTCTTAACCACGGTTTGTTTTTGCATTTATCATTTCAACCCTAAGTGTTACATGACCTGCCCCGCTCTTCCTTCTTTACTTGATCACCGCAGTATGCCGCGAGCAGTAAAGAAATGTTCTCTTGAACACTTCATTCTGAAGCACCCTCATTAGAAAGTGACACATATACTTATAGCCCACTGGAATTTTTATTGAATTGTTTTTAGTTAAAAGCAACGTTTCGAAACCTTGTTTTGCTCCCATCATCAGTAACACACGTTTTAAACCTTTTTCGGAAGAGAGTACTTACCTGAATCTAGTGGGTCCAACAGACAGAATCATACCCAGCTTCCTAAGCGTAATGTTTTAAATTTAAAGTGAGGCGATGGAGAAAATACTTTTAGACTTTAGAGCTAGTTTGTAATTTTAATAAATCGCCTTCGTTACAAACATTTGTACCCACATTCCAACGTCCATCCTCTAACTGGCACACCCAATAAGACAACAATTAAAATTGTCAGCTTCATACGCTGTTATTCAAACATTTGACCTGTGTGTTTAGATGCATGTGCGGAGATATAAAAGAGTTTCAATAGAACAGTTGCAAGGATTTTCCGAATGTATTGTGTTGTTAGTTTCATCTGCCTGTTGGCCTAGTCTTGAGTGGCATTCTCGTTTCCAACGACGTCACCTTGGTTTTGTCCAGATGTAACTTACAAACGATGTATAAACAATGTTTACAGCATATTTCTTGAATTTTGCTGTAAGATAGTAAGTAATCTTAGCTTTAAGCCTAATTAAGCCTAAGCCTGTTGGTGTAATTGTTCAGCACGTCTTCCCATTACGTAGACCATCTTAAGATCAGTTGTAGCCTAGCGCGTCTGCGGTTACTTCTAAGGATATTAATCTCATTCTTGATTATTGGGTGTTCCTTCATGATTTTGTCGTCTTTGTGCAAGAGACCTGCTCCGGAGTAGATGTACTCGTACTTTCAGTTTAGCTGTTTTTGTCTTGAAGTGGGAGTAAGGACCTACCCATTTTAAGTTCTGTAGTATTTTATGTAACTGTGACATCGAAGATTCAAGTCTTCTGGAATGTTATGTCTTGTCGACTTGATTCCGATGTTTCTGAAGAGTATATTGCCTCCATTTTCCAGGCCAGGCAGTCTGTTTTTGGACTGCTTGACCGACATTGGAGGAGCACGGTGCCTACGAAATAACGGCGTAACCTGTCAGAAGACCTGAACCTTCTCCATCAGAGCAGTAACAGCCTGTAATACTGCAACGTTAAGCCATTTTATTCATTTGATTTTACGAAACGCCTGCATTAGGGCTAAGAATTTTATGGGCGCATTTCCAAAAAAAAAAAAAAAAAAAAAGTGTTTAAAATGTAATTTCAAAAAGACCGGTCATAATTTCCCAGTGGCCAAGCATGAAATCTTCGCCGGTGATTAACAGCGGAAGTACGTAATATGCAACCGTATGAATGCGCTTATTTACAGATTGGTGTACAGCTCCACTCGTTCTTAACCTCACCGCTAGATGGAGGTGAGGGGCTTCGCGTTCCGGCTGTTAAACCCTAGGGAGAGGTGTCAGCGTTACCCGTTGAACAGGTGGTTGGGTGGGGTCCTGAAGCTGTCTGAATGCTTTGGAGAGCAGAAAACTGTCCCTACTTGGGAATTGAAACTAGATTTGTCGGTCGTGTCATCCGTAGCCTAGTCACTATACTGATTGAGCTACCCGGATTTTGACCGTAGGATGCCAGGACGATAAATAGGCCTATATATATATATGAATGAGGCATGGAGAGGTATTCTCAGGTATGCCTGTATGACCTATGTTAGACAACATGCACACAATGCGTACCTGTTGACACTGCAGCGCGCAGTGCATCCCGCCGTGACATGACCGTCAGTGGAGAGAAAACATTTCAAATTGTGCTTTTCTAACCTCTCTATCAAGCTGCATGTTATTTTGGCCAATTTCTTTTTTTTTTTCTTTTTGTCAGTGTCAGGCGAGATGAAAATGAACTGAAAGTAAATTCTTGTATCGTTAAAGGTTTCTCAATGATACGGTTTTACCTGTATCATATTATTACGTAACATACTTATATTTCCATCTTCTCGTGCGTTACCAAGACAACCAGATGTCTCTTGTCTACATCTCGTTGTCCGCGCGAGGAGGAGTGGGCGGTTACCATAGCAACCAATCTCATAAATAGGATTAACACGCATGCGCGACCACGCCTGCAGCTTCGCTTCTTGTGACGTCCGCTGCGCGGTGTGCCGACTCCACCTTCGTTTCCTCCCCCAAGTGCCAGCCTGTTGCTGGCGACCCCTCGCAGTTAGGCAACGCGCTCGGCACCTGGCGGATCGTTTTCTATTTTCCCGGGTGAGCTCATTTGTTGTTAGAAAGATTTTATTACAATCATAGAACAGTCGTGTAGATTATATAAATTCTGTTTAACTATATCGACAGTCGTAAAAATAGGAAACGCCCGATATTTGAAGACTTGGGAACGTTCGAAGGAAGAAGATCATATTTTGTATACTTCTTATTTGTCGGTTTTCGTAGCCTGATTGCCTCACTCGCGGTATATACAATATATATTCATCTGTTTATACGTCTTGAAATATCCGTGCTATATTTTCTTCCCTGTTTCGTTCTTTAATATTAGGGGGTAAGAAAACGAGGGGAAGCATAACAGGTTGCAGTCGTATTCCAAACTTCGACGTCACGAGTAACGTTCAGCCAATCAGGAAACTCAGAAATCTAACCAACCTTCCCCTTCCTCTTTTTCGACTTCCCGTCTCTCTCTCTCTCAATCTCCTTCTCTTCCTTTTCATCACCCCGTCTCGCACGCACATTCCGCTCTCCCTCTCTGTCTCTCTCTACATTTCCATTCGCATACACATTGCTGTCTCTCTCTCTCCTTACCTAACTCTAGTTGGTCCGTCCGCCCGACCGGATCCTTCATCTTCTATGCTCTTCGCAGGACTCAGGTAAAGTACTAATTACTTTAATGAATTGCTGTTTGTCCGCAACACACATCCGTGTCATATTTAACATAATTTCTGTTCTTCAGTAATTATAGTCCTATTGATGTAGACTGTAAGCCTATTACACCTTTCGCCCTGTGATGTGACAAAACTGAACATCTATTTAGTTAGGTGGGGCTGTGTACTTTATTACGTTAAGACAAATCGTACAGAGGAAATTGATCATAGCTTGTAGTCTGTGTAATTGTTTATGTCTGCCTTCAGCAGAAGATGTGGTAACTTGTAAATCTTCCTGTTGAATTGTTGTAGGTAGCTACAGCCACTTTCGTCAGTAATGTGACCTTGAACTTTGCCAAGGACGCCGTTAACAAGTGTGATAATTCGTGTAGGCTATTAATGCTCTAATATATTCTAATTAAAATTCGAAACAGGTCAGGCCTATTACCTGTAGGCCTGAACTTATAAGAGGACGTACACTTTTTGTGATCGTCTGGTTTATGTAGCCTGGCAGGTGGGGGCTGTCGTTTCGGAGGAATATACTTTCTTCTTCTTAAATTAAGTTTCAGACCAACTGATGCACAACTAAAACCACTTTTATTGTAGCTTTATTATAATTGTTAAATAATAAGCTACAATAAAAGTGGTTTTAGTTGTGCATCAGTTGGTCTGAACCTTAATTTAATATGACGAAGATGCACGGTGTCAAAATGTGAAATACTTTCTTCTTCTTCAGGGGCGATGGTGACAGTGTGTTCCTCTAAAACAGTACCAAACTCCTATAGTTCACGCTGTCACGCTGGTTAAATTAAATTTTTAACAAGTTAGGACTCATCTGCTTTAGTTACGGTTTTTTTTAGTTTGTGCCTCATTGTGAAATGGGCGTTAACTTTCTGTATGAGTGGCCAATAGCAGCTGAGAACAAAGGTAGATGGTAACTGGTTAATTATTTTTTACATTTATATCAACTGCTGATATCAGCTCTGTCAAAATATAGGCTTGTGATTCTACAGTTTATGTCACTAATTCGAACGATACCGTAGTCAACATGATATTACATTAATGTCAAACGTGTCCTTTAAACAATCCTTTGGTGAATATTTTTAGTAATTAGTACATTAGACTATAAACCCAGTTATAATCTCTGTGACTGGTTCCCATTACTAGATGCTTGGAACTGAATTTATCATTAAAAACGCCTTACGTCTTTCCAGACCGAAAGGCAACCCTGTACTGGTTAGTGATGTTGTCACATATGTACAGATAATATGTTGGTGGCGGTATTGCTAAGTGCCTTGAGATGGTGCCATATAATTCTGAGTGGAACGCAGAGAAATAATTAAAATTAATTAGTCTAATTATTAATACATGCACCACTTAACACAGCAAGACCATATCATGTGCTTAAGACTATTAATCATTTTCTACCTTCCAGTATTTTAATATAATGCCTAAGACGTTGGCACTGGTTGTTACTTGTGCCACTTCTACACTCTCGCTTTATCGATTTTATGTTTTAAAACTTTGATGGATTTTCTTGTGACCTACTAATCGAAACTTCCAATAACTTTGGTAGCCTATATTTAGGAACAGTAAATGGGTTTCTGCATGGTCTTCTGGTTTTGTATTCGATTTCAGATTAGTTACTGCATTCAGTTACCCCAAGAAAATTACGACAAAGACAGTTTGTAGCGTAATAAATTTAAAGTTCCACCGAACTGTGTTAAACCAGAGATGGTTTATTCGAGAATGTGTCTCAAACCCTATATGGATGAGAGATTTGCACTTTATTCTGAGAGTAATTATTTGTGTCTCTTAAGAGTGGAAGAGCACTGTTTTCTTACTAATTTACAAGTTGTTTCTTTTATTGTGTGGAGCTCTAAACGATTACAATTTTAGTCTAATTATCAAACTTTACGCAACACGGTAACAGAATTTATGCAGTGATGTTCCTTCAGCAAGAAGCCTACTTAAGCTATAAGTTAGCTTGATAGCACCGAATAATCGTTATTTTATTAGCGTTATTAGTGCAAACCGTGTATTTGAGTTAATAAAATGATAAGAGGAAACCATTACTAGGCCTACATATTTTTAAAATAGGCATGCCCAAAATTATGCCCACTTCTTTAACTTCCACTGTTAATCTCGTCAAATCAAACCTAATGGTCTTTCTGACACGCCTGTAACTTGATTTATAAGTATCTTCAGGCCTGCAGCGTAGCCTACTTTCTATACACAGGCCAGGAATTTCGGTTATTTATACTGCAGTATGTGAGAGGAAAATAAATTGTGAACTAAAACGAAACAAGATAGGCAGTGTACATGTAATGTAACATTGTGGCCTGTTCGCGTAACCACTGTTGTTATGGAAATGCAACAATGCCTTCCCTTTTTATTGTTATTGACCTACTTGTAGCTGTGAACAATGCAAAACGTATTAGTCTGGTTTTGGAAAAGCAACTCTGGCTTCCCTTTGCAATATTTTGCAGCTACAAAATAATTCGTACTGCTGTCAGCAATATACACGTACTAAAGTCTTCATGTAAACTGTCTGATATTATTGTCCTATTTTAACCAAATTTGGAATTTCTCGACAGATTTTCATTAAAGTCCCCAATATCAAATTTCACAAAAATCCTTCCAATTGGAGCCCCGCTGATATACGCGGACGGACACACCTGTCGAAGCTAGGCGCTTTTCACTGTTTTTGCGAACGTGCCTAATAACTAGCAACAGCTCTCCGAAATTGTAATATTCTCCCTGGAAATGCCTAAAACAAACCGCATTAGAATTCTGCAGAATAATGTTGTCGTTCGTGTCTACTCCTGTGTTACGGTAGGTGACGACAGAGTGCACTAGAAGGATGTTAAAAGGCATAGTTACCTTGCCTCAGAGCGGTTACGGAATAGGGAAGAGATTGGTGTTTCATGAAGGCAGAGGAGTTATTAGAGGATAACTCAAAATAACAGGCCTGTAGGAAATACGCAACTATGTAGACATACAGGACGAAAAAATATTCGCACACAAGCTCTTCTTAGCTTTATTACCTTTCAAAAAATAATTTGAAAATATTATACAACATGTGTCCTGAGACGTTTAATTTTCCGAGATACATGTCACCGTCAAATGGGCTAATACCGTTCTCAGCAGTGTCTTTTGTCACAATGATAAAGCATGTTCTTAGGTGCATGGTGCAGAGCAGGGCTCAGTTGAGATGGATTGATCGTGGAGTACACACACGACAAATGCTGCATTATGCGTTTACCTCCCGGTGTCGGTACCAGCCGGGCTGTTGCCGCTGCACCAGGATATTCGCTCCATTATCCTGATCTACCTCCTCCATTAGTAATGTTTTTCTGTGATTGGAGCTGCATGTGCGTGAAATACAAAGTGTGACACCCACGGAACTTGTGAATACACGTCGCACGCTGATTTTAGTGATACCGGACAATGAAGGTACCATAATTGCAGTTGTGGGAAGAGAGCCGTGGAAAAGCTCACGCTATATCGCGCGAAAATCGAGATTACCCCAGCCAACGGTCCTGGACGTGACTTGTAACGATCTACTGGATGATGCATACCTCTACTGGCAGAGTGCACATCTGTTTCTAGACTGTCATCTTTTACGGGCGCTACGGCTTCAACAAGCTACGGATGAGCTTTCTGTTTTACATGTAATTCTGCGGGCAGACGAAGCATGAGTTAAACGCCCACAACAGTCACATCTGGGCATGAGATGATCCTCGCGATCCGTGAACGTGGGTATCAAGTTCGCCTCAGCGTCAGCTTTTGGGCTAGTGTCGTCGGGGGCGTTGCCTTTCTTACAGTCTAACTGCTCAACGACATCGTATTTGTGTGACATGTTCTGACGGTGATGTTGGTAGATGCGCCTTCATCTGTGAGGCAGGTATTGTGGTCACAGTACGACAGCGCTCGAGCACACTGTGGAGAAGATGTCCAGCGGTGGCCGAACGCGACATGTCCATGAAGGTGGATTGGACATGGACGCCGATTTCATGGCCTCTTTTGTCGGCGGATTTCACTTCGATGGGCTTTTGTCATGTGGGGACTTCAGAAGGAGCAAGCTTACGTAATCACTTGCAGGACTGTAGAAGATCTCCTTACGAGATTTCAGGCACCTGTGACAAAGGTGGATGCCAAAGT
This sequence comes from Reticulitermes speratus, assembly GCA_021186555.1. Classification (NCBI taxonomy): domain Eukaryota; kingdom Metazoa; phylum Arthropoda; class Insecta; order Blattodea; family Rhinotermitidae; genus Reticulitermes; species Reticulitermes speratus. The sequence goes on along the minus strand of JAJKFL010000003.1, from coordinate 41,721,610 downwards.
ATTGAGGCGCGTTCCGGAGATTTCTTGCGGCGCACTGATGTCTACCTTGAAATGGACTGTAGCCGCTTCGAGCAGCTACAACCGCGAGGCACCCGTGGTTTGGTCTATTTGATATTTGTCTTGCGCCTTTTAATGGTGACATGTACCTCAAAACAAAATGTCATAGGACACATCTGTATAATATTTTCTGCTTACCTTATAACACGGACTCATATAATAGAGAGTTCGTGCGTAAATTTGTTTTCACGCTTTAGGCCTATGTTGGTTGTATTTACACACCTATGAACGCCTAAGTCTGAGAGGAAACTCTGTCCACAGAGACTGCAGCAAGTTATTCCTGAACTGTAGTTACGGGTACGTACGCCACGTTCTAGCGATTGCTGAAAACAGCCTGTGAAACAGTGGGTAGGTACCTATGCTTCGGTCGGTATTGGAACTTCGACGTGAGGCGATAAAATTTATCTCTAGGTAGCAGGACCGCTTAGGTTTATTTGTGAACTTGTTTTTCAAGAATTTCTCAAGTTATTTGTGTGAATACTTAGTGGAATTTTGTGTTAAGTTTGTTGCTTTGCATCGCTATCAACTACTGGTGTTATGTAGCGTTCGTGATAATGATTGAATGAGTAAGAAACATTTGATGGAATGATGCTGACAGGGGAAGAACCAACGTACAAGTGAAGAACCTGTGTGACTGCCACCTTTCCGCAACAAATCCCACATGGATTAACCAGAGACTGAACTCAGGCCTCCGCAGTGATATGCCTCCCCTTAAAGGGTACGGTGTGTAAAGTGGATAATGGAAGTTTTATTTATGGCACCAGCAGGCAGAGGTGGAAGTTGTAAAGTTTTTCATTTTGAAATTTTAACCGGGTTTTTAGGCCACACAGTACAATTGAAAACAATTTAGTTATGTAAGACTACGCATAGCCCAATAATTATGGGGCCTTCGTCCCGGTTTTGTCTAATTATCTCGAACCGGAAGATTTAAAACTACAGACTTATTGGTTAGGCTCCTAAAATGTGTTTCCCTTTTGTGTACAACGTCTGTCCGAAACACTTTTCGCTCCGGTATGACGTACTGTGTGCGCGGAAGTTCTGTACGTTTAGGTCTTCCTGCACAGCGTCCTGTACTTGTGTCAGATTTAATTGTAGTCTGCTTGGAACGTGTAGACGGAGGTGTGTAGAACTCTCTAATGTCAACTTTCTGTAAAAACTGTCAAGTTGTTAGTGTACACGCCATCAAGGCCTATAGGGGGAGAAGAGGTAGAGGTCCATTCATTCTTAAACTCAGCAATGTATGGAGATACGTGATCAGCTTCACGCCTCGGCCGCTTTATCCGCGGGAGGGAAACCCAGTACCCATTAAATAGGAAGCTGGGAGATTCCCAGAGCCGGTCTGGACGTTTTGGAGACGAGAAAAATTTATTGAACCTAAAATCCGCTATGCCGTACTGGAGTTGTTAGTGTCTGTATACGGAGAGAGAGAGAGAGAGAGAGAGAGAGAGAGAGAGAGAGAGAGAGAGGCGGACGGACATAGAAGCAAACCAGCGCAATTTTTGTCCTTTCCGTTACGAGCGCAAAAAGGTTTTAAAAGATAGACCTATGGCTAGAACATTTGTGAAGAAGCCTGAAAACCGAATCCGCTAACTGCTTTACCAATGTAAGTCTGATCTGAAACACAGGGGGTGCCAGAGACTTGTGACAGAAATATGGAAGGGGCATTTTTAATCCTTGTAACAGGAACAGGCCAGCCTATTATACATGGTGCTGATGTTTGCACCTTGCATGCAGCTAATAAATTGTTTGCTAATTTCTTTTGCGTTACAAATAGGCCTACAGCACCGACTGTATAAAGAGATAATAAACAATTCAGCTATTCTTCATTCCGATAATTGTGTCTGTTGGCACAAACTTCGCTAGTAACATTCAGACATTTGCGTATGTCAAGATGATAGCATAGGCCTGCGCCATGTTATATTTCCTGAAACAACAGGCTATTAGGTCCCCGGTTTTCTGCATGTTGCACATAGGCCATACACCTCTTATCACCACGTGGTGTTTTGTAATATCAGATATAATATCAGGTACATTTTCTTAGAGAAGTCAACAATTGTACCCTCTCATGTGTCACGTTGTGGGGGGGGGGGGGTGACACTTCTGTATTAACCTGGAATTATATCTACGCAGTGGGGCAGAAATATAAATAATTCTGATGGGGCAACTGGGTGGTTTCGTTACTGATTTCTTTGCGTGTTAATTTTATCCGCATCTTTTCGCTTGCTTTTACAATTTTAGAGCTGTAGATTTTTGGTCTCACAAAAATAAACTTTGGTTGAAGAAGAAATTTTAAAAAGCCATAGGGTAGCTATTCTTTATTAGGAGTTTTATTGTGTTGTTATTACGGTAGGAGTTTAGGCTTGTATTAATGAAAGGCAAATGATTGAAGCTTATGAGCCGTTTGGAGATGGTTTAACTAACCTGCATGCATCAGTATCAGGATTGACATGAAAACTAACTGCATATACATACATGGAGCTGAGTCCTTAAGAAGTTGTTAATCCTGGCCAGGATATATCCCGTTTATAAGAGAGTATAATCGTTCATCACCTTTTACACAAGAACTCGCTAAAGGAACCTGTCCAGAGCCAGATGAATCCATTCCACACTTGTACATCCTTTTTCTTTATTGCTTTGCCCATCTCAATTCTGTCTTCCTAGCTAGGCCTACTCGAGTATCCCAAGTTATTTCAGCGCTCATTTAGTCCCAGTTAATCGCAGTGAAAGGCTTAATATTTCATGAAGTTATAAAGTTTATAAATTACAAATCTTCTCATTAAGCAGTTCTTCTCCTTCTCCTGACGCTTCATTTTTATTTTCCCAATGGCTCGACAGCCCCTTGGGGGCCTAGGCCGCCTCATTGTTCGAGGCCTCACGAACACGCCTTTTAGACACACCACACTCGGTAGGACTCCTCTGGACGAGGGACCAGCCCGTCGCAGAGACCTCTACCTGACAACACACAACACTCACAAGAGACAAACATCCATGCCTCCGGGGATTCGAACCCACGATCCTAGCAAGCGAGCGGCCGCAGACCCACGCCTTAGACAGCACGGCCACTGGGATCGGCGACGCTTCCTTTTACTTAGGTACAAATGCTCTCATCCTCACCTTTCCTCCCCCCCCCCTTGTGATGAAGGGCCCCCGCACCACAGCCTTAAGGCTTTTTGTGCAACCCCAATGATGATGATAGATGGATGAGCAGTTTTTTACCAAGTTTTTACAATTAATGGAGCACCAGTGGAATGAAATCGACAGGGGAAAACCGACAACTCGGAGAAAAACCTGTCCCTGTGCCACTTTGTCCACCACAAATCTCACATGGACTGACCTGGGATCGAACCCGGGCCTCCGTGGTGAGATGCCGGCGACTAACCGCCTGAGCCATGGCACGGCCATCCTCACCTTCTGTCGAATATTCTCAACATATTTTGTTCCCGTAGGGCGACAGACTAATTTGTACACCTGTACAAAATACGTGTCAAATTGCAGCAATGGGTATTTTCTTTAGGTTTTTAGAGAGGGAGCGAGAAATGGAAACATTACTGAACGAAGTGGCAGGAAGTATTCCGCGAATATAATACGTTATGAATTTCTTTTCAATTTAAGAAGCTGCAAGACGTACATAACATCGTAATGGATTCATTAATAAATCGACTACAGATAAAATTCTGCCGCATTGTTTCATCTCGAGCCATGTAAAGGAAAGTAGACACGGGCATAATTTATTGCCTAAATGGCAGGTAATTTGCGGATTGATAATGGTAAATTGCATGATACAAAATTTCTGTGAAGTAGAAACCCAAGTGTTGAAGAAGTACTTGCTGTCAGTCCCATTTCCCATTTAGCTTATAGTTCTATCTATGGATTAGTGGTAAGTGTTCTGTAGAAATAATAACTTTCATGACAAACTAAATATAGCCTAATTAGGCTACTGTTTCACGTGTACAGTTACACGTGAGCGGTATAAGAGCTACGTGGCTTTAATATAGAACTTTTGGCTTTAGGTTACTTTCTGCACATAAAGCAACTATGTATGCTATGCATGAAGCAGCTGCCAATTTTATCAGCTCTGTGTGTCTGTGTCATGATGAGCTTTATAGTTTCTAACTTGACCTGTAGCAACATTGCTTCAATCTTTTGAGGTTCAGTCTCAACGAAGGAAGCACATTGTTTAGGTCTCTAAACAACAGTGTTTCTTATGGTCTAGTAACTAGCACCGTATATACTCTTTCTTTTCAATTTTATGAAGGCAAATAATGGAACATTAATACCAGGTGCGAATTTTCTGAGTGTAGCATGTTGTAAACCTACCTACAAATTTTCCAGAATTAACTTCTTTAGTGTATTTTAGAACACTATAATGGCAACAGCGTGCATTTTCGAAATTAGTTATCAGTTTTCAGACATGTTCAGAATGTCCTTTGAATTTCCGTGGATGTTACGGTTTTGACGTTCATTTTTATGCAGTGGTTAGTGTCTAATGCTCTGGAGGCCCACCACTTTCGGAGCGTCATTCTTCAAAAATATTTCTTAAGGAATTCGACGGCGTTAACTTAGGAGACATTTACGGTTAAAGTAAGCCTACGTAAGAAATACTGAATACAGTTGCCTTTTGTACATTTCCACACTTTTATTCCCGGTGTGAGCAGTCGGTGTTATAAACTGTTTTAAACTCGAGAACTAAATAACTTACTTTGCTGTAAATGTGTCTTTAATAAAAATGTCTGCGGTTTAAAACTCGGCCACTGTAGTGCTACGGGATTGGGTGTATGCGGTAGTGGAAACCATGAAGACACCACCGCTCCCCCCCTTCATTATGCAGGTTTCAGAAACCAGGGTCACGTAATTATTTGTGTGTTTGTTACATAAATTTTTTTTTGCTTATAATACAGAGCAGTGGCTGGCGATTCTGAACATGGTGATGAACATTCCGATGCCGTAACATGCTTGCAGATCTTTACTAGTTGAGCAACTGTTAGCGTCTCTAAAAGGACTCTGCTCCATGGTGCTGTAAAGTTAATTTCCTGCATGGTAACTAATTTTTTTATAATTAATACATTAGCCGAATTGTGTACTTAATAAAATACATTCAGAAGTATAAAACTCCTACATGTTTCGGCATCGAGGTGCCATCATCAGGGAGTTATTCTGACAGAGGAGTATAAGGCCAGCACGCTTAACTAGGTGTTGTGTCACCTTCATTAGAATGATTAAAACATTAAAATTCTAAAATGTACAAAGTTAATAATAAAATTAACAATGTTGGAAATTTAAAAATTGTTTAAATTGAGATGCTGCAAGTATAACTATCTAGTTGTTTACACTCTTTATGGAGCATGGATACAAACATCTTTCTCGGTCTATTAAGATCTGAAGAGACCTCGTACTGCTAGAATATGTGACCTGTATCGTGTCAGGCGGTGTGCTCTACTCATTTTGTATAGGCGTACTGTGTTTAGTATGGTCTTCAGTTCATTTTGTATGAAATACTTACCCTGCAGGTATCCAGTATGATGACGCATTCTACTGTCGACGTTATCCTCAGCAGTATGAAAATTATATAATACCCTAGGCTGCTAATTGTTTACAACCTTTATGTACGTGTATATAATGTGCATACGTATTAGATTCAACGTACGGCAGGCATAATCAGATTTATGGTTAAGCCAGGATCATTCTGTAGCGCGTGGGTGAGGGTGTTGAAGGGTGTGTGGTGTACATTCATTACAAGGGATGAGAGGTATATGTCAAATGCATATGACAGAACCGAAATCCACCTCCCAACTCCCCTTTAGTTCCCTGCTCTGTGTATTCAAAGCAAGCAGTTGGAACGGTGGTAGAATTGATGCACTAGTAGTTTAGTTAGACTTAAGTTTGGAGGATTTGAGGCACGGAGGGAAGGAAGGGGAGGATTCTGTTAGGTTTTGAAACCTCTTCAGTGTTTAATAATTCAGAATTTGCTTCATCAGCCACTTACTGAGCTTCGCCCTTTCCTAACCTTTACAGCCCTTCTACCCCCCCCCCCCCCGCCCCAATCCACATTGTCCCTATTACTGCGCTCTGTTTGTGTTCTTCATTTACCACATTTCTTTCGCTCTCTGTACTCTTTAAGTTGTTTCTTTAGATAATGAATAAATTAGAGACAAAAGTTGTAAACTCATTTCAGTGTGATAACCTTGATTTTAGGCTTCCGCCGCGATGTTGATAAGACCTTCTGTCTTCTGGGATATTACGCGGCGCTGTGTGGTAACTGTTTACCGACGTTTCGGAACAACGTATAAGTCCCTGTCGTTGTTCCGAAACGTCGGTAAACAATTACCACACGACGCCGCGTAATATCCCAGAAGAGCGCAGATCTTATCATGTTAGGGTAACAGACGTATTTAAGTTCACAATTTTGTGGGCCTATGCTGGATTCAGTACGCCTTATTGGCTTTTGTGGGCATATAATTTATTTCAGGTGCAAATCTAGTCCTATACGTACGTAGTTAAATCACACTTCATATCTCATATTTATAAGAGGCATATGTAGCTTAGATCCATTGTTTTTTCCTGTTAGTATGCTCAATAATTTTCATATATTAAATTGTTGTAAACAAGGTTTAGATCACCGCCATTTTCGCGATAAAATTCATTAAATTCCCATTTAAGCATAATTTAATGTGTGGAGGATGTGAGTTTTATGTAGGGCCTGTGCGTGTACACAAACACACACACACAAACTACACAAACGCATGTGTATGTTTATATAGGCCTGTATATACAGAGAGAGAGTATAGGTATTAACGAATCATAATTAAATTACTTTAAACTAATGTAGGCCTACAGTCAACGAAACATTAATTTATGAATCGTATTTAATCTTAAGGCTGCATATTTATTGTTAGAGCATTGTATATATATTCAGGTCCCAGAATATGAACTACAAGCATAAGCAACGTAAAATATTTACTGATATTGTGCTTACTGCGTCACTATTTTGCATGAGCTGTAAAATCCGCATTGGTAGTGCTGAAATTGATCTACAGTCCGCACAAAACTAAGGAGAGCAATTAAAAATTACATTGGACAATGAATTGCAATACAGAAATATATGTCCACAAAATTTCAGAAATCTCCATCAGATGCATCCGACTTGCAGTTGAGGCAGACATATCCCCAGGAAACGCTGTCTTTGCACTTTTCATGGGCCCACATTTGGAATTGGGTGCACTGAAACCCACATTTCCCCCGCTACACTCTTCCAGTATCTGTCCCTGCAAACCGAACATAATGTTTCTGCACCATTTTTGTCTGAGCAGTATGTCTGAATTTTCCTATATTCTTCTTCTTAGAATCTTGTGCGGCGTTATTAGACAGGCACCTCTTGCTCCCCTTCTGATGTGTTTTTCTTTTGTCACTTGTTTCAAGTTCTGCTTATCTCGCAAGGCTGCTTTCACCGGCATATCTGTCAGGATTGCTGTAGCCCTTTTCTTTCTAGAAGTGTTTGCCATTCCTTTCCTGCCTACAGCTTTAGGAAAAGGACGGGCAGGTTCGGGAGTCAAGGGGGTGTTTGAGGAAGTCTTTCTTTCGGCAGACGTTCTTCTGGAAGGACCTGCATCGAGAGAATGAATTCTTGAAGGACCTGGTCCTGCAGACACATCATGGTTAATTTTTCCAATACTTTCTTTCGCTATTGCAATGTCTGTGGCTGGAGCTGTTCTGTCTGTTATGTAGGAGAATGGAAATTCCTCATCAGGAAAGACATCTCTGTTGTAGGGAAAAATTCCAGTGGCCAGATATCCAGCCTTGATATTTGCAGAAGTAGCTGCAAAGTCAAGAGACATTCCGGGTAAATCATAAATTGTCATCGTTTGTCCTGGGTGCTTTGTGATCCATGCGTCACATGCACGATTGACGTAGGTTTAGCGGCCCACAGACACTCCTATCAAGCGGCTGCAGCTTGTGACGACAATGAGGTAGGAAGGAGACAACTGTCACGCCGATTTCCTTGCAGTAATCTAGTGCAGCAACTGACAGATGCGAATCATGACTGTCCACAAGAACTACTGGTCATTCTGTTGAAGGTTTCACATGTGAAACAAACTGTTTCACAAACTTCAACAAATTTTCCGCCTTCATCCATCCAGGAGGATTAGCATCACATTGACTACCTGCAGGAGCACAATTCAAGAAATGGGCACGAAAATGAAAATGAGAAACTTCGGCACTCTTTCCTGTCGCTGAAACGGCCTGGGCTAAATTTGCTAATTTTCCACGTTCAGCGGACACCAGTCTCCGTATTTATTTGCAACCACGGCGCACAATAACTTTATCAGATATCTGCACGGTTGTTATACCCGTTTCGTCCATGTTCCGTATGTCGCCTGGCCCAACCCACAGACCATCAAGCACTTCGATCAAATTGTCAAAAAGAAAGCATTAACATCAGTCTTGTTAAATTTACAGCTCTACTGGTGCTTGTTTCCTCAGGTTTGCGCAGAGAATGAGTAATGTGACTGTTCAACAACTTTGTAAACCATTCTGTGCCTGCGATTTTCGTATCCCTCCAACTTTCAGGGATTTTTATATTTAATGCCACTGCGTACTCAAATGCAAACTTTCCCATCTCCCTTGCAGACAAGCCATAGTAGATGTCTGATGCCCTTTTGCAATTAATTCTCTAAACTTACTTAAACAACATCACCGAACATATGCGCAGAAATTACACTTATCCTATTTTTAAAAACTAATGAAAAATGCAATAAAATGTATGAGAACATTTCATTTTACGCAACGACCCATTTATCAGAAATAAAATTACGGAGCACTTTTGGTTTATTTCCCTGGTCACTTGTACCTACGGTAGCAACAAACCTGAACTCACATGGCGAGTTTTCTTGTACCCAATACTGAAGGTTGGATTCTGTGAAATTCCTCTTATATCATCCCCAGAAACTTTGCTGAAATATCTCTTTAGAGAGTGAAACGGAATTCCAAAATCTCCTGCTACGCTTCTAATCAACCTATTTTCTATTCTGACTGCCCTAACGGCTCGAAGAACTGTACATGGGGCAATGTTTGCTTGTCCAGCTTTTCTATTGCACGATCTTGGCACAATTACATTTCCTAAAACAAAAATAAAATAACGAAAATAACAAGTAGCGTACAGAATGCGGCACTGTTGACTGCGGGGTAAGTTGGCACAGTGAGCCAACTTGCCCCCAACCAAGTGTGCCAACTTGACCCAACGCGAACTTTAAAATTTGAGGTTAGTTTCTTCTAAGACTAAATGCACAAGTAACACTCTTATTTCCCAGTCATATTGCCACATGCATATTACGTAACTACATACCTTTGTTTCAGATAAAACCCTAGCAGCCTTCTCAATAATACATTTTTACCAATCTGTTGTCAAATTACTCGGCGTTGTGCAGAACACACACAATTAAATTTTTCTTCCGATACAGCTATCAACACATTGCCAACTAACTGCCCTCCAATGAAGGATGTAGCTCTTCATACTGGCTGAAAGGTGCTGCGCTTTTACAAAGGCGAGGCGAGATATTCACGGTGTGCCAACTTACCCTTGTAGCCAACTGAACCCTGTCTCCCCTACCTTTTTGTGTTTCAATACCTTCCACATGTGACGTATAATTCCTTAGGTGGCGAATATACGTAAACAACAAGTGCCTAGCCTGATAGTGGACAGTCACAGAACTTGAGCGTGTTCACGATGTAAATGCAGCATCGTAAAGTGTAGCAAGTTGGTCCAAACTGTTGTACCTTGAAGTGGCCTTTTTGTAGACATTGATAGTGCATCAACATAACAGTCGCCATTCCAGCAACTGTCACTTGCTGTGAAGAACATGAAAATAAAGAAAACTGATGTTGAAACGCAGTTTGACTACATAATTGTTTTCTCGCACCATCAACACAACTAATCTCAAATTCAATCTTAGATTTGCGCCCGGATATTTCCGTGAGACGTTTCTTATTCACGGCTAGACCCTTCTAGTGTCGTAGCCAGAAGAGACGACTGCAGTGCTAGAACCTGTTGTCTCCAACCCAGAATTATCCTTGCCTTAAGGACCACAAAATTGATGAATTTAGGGCAGTCGTTTTTAAATTTTCTGATTCCGGTGGTCGTGCGGTCTAAGGCGTAGGCCTGCAGCCGCTTGATTGCTGAGATCGCGGATTCGAATCCCGCTGAGGCCATGGATGTTTGTCTTTTGTGTTCGTTGTGTGTTGTGTAGGTAGCGGCCTGTGCGACGAGCTGATCACTCGTTCAGAGGAGTCCTACTGTGAGTGTGTGTGTGTGTGATATATAAACCTCAACAACGAGGCGGCCTAGGCCCGAGTTGGGCTGTTGCGCCACAGAAGAAGTTTTTAAATTTGTGAGAATTAGAGCGTTAGCTTAGCTGTGACCCCATGTATTCTGGTCCTCCAAAACGTGGGCAACAACCTGCCACACTACACGGTGTCACAAAGAAGAAACTCACAATCTAAATGTCAGGAAGTTTGTTAGGCTATATATCACAAAAATAAGTACTCTCTTGTTTGTTTTTGTGATTCATCCTAGAGTTTGTGTTTATTTTCTGCTAAATAGTTAGGCGTAGTGTTGAACTCTGACCTCTCATCTTCCTCTGTGTTTTTATATTTTGTAAACTTTTTGAAATATTGTATGTACACTTCATTGCTTGTCTGTTTTTTATATTTAAATAAACGCTCCCTCGTTCTCTTGGTACACGTTTTATGGTAGAGCAAACATTCTGGTCTTCTTACAAAGGCAGATGGCAGCACTTTGTGAGGCTCAAAGTTTCTTGTAGCAGAAAATGATCAACCTCTGTGTTTAGCCAACAGAAATGACTCTGTAGCTTTTTTTTCTCGGTTCTGCTTCACTTTACAAGGCCTAAAATATCTGCTCATTTGCTCGCTCATGGACTAGTCCTGGCACGGTGGTCTACATCAGAATTCAGGGGTCAGGTGCTGCAGGAGGCTGTGGAGCATGTCTTCCTGAAGCACAGTGTTTCCCAGTTTAGTTTCGTCAAGGAAAGTTTCGCACTCGAAAAAAATTACGTAACCCTCAATAACATTCCTATAGTGTAACTTATATGAAGCTGAAATTCTAGACCAAGAAGAGACCGGAGTAATAATAGGCATATGTAAGTATTAGGAAGGAATGTGGAATTAATGTGTTATTTAATTTGAAACGTTTAGAAATAAAACTCTCATTTTATAAGTAATAAAAATGAAACTTACGAATTTTTGTACTGTTCTACACGGAAAAAACTCTGTCTCAAAATATAGTTTAGTCTAGTATTGCAACGGTTTAGAAATACTTGAAATACTGGCTCAAGTTCAAATATAAATGAAAATGATTTGACGTTTATGAGGATAATATTCAAATTGTCACTTTTGTACTCTACGGTTATTTTATTACAGAAGCCTTATTTTCTGTTCTGCGGTTCCGCGGAACACCGTTTGGTAAACACCGCTAAAACGTTTCTGTTACGTTTTTGATAGTTCAGAAACCCCTGGGTCTCATTGTCATGTTAACATTACTGTCATCCGATGTTCGCAGTGTTCAACGGAGAATATAATTGATGAAACCCTATATAAAAACTACAAAATCCCTCCAGCCCGGTAACACCTGAGTTCTGTTTCAACGTAGCTTTAATGGCCGTCAAAGATACACAAATATACACACCAACTGTCATTCGTAGTAAATGTCTGCATGCCTTATACTCACCCTCTATACCAAGCAATCCCAGGCCCTTAGGGATCCAGGAGGATGAGGATCCCAGATTTGTTTTCAGACAATCGGCACATGAAGGTGGTAAGGCTGTCAGCCCTACGCACCGGCCGCCTTTACCCCCAGGGTACTCATTTCTGTTAGAGGCTGAGTGGACTGCGACTGGAACGATTATGTCAGTGAAAAATTCCAGTGACACCATCGGGAATCGAACCCGCGACGTTCCGGTTTGTAGCGTAGTGCCTTAACCAACTACACCACCGCGCGCCCCACCCTCTATACCAAACCAACATCAAAACAATATTCACATTCCTGCCTCACTGCTTGGAGAACACCTTCGTCAGTTTTAACACATGTCTGTGATTCTTGTCATGAGCTGATCTAGATCTTCGGCAGCAGAAGGACATAGAAATTGTCCTTAACCAACTGCCATGAGAACTGTGAGATCAGGTGATGACGGGTGCCGATAAAATGTTCTTAAATTCCTTGTACCTTGTACTTGGAGGATCCGAGCCGTGGCTACTTATGCCAAAACTCTGTTTGCGCTATCAGAGCAGATTTATTTTTATGAAAAAATAGGCCTACACAGAAATTTTCTTCTGGCCCGGCAGCCATTTTGTGATACTGAAAAAGGTAGCGCTACGTAATGACTGGAATGCGAAACTTTCTCTAAGTTGATCTCTCCAGCTGGTATATAGACCATTCCAACTGTAGAATTCTTTAAACGTGGTCTGAATAGGCTAATACAAGATTAAAATCGTGGTCACAATATGTAGTTATTGTAATCTGGAGTGTCATAGGATAGTAGGTGCCCATTAAAAATTTACATAACAGGATGGCATACGAAACTGTTTTCTCACTGAATGGTTAACGAAAATAGCTTTCTCTGCCCAAAGAAGGGCGTAAAGTTTAGCCTACTTTAAAAGTCAATATCGTTGGAATTATTTTCAGTCTTCAAAAATGCAGTCCCTTATAGTAGCCTTCAAGTATGACAAAATCTCCATTATTTTGGAGACATGTAGTTCCTGTTACACTCTACGTCTTAGTGTTGCTCCATATATATTCCATTTAGACGTCTCATAAGTTTGAAACTAAATGGCATGAATTCTGTGGCGCTGAAGGAAAACCCAAGGAAAGTGTTCCTTTTTCTTGTGAGCGCGGTGAAACGTGCGAGTGAATTTTAAAAGATTCTGTAAATTTGACGTTTGCAATACCCTCTGTACAGCAACAATGTAATATATCCATTATATTGAAAATAAATCGATTACAAAATTCTTTTATTCCTCAGTACAGACGAGTAGTATAAATACTCTATAGACCGCACATGTACTAATTGAGATTATGAAACTGAGGAGAGAATGGAATTTTGTGTCTTATTGTTGCGTGTTTTATTTCCACACACAGTGACGTATGTTCATTTCGTCCTTTTCTTGTATTCCTGTATTATTTTTCGACCCCCTTTGTACACATCTGGCTGAAAGCTAGATGTGGCTTTGTACTGACGTTTGTCCCTAATATAATGCTATACAAATCATATAATTTACCTATCTTCTTAACCTACGAAGAGCGATGTGCAACCGCAAAGCACCCCGTGACAAGGAATGCTTTTAAGTTCAAAATTATCTCAATTGTCTTTTGCCAGAATCTGTAAATTTGTACCAGATGTCACTAACATTATGATCTACAAGCAGCAGTAAGCTTGGTGTGTGACAGATGGCCGCTGATTAATGCGATTTGTGATGTAATAAGTAATAAAGTTATTTAATGATTTGTGGTCGTATGTTTTAAGTTTTTTACAGCATAACAAAGGAAAGGCCTAACGTTAGGTCTGCTGCAGACATGCCCAACAGGGTTATTAGGTGCAGAGCATGATCCAGTGTTTGGCTGTTATGAACGCGGTAATGAACTTACGGTGCCTTAAAACGCTAGACGAACGACTGTCGGCATCTCAAGGAGGCTGCTGCTCAGTGCAGTAGGATAGTTAATGAAACAGTGAAACGTTAGGCACTTGTTGTGCACTCATGGCATACATTTTTGTGCGCTCTTGTCACTCAGTTGTTGTGTAACGTGTCACTCAGTTGTTGTGTAACGTGTCACTCAGTTGTTGTGTAACGTGTCACTCAGTTGTTGTGTAACGTGTCACTCAGTTGTTGTGCAACTTGTCACTCAGTTGTTGTGTAACGTGTCACTCAGTTGTTGTGTAACGTGTCACTCAGTTGTTGTGCAACTTGTCACTCAGTTGTTGTGCAACTTGTATCGCAGTTGTGCGCTCTTGTCACTCTTGTGCAACTCGTAACTCGGTTGCTGTGCAAGTTGTCGCTCATTCGTTGTGCTCTGTTGGCACTCTTGAAAACTTCCCCGCTCTTTATTATGCTAAACAAACTTCTTATTTCAAGGTGGCACTGAAAATGTCACTGTTTACTTATAGTTCATCTTATCAGTATCTGCGTATTTTGTAACAGCATCGCATTCGGGTAATTTCACTCTTGACACATCTTCAAAATCATGATGTGTGCTGTAAATAGGTATGGTAGGCTTAATGTTGAGCATTTGGCTTTACTTTAAGCAGGGTGAATGATTTATGTGTTTAAAACTCTATATTTTGATGTAAGAGTATCTAGTACGCTACTTACGTTTACATACGTGAAACCAAAAATTAAATATATTAATACTGTTATGCTTACTGCCTTCTCGAATTTTGCGACCAAAACGTCACTAACAGTGACATATTACATGTAATTAAATATACGATAATTTGCCTGAATATTATGCCCTAACCTTTTGAAGCATGAAGTTTATGTAGGCCCAAGTGTATTTAAAATTTCCGAGTCCAAACTTACAAAAAAAAAAAAAAAAAAAAAAAAAAAACAGAAAAAGTTCTCGTTACGAAGCTCAACGGGCTAGGCCTAATGCTGTTTAGCTTGATGATCGTTCATTCGAAACCCGTAACGTCCTTGTGTTCGCAAATTTTAGACTTTTAATATTGAAGCTAGTGGTGCTTGTAATTTCCAGTGCGCTTCAACACTACGTGTAGGTTATGCATTCAAGCTACACCCCCATAATTAACTAAGAATGTTGAAAGCTGTGCCTGGAATTCAGAACGTTTCTTAACCGAGTATCCTTGCTGTCTGTTATAGATTAAATTTCTCGTTTTCCTCAGATAACTTCGCCAATCTCCATTACATATTTTTCTTCACTGCGATTCTCCTTAATTGAATTTATCCCCTTTAAATTATAGTTTATGCATATGGATTAGTTATATGCCTATAATTGTTCACAGATTCCTTTTGTAGTTAAAAGTCCTTAAAAAGGAAATCATGATAAGATTAAAGCGTGAGTTCTGTAATTTGGCGTTAAATTAAAAAAACACTCTTGTAGAATTAATCGATTTATACACGTATATATCTGTTCCCTATGACCATTCATCGCTCAAGTTGTCATGTCCCACTGCTACACACACGTTGCATCTCCAGGCATTATACCCTACTGTTTGTACCAAAGCCTGCTTGTTTTAACGCAGTCAGTTACTCATCGCTGTCATCCTGCAGTATAATATCGGATGGTCATTTAGTTAACGTAAGATGTCCAGGTCCTTATTTGTGGAAGCGGGTTTAAAATGGCGTCCCACTGACTTTACGGGCTCCCGAATTCAAATGCAACACCTCCCAGCTCCTCCCACCAGAGTTGCTACCCATCTAGCATACCATAAACTTCGGTATTGTCATTCCGTTGTGTTACATAACTAGATTCAATTTTTATGTTAAGAAAAAACACAACTGATAAGATGTAGTAAATTCTCTATATTTCTACGACGTTTTTCGGCCTATTTTGATTGACCCTCATTAGGTGGTAGTATAGTGAACATAAAAAAGAGAAAATTGCTTCAGACTAAGGCCTGTCCTTTACAAATATTAAATACAATAATCATATTAAAATTATTATTCCAAAAAGTGGAATAGTAGTTAAGACTGGTTAAGTACAAAATACGTGCGTTGGTTCCTTCCCGTGTATATGTATACACTGCTCCAATATAGAACGACATCTAAACTGATCTGTATTTCCTGTTATGTTCACAGTTATACAATAAATACACCACCAGTTGCGTCTACGAATAATTTTTCACGAATCTTAGTCACTACACATCGCGTAAGAAACTTCATCACCAATCTACTAAAGGAACCAAAGCACGTATTTTGTACTCAAACATTTTAAACTATTGTTCCACTTTTTGGAATAATAATTTTAGTATAATCATTGTACTTAATATTTGTAAAGGAGATGCCTCAGCCTGAAGTAATTTTCTCTTTTTCATGTGCACTATACTACTACCTGGGCCGCGCGGTCTAAGGCGTGGGTCTACGGCCTCTCGCTTGCTAGGATTGTGGGTTCGAATCCCACCTAGGGCATGGATGTCTGTCTCTTGTGAATGTTGTGTGTTGTCAGGTAGAGGTCTCTGCGACGAGCTGGTCCCTCGCCCAGAGGAGTCCTACCGACTGTGGTGTGTCTAAAAATGTGATCGTGAAGCTTCGAACAATGAGGCGGCCTAGGCCCCCAAGGGGCTGTCGAGCCATTGAAAAAAAATACTACTACCTGATGATGACCAATCAAACAGGCCGAAACATGTCGTAGAAATATAGAGAATTTACTACATTCTTATCAATTGTGTTTTTTCTGAACATAGAAGTTGAATAAACGTACCATGCTATTTATGTTTCTGTTAGAAATGATGGGATGGTTGTTCGTAACTGTTTTACGAAACGTTTGGAGACAAGTGTTTTTGTATCTTGTATTTTTAAGAGGCCTGTGTTTGGTGTTGAAGATTCCTGTCATAGTTACTTCATCTGGAGACGTGCAGCTCACTTTATACGCAGCCTCCCTCTTTCTCTAAGTCACACCCTTTCCTCCTGCGCACTTTGTTCCAATTTCGTATTCAAAATACCAGCTGGGGGTTTCTGTCTTCAGACTGCACAGCAATTACCGAAGAATACTCTCCCTGCCCCACTGCAACCCTGCGGCTCGAATCTTCTTCCTTTACGTACAAAGAGTTTGCTTTTTGACTTAGCCTAAAATAAGAAATGAGACGAAAAAAAGAAGTATGAAGTAAAGGAAAAAGGGTAAAAAATCAGCGCATATACAATTTAAATTTTAAAATTTTTTATTCGCGATTTGGTTTGCAAATGTTTTTTTGCTGCTTCGGGCCATACGGTATGAAGCAAACCGTCGTAAGTTAGAATGCAGAGAAGACAGTCTGGGATGTTAGTTAACTCACTTCTCTCTTAGAAAATTTTAGTTCTTTCCTTGTGTGTTTTACTGTATTTTATTCATTGTATATCTGCAACCGCAAGTGGAGACCCCTTTAAAATTCAACGACGAATCATGCCTTCCGTATCATCATGACCCTCAGATTTTTTCGTATAGAAGCTAAAAGTCAAAAATGTTTTCTACTATTAGTTTGAAAGCACTTCGAATTCCATAACCCTAACTCCTTTAGAGCAGTTGAATAGATGAGAGCTGTGTGCTTCAGATTGTGCAATTTCGAAGAGAGTTGCCAACCGTGTAATTACGTAAATACTGCCCCGATGTGAGAACTGCATAACATACACACATACAGATAGGCCCCACTATAAGCTAATACATAATCATGAGCCGTCTCCTATGCTATAGTCCTGTGGCTTAGTTACAGGCCTGCCTAACAGTAAATGGACAAGGCTTCCTCGAATTTTATTTCCCGTCAGTGAGGAACATCGGATTTAGATACTTTCACTCCTACCTCAAAGTTTTTCTGTCCAGAATGTTCAGGTCTGTTACGAAAACGTCTAATTGTGACTTCCGAAATGACACACCCCTGTAGGTTACGTCAACTTACCTGCTGTTTCATTGTAATAGGCTATAGTCCATGTCGGAAGATACTTGTCACTTCGTGCCCTTTAACTTCGGCGTGACAGCGTGACATAAATCTTGATTGTACGAATTTGGTGCCGAAAGCTACACTAGAACTTGTTAGTCAGGTTTGATTTTTAGGCTCAAGTGCATAAACAGTGTTTGTGACTTTGAAAATTGCGCTTGTTTCAGCCTAATGCTAAAATGTTGGTGGTTTATGAGTTTTGTTACTGTACTTTCACCAGAGTCATACTACATTTATTAATTTATTATACCAATTTTTCATATAGAGAGATTACTGAGTGCATGGATCAGAGTTCTTCTTAAGAATTTTAGGCCGTGATCACTCGTCGGTCAACGATTTTCTCTTATGTGGGACCCAGAGGTTTGGCGCTGAGCAAGTAGTGGCCTGTATCTGATGCCTCTTCTGATCCATATTAATTCAGTCTAAACTTCCACTTTCATTGCTTGAAATCTGCTCTGTCTCTCCAGTGGTCTCTTTCTTCTCTGTACTATTATCTGATTATTGTTTACACCTGTGTGACAGTTACATGTAGATTAATTTGAAATGAAACAATGCCCACAAAATCTCCCTAGAACACCATTTATCCCGTTAACATCGGCTTCTGTCCCCCCTACCTTTTAAAGGATAATTTCGACGTACGCGTGAAGTTCGGTAACAGTGTGGGCCCTGTCTAACCACCCAACGTGGTCTGCGACTTAAACCTGTCCGTCTCCCGTATGTCTGTACCTAGGTAAAGGACCGTGTGATTGCAGTGGGGTAGTGCAAAAATCTATTTAAGGTTTTATGAAGTGCTGGATCCGTCCCTCTTACTCAGAGACCAAAACGCTTAACTTTCCCTGCATAGGCCTCATCCACTGTTTGTTATACATACTCCGCACAGAACTGTATTTAGGTTTTGGGGTATATTTTCAACATAGTTCAGAAAATCGGTGTAGTAAGTTTTAGGGGTGGAACTGTTCAAGGGGAAATTGGTTGAGGATCAATTTGTCATACTTTCTGCCCACCGTTTCCTCCTGCTACCTTTCCCTCTCTCTTACCACCAAGTGCTACCTTTCTCTTTCTAACTTTCCTTTTGAGGAGACATTTTAATTACAGCTCACCCCCTAGAGTCTTCTTCTTCCTGTAACCAATCCTGCCCCTCAGACTAGAAGCAAGTAACCACCCCCAGTTGCCCATATATTTTCCACTACACCTGCTCCTGGTTCTAAGACTCATTTGTCTTTGCTAAAGTTTCAACCAAGATGAGGGTAGACATTAGGTCGGGGTGAACTACTGCTACTAATCATTTTGGAAACATCGTCATGAATTACATGTGTAATTAGACTTAATGCTGAATTATGCACACGTACGTAGATGATGGAGAGTTTGGCATTTCCTTCTGGAGCAGATTTTTTCCACGTACGCTCTGCACGTGTGTGAGAGAGGCTGTATTGTCATTCAAAATTCAGCAATAGCCAAATCATAATATTTAGGCCCACCAGCAGTATTTTAAATATCTGCAGACCTATTCTGTTCAGGTACCAGAAGTTAAGAACAGATTGAGGTTAGAATCGTCTTACGTGCCTATCCCTATTTACGTCCTAGGGCCTGTACTGAATACTTCGCCCTCTTAATGTATTTGGAGACCATGCGCCTTTTCGAGCCCCCCCCCCCATAAAGCACAAGTATTTTTTTATAAAATTTTGCCATTAATTTTAAGTGCTGCTATCGCCACTACGTAGTTGATACACTAAGACAGGTACAATATGATACACGAGTGTATTTACTGGTTGGCTGGTTAAGAATATAAAGATATATCGTAAAACGCTGAAATACGAAATAAACAAAAAAGTATAATGTATGCCCAAGATTTCATATTGTAACTTTTTGAAAAATTTAAATGTATCAAACCAAATAGCCTGTTTGTATTCAAGTGTGTCAGATTGTAGGGTGTAAATTGATCCAAGCAAGGAGAATGATGCTGACAAAACAAACGTCGCGAATATGAAGGTAAACGAAGGTGTTAAATCTGAAGGTAAAGGAACAGATGATGGCACAAACACCATGAGCACGATAATAATGGAATGGTCCTACCACACAAAGATTTTGAGTTTGAGGACTGGGGATGGGGCTCAGTGATGAAAGTTTTTGAATAAGATAATAAGATGTTGGATTCTTTTTAAAAGCATAGAAGTAATTGACTTCAGGCTATCTATCAAATTATCAAGAAAGACATGCACATTGAAATTAATTAATTTGTTAAAGGAACCGTTAAATTATGACCACTATATGAAATTGCATCAATGTAAGCCTAAATTCCAATTACGGAATATTCGTTTTAATATCTATCCACTGACACTTTTATATGAAATGACACTTCGCATACGTGAAATACGTAACAGAACACAAGGCAGACGGTGTGACACTTTCGTCCAAGTTGTACTTTCCGCAATGAAAATGATTTTACAAATTAGGGTGAATATTTGCCTCACGGGAAACATGATGGATGCAAGGGTAAAATACTACTCATAGTAACTATAATGTACTGTTCTTTTAAACATGCAGCTGTGAAATCTACAGCTACTCGCAGTTGCTTAACTGTCTATCCACAGCTTAGTAGGTTATCGTCTTGTGCCGAGAGAAGTTTCTTAGATACGGTAAATGGAAATTCTAGTCACTCAGAGTGACCAGCCTATATAGAATAAAATGTTAGGGCTTTCTGATGACTAGCAGGTACTGTTTGAATGTAAGATGCAGATTACTTATTGAGCGGTGACAGCAGTTGTGACGGGTCTGCAGTCTGTATGTCAACTGCTCCAGAAGTGCAAACCTGATGTTTGTCCAAGTAGATAACTCCATCGAATAGGCTCCTTCTTGAGCAGGTAATGGTTTCTCAGCTAGCGAAAAAATTCCACGCATTTTATGGAACCCCAAGGCTCCTTACCGTGTTTACAAGGGCCTTGCTACTTGATCACCAGCCAGATGAATCTGTTCCACGCCATTCGATCCTGTTGCTGCAATATCCCTTTTTATGATCCAATTCCTGTCACTTGAGCTATGTGTAGAAGATACGTGTTTCATCCAACTGTCTTTTATAAAAAGTTGTAAATATGTTACTTGTATTATTGTTAATGAAAGAATAACGTCTACAAAATTTAATCACTTCGAATTAATTGTAACTTACTGTTTCTTTGTATTTGCAGCACTAAAGGTATGCTTGTCCTTGTTAGGCGTGTTGGCAAAGTTGCGAGTGTTACACTTACAAATTTCTAACAGTTAAAGGTAAAGCAATCCCATTCCAGGCCTGGACAGGCCCTAAGGTTTCTAGGGGGGGGAGGGTTGAGGCTTCCAGATTTCTAGACAATCGGCACATGAAGGTGGTAAGGTTGTCAGCCCTAAGCACCGGCCACCCTTACCCCCCAGGATATATTCCTGGTACTCATTTCTGTTAGAGGCTGAGTTGACCCCAAGGCCATAGTCCGACCGAAAGGATTATGTCAATGAAAAATTCCGACACCATCGGGAATCGAACCCGCGACCTTCCGGCTTGTAGCGCAATGCCTGAACCAACTGCGCCACCGCGTGCCCCCAAATTTCTAGCAGTAATGCTCAGAATGTTTTTGTAATTTTAAATAAGCCTCAACTGAAGGGTATCGAAACTGATGTTATTTAACAAGATTAATAAATAGTGCAATAATCACCGGCTGTGCTGCCGTCTTCAGGTAATGGAAAGCACCTAATCTGATGGACCTCTCCTACGTATTTCTAAGTGGTCTACCAGATTAGGCGCTTTCCTTTACCTGAAGACCGAAGCAGAGCCGGATTCCGAAACGTAGTAGTCTATTACGATGGAAAAATCCAAAGAAAGAAGATTACTGCATTAAGTCATATACCATCGTCAGAGCCCTATAAGGGTTGAATATTATGAAAGTCTATAGACTTGGGTAGGGATCAGTAATTGGTTGTTTGCAGTACCGCACAAAGAGTCGTTAGTTTCACCTAGAAAAAATTATTAACCCCTCTTTGGCCATAGCTAATATTTATACGTATTGCGTGGTGTTGCTATACTCTTTCTAGCTTACTTCTGATTGACTATGAAGTCACTGTACGATTCTCATGGGTCAATAACATCATATCTGAAAATTATAAATGCTGACGTTGACCCACTAATTCCAAAATTTATCTCTTCCCTGATAGGCAAACAGTTTTTTTTTAATGAAAGTTCAGCCCCATCAGCGCTAATTCTGAATTATGACGTTTCGTGATTTCAGGCTTCCGCCGCGATGTGGATGAGATCTGCGCTCTTCTGGGATATTACTCAGCGTTGAGTGGTAGTTCTGTACCGACGTTTCGGGGCAATCCATCGGTCCCATATTCAAGGATCAAGAAGTCCCTTGACACTCGAAAGTGGGACCGATAGGTTGTCCCGAAACGTCGGTACAGAACTACCACTCAACGCTGCGTAATATCCCAGAAGAGCTTAGCTCTCAATTGTTACGTTATTTACAAGCAATGACAATCATTTTCTTACTAAGAACGTTAAGATCAATAGCCAGTGACAGTTAAGCTGCACGTATATGTAGGCTTATATTAAACAGATGATGTGTAAAGATCAGCCATGCAAGACACGTGTTAGTGGCTTCTCCTAAGTTAAGTTACCGACCACTGACCCTTATAATAGTAATAGAACAACGGGGCTAGACACACAGGGGATTGCTTGCCCAGCTCTGTGATTGTCATTTTCTCGTAAGGACTGGATTACTAACTTCATTTTTATTGTGCATGATAATTTGAAACCCTCTCCTCTAGTAGGCATTTAACTACAGAGCGACTGGAAGTTTCTGACTTTTCTTTTCTAGTTCTGGCCGAAACTACTACATATTGTCTTAACATTTCGTTGTAACCTCCACATCAGATATTTTAAAGAACAAACTTTCAGAACCTCCGAAACAGCGATGTTCAGTGTATGCTGTTGCACAGTTTCTCTCTATAAAGTTAATTTTTGGAAGTTTCGCTCCTACATATTCTGGTTTCTTTGTTTCTACCTATCTCTCTTACATTGAATCTATCCTCTTCTATGTTATACCCCACTCATCAAGAGAGTAGGTTAATACTTGAAGCAAATCTCTCTTGTTCTCTCCTTTTTCCTTCTCCTTCTGTCCGTTATCCTGGCTTCTTCTTGGCAGAGCACGTTTAATCCTCCCCCTGCTTTTCCGAACATAAGCGAGGGGAGTCGAACCAAATCCTATATCCCGCAAACACTAATCCCTTTGGGATGGAAGTCTGCTTTGGATTTCTGGAAGGCTTTAAACGTAGAGTGCATATACCCGCAACTCACTTTGTGTTACTGCCTCACCCTCTACGGTATGCTTTCTATAATAGAAGTGGGGGCAACATAACTTTTCAAACTCTTTCCTCCAGTAATTACTTTTAGTGAATAGGTCATTAGATTGGGCCGCATTCTTTGACATGTATATGGTGCAGAGACGCGAGCTGAATGCTACAAGTTGGTGCCAAAGTTACCATCTACAGAGGTTTTTCTCTCGGAACATTTTATTTTGGAAGTTCTTTTACATACAAGCGAGGTGTGGCATGGTACGAATTTTGTGTGTGGACGATGATGAGAAGAATTAAAGATAAGAAGAAAAGGAAATGAAATTATCAATTTCCAACATTCCTTTATCTGTTAAATTCTCTCCGCCTCCTATCTAATTGTCAGGCGACCGTAATCATTTCCTGCAATGCATAAAGCGATTCATTTGTACAGCTTTTTCTGCTTGGCAACAGTTTGTGCAGAAAGCTGTCACTAAGTAGAAGTACAATGACGTGTAAGAGAAATTAGGCCTGTCTATGTTACTTCCATATTATTATAAGACCTTATTTTAATGTTAATTAGGAATAGTAAAGTGTTTCCTGTTTGAAAATCGGTAAATTTTACTGGGCTTTTAATTTGGAAGGATAAAGTATGAAACATTATTTATTTCAGTACAGATTAGTTTCAGAAAATCCCGGGCAATATTAGCTATTTCAGACTTAAATTTCTTCGATTCTAGTTATTTCCGGATAGCATAGGGTAGAATTTCGTCAGGTAACATCATAGTTCAGTTTCGAAAATATTCTGGCCTGATCAATGAACTTTTAAGCTTTCGCCTTGTACTTTTAGACTCAAATATTGATCCGAATAGCCTCAGTGTTATTTTGTATTTAATTCTGACTAATTGAACGCATGGTAACAAATATACAATGTATCATTTCATGCTATATTCTCCTACATGTTTTGCCTTTATTTAGCCACCTTGAGGGAGAATGCAACAGAAATAAAACCGAAACACGTAGGAGAATATGCTATAACTATTCAATATAAATTTGTTACCATACCTGTAATTTGTTGGAATTGAATAAAAAATAATGTATTTTCCACGGAATATGTATAGTATTAGGCGTCATTGTTATTGAAACAGTTAAATACTAGAAAATCTTAATGTAATTTTGGACAAATGTCGTGAACCAAATCAGAACTTCAGAAGTGCGAAAAATATCCAGACCATCCTGTGTGCATCTGCAGGCACAGGAAGTCACCATAATGTGTTAGCAGTATATATTTTTTATGATATATTTCGCACTGTGTTAAAAAATTACAAAAATCTACTGAACGCATGCGCATTAAATTAGTTGATAAAAAGTTTTAACGATATTCTCTGACTGGCCTACATGCGTTAACAAAAGTAAGTGAGGTTGATGTAGTTGCTTTATGTTTGTGTCATTTAATGAAGCCCTTTGTAGAATGAGGTGGCTAGTTTCTTTGCTCATTAGTTTGTGACCGTCGTGTTGTTTTGAACAACGTGACATTGGGCCTGTAATAGGAAAGGCTACGTTTAGTTTAAAAGAAAAGCTTAAATGGTACCTTGAAGTGTAAAGTGTCACAGTCAAAATACTGCAAAACAAACGTAAATAGATTTAAATAATTTAATACAATCGTATTATATAGGCGCATAAGAGTCATGCGCACAAAATTTAGTTGAAAAATGAAGACAAGGGTGAAGGAAACTGGAAATGGATGGGGGAATATAATTAAAGTGAATCTTAGAGAAATATAGGCCTATAGTGATAATTTGTACTGATTTTATCTTGGTCCATAGAAGAACCGGTGTTGGGCCTTTGTTAACACGGCAATGAACCTTCGAGTATGAACCAAAAAGTGGAGAAAATTTTGAGTAGTCGAACGACTATTTGTTTTCTCAAGAAACACTTTGCTCCTTTGGAATGATTTAGTCGAAATCGTGTCGCCTGACACTGCACATTTTGTGTGAAGTAGTGACAAGGAAAATTTTATTTTTGCGCCTTTTATTTTAAGGTAGTTATATCTGAAATATAATATATACTTTAAACATATATTTGTATCAACTTATATTTAAGTTTGTTCTTGAAAGTCTGTAATCATACATTTGTACAAATACGAGAAAATAATGGCTTATTTTTAAGAGGACGCGGCAAGCGACAGAAGACCGTATTGCGGCAGCAAATTGCGAAACGGGGGAATATAGTCTAATAATCTTCAGAATCGGGGTAGTGGGTTATTATGAACGTGAGCGTTCTAAGGCGATTCCCTTCATTTCCATTTTTCCACCTTTCCGTGAACCTACTCTGCGATAAGCAGTGACGTCAGGAGCTGTGAGCTAAGTGCAGGAGGAAATCGCATAAGGGACCGCGAGTCGATTATGATCAGGCCTGTTTGTATGCGTCGCAAGAAACAGGATTAAATTCTAAGAACAGGGAAACGCAATTCACGTCTTCATTATTTCCTTCTTCTCGTCGATTGACGGAAACACAGGGTGTTTCGCAGTGTTCGTACAATCTGTATAAAAGAACTGAAATCCGAAGGTCGATTTAGACGGATTTGAAGCTTCGTGCTTTAGGCGACTGTAGCTCGATTGTAGCCTACTGATTGCTACCCACGCGCACTTTACATATGTGTTTACGTTATAGGTTGTCGGCTTTCTTTCTTTCCTACTCGGACTCTTGACACTTGAAGATGGGACCGATACGTTGTCCCGAAACGTCGGTAAACAGTTGCCACACGACGCCGCGTAATATCCCAGAAGAGCGCAGATCTCGACTT
This sequence comes from Reticulitermes speratus, assembly GCA_021186555.1. Classification (NCBI taxonomy): domain Eukaryota; kingdom Metazoa; phylum Arthropoda; class Insecta; order Blattodea; family Rhinotermitidae; genus Reticulitermes; species Reticulitermes speratus. Next base: position 41,695,810 of record JAJKFL010000003.1, on the reverse strand, counting down.
CAAGTTTGCCGACAGAAATTTCATGATTTTTCTTTTCTGGAACTACTGCGCGTCTGTTTTGTGTTTGAAATTGAGACATCGCGAATACGAACACTAATCTTCAAATTTTGCAAAAATTGGTGTGAACGTCTGGCTGGTGGAAAAAAACTTAATTTCACACTTTTAAACTTTCTTTCATCACCACTGGTCACCACCATCACTTCGAGTTCCTACAGGCAAACTCTCTGTTTCCGAGGGTCTACAGGCAAAATCTATGCTTTCTGGTGTCCTACATGCAAACTCTATGCTTTCTGGTGTCCTACGTGCAAACTCTATGCTTTCTGGTGTCCTACGTGCAAATTCTATGCTTTCTGGTGTCCTACTTGCAAACTGTATGCTTTCTGGTGTTCTACATGCAAAGTCTATGCCTTATGAGGTCCCACAGGCAAACATTCTGCTTTCTGGTGTCCTACATGTAAACTCTAAGCTATCTGGTGTCCTACGTGCAAACTGTATGCTTTCTGGTGTCCTACATGCAAACTCTATGCTTTCTGGTGTCCTACATGCAAACTCTATGCTTTCTGGTGTCCTACATGCAAACTCTATGCTTTCTGGTGTCCTACATGCAAACTCTATGCTTTCTGGTGTTCTACATGCAAACTCTATGCTTTCTGGTGTCCTACATGCAAACTCTATGCTTTCTGGTGTTCTACATGCAAATTCTATGCTTTCTGGTGTCATACATGCAAACTCTATGCTTTCTGGTGTTCTACATGCAAACTCTATGCTTTCTGGTGTCCTACATGCAAACTCTATGCTTTCTGGTGTCCTACATGCAAACTCTATACTTTCTGGTGTTCTACATGCAAACTCTATGCTTTCTGGTGTTCTACATGCAAAGTCTATGCTTTCTGGTGTCATACATGCAAACTCTATGCTTTCTGGTGTTCTACATGCAAACTCTATGCTTTCTGGTGTCCTACATGCAAACTCTATGCTTTCTGGTGTCCTACATGCAAACTCTATACTTTCTGGTGTTCTACATGCAAACTCTATGCTTTCTGGTGTTCTACATGCAAACTCTATGCTTTCTGGTGTTCTACATGCAAAGTCTATGCCTTATGAGGTCCCACAGGCAAACATTCTGCTTTCTTAGGCCCTACATGCAAACTCGATACTTTTTGAGAGCATACAGGAAAATTCTGTGCTCTGATCAAACTTTCGTACGAATTTACTTTTTGCCATGCCAACTACATTCCCATTCAATCGTAATCTCTTTGATTCCATTTCGTTAATGTCCTCCTCCTGAGTTGGCTGTATAAATTATGAAGTATTCCATTACTGCATTATCCAGTACTTTCAACTTACGTCATGTACTTTGTTCATGGATGTATTCCTTAAGACTTCTTCCCAAGTCCCTGCAGTTTCTGTTCTTTCTGCAGTGCCAACCTTGCGTGTAAACGTGGAAACAATTCGGGCTGTGCTTGGATTCTCACTTCCATTTGATGAGAGCCATGTTCTTGCTATCTGCTCTCACTCAGCCTCCTCCACTATCGTTTCCTTTCGACCTTATACACCACCTCGCCCCACCCCTCGCAGCCATTCACCACTTCAGTAGCTTCTGTCGGTTTTTCGCTCACATTTAGCCAATTTTCACTCAAAGAAAATGATGCATGTAGACTAACCCCTTATAAGTATATTCATGTGTGCACTTTCATTTCTGCAGCCATTTTGTTCACACCTTTTATTTTCTCGTACTATTTCCTACGTTGCGCTGCTGAAGCGTCGTAATATTTCTGGAAGAAAGTACGTTTCTCATCGTTTGTAACTACTCTTCAGTGTTCATTTTTAAGAACTGAGAATTGGCTCCTGGTTTAATAAGCTGTGCTTACACTTCTAAGTCAATGCAGAACCATTGGAAATATCTTATTCATCGCTTTTTAAAATAATATCATTAAGATACTCGTTGCACTTCACATGTGATTCTTTTCCGTGACATGACATGACCTTAATAATGTTCGGTAAGAAACAACAATTATGATTTTTCTAACTTTGCACTTTCTTATATCATTCTCTTGCTGTCTCTTAGGTGTAACCTGTAAATTTTCATTTAATACCTTTATTCTCAAACACACTTAACCTCTGAGATCTGCGCTCTTCTGGGATATTACGCGGCGTCGTGCATTAATTGTTTACCGACGTTTCGGGGCAACGTATCGGTCCCATATTCACGGGTCAAGAATCCAAGTACTCGGACTCTTGACCCGTGAATATGGGACCGATACGTTGTCCCGAAACGTCGGCAAACAATTACCACACGACGCCGCGTAATATCCCAGAAGAGCTCAGATCTCATCAACATCGCGGCGGAAGCCTGAAATCACTCTTAACCTCTGTTCTGCCGTCAGATGTGAACAATACACACCCATATAAATAAAAAATCTAATTATTACGTAACCAGTAAAAGATTCATTGAAAATGCAACGTCAAATTTGACAATGTTTGTGTCTAAATACGATCTTATGAACGACTCTTCTGTTAATTTGTAACCTGTTATACGCTACGTTATAACCGTTGGTTGCACTTTATAATTTCACTCTGTGCACATGCTGTATAACATTTTCTGCGACGGACGATGCTGCAGTTCTGACTGAAACTTACTGCTGTTTGTTGCTGCCTGCTGTTAGTATTTGTAGCTCCTTCCGATGATTCTAATTACTGCTGTTTGTTGCTGCTTCCTGTTAGTATTTGTAGCTCCTTCCGATGATCCTAATTACTGCTGTTTGTTGCTGCCTCCTGTTAGTATTTGTAGCTCCTTCCGATGATCCTAATTACTGCTGTTTGGTGCTGCCTCCTGTTAGTATTTGTAGCTCCTTCCGATGATCCTAATTACTGCTGTTTGTTGCTGCCTCCTGTTAGTATTTGTAGCTACTTCCGATGATCCTAATTACTGCTGTTTGTTGCTGCCTCCTGTTAGTATTTGTAGCTCCTTCCGATGATCCTAATTACTGCTGTTTGTTGCTGCCTCCTGTTAGTATTTGTAGCTCCTTCCGATGATCCTAATTCCTACAGAAGCCATGCACATATTTAGTCAATTTTAACATAGTCGTATTTACGTTATTTACTGCATAGATGTTACTGATGTGCAAGTGTCAAGTCAGTTTGCGTTTGTAATGGCGATATGTGAACGCACAAACGTTGAAATGTTGCATTTTGCACCATTGTGTTTAAAACCCATCTTTAAGTGGAATGTCCTGGTCACGCAGGATTCATGCACACATCACAACGTCGCTTATGAAGAGTAATTCTATAGAACATGTTATTTGTGTTAAAATTGCATTTTAACGGTATAGAAGTGGCTAGCAGCTTTCGTATACTACTCTTCAGTGCCTTTCTCAACTTCCGTTCGTTCCTCTCCTACCTTGAACTATCTTTTATATTTTCATCTCCTTCTTTTCCTTTCTTGACCTGAAAGTGTTTTCACATGCAAATTAATTCGCGTGCGAAGTCTGAAAAACTGCTGAACAGAAACGTGAGAGAAGAATGAAGCAAAATGCTAAAAGGGGGTAAATCTGAATAAGGGATGATGTTAGGGGGTGAAATAAGAAGTGATGAGGGTGATGGCTATAGAAGTGGGGGTGGTTAAGTTTATTGCAAAGTCCCCTCCACCCTACTCCTTAATGCTTTATAGGCGGCCTGTGGTAAGTTTCTACCAAACACCAGGCCCAAAGTTTACTTGGACTGATACTGCATTCTACACACTGATATGCAACTCATGTTTTGTCCACTTTAAGATCGGTGGCAGGCCTGTATTATGTGACGTATTTGCCTTACAACTTGCAGAGTAATGGTTGTGCAGGTTTTAAAAGTGTTTTAAAATAATTCGGCCTGAAACATTTTAATGTGTGGAATTCAATTCGTACACTTCCATTCTTCTTATTTAAGATATATTTTCGAGAAATGAGAGATACAAAATGGGCCCATTTGTAAGACTTTTTCATGTGCTGACCTACTGTAAGGGGCTTTCCTTCTTACCCACTTGTAGGTCCGAGGGAACGCAGGCCTCCTTAACCTCAACACTTGTTCTACCCAATTACTTCGATCTTAAAGGTGTACACAGTAAACATTCCGAAACGTCGGCAACAGAACCCACTTCCATACAGTGAAAAAAGTAATAGTAACGAGGAATCGATTTCAGAACTTCAAAGCAGATACTGAGGTTATTGACAGAAATCGAGTGACGTCACGACAGGGAGTAATAAATTGTAATTGGTGTAAAAGTAAATTGTCATGGCGTAATTTCGGACTTAATCCAGTCACGTACCAAGCAAACTATGAACAATCTGTGTTGGGAACGTTTTGTGCCGAGTGAGAGTTGAACCGGGAACATTACCAGCGAAGCAACACGTCACTTGTACCAGCTGGCTTGAATAAAGACGACGGAATGACTCAACAGTTGCGTCAGAGATGCTCTGAAAAAGTAGACCACAATCCTCTCGTAAATTACGAATTCTCAGTAAACTTTTTGAGTTGAATCTTAAATCAGCTTGATTTTGGAAAAGTGGGTCAAATGTTTGCTATAAAACAAGAAGATAATTCATAGATATTTTTGTCCAATACTTAGCCACAAAATTCAGAAAATTTTAGGACCTCTTTACACGACTTAAGTGTCAACTTTTAACAATGTGTGTTCCTTGTGGGTTATGGCTACTGTTACCGGTACTACGGTTGTTTAACTCTTAAAAGCCTACTGGTTACATAATGTACCACCAGTTTTAACTTTCAAAAATTTACATTCTGCCCACACTGTATTTATGCATATTGTATTTATCTCAAAACAAACAGCGACTTTTGCACTATGTAACATAAACAGATTGGTTTTTATAACCGAGATGGAAAGTGTTTACTGCGCGGTAGGAATTGTGTCTTTAAGCAAAACAGTATACCATTTGTCTTTAAAGGGTTAATTTACATTATGCTATGCTAACGAAATGTTTACTGTTTTTCGTCTCCCGTAAAACTCCATTAACAAAGTATAGTTAATATAATATTCAGCAGACAATCGTTTTTATGTTGACGTGTAAGTTGAAATATATGCAAAAGTTGCCTCCCCTCGAATGGCCGCTCTGCTGTCAAGTTTTGCTCCTACTTGTATTTATGTGATAGATACGAGAGGTCTGAAAATTGATGTTAGTCTAGAATTCCGTAGCCAAAACAGGCAATAAAATGCAGACATAAGCCTTTTTTGAAGGCCTATTACATTTCCAATTTATGCGTTTATTGACACTTTTCCAGGATATGATGTGGAGGATTTAGCTGTGAGGGAAATTTGTATGACCTTCGGTATGTAGGCATTCGTACATGAGCATGCATTTATGAATCGTAAATCACCTTAGGGTTACAGTTATTTTGTGCTTGTGTAGATACGTGTCGGAACTATTTCAGAAACGGATTTGTATCAATTCGTTGTAACGTTTCTGTGGTAACGATTGTACCTAAGCTTTCACATCACACTACTCTGCATAGTTAAGAACTTGAAGCATCAAATTCATCTAAATGTTGTTTAAAAATTAACTTCATGCGTAATAGAACAATCCATTAACACCATAAAGGCAAATCGAATAATTCTGTTTAGGAAAATAATCTATTTTTATTGCGCGAATCGCAAGAAACTGTGAAATGCAGGATGAGCAGATGTGGGAATGTTGTAATGTTAGGTTTATATAGGCTTAAAGTGGGTCAGCATGGATGCCCATTTATTAAACAATACTAAATTGGTTTCTTCTTATTGGATTTTTGTTGTAGTCCAGCACACTTCACCTTAAATCTTTACATTCTCTTGTGTGTTGCGATTAAAGTGTAGTTTTTGTTAAAAATTGTGTTTGTGTTTTGCACTTACGCTAGATAATTTCAGTTTTGTGTTGACAAATTCCGACATCATGTTTACATTAAAATATATACCAGTCTTAAGCGGATATGACGAAACATTTGTACCATGTTGTACAGTACGTACGAACGAGAGAAAATTTTAAGATCATCTTCCCCAGGCTAGCGTTTAGTTGGTAAAATCGATGCGTAACTTGGAGTTTTGTTTTTTTGTGGTGAAGGGCCCCGCAGCAGATGCTACGGACGCACCGCAGCCTTAAGGCTTATTGTGCAACCCTGTGATGAAGATGATTACTGTTTTTTTCGTTTTTCCGAGTAACGGAGCATTGGTGAAATGAAATTTACAGGGGAAAACCGAAGTACTGGGGGAAAAACCTGTCCCAGTGCCCCTTTGTCCACCACAAATCCCACATGGATAGAACCCGGGCCTCCGCGTTGAGAGGCTGGCGACTAACCGCCTGAGCCATGGCACGGCCTAACTTGGAGTTGCTGTGCAACCTTATAATAATGTCTTCGCTGGACGGACTTGAAATGTGTCACTTGCAGTAATATTATCTGTGTTATTGCTCAGATGTTTCCCTCACAAATAGGCACAAATCAGTGTCTCTATGGTTTAAATAATTGTTAGAATCATTATTTACTTAATTCCAGTCAAAATATTGTCAATTTCTATGATGATTAGTAGTGATTAATGAAAACCACGTGGTGTCTGTGCATTTATAGTCTGTGTGAATTTCATAAGGCAATAGCAATTTAATTTAGCTTCCTTTTTTAGAACTGATAAATACACTGGCTAAAATAACGGAAATAATCCATGTTTAAGAGCGTGTTTCATGTAAGTCCTTTAATTAAATTATAGATTCAGGAGGAAATGCGTTACATTTACGAGTGTTACTGGTGGCAATGGAATGTAAACAATTCAAGTCAAAATCCACTGGATCATTCACTAAGCTGTATATAATGATTGTATTAAACAGTCCGGTCTGTCTTAATAAAAAGTTGTGCGTGTGTCCATTTTTAGTCGTTTCTTATACGCTGTCCATATTTCACCTCTTCTTGAACTGCGATTTAAATCCGTTCTAACCAGCAGCGGAATAACACCAAACATGTCATGTGTATATATCTTAATTGGTGTATCGATTGTGTAGTTTAGAGTACATGTATGACAACGATACATATGCGCAATACAAAATATTTACTATGTTAATCTGCGTTTATTGTTGCTGTTGCTTTGTAAGGGCTTCAGTGAGTGTATAGGCTAAAGATTACGACAACCAGAGTTTACATGAGCTCAGAAGTTTAGAGGTTTAGTAAATATAATTGCGTAGAAACTGCCTTATAAAACACGTGATTGAAGGAAAGTTAGAGGGAAGGATAGAAATTACGGGACGACGAGGAAGAAGGCGTAAGCAGCTACTGGATGACCTTAAGGAAAAGAGAAGATACTGAAAACTGAAAGAGGAAGCACTAGATCGCACCCTATGGAGAACTCGCTTTGGAAGAGGCTACGGACCTGTCGTAAGACTGACTGCAGAATGAATGAGTAAATACAACTCAAGAAATGTAGGCATCTCCATAATGTTGTGCTATATTAACTAGGCCTACTTGTGCGACATGTAGATTTGTGGAGCATCCTGTAGGCCTGTATCTAGCCCAGAATATGGCCATCAGCAGAGAGCTGAATTCAATACGATTTTGTGATTTGATGTAGGCGACAGAAGCAACGGAGGGCTGAGTGCAGAGCACAATCAATTTTTATTGTCATTGTGTGAGAATAAAGCGCCGTGCGCCAATCATGACGCACAGTGCAATATCGGAAATTGGGGCCGCTTCCTGTCTGAATTCATCGTTGTTACATAACCCTTTTATATGAGATGTTCACGCATATGAACTAAACAGTGGCATCGAAATAAACACCACCAAAGGCAGCTCATTTTTCAGCAAATGTAGGATAGAATGTTTAATATTTGTTTCGGGGTTGCACTTCAGATGCTCACTGCGTGCTGGTGTTACAGTACAATGACTTCCTAGTATTTGTGATCAAAGGGTTTTTAGGCTGAGGGATTTCTTTGTAGCTCCTGCGTTTTAAGTCTTCGTCAGAATAAGTTATTCCATTTGCAGCGCGATACAGTATGTCGAGAGATTTTGTCCCTGCTTGAAACATCTGTTGCAGTCCTGTCCTGTATTCTCAACTGCCTAGGTCTGCGATGTTTCGTTGGCTGCGATGACGTCACTAACCCTATTCTGTCCTAGTTCCACATGTCGTTAGAAACAGACGTTGTAGAACATCTATATAAAAATTTAGTTCAATTTTTCTCTTTGCGTGGATCCCATGACATGCCGTTTTTTCATCGAGTGGAAACGATTATCTAAACATTCGGCACCTTCAACAGAAGTGACATTAGTTGTCAGTTTTTCAGACCTCTCCAGCATTTGAATTATGTTTATCTTTCCTCTTCAGAAGCAGATTCAAATACTGCAGATTTATGTAAGAATTTGTCGAACGTGACTCCAAAACCTAATTCTTTCAAATCTGCTGCCATCTTTCAAAGTTAAAATATCGCAGCAACCATTAGACACTTCCTGATTTTGCCAGAATTTTAGTTATCGTTTCGTGCGTTTATTTTACATTTGCCAAATATTATTACTCTAATTTGCTGAATGAGAAAGCGACAATTTCTTCGTTGTGTGTTTTCCCGCTTAAAGGGATCAGAAGAGTCGTGAAAGTAGGATTTCACGTTTCCAAGTATCGTTGGGCCGAACCTGTTCGTTTCGGCTGTAGCACACCCGTGACTGCACACTTATTTATTCACATTTGTGACTACATCCACATTCTTAACTTTTTAAATGGATGAACATGAATTTATTTGATTTTAATTTGTAATCACCTAACCAACAAACGCCATCCAAACAGCCTGGCCACGCTTTGTCACACTTCGTACCGTATATTTTTGGGCCGATGGAATATTGTTTTTAAAGACAATTTTATTTCAGTTTAAATAAATAAGTCAGTGCCACAGTTAATAATATAATGTTGTTTTACACAAGTTTTCCGTGTGTGTAACATTTCAAGGCCCACAAAGTTCAAGTTTTAAATCAATATTTTTCTGAATTTTGTAGTGTGCAATGCAAACAACTCGCTTGCTTGTTTAAATTTGTTGAAAGTATGAAACGGAAACAACCTATAAAAACCAATCTGAGAAGTATGAGTAGATGTGGGTCTATAGAGGAACGAAACCTCAGCTTGTGGTATGATTCGGACTGTTTTTATAGGCCAAATAACAACAATATTTTTTCTTTGCCACATATTATAATACCGGCAGCGAAAGGCATTGAAGGAAATAGTGATTACGGAATGGTATTCTGAATATTTAAACACATTTTATCCCTTTCATTTGGGTCTGTAGAAGACATGGCGTACTAGCAGAACTGTTTATTATACTGACTAGCTAAGTAAATACATGGACAAAACTTTTATCCGTAAACTTAAAGCAAGACAATACTCGAGAAGGAGACCAAGACGGATGTCAGAAAAACATTAACTGTTAGTTAAATACGTAAGGTAAAAGGGTGTGGTGTGGACTGGATTCAGCTGGCTCAGGATAATGTCGTGTGATTTAAGTTTTGAACACAATAATTATTTACGGTTCTGTAAAATGTAGAGAACGTCTTGGCCATCTGACTTAGTGTTGGTTCCTCCACGTGCTTTTAGTCTGCAATTTTATTTAACCCTTTGTCAGCGGTTAGCAGTGTGATTCAAAACAGCGTCTGTCAACGATGAGGTGTTAGGCAGGCGCGATGCAAGTCGTATGTTTTGTTCGCGAACTCTGTCCCTCTGCTACAATGTCCACAGCTGTATTTGTGCTGTACAATATTACAGACTTGCGATGTATGTGTTGCTAAGAGACTTGATTTTTGTTTACCGAACGCCTAGTTTTCGGCTGCAGACGCTATATGGCGTCGAATCACAGGACGATAGTGAATGAGGAGCGCTGAAGGCTGAGGTGTTGACTATTTGTCAGCAATATACAAGCAGTTAATCGCGACGATGTGCCGATAATTTGATTCTTGCTGTTATGAAGAAGTTTCTTCCAGCCTTAACTTGGATTTACAGTTTGTCTAGGTGATATAGTTAATATACTGAAGGCAGCATTAAACTCATGAACACTCTAGGTATGTTTCCGACAAGGTACCAACAACTTAACCAGAAAAATGTAGAACACAGTTACGTGTATATCATTTTATTCGAAACATTTATTTGTTATAAATTAATGAATAATGTTTAAAATACGCAATTTTTACACATGAAGCTATATTTGCTTCTCTGCATTCCCTCAGTCTTGTTCACGAATTAGAAAATTTTAATTATGGAAAGTTAATTAGGGTGGTGTGAAAATTCTATTAATGGTAGAAAGTTGGAGATTAATTTATAACTCGTGGAAGTGTTCTTCGGAATTTCATTGGGGAAGTGATGCCATTGTGTTGGTGTATAATATTAGTAATAATATTAATAATAATAATAAAAAAATAAAGCAAAATTCTTTACATGATATTTTAAAAATTCTTATTTCCTTGCTAAAATTATACCACTTCTCCTTTAAGATATCAGTCATTGATTATGTTTAGAGAAGAAGCCACTGTTGCTCTAATAACCGAACAAACTGCATAAATAAACTTTGCTAACAGAATATCTTATGCCTTAAAAGTAACCCTTTGAAGCACAACGAACTTGTATTACCTGTTTTAACATTATGAATTATTTTTTATTTGTAAAGGAGGTGGTTGTGTTTTCGTATATTTCTTAAAATAAATATTGCTTGTTTCCCTAAGCAGCATTAATCAACTGTTCTTCTTAATGGATAAGCTTTGTTTTCTGTGAGGAAAGAACTGAATTTTGAAATATGATTTTGATGAATTTTATTATTCAGAGAGTTAAGCAATAATTTACGCAATACGCGCTGTAAACATTGTCTGTTATTAGGTGAAACTTTGCCTCTTGTTTCCAAATAAGGATATAATGTGGATGTTCTAGCAGAAGAGTTCATCGGAATGTAAACGTAGTTGCACAAACGCGAAGACCTTACGCATGTATGAGGTGTATGTACACATGTGTATGATGCCCAGTGATATAATGCCTAATTTTATTTTATGAGGTACATTTAGTGATGTTTTGTATGTTGTATCACAGTACACACCTAATTCAGAAACGTTCATTACCTCCTTCTGTAATCGAAGGTAATGTTTTGAGATCTCATTAATTTGTGGTTGAAGAGAAGAGAACACAGTATTTTCCAACTTCATGCACGCGCCATGTGAATAAAGATGGCAGAAATAAGAATATCCTAGTTTGAGTCGTAAGTTGCAGAAATATATGCAAGTTTTGAAGCACCCTGTTCTACTTCCCCATCTCGCATAGCAGGCAAGTTCTGTTAAACTCATGAAAGTAGAAAATTTTATTTTGCGAATGTAATGCCTTTTCTCCTTTGTAAAAATTTTTATCCTTGTACTGGTTATTATATTTGTATCTCTATGTTTCCGCTTTTTAGTTATTTCATTTTTCATGTTTTTCTGGATATAAACGTTTGCGTTCCATGGCGAGTCACTAATAACGTCTATTACAACTCTAACAGCGACGCTTTAATGAAACTCTGTAAAAAAAAAATTGAATGCTGAGTAGCAACGCTTGACTGGGATACGAGCACTCTCGACCCTTTGAGGATTGGAGACTGCTTTGAAACTGTATGCTGAGGAATACGATATTTATTTGTTTATATATTTGTACCCGTTTTTCTATGATGTAGCGGCAAAATATATAATCTGTATAAATACACTTTTCATTGCCACTGTAAAAAAAAAGTGAGCCAAACAAATGAAATTTAACGAAAAACATATATGTAACAATTTATGTGCAGCCGTTTGAAAATTCTATTCAATTGAATGTGTAACTGTAAAGGATGGTTTACATGCGCTACATGTGCGCGTTGGACAAAGGGCCTGGGACGCCCAGCACAGAAGAACAGTGCAGGATATCAGGCATTTGTTGCGAGAATGTTGGCGCGTGTCCGTTGTCATTCCGGTCAAGGTGAGAATGAAGGAGAAAGGAAATTAGGCTGTGTACGACGCTTGCAGTCACTGGCCATAAATATTTTTGAACAGCGTTATAAACGCATTGTTAAATATGGCAATGTTACCTTGTGTTCTTATTTATGTGTCAGGGAAAACAGTCCATAATATGCTGGACAAAGGAATCAGTAATGGACAACTGAATGTTAGGGTCCTGTAGTACCCCAATCGCAACCCGGTATTCCAGTAGTTTTTAGCCATGATTTTGGGTACGTTTGTGGTCCCATCATCCTAGTCAAATGCCAAACACATCATGACCTCCAGAATTTCATTGCCGTATCAGTATTTGACGACCTCCATACACCTCGAAATTTCTTATTTATCCCTCGCTCTTCGTTTTCAAATATTCATCATTTTTAGGCCAATGTAAGTTGTTTTCTCGAGTTCTTTGTTTTCAGACACGCGAAACTTATGTTCTTGTTTCGAAATAATAGACCAGGGTTTCTAATTCTAACGTGAGCCACGCTAGTCTTCGTTCAAAGTGTTTTAATATTGATACAGTAGACTTGTTTAGATGTCCAAAATGCTAGAGAAGTGAACACGTTTTTAAGTGTTTGTAATGTAGAAAGTAATAATTAAAAAATCTTTTTTCTTATTACCGATCTTGTAATTGCTGAAATTGTTGTGTGTACACAACAACAGGATAATTGCCATTCGTTAAAGGGAAGTGTGTACGCAAATTTTTTCTATTTCCAGTAAAAAAATAAATAAAAGCATCTCTTGTAGTAAACACAATACATTGTAAATCAAACGTTCAATGGTTCTCGCATTACACAAATTGTGACAGGAATAAAAAACGACGGAAGGGAAATAAGGAACAAAATTAATTGCCTGATGAAATAATTTTGCACCACCATTTTCTCATATTGACAACGTATTAACTTCAAATTATCCGTCTTTCAAAATCAATGTCAGGCACCCATTATGTACTTTATAATTAATGTAATAGTTCATAGAGCAGCCACACGGCGCTGCAGTCGTATCCCTTTTTATCCTTAGTCTCTATTAAATTTTCATCTCGTTTCCATTAAAGATATTTTGTAAACTGGAGGCTATTAAATACAGACACTACACTATCTGTTTCACATCTCTTTTTCATCTGTATTTCACTACTAGAATTGTTACGGACATCTGCAATAAGGTGAACTCTCTAATTTAAATACGAAGTAGTTTGTGATTGGAATACCTAAGATGAGTGGGGATTGCAGTTATTATTTTTTATAGTTTATCTTATCCACTCTTAAATTCAGATTATGTGTGGGTATAAATTTTTAATGCTAAAAATGTATGTAAATTGCGTGTTTTAGTTTATTATAAACAGAGACCAGTCAATGTTATTCTCAACCGGTGAATAAGAGAATATGTTCTTCCTTTTTAAAATGTCTTAGTACTTTAATTCTACATCACCACCTTCCTAAAATTAAAAGTATACTTAAGTGATTATTGAAAGGTAAAATATAATAAATAGGTTGAGCTTTTCTTTGTAGCGTTACCGGCCTGCTTTATGTACTGTCATAAATATTTTGGTAGAAGGAAAGAGGCGTGTTTCTTTATTTTTATTGAATAAAATGTAAAGTATGGTTTGGAGATAAACACTAAGTAGACTGGATGTTGTGAGAGATATACAATAGACGGTCGATGGAGGAAGGTTGCAAAACTAAAACATTCGCCTAAAGGGGATTAGGCCTATATGTAAGGAAATAGGTCAGAGAAAATTATTTATGTTACACAGCATAGGTAATTGTATCGATGTGCAATTATTTATGTGTTACACAGCATAGGTAATTGTATCGATGTGCAATTATTTATGTGTTACACAGCATAGGTAATTGTGTCGATGTGCAATTATTTATGTGTTACACAGCATAGGTAATTGTGTCGATGTGCAATTATTTATGTGTTACACAGCATAGGTAATTGTGTCGATGTGCAATTATTTATGTGTTACACAGCATAGGTAATTGTGTCCATTGCAATTCGATTAGTTTTATAAATACTGAGGAACAGTGTTATGACTGTCTGGTCTGAGTGGCTGTGCCTGGAAGTCAGGAAAGAGGAATAAAACCCGTTATGGAGCGAAATGAATGAAGAGCAGTGAAATTTGCATATTGACTAAGTATAAAATCATATTAAAGTAATTATGGAAAACCGCAGTTTGAAATACGGCGATTGGGAGAATATATTTCCTGTGGAAGCTGAAGATGGCAAGCCCAAGAAGGGAGACACCAAAAAGAAAGGGACGGTGAATATTTAGGGGCATTACTACTACCCCTATTTTCAGCCATGCCATATGAAGACATCAGCCCCTTTAGCAACATCGACAATTTTGGGCTTAGACGAATTAGTAACCTACCATTCAGTTGTCTTTGTCACTCTTATTTTTGTAGAAAACTCCTACCAAATTTGTCTTGATTTATAGCGTTTGAACTTTATTTGCTTAGGTCAAGAACTAGTACATTTATAAGTACTGCGTTTTAGGTATAATTGAAATAAGTATTTGAGAACAAAGGTAACACAAATATTAACACTTTCTGTAAATTTAAATTAGGCCAAATGCCATTAAATATTATTAAGTGACGAAGAGAGAAGAGTAAAAACTATCTTTCAGATTCGAATGACACTCGGCTGATGCATGTCAGAGTGCTTCATATAGAACTGTAATCCCAAGTTGTAATCACTATGGATGCAGACACTGAAAGTGTTCTTCTTATCCGAGTGTCGGTGAAATCTTCTACCATCAATTAATAGAAGTGCTGCTATATATTCTACTTTGAGACTTCTTGTAAATGATGTGGCCTTGTAATATTGTCTATTTCCAGTTCTTCTCTATAAGGGCTACGTTTATGACCAGTCATTCCGTATATTGCAGCCACTCTGAATAAATGTATCTGTACCGTCTTTGTCCCATTTTTTCTTTTATTTAGCATTCAAAATTAGGAAACACAAAGCCTGTTATTCTATAGAAGTTTGTAAAGTTTTGCTTTTCAGACTTTTCAGTTCTTCTGGACACTGTACGTACATTTAGTTTTCTACTAGCAACATTGCATACAGGATTTTGGTGGGGAGACCTGAGGGAAGGAGACCACCTGGAAGACACAGGCTTAGATGGAGGATAATATTAAAATGGATCTTCCAGAAGTGGGACGGGAGGGCGTGGACTGGATTGGTATGGCTCAGGATAGGGACAGGTGGCGGGCTCTTTTGTATGCGGTAATAAACCCTTGGGTTCCATGAAACGCGGGGAATTTCTTGACTAGCTGACGACCCCTTAGCTTCTCAAAAAGGACTCTGCTCCATGGAGTTAGTTAGTTAGTTAGTTATCATTGCGTTTCTTAAAAGAAATGTAAATGTATGTTTAGGTTTTCTATTAACAGTTCATTTCAGCCACACATCACAGTGAAAGAGTAGTACATGAAAGTTACTGTAATTTTCTCGTCTTGAAATCAACTTACATACATTATCAGCTTCCTATCGTAGGAGTGTGGATCGGGAAATATTCGAATGGAAGTCAGGACTACTCCCAGGCGGAATGGAGCAATAGTATGGTTCTTGTGCATCGAGTTAATTGAAAATATATTCAAGTACTGTGCACCATAAGGTTGCTATGGTGATGAGGGCGGGCCGTGGGCTGAATGCTGTTACCTTGGAGACGGCGTTACAGTTGTATGGCAAGAGGTTTCGTACTGTGCAGCGGATTTCGGCGAGGGAGAGCGGAAGGCGTCTTTTGATCCAGAAGCGGTTTAAACCTGCGTTCATAATTCTTTTTGTCACAAAAAGGAATTAATTAAACCTGTACTTTACACCATTTTCACGTATGTGGAAGTTTGTAACAGACAGATATGTCTTGACATAACATTTGCCGAATTAGTAATATAGTACGTGAGTGTCGCTCGTTTTAGCGAAAACGAACCAGTAAGTAAAGTGCTCGTTTAAATATGCGTGATTGCAGTCAGTTTTGGGCCTATTTATTTAATTGTGGGAAGAAGAAACACTCCCACGGGTGAGTTAAAGCCGTCGATGTCTCGATTTCAAAATAACGTTCTTGCTCTCGTATCCTGAGTTTTGATCTAATATTTGTCATCAGCATAGTGACAAGTTATATATTATTATTATTTTATGAAACTTTCATAATGATGTATTCATTCACCATTTCATAGTCTGTCTTATGAGAAGTCCATAGCGAGTCCTAAGCGAGTTCTACACACAGTGCGATCTAGTGCTTCCTATTCCAATTTCCAGTATCCTCTCTTTTCTTTAAGGTAATACAATAGCTGCTTGCGTCTTCTTTGTCGTCTTCCCGTCACTTCTATCCTTCCCTCTATCTTTCTTTCAATAATGTACTTTAGAAAGCAGTTTCTACGCAAGATGTGACCAATCCAATTAGCCTTCCTTCTATTTATTGTATGTAGGATATTCCTCTCCTCCTTGAGTCTGTGTAATACTTCTTCATTTCTCACATGATCGGTCCAGCTCTTCTCCATCCTTCAACAGCACCGCAATTAAAAACTTTCCAAGTATTCCTGATCTACTTCCCGAAATGTTCACGTTTCAGCACCATACAAAGCTATGCTCCAAATGTAGCACTTTACTTGTTTCTTCCTTAAATTTAAGTCGAATTTGCTGGTGACGCGAGGCTTCTTGTTGAATGCTGCTTTTGCTATGACAGTCCTGGATTTAATTTCACGTTTACATCTTGCATTATTTGTTATCATGCTACCCACATATTTGAAATATTCCAAATTCTTAAGTTGTTTTTTATCTATCACTGCCTGTACCGGGGATGGTTGCCTTGAGATTCTCATTACCTTAGTTTTTTTCACACTCATTTCCATTCCATAGCATCTTGCAGTTTCAGATAGTTTATCAATCGTGCTCTGTAGCGCCTTTCTTCCTTATCCAATAGTCGTGGATTATGGAATTAGATAATATGGAAAATCAAGACACTCTTATCTTTCTTGGTTTTAGCTTCTGTCCCGTGAGATACGCAGGCCGTACGCACGTACGCATTTCGAGTTTGCCTAGCAATATCCGTTTTGTTTCCTGCCTGTTTCGAACATATTCTCATTTTATTCAATCTGGCATTCTAACCTCCAGGGGCTGCCCAGTTGACTGCTGCTTTTAGTAACCGAATTGGGTTTCGACTGCCGAAAGAGAGAGAGAGAGAGAAAGGCCCTAACACCGCTGGAACCGTAACTTTGAAGACTCGGAGGAAAATGAAAGAGGGATGGGGTTTAGGGTACATTTGGGACTCTGAGATGTAGTGGGGGTTGGACGTAAGTTGGGCCCAGATAGCAATGTCTTGGTTCCTTGTGTCCAAACGGCGTGTAACAAGTCGCGGCGGGATTCAAAGTTAACCGTCCTCAGAGTGTGCCATTCTATCACGTAGCCCTGTGGTCTTCGTGCCTTTCCACTCCTACACATTACTTCTGAACTACTTTAATGACAATTCTAAGTGAAGGAAAAGTGACTGCCTTTACAGCGTTATGTTTAATGCATTACAAACCTTTTGTTTACTGTGTTATTTTAAAGGGAGGCATTTTGTGAATCATTATTATTATCGAGGTAAATACTGTGAGAGAATGAAGTAATATCTGTGCTCCACTTTCAAAAGCGGAATTTGTCGTCGTCTTTACTCATATTAGTATCAGATGGTTTTTTTGTAATTCCGAATGTTTACCACAGGAGACGAATCATACAAATGCCTCGTTAAAAATGTCATTTATGATGATGCCAAGTTTTATTTTTCTTAAAGAAACTGCACTTACCTATCAATCCAACATTAAAATCCCACTTTTGTGCATGTGGTAAAGAATTAATATGATCACAAAATTCATCTTCCACTTACACTTCATAGGCCTAAAGTTATGTGATTCGTCCCTTGAAAAATGGTTTTAGAAGCTGCAGTAGAACACATTATTGTAAAGTTTAAATTTTTCATGGCGTTGTGTTTTCAGTTTGTAGACTTGTGGGTTTTGATATCGGAAAACAACGCTGCATTTTTTTTCAGGGTTAAGGATTACGACCCTGAGCACTGAGGAAGCGCTTTTCTCCGAAACGCTAATATCCATCGCTGGCTCTAGAGAGTACGAGGTGATATTACATACCAGACCACCTTCATATAACAAAAACACTGTCCAGCAATTCTGGCGTGAGAACATTACAACGAATCTTGTCAGAGTGTCCTACTTTGACTTGCCATCTAACAAGATTAGTATAACTTACCGACTTGCCAAATGTCCGCAGCTCGTAACTGCGTTAACCATACATTCTATTTGTTTATTGCAGTGGATCTTCAGGAAGTGGGAGGGGAGGCATGGATTGGATTGATATGGCTTAGGGTAGGGACAGGTGGCGGACGCTTGTGAATGCGGTGATAAACCTTCGGGTTCCATAAATTGCGGGGAATTTCTTGACTAGCTGATGACCTGTTTCTTTCTCAGGAAGGACTCTGCTCCATAGAGTTAGTTTACTACAAATAACATTCGCATGTGCAATACGAGTGTGTAACTGCTTTTGTGGGTAAGCGGTAGAGCATGGCAGTAATCTCTTAATTTGTGAATATCACAAAGGGCCTCAGCTTGGTATAATGACAGAAGTTATAAGACCCACATTAATCGAGATATTTAAAATAATTGTTGTTGGGGTGTTTTTAATATGGAATTATAACTTTTTATTTCACATAGCATTTTCTCCTAATAGTTGCTTTTCTTTTCATCCCCATTTGTTATTTTCTTTTTATCACTTCCTCCCCCTTCTATTCCTCGGCTGACTTCAGCTCTTCAAACAAGCAGTTTTCCCCTTCCCATCTTTTGCAAAAAGCCAAGTAACGCTACTCCTCGTTTATGGTTTCGTTTCCTTGTAATTTAATTTTGGCCTTTTCTAACTGCTTTTGCCAGCTCTACTACGAACAAAGTTGCTTGGTTTTGTGTTTGTGTGGTTTTTTGGTAGAGAAGGATGGAGAGAGAGGATGTGTTTCTGAGGGTTGGGTTTTAGCTGGCTTTAGAGAGTACAAGATGATAAAATCCTCACAGTTAGACTTCTCAAGTCCAAGATAAGTATCTCGTGGAATAAAACTGCTCATTTGGGGTTCCCAAGTGACGAGAAAAAAAGGAGATGGCGGTTGGGAATGGTTTTTTTTCGTTACACGTATTAAAACACTGCGTATCTGGTTGTGGGTCTAATAGAGATTGCGCGCTCGCCATCTGCGGTAGGTGGTTATTGTTACTGCTTGGACAAGATATAAACGCTCGGGGTCCGACTGCTTATATGAAACAGAAACAGGGCCCATGCCTGAGGATCCTTATGTCACTTCCTCTTTCCAAACTAAATAATCCTCAAGCAGTTTTACTTCGATGGTAAACTGTTGATTTCCGACCTTACTTCAGGTGATAATTCGTACCAGATACACATTTTCAATTACAACTTCCTACACCTTTACATATTCTTAAGTGAAATATAAGCAGTTCTTAATGGTCTGTTGTGACAGTGCTTGTCTGCATGTCACCAAATATTACTGCGCGACAAGATTGGAGAAAATGAGTTGGGCGTGACACATAACACCTGAAGGACTGACAAATTCTTGCAGTATTTGTAGATGGAAATCTTAAGAGATGAACCATTAGGACGACCTAGGTGTGGATGGGAGGGTGACATCACGATGGATATCGAAGAAATAGATTCTGAGGTTTTGGTCTTGATTAAGGTTGTGGACTGGATACATCTGTCTCAAGATAGTGACCAGTGGCGGCTATTTGTGAACAGCCAACCGTGCTAACGTCTGGCAATTGTCACTACGTTGTATCACCAGTGTCGCCCTCGGTGGACTAGTGGTTAGCGTGCTCGCCACTGGACCCAAGGTTTGCGGGTTCAATCCCGGCCGAGGTCGATGGATTCTTAAGGGTCATAAAAATCCGTAGCACAACTTCCTTCGGAGAGGAAGTAAAGCCGGTCCCATGTCGTAGATTTACGGCATGTAAAGGAACCTTACGGGCATGAATAGAAATGATTCGTAAGCAAAATTCAGCGGCCATTTCTCACCCAAGTCTCCTGATTGACTGCTAGATGTCTCTGGCAGTCATATCAGGATGAGTAGAACTTGTGCAGTCAGTCACCTACTGTCAGTCTGGTCACCCACTACAGAATGCACACTTCCAGACCAACAAACCTCTGAAAGGAGGCCCTATGCTCCGCAAGGAGCGACAGGAAGTAACTAACTAACTAACTAACTAACTGTATCACCAGTAGAAAAGGAGTCATTAATTGAAGAAGGAAGTGATGACGTCGCATGATCTCAAAGGCCGAGTCGCACTGAGTTAGTGCACCTGTTTACTAAGGCGCCCATGTATTGGAAGGAATAGAACAGCTTGGATTTGGCTGTCGCTGGAGTCTTCTGACAGTGTCATCCGTTAATTTGTCTTTGTATCAGAAACCAAGTCTTTTGAAAGCAACAGTTGAAGCGTTGAATGAATGCTAAATGTCCACGCCACACTTAATTGCAGCTACGGTAGTGGGGGAAAAAAACCTGGCACCCAGCACCTCACTTCATACCGAAATTAAAGCTATCTTATTGTTGCAAAACGTAAAAAGACAATACTGAAAGACCAAAGGAGGAGAGTTGTGGTGGTGATTACGGATGTGATTTGGAGTGGTAGATATTTTGACGGTAATTATTTGTATTCTTCGTCTTTTTCTTCTGGCATATTTCGCTCGTAGATGCTTGAGTTTCAGTTGCAGATTTTGTCGTCATGATTTTAGATTCCATTTTGAATCGCCTTCTTTAAGTAATCGACCATACACTCGCCCCATATAAATATATGAGCACATTTACTGATTCAGTATATGGAGCAATCACTGTGCTTACAATTAGTTTGCTTGTTAAACTTCACACGAACTTCTCGGTGGTTCTGACGATGACATTGCAAATAGAATTACTTGAGTTCTAGATTTGGATGTCGTCTGGTGTCACGTAGGAAATAAGACGTTTCGGATACTGGAACTCTTTCCATCCTCAGGTAAAGTGTGGGAAGGTTGCCTACTCAGTTGGATTCTTTAGAAATATCTAAGACGTCAAGTGGATGCGATTGGCTCTTTCTAACGTAATAAATTGAGTAGGCTGTTCCCTACCATTCCACACGAGGACGGAAAAACCCTATTTCCAAAATCCGTCTTATTTACGGTACTATGAAACAAAGAATTCAAAACTTAATATTATTCAACCCGTGTATTGCTTCCGTAATCATTCATTTATACCAACATACGCACATAAGAGAAATTAAAATTAGTACATAATCTTGTACCCTCCTACACCTTTCGGCGATTAAGTCTCCCTAAAAATGGCGATCTTATCGCCGAAACCTGTAGGAGGGTCCCAGATTATGTACGACTTTTAATTTCTGTTATGTGCATATGTTGGTATACATGAATGATTAAAGAATTAAAAATTGAATCTAATTAGAGGTTTGAATTCTAGCACAGTTTTTGGGTTATATGAGTTTACAATTCAAAATTGTTTTAATATTATTTGAATTTCTGATTTACAATGCCTGAACCCCGTTATGTTTGTAATGGTTCGTAATTAAGACGAAAGGTACTGACCTGAATGTGGGAAAGTGTGACGAAATATATGGTGAAGGAAAGAGTTAAAAAAATATGCAGTAACAGTTGTTGTGCTTGACTGAACGTTATTAGTACTAAAAATTTAAGATATTCTTCTTTAAGCGAGAGCAAATTACATCCTCTGTTATGAAAGCCAAACACTTGAATTGTCAGCCTAGCGTAATATTAGGTTCATCCTCACATTCTTTAGTATTTTAGAGGATCGCGCAGGTCTTGGAAATGTGTTCTGGATGAAAGCTGTAACCAGAATTATCAACGTGATTTCTGCCTTTCGTGGTCCCTCCACTACTTTATCTTACCACCTGTCACGTACGAATGTGAATTCTACACACGTCCTTTAGAGTTGCGGTATGTTTGTAGCACGTTTCTTCCTGCAGAGCACAAGGCTGTCGGCTCAAAATTCTGTCAACAATAGACATAAAATAACCCGAAATGTTCTGTCTAATTCTACGTGTATCAGTGAGCAAATAAGTAAATATTATTTTTTTTTGGTTTCGCCCTTATTAACATGACTTTTACAGCACACAAACATAATTTTTTTACTTGACATGCTTATCACTGCACGAACACAGTGCCACTGATTCACATAATCTTAAATTAGATTACATTACTTTCACATGTCCGTAACACACCCTGAACTCCTTCTAGTGCTAAAAATTGGAAATCGCTTAAATTAGTCATATTAATTTTTATTTTTTTTATATTCGTAAGAAGGTCGGTTACAGAATATGTTTGCAAGGCATGTATTTTTTTATGGTGAAGGGCCCCGCAGCAGATACTACGGACGTACCGCAGCCTTGAGGCTTATTGTGCAACCCTGTGATGAAGATGATTAGTTTTTTCGTTCTTACGGCTAATGGAGCACCGGTGGAATGAAATTGACAGGGGAAAACCGAAGTACTCGGGGGAAAAACCTGTCCCATTTCCACTTTGTCCACCACAAATCCCACATGGACTGACCCGGGAACGAACCCGGGCCTCCGCGTCCAGAGGCCGGCGACTAACCGCCTGAGCCATGGCACGACCAAGGCATGCACTTTGGGTTCTTTACTGGCCTTACTAAGAAGAACAAACCGCCTTCAGCTGGACTTCTGTCCCACTGTTTTGCCACATCGTCCCCGCCACAACGGGGCATTCACCGTATTGTGCGATCAGTTTATATTTCCTGTGGGTAGAATTCCGTGTGCTTTATTACGGACCATCGTGTCACGACAGTTTCCACCTGGCCGGCAGAGTTTTGCTTTAGCTTTATGAAGAGATAACAGTCGCTGGCCGACGAATTCCCGTGATATAATCACAATCAACGTAGGTTCTTTGGTTACGAGATTATAAAACAAGTAATTATATTTTCTGACCTACGCTCTTATATAGTGGTGGTAGCCTTATACGCAACATGTGTATACTTGTGTGCCATTGTATTTGTATGTAGACCTATAAGCCAGGTTGTGTGCCATTGTATTTTTATGTGGACCTATAAGCCAGGTTGTGTGCCATTGTATTTGTATGTAGACCTATAAGCCAGGTTGTGTGCCATTGTATTTTTATGTAGAACTATAAGCCAGGTTGTGTGCCATTGTATTTTTATGTAGATCTATAAGCCAGGTTGTGTGCCATTGTATTTGTATGTAGACCTATAAGCCAGGTTGTGTGCCATTGTATTTGTATGTAGACCTATAAGCCAGGTTGTGTGCCATTGTATTTTTATGTAGACCTATAAGCCAGGTTGTGTGCCATTGTATTTTTATGTAGACCTATAAGCCAGGTTGTTTGCCATTGTATTTGTATGTAGACCTATAAGCCAGGCAAGGAATAAAAGGGAACAACAGCCTGTCGCAAAACCTAAAGGGTATACTGAAAGTGAAACACTGATAGCATTGCGTCCAGGGTACTTAAACATATGCTGTAAAAAACCTTTTCCTAAACCGTGCACGGTAAAGGAATGAACAGAATTTAGTATTTACTCTCGACAGTATTTTAATGAATATTATGAAATTATTATATTACTACTATTATCAAAAACAATATCAGTGTTTGTGCAATACAATGCTCCATTTTAACTACACCTGGCAGGCTTAAAGGGTTCAGAATAAAATACTCTGTATTATGTAATGCACGTGGTGGAATGAGTGACTTAGCGAATGATTGAATCATCCCTGGTTGCCATGGTTACCATGGTTACGGTAGAGCTTTTGTGAATGATGTGATATTCTTTGTTTCCATGCCTATGGGGTTACCATGTTGACCCTGGTTCCATGGTAATCGGGTTGCCACTGTTACAGTGTGTGACTGCTTCACTCCATGACTTCCCATGTCTTCCATAGAGCTTAAACCTACGATTGACCTCACGATACGGGTTTTCATGGTTACCGGATCTCCATGGTTACGACAAAGTCTAACACAGCCCAGGCTCTTGGGATAGAACTTGTGTTGTGACGTCACAAAGGGTTTTCATGGTTACGGGTTTTCTGTGGTAACGATGGTACTTGGTGTGAAATTGGATTACAACCTGGTATCCTTTGGTTATCGGATTTTAAAGGTTACGATGTTAGAGTAAGGAAATATTGCTTTGGGTGTCTATCGCTTGACCGTTACGTTAGCCCTTCATATGATGTGGCCCGTTCCAGGTAACACAATGTATACAGGTCCGTATATTAGAAATGGATTTACTGGAACCTTAGTAATCATACCGCGGGTTATGCTTTCATTTGTCGCAGTCCGTTGTTCTGTTTGCCAATAGTTATCACACTGGCATGAATTATTGCTTATCTCTTGATCCCGTTTTTGAGTCTGAGGTTTAAAGTTTACTACCATCTAAAACTAAAGTTCGTCTTGGGATCTTTTTTCAGTGCACGTGCACCGGGTTCGATTTCTCTTACACGTATATATTAAAAGACAGTGAACTGTCCCGTTGTTGAGGGAAAATTGTTTCATTTCTGTACACCGAAATGCATTTGTTTGTTAAAAAGAAGCCGACAGTCTAAAAATTAACCCTAACAAGACTAAAATTAATACGAGTTAGATAAAATACATACATAAAAATTCGGTTTGTGTCTGGAAGGGAACAAACTGTTTCTAAATAAATGCAGATCTGTCAAATCTGAACGTAATCGCCCTATATAGTGAGGATTATAACAAAACACATGAAAATAATGTGTGGGTAATATACAAGGGCTTTTATGTTGAAATTGGTTTTATATACAGTAAACGCTGGGCTAAAAACGATTAAAAATGTTTCTCCATTTAATAACACTCGCTTTGGATACACAGTTTATTGCTTAATACATGTTAAATATAGCATCTCAAAACGTTGTTGTGGAACTGTTAAAGGTCTCATCCTTGAGGCGTTGGTTTCAAACCCCTTCCAGAGCCATGTAATCTTGACAATATAGTTTTCTCGGGCGCACAGCCGCGTCAGTTCGTTTGAATACAACGTTTCGGGGACTAGCTCCGTCCCCATCCTCAGGCAAATCAGTTTTGCCTGAGGATGGGGACGGAGCTAGTCCCCAAAACGTTGTATTCAAACGAATTGACGCGGCTGTGCGCCCGAGAAAACTATATTGAATCATGTCGCCGCGAAAGTTTTAAAACTTATATAATCTTGACAAGTTTCTAATGTACTTTATTCTATAATCACCGTGCATTTTTCACAATTATTATCAAGTCACCAACAAGCAAGTTTTCTGACACCCCTGAGGATGGCTTCATAAGGAAGCTGAAACATATGTAGGGTGTTTACCAAAATATTTTAAGGAACCATATAGTGTTTTTTAAAATAAATAGTGCATTCAGTTGGTGACTGAACAATAAGTTTCTAATGGTTTCCCTCGGTCCCTGTAGGGAAATTCCAAGCTAGTACCTCAGACTCCGAGCTAGTATCTCATATTACGAGATAGTACCTACAAATATGATCGAATACTTCAAATTACGATTTAGTACCTCAAATTACACCAACACCGCGTTCTTCCACCTACATTCCTGTTCATTACTTTCTCATAATCATATAATACGCCTTTACACACATCGCTAAAAACACAGATAAATGGATACAGACGACTGTGGTTCATGGAGTTAGTTATCATCGTAGTTACTTCTGTTTGCATGTAGGCTATAATTTTGTAATTTAACTTAAACATTCTTATGTCACTAAACTTATGTGTCCGAACTAGGAAAATACTAGTGTCCGACGCCCTTAAACATTTATGAATACATTTAGTGTCAGTACCAGCATTACGTCACGTGAGCAGTCATGTTCTGAAGAGACTGTACTGCCAATTCTGAATAGCGGATGATTGAGTAGTGAGGGGCGTCAGAAGTGAAGAGTGAGAGGGACAGAGTAGTCGAAGGTTGAAGTTTAGGAAGGAACAAACAGGCCTAAATGAACCGCTCATCGTTTGTGTAAAATTTTGGTTTGGTTCGTTGGTTTGTTGGCTTGAAACTCTCCTTCCCTCTCAACTTAATTTCCCTCTGTTATACCCCTCTGCAACAATTGTTGGTGTTGTACTCATTTGCAATCAGTGCAGTGCAGCAGTGTGTTTTCTTACGTTGCATTCTTCTGTTCGGTCATATTGTAGTCTTGTAGAATGCAAGCGACAATTACGCCAGATGTCAACTTTTTTTGTGAAGCAAAACGTTGCGTTTTAATCCCCGTGGATCTCAAATAGCTAAGAATTTTTTTTATATCGGCGCAGTACAGTATATTTTATCTGCTTTTACCTAAGGTGAAACGTTTTTACCAGCGTGATAAAGATTATAATCCGGCGGATTGCAGAGTCATTCTCATAGTCCTTAAAAATATACGCAGTAATATAGGCGTCTGGTTTCCTAAATTAATCTCATAGTACGCCTATAAAATGAGGCAGATCATCAGTAAAAGTACCAAATTTGTCAACCAGTGTGACCCATAAGACTTTGCTGGAACATCGACTACCCTGGCTGAGGATTTGCATGGCATCCAGGACCGATTCTTTCCTCGTTACTGCTCTTTCATTATTCGCTACTAGATGATATACAGGGTGATTCATGATCCATGGACATTGTTTTCTAGGTCTTTGTGATCAAAAAATTTCATATAAGCATGTGTCCGATTCTCAAGTGTCACGGACTGATACCCCGTTGAAACTTAGAATAAAAGTTAAGAATTTTTTAAAAGATGTAAAATAAAATAATAAACACATCACCTGATAAATTTAACATGTAATTATAACTTCATAATATACATTTCTTACAAGGACCTGTTCTTAACGCAGGTTTACAAAAATCCCGCCCTCAGCCGCAACACAAATTGCTGTACGGTTGTGAATTATGCGCTTGCAAGTGCAAGTGATAAGCCTGAAATGTTTTTTTACATACCCACCATTCAGTGTTAGCCGCAACGCTTGTCCAAGGTCGCACAGCATGTACGCGCGGGTTTATATTTACGGGAATTAAAAAGAACTGATAGCACCATAACCGTTGAGTATAGGACCCATGTTGATAGCATGTTTCTTGATCACAAAGACCTAGGAAATCGTCTCCTACAGTTATGTCCAAAACTCATGAATCACCCTGTACAGTCGATTCACTGACAGCGTCGTTAAATAAAGTTTACATAAATAAAATATATAATAACTAATTTGTTATTAAAGGATAATTTTGAATCTGTTCTGCCAAATTTGGTTATAAAATAATAGGGTTGTACAATCCTTAATCAACGTGTCATAAAAGAATATTTCCATTACAGTTACTTTGTGCACTTTAACTGTGTCAGCAGTCATAGACTATCAAGGAGAGACCTTACAAAGTAACCTCTTTTTTTTCAAATTTTGTGAGCAAGAAATGCCTAATTAGTTGGGAACGTGCGAAAACTTCTTCATTCCAGCTGCAGAAATTTTGTACTATGTTTCAGAGATTAAGTGTTTAGCTGAAATTAAGTTGTCCGTACATCTCTACACTTCTGTCCACACACATATGTGTGTATGTCGCTAGCAATTTTTGTAATTAGTTTGTTGTGACTACTTGCACAGTACGGTCTCAATTAAGACCTTTAATGGTTGTTCCGTGAAACTGGATCATTCTGCATTTACGGTGGTGTTAATTAAGTTAGTTAATTTTATGGACTTAACCAAACAACAGCTGTGAAAACAAAAATTCAGCACATGTCACATCTACGTTTCCTGCCCAGGCTTCACAACTCCCAAAATCCTGTTGGTTTGGAAAATCGAATGAACACGAGGAGGGGAGGCGCACAGTAGATTTTCGAGTTAACACTTGTCACTAGGTTGGTGTGAAGAGAGGGGATTAGAGTAGTCCATGAGCGAGCATAGAGACGGAGTAGGCGAGGCGGGTAATGACAGTCGTGTAATCAAGCAAATTTCTCTCGTCTCATCGCGTCCCCCAATCAGTGGACCTCTCAGAAAACAGTGTAGAAACCGGCTAAATGACATTAAAAGACCAGCGCAACTCATTGACATTGTGTTATTTATGATGATGTTAACCTAGCCTCTAATGTCCATATGTCAGTCCTTCTACATACTCAGAACACGTTATCCGCATTTCAAGGAAATTTCGTCTGTTACCTGTTACCACGATAAGTAATTCAACTGTAATGACATGAAGGCTTATATATATGTGACATGCAAACCTTTTCGTAAAATAAAGCTACAAAAAACAGAGTGTCACAGTTCTTGGCCTTTGTATTCTTCAGTACAAATGTGTCATAGCTTCACGACCAACTTTACTTATTTAGGGTTTAAATTTTGTGATAATTACAGTTTACTTAATTCTCGTTTTTTTTGTGAAAAATTTATCCTAACATTATCACGGTAACTTTCAATAATTGTATTAATTAGTATTATAGAGTAATTAATATTTTCGGGTAATATTTTGAACTTAATATCTGCCGTTGGACTCAGTCTAGGGCCGGTTTTATCCACTGAACACGCTCACCAGTCAGATACAACTTGGTAGCCTGCAAACTTCAGTCTTCCGTATGGTTTCCTCACCGTTTTATTTTAGAATTTCTAGTCTCCCCCATCTTACTAACACACCAGTTCATCCGAACCTCCTAGATGCCACGATCCTAACAATACTAGGTGACATGTAGACGCAGAAGTCACAACATTTCTCCGTATGTAATATCCCAAAATTGTTCAATATCCATTTTGATATACTCAGTTTAGTACGTTAACGCCCTTATTTACCTACGTTTGCGAGATACTAAGAAAAATTACAGAATTTGTGGACGATGTTTGGAGACGAAGAACAGTAAAATTCGTAATTGGAAAGAGCGTTTGCTCTACCTACTTTCTCAGTAGTGACGGTACATAAATTTGTCCCTGTGCACGCCGTGAAAGCATATCGGGGAGTTGAGATACGGCGGCACTCATTCTTTTAACCTTTGCCTAAATGGTGTGAGTGTTTACCGCTTTGCCCTCAGGAAGAGCCCGCCGTATCCATTGATTGAGAGGCTCGGTGGGCCCCACATCCGGTATTGCTCTTGTGAAGAAGGTATACATTTCTTGCCTCTGCCTGGAATTCGAAATTGCTGATAAAAAAGTGGTTTATAGGAACTGGACATACACATAATATGCTGTACGCAGCATATAACAAGTAAGTAGCGATATAGTACAAAAGATCTACGCATTTCACGTCTCGGCAGTACGTAGGAAGTGGATGTTAGTTCTCACGCTTCGTCTGCCTTGCTCCACGCAACAGACTGCCCGTTACAACTGGGGTGGTTGCGAGTGGACCCAAGAACCGACAGGGATATTTCTAAGCTTGTTATTTACAAACGCCGAAGATTGCTAATAATGCGTAGCGTCGGTGATAGATAAATGAATGACTGTACAGGATTGGCAGAATGAGATTGACAGGAGAACAGCGAGATTTGACCTGTCCCAGTGTCATTTTATTCATCACAAATCCCACATGGACTGCCCTGCAGCTGAACCCGGGCCTTCACAGTAAACGGCCGGCGATTAACCGCCTGATCTGTCTCTTATAAGGAATATGAAAGGAATTTCTACCCTTACCGAGGAACGAACCCGGTCGTCCGATCACTTTGAAAGCAGATCTTACACACGGCAGGTATTTGTCAATATACTT
Organism: Reticulitermes speratus; assembly: GCA_021186555.1. Taxonomy (NCBI): domain Eukaryota; kingdom Metazoa; phylum Arthropoda; class Insecta; order Blattodea; family Rhinotermitidae; genus Reticulitermes; species Reticulitermes speratus. The sequence goes on along the minus strand of JAJKFL010000003.1, from coordinate 41,666,125 downwards.
ACACCGATTGGAGGCGCGTTAGCCGTGAGCTACTGTACTCTGCAATATAGCCAGCCTGTATGTGCAGAATGTAAAGTTGAATCGAATTCCTCAGAGACAATTGCAATTCGTGCTCCAGCTTGTATTGGAAACAAAAACATGAACTTCCCCGACAAAGGAAACCCGAGCTGAAATATTTATTTAACTCAGACAGTAAAAAAAGAGATGAAATTTTGATTCCCGAATGTAACTTCTGCCCTAACTCATTTTTCCACCGCTACAATCGATATATCGAATGTCTTTTGTGGCGAAGTAATTGGAATGACAAGGAATAGGCGCATGAGAAAACGGATACAGTAGGAAAGAGCGCAAGGGGAACAGGAAGAATAGGAGAATAATAGGAAGTATCGTTTGTGAGTGCAAGACAGGTCTAACGCTTCGTGATAGCAACGTGGAATTTTAAAAGCAGCATCACGAAACTGTTACCCAATTACAAAATATCGGGCAGGGAAATAAAATGCACCGACACATTCATTCTCTACCATTTATAGGTCCAGTCCTTATTAATAACATGTGTAAAGGTGACATATATCTGATTACCGTTCTGTGTTATGACTTTCGTCTATATACGACTGTGGTAATAGTAGGCCTAACATGCCGTTTGAGACGTTGGGAAAATGTACGTATGTGAGTGAGAAAGTATCGTGAGTGCTTTATGTTAAAACAATACAATATTACGTATTTGACTTTGTACAGTACCATAATTCTTCCACATACTCACCCTCGTTTTCAACGCACTTTGTCCACCGTACCACAAGTACCACTATTCACAATGAACAGTTTAGTCAATAAAAAATTTAAAAAAGGCATCTTTCTGGTAATGTCTGACTCATCCACATATCATGTCGTTCCTTAGTTCTGTGCAGTGTTTGTAAGAAATTGACAAGTTCAACTGTTTGAAAGCAAACTAACAAAACGAAATTAAATCCTTGATGCAATTCAGAACTGCCTATATGAAATGTATTTCATTGCTCTGAATGTGTTTTAGACTGTGGTTCTGTGGTTATGGCATCGCATCGACTCATACACGGATATATCACCGACGTTCCATTGGAACCTGAGACTTCATTTGTCAGGGTATGAAAATGAAGGCAACAGGTACATCCGAAACGTTTCTGATCAACACATAGTGTCGTAACGCAGACAACCACACACTGGGGAATGGTTGATACAGTTAAATTCCTTATATATCTTCAGGTGTCTATTAGTAGTTAAGATATACAAAACTTTTGTTTTAGTATGACTGTGAAACTTCGTGCGTCACGGTAAGACTGAAATATAGACTGAATGTCTCTGAGAAGACTGCAGGATGCCGAGGAGAATACTTTGACTTAAGAGGGAGAGAGAAAATAACAGGAAATTTTAGAGAATTGCTCAATACGGAGTTTCATCATTTGTAAGCCTTTTTTTTCCAATGGCTCGACAGCCTCATTGTCGAGGCTTCACGATCACACTCAGACACGCCACACTCGGTAGGACTTCCCTGGACGAGTGATCAGCCCGACGCAGAGACCTCTACCTGACAACACACAACTCTCACAAGAGACAGACATCCATGCCCCCGGTGGATTTCGAACCTATAATCCCAGCAAGCGAGCGGCCGCAGACCCACGCCTCAGACCGCGCGGCCACTGGGGTCGGTGTAAACCGTATTAGTAACCATATATTATTATTTGGCCGATCCCGGTGGCCGCGCGGTCTAGGGCGTGGGTCTGCGGCCGCTCGCTTACTAGGATCGTGGGTTCGAATCCCACCCGGGCATGGATGTCTGTCTGTTGTGAGTGTTGTGTGTTATCAGGTAGAGGTCTCTGCGACGGGCTGGTCCCTCGTCCAGAGGAGTCCTACCGAGTGTGGTGTGTCTAAAGTGTGATCGTGAAGCGTCGTAAAATGACGAGGCATAGGCCCCCTAAGGGCTGTCGAGCCATAGAAAACAAAATATATTATTATTTGAGAAACTCGTGGAGCATAAGGTGGTCAATAGACCTACGTAAAAGCACACGTGGAGATACAAATGCATACATGACTGCAGTTGGGAAGCCTGAAGATCAGTTCGGTGTACGTACAGTAAAAGCATCTAAATATGCTTAAATGTATACTGACAACATGCAGATATGCAGACAGAGAGATGTCTTTAGCCTTCATAATCATCTCTTTGCTGCTGTCAGCGATATAATCCAATGCCAGCAGTGAAGTTTACCACATTGTAAGATGTGACGCAGTGTAGTCTGGTACATATCTACCGGCGTTTCCGGAGGGACGTTCTACCTCAGTTTTAATATATGTTGCTACCCTGAAGAAGCAGGTAGTATGTTTCTCCAAAACTTTGGTAACTGACTACCAAAGTACACGGCGTCACATCCCGATCAACACCGTAGGAACCTCCAGTGTTCCATAGACTCCGTATTGCTGTGCCGTACTGCAGCTGTGTCTGTCGACAGACACAAAGTAATGACGTTTGGTCTAAACATTGCTATGTGAGACCTACAGCGTAATTGTTAGCCCTTTCTTTTCCGTAGTACAATTTCCTGCAACATCAGTCACTGGAAGCCATGCTACAGGATCTTTCTTTGCACCTAACATATACTCTTCTGGTCAAGATGATTCCTCGCCTTCTGTACAACCCGGCTGTTCATTTCGTTGTAAATACTCGTAAAAACTCTCTACAGAAAATGATAAATCCAGCACACACTATCATTGCGTTTTCCTCTGATCCTTCCTAATATTATCCTGATATCTGCGACAAGGTCATTCAAATAGTCGGTGTTCTTGAGTTTTCCCCACTGATGTCCTTTATGAATTATCCATTTTGCTCATTTATTCCGTCTGTCCCAAACTTAGAACCTCCGTTTAATGACTTCAGCAATATCAGTTAAATTTTCAAAATAATGAAGATGTTCATTATGAAATACTTTCTGGTCATTTGTTATTTTAAAACTGCTATGCCCGTGTCATGCTAACAGGCTGTGACTCTTTGAAATGTTTTCGTCTGCTCCATCATCATGTTAGGTCACATGAACTTTTGTGGTGTCACGTCTTGGTTACATAATCATGTTTAGAAAGAGACTTTGTTTTGTCTTGATTTGCTGCTGTCTTCATGAAGATGGAAAATTAAAACTAAAATGCATGACTTTGGATTACAGTGGCGGTGACTGTGAAGATAGGCGCCTTCTGGGATGTGACTACATGGTGTCACCTCCTAGAAGACTACAGTCTTAAGAATAAAGATTCTATAAGGCTTATGACTCTGATTTTGAACATTCCTTCAAATTCTGTCTCGCTTGAAAGTTGCATCGTAGTAAATAAATATTCGAATAAAATGCTGAAAGATATTCATCTTCATCGCGTCTTCGCCTGTTTCAGTTACACGACACAACACCGTTCCTTCCTTCTGTCGGACTCAACTGGCATCCCATACACTTTGTTTATATTGCTAGAACATTTACGGGATTCGCTTCTAGGCGTTTTTTTCCAAAACTTCTATCCATTTTTTTTCCTATGGCTCAACAGCCCCTTTTCGGGTGCCTAGTGTATCCATTTATTTCTACATATTTATCGCTTTATTGATACTATTATTTTCAGTTTTCCTTCAATATCCCACTGCATTTATGATTATTTTGTATCATGTGACCAAAGTATTCCTGCTGTTTTCATTTTTGTAATTAGTAAAATTGTGAACCTCAAGAAAAGCTCTAACATTTTTATACCTCCAAGATCCACAGCTTCAACGATCGTAAATCCACCACCATAACGGCGATTTTTTTTTAGCACTTGTTCAGTGTAATCCTGAGAACTAGACTGCCAGCAAGCTAGCGCTTGGTGCTGGTCTTGCCATGTGGATCTCTGTGCAACTGAATTACACCTCCTCACATAGATCAGTATGCTTAGTACTTTAAAATGATATTGAAAAATTGAGTTTTTTTTTGCTGTTTCCTGTTTTAACAATATACCCTATAGTACTCTTACTTTGATTACTACCACTCTATCGTTCTCTGAAACAAAATTCAATTTTCGAATGGCTTTTAGCACAGTTTTGTCTCTCCCTCCCCCCTTCAGAAGCTCTTAAATTTGTGGGGATAGAAAGAGACAGGCATGGTAGTTGACGTAGTACTGAATCGAAGAGGCTGGATGAAGAAGCAAGGGGGGGGGGGGTGAAAGAGCTGAAAACAATATCGAAACGCCCGCCGCAGGGCTGCAGCAGAAGTAGCAATGATGGGGGACTTTGAGATATTCGAAAAATGTTCCCAATTCCGGTATGTACGTGTGTGTTTATGTGTGTGTGAGTGTGATCGAGAGGAATCCTCTTCACTACTTCACTCCATATCGTTCTGTAGGCTATACTCTCTTGTTGGCTCGGTCTTTTCAATAATATGGTGATCACGTCGTGTCATTGTGGTTGAGACTTTATAAGGGGTGTCGCATAAAGAGACTTTATTTCTCACAAAGCTAACTAAAGCGAAACTTCAGATCAGGGTCAAACAAAATTGTGTAAGATATATGTTGTGTGTTTCAAAAATGCAAATACGTCAAGTACACACTCTCTCTTTCGCTATGTTTTTCTCTCTCTCGGCCATGCCATGTTTCAGGCGGCTAGCCACTGGCCTGTCAAAGCAGAGGCACGGGTTTGGTCCCAGGGTAATGTATGTGTAATCTGTGATGGAAAAGGTGGCATTGGGACAGGTTATTGTCCACGTACTTTTGTTTTACCCTGTTGGCATTATTACCCCGATGCACCTTACAAATATTTCATTCATCTTCCACCGACACTGCATGATCTTAGAAGTTGAGAGCAGCGTCAAATAAAACACTTCACGGGGCCTCTCATGCTCTTTGTCTTATTTCTTCTAGTTCTATTTTAATATTTCCCTACCATTTACGCCAAGAGTTTCCAAATTGTCTCTTTCCTTCGCGATTTCCTATGAAATTGTGTAGGCGTATCTATTTTACCTCCATCCTGTGAATTTTGCAAACCCATCCCATTTCGTCTCTTTTGATTACTGTAATAACATCAGCAGCACTGACTGTGAAGATCTTCAGTTTTCTCCGGGCTTCTAAGTCCTTCTGTCACTTAGATCCAAATATTCTCCTCAGCATTTGTTCTGAAATACCCTCAAATTTTTTGCTTCACGTAACACGAAGGACTTACTTCTACACTCACAGAAAACATGCAAAATCATGTTTATCTAAGGCTATGTTTTTTTTAAGTTCTTAGGTAAAGACAGGAATATGCCTACAGAAATTCCTGAACTTAATGGTGCAGAGTAATTTCTAGTTTTATATTTTATTAACTACTTGAACGTAATTTTGACTGGTTATTTTTAGACTTAGTGCCTGTATAGACCCGGTGTCACCTCGTACAAAGATTACAGTCTTTTGTTCAAAAGATGCCAATATAATGCCTAACAGATTCCAAGGGCGCGCAAGCACACACACACACACACACTGATGTTACTTTGTGTGAACCTTCTTACGTGTGAAGTATGATAACACATTCACTATTCAGTTCACTCATTTATGAGTGTAACGTGACATCCTGTAAAGTTGTGTAGGCGGTAGCTGACCCTTATAGGGTCGTCCTATCCTGACAGAGAACACGCAAGTCATTTCAGTATTTCAGCTGTAAGTTCAGTTGTTATATGATGGGGTAAGGCATGTAAATTGGCGAAGGGCATGTTTGGAGGATAAAAAAGGGAAGTGGAAATGTGTTATCGGGTGAATGTGTTTGTGACGTGAAAGTTAGTATTAAAATCTCCTCTCTGTCTTTACTTACATGTATGAATTTCAGTATAATGACCTGTAAATATTCTGCACTTTATGGAACAGTAGTTAGGACCTTACATACAACATACACATTTAAGTGAGCTACATATTTATGTTACTGTTAAACATGTCTTTGATAATTTTAAAGTTGGTTACGCACTAATTTTATCGCTGTTATCAAATTTTACATCGGCGTGAATTCAATACTTGTCTTAGAGTCGAATTTAATTCACTGTATAGAGCTAGCTGTTCCTTAAATTCAACCAACAATATTGTAATTATTATGACCCTTTCTTATCTGGTAACCTTTGGTATTGCTCTATATTGAAAGGTTTAGGACCCGAGGGTGAAGATATTGGTTGGTTATGTGGAAAGGGTTGGTTGTGGTACTAAAAGTATTAAATTCCTGGAGCGTTTTCGATACTCCTCTCCTCGCTGCTTCAGTGACACATGCATTATTGATAATATTACGTAACGGTGACGTCACGCTTTTTTCGAACCTTTCCCTTTTACGGTTTGGCTATTGGTGGAGTGTCTCGTCTTTCTGGTAGGTTCAGTCCTGTATTCTTGGGAGTAAAGTTGTTTTTCACAGGAAGCTGAGTGTTTCTTTTTCCAGTTTGTGTCACGGAATATAATGCTTCAAGTAGACATGACTCTATGGTTTTGACATTTAAGCACACTTATATCTGCATATACTGGCCGCTTTAACTGAATAAAATTCATCTCTTTTTTAAAGTATCCAATAACAAACAGTTGTGTGGTTCAGTCCAACACAACTGTGCTTTATTCAAAAGCTACATGTTTCGGTCGAGGTCGACCATCATCAGGTCATAAATACGATATTTAAAAAGCAGGCAAATAATGTAATGTATAATACATAATCTTTTGTGTATTATACATTACATTTTTACCTGATTTTTAAGTATTGTATTTATAGCCTGGTGATGGTCGACCTCGACCGAAACACGTAGCTATTGTATAAACAACGGTTGTGTTATACTGAACCATATAGCTGTCTGTTACTGCCCGCTTTAACATTTAAACTTATTCACTTTGCCCACACAGTGTATTCTATAAAAAAAGGAACTGCAATTTCCCCCACCAGAATTAACCAATAAATCACTGTGAAGAGACGCAGTATATTGCCTTTGAGGTAGGAACTGAAAATTCAGATTTTGTGTAGATGAACTTCACTTAAATCAGATGGATGTATTTGGAAAATATAATGCTTTCAGATTGATAACATATACATAAACATGCAATAAAGTCCTTTATTTTTTTCGTTCTGCTTTCTTTGTATTGCAATTTAAACCTACATAAGCTCAAGGTTTTTTCATGCATCTTTGTTCGTTCATACTGATACAGTTCACTCCACAAACTTTGTTTAATATGTTATCCATTTTGTGACATATATATGATATTCTCTACGACTAACAAGTTAATAGCGGCAAAGCTCTGCACTTGCATTCAAGGTGTACGTACTCCTTCGTATCCTGGGAGGGACACCGGCTACCTTGACTGAGGTTTTTTTATTTTTTCCTCATTTATTCTATGCAAATTCTGGGATGGTAGTTCGAAAGCGCCATTATCCGTATCTTCCAAACGCTTTTCAACTCAACATTAATCAATCACCTTAGCATTTTACGCCCCATAATTAGCTTGCTGACAGTGCTGTAAAATAAATCACAAAGAAATTATATGTATGTCCTGGAAGACATTGGAAGATCTGGCTGTTTTGTGGGTTGGTATTTACTATATTGATAGATGTGTATTATTTGTATTTAACATTAGTGACGGTACTTTGTAATAAGTTGTTTCTTAAAAGTAATAATAATAATAATAATAATAATTGGAAATAGCATCACATGTACCAAAAATTTTAACCACAGAATGGCTACCACGATACGTATCCTAGAAATATACCGTAGTTTGTTTCAAGTACACAATTGTAAATACCCTGCATACGGGTGATAGCAAATGATGATGATGATTATTATGATGATGATGATAATAATAATAATAACAACATTCACTTGATGGACTCCTTTGTGTTTCCACGCCGTGTGATGGATGTGTTCTTCGACATTTTCGAAGAACGTACTGCTTCCATCTTCGGGGTGACTGAATCTGGTTCAAGTGGATGCTGATGTTAGGAAGAAAGGAGTGCGTCGGCTATGTAGGAACGTTGGAAGAGATCTGGCCAATTAGAGCTATGGGAAGGAGAGAAGAATGGGATTAGTGCGGGCCTTTGAGAGCGAGTTCCAAGAACGGCTCTTGTAAGGGTCAACAGCGCCAGAGTTCCTCAAATTCCCCATATAACCGACACACCATTTTCCTTCCAACCACTTCAGCAGCCACCTGACCTTGATTCAGTCACCCCGAAGATGGAGCCAGTAGGTTTCTCCGAAACGTTGGAACACACATCTACCACACGGCCTGTAAGCCCAAAAGAAAACAATCGACATATAAACAATCGTCGTTAAAACCTGAAACCTTAAAACATGTGACTTATTAACAGTTCCAAGAATTAAAATAATTGAGTCGTCCGGAATTCGGTTTTATGACCATTTGTGAGAGGGTAAAGTGCCTTAGCTGAAGAAGGCATTAGCTTTTAAAGACTGAACAATCAAAGTTGACAGTATTTCTGTTTCCAGTGTTCCCTGAAATCATAAAGAACTTTGCTTTTTTTGCAGGGTATCGTGGCTTTGCCCATTTGTCATTCTGCTAAGAGTGGTAATAAGATCTAGATGTTAGTGGAGCTTTGGTGGACTGATACTTACACTGGAGTACCAAAGTACTCGGAGATAAACCTCTTCCAGTGTCGCTTGGTCCATCACATACCTTACATACACTTACCCGAAATCTAACCACCACAGACATCGCTCGTCATTACAGCTAAAATTAATCTAAACTGTGTAAACAAGTACAGTCACTTCATTACAATCAACGATTCATAGCCTCAATTAAAGTGACGAATCGTTTAATGGTGTTAGGGAAGTAATCACTCTTGATTTGTAGAACCGTATAAACAAAAAATACACTTTGTGAGAAAAATTCAGAATTTTTGAATGTTAAACGTTACGGCATACATAGGAACCACTAGGCTTTGAGAGTTAACAATACAGCATTTTTGATATTGGGAAAGGGGGCTTTTGAGTTTAACCCGTAAAATCTCATTACATAAGCAACAATTTAATATAATTGTTCTGTTGTTTCCAGTTTCTTCTCTGCATCACTTCTCACATGTTCTTCCAGCAGTTTCCATCACGTTCCTCTGCATTTCCCCTATACGAGCCAAAGTCTGAGTGTAACGAGACGGTTTGTTTCTAAGACTCGGCCTCTTAATCTTGTCGCGGGTTGTAACATTTTACGATTCCTCATAAAATTTGAAACTGACTTTGAGACCCCGCATGGAGAAATATTTACGCCGGAGTGCCTTGTATTGTTTATTGTGACGCAGGTCGTTTCCGACACAACATAATCACTCTTATAATCCTTGCAATTCCAACTGAAGCACATAAAACAAGCCTAGAAATGATTTGAGGGCGGATTGACGGGCCGTGGCATGTGAAGTGCCACGATAAATCCTTCGTACAGGGTGATGTAGGGCGTTTCAGTTTTAATCCCCTCAAACAAACCTCCCCTTTCCACCCTGATATATATTTTAACTGCCGGCACCATCACAATTCTAATTATATTTAAATAACAGCTCTGTAAATATAATCCCATATGTTGCTGTGTAGACACCAGGCCATTTAGAGAGTAATATATATTAACGATCAATTTAATCACGCCCCTTATCATATGTATTATACTATGAAAAGAATATCTTTTTGAATATGGCGGTGAGTTCCAGGATTAGCTGGATAGTAGGGTGCAGCTGTAGTTCAGATTTAGCCCGTTGTAAATGTATTAATTAGTTAACTAATGACTGTAGTTGTAATTCACATGATGGATGCATATAATAGTTTAACGATAGATGATAGTGATTGTTAAATGGCTAATGGGTGGCGCGGAGGGTGTCTTTAAGTATAAATTATATATCTAAGGAGTAGGTTCTGTAGTCTGGGTGTTAGAGACGTATTTAGAACACTGAAGGCAGCGCAACGGTGAGGGAGTTGAATGGAGGTCTCTTTAACTTTATGCTACACTATATATCGCAGCAGCTTTACGTCTTCCCTTCACCTTGTAATGTGACTGTAGGTCTGGAAACTACGGTTTATAGCCTGTATACTGCCTACAGTGTTAGACTGCTACTAAACTGAGGCAGATAGATACTTGGTTAGGATTTTTACTGATAGAACGTGGGAGGTTTTATTTGTACTGGTCTTTTTTTTTACCAAAGATTTAAGATTTCTGTACAAGGGTGATTTAAGTAGGCGTTTACTGGGGGCTTAACAAGTGTAGTTAGAGTGGCAGTAAGGTTCGAAGCAGATTTTGGGCGAAGAGTTTAGTACTGAAGGTGGAAATGACTCTCATGGGGATTAAGTTTCTGTGTTTCGTTTAGAAGGTCTGTAGTAACTTTACAAGAGCCTGGAGACGCATTGGCAGATGGTCTGTTGTTCCAATGGGTGTTTTATTGTTGTCATTTTGCACGTGCATGTCTTTGATGCGTGAGGTTGCATCCAAGTGTTCGGCAAGATTTTATTCCGCCTTCCTTAGTCCTATGCTTGGCGTTCCTCTGTTTCTGGCAAGGATCAACTTTAAGGTAATCAGAAAAGAGTAAAGGCTCCAGACATATTCCTAATGTTATATAAACCGCATATCTCATAGATGAGATGGGCTTGCTCTGTCGGTATGTCGACTAGGCGATGGTCTGCAATTCCAAGGAATCGTGGTTCGATTCGTGGAAGAGGCGAGAACTTTTTATTGTCGCCATAGCGTCCATTGCATCTCTGGGGCCAACCCAGTCTTTTATTTAAATGTTACTGGTGACCCTTTCACCGGGGACAGAGCAGCCAGGGCGTTAACTGACTACTCAACGCATCTAGCGCTGAGTTTAGGAATGAATGGAGCTATGTCTGAATTTTCGCATATAACTTTATGTAGTGCAAAGGGACAACTTTACAGTTATTTGTGCATCTTAGAGAAAAATATAAGCTAATGTTACAACTTTCAGTTTATGAAAATGCTATAAAATTTGTCATTAATAAACGTTCCTTCTTTTTCAGGTAAGTTCCGACGTGGTCCATTAATGTCACAATGAAGCCTGCCACTTTTTGTAAGTAGACACTTATCATCATTGTGTATGTAAATTCCTGACAAGAACGTTTGGGCCCAATTAATGGAATTAAAAGGAGGACGAAGAAATTTAGAGATTCATGTTTTATGTTATTCGCCATTGTGCAATTATTTTGTCCAAATCAAGGATATTACAATGGGCAGGACATGTAATACAGATAGGGGACACGAGAAATTGCATAGAAAATTTTATTCTGGAAATCTTAAATTCAAAGACGGGTCTGAAGACACCGCTTTTTGGAAGGGGCGTAATTTTTAAAGTAATTTAGCACAAATATGGCTTAAGAATGTGGAATGGACTCAGATCGTTCCGTAAAACTTACAGTGCCGGACTATTACGGAAACTTTCATGGAACTTTGTATTCCACAGAAGAATGAAGATTTTTTCACCAGTTAGTCTGATATAAGTTTGACGAAAAAGACTCTGTCCCGAGCAGTTAAATTACTATTTGAAGATAAAGATGACAGAATGAGTAAACAAATGACAATCGCGCGGAAATGTATTCGGCATGTATGCCTTTGTTTTGGCCTCTTAAGGCTTTGTTTAAGACAACTGTCGATGTTAGCGACCAGTGCATACAACTCACGTGTCTTGCTTTACTAGGAATGCCAGACTTAATATGACATTATCATCATCTATTTTTAAGCCTGTTTCTTTACTGCTCAACGTTTCTCTTCGAACATTCTTTACGCTTCTGTTTTCGTAAAGTTGAGTGACTTACACTCATCCTAATTATCGGCCCTCTTTTCATACATGGAGACCATGCGAAATTCTAGAAGTAGCACACGTGCAATTTAATGCAGATTCGTGGAAACTCTTATGACAACTGTTCTTTAAAATGCGAAAATTTTTAATTCTCTTCTTAGCTGAGGTTTAAAGTGACAACGTGGCAACAGTTTCAAGTATCCTGCAATTTCCTGTCTAGTGCTCGTAAACGCGAGCTAACCCCTCGTTTTCTCAAACGTGAATTATCATTGGATACACGGACTGTTCGCATTGTCCAGTTTGTTTGTTTGAAGGCATCGCAAAGCTTTGATGTTGCCTTTTCTTCCTTCCGTTATATGCTGAGGAATTGTAACCGAACACAGGTGTCTTTGCCCCGGACAAGTACCCTTCACATGAACACACAAACATTTCCCTGAAGCCTCATCTCCAATTCATTTTCCCCACTTTCATTGTCTAATGTTCTGTTCAATAACACAGTTTCCCTCTGTCAGAGTAGTGTCTGTGTTACACGGGTGGTCTATAAACCTGAGGTGTCTATCAAATAAAGGGCAACTGTGATTTTTATTGGGAGATAGTGGATTAAAATATTTTTTCATTTATCCGCTATACTGTCTTAGATTTTCGTAATTTCTGCCATTATCTCGGAGGAAGATGTGAAGTATCACCAAAACGTAGGCAGTAACAGTCCTTATAGTTCATTATTCTAATTATCATATCATTCGATGTTATACAATTCTAATTACTAAAAACGCTTATAGTGCCAAGAAAAAAACCACACTGAAGGATGGTAAAATTATTTCTAGAAATATATGTAAGGCGCTCATTCTTAATTTTGGACTGTAGTATCATGTGAGTCGCACGTGGCATTTGGGGTGGTTTAGCAAGAATGAAGTAAGAAAGAGAAGATGTAGGTTATTTGGGGGTCTCAGGATTACCAGGCAGTACCGCTGTACCCTCTGATAAAGGAAGTTTAGAAATAAAGTACAGCTCCGGGAAGTGAAGAAGGTAAAGTTATGGTAAGTGAGCTGTTTATAGTATGAAGAGGGAAGTAATAGTAAATTAGTCTAGTGTATTGGAACTTAATTTGTGTACTGTTATTATTATGGATGTATGATGGCGGTATTTTGGTGTTAATATATGGAGGGCTACAAATGACCACCCTGTGACTACATGCATGCTGCCTGTCATCGTCGCTGCATTCAATATTCTTAGAGAATGTGTTCCATTTCGTTTCTTACTTTGCTGTAGCTTCCTATTTATGCCTTCCACTTCACCAGCTGCCATCTCTTTTCCGACTGAGGATGTGGTACACTCTGACTTCTTCTAACCCCAGAGGAAGAAATCTGGCAGGTTGAAGTCAGGATACCGAGGTGGCCAGGCTACCTTTCCGTATATCTTTATCCGTCTTCCTTGATAATTTTCGTTTAAGTATCCCGTGACCTGTCTGCCAAAATATGAAGGCTCGCCGTCATGTTGCATCCATATTTTCCCTCTTATTGCAAGAGGCGTGTTCTCTAAATAAAACAGCATTTTATTTTCTAGAAATTCCTGCAACAAAGAGCTGATCCAAGTAGGTAATTTCCTAGTATTGTACACCACATCGTTTTCGAAGACTTCTGTTGAAAAATATAGCCTACTCTACACTAGCGCTCAAAATTTGATGAATGTTACAACTCGTTTAACTCGATCAACCTTGTTTGCTCCACGTGTCATCTAGAACACGCTTCAGGAGTCTGACCCACCTGTAGCGCAACAATCTGCATTCGTAGAGCAGAATTTCGGGTGGTGACTAAACAGAGACGGCGGAAGTTTGGTGTGGGATTATTTAGTGTCACTGGATGGTACTAACGTGAAGTCTGATTACCACTTGTCTATATAATGTGTCACAGAGGACAGTTTTTTTAAGTAAAGATAATTGATTTAGATTGGTTGGGAGCTCCATTTGTGTAAATGTTGGCCATGCCTGGCGAAGAATGTTCTTCGTCGTTCCTCATGCGACCAACAGGAGTATCTCATTCTGCTCTTCCGGAAAAATACATAAAGGTATTCTCTTGGCATCTCTTTTAAAACTTCTTAATTTTCTTAATTTATGCATTTATTTTTTCTCGTGAGGGCCACCCACTGCATAAATATCAAATATTTCTTGCGCTAGGGGCTGGAAAGACGGGTGTTGACAGACAGGACAAAATACGCGTACCGTGAAATTTTCCTAATGAGTAAATTTAAGTTCCAATTAGCAATTTTTCTTAAGAAATGATACTGAGCCCCTTCTTTTAACCCCAGAATTCCATAATATTAATAATATTTTGAGGTACTTGAAACGAAATTGAAATACAATTATTGATATTGTCTCCAATTTTTCCTGTGTTTTAATTTGTAATAAACCAGCAGACTTTGGATGATACAAGCGTGTGAATTTCCATTAAATATATGTTCGAAATTTCAGGCGTTTGGTTTTAAAACTGAATACAATTATAGAATCGAATAAAATACGGTTGTCAAAGTGCAGGGATGACCCCGGTCATTTTTAACTTCGGCCCTAGATGGGGCTGACTTGTCAGCTTCAATCGTCTGCCGATTTACTGGAGAGAAAATGCCACCGGTACCCAATGAATAAGAGGACGGTTGGGCCTCAAATTCGGTCTGGACGCTTTGGAGAGAGAGATGAATGCCGTGCCGTATCGGGAATCCAACTGCGATTCCTCGGACATCCAACCTTCAGCCTAGACACTATCCCGGCTCTCCGTATAGCACACTTTTGCATGTTCCTTACAAATCACCGTTGTCACTCGGTCTACGTCGTGCATTGTTCTCTACCGCTCGAACCGCACTCGGGATATCGGTGTATCTGTGTCTTTTCCTTGTTTGTGTTGTTTTGCGTAGGCAGAGGGCTTGCGATTGTCGGCAGTCAAGATTCAGAAACACAGAAAACGGTGACTGTGTGTCGCCATAGCTATAGGTGGACTAAATCTTTTTCTTTTTTTACCATTTCGTGTACCCGTATTCTGTCAAAGCTATGCGAACATTTTTTGAGTTGTTAACATACCCTACAGAATAATGAAATGCGACATTCAGACTTTGTATGTCAAAATGGAGGGCTTGTCCATATTTATTTTCCGCTCTGTTTAATCATTGGTCCAGAATTCTCCGCTCTAGGAATTACAAAGCCGCGCCCATTGCGGTGTGTTTTCAACAAAAGAAATTAGGTTATTCAGTGATAATGAACGTTCTTACGCATATATTTAGACGAATTTTATGCGGAAATTTATGCATGTGACTTCCCCCTTTTCTCTGCACATTTTGTCTTAGGATACATAAATGGTATATGCAGTTAAAGGCCTATGTTTGGAAGTTTGGCCACGACAGATGTGGTAAACAATTTAAGAAGTGTTGAAAAATTTTTCGCGCAGTTCAGATAGCACGCTTTTCGTAAGGTGGCGAAATGTTTTAATGTTCGTAAGAGACTGACATTCATCCACATGTAACAGGTAAGTCTGAAACATATCTCGCATCTTGATAAAACATGATCAGTTGTGGGGGGGGGGGGGACAAGATGTTCAGGGGAGCTTTAGACCTTTTGCGATAAGGACAGCATTACAAGCATAAACTGCATAACTGAGAGCTTCTTGCTTTGTATCTGTACAAGTTGTTATGAGGTTAATCACAGAAAAGTGAGGTGCGGGCGTGTATAACTCATGGGGCAGACGAGGGATCATACGAATCGTCAGTCAGGAAACCTAAAGGGTAGAGACTACTTGCGAGAACTGCGTATGTATAAGAAAACGAGTATTACAATTGTTCATGTAGAATTAGTGTGAGAGGGCGTAGTCGGGATTCGTGTGACTCAGGACAGGATTTGATGTCGGCTGCGTCTATTGACCACAATGCAGTCAAATTCCATGAAAGTTAATGAACTTCTCGGGCAGCTGATCAACAGTTGTTTTTTAAGAAACACTCTTCTGCTTGGAGTGTTTTATATTCATCAGGCGATCTTATACTTTTTAAAAACCGAAGTGCAAATTGCGTATAGTAATGACAATCCGACGAAGCTTGGACTGTGAGGAACAACACACGTTTAAAATTTACTGATATTTACACAATACCCTGTTCCATCTTCGTATTCGCCAGGCTTTCGATTAGAATACCGACCGACAGTTTTGCGATTCCAAAAAACCATTTTCTTATTCGTCAGTTGGAACAGTAGGTTGTTACCTGGTAATGGCCCCCGATCTTGTTTTCGTTCCTCCTTTCGAACACTCCAGCAATACTCGTGACACAATTACAAATACGACGTAAGTGGGGGAATATTAGGCGTGATATCGGAACACTCTATTATAGGAAGTGACACAGGCTGAATGGAATTATCTCCAACGCAGGACAAAGTGACATTGCTAGATCTCCTTAGACAGAAGCTAATATATCTGAGGGTCAATTGGACTCCATGTATATTAGTTTCTACGTTGCATTATCTGAAAGAAGGAGACAGCGTTTCGGGGTGTACTGACTCACAGAGGGTGGAAGGGTGTGGGTTGTAACTGCAATCTCAGCTGGAGACGCCATGATGCGAGAAACGAGATCACTCAACCCCTCCGCTCTCTCTAGTTGTGGTCCATGTGATACCTTGGATACAGCGTGGGAAGAGAGGAGGGGTGGATGCTGGGTGTTGTTTTATCACCATAGCAACCCCTCTATGGTAGAGGGGAGAACGGATTAGTGAGCGTAAAAGTGGTGTAACTACTTGCATTAATATTTAACAAGTGGAATTTATGCGTTCTTGTGGCGCGTGATGCTAAGTACAAATCAAATATGTTACACTGCCAAATCGCAATTTATGGTGCAGATAAAACCAAATTCCGTGTGGTGGGAATTTGCAAGGCGACTGTCACGTAGCGTGTCCGCTGCTCACTGCGAGGACCGTGGTTCGGCCTCACTTCGCTTTCATCATACTGATATATCCTTATCGTTATATACACAGCGAAGTACTGTTGCATGTTAAATTAAGTGCTGTATGATACTTGAAGGTCGATCCAGTGGCCGCGCGGTCTAAGGCTTGGGTCTGCGGCCGTTCGCTTGCTGGGAATCCCGCCGGGGGCATGGATGTCTGTCTTTTGTGAGTGTTGTTTGTTATCAGGTAGAGGTGTCTGCGTCGGGCCGATCACTCGTCCAGAGGAGTCCTGCCGAGTGTGGTGTGTCTGAATGTGATCTAGTGAGTGTTGTGCGTTGTCAGGTAGAGGTCTCTACGACGGGCCAAGGACTCGTCCAGAGGTGATCGTGAAACCTCGATAATGAGGAGACCCTGGCCCAGTAGGGGCTGTCGAACCATTCGAAAAATATGATACTTGAAATTCCCACTTCCTTGTTTCTGAAGATTCAAATCGTCAGCGTTGTCACGCTGTGTCTTTGGGCGTGTGGTTCGCGACGTTTCTAGCGATTGACGTGCCTTTGTCTGTAGTGTTAAGCAATCCGTAACGAACTGCTTGATCCTGAAGACGAAGGCACTACTATCCTTCGAAGCGTCGGGAAATACTACTACAAAGACACAGCGTCACTTGTCAGAATATTTGACTCTTGAAGATGTGACCGATAGATTGTCCCGAAACGTCGGTACAGAACTACTACTCAACGCTGCGTAATATCTCCGAAGAGCGCAGATCTCATCACCATCGCGGCGGTAGCCTCAAATCTTCCATCAGTTTATTCCGTAGCCCCAGATACTCATGACGTATATAATTGTGACTTTCTGAATGAGTTCAGACTTTGCTGAACATTTTGCTAACCTCAGGGCTGCGTAGCCAGCTGACCAACCGTCAGCTGCTCACTGACGATCCCGGATATATCGGGCGGTCCCTAAAATTAGACGTCATTTTCACGCTGGCATTAGTCCCTGTCCTGAGTGACACCCTCGTTGCAGTCTGTTGATGCTAGGTCTGCCAATGGCACACGTCAACCTACACATTTACAACACTGTATTTTCATGTCCCAACTTTTCTCTTTCGTAAGTCTTATGTTCTGGGATATAGACGGAATTTGGACTAACATTTTCCTCGTATTTCATTGACCCTGGTTTCCCGTATAATAATTCTATCTTAAAACATGGTCATTTGCAATGTGTATTCGTCTCGCCCACAATTTTGTGACGGGTTGTTCCGTTACATTCTAGCCAATACTGTTCACTCTTCTCATACAGAGTGAGCCAAAGGTCGCTGTGCACCTATGCCACAAATGAGAAAACCTCCTCATTCTTAGTGTTAATGCTACAACCACCCAATTCTTAACATTATGGCCTACGTGACGTGTGGCACGCACGGTGACCAGCCCCGAAATCATGCCCGGATACGAAGAAGTGTCCGTGGTAGGTGGCTTGCTATGTTCACATGCATCGGTTTGGGTTGTTTCTACGCCTAATAATGAACATTGGCTTTGTTTGTGTCCGACTCTGTAGGTTTTCGCGCTTTCCTATCTAAGGGTGGGGATAGGGACAGTTTCCGAAACGTCGTGTGCTTATAATGTAATGGAAATCGTGTGACTGGAATAGCATATTAGTGATAAAAATAAAGCATTGCCATTCGACGTCAAAACGATGTCTTTCTTCTTATTTTGGTAAATGTTTCCCGATTACACCGACATTAATTCTCCTCATGAAGCCAACAGTTATATATTGTTGGTCTAGTCCATCCCCGATGTCGAAGGGAGTGCGGGACTGTAGCAGAAACATAGCGACGTGATTGTTTAGTGTTTTCATGGCTAACCTGTCAGCAAACAAGCGTTCAAAACTCGAGCAATGTACAAACTTGAATCTGAAGAGTCCGTGCTGCTTTTGTGTTGTTTATACAGATGATTATGGGTGCATGTAGATCACTAGACTGAAACTCAGTTACAAACATTTTCTCCCCCATGGCGCAACGGCCCCTAGTAGGCCAGGGCCTCCTCGTTATTGAAGCTTCACGATCACACTTAGTTAGACTCACCACACTCGGTAGGACACCTCTAGACGAGTGATGAGCCCGATGTAGAGATCACAACCTGACAACACGCAACACCCACAAGAGACAGACATCCATGCCCCGGCAGGATTCGAGGCCACAATCCCAGCAAGCGAGCGCCCGCAGACCCACGCCTTAGACCGCACGGCCACCGACATCGGTGGTTACAAACATTAGTTCCGTAAATTTTAGTATATATATGTGTGTTATAATAAGTAATTTGTGTTTAGTTCAGTGCAGTTTATTTAAAAGAACCCTTGATATGAACGGTCAGCTTGGTCTATAGCTCCAAATAAATACAATAGCTTTGTCACTGCATCATTGCGCGGTTACAAACTCAAGGGAATTCTGCAGTTTTCAGGGAGACTTTTGATTCCCCAGTTGATAACAACATGTGATTATGCTTTACTTCCATTGGTGGCATTACAGTGTGATATACACAAATTTCATTTAACATTTACCCGACTAAAATCGCTGACGATTTGTGCCGTTTGGAAATGACCGAGCTCAGAGATTATACAGATGCAGTCAATAGTCTTAGATAACTAACGTATGGGGGAGGTGGCGGAATGTGAAACAGCGTTGACTGAAGACGCTCCTCCGCTTAATTAAGCAGCACGCCATGAAGGGGTGTGTATGGAGGAGTGGAGGTATAGCTTCACGCGTTAACCTGGGCTGTAGGTAGAGATGTGTGGTCAAAGTCACGTCCTGGCTCGTCTAATCCACAGTTGGTTCTCCCGTAGAGGCTGAGTGGGCCCGAGAATTTGTCTGAACTCTTTTTATCTTTGGATAAACCCAGCGTTTCTTGTCCCTAACGAAAATCGAACCGCCATAACTAGATCCGCCAACCCGCAGCCCAGTTACTATGCTGACTGAGCTATCCGAGCTCCTTTCTCTAATATAAATATATATATATTTTTTTCCAATGGCTCGACAGCCCCTTGGGGGCCTAGGCCGTCTCATTTTTCGAGGCTTCACGATCACACATTTTTTAGACACACCACACTCGGTAGGACTCCTCTGGACGAGGGACCAGCTCGTCGCAGAGACCGCTACCTGACAACACACAACACTCACAAGAGACAGACATCCATGCCCTAGGCAGGATTCGAACCCACGATCCCAGTAAGCGAGCGGCCGTAGACCCACGCCTTAGACCGCGCGGCCACTGGGATCGGCAAATATATATATTTTATATATATATATATATATATATATATTCAAGTGAACTTGTTTTTGGACAGCACTTCTGAGTGGAATGGCTACTTATCTTGTTGCTCAATCAGATTCCACGTAGAGGCTCTTTGCTTTCTTGCTCTGTACCTCCTACTTCGTCCTTAGGCCGATTTTACATGGAGCCCTTGCTTCGATGACGTGTCATGTTTCGTGCGTGCTACTTGACGTTGCGTGTCATCGGATGAGGTGTGAAGCACTGTATGCAGTGATGAGATTCTGACCAAACACGATCATGAAGCCTCCAGACTCGACAACCAAAATCACGATTGTCCTAAAGCAAGAATAATGGGTGAGTGGTGGTTGGGGGGGGGGGGGGGTGGCGTTAGAAATGTGAACTGCAGAGTCGTTTACTTTATGGACTTTTTCCTTCGTCCTGAGATTAAAAAAAGTAAAAGCACCGCACTTTGGGGACAGATCTGGCCCCATCCTCAGGCTAAAAATAAGTTTAACACCAACTCAGTTGGGCTGGATAGGTGAAACTGTCCTCAACCTGTGGCGAAGTCTATCTGCTACTGAGGTATATATATTGCATTATAAATCGATCAGACATCACCTAGATGGCTTGACAGTAGCATGTAATTCGACAGTGCTTTCGGTGGCTCACACGCAGTAAACCTAATGCTACTAATGATTGACTTGAAATCGGTGTTATGCAAACATTGTGTAAGACATAACTTCTGCACTGTATAGGTTCCTATATCTTATTCACGACATTTTTCTACAAGGTGCTCGCTTTGCGAAGTGTGGCCAAAAATGTAATTCGACCATCATGCGTTTTGAGTCCTTATATGAATAAGGTGGCTGCAAGTTATACATCGTAATTATGTTAATTATAATTGTAATGGTTATTGGTGACGATTTATTTTGTCTTAAATCAAATTTACAATTATCTGAGCCCGTCACTTGTGGTTATAATGGTGCAATTGAAATAACGTGTGTCATGTTCTATCAAGTTCTACTAAAGCAGGCAAATCGGAACTCGTTGATGCTTGCGGGCCGCAGTGAATTATGAGATTCTGAGGTTGGGCCGCGTGTTTTAAAAATCAATAGAACGGTGTAGTGCTATCAAAATACGAGCCCACGAATACTGTGAATAAACTGCTTCTTTGTTAGGTCCAAATCTGACTCGAAAAATCTAAATCAGATTGTCAGATTGGCTTCCCCAACACATATCAATATACAGCCGTCAGACACGACTCGCTATTACGACGAACCCAACCACAGCCACATGTTTTCATCTCCTGTTATGCCATCTTCAGGGTGTATATATATTTATATATACAGAAAAATGTGTAGACTATGCGCAAGATATGTTCAATATATTATGCATTTATTTTGTACATTTTCCCCTGTAGGCCAAAATAATTCTATAAAGCCCGAAGATGGCTTAATAGGAGCCGAAACTTGTAGCTGTGATAATGTTTCTAATAACAAAGTTGCCACTTACGGCTGTCTTTGCATAGAAGACTTTATAAACAGATGAATGGCGCCAATTTGAAGACTTCCCAAAAATTTGGCATCTGTTATTTGCTCAAGACTTAGTAATGTTTGGATTAAGCTTGTGAGGCGTTGCCCCATTCATTTTTGAGAAAAAACGTTGTACCTGTTTCTTAATTGTCACTTTCACTAGCGAAAGCATTTGTTCACTGAAATACATGTTACTGAACATCGAGCGTAACTTGCAAGCAAACTTAATATCTTTAGCCCTTGATTTACACCTCATTTGTTTTACGCCTTTTTGGTTTAACGCGCCTTGCCAATATACTCCACTTATTTATTTGCACCCTCTCATTTTCGGTTTAACGCCTTTTGTCTGGCCGCGCTCTATTACGCTAACCAGTATCTATTCCATTATTTCTTATGGGAATATCATTTTTTATTTAGGCTTTATTGATCTACGCCAACTTTTTAAGGAACACAACTAGGGCGTAAGACAAGGTCTTGATGTAATTTTTGGAAGACTATTTGTAGGTAAGTAGATATACAACTTGGCATTACAAGGTCTGTAAGTATTTCCTTTAGAACTGAATGGCACTGTCAGCTCCATTTGTACATCTTGTTCCGCTTTATCATTGTCAAAATTATGTGACGCAGGAAATACACATAAACACAATTTACCTTTATTATTATTATTATTATATTATTATTATTTTATTGTAGTTGCAGCTTCAGGATTAGAAATATTCCCTTTCCAGCTTCAGCTACCCATCTCTTTCTTTGGCGGCCAGTGTCTTCTTCCTTTTGGTGTATAATAGAAGGCTTGGTGCCGCACTCTCTTATTGTTGCCTTCTCTGCAGATGGTCTAACCAACGCTACATTTTATTGAATGGAGTTTTTCGGAAGGTAATGAAACAACTTATTTGTAAAGGTCAGTAGTTATGGAGCCGTGTTTTGCAAATTAACAAACTTTGCGT
Organism: Reticulitermes speratus; assembly: GCA_021186555.1. Taxonomy (NCBI): domain Eukaryota; kingdom Metazoa; phylum Arthropoda; class Insecta; order Blattodea; family Rhinotermitidae; genus Reticulitermes; species Reticulitermes speratus. Next base: position 41,643,728 of record JAJKFL010000003.1, on the reverse strand, counting down.
TAATTAAGAGGACTTAATGCACCTGTCGGATACTATTACGCTACATAATGGCTCCCAGCTGAGTGTATTAGCGAGCAAAATCTTGAAAGCACACAAATCATGAAAGTAGTGTTTGTACACTGAATGCATGCACCTACTAAAACGCTTTTGAACAATGGCGTCCGTATTGTACTCTCTTTTATTTTCCCCACAGAATTCGGAAACCTGTGTATTCCTGTATATAAATTTCATGTTGTTTTAATGCAGTGACTGGGGTATTTTGTAACAAGGGAGGTTTGGTGTGTATGTGAGCATGTGTGCGTCGGATGTTGAAACGTAGATGGGGTACTGTGGAAAGCGCAGATCCAATACTAATCTCTCATATAGCACTCGCTGCAATACTACCACACTTCACATACGAAAATTTCCAAGCGCTGTACATTAGCTGGGTCGCAGTGGTACATAAGTGGATTGTACCTAGATCAAGTTGAAGTGTATTATTTAATGCGGTGCACATTGCCTCTGTTTTGAGAGCATGGCGTACGTGATTCAGAATGTTCGTTTTGGATTTACTGCACGTCTGAAAGCAACTAACTTACAATAATTCAAATCCATTGAACAATTTCGATAACCCATTATTTCCTTTTGAACGGACGATGGAATATTTGGAGTTTGAAACATTAAATTGCTCAAATTACACGTTAATTTTTAGGATGAATTATGGCAAAAATTTAATTAGCACTTGCAACAGCAGAATTGTTCAAATGCATTTCAGATTTTCAAAAAAGACGTTGCTTTAAAACCGTGGATTTAGAATCGTTCTGTGTCCCGTTATTGCAGAGTATTTGATGTCAATTTTCGTTAAAATAAAGTGTTCTATAAGTTTATAGATTACAGTAACATTTTTATATAAATGTGCTAATTAGTAACCATATATATACTACAATTTTGGGCCAATTACTGCAATTTGCACAAGTATTACATATGGGCTACAAATATATTCGTCGACTACATGTAGCTGCAAAAGTTTGAATCTCATTCTGAGAGGGAAAGATCTGATGAGTGTGTCTGGATAAAACTAAGGTTATCAGGATATTATGTCCCTAACTGATGTGACATTAACAGCACGGCAAATGAACTTGTCTCGTATGGAACGGCATAATTTTTCCTTTTCATGAAATATTACCGGATTTACTCGTATCTAATCGAGGATACTGAGATCGATAAGACAAGCAGTTAAAATGAAGAAGGCGTGAAATACATTCAAAATTTTAGTTTAAATACAAGAACGGAAGAAGCCACGTTTCGGAAGTAGACGTAGACGTAGAAGGAAGTGGACTATTATAGACGTGCGTTACATGAACATGGTGTGACGTGAATTCGTCTAGCTTATGTTAGTGTCCGTGATAGGTTCTTATGAACGCAGTGAAGACACATCATGTTCAATAACAGGCGATTAATTTCTTGTTAATCTGAACTTGTGTCATCAATCCAGGCAGGGCTGTATGAATTCACGCCATTTAGGGGTTCGTTACATCAGAGAAAATTGTTTGACTTCTTCCAAAACTCTCATGTTTAACATTAATGTAATTTACATGTTTTTCGCCGATTACTGTGAAATTGCGGAGGTTGTATTTAGGTGAAGGACATCTTGTGCTCAAAACAACATAAACAACTTGTTTGTCTGCGTCTATATTCCCGTGTGCCGTAAAGTATTGTAAAAAAATGGGATGCGGTTATTTAATTTGTGAAGTTTACTGCCTGGTGTATTGCGTAGCTAAATGTGATGAATTTCAACACTGCGACCCCTCCTACAGTGACTGGTGCATGTGTATGAATTGTGTGGCATTTTTATGTTGTATGATGTTGGCGTTAACAAATTTAATTACTAGATCATTAATTATGAACTCCTTAGTGCTTGCGTTTTCGATTATGTTTTTTCATCAGTTGTAACATGTTCAGATTTTTCGATAAGCATTATTATTGTATGAGACGTAATTTTATAAAAGTGAGGTTATTGTCGTGTTATGAAACAATGAATCTAATTAACAGTTCACATTGATCATATCTTGCTTAGGAACTGCCTTCTAAAACACGTTATTGAAGAGTAGATGGAAGGGACTAGAAGACGAAGAAGAAGGAGTAAGCAGCTACTAGGTGGCCTTAAGGAAAATAGAAGACACTGGAACTTTAAGTAGGAAGCACAAGATCGCACTTGGTGGAGAACTCGCTTTGGAAGAGGCTATGGATCTGTCGCAAGACAGACTATGTTATAAATGAATGGATAAGAAAACCTAAGATTTAATTGAAATAAATACCAAAGGAATGAGTATCTTATTTCCTCTTACTCCGACTAACGCTTAAGTCTCTCATAACTTATGTTTTTCGACTGGAATAATTAGAAAAGTATATTTCTGTGTATTTTTATGCGGATTTTACACCGATTGTTGGGAAGAAGATTCGTGCCTTTAAACTGTGTTTTTACACCTCGCCAGATGTTCACTGGGTACAAATATTGAAGTATTTGAGCCATTCCATGTTGAAGGAGCATACAATTAAAGTTCTGGGGTTTATGATTTCAATTACTGGAATTATTCATAGGAATGAAGAATACAATTCAACACTGGTAATTGTTGAGAGCAGAACTGAGAATGTTGGACTTAAGAAAGTGAGAGTAAGAAGATGGAGAAAATTGCAGAATGAAGAGCTTCCAAATTTGACTTGTTTTGCAAATACTAGGGCGATAAAGATGGGGAAAAGAAGACGCGAATTGAAGCGTGCATGGAGGAGGACATAAAAAGAGGACAGCACGTGAGAGAATAATCGATGACGACGATTATGATGGTAATGAACATTATGGTATAGAGATTGAGCCATTAAATTTCATTTTATTAAGATCAGTAGAAAGCAAAATGTATGCCTGTGTTTAATTATCCTCACTTTATTGTGTATAATAAGGAGGGGGGCGATGATGTTACGTACTCATTAATGGTAGGAAATTGTGATGCATTTTTAGTGCTTTAGGGAAATAGAGTGGGCGTATATAAAGAGGCTCTAGTTTTAAGAGAATAAAATTAAAACTTAGCTACAATCTGTTTCTTATATAGATCATTTCAGATGATAGTATCTGCTTTCATTGTAATACTGAACGGAATGTTATAACTTTTAATTTACAGTTACGATGGAAATGTAGAGAGTAAAAGAAAATTTAAAGGAAATTTCGGAAGTACTAAGAATAGTTGCTGATATAGGCAGTATACTCGTAAATCTGGCTTTATTTGGTTTTTAATTTGCTTTGGATTAGTGATAATATTTTGACTCCATAAACATGGCTACTGTACTGAAATAATTCAACAAAGATAAACAGGGATCTATGATTATACTTTTTCGGCCAGAGATTGTGGAGGTTAGTGAAATTTGTGGAAAAAGGACGCTTCACTGTGGCGAAAACTGTAGGAGACAAAGGGAAATTTAAGAGCCGTTAATAATTGGAAGGTGAAAGGATATATGGCGCTGAATTTACGGGTTTTGCGCGTCCATCTGCCGTAATAACTTATGTCTTCAGATTAAGAAACAGGAAAGCAGAGCGTCAGAAATGAGCGTCAGTGTGCAAGGTTGCGGTGTAGGTAAGAAAAGCATTTCATTCTTCTGCATTTGGGGAAGTTCTAGATAAATCGCCTTTAATGTTTCCTTAGTAGAACGTATATGTCTGTGGGGTGAAGGGACAGGCTGATGGGTGTAATGATTACTTGCAAATTCAGACTTGAAGATTGTGTTGCCTTCTATATTTATGTGTTAGGCATTCATTAACTGTTTTTGGCTTTCATTACTAAAATTAGAATTGATGAGTCCATTAGTGACCTTATAGAATCCAGCTTTCAGATTTTGGATATTTTGCTGCCGTTTTATGACAAAATGACATGATGAATTTTTGTATCTTTCTATAGATTAGTAGATCTTCATGTTCTCTGTAATTAGGGACATTCTTCCTTCTCTGTCTGTCTGTGACAATCTATATTTAATAAACCCTTTAAACCCCTGTAATGACCATACGTTTTGTACCGCCTGCTGTGAAGCAGAAAATGTCTGCATTTTGCTCATACAGTCTGTCTGTGTGTTTCATGTGATTCTTACAATAAACCGCTGCTGTTTTCCTACACAGTGTTAGCTGGTAGGCCTTTCTATTGGAAAGACACGGTTTGTTTTCTGTGATGTAGGAACTGAGTTTTTATAGCATATATTATGTGGGTCAATCTTAGCCCGGGAAACGCGTACAAACTGATGCCCTGTCTCCCACCTCCGAAATAAAGTGTCTGTCATTTCTAGCTTGTTTTTTTTCTCTTCGTTTACTCCTTGCTCTCTCTTTCTATTACGTTTTCAAATTGCCAGTTCTTAGAGAGCCAGTGGCAGTGATATGGCCTTTGTACTGAAAAACTATTGCATGTCTGATGGCCTAGCCCTATATAGATGTATGATACGTACACACACGCATGCATGCATACATACATACATACATACATACACACATACACACATACATACACGCATGCATACATACATACATACATACTAATACATACGTATACACATACATTAATATACACATACATGCATATACACATGCATACATACACATACATACGTGCATACATACACACATGCATGCATACATACATACATACACACATACACACATACATACACGCATGCAAACATACATATATACATACATACTAATACATACATATACACATACATACATATACACATACATACATACACACATACATACATATACACATACATACATACATACATACATACATATACACTTACATACATATACACATACATACACATACATACATACACATACATACGTGCATACATACACACATGCATGCATACATACATACATACACACATGCATACATACATACACATACATACACACATACATACATACATACACATACATACATACATACATACATACATACATACACACATGCATACATACATACATACATACATACACATACACACATACACACATACAGCATACAACATACATACATACATACATACATACATACATACATACATACATACATACATACATACATACATACATACATACATAGTGCTACATACAAAGTCTACATATAAACATGCACGTCGTGAGTCCAAATGTTTTTGAATGGGTGGTATATCGGTGTGAGTACACATGTAGGCCTATATACTGTAATTTGCAGTCCCTGCTGCAAGCCTTCGGCTGTGATAACGAATCTCGAAATGTTGACGTAATTTTATCTATCAGCTGCCAGTGCCTCACCCCATACATGGTACCAACCGAAAGTGCAGTGTGTATCCGCTTTTCATGTGGTTTAGATTTCGGGATATGTAACCCACTATTCCTCACCCCTCTACCACAGCCAGCCCGTGCTGTTATTTGCGATTTACACCATGCTCTCAACCCCCTACAAACAATTTTACAATACCCCGTTCCAACCCTCTGATGCTTTTTTTGGTACTCTTGATGTAACAATTGAAATTTACTGTTATATGAGAATGTAATTGGACACGACATATGCAGTTGTTGGAATTGGGGGAAGGGGTTTGAATTTTTGTGTAACTATGAAGAGGGTTTTTTTTAGAAATTAATAAACCCATCGAGTGCGTTTTGGCATTGTTGGATTTTGGATCCATAAGTGCAGTGCAGCTGTTCATTAAAATTAATATCATTTGCCTGATTAGAAAATTACTGAATAGTTCATGGGGGATTTATTTCGGCATGCCTTTCTGTATTTTCTTTTCTACTATTGAATTAATATACGTCCATATTGTTTGCAATTATTGGAAAAGGATAATTACTTTGAAAAAGGCAGGAAGCACAAAATTTTTCACGAAATGTGATTGTCGTCGTTATTAATTGTAATCAACAATATGGCAGTTCTTCAAAATTCTGTCTACAGTTGAATTAATATTGAAACATAAGATTCATGTATTGTGGAATATGGGTTCATGTTACCAATCGGCACGACGCCATATCCCAGAAGACTGAATCTTCGTGAATGCTGCTGTAAGAATTTTAAACGTTATTATTATTATTATTATTATTATTCATGACGATCAAATTCGGGCCTACATTATCATAGTTACAGACTTCCTCAAAAGCTGAGAAGTAGGATTTGAGACACTGAACTGGATTAAAGTGGCTCCGGTTAGGGTCCCATAGCGGGCTTTTGTAAATACTGCAATAAATCGTAGAGTTTTATTAGAGGCCGAGTTCAGTGACCCATTGCTTGCCTTTAACAGCTTAAAAAGGATTCCGTGCCCCATATAGTTAGCCAATTAATAAAGACTTTAGTGCCCAATTTGTCTCCTCTCGTTGTACAATGTATCCATTTATGTACTGGAGAAGTGTAATCCACGTGGTGTAAAGTCATAGCTTATATTTTCAAGAAACTTGGTTACTTGTATACAATATCGGTATTAGTGTATCGTATAAACACGTGTTTATACGATATTATACTGTATTTAACTTTGTTATAACAGTACATGGTCAGCAGATTACCCACGCATTTAACACGGTTATAAGAATGATGAAAAATATAAAACACAGCATTGTATTGATTATGATTATGCACTCAACAGTGCATTTTATTGATTAATTCACACCAACAAATGCACCAAAACAAGTTTGTCATTGATTTCTTTATTAAAAGATTTCCCCAATACGCATTTCGGCACTTCTATATTGATATCATCAGGGGGATCTTTGGAGTTTGTACATAGACCGATGTTCTTGAGTTACATCAGAACAGTTGGGGGTTGTGTATTGTAATATTATTACAATTTTCGTTTTTATTACTTTGTATAAAATTGTACAATAGTAGTATTGTTAAAATGCTAAAACAATAGTAAAACAGTATATTATATTATATTAAAATACATTCTGTTATATAATTCGTAAATTAGTGCATTTTATGTAATTGAATTTTTGAAAACAAGGCACAAGATTTTAATGATAATTAATGTGGATAAAATAAAATTGTTTAACTGCGCCCTTAACGAGTCTGTCTTGAGTTGAACTTTGTGAAAGTCTCACAGAGTAAAGCTCTTTGAAGTCAAAGAATGTCTATAGAAAGGAGCTTTCGAAAGGAGTTATCGATTAACTTTCTTTGCTTTTGAATTCTCTTAACTGATTGACACTAAGGAATTAGCCGCATACTCTCAATTATCCGGCAAGCTAGTCTTTCATTCAGACTATAAAACAGTTGCATAATCGTTTCAGTATTATATGAGAAATTTGAACTTCTGATTCGAGAATTTGTAACATAATAAAACTGCATATAAATTAGTTTGATTTTCTCGTCAGTGGAAAGTATGAATTCCTTTTATAGTTAGGAGCTCCTGCTTGCAATTTTCTAATGGTTAAGAACAGATTCATCTTCGATCATCCTTTCTTATCTTCTATGACGCAGCGGTTTTGTGGATGTACGTCTTCCCACAAACTTCCAATAACATGCCGACATAATTTACGTTCATCACCCGAACCTTTGCTCGTTCATCATACTTTCAATGGAAACATTTTCCAATATGACTTCCACCCAGATCCCTCTTTCTCCTTATTCTTTGTGCGCGCTTATCTACACGAATACGGAGTTTTAAGTCCCATCATATTTCCCTGTTTTCCTCCAATTTTCCGCAATATTTGGAGTATTAATCTCTGCTGTTACATATTTTTAGATACGTGCCTACCGAAAAATATTTAAAACTCTGTCCCACGTAATCGAACCTTTATGTTAAGGGTTTCTATATGTTTCCGATTCTTTATTATTTGCTCTGTAGACGTGGGTTAGGGATCATGCATAAAATCTATGGTTAATACCTTATTTTCCCTATGTGAAAGACCACGATTGGGGGATATTATTTGTACTTAATGGTTATATATAATTTTAAAATTAAATTTTTTTGTAATACGTATAACAACTTGTAAAAGGAGTATGAGATCTTAGTATCTTATCATCTAAATATCACATTTTGAATATAATTTAAAAGTAAATGTTTAGTCCTTTCGAGATATGGTAACCATGAATTAAAAAAGGTAATTAAACTTTATGAGAATTTTTTAAACAATTAAATGTTTTAGCCAAGAAGTATAGTAGCATTTTAATAACTTACCTCTTTGTGCATATAGTAGAAAGACTTACTTAAGTTTACGTGCTGCCTGGTACTGGAGGAGGTCAGTGTTAACATTGCACGTTAACTCTCAGATACAATTGTTGTAAAAACCGTAAATGCGAAGGAGATTTAGTACAAGAAATCGCTCAGAATGCATCAGTATTCGAAGCGTTAATATTATCAATTAAAAAGTAATCAATACTTCGCATCTAACAGCTAGTCAGGTGCTTCGAATGATCACGAGCTCCGTGTGTACCGCCGGAAAAATTGTCGCTGCCTACAAAAATGTACATACATTTAGATTTCATGCACTTACAACTTCCTATTAATTTTATATTTTAGTATTTAATTTGTCTTTATTAATATTTTATAACGAATTTTGTAAAACGATTAGATCTCATAGTTCTTATCGACAGTTCTTGAAAAGACAAGGCCTGGTGATGGCTTGGAATAAGCCGAAACTTGTCGCATTATTGATTGTATTGTGGTCGCATGATTGATTGTATTGTGTTGTTGTGTGTGACTGTACTGTCATGAAATACAAACTGTTTGTGAGTTATAGTGGGTCATATTATTACGTTCGACATTGTCCATGATTTGATATACTGACCTCTTTTATTTAGCTCCACATTACGTCTCGGGAGATCTCTAAGCTAGTCCCTTCATGTGGTTCCTCTTATTATACTGACAGATATTCTATTATATTCTTAATGTACCATGTAAATGACTCCGTCGGACATCGAACCCTGGACAGTTTGAACTGTAGGCCAGTACACGCCACTGGTACAGTGCTCAGCATGTTATCCTGATGTGACTGTAGCGTAGGCAGTGTATTTGGATACGACAGTACAGCCCAAAGAGATGTATATGGGCTCTCTCCTTCTCTCTCTCTCCAGCATTTACATGTAAATTGAATAAAGAGAGGGTCTCGGAACCTTTTCTATTCTTGCCGTGGTTACAAGAGACGAAGGCAGGCAGGCAGGCAGGCAGACAAGGAGGCTGTGAGAACGAGCAGTGCAGTACGGGTTATAATGAGAAACATGAAGGAATTCCTTTCTGATTTGTCTATTCGCAGGTAACAATTAGTTGCAATTCATGTTTCTGTGTAATTTTCCTGTTTTTGAACCTTCCGTTATTCCTAAGGTACTTAAACCGACAGTTGTTAAATAAAATAATGACACTATATTAAGCCTATATAAGCGGGATATGCACCACGCTATTAAGACGTATGACCCAGTGGAGGTACAGCCCCATGCATTCTTAACCTCAGCATTACATGGAGATGAGTGATCAGCTTCACTCACGGCCGCTTTACCCATGGGAAGAAATCATTCGGCACCCAGTGGGTAGGAAGCTGGGTGAGCCCCAGAGCCCGTTTTGATACTGTGAAGAAGAGAACAAACGTATTATATCTGCTGGGAATTGAAGCCCAATTCCTCGGTCGTCAAGTCTATAGCCTAGTGACTATACCGACTGCAGGATAAAATGTCTGTTAAAGTGATCAATTGTATAGTATGTAGAAGTGTAGAGAAGGCAAATATCTTTCTTAATTTTTATTCTAATGAGTAAAACAGCACACCTTTCCTCTAGTCGCTGCTGTTTATATCTTTCAAAGCACTATATGACAAGTGGACCGAAGTTGTTATGGTGCTCCAAGTTGTGAAGTTGGGAGTGATAGTGTCACCTCCCACTCACGTGCTGCCATCTCGTGTTCTTATCTTCAAGTGGCAGAGGAGGTTCAGAGTTGAAAGCTTTGCTCGTAACACAGCGGCGAAATAAATATAAAAAGCACATACGCAGCTTGGAGAATCTCTGCCTCAATCATGTTGTCACAAGTGGTGAGAAAGAACGGAAAGTTCTTATCCATCCGAAAGATTGCTTCTCGATCATAGATCAGTAAGAGTTGTTATCTATCTGTGAGCTAAAGGAAATACAGGAACAACTGAGCAGTTTGGTGTAGTGGTAACGCTACTCTCTTGTGTTGTGGAGGCCCCCGTTTGGAATCCCGGTACAGCCACCGTCATTCTTGACAGGTTTCTTGTGCCTGTACCCAGTTGGTGTCAGGATAGGACCTCAGTTACACTTCCTTCAGTTCCCTACAGTTTATTATTCAACACTCATCCTACCATTTATTCATTCATTCATTATGTAGTCTGTCTTACGACAGGTCTGTAGCCTCTTCCAAAGCGAGTTCTCCACACGGTGCGATCTAGTGTTTCCTCTTTCAATTTCCAGTATCCTCTCTTTTCCTTAAGGTCATCCTGTAGCTGCTTACGCCTCCTTCCTCGTCTTCTCGTCATTTCTCTCTTTCCTTGTAACTTTCCTTCAATCAACGCTTTATAAACTGCCATACCAACAAAACTATAACTTTACCTGCTATTTTGTGTGAATGAGAAAATTGGCCTCTTGCATTAATGGAAGAACATTGACTGTGTTTGGGAACATGGCGCTGAGGCCGGATCCAGAAGGTAGGAAGTAACAGGAGGCTGGAGAAAAGTGCGTAATGGGGAGCTTCATTTTTTCTTATTTTTTGCCAAATATTAAATTATTAGGCTGGTCAAGTCAAGGAGGATTAGATGGACGGATCACGTGGCACTGATGAGGAATGCATAAAAGGTTTTGTAGGAGAACCTGAAGAAAGGAGTCAACTTTGAATAATAAGATATAGGTGCAATGTACTGTTATCTTAAAGATGTCGGATTGGATGGTCTGGACTGGATTTATCTGGCTCAGAATTCGAACTAGTCGCAGGCGACTGTGGACACGGTATTGAACCTTCAGGTTCCATAAAATTCTTGGAATTTCTTGACCAGCTGAGCAACTATTAGCTTATCAGACGAAATCTGCTCCAAGGACCAGCTTGAAACTTTTACCACTACAAGCCACTCACCTTCGCGCATTTTAATACATCGGTAATGGCAAATTAGCTGCCGTGTGTGCATTAAGAGACTTAATATAGGGTTCTCAAATTTTGTGTGGTGATGAATTTTAAAATATGAAAATCTTATTAAGGCAATTTTTGTATGCAACATAAAACATTTACGTCACTCTGAAGGACGTTTAGATCCAGGTTTGATGGTGATAGCACGTGAAATTACACTTGGAAACTTGTGTATAGATACAGATGACACAATGCGAAGTTTGTATTGTTATTTGTTGTGTGTTATTAATTATAAACATGATGGCTATGCAAACGTTGAGGATATTCCTGACAAACATAATTCATTGGGAATCCATGCTGCTGGAAATGGCACAACGAATTAACTGTTTGTCACATTGTTGGTACCCTCGCGTACTCAGTTAAGCCTCATAATAGGTTCTTCTCAGGACATCTTGTTTTGTAGGCATGCACTACAGAACTCCGTAGAATTTTTGTACACAGGTATGTTAAAATATTCATACACACCATTGCTAAGTATAAGTCTACATCTAGAACTTAAATATTATTTAATATAATATAATATATTTTAGGATATAAAGAATTTCGTTACTTCGATAAAAGTCATATCGGTCGTTACTGCTGCACCTAATTATTTGACGAAAGGTTAGTTGATATAATTGTTTCCTTCTTTGCTTGTCGTATTGTATTACATTGTTTCCACATTGAGTAATCATTATCTGTCATAGAGTAAAATGACTAAAACCGGAAAAGTAGTGTTAATTTATAGTGAACGTCTAAAGAAATTAGGATTTGATCCTCTACAAGTGAGAATCAACCTTAAATATTTGCAAAAATTTTTTAGTTGTTGGTGAATACAGATTTGCTGTGTTCAATAGGACTAAAATATATATTTAAAGGGGAGACAAAGTGAACTTTTATAAATATTGTAATACTATTGAAGTAGCCTCTATACTGTGACTGTCGAAGTGAAAGTATATAATAGCATGTTTTTAATACGGACAGTAGGTGAAAGTGAATGCATGGTCAGCTTCACTCTCTGGCTGTTTTTTTGGCAGAGTTTGGTATCTGATGTTCGAGGTTTCCACAGCGTTGATTTTGAAAATTCTGGCCTACTGAGATGTTGCGCTGTGTAGCGGGTAATTTGACATATCCCGACGTTTCGAACGGACGTAGTGCATTTATCATTAAGGACTGGTAGGTCAAGAAGATGAAGAATGTCTTCTGGCACCTACCGGTCCTTAATGATGAAGCCGATACCTTCCTTTCAAACGTCGGGATACGTCCAATTGCTCGGTATACAGCATAACATCCCAGAAGACCAGAGGTCTCAGGTTCAATATTCATTTTTTAGAGGGCTGTATACGCCTTAAAGCCAGTCTGGATATAATGGCGAAGACAAAAACAAAGACATGTCTCTGTGCACCTGTGCAAGAAGGGTGCTGTACTGCGCTGGAGGTGGGAACGTTATATGTCCAACTGATGTGCTATTTGTTACTTCTCTATCTGCAGGTTCAAACGTCGCTTTACCTCCGGGACAAAAGTCCCTGATATGCATTCATTTACAGTGACGTCCACTCTAACCTATGTCCTACTTCAGACAAATGCACAGGGACTTTTTACTCATTTATTATATAGTCAATCCCAATATAACGCCACTGTTGTTGACCACGGTTTATGGCGGTATGTTGAGAATGGGGAGGGGCCGCTGTGTCGGCATTTGGCTGTATAGAGTATTCTTCATTCCGTAGTGTATCTTATGACAGATCCATCGCGTCTGCCAAGGCGAGTTCTCCACAGAGTGTGATCTAGTGCTTCCTCATTGAATTTACAGTATTCTCTCGTTTCTTTAAAGTTATCCACTAGCTGCTTACGCCTTCTTCCTCGTCTTCCCGTCGTTTCTATTCTTCCTTCTAGCTTTCCTTCAATAACGTGTTTTAGAAGGCAGTTGCTACGCAAGATGTGACCAATCCAGTTAGCCTTCCTTCTTTTTATTTATGTAGGATATTTCTTTCCTCCTTGACCCTTTGTAATACTTCTGCATTTTTACACGATCGATCCACCTATCTTCTCCATCCTTCTCCAGCACCACATTTAAAAACTTTCAAGGTACTTCTGATCTACTTTCCGAAATGTGCAAGTGTATGTAATGTTAGGCTTATATAGCTCTACATTTTATATATAACGTCATGCACGAGAAACTCTGTCAACACATAAAAATATACATTTTAGATAATTACATAGACATGTAGTTTTCGTAATTAGTCTCTTCGTATGTCCAGATAAATTTGGGACCCAAACTGAGAAGATTTCCTTTGCCCTGTTGGATGACCTATTGTGTTAAGATCTACTGCCACCTGTCTAACTTCCTGCAGATGTGTCTATAGTTTTCATTATACAAACGGGTCAGTTTTGTTTCAGAATTACCACGCTTTTCTCAAAGAATTGCCCTACCGGACTCTTTGAAAACTTCATCACCCATACTTCTTCATAATTTACCACTCACACAACTACGGTATCTTCCCATCACCAATAAATGTCCCCAGTCACTAATGTAAAAAACAAGATCTATTTATAGATGTGCGACTTTATCATTTCACGTTTTTGCTACTTTGCACTTAATGTCGGTGCCTCCGCGCGCGCGTGTGTGTATCTGTCAATACTGTGTCCCAGATGACGCATCTTTCTCAGGGCCCGACCACAAGATTGTTATTGATCACTGGGGGGATGTATCTATCCATCACTTCGGTATGGAGTAGGATCTAATCCTTCACTGGACAGCCGTTGCTACTGCCTTTTCCTACATAGCCATGAACTTTATTGCAAAAAATATAAACACAACACTGTACTTCAAAGTAGACTTTAGGGATTTAGAATTTTAGTCACAGTACGCTCTTGTGTAAAGTGAAGGTAGAAGAGAAACACTTTAGGTATTCTAGTTTATGACTCTCTCAACACAACAAGGAACTGAGGCTATGACAATGCTCCTGCGGTCCATGACTGTAACAGGTTACATCGCCTTAAAAGTGATTCAGTCAGAGTGACCTATGTGACAGGAAATATTTCTGAATGGAGGACGGTTTATATTAGAAGCTGTCGATTTCGGACAAATCCGTTATGTCCCTTTCCTTAGGATAAATTAGAAACATGAAGTTACTACTCTGTTTTATGTTTGCTGTAATTTTGGTTTGGATTTGTGCACTGTCGAACTTTATAGAAATAATTCTGTAGTATATAAAATTCGTGTTCTATTTGAAGTAACCGTATGGACCACAGTTATTTTTTTGAGAGACTGGTAGTTAGGTAATTGAAAATTGAATAAGAAAGTCCCTGCCTTTTTATTACAAATATTCCGTGCATTCGGCTTGTATTTATTGCATGCAGTTCCAACTAATTGCACTTGTGTGACAAAATGTATGCTGTACTAATTTATTGTTTACATTCCCCTACATATTTCGGCTTATATAATCTCCCTGAAGATGGCTTATTTAACACGAAACATGTAAGGGAATGTAAACAGTACAAATATTACAATATATATGTGTGTCACAGAAGTGAAATTATGTGGAATTATGTGTAATAAATAAATCCCCTGCCGCTAATGAAAATCTAATATTTATTACCGTGCTGACTAAAATTCAAATTTGGGCCTCATTCTGAACCAGGTAAATCCAGTACGCCCTGGCACTCCCCTAATACCCGGATCGTATTTTGCTCCACTAGTCCTAGCTCTTGCAAGTGATGCCATGTCTTCAAGATTCTCAACTAAAATTTGTAAGCCTTTGTTATCCTCGCGCATGCTTCTCGTGCCCACTCATCCCATCTAGACTGATTGATCATTCTTGCAATATTCGATGAGTAACACAATTACGTATCTCATCAGTATGCATTTTTCTCCAGCCCTTTACTTCTTCTCTTTTAGGTCCCAATGTTCTCATCAGAAACCAGTGATATACATGGCTGTACCATAGCCCAGGCGGTTAGTCGCCAGCCTCTCACCGCGGA
The DNA here is from genome assembly GCA_021186555.1 of Reticulitermes speratus. Classification (NCBI taxonomy): domain Eukaryota; kingdom Metazoa; phylum Arthropoda; class Insecta; order Blattodea; family Rhinotermitidae; genus Reticulitermes; species Reticulitermes speratus. The sequence continues at coordinate 41,628,658 of JAJKFL010000003.1, read as the reverse complement.
GGCCCTGGTTCAATTCCAGGCCATTCGATATGAGAAAATATGCACAAAGTGGCACTGGGACATGTTTATTTCTCCGAGTAATTCGGTGTCGCCCTGTCAGTATCATTCAACCGATGCTCCATGCTCATTCATTCATGCACCACCGACGCTATATAATCTCAGGAATCGACAGCGTCGTTAACTTTCTTTCTCTGTGGTCCAACAGCCCAACTCGGGCCTAGGCCGCGTTGTTGTAGAGGTTCCTACATCACAGCGTCTTTAAATAACACACTTAAAAGACCATCGACATACACATATTTTCTACCCTTGTGATAAGAGCCAGTTTCTTTTTACATGGTGAATGGCCCCGCAGCAGATGCTACGGACGCACCACAGCCTTAAGGCTTTTTGTGCAACCCTGTGATGAAGATGAAGATCAGCAGTTTTTTACGAAGTTTTACAAGTAATGGAGCACCAGTGGAATGTTACTGACAGGGGAAAACCGACATCTCGGTGAAAAACCTGTCTCAGTGCCACTTTGACCAACACAAACCCCACATGGACTGACCCGGGATCGAACCCCGGCCTCCGCAGTGAGAGGCCGGCGACTAACCGCCTGAGCTATGGCACGGCCTAAGAGCCAGTTAATACACAGAGATATAAAATAACAGGCCGAAATGTCGGTTATTCTTCAAGGGGAAAGAATTTGTCTCAAATCGGAATTCCTCTCTTTACATTCATTTGTGGCGTACAGTCCATTGAACAGCCGAAGTTGTCCCCACATCGTATTACTCAAGTAAATGCCTTCTTCCTCGTGTAACATCTGTTATCACCGCAAACCCCCCCCTCGAATTGCTTTCCAGTTATAAATGATCCGGCAGACCATCACGTAGTGGTCACTGTGAGTAACCAGAAAGAGTTTTCACAAAAGTTCTCAGTTACTTGTTAGGGGAAAACCTGTGGTCAGCCATCGTTATTAAAACGACGATTGTAGCAGAAGGTAAGTGAATTAACCACAGCCTTCTGTCTTTATGTCCCCACAAGTCCTGCTCATGCTTGCGGGTTTAGAGTTCGGGGCTCGTTGAAAGAGGGTGGATGGGAATAGCCATGACTGTAACGTCGTAAATGCTTTATGTTGATTCATACATACTGAAGTAATTAATTAACTGCGCCTTAATTTGTTCATGATAGTAATTTCAGCACTCTTGTGTCTTAAATAGACGGTGCACTCCCCGAGAAAAACTGAATAAAATGAACTCTTAGAGCTCTGCTTTTTGTGTTGGCCAAATTATCGTACTATCATATAATATAATATAATATCACATCACTGAATATCAGCAATATGAGTCCTGAATTGTAACTACACTTCTATCAGCTTAGGCCTAACATGTGACTTGAGGTTTTCAGAGCGTTTAATTTCGGATATGACGCTGCGTTGATTTATAATTTTTTATAGAACTTTTGGAGGAATTTACTGCCTCCATCTTCAATGTAGTCGAAAGATGCTTAAAATATTTATTTCGTAATGGATTTAAACATTGGGAGTTTTACCTTTGGAGCCGGAATTTGTCCAGTCTAACATAAAACAATGTTGTTTCTTTTATTGTAGGAAAACAACAACAAATAAACCGCTTGCGTCTAAACCTCATTGCTCTCTGAGCATCCACGAACTTAACGTTCGAGAGATCGGGTTTCATTCCTTCCGTTAAGTATAGCATTGTTTCTAGACTTGGACATGATCTCGATAAAATGGTCCCAAGCGAATAGAGGTTCTGTCCGCACGCAAAAGGACAGTATCTATTTTTATGATAGGTTCTGGTTTGACGTAACCAGTTCCTTGGGGGAACACTACGCTGCTATCTTCTGGAAGCCATGGCTTCCTAATGCTTCTGCTACAAAAGCCATTGAGCAAGTGGTTCTGGACTGAGTTGAAAAGGAACGTAATTGAACGGCACTGGTGCGGGTTGCAAAGACTCTGTGGTTTCCATTCTCCTAGCCGAACCCCACATACTCAAATACACATGAGAACCGCACACTGAACTCTAAACAGGGGCAGGGAGCACATCTGAATCTTTGAAGGCATTCATTCTGTACTAATGCTAAGGTCACACTAATCGAATCGAGCCCGAATCGTACAAAGTAGTGGAAATTTATTGTAGAAATTTGGTTAGACGGTGATGTTTAGTGACCTATAGGGGAGGGTCCATATGCATGTAATAACACCGGTAGGGTGGAATGCGTAGTGAATTTCGGTATCTGTCTCCAATTCTGTTCTTTCTGTGATCCGTTATCATTTTTAGGCGCGTTCAAAAATTGCGTTAAGCGACTGTTAGCTTCGTCATGTCTGTCTCTGTCCATCCGTCTGCATGGGACAACTCTGCTCTCACCGAACAGGTTTTCATGAAATTTGATATTCGACTATTTGTCGAAAATCTTTCGAGCAAATTCAAGTTTAATTAAATCCGATAAGAATAACGGGTACTTTACGTGAAGACCAATATACACTTATGATCATATCTCGCTAATATTAATCAGTCACATAATTAATGCTAATATCAAAGCAAAATTTTATAGACATCATCTTGGTAACAGAACAGATCACCGGAAAAGCGACCGGTATGAATATGTCCTGAAAATGCAAGACACTCAGCTGCCATATACATTGCTACAATGCAAACATACAGGCCAACGAAATGCAACCCGTCCTAAACTCGAATAGATGGATAGATGGTTTTCGTTGAAGACGGAACAGGTCAAATGGCCTAATCCTTGAAGCTGATGACGGTGATGGTAAATACGAGAGATATAAGTAGGGAAATGTGAAAGTATGTAGGTAAATAACCTCGTGGAGTGAATTCCTCTCTGAGAAACGGAGAGTCATCTTGTCAGGAACTTTGCCGTCCTTTTTACCTACTTCGTAAGGACTCGTCTCGAACCAAATAAATCCAGCCAACGTACTGGTAGTGTTTTTCCGAAGATGCCTTTTAATATTAGGCTATTTTCTCTCTCAAGCTTTTGTCTGCCAAGTGATCTCGTCCTTACATGCGTTTTGACTGAAGTCTTGCATGAGTAGAGTTCTGTTCTCCCTCGTGAGAACTATATATGGCTCTTCACATCTTCCGTGATTTGATTAAACTAGTAACATGTGAAAATTTTCACATGTTACTAGTATAAAGATACTCATTATGCAGTTTTATGCATCCTACTCTTACCTTTCCTTTGTATCTTAGTTCCAAACATCCTGATCGCTTTGCTATCAACTTGTGCTCCTTTTTAGGTTAAGGAATTCAAAATCTACCCACATAACGCGACAGGTAGCAATGTAGGCAGGAACAGTGGCTATAAAACTTGTGAGCTGAAAGGAAGCCTGCGTTCACCAGGCTTAACTTGTTCGTAACTCATTCTTAAATGCAATTTAAATTTATTTCAATCGCTTTGCAATACCTGATGGTAGTAATATTTCCATAAGCTTCGTTAATTACCTTTTTGCCCAGTATTCTGGTGAACAGACATTGACATACCGGCCTACTTAATTTTTCCGTATTTATTTACAATTACTAACAATGTTTTCCTGTTTGTTCAATAAGCTTGACATTGGATCTGGATCCAGATGTTTCCTTACTAATAGGTAACACAGAGTGATCGTTTAGAACAGCGTCATCCTTCTACCTCTTCAACTGTTGTAGCTTCATGCGCACGAAGTTAACAGGACGCCAGTCCTTATGGCAAAGAGCGGTGCCGACATCACTTTGCATCCTTGATGGGTCTTCCTACACTGAAGGTCCGCGTAGGATGACATGAACTCGGTCAAGCTTTCTCCCCACTTTCCTGTCTGCTAAAGAACTAGGGGGTTATTACAATATTAAGGACGCATCTGGGACCCTTATGGAAAGGGTCCCTTTAATTTTATCTAAGGGACTGGAGGACGGGTGTTTAGATAAAGCTAAAGGCGTTGGCTAGATCATTTTAGAAACGTAAAATAAAGGCATATATTTCGCAAAACAGTATTGAAGTATGTAAGACAGGAAGAAGTTGTGGGTATAGACCTATTTACCATATTTTATAAACAAATTTACGCTTAACATCTTTTTCAGTGGAGAGTCTTTACATGACCAACATTAAAGTGTTTTGTAATACCAACTTATTGTACTGTGTTTCTTCTTTTGAGCTTTTCTGTACTCAAAACAAGGCTTCATCTTATGTTTCCGAGTCTTCAGCCAGTTTAGATTATTAATGACTCTGACTTTGCTGCCCTTGCTGTGTAGCGTAGAAGGATGTGTATAGGTTACAATGAATGGTGAACAGGATAGGGTTTGGAAGGAGTCGGTTGTTGTATGCTTAATGGTACTCGTATGCGTCCAGAGATACCAGAAAAATCACAAGTAACGTTAATGTAACAATAGCCCTCATTCTTGAGAGCGATTTTACTTGTAATATGAGAAACTATGGATAAGAAATAAGTGTAGACGTGAGAAAGAATGAGCGACAGAGGACTGGGGGTAGGATCGGCACTATAGTAACTTAATAGAGTGTCGTGCACTTTGTGTGAAGGAACAATATTATCTTGTAAAACACGCAACTTATTTGCAGCCACGCGAATTCTCTATTATCTTTGAGTCTGAGGCGAGACATTTATATGGGGACTGATCATATATCACAAGAATTAGGGAAATAGCAAATGGAAAGCGTTTACAAACTAGTGATCGAATTTGTGGACAAATATTAGTCTGAAAATTGTGTAATTATTAATTTATAACTTACGTTAACCTAATCGCTGGTAGAAGAAAATTAGATGTAAATTTACCCAAAAATGTATTTTTAAGCAACTTACTTTTTTTTATCGAATTTAATATTTATAATTTCTTAACATTTATAACCTAGGGTTACTTTACACGCATATTTCACCAGGTTTATGTAACAATAAAGAGTTCCACGTTCTGCCCACAGTTTGCACTTACGTGTTTTTTTATATGCGTCTAGCTCAGAACAAACAGATATTATTTTTCTGCACGCATTTTTGTAACCGAGACGGAACGTGTTTACTGCGCGGTGCGAACTAAACCTTTAAGTATACTTCAGGTTAATCGTGTCTTTAAAGGGTTTTTGTTTTAATACGCTGTGTTCTTGAAGCCTTGAATACTAATAAAGGCAGATATAGACACTATTTCCGGAAACATTCGATAAAGTTAATAAGTATATGGAAGCAGAGAGTACCATAAACCAACATCAAGTATTCACGAACATGTCAAAACGTAAAGGACGACGAAGAGATTGGTAGGAATTACTGTTCCTTACGAAGCCGAATCACCGGTGACAAGATTGTCACAGATATATGAATAGAGACGACAGCTACACAGACCAACGGAACCACAGGACAAATAGCTTCTGGTGGGTTGAAGTGATGACACCCCTTGTCAGAGAGGCAGGGTTAGTGTATTGATTGGTCGACACGGCCACTGTCAGTGATACAAATATGGCGTCCCCATGACGTCAGCCCTCTCGGTTATGTCAACAACAAATAGGTCATCATAATCATCATCATCTCTCGGCTTCCTTCTTCTTAAAAATGCTGAGTCGTAAACGAGAGAGAGAAAGAGAGAAGACAGTACTTTCCATTATTATTCTGTCTCATGTGGTAGCGGCATAATGTTCTGGCGAAGAAATGAATTATGTACGTTTTGAACTGTTCGCTTTATTACCCACTGAGGCTGAACACGATTGAGTGTTACGTTTCTTGCACCTTCTTATTGCTAGTGGATCGAAAACACTTACGCTATTTCGTGAATGAATGTTCGTATATTGCTACTCCTCCGATTCTTTTCCTAACACAGCATCTCCTGTTCTCAATCACGAGATCATGCCTTGTGTAATAACTGTAACTTACAGCGTCAGTGACTGCTTGTAGTAACGTAAACACATTTAATTGTTCATTTTGCTCGGAGACTGTTTAGTTTTTTTTTTCGGATTCTGAATCGTATATGGATACATGGAAGGTTTTTAAATTCCTTTATTGAAAATGTAAATTGTGTTGCGAAAATAATTACATGCTTTAAAATAGCAATTTCTTGCAGTCTGAAACTTCATAAAAAGGATACTGAGATAGAAATTTCCGCGGAAGGAAACACTTCTGACTCGTTTGCGTAAATACAGCAAAGACGGAACACTGACAGCGTTGGTAACAAAGATAACCGTGTTAGTTAATGTAGCCATAGTAGCCTTTTGAACTATAGGAACATTGGTACACATGGTAACAATGGTAATGATGTTAACTTATAACTCAATGGCTACTATAATAACAACAGCACGATAAGCACATTAGTATCAATGGTAACTAATGTAACAGTAGTAAGCAATAAGTGCTACCGGTAACGTTAGTAACCAAGGCAACCACTGCAACCGTAATAACACTGGTAACATTGGTAACTAAGGTAACAGTGGTAACAACATCGATGGTACCAGTGACGTTAGTAAACAAGGTAACCACAGCAACCGTAAGAACATTGGCAACCTTGGTAACTAAGGTAACAGTGGTAACAAGACAATCAATGGTAGCGGTAACGTTACAAACAAAGGTAACCACAGCAACCGTAAGAACAATGGTATCCATGGTAACAACGGTAACAGTGGTAACCAAACAATCAGTGGTACCGGTAACGTTAGTAAACAAGATAACCACAGCGACTGTAAGAACATTGGTAACCTTGGTAACTAAGGTAAGAGCGGTAATGCTAGTAATCACAGTAGCCATAAATGTACGTATTTCCTCCCGTAAAGTGTCTGTAACTTTTGTCACGTTCTAACCAAAATTGAAACGTTTGACCAAGTTCCAGTAAACATCGTCTGTATTAATTGTCACGCACAACCGTCTGGTGGGAATCGACTTTTTTACTGCGAACAGGCAGGTAGACAGACGGATGGAGGAATAGACAGACGTAGAGACTAATAGTCACTTCTGGAAATTGGTCGGCTAACGCACCTAAAAATAGCACCTTATTCAGCTCTTTCACTAGTGACAGATCTAAAATATCGTATTGGAACTAATGTCAAAGATACAACCGACTGGATGTATGATGTGTCTGGAGGGAAAGCACGTACAGCCGACACAGCGTTCACTGACCTAAGTGTGCGCCGTCAGTAATGTACACCGCGTTGTTGTTCTGCCTGAAAAATGTTTACAGTATGCAGGATATTGGAGAGGAACTGGGAGTAAGAGATACCAACACAACAACAAAAACTGTGTAAAGTACCGGAAAGATGTGTAAATAATTCTTCAGAATAGAAAGCCGATATTGCTGTATCGGTATAAACCAAGAGTTTAGAAGGTAACAGAGACGCCCGACTGAAAGCTGGAAGAAATAATTTTACTGCCTGCAACCGGAAGAGAGTGTTTATTTCTAATGATGGTAATGATTACGATTGAAAGTTAAATTGTCCGGTTCCTTTCTGACGTATAAAATAATTAGTTTTCAGATAGGCTGTTATTGGTACCGTGACACTTGCCAGTGACTACATGCTCGTGCACTATGTAATATTAGCGGCCTATGGTACGTAAATATATTTATTTCTATCTACTAGCAGTAATGTAAGGTATTCAGGAATTATTAAATTTCAAGAAATTGTCGGAACTATTGTCTTTAAGCTCTTTCATAATCGTAGACTTTTAAGTACAAAAGAACGAATGGTTCAGGGCATAAGAAGGGAAGGGAGCGTTCTGAGATGAAATTAATTTCATATTGCTTTCGTCTTTATGCATTGTCTAGCCATTTTGTTGAAATCATTAAAGGCATTCTCGAGAGCTACTGCCACTTCGGTGAGAAAGAGAAGTCAGAATTAGAAACGGTCTGTTTGGAGAAGGAGGAAAAGAAACAGGGCAAAGAGAATCGGAATGAAGTAGATATAAAGTAGATAGCCCTAGTGCGAATATTGCTGTGTAATAAGAGAAGTGCCTTGAGAGGTTTTAATAGCCTTCAGTGTGAGGTGTGGGATTCTGAAATCAAAACCCACACGTGATTACGTTCATTATCAAACGTTAGTGACAGTGGGCTGAAACGTACATATTCTTCCTCCCACATCACCCCGACACTAGGAAGAATCGTTTTGAATAGTGACGGTGGAGACCTGACGCCGCATAATGTTGAAATTTGAAGGATAAACTATACGAGTGATTTTGGGACTAGAGTCTTGTGTAATGTAACATTCTACACTGTAATGTTGGAAGGTAGAATGTGATACAAATATTACGTGCTGGAAGTGATATGGAAGGATCGCCTGTATCTGTCTTAACGTCACATACGTGAAGTAAAAGTCATGAGCTTTTAGGTGATTTGCCATAAATTTTATTTTTATGGGCGGATGATTGAAAATCTCAGTCAAATATCTAAAATCGTTTTCATGTTTACTTTATTTCACGATGGCTTATACAGTATTCCGAAGAGGAGAAGAGACATGCATGCCTCTTTTTGATCCTGTATTTCAGTAAAATGTAAGTGAACACTTCCATTTTCAGTGTCAGGTTTAAAAATATTCTGTTCTAAAGTGAGATATTTTCTTCGAATATTTTCAGTCCGTATTAGGACTTGTGTATCGAAAATTTTTGATAAACCTGTAGTAAGGTGACTGGAATAGAAAGCGCTAAACTGCCATCTATAGACGGAAAAATTGGTATGCCTCTTCTCCGAAAGGGTCACCGTCGCTTTATGACAAAGTTACAATGACAAACATTAACATACACTACGAAAATTCGTCAGTCCTATAGATAAATACACAGATTCTCCGTCCAACACAACTATCCATTTACTGAAACACAGCTACATGTTTCGGTCCACCTACAGAACCATCATCAGGCTGTCAAATAAAAACTCCTTAAAAAGGTATGTATGCATAGAACGTATACACTCCTTTTGTTTTTGTAAGACCTCATAACTTACGAAAAATTAATTCATATATTTCTTATTGTGCCAATTACTAGCTGTTATTTATGATAAAACCGTCTATTTTAAAAGCAATATGTCTAAAAGTTTACATTTAATTTTCTGATATTTATCTCAATTCAAACCATCTTCAAATTTTCCTGTGTTGAGGTCATTTTTGTTTTCCTTCAGCCTACTAATATTTGTTTTTATGTTGTGTGGTGAAGGTTGAGCTCACAAGGGTTACATATGCCCTTGTTATTGATTTTTCTTCTTTCATATCGTCTTTTATTTTCCTTCAGAATATTTCCCCGAATTACATTTTTAGTGGAAGTAAGAAAGATAAGATGAATATAATGTAGATACAATTAAAAAATAAATTAAAACATAATTTTTAGGTATTTTATATTTATCCTGTCTTGTTTACTCCAGAATGTTTGACCAAATTGAATGTTTATATGTTTGTAAAATTGATATAACTCAACCAGAAAAAGGATGGATCCTCGTAGATAGGTAACTGGGATCCGACAGAACGGGACCTTCAAAAACATGCATTTCTCTGTCTAACTGGGAACAAAATCATCCCAAAATAATTACATTAAAGATGGCGATACCGACCAATCGATTTCAAGTCCAGATTCGATTGCAGCACCATACGCTTAGTGCTTGGCTATGTCATAAGTGACCGAATCTCTCAACAATTGAAAGTGTTACGGCGTAGGTTGCATATGTTTTCCGCAAGTCTCATTGTTCCATCAAGTCAACGGGATTGTGACTTCATGTCTTAAGCACTGGTCGTCTATTGGTTTAACCCTTTGAATGATGGCATTTCTCTAAATTATAGGGAACACTTTAGCCCCTGCTTCACACAGAGCACTGTGCATCTCCATTGTAAAGGATAACCGGCTAATATTGTTTAGGGAAATATTTGGTAATTTTTTGGGAATCTTACGAAACGCATAAATATAGGGAGTGTTGATATAGTATCTTAATATTACAGTAGGCAGTACGTAGAGATACAGCTGGAGTTTGAAAGGTTAATTAAGCAGTATGAAGTAGTTAATGTCATTATGAATTAAATGGAGCGACGTCGTACTTGAGAAGCTGGTCACGAAATATACCGCCCTTATAGAACTCAAAGATTTGTTATCGGGCTGATGTGAGTCCGCAAGAGGACACTCAATGTCTTTAGGCAGTTCTGTATTGGCTGTACCCTCACAACCAACCTCTTAATAGTACCCTTCACACAATGCCTAGATCTCCCCATTTGTGTACAGTCTATACACTATTTTAGTGCATTGTTTACACTATTTCAGTGCATTGTTTACACTATTTCAGTGCATTGTTTACACTATTTCAGTGAATTGTTTACACTATTTCAGTGCATTGTTTACACTATTTCAGTGCATTGTTTACACTATTTCAGTGCATTGTTTACACTATTTCAGTGCATTGTTTACACTATTTCAGTGCATTGTTTACACTATTTCAGTGCATTGTTTACACTATTTCAGTGCATTGTTTAAACTATTTTAGTGCATTGTTTACACTATTTCAGTGCATTTTTTACTCATCGTACTACCGATCGACACCACGTTCTGTATTATCTGTTCTCTAGACAGCGTAGTATTATTTGCCTACAGCAAATAATACTACATCCCCGATCCTCTCGTCGTCCTTGTTATGATTATTCCAATAATATTTGATAAAAATTGTAAAATATGAAACGCCTCAGTTTGATCTTTCTCCTACTAATTCGGACATAATGTCAGTTGCATGATGTAGAAACACTTCCCTTGTTGTGTAAGGAATGCTTTCACTGATATGTATTTATTTACAGTACGCTGTATACTTTTAGTCAGAAGGTAGGTACAGTTTTTATCTAAGGTTCTTTTTACTATTTATGTTACCACACCAGGATAGAGTACACATTATTTTGTTGAAATGCAGGTGAATAATCATACGGTATCTTGGCTGCCGGGCAAAGCAAACGAATGTCGTTTTTAATAACAAATGAATAATAAACGAAGGCACGAAAGGAAATGGCAGTACGAGAAGAAAGACAAAAAGACTGCATAGACTGCGAAATGAGAATATCAGAAAAGTCTTATATATCATACACATGTAATATTCCAAGTAAAAATTTTTCCCCACTTCTAGGTATAACGTCATCAGTCTTGAAAATGGACGACATTTCATTCGGGGAGACAAGCAGGACTATCATATATGTAGGGAAAGGAGAGGAGAATTTGAGATATTATAATTTGTTATTTTTTATACCGTTTGAGAACATGTGGAAGAGACGTAAGTGTTCTGATGACGTAACTTAAAGCAATATGTCGGCTCTTCTTCTTCGGCTGACATGAATTAAAATGACACAAAATTACATTTTATCCTCCAAGCAAAGTACCTGTCTAAGACCCTTCGCCCGTAAGATACGTTTAGAAACAGACTAAAGAGAACTGTATAGTGATCTAATAATATACCTAAGGGGTGGATATGAAAATAAGGTCAAAGCGGAGGAATTGTGGAGTGGGTGCCTCAAGGGGTACAAAGTATATATATTTTGTTTTTAATTGGGAGCTGGTAATTTCTTTTCCACATTGTGATTTCAAACCCTTGCCTGTGTATAATACACCTGCTTGGTGAGTGAAGCATAATACATTCTGCTTTAAACTTCAGGATGAAAAAGCTCTGGACATTTCTGTGCCAACCTGTATCCTCCAACCACCACCACTTTTTACGCAAGGATATCTTATTGCAGTTCATATTTATGCCTTTCTTTAGTTTACGAATGGCTTGACTGCTATGCTTATTCCTACGAAAGCATTCATTTCTTCTCACCTGGTTTTTCCTTAAATAACTGTACTAAAATAATGGCATTCTTAATTCGCTATGAAAATCTTGTCCGGTTTATTTTTACAAAGATGTCCATGCGTCTGAATCCAATGCAAGGTATATCAGAACTGAAGTAATTTTCTGAACTCAAAGGATATCGTCTGCATAATATAGTATTTATGAACAGAACTAGAACATAAACACCCACATAGACCATCTTTTTAAAGTTTAAGTTCAAACAAATTGGACACAGAGTTAATTATTTTCCCCTCGCATCCCATGAATATTCAAGATATCCTTCCACTGTGAAACATTTGACAAAATCAAGAACTAACGGGACCACCTCGGTCTTAACCGTTTAAATTACAACGGTTACTATGTGTACCACTTCTTCCAACTTAAGAAACTCTTTCACAGAGGGTATTAATTTTCCTCATATTTCTCACAATAACGTTCATTATTTCCCTAAAAAGCATAAATCGGTTGGTCCTTGTAATGAAGACTGAGTTTGTTCTCTGGAATGTAGGAACTGAAGTCTGAAGTCTTACATACGAATATAACATAGACAAATTACATTCCGGCCATGCCGTGACTCAGGAGGTTAATCGCCAGCTTTTCACCGCGGAAGGACGGATTCGATCCCAAATCAGTCCATGTGAGATTTGCTGTGGACAAAATGGCAATGGGACAGGGTTGCCTCCGAGTACTTCGGTTTTCCCCTGTCTATATGATTCCGAGAATACTCCGTACTCATCTACATCTACACGGTACTCGTTACAGAAGAACAAACGGGCGAAGCCTGGAAACGTTCCAAAAAAAGGAAGGCTCTTTCGGAAATATGAGAACATTGAATGTAAAAGTACTTTCACTTTCCAAAAAGAACTACATTCTTGAGAGGGTTCAGCGACTGGCAATTTGATATTCATATGTGAGCTTTCAAGCTGCAATATCGTAACCCATGATCAATGTATTTATATGCTTAGCTTACTTGATGGCGTTTAGAGAATTACGTGTGCTCTATAATTCATTTGCAGTTGTGTTACTCAGACTGATTGACAAATAGTTACCTAAAATATAAGGACTGTTTCACAGTAACTAATCTTACGAGGTTGGCAACAATAACCATCACGTTATCACCCGCGGGCATTACTTCGTCAGTTACAGAGCATGTGCAAACACATAATTAGTTGTCACTTGTCACTGTTTGGCACCCGTGTCAACTCCATGTAGGTTGCTGACTTGACGACTGTTGTACCCATTGACAGCGAAAAATACAGCTACAGCTGGCGCATTTGGAACGTTAGAGATTTGCAGACTTTATACAGACTGGACGTGTAACACTTGGAATCAGGGAAATAAAAAATTAGCTGGATTTTCTGTAATGAGGCCCTGTATTAATAATTATTACTGTTACATTTCTTCTTCAATAGAAAGGATATAATTCTGTACTTATTATTATTATTATTATTATTATTATTATTATAAGAGCTCTCGGAAAGTCAGAATGGGTTTTGATTCAAACACTTTCCGCTCAAATACAAACTGGCGAAAGTACTGTTGCTGACAGAGTCCCCTGCTGTTCTTGTTAGGCTGCGAATAAACTGACCCTCCCTTTTTCTGTCTCTCATATATATATATATATATATATATATATATATATATTCCATAATTTTTTACCAGTGTCCGAGTTCAAGCATTATTTGTTGTATTATGATATGGAATTGGATTTGTGAGGCGGATGCAGAGAATAATGGCAGGGTAGGATTGGGTCTGAGAAGTAGAAAATGGTGAGGGGTAAAGAAAAATAAAATAAAAATCACAGAAAAGGAAAATGTTGTTTCCTCTATCCATTTTTGTTCTATTTCCTTTCCTTTTTCTACTCTACTTACCTTAACCCCTGTCTACTTTTATCCTTCACTTTCCAGTGCTGTTTCGTTTCGCCACTTTCATCCCTCAAGATTCTCTTTATATATATTTTATTTATTTCTGTGAGCCTCACAATACGTAACGATCCGTGGCAATGATACACACGGGATAAACTCTCCGAACAGCATCAAATTCCCTTCACGCCTCTTTCTCTTCTGCAACAGTTTGCGTGACATATAAATATTTCATTGTTTTGATAGCGTGTGGATGAATTTCAGTGCAAATGACACATCCAAATGTGTTACTTCTTTTCAACGATCTGTATAAACAATGGTAAATTACGTCTTATGCCACAGATAAGTCTCATGTTAACGTCATGTGCATTGAGATAAAAGGCAGTAAATGCTACGTCCTGCTGTTCGTGTTAATTACAAACATTTGTGTTACGTACTCCTTTTATTGACGTTTCTTGTTGGAATATTGTTGTGCTGGTCTGTTTTATTTATTCGATATTAAGTAACAGAATTATTAGTATTAGTCCGGATGTTACGGGATTTCATGAAAGAGATTATTTTTTCTACTGTATATGTTCTTTTTTGGAGGGCCTGCATAATGGAGACGGTATAAGGACTTGGCTACGGGTTGGACGATCCAGAAAATGTGGTTCGAATCTCGGTAGGGTTAAGAGATTTCTCTGTCCCCCAAAACCTCTAGACCGGCTCTGGGGACAACCCAGCCCCCTATTCAATATTTTCCAAGAGCTATTTCACTGGAGGTAAAGCGGCCGACGCGTGAGGCTGACTACTCACCTCAACCTAATGCCGGGGTTAAGAATGAGAGGAATTATGCCTCTGTGCCTTCACGGCGTAAAGCTAGACTTTACCTTTTTACCTTACTCGTTTTTTCCTTTGCAGTTTTTGTGGAAGATTCATATATGCTACCATCTTAAGGCAGCAGGACAAGTGTATATTTTAAAGAATTACAATAAATACTTCAGTATTGTGGGAGAGGTACAATATTTGCGAATTTAAAAAAGATATAAACACTTTTCATGACATAACAACAGTAAGTAAACATAAAATGAACAAAAGAGGAAATAACATGAAATAATATAAATCACGAAGATAGCGTACAGCAATCTCGGTAATATAAATAATCAAAATAAGATTTTAATTGTGGGAAAAATATTTTATAAGAAATTTTAAAACTTGCCGTATTATATCCATCATAAACAGCATAAACAGAATTAAAACGTAAACAGAATAAATTTGAACACACAGATATTTTAACTGCTATTCTTACCAGATGTTTTATTAAGAAAAACAGAACTAAAAATTAGCAGAGAATACCCCGTGAGCAGTTTCGATACGAATGGCATAATAAAAGGGCCTAACAATTACGACAAGATGTGGCAAATAAAATATTAAGTGCTATATTTTGCGTCAAATATTTGGTACTAATTGAATATGTTATATGTATTGAGCTAGAAAAATTAAAAGGATGTCTCTTACACCTGACACGTTTTCTAAATATCCTCCCCATCTGTTCTGAAAGTCACAAACCTAGTAATTTACGGTAGAGAGTATAGATGATAAAAGTCGCTATCAGTCAATTTTCTGAATCATTCCTGTGGTTACTGTTAGGCACATAATTTCTCCGCAGCAACTCCCTAGCTCACTTACGGTGAGAAACTGAGTTACTACCCATACAAATCAAGAGTAAAACTATAATTTTGTATGTTCTAGTTCTTGGATTTTGGTAGAAAATCTGGGGGATAACAGGTTATGAAGTGAACTGTACCGGGCATTTCCGTAGTTTGAACTTCGTGACTAAATTTGATTTGTATACTCTCATATCAAAGGAATATAATTTCATGTTAAAATTGAACTTTTCACTAATATTTATTAACGCCAAAGCATTTTGCAAACCTTGCAGATCATTCCGACCCGCACTCACCCTCCCCTCCGCAACCGACACACTCCACTCGCCCCCCATGTTTTAACACCCTGTTTTTGACATCATATTTTATACAGAGCTGAACTGGCAAATGTTCGGCTGTGACACATTTCAAACCATTTGCGCACCAGCAACGAAAAACCACTTGCAAACACAACAGAACTGATGTCGGACTGATTTGACGTGTCATTTTAATTGTTACGAACGCTGCTCTCAAAGTACCCTGCGTCCAGTTTGTGATAAGCTGTTTCAGTTAGCTTTCGAGCGGGGTAAAAATTAAACAACAACACAACTATATGTGTGACAATTTCGTGACATTTCTGCCATGTGGGATAGGTGTCAATGGTACAGCCTCGAGGTTAAATGGTGCCAGTATTAAGGGACTTAAACACAGTAAAATTGATTGGTATGGAAAAAAACTAGAAAGGTGAGAGAGGATTACTGCACAACTTATGGTATGTGGTGGTTATTTTTATGTTTTGGTGATGGTGCTGGTGTTGGTGGTAGTTGTGCTTTCTGGTAAGATGTAAATTTTTTCTGGGTTTGGTAGTAAGGAATGGAGTTAATTTGGATGCCATTTGTGATTGTAGATTTGTGGTTTGCATGCGGAATTTGCCTCTGACGAGGATAGCCTATATTGATGGACCACATACGTAGAATAAAGTTTTCAGTGATTAAAACTGTTTAATAGTGCCGTCTACAAAACATAATTAGAGTTTGGTAAGTATGTATCTAGGCCGTGCCATGGCTCAGGCGGTTAGTCGCTGGCCTCTCACTGCGGAGGTCCGGGTTCGATCCCGGGTCCTTTCATGTGGGATTTGTGGTGGACAAAGTGGCACTGGGACAGGCTTTTCTCGAGTACTTCGGTTTTCCCCTGTCAATTGCATTCCACCGGTGCTCTATTCAGATGGAAAAGTAGAAAAAACTTTATCTTCATCGCAAGATTGCACAATAAGCCTTCAAGGCTGCGGTGCTTCCGTAGCATCTGCTGAGGGGCCCTTCAATAAACAAAACGTATATGTGTACATTACCATTAAGGGTTGCATTTACATTTATAGTTTTACATATATATACATGTATTTATTTATGTAACGAGTGAGATCTCAGTCTCCAAAAAACAAGAATGTATGTTGGCAACATAAACTGCTATTTTGTAAAATATACAGCCTGAAGATGACGGCATGTCCGTTGAAATACGTAGCTGGTTAACGTAAATACATACTTACAAAACTATAATTAAGTTGTGTAGAATGTACTGTTAAGTAATTTCAGTCATTTAAATCTATAAGCACAACGGGATGCACAACATCAAAGTAAAAATAATAAAGGTTATTTGCTGTGTTTGAATATTCATAGCGTACATAAATTTTGGAAATGTATGTGTAATAATACTATGTGATTCTTCACCTCAGATGTTCGCCCTTCAGTCGTTGTTGTATTAAAGGGGATCCTTTGCAACTGCTGTCGTCCGATGCTAGC
Organism: Reticulitermes speratus; assembly: GCA_021186555.1. Classification (NCBI taxonomy): domain Eukaryota; kingdom Metazoa; phylum Arthropoda; class Insecta; order Blattodea; family Rhinotermitidae; genus Reticulitermes; species Reticulitermes speratus. Next base: position 41,611,631 of record JAJKFL010000003.1, on the reverse strand, counting down.
TCGTTATGACGCAGTCCGCGTCCTATCAAAATAAGAGGCTCGTCTTATCCATTATTTGGGGCCAAATGCCAAGTGAGTGCTGACACTTTTGGCCGCTGATGGTATTAGACAAACAATTCTACGTTCTGTTCAGTCAGTGCATTTATGTTTATTGTTTGGATATCAGAAGAAGCAGCGATTATTTCCCTATGCAGCATTAATTGATTGGGTTTTATAACCGAGTTGGAGTACGTTTACTGCGCGGTACGATCTTAATCTTGACGTAGAGCTCATGAAAATTTTATTCTTTACAACACCTGCAATATACATATAATCGTAACATTGAGGCGCGTTCGCGTAACCATTGTTGCCGCGCAAAAGCAAAAAGTACAACGTAGTCTGAGTACGTGTCTCTAGCCATAGTTGTACAGCATGAAAAGCGCATGCGCCGTATTATATTGTCATCTGTCGCTTGTCTGGCTCAACCATATTTTTCCACATTATCTCATAAAGGGCACGATTTTCGTAAAAAGGCTATTGAACATAAAGTGTGTGTTTTGATTTTCTCTACAAAGTTTGTCATAAACATTTCTCATTCTAAGAAGAATTCAGCGAGATATTATCAAAAATATACTTACATATTGACATAATGTACCGTTTATTCTTGTTAGATTTTAATGAAAGTTGGATTTTCTGGACAGATTTTGGTAAAATATTAAAAAATATTTCATGAAAATCCGTCCAATGAGAGCCTAGTTGTTTCATGCAGACAGACGGACAGACAGGCGGAAGTGACGAGGCCACTGATGGTATTAGCCTGAACAATGACGTAGTCACATTTGGCTGTCTAATAACGTCTTTATGAAGCTGATCGGGATGAACGGTGTTACGTCATGTCGTGTACAAGATACGTTACGACACTGTTGAAATAACAGGTTATCCTTGGACTCTGAGTAGCTTTAATTTAAATTCTTTGCTTCTACGGCTGTAATTATGCACTTTCCGATTGTCTAAAGCTAAATAATGTTGTATCGTTGAAGTTAAATCAGAATGCTTTATTTCCTTGTCACAGTTCAAAGCCACAATAGATAACCACCTGTGCCAGACAAAAATGTTTTTTGTGTTCTATTTCTGGAGACAAACTGAGTGTGATCCACCCCCGTTTGTTATTTACGTAAAGTGGTTCAGTGCCGAATTTTCAGTGTTATCTTGCTATCGTGGGAAGCCTGTTCGTGAGTCGAAACGCTGCCTAGGCAGACAGACCTCACTCACCCGGATACTACACCACAGCTAACAAACACAGATACGTAACACCATGCCAAAAACCAGTATAATATACATCTGAGTACCGCCTGCAAGGACAATACCGGTCAACGTAAACAAGATAACAAAACGTGCTTCCAGTAAACAGTATCACATAAGCAAATTAATGTGCTCGCAACTAACGCAGTGTCTACAGCATAGTGTACGCAACATGCGATTTGCAACACCTATTGGAAGTGCTCTCTAATACGACGTGAATTTTAGATTTTATTATTTTATTAATGCAGTTTTATAATACACACACTTGACTGTTTTAATCCACATCTCTGGAAAACCTAATGAATGTGTTTGTATTATGTAACTCGAGTCGCCCTTGATGATCGCCGGTTAACCGACCGAAACATATGTAGGGCTTTTTAACAAACTATTAATTTTAATAGTGAAGTGCATGTGTTGGTGAATTGTGAAATTATATGTATAAAGTAATATTTAAGTGATAGAATTATTTCGTATTGTAACCTAAGTCAGGGACTGCAGCTTCCGCCTCCCAAGTTTGAAGCAGGAATGAGATTACCGGACAGCTACATTTGATTTAGTGATACTAACAGTCGGTCATTACGCTAGTGTCATGCAGATCCAACCCTTACACCTTGAGCTGCTTTGGACAAGTGTCGGTGAAGGGGACTGGCAGCCAGTAGAATCTTTACTGACAGAAAAAACGACTTATTCAGGTAGACATGCATTATCTCAGAGATGTATTATCTGTTAAGAATCTGACTTTAGTTGTGTTTGGAACTAAAGTTCGCGTTCTGCGGACACGGTCCCAGTGACTGATGACATCCTACTTTTGAATCATATGATCGTGTGATCTAACGTGCATCACCACTTCGCTTCTACCAATTGCTACACAAAAACGTTATTCCGGATAATAGACCTTACATTCGATTCAACCATTCCACTGGCTGTCAGGTGGCGTGCACATGCCAGCGAAACATTCCCGACATTTATCGTTGAGAATTATCAGTTGGTGAATAACTAGAATGACTGGTTTATTGCCAATTGCAAAATACACAAGGATATTCACCATTTATTATTATTATCTTTAGGAGAGACGTTTAAAAAGGCTTACGTGCATCGGGCCTCTAATGGCTCGAACCCATTAGATATTCTATTCTATTCTTAGGAGAGACGTCGCGTTGTGGTGAAGATACACACAGTAAAGTGGGGAAGGCAGTCAGTCACATCTGAGTTTTGTGTTTTATTATTATGTAACTTTAATGCGACATGTTTCGGCATAAGTGCAAAAAGCCGTCATCAGGTGAGATTAAAATCTGTATTAAAGTTATTATACAAATGAAGTTCGACTATTGTTCATATTGGTATATATAATTGGGATCTCAATTTTACATTTTTCGTAAGATGAAAGAGACCGAATTCATTAGACTGTTTTGAACAGAAATGTGTTCTGCATAAAGTAATAGAAAATGGGTTTAAAATGAATAGTTAAAAGTTAAAATCGATATCTAGTTCTTCCGGGTTAAAGTGAATATTCTGTCGTGTGTTGTGCGGCCTCAAAGGGGGACGTCTTGTAATGTTGCGATAATCTGAGTTATGATCTGAATTGGAGGTTTTTCTGGATGTCAAACCATTCCTTATTCTATTTCAAATTTTGTTTAATTAATGTATGTTCTTCTTAAAGTTGCGTAAGGTAAATGTAGACAAGAGTTCTTAAACCCATCGTTTGTTGTTATTTAGGCCTCCTTTCACTGACGTAAGGGAAGTACTGTGATTAGTATTGTTATTATTGTGTTTTTGTTTTTTATTATGGTGTTGGTAGTTGTGGTGGTGGAGAGGATGAGGATGATGATAATAATGATGACAATTATGACGACGGCGATGGAGGGAAGGACGAGGAATTCACGCGCAGGATGCGTGACATGTCCTGAGGACAGACGGCTTTAGGGGGGGGGGGGTTGTGGGAGTGTTTTGTCAACAGAGTCCTCCTGATTTATTATCAGTGTATGCTCAGCAGTCACACTGCGTCAATACATAACACGCCGACATGTGGTACAGCCTGCACAGTTAGTACTTGGACGCCACCAGCACTGATCGAGAAGCGGGTTGCTCGTGACGACTCACAGTAGCTGCAGACAGTATTCAGACAGAATTACGAGAAACACACGCACAGTTAGACGAGCGTCTACTTGTCTCTTCGTGCATGAATTTTCAAAAGTATACTAAGTACTTTTACTGAGCTAGTCGTATTTAAAAGATCTCCATATCAGGAGAAATCGGTGTGTCACAGCCAGTGATTCTGTTACAGAAATTTTCCGTAGCCACATTTAAATATTAGAAACACGTTCTATGACCACCTAACTTAAAACATGTAATTTTAGATGTAAAATAAATCTCATAAACAATATTCTTATTAGTATAATATTTTTGACGTAAGAGAAGTACAGAAAAATGTTTACGGGTTATCTCGAACTCTCCTCGTAACACTCCCATCCCCCTCCTCCATAGTACCTTAGGAGTTGACGTTCTTCAAGCATGTGTCCATCATCTTGCAGCGAGGTTTTATGCCCACTGCCTGCATCATCCGAATCCATTGATTGGCGACATAGGAAACTACTCTCTCCATGATCTTATGGACATGTATAGGCGTTATAAACACAAACGGACTAAACATATGCTGCTCTAAATAGAGCGACTCTGATGGTAGTGTTTTTTTGGGTGCTACAACCTACTTTTCACTACAGCTACACATCAAGGTATTGTATACATCACAGTCACTTCAGTGTATCATTTTTTAATTCAAAGGAAGTTGGTGTAAGGAACAACTTGATACCTGTAAGAAGAGTCTCGATGTATTAAACCAACAAAGAAAGTAAAGCTTAATATTAAAAAAAAAAAGAAGTACAGAACGATATTAAACACATGGCAACCCAGGTGGAAACGCAAATTCAAAGAACAAGATTCTTAGCCGTGTAGTATAGACCCACAACACCGGGTAAACACATTTAACGAATTTATGCAGAAGGTGAACAAAATCATTTAACGAGTGGGTAAGGGGTTTCAGTAAAATGAAAGAAATAATCGGTCATGAATGTAGCTGGTCGCTCTATGAAAAATTGTTATTGCTCGGACATGTTAATGACTGGTATAAGCACTGCATCCTTCATAATACGGTATATTGATGTCTGCAGTTACACCCCTGGAAATGCGTTCTTGAGTTTCAGAAAATTATTGTTATTATTAATATTAACATTATTATTATAATAATGTAAATGTAGCTAATTTACCCTTTTCCAGGAAACAATGTACCTTCTTCAGGTGAGTGTCAAGTAACAAGTAACGAAATCAGAAAACCGACACCATTATTACGAGTAATAATATCGATAAAATTAATTGAATTCGGCCAGGTCAAATTCTTAGCTTTAAAATTGGCTGTGTTTAAACTTCGAGTTGTAATCAGAGATCTTTTCGCAGAAATTTAATTCCCGTCTGTCTGGAGGCGGTAACTGCATAAGCGTTCCTTTATTCTCCCGTTCCTGAAATGTGCTTGTCGTTCGGTTGACATCCCTGCTGCAGGAACTGTAGTGTAGCAACTCGCAGCAGCGCTGGTTTCACGTCAAGTGTCACTGGCAGCTCGTTACGATCAGCAATTAATCGGGACTTCTTCAAGCGAGGAGTGCTCATTACGTTACTTCTGCCATTTTATCACAGAATACACGGACTTGCTCCACGTGTTTTCTAAAACTCAGTGCTTCCGCGAAATGTTTTGATATTATGTCAGCGCCTTTAGTTTTTAAATCTTAACATCAGTTCAGATTAATCTTATTTTGCATTTCAAACAAACTTTATATTATAATGCTGGATAAAATTATTTTTTAATTAGTTATGTGTGATCTGTGTTAAACTCTGTTTTCACATTTGTAGGTTTTCACTAAGTAACATTACGAGAGGAGCTATAATTTGACAGTCGAATTATTTAAATTTCCCTCCACTCCAAAACATCTTTATTAATTCTTACAGTGCAGTAGACGCTGGTTTTCGCGGTGCTCTGAGAACCGAAACCCGTCAGATGCACTTCGATCCACAGTTGGCGGATATAACGATTTTTCTCCATTAATGTAACTAATGTTGCATGCGCACTATCTTTAATAGGGTCCAGTCGAGTTTAAACAATGTGACACGTAGACGGTACAAAGACAAATTTAATTCTTTTACATAGAATTCTTACATGCGGGTGTCACACTGCCTGAGTCGAGAAGAGGCAATTTAAGTACAGTTGCTGTTTTGCTTTCAGTCGGACTGGATTTGACTAGACAGGGCTCGATCGCTTAGTGTGCCCGCACTCTGAATCAGTGTTTCCCAGATGGCGTTGAGCGGAACTCTGGGGCTCGGCGATGTGAAATAAGCGATCCGCGATAAAATGCTGTTACAGCATAAAAAGATTCAATAATAATAATTATTGTGGTTCTTATAAACTTCATTTCAAGTAATTTTCATTTTTGTTTGGCTCGATTCATTCCATGAAATAACTCGAACTCGGTTATAACGTCATGAAAGAGACTGAATATTTAGTGCCATTATTAACTAATATTGTAGTAACCGAGTAGTATGATTTTATGGTTAACAGTAAGGAATTCATTGGTTTCACAGAGTATCTGACGCTATAGATGAGCTGGCGCATACACCGATGTCGTTATAACCGAGTTCAACTGTATTCCTGAATTGTTGCAGTAACGTAAATGTAAAGTTCTCCCTAGAACAGGCCACGAAGGCCCAGAGGGGGAGTAGAGGTATAGCTGTACTCTTTCTTTAACCCTGGCACTAGATCAGGGTGGGTGGTCAACTCCACGCCCAGGCCGCTTTACCCCCGGGAAAGAGACCCGGTACCCTTTGTATAGGAGGCTGGATGGGCCCCAGGGCCGGTCTGGGCCGCTGCGAAAAATCTCGCCTCCACCGGGATTCGATCCCCGCACCGTCCAGCCCGTAGCGAGTCGCTATACCGACTGAGCTATCCCGGCCCTGCATTGTTGTAGTACTAGAATAAATAAAATAACCGTATATTCAATTTTTTCGTTACGAAACTGCGTATTGGTTTTTAAGGTTAATTTTTTGTATACAATAAATTTGTTTTTTCCTAAACATGTGCAATTAAATAACATGTTGATTGCACATCCTCATTTAGCATCCGCTTGTTATTGTCCTCACTTCTATTTGATGTCGTATTTATATCTTCACACATATGAGAATGGGGCCAGGATAGCGTAGTCGGTATAGCGACTTGCTACGGGGTGGACGGTCCGGGGATCGAATCTCGGTGGGGGGCGAGATTTTCTGCACCCGTCCAGACAGGCCCTGAGGCCCACTCAGCCTGCTATACAATGGGTACCGGGTCTCTTTCCCGGTTTAAAGTGGCCGGGGCGTGGCTTTAACTACCCACCCCCATCTAGCGCCGAGGTTAAAGAAAGAGTGGATCTGTATTTCTACACCCCGTTTGTGCCTTCATTGCAGGTTATAGAATGAACTTTACCTTTTTATGTATGAGAATTGTATGAGGATTCCCGCAAGAAATTTTCGAGTGTCAGTGAGCTTCGTTGCCTAATTAAATTGGGAAACACAGGTCTAACGGATGAGATAGAACAGAGGAAAAAACGGACAGTTCAGTGAATCATTTAGGATGCTTTCAGGCATTGTAGTTAACTGTGGTGATTTAAATTCTGTGCATAAAGGAAGGAAGAGGCGTATTCTTAGACCTTTCGATGTAGCGTTTTTAAACTTCACTACAGCCTAACACTTTTTTATGCTCTTATAATGAGTAGCACCGGCAACTGACGCAGTTCGGTCAGTGTGCAAGTAAAGTGACAAATACTGTATGCAGGAGTGTGTAGTTATACGGAGCGTCTGCCATTGCTATATGGGAGCATAAATATATCAGTTGCAGTAGCAAGTGACAAGTGTGGAAGATGCATGGCTGTGCTCTGTGCTGACAGGTAGCCCCCCCCCCCTCCTCTGCAGCAATGTCTCAACAAAATAGGCCTATATGGAAATAAAATATTGCTTTGTGGAACAAAAACCGCCAATGTGCACACTTTCACGTGCACAAATTGAGATTTATTGTTCTCTATGTATAAATTGACACGTAAAGTAACAGAGAAAACCCTTTGCCTTTCGATAGAGTCAGATTTTCTCCATAACAAAAATAAATCAACATATGTATTACATGTTGCAGGCATAAATTTTACTTATTGGCCTATTTGTATATTTATATAACTGACAGGTTCATCCATCCTAGTAGGAAGAATACTGCCAAGCGTTTGCAATAAATGTTGGTTGAGGGAAATAATAAAGTAACATTTCTTTAGCCTTAAGAAAGGTATTCCACAGGTAACACTTCTGTTCTTTCAAAAATTCTTGAAGCTGTGTCCATAAGTTTACCAAACACTTTTACAACGTGTCACGGAAGTAGAGTAAATGCAACATTACATTTTGAATATTACGTATTTCAGCATCGCATAAGCCTATCCAAAAGCTGTATATGGAAGTGTGGCCCTTAGAAACACAATGTATATCTCTTCTACATTAGAAACATTCCAACTGCCTGATACAATTGAAATTTTTTGAAAATGGTATTGAAGATTTTAATAATCTGCATTGATTATGACGTATTATTAGAATTACCAATAAAAGGAGATTTGGATGGGCGAGACATATAGACCGTACAATGTCGTGAAGAAGTGTGTACAAAATTTTAGCTAGAAAATCAAAAGGAGAGAGACCATTTGGGAGACATAGATCTAAATGGGAAGATAAACATAACATTAATATCGATTAATTTATATAAACAACCCTTGAAGTTCACATAAAAGGATCACAATAAGTAAGGTCAGTAATATAAGTATAATTCGTGACTGTCATTGAGGACCTAGTGCCGACGGTTGGTTAATTGGTTACATGTGCTTATACCTAGTGCCGACGGTTGGTTAATTGGTTACACGTGCTTATACCTAGTGCCGACGGTTGGTTAATTGGTTACATGTGCTTATATACCTAAGTGCCAACGGCTTGGTTAATTGGTTACATGTGCTTATACCTATAGTGCCGCGGATTTGGTTAATTGGTATTACATGTGCTTATACCTAGTGCCGACGGTTGGTTAATTGGTTACATGTGCTTATACCTAGTGCCGACGGTTGGTTAATTGGTTAATGTGCTTATACCTAGTGCCGACGTGTAATTGGTTATGTGTTACATTGGTAATTACATGTCTATACCAGTCACACGTCGTGACTATTTTGAAGTTCCGACTGGAAATCTGCAACTCCCGCCTCACAGCCAACATACTATAATTTCAGATCATTGTAGTAGTGTGTGTGCAAAGTATGTCACATTTCTGTGTGTTCTGAAGACAGTAATTAAATTAATCTTGTCTTCGTTTCACGTGAGTGGCTCGTGTTCCAATTATACTGACTGTCTCAACAGATTTGTAAGTATCAAAAAACCTGAGTGTTGTAAGCAGATATTTCCTGAACTACAATCACATCGTATCCTGATTTCTCTTCAAAAGTGCAATAGGTCTTCTCGTTGCAATGACCAAAATCCTGCGTTGTACGCTAGAAACAGGGCATAACCGGTTAAGGTCGCAGTCAGGTTCGACTAGCTTGCTTTGACGAGCCCGAAGAAGTTTATTTTTTAATCCGAAAACGGAGACGCAGCCAACATCCGAAACAGTGTAGATATAATCTGAAAAATGTGCAGGATACATCCAAGCATCATGTCACTGGATCAAAGTCACCACAAGCAGAACTTTTCAAGAAATATTTGGGCCCCCAGCGTACTTGGAAGAGTAGCCCCTGTTCCTGAAATTTTCACTAGTACTGTGCAAATGCAGATTCCGTAACAAAATCCGTATTAGAATACTATTAATGGATATTGCCAAAGATAAGTTTTTTGAAATATGGATGTAGGTAATTTGGTTTATATAAATATTAACGGTGAATTACATGCCAGCGAGCCCCCCCCCCCCCCCGAATGCTGCCGATTGCGCCGTTACATTAAGAACTTGTAAACACCTTTTCACAGTTATTTGCAGATCTGTCGACTCGACAAGAAACTTCGCAGCTGCGACGTTGTTGCATATTCTACTGAACAAGATGCAGTCAAATTTATTTTGTTAACAGTAGGCAATTTAAATAGCGGAAATTAAAGCGACAACAGGCTGTGAAAGTTGGGGAAGTCTCATTTGAGGCTGGTGAGGAAAATATTAACGTGTTCAGTTTTAAATGATCCATAACCATGCACTAACCAATTAGATATGACAACAAAACCAACAAATGCACATAAGTGTATGAAAGTATATTATATACACCGTATACCTGCTACATGTTTCGGTCACTCATGTGACCATCTTCAGGAAGGTGCATTACAAAGTATGGGTAACTCTACCGAGGTACCCATCAGAATCAATCAAAACTACTTTTATCTGTATTTTAATCTTTAACATGTATCTTAAACCATGTATTGTTTGTAAAATTTTATATTTTATATATGTGCATTGGTTCTAATACTTCTGTAATATTTCGATGTATCTAGCCTTTGTAGTGCACTTCCCGGAAGATGGTCACATGAGTGGCCGAAACATGTAGGAGGTATACGGTGTATATAATATACTTTCATACACTTATGCGCATTTGTTGGTTCTCTTATCATATCTAATTAACGTGTTCCTTGAGCCATATATTATTAAGGTGAGAAAAATCAAGGAGTGTGATAGTAGGCGGGGCATATATACACGCGTGGGAGAAACGACAAGGTTTTAGTTGAAAAAATCTAAAAGGAATGGACCAATTGGAAGACCTATGGGTAGATGGGAGGTTGACGTATTAAATGTCAAGAAAGTAGGATATGAAGTCTAGGGTTTGTTACATTTGTCTTAGGATATGTTCGAGTGATGGAATATTGTGGAAACGGAAAGGAACCTTCTGGTTACATAATTAGTAAGTTTGTTTCCTTTCTGACAGTCAGAGAAACTAGTAGCGTTTATTAAATGAATTTCTTCTAGGAGTTAATTACTCGTATTTACACGACAATCATAATTAATCTACAATTTGAGTTTCAATAAGGGAATGTTGCCTAACTTCCACTAAGGACAATAGAAACATGCAAATATTTATTTATGAGTGTATCATAAATTTGTGTCATATATTTCAACACTTATACTTCTATGGTTGATATGTTAGCGGATTAAAACCTCTCAAGACTAGAACAGTGTGACAGTACTTTTCTGTCAAATGCTCTCCGATATCCGACAGAGCAGTTCTTTGAACTTTCCCAGACTTCGTTCCCACACCATTCTGATAAGAGGAGCATGACTTTAATGATATCGACAGGGGAAAAGCTACATGTTCTGAGGCAAAACTGTCTCATTTCCACTTTGTCACTGTAGGCTACAACTCACACAGACTGGCCTTGTATCGAATCCGGGCCTCAGCGATGACAGGGTGACATTCAGCTGTCAGGACAATGACACAGCTATCAAATCTAGAATTAAACTGCATTATATAATGATTCAGTACATACCTTACAGAGAACAAGTTTTGAATGCTGTTTAGGTACAGAGTTGCTCTTTGTTGTGTTAGAATCGTACTGTGTGGGCAAAACTACGCGTTTGTAATTCTTAACTGTGTCGGTAAATACAATAACCACTGGGCTTTGATAGGCTAGTACCAGTATTTGGATTGCCAGAATCGAGTAACTTGCAGTTTAAATATTACTATACTTAGCTCACTTTTCCAGTCAATACACTACCTTCTCAGTTACCGTAACATCAGAACTGTCGCACAGAGGCGCTCCCCTGACTGATCGTATATCTTCATCTTTTCTTTACACTACAAGTTTACAACAAGATTGGAAACGTGCATTTTTCATATTTTTGTTACCCCACTTCCCGTCCTGCACTCCTTCACTTCGCACTTCTATTCCTTCCTCCTTTCCCTGTCTTAAAATGTTATATATAAGATTATATCTCTTTTGTTACTACTTTTTTATACCTCTTTCTGCACACCTCTCCTATCTCCTTATGTCTGGTCACACTTGCTGCCGCTATAATCCCCTCCTGCTCCCTTTCCTTTCCTCCCTTCCAAGCGTTTTGACAGTATTTTTATATGTTTTGATTTCGCGTTTAACGTGTTATGAAACACATATAATATATTGCTTAGGAGAAGTGGTGCAGATCTGAGGCCCTTATAATAAGGTTGTACCGAATTCGGTCACGTTTCTCGTCCTTTTCGGCTTCGCTTTAATTTGACCTTTTCCCAGATACTACGTACTATCGTCCAGAGCGAAAATTGCGTCACAGACGGTACGGACTGTTTAAATGTGATATAAAATTTACAGCGCGTTGAAATGTAACAAGGAAAACAATTCCATGTTTTAACTCTGTTACGAGATGGCTTTCACGGTAATTACTTAGCCCATCTGGAAGGTACTCTCAGCATATCATCTAAAATACCACAGTCGTGTGGCTTATTTCAAAAGCTTTTCCCTTCTTTCTTAGTAATAAAACTAGATTGGTAGACCGGCCCTGGGGCCTACCCAACCTCCTGTACGATGGGTACCGGGTCATTCCCGGGGGTAAAGCGGCCGGGGCGTGGCGTTGACCACCCACCCTCATCTAACGCCGAGGTTAAAGAAAGAGTAGAGCTATACCTCTACTCCCCCTCTGGGCATTCATGGCCTATTCTAGGGTGAACTGTAACTTTACCTTACTAGATTGGTATGCTCTCTTACGGGTCTACAAAATTGCTAACTGAAATGTCTGAATTTCGGTACGTGATATAGCTAAATATTTTACATAAAATAAGGGATTAATTAATGCTTAATTTTTCTGGTCATCTTTTCATTACTAGATTAACACAAAGTCTGTAGGAAGCGGAACTCGGTGTATGGAAAGTTATGAGCCGAATAAAGTTGGAAATTATTATAACTATACAACGTGCTAGTCACTGAAACCCGCGAAAAGGCTTTCGCTGTAAAGTCTTATATTTAATAATCTTGTGGCAAAAAACTAATACCGCAAAGTACAAACATATATTTGTGACCAGTGAAAAGCAGTTTACAAAACTGAAATGGAAAAGTACGCGCAGTATACCTGAATAAAGTAATGGATGATAAACTTTCAAAATTTTTCCGAAGTACGGACTTTGACAACGAAGATTAAGGAGAGAAATTATTTGCCATATTTTATGTATGTGACATCATATTAGGGCTTAACAGAGTACTATGTAACAGAGGGAATAACGTAGTATTCGTATCTCAAACAATTGAGTAGAAATTTAGAAGGTTTATAAACACGTAACAAGAAATTAAGGGAACACACAAAGTCCCTGAATTAAGACTGGGCGATCAGTGACACCTCAGTGTTGTTGATGATATACTTTTTAGAGTTACTATGCTTTTTTTCTGACGCACTTATGATTTAAATAGTACAGTGTTGATGCTGAAACATCTCATCCGGACATCACAGATGCATTTATAAGCTATGGTTTACGAAGTGGACCCGTAATACACAGAAGTGTAATATCCATTATTTGTAACAGCGACGTGGATTCTAGGAAGCTTCGTTTTTCGTAAATAGCAGTCTTGTCCAAAACTTGCATTTTCTATGACATATCAACAAAGTAATCTTGAATGTAGGTTCACTAACAATATCGCAAACACTTAACCACAGGCTTAATTATTTACACTTAGACGATTTAATAGGGTCATGACATTGGAACATAATTTTTATTAGAAATTAAAATGAATTGGAATAAATAGCCCCTATCCTCTATAAAAAGATGAGGTATTCTTTCAGCTTGAGCATTATGCATTAAAGGCGTATGGAATAATGGGCATATAACTCCACTAAGTTCAGCAAAGGAAGAGCAAAGAAGTCTGAATCGAAAAGCTTACAGACGTTTTTCTGGAGGGACTATTACAGCCAGCGAATTAAGAGAGACGAGGAAAATGTAGACGATGTAGCAATATTTTATAAGCAGACAGGTAATAAAGTTAACGGAATTTTTAATTCTGTGTTTTGACTCCATATTTTTATAAAGTTTGTAAGTAATTAATAACTAAACGCTGCACTTCTTTCTAGAAGTTGAAATTGTCCATTACTTACCGGGGAGGGGTTAAGTATTTTTTAATAATTTAAACAATTTGAGTGCTTTGTATATAGATAATACATTATTGTCCCAATGTTGACAAAGTTTTCTGAACGTCATTCTGAGCCTTTACTGGGCAATGGTAAACCATGTGTGCCATCTCACTGAATGCTAAAGAAAACCACTTATCGCCAGTGTCTTACGCAGCAGCTTTCTCCGCGATAAGAAATAAACCTTCCCACTTGGAAAGACTGAACATAATTATTTATATTCAATTCACGAAACTTTTTTGGGTGGAATGTAGGTAAGAATTTTGAAGCATTATTATAGTAACTTAAATATACATGTACATTTCCGCATATGTAACTTATAAATTTGTATACGTAGGTCTAATAGTTGCGATATACTTAGTCATACTAAATATTACATATTAAAATAGTGTTTTCTTTTGAATAATAATATTCAGTTGTACTAATTTTATTCTGCATGAAAATAGGTAGATTTGAACACCATGGGGAAAGTAATTTGGTTTCTTTTTCCGTTTTACACAAACGATTTGTACGTTCCGGAGCCACAGTTGTGTTGTTTTGTGAAAACATTAATTTGAGCCCTTTGAAGACGAAAATTCATCTGCAGTATAGGTAAACATTCAGTTTATACTTTACAGAGACCACAGTGTGCGTTTTTTCTAGAAGATAAATCTGTGAATGCTGTATAGCGAAATAACAATAGTAATAATAATAATAATAATAATAATAATAATAAAACATACGTGCACAGCGTGGGCAAAATTCAGAGTTATTGGTGGCAAAATTGACGGTGCATATAGTTACCACCAGGCTTTACAAGCGATGTTGCCATGTCGTAATAACCTCCGCGTGACATTCCACTGCATGTTTGCTGAACAGGAATAAGTTGTTGGAATTCTGACCGCGTTTATCCATTGAAGAAAAGAAGGGAGAACACCCCTTCAGCTTTTCTGTATTAAACCCTCTCTACAATTTTTTTTCTTCCCTACCCGGACATCTTAGAATCCCAATATTAGTTTCCTCTCCTCTCACCACCGCCTATTGCCATAAACTGAAGTGCCTGTATTATTACCTCAGCGTTATCATCAGGACGGACAGAGATGTTTTCAGAATTCTGCGCTGAAAGGAAATGCTATTGGATATCCTGACTTGGACAAATACCTATAGTGGTTGTAGTTAAGTTGAAAGATAAAAATGTGAATCTATAAGATGAGCCTCATATGTAGAGAAAAAGTACTAAGTCGCCTTTTATATTAAGGCAGCAGCCAGTGTAGACGCTAGTCCTCAACACCGTCTGTTGTGATATACTCGTAGTCGGGCCCAGTCTTTCGAGAAGTGTGGATATCTGACGCTGTTCTGGCATATATTTCGTACAGAATCTCTTGCTCAATCAGATAGTTTGCTTTTTTAAAAGAAGGCAAGCCGATCCCAGTGGCCGTGCGGTCTAAGGCGTGGGTCTGCGGCCGCTCGCTTACTGGGATTGTGGGTTCGAATCCCGCCTAGGGCATGGATGTCTGTCTGTTGTGAGTGTTGTGTGTTGTCAGGTAGAGGTCTCTGCGACGGGCTGGTCCCTCGTCCAGAGGAGTCCTACGGAGTGTGGTGTGTCTAAAGTGTGATCGTGAAGCGTCGAAAAATGAGGCGGTCTAGGCCCCCAAGGGGCTGTCGAGCCATTGGAAAAAAAGGAGCCATATTTTATTTAAAATTAACGTAAGTTTAGACAATTAATAAAAAGACATGCCATGTCCTAAGTGATTAGACACATTTTATTAAACTCGAATGCTCCAGTTAAGTATTACGTCTTCATGTTGTGAGGCTTAGAATGAGGGGCTTTTCGCGATACCACCTGTAAATTGCAGACACATTTTGTACAGCAGGTAGTTCGAAGATGGTAAAGAATAATTTTATCTTAATTTTCTGCTTCGTATGGTACCTTAAGGCACCATACCTTTTTCAAAACACGCCGCTTTTGGAACTTATCCGAAGCTAACTGTATCCAGTCCATATCCTCATAACCTATTCTTTTTTTAGATCCATTTTAATAGTATATTTCACCTACATTCTTGTCTCTGTAGTAGTAGTTTCACTACAGCTTTTATATATGAAATATTTTAGATATATCATTCCAGTCCATGCCCCCATCCCACTTCTTGAAGATCCATTTTAATATTATCCTCCCATCTACGCCTGGGTCTTCCAAGTGGTCTCCTTCCCTCAGGTCTCTATACCAAAATCCTGTATGCACCTCTCCCCTCCCCCATACATGCTACATGTTCCGCCCACCTCATTCTTGATTTGATCACCCGAATAATATTTGGTGATGATTACAGATCATTAAGTTCCTCGTTATGTAGTCTTCTCTACTCCCCTGTTACCTCGTCCCTCTTAGGCCCAAATATCCTCCTCAGCACCCTATTCTCGAACACATCAGCCTATGTTCCTCCCTCAGTGTGACAGACCAACTTACCTTTATTGTAATTTTAAAATATTTCCCACTTTTTATCTATTCAAAATATCTAAAAACGGATACCATTTAATACAGTTTTCTCATTCATTAGAGATCACGTTGTTTACTGCTTAAATGATTCTCAAATAAGGTGTCTCTTTTTGAATATATTACCCAAGTGTAATTTGAATGAGCGAAACGAAAACGTGGCTCGAATGAAAATGTTATGCGGGAGAATTTGCAAAACAAACCTAAGCATCCCTTGAAACTCTGAAACATCGTATGGCTTTGATGTCATGCCTCCTGGTTTACCGTCCCATAACTCGTCAGAGGATGAGATTGGCTGGACATGTAACATAAAGTGCGTAGTTGATGATTACACGTGTTAATTATGCTGTTTTTCCGGACATGATATCGTGTAGTTTGGTGGATAATACCAGTGTTTTGGAGTGAAACTGCTGCCTACGTCGTTTGGGTGGCCAGAGTAAACCGCGTCACATCCAAGAACGTAGCAGTCTTCATTTGCCTATTAACCACCTGAGAACGTCAAGAGTGTTACATGAAACATTATTCGTAACCTGTAAGGAAGATGCCGACTTTCGAGAAGCATAATACTAGAATAATCTTAATGAAGTATGGTGTAGGGTTGTGGCATGCAGCCCTGTAGCTCACGATAGGGTAACCTGACGGGTTCTTGTCACCACGACGTAGAACTTTGGTTTTGATAAGAGGACAGTTTCATGGCCGGATGAGTTATCATTATCCGCTCAAGAAGGTCTGTTTTGTGGAGGAATAGGCGTGGGTGTATTTATGTTTCTCTTTTTTTTCTCGGAAAAAACAGCTATTATTTTTACTGTACCGCTTTGTGTAAATCTCTGTCTACCACGTACAGAAATTGTTGAATGTAAAGAATTGATATACTATACACATTCACTGCCAAAGCCGACCATGGTCGATTTAAGTATTTACGTTTTAATTTGCCAGCGTCGACTTTAGTCGAGCTAAAATTTACTCTGCTCTTTTGCCTTAAATAAGCCACGCACACAATAAGTTCTTTCTGGAAACATATTTTACATCTTTATTAATCCCTAGCTGACAACTAGAAAAATAAATACATTTTATATATAATTATATTTTATAATTTATAAGACGACGCACTAGTTGTTTAACATTCAAAAAATCGCTGGCAATTTAACACCGTCGGGGATTTAAATGGCCCCCACTGTGTTTCGTAAACTGAAAAATGACTTTTAATCAACACTGTTTGGATAAAACTGTCTTGAATATTTAGTTCAAATATTACACTCTTTCTTTTAACTTTTAGTATAACGCATTTGTAAATGCACGTTGTAATTACGTAATAGAAACGTTATGTAGTTGCGTACTGGAGCCCCGACTACAGCAAACAGGACTATAGCATTTTAACTGGCGATTGTAAATTACGTTGCTTACATCATTCCATCACGTGCACGCCAGCGCTTCATGTGGTCGGTTAGATAAACTCGCCTGTTCCATTACTCTGATATTAACGTTACCTCTCTCACACCAGTTTACATCTTTTTTTCCGCCAACCCCTAAATAGTATTTATATCATTATTTTCTCAGTAATCCTCGTCCAGTGTCTTCACACATATTGCGACACTGATTAAAACTGAACACATCTAACGCTACAGTACTGAACATTGCAATAGCAACATGGAAGCCTCCAGCATTCCTAACAGCAGCGGCCTAAACCTTATTATCCATAATTCGTCTTAGACCTGTAATAAAATGATATTCTAGACCTAAACTCTTGAAACGTTAAGCCGACGTCAGTGTTATCATATATTTGTCGACTTGTGTGAGAGTCGACATCAGTGCTTTGTCAGCAGATACCTCCGGACCTTTGCTATTTATAAGCTTTCTGTTATGAGCATTATGATACCACATTTGTAGTGCCAAATAGTCACTTGTGAGCAACACTGGCTCCAATAAAGACGGTTGAATGTGGAATCATTCACTTCATAAATTTTGTTTTTCGTCTCATGTTAAAAATGCAATAAAATCCAAAACACAAATTTTCGAAGACAGAATTGTTGCCCGTTCTCAAGCTTCAAATACGGTTAATACCTGCTGAGAGGTGTCCGATATGTAAAGCTGTCCTAAGTCTATGGTTCAAAGGTGGACCAAGTGGACAATGTCCACGAAATGAATAGTCTCAAATGTTAATATAATCGTCAGCATGTTATACAGAGTGGGCGAAGATCCACTGTGTAGCTATACTACAATAGATACAACCACCTCATTCTTAGTGTCCAAATTACAACGGTCTACGTTACTTGAGGCACGTACGGTGTCCAACCTTCCCTTCCTCCCTCAAGCAATGTCGTCTTATTGTTGCTTTGAAAAAAGGCATGTACAGGGACTAAATATACTCGTCCTCTGTGGTGTGTCCACTGTGTGTTTTAGCTCACCCTGTAGAAAAGATTTGAAGCTTGCATGTCCATAAATGAGCTGAATATTTTAAAAGTGCTCAAACTTTATTAACTTATCTTTTTAAGAAAATGGAACGCAAGATCGTGATGCCGTGTTGAAATATATTGATACACTAATATTAAATTTTCAGTATTTGTAACTTGATCTTTGGAAGCTGTATGGTGATTTGTTACTAAGATATCTGCTGGTAGCCTAACTGTGATTTCAAGACCTACGTTGCTTTGCTAACATAAAGTCTACGGAACTTATAAAAGGTAAATTCGACAACTCCTACACTCAGTGTGATTTTCACAGATAAATCTTACTTTGATCCGCTGTGGTCATAATTTTACTGAATATGAAAGTCATGAATATTAAAACTTTTTCAAGCACAGCTTGATAGAGACATCGATGTTGCCACCAATAAATAGTGCACATATCGATACTGCAATACAGATCCAAGTATGGGAACGTGTCTGCTGCTTCACAGTGTCAGATTTTCAAGGCAGTCGCTACCACCACCAGGCGTACTTACTAATAACTATAAGGGTGAAGTGCTAAATGGAGACAATAGCGACAGCATTTCAGCTCTTAAGCTTTTATGTACCAGTAGATATTTCGGAATCTTAAACACACCATACAAAACGACAATTATTTTTAATCCCCGTCAAAACTTTTATGCACCCCCACGTGGTCTCACATACAGTAATAGTTATATCTGAAACAATGATACATCTTCACGTCATAGTTGAAGAAATCCCCGCAAGGTAGCCTTGCGTAGCAAGCTAGTAAACCGTGATGGTCCGACGAATTGAGCATAAACCTACTTGACTGGTTTAATAAGTTCTGACAATATGTGTCGAAACCTGAAATGTCGGAAGCAAGTAATACGGGTTATATATCCGAGTATAAAACATAAAATAGCTCGTGATTGATGGAGTGTGTGATGTCACTCAAATAGGACGTAGTTATTGTCAGTGTATAACAGATGGCGTTGTCTGACGTCCCTACCATGTACTTACTTTCACCTATGCAGACCTGTAACTGACTTCCCTTTGATTGCGCGGAGGGCCTTTTCCGCTAATTTTTAATTTGCTAGGGACATCAGCTCTGTGGCCGTCGACAACATAGAAGGGAGATGTGAAGGGATGAGCATTGTAATTAATTGCCACGGTGGTTTAGGAGGATCAGTCATTCAACAGAAAGTCAGGTGCAGTAAATTCTGGTTTTACAGATGTTACTGTGCTGATAGGTAGGACGACGACTTTGTGTTTTAACTGTCGGAATGCAGGCATACTAACGCCATTCAACAATCTTCTCTCTGAAGAACTGATAGTCACGCAGTTGATTGAGACACTCGACGTCTTTTGTTAAACCCGGATGTTTATTGGCATGTTGACAAGAGCCTGTTAGTGGACCAGTTTAGAACTAGACGATACCAGATTACTGCACATCTGTTTACTTAAGACGTTTTCTTCCTATTTATGTCAGCCTCCCAAATGGAGTCGTCCCTGTACTTGTCAGGGCTTACATTTTGTATGAATTCTCATTTTCTTCATGCGCATTACATGTCCATACCATCTCGCCCTTCTTGGTTTTACAGGCATAATATTATTTGATAAAGAGAACAAATTATGAAGCCCCTACAATAAACGTATCTCCGTTAACTTCCCCTTTTTGCGTCAAAATATTTTGTATTTTCCTCACTATTCATTTGTCAAACACCCTCAGCAATTTGTCATCGCTCGGTTTGAGATAAGTTTCAAACCTCATACAAAACAACGGCGAAACAAGTTGACTGACTTCACACGATTGTGCACATTTTGTAGGACCTCTCTCCCCTTCTTATCTGTGGCATGTGTTTTAATAACTTTAAGCATCAGAAGCAAGTAAATATTTGTGGAATTTTGTATAAAATAGGATACCTTAACTTATTTGTGATCAACGAAAACATTTTTTTTTTAGATTTAATGAATTAAACATAATTAAAATGAAACCAAGGGTCACTGTGACCCGCAATTATAATATTTGTATGTCTACAAACTTTTAATAGGTGTTCAGAGAAGAAAGACAGTAGCGAGAACTGTCAAAGTCTTCTATCTGGTCCCTTCGTTTGAAAATACACGTTCATGATCAGATTAGCATTTATAAATTCCCGCTTCCAAACGCTGCATATGTACGAGCAAGTAGTCAGAAGTGCAAATATTTCTGTAATAGAGGCCGAATTCTTCTTTACAGAAAGGAAATGAACAACGTTGTCCTTTGTAGAGCTGATGACATATTGCCGAGAAATAGCCTCTATTTCTAGCAATGTCTAAAAATAGCAGCCTACAAAAGGACCTCTGAATTGCAGTTTAGTAAACTGATTTTTAACTCAATTCTAGTGCTGTTTGTCAGTAGTCAATATATAGCTGAAATTTACTGCATTTTGGTTGCTGGTAGAAAGAAATTGAAACTGAGTCCTTCTAGGGAATTTAATAGTTAATGACGCGTTAGAAAAATTTTCCTACCATGTCTTAAACCCATCCACCTTGTTCACAGGAGAACCGCTATTGGATCCTGTAATGAGCCAGATGAATCTGATCCACACCTTCAAATTGCGTCAGATTGATTTCAGTACTTTTCCTACCAACACGTGTGTTTTCAACGTGTCCTCCTCTGTTTGGCTTCTTCGTCTGTTATTTAATACAGGTGCCTCATCTCTCCAATGTGTGGTGCATGTCACACACATCTCATCATTCTTGATTCATCAGTCTAATTCCAAAACAAACGTGAATAATACGTACTGTACGTCTACTGATCCTTTTGTCAAGGGCATCCATATTTCTTGATTTTATAATATTGTATTTTATAGTGAAGCATTTTGACACATGATTTAATTGTGTGTGTGTACATATACGTGCGTGCGCGCACGCGCTGATTTTAGGAAAGCGATGATACACAATTCTGTTCTAAATCTCACCACCACACTGTAATATGCGCATGCGCACATAATAAACAGCACTTTGCTCTCTTGTTTTTTAACATCATCTACGTTCTTCTCTTTAAAAATACGTCAGACGATGTTGGTTTTAATCGAGTTAGTGCGTGGTTTGCGTTTAATATTTCAGCCAGGATGATTTATGTTACGGTCTCAGGCAGTGCCACACACCCGCCCAGGAACATCGAGCTTCTGGAGTTTTAACAGATTGATTACGTACTATGTGTGCATATATATATATATATATTTGTTATCATTTTTCGAAACTTTCATTTCATTCGTGTAACCGTCGCTGTTAATGAAGAATTTGTAAGGATGCACAAATTGTGTGGAAATTTATATTTCATACGGGCTTAATAATTTCGTTATTTCATGCACAAAGATACCTTACACGTTCTATAACGTTTATACGTAACCAAATGGGCTTAATTAACTTCCTTTAAAGTGTTACTCGTCTAAGTAAGAGATTTCCTGTTGCTGTGGTGATTAAATTCAGACTTGGTTTTAAGGTCTATGGCCCAAATATAATTTATTTCGTGTTTAGGTATATAAATGTCAGTGACAGAAAGAGAAACACATAGAAGCCAACCTATGTTTTCGTCACGTTACAAACACAGATGTACTGCTGCAAAAAATTGAAATACAGCCATCCCACGATTTACGTCTTTCCGTAATTACATCGTTTGCCCCCAGACTCAATATATAAAGCCAAGCACGAAAATTATTTTGTACTTTGCTGAAAATATCTTCAAGTTGCCGAAAGTCCATTACCAGGAGCTCACGTTCGACAATGAATTTCTAAAGTAAAGCGCCCTTGAAGTAGCCGAGGAAGCTAAAGACAGTCTTAGGAGAGGACCATCCGTTTGGAAGTTAAGTGAGAGGGTTGGACTCCTCGAAGTTGGCATCAAGGTGCTTGACGACACTGATTCTAACGAGCAGCGAGCAGCAACAACTAGACAAGGAATTACGAGGATGCTAGCTTGCTGTCAGGGGATTCTAAAGGAAAAGAAGTCCTTGCCTCGCCAGGCTTTATTGTTTGATTTATTCAAGTCATCTTCAATGACTCCTGCATCACCACCTTTATTGTTGGACATTGGATATGATGATCCAGTTGACCCACCTACAGTTCAAGAGGAAGTGCCTGCTTGATTTTAGGCTCTTCCGCTGCGGTGTAAATGAGATATTCGTTCTTCTGGGATGTTACGCAGCGCAGAATGGTAGCTAGTTACCGACGTTTCGGGGCAACGTATCGGTCTTTGTGGACTGCTTGACCTTTGAAGATGGGACCGATATGCGCGGTAGCGCAGTTGGTTGAGGCACTGTGCTACAAACCGGAACGTCGCAGGTTCGATTCCCGATGGTGTCACTGGAACTTTTCAGTGACATAATCGTTTCGGTCGCACTGTGGCCCTAGGGTCGACTCAGCCTCTAACAGAAATGAGTACCAGGAATCTTTCCTGGGGGGTAAAGGCGGCCGGTGCGTAGGGCTGACAAATCTTACCACCTTCATGTGCCGATTGTCTAAAAATCTGGGAGCCTCAACCTCCTGAGACCCTAAGGGCCTGTCAAGGCCTGTAATGGGATTGCTTTACCTTTAACACTAACATAAAATAAGCACGGTATATACGCATTAAAAGGCTCGTCTTAATTACACTGTTTTTGAATCGGTTAAAAAGATATGCAATGCGAACACTTCCGTACGTCATGCTCAACAACCTACAATAGCCAATCTTCCTATAAATTGTCAGCATTGCCGACGTTTGTGACTCTTGATAATATTTAAACAAAGAGTTTTACAAATGAATTTATAGGTCTGCATATATATATCTCCCGATGTGCAGTTGTCTTTTGTGTGTGTGTGTGTGTGTGAGTGAGTGAGCGAATCACACCCTAGTCCACAGTGAAGTCGGTGCCGAGGCCGAAGAAACAGTTGAGTATCGAGCTCATAGTACAAGAGACAAGACGTATTCTATGTGATGTACGAGCTGAGGTTGAAGAAACAGTTGCATCGAGTTTGTAATAATGAATAAACATGTCCGATAAAAGAGGAATATCGCATGAATATTTTGACAATGGGTCATGTGACGGGTACGTGGCCGAGAAATAAGTTTTTATTTACAGCATAGTTGAACGTTGTGCTAACAAGCATTGCTTTGTTAGATTTTAAATTTTCTCTGTTTCAAGATAATTGAAAGGAAGAGAACAAACTCGCCATGTCTCTTAGGAAATCGGGTATTTAACATCATGGGTTGTCCTTAATATTTCGCGTGAATTTTGCAGACAGGTACACTATAGCCACAGTGTCAGTTGTAAGGCAGTTATTTGTATCTCGATAAACAACGGTGATTGATTCTCCGCAGCAGAGAGAGGATGTAATGGTTTGAAAGTCTGTCGGTTTTTGGTAACTGCAAAGTTTGTAGGCCTGACTGTAAACTCCATTTGCTATGGTAAATCGTTGTTGACAAGATGGAACATACGTAACTCGATTAGTTTCAGGGAAGCCTAACTTGGCAACATGCGAGTAAGTGAGAGAGCGATATGAAAGTACTACTCAGGCAATTAGCTTAATCAAAAATCCATAGCTTCGTTTTCACGTCCCTCCTACATGTATTTTCACCAGCTCTCCACCGTGTTCTCTCTACATTTCATTTCACATCATTCATGTTCTGTCTTTGTCTTTTTCACATGCATTTATGTCCACTCGTTCATCACGCTTTCGGAGATGTGAAATTGGATTTCAATTTTCATTCCCTCTAGTCATAGAGTAACTGACAGACCGTAGCGGACTTTTTTTCCGCAGTATAAAGCTTGCTGGATCAAAGTTTTGCTGCAGGGTAGAATTTTAATATTACAATTTTATTTCTCTGTTTCTACTTGTGAAGTAATATATCTTGTTGGTAAATAGTTAAGTATTTAATCATTGTTAACGTCACCAGTACATGGATGATAAAATTGGCGATGTGTATAATAGAAATGAAGATGAGAAATTCATAAAATTTCTGAAAGGAGGATCTGAACAGATGCGACAGCTTTGGGAGACGTAGGCATAGATTAGAGGGGAGTTTTAAAATATATGAGGGCTGGTTGGAAATACGTTCACAGTGCATATGTTTCGGATTCTTTACTGTCAGCTCTAATAGGAACAGGCCACAAAGAACTATACTGATATCCCACCACTTTTCCACGTAGACACCTTCACAGTTGAGATATCTCTCTTTTCATGGGAGAGCTTTTCTGTTTCCTATTGATAGAAGCCATTGTCCTGTGGTATCAGCTTCCGTGTCACAACTGTTCCCACTTAGCGATCATCTTAAAATACGTGGCCACCAAGATCTTACTTCAGCGTTGGAAACAGATTATCGCTTAACATGGAATTCTCCTCATGTAACCATAATCAAGGTAGATTTCTTTAGATACGAAAGCATACGTTATGGTAACTTATTTTCTTCCCTGCGTTCATATCTAAGAGTAAAAGGGCGAAGATTTGTATTGTATTGATCGTTCTAAGATTATGATTCAGTGAAGCGCTCTGGCGAAAATGGGACTGGAACTTCAGATTCTATAGAGTTCAGGATATTCTTTATAAGCTAAGCAAATACCAGTTTCTCGAAAAGGAACCTCAGTGTTTGTTGATTCTAATTATTACTTTGTGGAGCATTCCAAAATTTCTACATTTCCATATATGAAGGCAGGTTAAGAGAAAATAAAAACAGTGGTTATATTTAGAATGCATTGACGGATACAATAACCGTGTAAAGTGTGGGATATACGTTAGCTAGCTGCCAGGTCCCAATCCGTTACGTAACTGGTATGCCTTCCTTCTTTCCTGCATTCACTCTTCTGAACTTGATTTTGCTACATTGAACCTGATAGGGTCGTTCCGTCCCTTCCGCTTCTCGGACCGTCTGCAGTTGACAGTACATGAACATACTCTCAGATAATCCGACGTTGATTAACCAGTTAATCTGATTAAGCATCTTTAATCATTTGAAACTTTCTTGTGAAGATATGTAACGCCTGTTGTAACGTTCAGTAATCTGCCTTTCGCCCACACAGTACTCGTATATACTCTAACTCGTGTATTTACTCGTTTCATTTCGTTTCTGACAAACAGCAGTTACTCGTATTTCCGTAAACAGCATTAAATGGTAAGTCTTTATAATGGACAAGGCCTGTGCTATCTTTGATGTAGGAACTAAACCTATATGTGTATAATTTAGATGAAATCCAATTTTCGAAAGTTAATGTAAAATGAAGCATGTTTACACACATACTCGAAATGAATCATTTACCAAAAGCCTTTGACATGCACCCGTTCTCGACTCATCTCTTGGGTTGCGGCTTTTTTTTCGCAGAAATCGTCTCACTTCCTAGTCTTATGTGTCGTCTGCATTCCCCTTTATGACTTGTCTGTCGATCTTTCTTTTCGTCCCTTTCTTGTCTGTTTTCTCCTAGTCGTCACCTTCTAGGGAGCGTCAGGAAAAGCGAAGATTAAGAGTAGGACCCGCGGGAAAGAAAAGATACTTAGTTTTAATTAGTTGACGTCCGACAACCTGGAAGCAGCCGGGTCTCGTACGAACAGCGGCAATATTAAGGACCGACACTGACGGCAGCAGTGGCCCAAGTCGCTTAGAGTCGTAATACTCGTATACTGCATAGTCTGATGGTGTGGTACAGACACACACAAGAGTCAGTTTATGAAAAGGAAAGAAACAATTGAACTTTGTTTCTCAGAGAACGCTAGACACTTCTCGAGAGTAATAATGTGTAAGTAGATTTATTTGCTCATTGTTTGGAGAATGTGGAATCTTTCAACTATTTGGGTAGCACCATAACAAATGATGCAAGATGTGCACATGAAATGAACCCCAGGATTGCCATGGCGAAACCAGCATTCACCCAGAAGGTTATTTTCACCAGCTAATTGGACTTAAATTTGCGGAAGAAACTAGTAAAGTGATACATTTGGAGCATAGTTTTGTATGGTGCTGAACCTTGGACACTTCGGAAAGTAAATTATAAATACATGGAAAGTTTTGAAATGTGGTGCTGGAGAAGGATGGAGAAGATCAGCTGGACCTATCGTGTGAAAAATTAAGTATTACATAGAGTCAAGGAGGAGAAGAATATCCTACATACAATAAACAGAAGGAAGGCTAACTGAATTGGTCACATCTTGCTTAGGAACTGCCTTCTAAAACACGAAAACACGTTATTGAAGAAAAGATAGAGGAAAGGATAGAGGTGACGGGAAGACGAGGAAGAAGACGTATGCAGCTGATGGATGATCTTAAGGAAAAGAGAGGATACTGGGAAATTAAAGTGGAAGCACTAAATGGCACTCTGTGGAGAAGTCGCTTTGTAAGAGCCTATGGACCTGTCGTACGACAGACTATGGAACGCATGTTTGTGCATGTCATTTGTTTCAGAAATATATCGCGATATAATTTTAAATAAACTTGGAGAATGGCGTTACGTGAAGTCAGTTTCCTGCTTGGGTGGAAATGAAATCAATTCAATTTCAAAAAGCAAGTTACATATTTTAAATATCTCAAGTGTCATCCTGCAGATCTATTAACCAGTATATATATATGCGAGTACAGTTATTCAACTTTAAGGCATTCTTGAAGTTGTGATGCGTTCAGTATAACTCACTATCTTGGGTTCGATTTCAGATAAGGTAATTTTCTGTCTCTAGTACTGTAAAATAAGAACCTTCTGAATTGACGTACAGATATGCAAGTATATTTAAAGTATTGCCAAATATATTTTCTGTGAGCGACTTTCATATAAAATAGTTTTCATTGTTTCACCCAAGTACCTGTGGCCTTCATCTAAACCTGAAGTGTGTCGCTATCTGCCACAGTGAACTTTAATTCTGTGCAGCCACATTTTTTTCAAAATTGTCCGGTTAGGAAGTGGCTGGGACACAGACTATTCTGACTGAGGTTTTCTTATTTTTATACTCAATCCTTCGTCCGGTATAATACCTCGTTTAAACCATTATCAATTCTTGCATATTCATGCCAATTCGTCGGTCGCTATATAGTGTTAAGTAGTGAACTACACTAAAACTAAAACTAAAACAAAACAAAAAAAAAGTGCACAATCCTTCGGTGCTGGAATTCACAACTAATTACATAATGTAAGAGCATAATTAAATTTTACCTTGTCAAGCATTTCACCAATCATAGTGTTGTTGTATTGCCGTTGTTATGGGTTTAAACCCATACTTCTTCCTCATGAGCAGGAAAGGGCATTTACCCTTAGCTGCCGAATTATATATGCCGGTCTTAAGACTGGATTCGATTTCGTAGAACAAAGTCTCTGTAATATATGCAAGCTGTTTGATTAGTTGAGGTTACAGGCTTCATCGGCTTAATACCATTAAATTTTAATATTACAGTTCTAGAAAGATTCATCAATTTTGATGCTTAAAAACAACGCGGTGACACTTCAGCAGTTAGAGCGCTGCATTCATTGAGGGACTGTTTATGCCCTGCCTGCTTGCTGAATCGAGTAACAAGTGTAAACATAACATAAACTGGACAAACTAACATTAACTAAGCTGAGGTAAAGTTATGTTGGTTTTATAATGTTAGAATTTCACACTGTTACCACCGTGCATTTTTTTAATCAAATAATTAAACCAACAAATGCACTGTTTTTTACCACTTTTATTGTGGCCTTTTGTCCCCTCACCCTACACGTGTTTCAGAACCTTACAGTTCCATCATCAGGGGTTACCATTTGCTACTAGTTAATCACACATTAAGACAAATACAGTATGTGCGTATCACTAAGTGGTACGTTAGTCAGCAAAAAAGTAAATGCAACGAACATTTTATAACTTTTAACCAAGTTTTAAATATACATATATTAATGGTTTTAAGGTTTTATCAGACTAACGTACCACTCAGTGATACGCACATACTGTATTTGTCTTAATGTATGATTAACTAGTTGCAAATGGTAACCCCTGATGATGGAACTGTAAGGTTCTGAAACACGTGTAGGGTGAGGGGACAAAAGGCCACAATAAAAGTGGTAAAAAACAGTGCATTTGTTGGTTTAATTATTTAATGTTAGAATTGTTTATAAATTTTGATAAAACATACGGCTGAGGATGTTCGTAAATAAATAAATAAGTAAATAAATAAAGAAATAACTTAAATAAGTGAAAGTTTCGAAACAGTGATTTGGATGGTCAAACATCTTGATAATTCAGGTCTTCTGGGATATTAGGCTGTCCCGAATAGAAAATATATACCGACGTTTTGAAGAAGCGTCCAGCTGTTATAACCTCAAATCTCGCATGATAACATGCTATTTATAGAACATTTACAAGGATCTGGAAGGAGAATGTTAAAAATGTATATTAGATGAATGTGACATTAAATTAATTCAAGACGCAGAAAGTAAGAACTTGTACACATTAGGACACCTGTATGAGAATTGTAAGTGATGCTTTTTGTATACGTCTGGATAGCTTAATATTAAGAGTGTACTTCATATAACTACAGTTATGCCATATGTGTCAGTAATTCTGAGTTCTTACAATTCTGACAGGTATATATTTCAGAGCCCTTACTGACGTAAAGCTTTTGTGATCGCTAATTAATGTCGGCAGATATTGCACTCTATAAGACGTCCTGTCCTAAAGAAATTTTTGTATTAAATTCAAACAAGTTACCTGACCTCCAGTAATAATAATTGCAAAATACTTGAACTGTAAAAACCCCAAAGATGCCTCTGTGCTTAATTGAGGCCCACGTCCTAAAGCCATATGAGGCAAAAAATGTGTATCTGGACGCCTTATTAACCTCGGGAGTAGATGGAGGTGAGTGGCCACGTTCGCCTTTCGGCTCTTTCATTTGCGGGGAAAAATCCCACGGGGGCCATTGAATAGAAGGCAGGATGGGCCTCAGTGGCGGTTTCGGCGTTTTAGAGAAGAGAAAAATCCCTTTTCCGCCCGGGAATCGAACAATATTTTCTCCACCATCTAACCTGTGGATTAGTCACATTCACGTAAAACTGAATTCGTCTCTTGTCCTTACTTTGACTCTCTTAAATTATCAGTTTTTCAGATCGCTTCTCTCGCTGTTCATTTGAATATGCTTTGTAACTTGTGCCATTGTTGCTGTACAGGAAAGGTAGTACTGGCGACGTTTATTGGCTGACTGTTGCTTCAGAAGAAGGTTACGAGGGGTGAGCACAAGAGTGCTAATGGGCAACGTGGTGACGTGAATTTCCCCTGTGGTAACTATACCCTATCTCCTTCCTACCAACTTACAGCAGAGACATGTTAGAAATATCTTTTGTCTTATATCATTAAAGGGAGGTGTTAAATTAAACTTGACCTGCTTTAAAATGGGCATTATTATTTGAGAACTTTTTGATTAAGTACGTGATTTAGATTTTACAACATAGCTAACAACGAACAATATCATTCTGGTTGCAAAACGTACAACGTACAGCAAAAGCAGTAAGAAAGTCTGCGCAGGGCATACGTGTTGTGGAAACATGCGAGTCCTAGACATGCAGATTACGGATGCTACAAATGAATGGTGTGTTACAGTGCAAGAGGCTGCTGTATGAGGAAAAATTGTAAATAGAGACTGAACCCATAAAGCGCCCTTGTCCCTTGCCCTGCTTGAAATTATTGACCCAAGAAAGAAGCAAATTGTAACACGAGTAAAGGTACTCTCTATGCACGCCATGAAGGAATGTGGGGGGGGGGGGGGGGAGGGAGGTTGTGGAAGTACAGCTCAACCCATTCTTAACATCGGTTATAGTTGGAACGAATTGTCAGCTTCACGCTGCCATCAATTTATCCCTCCACTACACATTGCACAGCCGACTGTGTGAGACCCATAGCCGGTTTGGGTACTTTGAAGAGGATATAAATTTCGTATCAATGCCGGGAATCTTTACCCCATCCAAAGCCAGATTAATCTACCCAACACCCTCATGCCCTCATTCTTTAAAAATCGTCTTAAAAGTTACTCCATTCTATCTATATTTTTTTTTCTATGGCTCGACAGCCTTATATGGGCCTGGGCCTCCTCGTTTTCGTCGAGGTTTCATGGTCACACACATTAGACACACCACAGTCGGTAGGACTCCTCTGGACAAGGGACCAGCTCGTCGCAGAGACCGCTACCTGACAACACACAACACTCACAAGAGACAGACATCCATGCCCCCGGTGGGATTCGAACCCACAATCCTAGTAAGCGAGCGGCCGAAGACTCACGCCTTAGACCGCACGGCCACTGGGATTGGCATTCTATCTATATTATGTCTTTAAATTTGTTTCTTGCATTCCATCTACCACTTTGTCACAGTTTGCATCTCACTACATCTCATTCTACGTTTGAGAAGTGCACAAATTGTGCAGTTACAATTTTTGCATTTTCTCCAGCCCAATGTTATTTCCTGTCTCTCGTGTCAGAATAATCTCAGAACGCCATAAGTTTTGTTACAAGTGCTACATCATTGCAGTAGGTAATAGACATCAACTATCACGGTACGCCTATCATAAAAGTACACAAATTGATTACCCTAGATTTCCAAAGCTTCAAAACTATTTCTAAAAGCCACATTTGCAGTCTTCAGCGTTTCATTCAGACGCTGCATCATGATCGAAGACGCCGCTCTCTGACGGCGCCATTGCCGGATGTGGGCATAGAAATTGTTCTGTTAGTAGGCAGTCATAGGCTCACGAAATTTTATGAAGTCAGAAACTTCTTGGTGGTGTGTATCACATCTGCTTCATGTTATTTCCGCTATCTGGGAAGGAAGAAAATATTTAGAATTAAGTAGTATTTAAACTCGTAAACAGATTCTTGACGAGCAGGTTTAAAAACTAAGAAAACCTAGAAAATTGAAAGGTACGATTTTTGGTCTTAAAAAATTAGAATTAAGTTTTCGATAATTATGACATCTGACAAGAGAATTCAAACGCCAGCGACACTGGCTCTTTCTTCTGCTTCCCGTACTCGTGGTTTGGTTACTGAGGCTACAGCAGTATTCGTTACAGACCTGACAACAAGCAAAATAAATGGCGCTGTACCACTGCTGCCACTGTATTTCGGTTTCTGCTGAGAAATGAACTTCACTTCTTCCTTTCTTTCCCATATTTTCTTCTTGTTGAAGCTGTGTGAGACTAGTATGGATCCTTTGAAAGTGCTGAGAAGGGGTGGTTAAACCCTTCTTAGGAAGCAATCTTTTCGCTTAGAACACGTATCACAACCTTGACTCTAAGGTGATTATTATAACAGCTCATTATATACCTAATTTAAATTAAATTTAAATTATTAAATATGACAACCTGTCACTGAGGAACTTTCATTTCTTAACCCCTCGACCCCACATTTTTCAAGTACTGCTATAGATTCCAGCTGAAATAATTTTGGCAGTATTTCTGGCGTTATTACGTTTGAAGATGAGGACAAGTCCTGCTCCTGAAACTTATTGTTTCATTCTGCTTTTATCTTTAACACGAGAAGTACCAGCTCCATAAAGTACATGAATCCAAAAGAGCAGTGCACTCATAAATTTAGTCGTAAAATCTGAACTAAGGAGATCACTTGGGATTCAGAAACTTAGATGTTAGAATAATATTAAAGTTGATCGTAAAGAAATAGGGCGTGAGGGTACAAATTGGATACTTTTTGCCCGGATTGGATATAAAGGCAGTGTCTTATGAATGCGATAATGTATTTCGGGGTTCACAAAAGATGGGAAGTTTCTTGATTTGCTCAGCAACTATCGGCCTCTCTGTTCGACCACGTTATGCACGTTCAATATCTGAAGGTCGTCTCCTTCTTCCCAGTCAGGTATGTGCTGACTCACTTGACGTATTATGGTTGATAATGATTTGAGACACCACACCGTACATTAAAAGGTTCACGCATAGGCTATTTGTTTCTTTCTGTCTTGAGAAAATCCTTCCTCAGAGCTCGGATATAAATTCAAAATTTCAAATCTTTTGTCAACACTGTTGATATATACATATAACATCGTATATCAAAGTTTGTTGTTGATATAATTTCTTCCTGTTCTCGAAAACAACCGTAGGTTACGATCCATTTTTCTCTAGATTCGATGGGAGGGAAGGAGAAGATCGAGAGACGTAGCTTACATGAAAAGTTTGCAGAAAGAAGCACAAACCAAACTGAAGCCGTACATACACATATATCCGGTTGATATAAATTATTACCCACGCATATATATTACTGATGTTATATATATATACAGATGGGTATTGGGTCTGGTGTAATGGTTGCCAACAGAATGTAATAAAATATTACACTTTTATCTTCTTTGTAACATACACTGCTTGTTTGTTCCCCCGAAAGAAATGTCGCCCTCTTTGTTTTATACACGTCCTACATCTGAGCTCAAAATTTAAGCCGCAAAAACAACAGAACTTTGTAAGTATAGGTAACTACAATTTATGTTTAACCATAGAAATTCTGTGTTCAATATCTGCAATGGTATTTTCTTTTCATAGTTGATGCAAGTGACTAACCATTTGGATATGTTATAAGCTTATCATGTTTGGTACCGTAGCTCAAAATGTGATAGTAGTCATACATATGAAAATTATTAATTTGCAGTACGTATGATTTCAATTTAAAGTTTTCAAGATACGAGTACATATGTGTATATGTGATTTTGTGGGCTGTAATCCTATTAAGTTACTGCACGTGTAGTCCTATCATAAAAACTGAGTATTTACTTCTAACGCAGTGCTGGGCATTCCCTTCTTCTGAATTCTTATCAGAATTACTGATTAACTAACTAGTAATTCCTCATGTAGTCAATAAATATCCCACATTTTATGTAACCCAAATTTACTACCGCGTTCACAAAAACACGTCACTTTTCCAGACCATGACCGTGATGAAACCAGTACACACCCGCTCATCCTATTTATTTCTGGTCCTTTTTATACGGTGTTATCCTAACAAATAAGCTTAGGTTTTTAAGCCTTTCTTTTCCTCACGTTTTCTACTCACAGTCGTGTATTTTCTTTCCCATGCGTGTCACATACCCAGCCCCTATCATCTTCCTTGATTTGATCAGCCCAATGTTATAAGTATGGCTGCGTTAACGTTCTTGATATTGCTCGAGTCCGATTACACGGAGATTTAAAACAGTAGATACTGAGGCATCAGTTATAAATGTCTGGAATATTCATACGACTTGCAATTCCAAGCTGGATTAAGAATTTTATTTAATCCTAAATGTTCATTTCTGCAGAGTCTGTAGAATGAACTGGGACTGTAAAGTGGCCGATTTAAAGACAGACAAGTGACGTCCATTCTGAACAGGAGTAATGATTTTTATGTTCGCCGCTGCGTCCAGACCGGATCTGGTATCCAACCGGCTTCCTATTCGGTGGATATCGGAACCTCTTCTTTAAGGGATAAAGCAACCGGAGCCTGAATCTTGCCACTTACAATTTTCTAGTGCCTAGTTTAATACATTTTCTATATTTATTCCTTCCTATGCTTTTACGGCATGATGATTAGGCAGTGGGACAAATTTTCATTTGTAAAATTCTCTCCAGCAGCTATTTTCATTAGATGTATTTTTCATAAATGAAAATCCGGCAAGCGTTATCCACTTTAATGTACCCCGTGGTTTTTTATCCCTTGTTCAGAGCTTCATTTTGGGTCGCAAGTACCTTTCTCACTATGCAACTAACACTACATCGTAAGATAATTACTCTGAATTAAAATTAAAATTACAGGAACAACAAATTTGGTAGTATAAGATTTTATAATAACTCACGCAAGAATATCAGTGCATTTTTGTAAATTATTTTCTTTTTAGTTATGGCGCCGCATACACTAGTATTTCGTTAGCAGCCGTTTGGAGAATCCTGCTGCGTCAGTCTTCATTCATTCATTCATACAACAGTCATACTGAGAGCTTCAATTTAGAGGTGGTTAAGCGCCAAAAAACTTTTAACTTCAGTCAGGCTTCTTTCCCACTAACCACTCAGTAGCAGGCACGCCGTTGCCGGCGACTGCCAGGCCATTGGGTCTTACGGAACCGTTCAGACGAGTCACTAAGTGGCTGGGCGACAGCCACTGTGCCTGAACTTTGGCTTTCCCCGCTAGTGACTGAGACACTTATTTGCGGACGAGCCACTAGCCTAACATACAGTAATGTTAAGAGCGTGCACACGAGCCACTGCAGTGCCCAGAATGAATACACACAGTCTTTGATGTGGAAAGATTCATCGTAGAGCCGGCCTGTGACGTGAGAACTACGCGTGTCCTGTCAAATTACCTGCGCGTCTGTGGCTTGGACACAAGTGGCTCGTCCACACAGTGGGCCATGTGAAAGCAGACTCATATTTACTTTGCTAATTGACGGTGATCTGCTTGTATTTATTATTACGGTTTAATTAAACATCTCTGTACTTTGTAAATCCGTAAATAACGTCGTAATATTACAGAAAGTTTGTTGTCATTTTATTTGATTAAATATCACATACGAAAGGTACGGGGACTGAATTTGATTTCCGTATGTTCTCAGTCTCGGCACTAGATAGAAGGAATAGTTAGGTTTACTCAGGCCGCTTTACTACCAAGAAAAGGACCGCTGGTGGCCATTGGCTACAAGGCTGGATGGGCCTTCTGCCATTTTGGAAGTTGTCCATCCTGACACTCGGCTGGAATAGACTGAGATATTTCTTTTTATAGTTGATGTCATTTTTCTACTAAAGTTGTCTGAATATATGCTTATTAATATGTGTGTAATAAAGTGGGAATGAGAAACTTAAAATATGTCTTTGTATATCAGTTGAAGCGAAGATAGGTGTTGAAGGAAACGAATAACATATAAGTTGCACAACTGACATGAGCCATTCTCATACACAGATATCAGGCCCCGTTCTATTGCCTTGCAGTGTGGGGTACTGTATTGTATCTGACAGGAATATTATATCGAGGAAATATAAAAAGCAATGGCACGCCTGAGTAATATTTAGTTCTATGGAAGAAATTGATATTCATGTGCGGAAATATTTCCTCCGAGTAACATTGTGTTCTGATACCCTTCGTCATCTCTCAGAAACATGATGCAGCGATGCTTGTCCTTTTTCGTATCAATTGTCATGTAGCTATTTCTATTGAATTTTACTTATTTCGTTCTGTTAAGAAGTCAGATTATACAACACACTAACAAAGTAAAGCTTAATTTTTTAATGCAGGGTTGCATAAATCCCTGGCGATTAATTTTTGTATGGTGGCGTCTAATATTTGTAGATGCTCACAATGGAATTTTCTTTATGTCACTGTTCTGACGCCTAGAAGTTTGAAGTGGCTGCCATATTTTTGTAAAATTTGTGCCCTCTTGTTTGAATGTTAAATTAATTGCTATATATAACACAGTAACGAAAGTCTTAAACGAGAAATTACGTTGATAAGTCACTCATAGTCTTTGTTAAGTACAGGTGAATTTTTCTTTGGGTTAAACACAAATGTGAAGATTTAATGACTCCAAGTAATGCTCAGGTACACTTGACTTCAGCATTATTTCAAAGTTCATTATGGCCCGCATTATCCGGCCGATTTAGGCTGCCGCGAAAGTTGTAATTCAATTCACTTGGGGCGGGGGGGGGGGGGGGGGGAGGTCGTTTCGAAAACTGTCTGGACGCTATGGCGAAAGAATATTTCGTTATGTTACCGACTGAACTATCGTAGCTTATTTTATAATTTCATTACATTATATCTGTTATTGACACAGCGTCAAGGATCATATCAGAGGAAGATTTTGATAGTCGGCTGGGCCAAGCGCATGTTATACGAGTAGAACAGGCTAAATGGAAATGTACGGGTAGAATGTTAACGCGTGTGCCTTATTAAGAAAGAACTGTTCCCTAAATTAATTTTCGAAGAGTGTATAGGGAAGTTGATTAAAGATTCGCACAGCGGTGTTTCTGATGGCACAACTCTTCGGGTATGTGACGCCTTTGCCATTGGTAATCTAAAAAGAACGGGACCCTCAACGTATATGAACTCCTTTGGGTGTTTGTAATCAATACAGTAACCGCGGGGCTGAAAATATCATGAAGAGAAGAAAATACCTTTGTTATGCCTTGTATGTACATAACAATCACTTTCCTGAAATCGTAAACCGAACTATAAACCAGTGTATGTACATGACATTACAATGACACGACGTGGCTGCTATTTCATGTCGATTTGTACTTGTTCCGTGTGCTTGCGTGCTAATGGATTGCTCTCACAACATGTTTGTTTTTATAACCTCGGATGCCTGTCTCGCTCCATTAATGTATTGCTTCAGACATTCTATAAACATGTCTCCAGTATAAATTAAGTTACGCAAACAAAACATGTACATTATATCTACATGTTTTATAGTCCCATTGATCTGATAATTTTGTTCCTGCATTTAAATTTTCCTTTTGAAAATTAAAATGCCATTTGGTGGAATGAAAATATTATATTGGACGCTGAAATGGGACTGCACCTGTGGAGGGAGATATCATTAGGAAACAGAAACGATTTCCCCAAAACTTCAATTTGTTTTTTTATCTTACTCTGCTGTACTGAATAGTGCATGCCTTCAAGGAGCGATTGTACTGAAGTGGGACAAATGTAAAGGAAGAGGTAAGGTTGTCCCTATCCTCGCCATGAAGACACATTGGGGGCAGAGAAGTATAGCTCCACTCGTTGTTAACCCCGACGCTTGATAGAGGTGATAGGTCAACATCACGCCTCTGTCGCTTTACCCTCGGGAAAGGAGCTCAGTACCCATTTAATAGGAAGATGGGAGGGCCCTAAAGCCGGATTGGCCGTCTTAGAGAAGAAAACAATCTCTTTCCTCCACAGATATTCGAACCCGGACCTGCCCGTAGGCTAATCACTATAACGACTACACTATCCGGACTCACAGGGTACATGTGAATCCTGGATATTTTCTGATCGTTTTTTCTGATTCAGTTCGACAAGGCAAAGTTCAGTATGAACTAGTAACTGCTCAGTAGCGTTACGGTAAGTCGGGGATTATGAAACCCGCCGGCAATGAGAAGTACCTGCTGCTTCCATTTTATGACTGAAGAAATTGAACTATTTTATTAAAAGGATGTTATATAATTCCGTTGCGACTTTGCCATTTTTGTCGGATTTGTGGTTCTCACGGTGATGACTGAAGATTATCTTCGTGGATGTGACGCCATAACAGTGTACCGACTTATAAGAGGGTTCTACTACCTCAGTCATCTGCCCAGATAATTAAGACGGCAAGATCCTACGAAACGTCTGTATATTTACGTACGATTAGGCCTACATGATGTCACATCCAAGAGGACAACAGTAGACGTTTCGCCTTCCGCTTTTTAAGTATGCACTGGTCATGACTAGCAATGCAGCGATTCTAAATTGATTACTGTTTAAAATTATGCAGCGAATTTACTGGTGGGCTCGTAGCATTTAGTGCTCAGTGTTCAAAACGTTTGCAGTTCTGTGGAGTTGTGGTACAACAGGTATCTCAACTGAAGCGATTCCCCGAAAATCCGTATATTCCAGACGTTCTTGGTAACAGCGCCACCAAATCAGCAGTACACTGCACACGTAATAGATTGCCGGTAAATAAGGAAAATATACCTCTGTGTTTTTTTTAATGGCTCGACAGCCCCTTGGGGGCCTA
Organism: Reticulitermes speratus; assembly: GCA_021186555.1. Taxonomy (NCBI): domain Eukaryota; kingdom Metazoa; phylum Arthropoda; class Insecta; order Blattodea; family Rhinotermitidae; genus Reticulitermes; species Reticulitermes speratus. The sequence continues at coordinate 41,573,633 of JAJKFL010000003.1, read as the reverse complement.
GGCCGCCTCATTTTTAGAGGCTTCACGATCACACTTTTTTTAGACATACCACATTCGGTAGGACTCCTCTGGACGAGGGACCAGCTCGTCTCAGAGACCTCTGTGTTTGCATCCTGTAATTACAAAGTACCTAAAGGAATTTCAGCTCGTAAAGCAGTCTATAGGTGCAATTTCGTCTCTGTTATAAACCTCTTTGTGATATGTTGGTAGGTATTACGTACTTTATTTCAAAACCAAAACTCCCAACCTGTCATATCAAACTCAAAACATTCCCCTTTTAACCCTTCCCACCCCTGTTTGAAGGAAGTGTGGGGGGATACTACATTAGAACACCTGGTGCACCATAACATTATTACTGAAAACTTGTCACATGGCTTACACCAGTCGTACTTTGGCACATTGTCTGTCTCATTTGCTCCTAGATTCCTTTACGTCTCACCATCTCTCTTGGTGCTAAAGCCAGGCTCTACTAGCGGCATTGGAGTCAACATCGATTGATTTATAAGCAGAATGCATCTCATAAATCTTCCGCTAGCTGCCACCACAGCTACCATCCAGGCTGTGACAAAACACAAATTGTAATTGCTGTTTAGACATGAATTTAATTGCACACGCTTTGCCACGTTATAGCTGGTGTTGTTGGGAACTGTGATGGGGTGTTTAGTGATTTGTGTGTGGGAGTTACATGAAGAAACAGAGAATTATGACATTATATTTGTCCATGTAATATTTATCTTTCCAGACGTTACAGAGTTAAGTACTAATTGTAGAATCTTAGAATTTTTCCATTCTTTGGTACTCCTGAGTAAAGGTAAATAAAAACGATCTAAACATCACGCCGTGAGGACATATGAGGGACTGGAGATGTAAGTCTGTTCTTTCAATAACTTTTTCGCGCTAGGTGGTGGAGAAAATATTCGGTCAAAACGCATATCACTACACAAATGTCTGAAGTGTAGAAAGGCGATAGCAAAATCCAATAAAACTGTACGAATTTGGTTAAAATATTACGTGTTATTCAGCTGCGTTACTACACGCACCATCTTAAGAATGCTAAACGAATTACGAAGAAAACAGCGTTTTACAGTTCCAGTTCTTAGAAGGAATTGTGGCAGCTCTCCTTCCTTGTCTCGGGCCCCATTTCCTCCCCCGTGGCAAGTCTTATAAAGTACAGCATCTTCAGCTGACACCTGTCTTCGTTCCCTTTTCGCAGCTTCCCAAAGGACTAATTGAAACCGCGACAGGGGAGCTTGAAGCCTCGCCTTACATCATGAGGAAATTGATTTCAGTCCAAGTAACCTTTCTGCGCAAAACGTTTTACAACTAGTGGATCCGTGCCGATGTAGTATACGTCTAAATTTACAAGTTTTTGTTTTGTATAACAACAGATTAAATTCGAGGTTAGCATATCCAAATTATATCTTATTTACTTTTTAGGCGTGTTCGCAAATTTGCGAAAAACGACTATTAGCTTCGTCATGTTTGTCTGTTCGTCTGTCTGTCCGCATGAAACAACTCGGCTCTCACTGGACATATTTTCATGAAATTTGATATTTGAACATTTTTCGGAAATCTGTCACTAAAATTCAAGTTTCATTAAAATCTGACACGAATAACGAGCAGTTTACATGAATACCTATGTATATTTATGATAATATCTCGCTGAATTCTTCTTAGAATTGGAAATGCTTCAGACAAAGATTGTAGAGAAAATAAAATAATTTTATGTGACATAACTATTTTTCGAAAATCATGCCTTTTTTAGATAATGTGGAAAAATATGACACAGTCGGACAGGCTACAGATGACAATATAATACGGCACATGCGCTTTGCATGCTGGATAACTAAGGTTACAGACGCACACTCAGAATGTGTAATACTTATTGCTTTTTCTCGGCAACAATGGTTACTCGAATGCCCTTCAATGTTACGTTATATGTACATTGCCTCTTTTGTTTTCTTATTATAAAGGTTGTTTAATGTAACCTTTTAAGGCCTATCGGTTACTTTACGTGCCACCAGGTTTAACATTAAACAATTGTACGTGGTGCTGACATTGTGTTCATGTGTTGTGTGTGGATGTCAGAACAACCAGCGACATTTGCCTTGTACAATATTAGCAGATTGGTTTTGTAAAACCGAGGCGGGAAGTGTTTACTGCGCGGTAAGCACTGAGTCCTTATATAAAACAGACACGTTTCGTCTTTAAGAGGATACTTATGTTACGAACTGTGGGTGTGGTTTAGGGTTTCGTTCATGACGTAATTTAAGAAATGTGTGTAGTTCAACGTGAAGGAAGCAGACACATTACAAAAGACGCCGAAGAACGTATTCCATATAACCCAGTACTTGTAGGTCAAGGCTAAGCAGTATAGGTAGTGGTCACGTTTTTCTGCCTGAAATTAGGCGACCAGGAAATGCGTTCTGGTATAAAGAACGCGCTGCAATTTCATCGCTTTATGCACTGCCAGACATTCACCAGCGTGTAGTCGCCCATCGTGTTCAGCACAGAACAACGACTAGGCTCGCACAACATTTTCGCATCACACTGCATATCGAGCAACATCATGTTTAAACATAAGAGGGGAGGATCCCGTGGAGGGAGCCTTGCATGTCGGATACAGCCGCTGCACTCGCGCCATGCTTCTCTTTGTACAGGAAATGGGCCAGATTTAGAAAACGAAGCATCCAAGGACCCGTGTTTACACAAATTTTTTTGTGCAGTAAATGTTCCTCTACACTGATGCCGTGTATTTTAGCATCACCCTGTATGTGTGTGTGTCTGTGTGGCCTACACGTTCTACCTACAACCTATTAGAGGCTTCGCTACATTTGTTGGATTTTGTTTTCACAGCGCCATCGGCAGCAGAATACAAAAATAAAGGGTAGTAACAGAGAGGACGTCTGTCTGCAGAAGTAAGGGAATTCAGAAGGGTGAACATTAATAATCCGCAATAGTGCAGTTCCTCTCGTGCAGGAAGTCCTGTACAAAAGCCATGTAGGCCTCTTCTAAACTGTACCTTAACTAATTAGCTCTAAGATTAATCCTGATTAAGTTCCCTAAAACCTAATTAAGCCTACGTTCTAAATACCTTGTGAAAAGCAGGCAAATTGAAACTTTTTACTCTCTTACAGACTGAGGATGCCCGAGAATACAAGATGTGAAGAGAAAGCTCTAACACTAATAAAGTTGCAGTAACTGAGAAATGGAAACTTTTGTGAACAGAGAAACTACACACTCTTTAGCTTGGCTTACACAGGTTTGATTCGATGACTGGAACACGCACAATAAGTCGTATATATACCGCCACGAAGGGGAGCTGGGATGTCTTCGGATAGTGACTAGGCCGGACGATCTAGGATTCGAATCCTGGGAGGATCAAGATATTTTTTCTTTCCTCCAAAACGTCCATACCGCCCGTGGGGCACATCCAGCGCCCTGTTCAGGAGGTACCAGATTTTTTTTCCCGCGGATAAAGCGGCCGGTACGTGATGTTGACCACTAACCTCCATCTAGCCTCTATGGTGTGGGCTGGGATAACTTTACCTTTACCGCCATGAGGCACAGGAATTGAAAGCAAATGATCGCTCATTGTGTGAAGAGATTCCTTGCCGTTTATGGAATCAGAAGTTATATTATGTTGTTCACAAGAGCCATCCACTGGATCCTCAATGCTATCATGAGCCAGATTAATCCAGTCCACTTGTCCACACGCTACTTCTTGAAAGTCAGTTTGAACATTATTCTCACATCTACCCTTAGGTCCACCCGATGATTTTTCCCATTGTTTTCACAGTAGGCCTACTCTTGTATGGTCCCGTTTCTTCATCGTCTTCCCGTAAGTGCTGTTAGCACCGCCCATCTCATCGTGTGACGCCCTAATAACAGCCGTTCAGTGTACAGTACGAATTAAGAAAGTCGTAGCACGACTGAAGAAACCAAAAAGCCGATGGACGGGTGGTACAAAAGTGTGTCTTAGATAAGTAGTGTTGGAGTACGTGAACTGGCTTCGTGGAGCTGAGGACAGCGGCCAGTGGCAAACTTTTGTAATCGCATTTATGTTGACATGCTTGTCGGTTCCGTAAAATTCAACAGAAAATTTGTTACAGTGATATGAGTTGTCGGGTATTCCGGTTGAAGGTACACAATTGACCGCCTTCTGTGTTGCTACATCGTGTAGGATAAAACGTTCGATTCTGAGGCAGTTGCTGACTCCGTCTTTAGGGTGAATGCTAATGAGCCTGTACAGCGAAGTTAGTAGCGTAAGTAGGGTATTTTTTTTTCCATTGGCTCGACAGCCCCTTGCGGGCCTAGGCCGCCTTATTTTTCGAGGCTTCACGATCACACACTTTACACACACCACATTCGGTGGGACTCCTCTGGACGAGGGACCAGCTCGTCGCAGAGACCTCTATTTTAATAGTAGCCTGAAGAAGGTCTCCGAGTATTTCGGTTTTCCCTGTAATCATTATTTTACCAATGCTCCATTCATACATTCATCTACTACTGACGCTGTGTAGACTCTGTTAACTGGAAACGTTGTCAAATACAACACTGCCCTCTCCCTCTCTCCCTCTCTCTCTCTCTCTCTCTCTCTCTCTCTCTCTCTCTCTCTCTCTCTCTCTCTCCCAGCATACCCTAAATGATATATGAAAGGATATGGAACGTTCATGGAGCAAGACCTGAGAAGGAGGTACTGAAGTACTCGGAGTAAAATCTGTTCCAGTGCCACTTTGTCCACCACATATCTCACGTAGACTGAGCTGGGATTGAACTTGGGCCTTCGCGTTAATAGCTAGCATTAAATAGGATATGAAGTTGTGGTAGCACTAATTAATTACTGCTCTGTGCGTGTGACAGTTACCCTGTGTCCGGTTCGCAGTGTCAGAGCGTTTCGGGGATGTTCACACAAATTGGGATTTACTGAAAATAACTAATTTCATTGAATAAGAATCCGCCGTTACAATCTGACAGTCGCTTACTTAGCCGTAAAATATCCGCTGTTTATGATACCAGAAGTTTAATTAGTGTGCTACAAAAGCTCGCTACTGGATCCTAATACTGACTCAGATGAATTTGTTTCATACCCCCGCATTCCCGTTCATTAGAGCCATTTAAATATTATTTTCCCTTTTCTTTGATTCAAGGACTTACCAGTACTGTGTTCACAAGCATCGTTCTTACATTACAGTTATGTAAGATAATTTCTTCCTCCTGCTCTTTTACCAGATAGTAGGCGTATCTAAGGTGCTGGCTTTAGTGACATGGATTGCCCAGAATCTGAGATCAGTTTTACCCATTGGATCCAAGTAAAAAGATTTTAACCGCATATTTACCCTCAGGATGGAGCTCGATGTTGCTTTATTTTTATTGTTATTTTTAATATGAGTCAGCAGACAGCATCCAAAGTATAAATTATTTCATACCGTCAATTTCTCTTTGCTGAAGGAAGCATTGATTTGCACACTTACGAAATAAAATTTCGCCCGCGAAAATAAGATCTTCTGACACATAACAGTATCACAGGTGGCCTAACTAAATTTTATTCTTATGACAAAGAGATAATGTGTATTAAAATCAGAACTTGTACATTGTTTATCTGTGAAATGACTCCTATGACAGTTTTGCATTGCAGTTATTTTCTGTGATCTGTTGAAACGCCTTTCAGTAGGCTGTTTATATGAATTTCACGTTATTACCACCGTGCATCTTTGTTAACAGATTATTTCAAACCAACTGATGCACAAGAACCCCCTGACGATGAACTAAGGTTTGAAACATATGTAGGGGTACAAACATCTTACAAAAGCTACAATAAAAAGTGGTTTTAATTGTGCATCAGTTGGTTTGATATAAACTCTTTGTATGAGTTTGATTTTCATCTTTCTTTATGTGGAGGACTTTCAGTACGGGCTATTGAAATCACAGAATGCACACTAATTTGTTGGGAAAGAGTGATGTTAATAGGTCACGTGTTGAGAATTGGACGTAGACAAATCTTAAACCTGTCGTAGGGTATGAATTGTACTGATCTGGCTCAGAATAGAGATCGGTGGTGGCGCTTATGAATACAGTAACAAGCAACTGGTTTCCATGACGGGCGGACAATCTCTTGACAATCTAAGGAACCATCAGCTTAAAAAGGCGGACTCTTCTCCATGGAACGAGACAGTTAACTATTAAAAACCGCACTGAATTTCACTTCGTTTTTCTCTAAAGCAGAAGCGTCCAACCTTTGTTGGCAAGGGGCGACGCTGTTATTGTGAGCTGGTTAACGGGCCGCACATGTAAAAATCAGAATAAGTGGGACACCTAATGGCCTGAATTATTGTGTAATTTTTGAAGCATATATATGTATAATTTGCAAATGTGGCCGCAGGCCGCACAACACAACATGGCGGGCCGCAGTATGGACACCCACACTCTAAAGTCTTCAAAGTCCCCATGTAACTCAGGCTTTGTGTGTCATGTAGGAAAATTGGCTTCCTCGTGACATGCTGAATTAAAATGTGTGTTAATGAAGATTCCCGCATACAGCGGTTGTCTTTAGCTAAATTTAATACATCTACTTTGTATGACATTTTATTTGCCTGCGTAACTGTCTCTTTAATGTTGTGTGAGATTCTGATAACGTTATACTAAATACAGGGCATACACAAAACAATGGTGCGGTGTGGTGGTTATTTGTGTGTTAACCGCACCATTATTTTGTGTATGCCCTGTATATAATAATTTGTACTAACTATATTTAAACAGAAATATGAAAGCTTAGATACGTGCATAAAATTTTATGGTCTGCGGAATGCTGAAAATTTAGTTCACTAGTGTGATATCTCGTTCTATTAATATATACTACTTCGTAACCATTTTTCAAGTTATGTGAAACATATATTTAGAGTGGATAATACAGAAACCACTGCCTTGCAATTTTCTCTCCGTCTTTCCGCCTTATTAAGTTGCACGAGTCATAATAAAAATTCAAAATCGAATTATACTTTCACTCTCTCTTTCTTTCATCGTTCGTTTCGCGTCTTCTCCCTTTATACATTTTCTTCCTTCCTAAATCTTATGTAATGGAAGGAAACAGCAACATGGAATCCGATGACGTTCTGAAAAGAAGATTATGAAAGACGAATTCACATTGGGCGTTTCCTTAAAGGCTTTTTGAAACTTTGTCTCGCTTTACAGTAGCGTAGATAGAAGCGCTAATGCTGTCCCTTATTTTCGTTTTTACATCATCAGGTGACGTCAGAATCAGACTCTCCTGCCTTCAAATCTCCCGTTTCTATTCAATATAACGAAAATATTGTTACATTTGCACAATATAAGGTAAGTGGTACGTTACATATTTAATGCAGGGCATTCTATATTATTCATTAATTTTCCTGTTCGTTCACAGTTTATTTAATCACGTTCGGCTGTAACCCTTATAGGAAAGAGCTATCAGGAGAAATGTGCTTAGGTATGAGGATAATATTAAAGTGTTAAGCGACCTAGCCTTATAAAATATTAATCTATGACGAAAATCTAGACGTACATAGGATGATAATATTAACCTGTCAAGAGACTTAAGCTTAGATAATATTCACCTGTCAGGAGACCTAGACTTAGGAGATTAATATTAACCTGTCAGGAGACCTAGACTTAGGAGGTTAATATTAACCTGTCAGGAGACCTAGACTTAGGAGGATACTATTACCCTATCAAGAGACGTAGACTTAGATAGAAGGGTAATACTGATCTTTGGGAAATAAATTGTGGCCATGTGGTCTGGCTGAGTTTAAAGTGAAGTGATAGGTTCATCTCAACACTATTATGAACACCTGAGTTTCATAAAATTCGTGAAAATTCGTGATTGACTAAGCGACCGTCAGCTTCTCAGAAGTGGCACTGCTCCAGGAAGATAGTACGAACAGCTAAAATTATGTTGTGTCGAATAAAATAGAAAGATTGTTATGAATTATCGTATGAGAGTGATTTGGAAGGACGTCATGGTTGTATGTTTAATAACACTAGCTCAACGTTATAGTGTAAGGACTTAAGAGAGCAAGACAGGTAACCTGAATCTGTACAGTCCACTTCGTTAGCAGAACCAAAACTTATAATGGCAGTTAATGCACGTATATAGACTAATTAAAATTGGTGTAGCTGATGTGCTTTAAAGAGAGTCAGAATTATTCATCCCTGGTGTTACTTAAGATCATTCACATTTTCGTATCTCTACGATTTTTTCTTCAAGTCTAATGTAGCAAATTTTTTGTACTAGCCAGTTAAAACGGGCATGTAGAATCATACAAATCTCTAGCTGGCCACGTAACTTGTCAAACACGATAAGGAAAAAATTATCCTTCAAATCAAGGTTTAACCTCAGTTCCTAATACCTTCTGATGCCGTACTGATTATTTAAGTACAAGGTTTTACTACGTGGAATAATGCGCACTTAAAGCATAGGTGCAGTAGGTACGAGTTTGTATGTATGGACGGTAATATAAAATTTGTTCGATGGCATAGAACACTAGATTCGCAATTCCACACAATGGCAGCTTTGTCTTTCACCATTTCAATATTTGCCGTACCGCTAGATTTTAATTTTTACTGCCCTGTTCTGATACCCGGTAATGTATTCTGGTATTTGTAATGCTGTTTTCAGATTTAACATTCCTTATGCCCTTCGTCCATTTCTTGAGTACAAATAATCTTCCTAACGTATGCGAGGCTTTACGTTTTCACAGCGATGCTGAAGAAAAATATCAGTCCGCTGAGATGTGACATTGTCTATATTGGTATATAGGTATCAATATTTCGGAGAAGCTTGCTGCCCCAATACTCAGGGCAGGCAAAAAACGTTGCTTCCTCCAACTTCCGGGCAGTCCAAGAAGAGATGACTTCTCCGAGTACCGTGGAAATGATGGCAGCAAATTCTTCCGAAACGTTATTGCCTATATACCTATTTACACGGCGTCATATCGTAGAAGACTAGATACTTCAAGCTCTGTAAATGTTGCGCCATTAAGTTTAAGCATGCATTTTCTGTTGAATTTATTGCTCCTGCTTAACATTATATTATTATGAAGGACGAAGTATTGTATGCCTAAATGTGTTTGTATATATTATGTTTTGAATAAGAGTTAAATCGTTAAATACTCTTGCATTGTTTTTCGGAAGTTTCCGTTGTCAACATACAGCCCCGAGGTCTGATATCTAGAGATTTTTTGGTTTCGCTCATGCCATTCAATGCCAAAACAGATATAACCCGTTAGACAGTCACGTCCGATTCCTTGATTCCTTCAGCTTCGTCATTATTAATCACTTTGTCAGTCGACGTTATATGACACTGTGAGCTTGATAAATTCCTAATAAATAAGAAGCTAGCACTACACTTTATTTTGGAGAGCAATCCAGTCAAAATAGACATCTGGGTCGTCCAAATGAAAGAGGCACCCTGGCTGTGAACTCTTTACTTGAATGGTCTGACGTCTCATAGTGTCATTCATCATCGGTCTTGAGGCCGCTGAGGCGTGAAAGAAGTCCATGAGTTGTCTATTTAGAAATATCTCTAGGTCTCTGTTGAAAGGATTTGCCTCCTGCGTCTAACAATGAAGCGTGGCGTAGCTGCGTCTCGCTGGGTTCTGTGTCACTCTACAAGAAGGGGTCGAGCTGATTGACAAATGGAGTCCAATCAATCACTTGGAGTCTATCCACTGACCCGAGGCCAGCCTGAAGTTGACCTACATACACCACAATGTCCATATACTGTCCAAGATCGTTCAACCGCGTCGGAGGATAATTGAAGTGAAAGAAAGAGGCAAAGTAATTGGCGTGTTTCATGTCTGTTGATAGCAGAGAGACATTTCTGTCGATATACGTTTGTTCTTTAATTCATACAAATTGTTTTAGTTTATCTTTGTATTTCATCCAACAACACTCCTTTTTACTGCAGAGGTATAAAAATTTTGTTTGCTTGTTTCCATTCAGTTTGGTAACTTTTGTCTTTCAGTGTCCTACGTAATATCAGCATTTAGAAGAGTCAGAATGTCAGAAATTATGTTTGTTACGTTACGTGAGTGTGTGTGTGGTATAATGTGTGTGTGCGCATAATGTGTGTGTGTGCGCGCGTGTACAAAAACTTTGTTTCCTCTCTTGCCGAGAAAACATTTTACAGGATATTTGAGGAAAGATGATGAGTAAAATATGGGGACCTATGAGAAAGGAAACTAGAGAAAGAAAAAATTACTTAAAGAGGAAGTTCGAAGTCTACACTTTTTACCAAACATATTTCGAATGATCGAATAGAATGGGTTGAGAATGTTGGACATGTAGCATTTATTTTGGGGAGATGAGAAAGGTACAAAACCTTCCAGTCGAAACATGTAGGGAACAGACTACACTGGAGATGTAATTGTGAATGCGAGGGTGCTATTAATGTTCAGCTGAAAAAGATAGGGTGTGAGGACGTGTGGACTGAATTTAGCTGGCTCATGATGTGGGCGAGTGACAGGCATATTCAAGCAAAATAATGGATTTTCTTTTTTTCTTAAAATCAGAATATTGAATATTTCTCGACCACGTAATTAATTTGTTAATTTTAATAAAACCTTTGTCAAACTTTCTGAAAAATTTAGAGGAATGTATAAGATGATGATGATGATGATGATGATTTAGGCCTGTACCACATACGTCAAGCTAGCACTGTTTCTATATATATACGAAGGTCGGTACGAAAGTAATGCCTCATATTTGTTTTCTTTTAAATGTGGCGCCGGGTAGAGTTCCTTTCCTCACCCACCGGATAGCGACACTGTCCAACTCCACCAGGATCATCGATGATTCAGTCAGTCACGTGCGTTACACACAGTAACAGTGCAAAATGGCGGATGTTGTGGACGTACGTACTGGGCAGAGAGTGGTGATTGAATTTCTTACTGCGGAAGCCTCCAGTCCGATAGGGATTTATAGACGTGTGAGAAGCGTGTATGGTGATGTCATAAATGTTAGCTCAGTTACACGCTGGGTCCGTCGTTTTAAGAGCGGTAAAAGGGGCACTGGTGAAAAGCCCCGTAGTGGCTGACCAGCCACGGCAGCGACGAAGGAGGCAAAACAAAGCGTTGATGCGCTCATTTGGAATGACCTCCGCATCACGCGAAGTGAGCTGTACGTCGCAATAGGGATTGTGAAAGCGGCAGTTACGTCCATCATCAGAGAACTTGGCCACAGAAAAGTCTGCTCAGGGTGGGTGCCGAAATTGCTCACCGTCCAATACAAAACAGCCCGAGAAAACATCTGTGCAGAACTTCTCTAGCGCAGTGAGAAAGACGGAGATGCTTTTCTGTCAAGAATAAATACCGGTGATGAAACCTGGATTCATTCTTACTACCCATTAATGAAAAGACAGTCAATGGGATGGCATCCTCATTCGTCGCCGTGCAAGAAATAATTCAAGGTGCAGACGTCTGCGAGTAAAGTCATGGCTAGCGTCTTGTGGGACAGTGAAGAAATCTTATTAGTTGAATTCTTGAAGGGAGGTGCCACAGTGAATCGAGAGCGATATGTGCAGACATTAAAGAAGTTAATACAACGATGTCGAAGGTTTCGGCCAAACAGGAAGTCGAATAAAGTCCTCCTCCTGCATGACAACGCCAGAACGCACACCAGTCTGCGCACAAGGGAGGCAATCGCATCAGTGGAGTGGAATGTTCTTCCTCATCCTTCCTACAGTCCCGATTTAGCACCCTTCGACTTCCATCGTTTTGGTCCCCTGACGGATACACTTTGAGGAAGCAGTTTTGCGGACAACGACGAGCTGGAACACAGCGTGCGTGAAAAACTCCGGCGCTTCAGGAAAGGAATTTATACGACTGGCATACAGCGTCTCACGCAAAGATGGAAAAAGTGTGTTGATAGTGAAGAAGACTTTGACTTTGTGGAAAAATTATCTCAATTCTGTAAAGGATGTGCACATGATAGATGTAAATTTAATTTCAATTACATTGTAATTGTAATTATAGTGTCTGATTAAAACTAGGACGCATTACTTTCGTACCGCCCCTCGTGCATACTCGTATGTATGTAATTAGACGAAATAATAATATATATATCATAGTCACCAATTAAGTTGACTTAAGCTTTGACGTTTCTGACGTCTATCTGACAGATTAAGAATTTGAATCGCGTCTGGCACAGTGACTGAGAATATGCGTGGTTTTTCCTTAGTTCCTTCAAGCAATTCCGGGAGAATACCTCAAATTAACGCACGATCTCTTCCTGTGAAATTATTTCCAAAGCAGTATGCACTGAACACCCTACCATTGGACGCTATGTATCGTGAACTAGTGCCAGTGTCATTAAAATCACAAACAAACAAAATTGTAATCACAAACCTTAGTCTGTTAAAAATGTTTCACTCTTGGCTGACAGAATTTTCTTTTCTTTGGCACTGCATCCCAAACTGGGCCTAGCCGGCCTCATTGTTGAGGTTTCTAGATCACACACAATTAAAGACACACACCTGGTGGAACTCTGAACGAGTGATCAGCTTGTCGCAGAGGCCGGTATCTACACAACACACAACAAACACAAGAGAGGAACATGCATGCCCTCAGCGGGATTCGAAACCGAAATCCCAGCAATCAAGAGGCCGCAGACTTACGCCTTAAACCGCAAGACCACCGGGATCGGCGAATGTATTTTAGCTACACATTTTCATACTATTTATAACCGTTGAAAGAAATAGGTTATTGCTACTTTTGCTGAGTATAATTACATTAGTGTAACTATTTTACACAAGAAATGTTTTCATTTTATGTTTCTTTAGCATTACTATTACGATGTAGTACAGTATACATGGATAATGGTTCGCATGCATCTCACCCTGTATTGGTGTAATGACGTGGGATAGGAACTCCAGTTGACGGGGCTGAACATTCTTGTTGACATGGCAGTGGAGTGTTGCAGTCGTTTAGTTAATAAGGGTTATATTGGAGGGTTAGAAGCTTAGAGGGAGAAAGGAGATTTCATTTTATTTATTTTTTGAACAGAATTCCTTATAGAGCTTCAGGCTGTGGTGAGTAATGAAGTGCAGTGAATAGGAACCAGGCAGAAGGGAGCGTTTTGTGAATCGGAATAGGGGTATGACAGACATTTTTTAGAGAGTTTGAAATCTACTAGAGGATTGGAATGCGCCTGTGCTGGTGAAAACCATCCACTTCCTTCTTCATCTCTTTTCCTCTATGATCTTCATTCTTTAAGTGGAAGAAGTTCGACGGTTTTGCTAAAATTTTAATTAGCTATGTCTTCAACATACGGAAAGATGAGGACGGGCTGAGGGTGGTTTCAGATGGGGTTGGGGTGGCTAACGTAATTATCTATATGATTCTCCTTCTCAGGAACTCTTCCTTCATCAATTAAAGAATTCGGTTTCCGATTACTGGAAGGAGGGAGAAACGGTCAAAAAGAGAGGGTTAGAGAAATGATACTGAACGTAGGCGGAAGCAGGGAGCAGGAAGGAGAAGTAGATGAAGTGGCAAAAGTAATAGACAATAGGAAACAGTTTTAGCACGACGGTGATGCGAAATCTCATAAATGACGAAACTTTTTCTTAAAGCTGTACTGAAGTATTGGAGAGAAGGAAACAAAGCTTTAACACTAAACACAGTAATAAGAAAACTTATATTAAGGTGGTCCTAGTTTATACTTTTATATTTTTGGCTTTATATAAATTATGTACTTTGTATTCGCATAACTGTAATGTGTTCGTATAGTATACAAATTTGTATCAGTCAGAACACAACTGTATTTAGACAACAAAGTTTATGTGTTTACATATAGCTGTGTTTTGACTGATACGAATTTTGTGTATTATAGTATCATAACACAACAGGATGTCACATATAAAGATGTAGTTTTTTTCAGTTTGTAATTGCACATTAACGCAATAACGCTAAGCCAATAATTTTTCCAGTAGTATTAGCAGTGTAATACGTATTTACCTTCACAATACTGAACTTTGCCCTATTGGAGACAGGATGGCTCAGTAGGTATAGTGTCTTGGCTACGGGCTGGTCGTCCGACGAAAAGTGGTTCAACAAGACCAAGTTATGTTTCTCTTCTCCAAAGCATCCAGATCGATTGTGAGGTCCACTCAGCCTCTTATTCAATGAGTACCTGGGCCTCTTCCCCCGCGAGTAAAGCAGCGTGTGCGTGAAGCTGGTAATTCACGTTCATCTAATGCCAAGTGCGTGGGGCTATACCTCCACTCCCTCATGCGTCTTCATGGCGTTCACAGGGACAACTTTACTGTACTCTTACATATTCCTATTTTTTTTAAATTCCGTAATTATACGCCATGCTTGTTGTAGTCTCAGTTGTATAGCCGACATTTGGGTGATTCTAACGATGAGAGGAGAAGGGAGTGTGGTGTGGGTTATTGCGATACTCTTCTGTAATTGACATCTCTGTGTGTTTCTCAGAAGCGATTTGTTTCTCAGATTATTTATTGTGTGTAGGTAAATTTTAAGACCGTTACGCTGTTCCTATGTAAAAATATGAGGAGGGTTCTACTAATTTTGGCCCTCACCACTAGCCAAGTTTCATCTCCGCAGATATTTCTTCACAAGAGAAACAGTGCCCTATCCACCCTATTATATATAATTGCACCGCAACAACATACTTACTGCCACTTACAATGGGCCTCCTGTCCCTAATGTTATGCAAAGTTTGTACAAGATATCAGCCATACACACTGCTCAAATTCACTGCTCAACCTGTGGGGAGATAGAGAACAGGGAATTGGAAATGATATAACAAATGAAATTGAAAATGTTTAAACTCACAAACTTTAAATTTCTCACTTGCAACGAACGAACACACACGTCTGCTCTTTGAGCCATGTTTGTTGTTTTGTGTCGACTGCATGATTGGAAAATTGATAACAGTGTATCATACCCGGTTGTGTACCCTCATGAAGTATGTCTCAGAAATTCTAACATGCTTGACCAAAGCATTAAGAGTCCGTCTTGTAACCTACTTGTACGGAGTGTATATATGTGTATAGTTTAATACAAAACAGACTCAGTAAAATAAGTGTTGTCAGTAGCGGAAATTATAAATAAACAGAAATAAAATAGAGCATAATGAAATGGAGGAAAGAGAAAATAAAATAACCATCTAGGCGAAGGTTC
The DNA here is from genome assembly GCA_021186555.1 of Reticulitermes speratus. NCBI lineage: Eukaryota > Metazoa > Arthropoda > Insecta > Blattodea > Rhinotermitidae > Reticulitermes > Reticulitermes speratus. Next base: position 41,558,454 of record JAJKFL010000003.1, on the reverse strand, counting down.
TTGTTTACCTGCCCCAGATAATTCTTTTATTTTCTCTTATGTGGACTACAGATTTTCCTTCTCCGATACAGATTATAGTTTTTCCTTCTCTGTTTCAAATATAAGCAACCAACAACTATATTAGTTCCTTTTCCATCACACAACCAACAACTATATTAGTTCCTTTTCCATCACACAACCAACAACTATATTAGTTCCTTTTCCATCACACAACCAACAACAATATTAGTTCCCTTTCCATCACACAACCAACAACTATATTAGTTCCTTTTCCATCACACAACCAACAACTATATTAGTTCCTTTTCCATCACACAACCAACAACTATATTAGTTCCTTTTCCATCACACAACCAACAACTATATTAGTTCCTTTTCATCACACAACCAACAACTATATTAGTTCCTTTTCCATCACACAACCAACAACTATATTAGTTCCTTTTCCATCACAAACCAACAACTATATTAGTTCCTTTTCCATCACACAACCAAACAACTATATTAGTTCCTTTTCCATCACACAACCAACAATTTCTATTTCTCTGATTAAAAAAACGACTTAATTTAGCAGTAATTGCAATTAATGCATACATGTATTACGCGTAGCAACATCCCCGTTTTGTAGCTAATAGTTATTTTTTTCTTTACGCTGATAATAGGTCTGCCATATCTGCAGCAGATAATAGACTCTTTACTTGCAGCTGATAGTAATTTCAGAGTGTGTAACGAAAATCATTTAATTCTTGTTCCTCTAAAGCAAATGTGTTTGGCTTCCTTTGTATCACTCCTTAGCCTTGGTTTAATTGAACGCACGGTTGCATTTAATTCCTGTAATTTAAAGTCATTATTCTCACCTAATAAGTGCACTAAACCATCACTCGCGTATTATTTCGGATATCAATGTGTTACACATGATGTTCATTGCAAAGAAAGGAAAAGTTACTATAAGATGAATATTCTACACCCTGACGACGGCAGTCAAAATTAAGTATGCTTAAATCCTTGAGGCTCTGTTTCGCCTAGGAATTATCAATATTTTTCTTAAACAAAGTAAAGCAAATTTTAGTAAACATAAAGAAGGGAGCTGGCACTTAACTGAATCAGAGTGCATGACTGGGTCAGACTTCATCCCACAGGTGCCGTGACTACTCATAGAAGAGATAGAATAGTGTAAATAAAATAACTCCGTAGTGCATTGTCCTTGAGAAATGTATTGTCGCTAAGCTGGTCAAGACATTTCCCATTCTTTTGTGGAACTCAGATTTTAATTTTTTTTTTTCAAAAGGACCCGCCACTGTACACCTTCCTGAATCACCTGAATCTAGCACACAGCCCACATTCTATTTCTCTAAGATTCCTATTAATATTATCCTTCCATCTTATCATATCTCAACTGGTTATTTGCTATCAGATTTCTCGATCAAAATGTGGTACACATTTCTTATGTACTCCAAAAGTGTTACACTTCTCGAGTATCTTATTCCTCTTGATAAGATTAATCTGAATATTACGCAGTCCTGTCCACCATGTGTTACTTTCTGTCTGTTAGAATTCAAGCATTCTTAGCATCTTATCCTTAAAATTTCCGAATCTGTGTGTTCCCGTTGCAGAAAAGAACAGTTTTACACACACGCCAATCAGAAAGAGACAAAATTATGTTTACATATATTTTAATCTTTACTGTTCTATATGACACAAAAAATATGTAATTTTGAAATAAACTTCTAAACAGGCTCCTGACGTTTTCGCTCACATACTCAGTCTAGACTCATTCATTGTGTTCGAGAAAGAAGTGTATACATTTTAAGATCTGACGCTCTCTTGTGCCCAGAAAATGCAGGCAGCAGATTCCTCTGAAACCGTGGTACCTATTTATAAACCTACACGGCTTCGCATTCCGTAAGTCATTAATCTAGACCTATGGGGTGATATTTACACCATGAGCTTTTCTATACAGGCCGCAGTACCACACCACTGCCAGTGTACATTTGTTCTGTCCGTGGGAGTTTTTTGAACGAATTTAGTTTATTATCAATAGGCTATACACTCTTGGTGACCATACTGAACAAATGAGAAACCTAAGTAATTGAATGAAATGACCCCAGAATAAAAGACGCGGTGAACAAGAGCAGAAGAGAGGCTTAGAGGGTGAAGACGAAATATGAGGAAATCAAAGGGAACCAAGTTTGGAGGAATGAAGTCCTACAAGAGAAGGGCTGTGGTAGGAGTAGAGGCGGGGGGAGTTCCTTCATCATTTCATAGTGGATTGAAACTAAACTTGTGCGATTTCTTTTTCCTAATTTTGCAGTATGAACAGACTTCTCAATCTCAACCCACTTCTCTTCATTCATTCCTGTACGAAAAATCCAGTCTACATTGGAAGATGAACTTTCTCTGAGTTCGATATAGGATATTTATTGGACGATTGAATACTGTGAGCTGCTTACTGTGTGGTATTTTTGTCATGTGCCGTAGTCACATTATATTCACACGGCCTGTTTTTATGTGTATTCTAGATATTATTTACGTAATTTATTACTTCTTTTATTAGCACACCATAAATTAATCCCATTTACTTTATTTGTTTTGATGTATTTGTTTAATAGATAACAATGTTTTACGCCAAATGTGACAATGAATGAAATGGCGCGTACGTGTTTATTGCTGTAAGGTAAAGACATAGGCAGATTTTACTCTTAATAATGTATTATTGATGTCGTGGTACAGTAAAGTGTACCACAGTCACGGTTCATAGATCCTTAGGCTATTGTTTCTCGCCAGCTTACCTAGGGTAACTTAAAATACGTAGACATGAGATCGTGAATGTAAATAATAATTTTGAAGGTGATATTGTTATATTTCAAGGCGCCATACGTTTCGTCTACAGATCGTGAGGAATGCGAGGATAATCAGCTTCTCAGGTAAAAGGACCGACATTTTGTTCAGTGCTTTTTGAATCTCAGTTTATGACCAGAATTTCACAGTTACATGAGCATGGCAGGCTCACTGTCGTTGTCGGCCAGCGGTACATACTCCGTAATATATATTATCCTCATCACGTAGGCATAGTCGGCTGTGGGGCTCACCTAGCATTCTACTCAATTGGTTCCGCGGGGGATTCCTCGGAGGTAAAACCGCTGGGACGTGAAGCTGACAACTCACCTTCGTCTAATCCACTCCGCGGTGTTTCCTCAGAGCTGCAGAGAGATAGTTTTATTGTAGCAGTAAAGAATCGCCTTTACATGCGTCCTATGCAGTGTAAGGGAGCAGAGTGAATTCGTGTGGTTTACAGTAGGCCACAGAGGCGAGCTGTTATGATTATAGTAATGGCCCTTCGGCTTGCAAAAAAGACAGGAATATTAAGGACTGGCTGAGAGTGGTTCTGTTCTACGCATTGTAATAATAAGGAATTCCTTGTGTTGGTACATTAAATCGTGAAACAAATATTCCTTGTGAGAACAACGTACCTCTACCCCTCTTTTACAGTATTCTTTGTTAGAACAACGTACCTCTACCCCTCTTTTACAGTATTCTTTGTCATAACAACGTACCTCTACCCCACTTTTACAGTATTCTTTGTTAGAACAACGTACTTCTACCCCTCTTTTACAGTATTCTTTGTTAAAACAACGTACCTCTACCCCTCTTTTACAGTATTCTTTGTCAGAACAACGTACCTCTACCCCTCTTTTAAAGTATTCTTTGTTAGAACAACGTACATCTACCCTCTTTTACAGTATTCTTTGTTAGAACAACGTACCTCTACCCCTTTTTTACAGTATTCTTTGTTAGAACAACGTACCTCTACCCCTCTTTTACAGTATTCTTTGTTAGAACAACGTACCTCTACCCCTATTTTACAGTATTCTTTGTTAGAACAACGTACCTTTACCCCTATTTTACAGTATTCTTTGTTAGAACAACGTACCTCTACCCCTCTTTTAAAGTATTCTTTGTTAGAGCAACGTACCTCTACCCCTGTTTTACAGAATTCTTTGTTAGAACAACGTACCTCTACCCCTCTTTTACAGAATTCTTTGTTAGAACAACGTACCTCTACCCCTCTTTTACAGAATTCTTTGTTAGAACAACGTACCTCTACCCCTGTTTTACAGAATTCTTTGTTAGAACAACGTACCTCTACCCCTCTTTTACAGTATTCTTTGTTAGAACAACGTACCTCTACCCCTCTTTTAAAGTATTCTTTGTTAGAGCAACGTACCTCTACCCCTCTTTTACAGTATTCTTTGTTAGAACAACGTACCTCTACCCCTCTTTTACAGAATTCTTTGTTAGAACAACGTACCTCTACCCCTCTTTTACAGAATTCTTTGTTAGAACAACGTACCTCTACCCTCTTTTACAGAATTCTTTGTTAGAACAACGTACCTCTACCCTCTTTTACAGAATTCTTTGTTAGAACAACGTACCTCTACCCCTCTTTTACAGAATTCTTTGTTAGAACAACGTACCTCTACCCCTCTTTTACAGAATTCTTTGTTAGAACAACGTACCTCTACCCCTCTTTTACAGAATTCTTTGTTAGAACAACGTACCTCTACCCCTGTTTTACAGAATTCTCCCATAATTAGAGTAGCGCTTTATTGTTTTGAAAACCGCGTAATTAATTAATACAAATTTGTTTTGATAATTAACCCATACAAAACATTTTCATGTAGAACATAATTATTTTCATAATTGACGTGTATAATTTTAGATGTGTGCGTTGGTTTAATTGAGTCATTACAATGTAATTTCTGTTCCCCTCATGAACATTAATACAGCCAGGAGATCGTGTGACTCAATATCATAAAATTATTAAGTGCTATTGAACTGTGAGAACAATGTGTATTTTCTTGCCAGACATTTATTATGAAACTATGTAACCAGAAGCCAGAACGCTGTCAAATCCTGTAAATCACAAAAACACGATTATTATTATTATTACTTTTCATCGCCATTATTATTCCTTGGTCCAGCGAGTTATACCCTACAGAGTCTCATCCCATAATGTCATAAAACCTTTCCAAATTTTAATTTTCTTATAACAGTACAAAACTAAGCAAGGAAAAAATCTGTTTTTGGACTAGTTTGGCTAGCTAAGGAATTTATCGCCTTTGACAGAATCACGATTTTCATTACGAAATTCACAAAAACCTGCAACTGGATCCTATCATGAGCCAGTTGCAACCGGTCGTCACCGTTACAGCCTATTTCTTCAAGATATGTATTTGTAATATCGTGCCATCCTGCAGGTCTCCCAACAAAAAAAAAGTGGCGGCACGCGCAACTCTGTCCTCCCTGTGCATCCTACATGTTTCCGCGTGCAATTTTCTCGATTTTATTACACCAATACATTTTACGAAAATAAAGTAAATTAGTCCCTGTGCACGCCATGAAGGCGTATGGTTTAGTGAAGGTGCAGCTCCATTAACTCTCAGAAACGTTACTAGCTTGAGGTGAGTGGTTAGCTTCATGCCCCGGATGCTTTACCCCTGTGTTCCCGTGGTAAACACTGAATAGAAGGCCAGTCAGTGTAGTACTGTTTGTTCTTGCTATTTGCATCCAGACGTCTGTGTATGTGTGTGTGTGATCGACTTCATACACACACATACACACAAGTTTGGATGCAAATAGTGAGAACACATAGTATCGTACTGTACATCAAGAAGTAGAACAAGTCATGTATAACTTTTAATCTAATTTTTGATTGCACATATTTGTAATATTCATTAAAGTTTTAGTCATTGAATATTTTAAGTATTTATTACATAAAGCAGATATTCATATGTTCCTAAAAACAGGTATTCCTTTTTGTTAAAAACAACTCTCGCTGAAGATGGCCAAGGATAGCCGAAACATGTAGGAGATTGTGCTATGTAATTATATAAATGTATGATTATTACCTCATGGGCAAATACGTAGTAATAAATACAAGTCAGCTGTGTCATTTTTACTGACCTTCCTTTCAGTCTCCTGTCATTGCTGCACACGTGTGTTGAAGTGCATGCACGTGCCTGTGAATGTCGTGTTTATTATGACGTAACAAAGTCACCCAAACATTTAAATCCTTCTACTTGTTCGATCAGTTTTTCAACCGTTTTGCACTCGTGTAATCTCCCAGCTTCTGTCCTGACTCCTCTTCAGTCAAGTCCGGAAAGCTTTCTCAAACAGTAATATGTAACACTGAAACACTATATATTTGTTTTGCAATGGTTAATTATGGCTAACAGTGTACTGGGAAATAGAAAAGAATGTCCTTTTCTTTGCCAGCTGTACAGGGCATACACAAAAGAATGGTGCGGTTTCAAAAGTGAATAAAAAATTTATTTCTCACCTTACCCGGGCACAACATACACCGTCAGCGGCGGCAACTGCCCAAGTTTCTCATTTGGTAATTAAAATCCTTCAATGTGTGCACCCTGGGTCACACGACACACATCCACACGGTAATCAAACTCATCCCAGACCCGGTTTAGCATGTCCGCTGTAATGGCCTGCAGTGCATGCGTTATCCGATCACGAATTTCATGGATGGACGTGGGCAATGGTGGTACATAAACAAACTGTCGGTACCACCTGCTTATGTTATTCTTGTGTGGTGCGTCTTTTTTAAACCGTGCACGAAACGCACGCTGCACTGTAATCACAGATCTGGACACCTCAAAACGGAGCACACAGAAAGCCTTCTCCTGCAGCAACGCCATCTTTGAAACTGGCCCCGCGGCCACGCAGTAAGCATGAGAAGCGAACTGCTGGTAGCGCATGAGAAAGTTGGACAGTTGCCGCCGCTGACGGTGTATGTTGTGCCCGTGTAATTTGAGACATAAAGTTTTTATTCACTTTTGAAACCGCACCATTCTTTTGTGTATACCCTGTATAAGTACCAGCCATTCAGAAAGGAGTCTACTCCACTTAGTTAATTTAGTGATTTCATACTGTGTGACCATAATTCAGTGACTTCTTATTTTAAGTCTTCCAGAATCCATACTTGACCTGATCCACGGGTCTCGCACCAAAGCTAAATAATTTAATTAAATTCGTAAAGAAGAACACAATTTATGTCACTCACAGAACCAATTTTTTCCCCTTTCAGAGCGTAACCAGAGCCATTGCATTTATTCAGTACTGTACTTCGAGTTGCACCAGCAAACAGTGAATGTGTATGTATGTACTCTTCAATATTGTGATGATGAAATGGCGTTTTGTTTGCTTTTGGCAGCTACTACTTTTCATATCAAGCGAAAAGACTCTCTCTTTACAATTCAGCCCACTTTGTTTTGTATAACGACAGGTCGTCGATAGTTTTTGAATTATAAACGAGTGATCGAACGTTCGATGAGGCGGTGCCTATCACCTGCTGCTGCTGTGACACGGGGAGAATAGGAAATACAAATATTAATTTTGTTCGTACTGCAATAAGTGGCATCTGCACGTTGAAGTTCATGTTTCTGTTATTCTAAACTCCAGTTTGTGAAAATTTTCCCTCTGCTCTGTATAAGGCAGAATTTACCTCAGGACTGAGTAGCTCGCACCTATTGCTAAAAGAAAGACGAAAGATGCCATGTTGTTGCAGGTGGTGCTCCTGTACACCAGGCAGCTTCTCAAGAAGGACTATGCTCCATGGAGTTAGTTTTTTTTTTCCAATGGCGCAACAGCCCCTAGTGGGCCAGGACCTCCTCATTACCGAGGCTTCACGATTACACTCAGACACACCACACTCGGTAGGACTCCTCTGGACTAGTGATCAGCCCGACGCAGAGATCTCTACCTATCAACACTCACAAGGGGCAGACATCCATGCCCCGGCGGGATTCGAACCCACAGTCCCAGCAAGCGAGCGGCCGCTGACCCACGCCTTAGACCGCGCGGCCACTGGGATCGGCGTTAGTTAGTTAGTTAGTTCGTTAGTTATATTTATGTTTTTGTTCAGTGACATGTTCAAAACAGTTGTCATTTTTAGTCCGTGTACAACCTGCATAGTAACGCACACTGTGTCGTTGCTACAAAATTCTTTAACATTATTTATCGTACTGCAGTGATTATTGGATGAGAGGGAGCAAGATGATTGCTTTGTTGAATCTAGTAAACAGAGCACTCTTACTCTAGAATAGGCGTTCTCAACCCGTAGCTCGAGTCAACATGTTGCCCGCGACACAGTGCTGTACTGCGCGTGGAAACACTTGAAATGAGATAATGTCTATTGCCCTTTCCCTGGCAAAGCCGAGGTGGAACTGCGAAACTATTTTGAAACCTATAAGCTATTTACTTATAGAGACATACGTTACATTACTAATTCATTTTTTAAAAATGTGCCAAACATAACGACACCCTAGCCAAGGTTATGATTTGCATTTCTTAAATCCTTCCTGTCATTATCAGTATAACTGTATTGCGCACGAAGTGTGGAAAATTACACAGATAAAATTATGTGTATTATTTACAAACACACTTACTCATTCCTTATTCTTTGTATTGAAATGTTGCCCACATGCAAATCATATGTAGCCGATGTTGTTTCTACCACGTAAAAGGCTGATCAGGCCTGATCTGGAACAATAAATACTATGCATTAAGCGCAGACCTTGTTGACAAATAGGATTTAGGTTACCCTTTCGAAAATTGGCCCCAGGTTCTGTATCATGTTCAGAAGAGTCCAGTACTGAAAACCTGCCCAGGAGCAATCTATTTTTACAGTCAAATTTTATGTTTATACTCCCATCTCTAGGTTTCTCAAGTGATCTGTAGGTTTCTCAAGTGATCTGTAGGTTTCTCAACGTTTCCGACTAAACGTTTAAATGCGTTTCTCAATAACCTGCTGTGTTACGTGTTATATGTGACTGTATATACCAAGTTGAAGATTGGTCCAACGTTGTGTTAACATGACACTACTTGTCTAGCTATAATTCCAAATATTTTAATACCAAATTGCTTTGAGAACATTTTAGGCTTAATACTGCTGACAAAACTTCAGTAACAAAATTTAAAATTTAAAAACATGAACTTAGAAAGAAATGTGTCCACTCCCATGTCTTGCGTTTTGTTATATGAATTCAGAGAGATTTTTTTTTCTGCTCTCGAACTTTCTCCCCTCGTGTCTGCAAGTTGCTGTGCGGCTTCTCACATGGCTATGATGATCCCTGACAGATCACACTGCGGCTAGGCTTTTCCATGATGCTGATCGGTTGCTATTGGAACGTAGGAAGCTTTTCTTGTGCAAGGGGCAGAAGGGAAGTTCCAACCCGATCACGTCATATCTGACGGGCGACAAGATGGACGGAATAAGAGATCCACCGTCTTCTGGGAATAGTTCTTATTTCTTCTGCTATATTTTTTCCTTCCTTTCTCCTTTCTTCGTTTTTCTCTCCCAAGTTCAATCTTTATAGGATTGAGGCCTAGGATATTGATCTGGAGGGGGTACTTTTGTAGCGGGGGTGGTGATTTTTTATGTTGTGAAGGATAGAAAGAAGGGTGTGTGGAAAATGGGAATTTCGTATGTCATACGATACTGTAGGAAGTGTCACTTCGAGAACTCAGTAAAGAAACTGTGACATTTCAAATAAAGCACGACGTTGTTCTAGTTCATTTCACGTAATCTGTTTGCGCAGGACAAATGTAACAGGCTATACTGCAACTTGAAACTTCAGTAGCGTGAAGACCATTTGAATTTCAAGGGAAAAGTGTGACAGTTCCTATCAGTATAACAGACTACACTGCAAATTAAAATATAAAACATCGGTATAAAGAACGCTGGAATAATAACGGGCACGTATGGCATTTTCTGTCTCTAGCTAGACAGGTTACCTTTTAATTTTTGTACCTTGAAGGACACTATGAATGGCGATTTTATTGAAGTGTAAGCTGTGTGATTTTTTCGGCGGCAAAGATCAGAACTGTAATAGCGACTGAAGCGTAGGTACCTCTCATTGCAGTAGATTGCTGCCACAGTTTGTTCTCTCTGTACCTACTGACAACAAAAATAACTTATGCTTAAGGATAACATAGCATCGTCTAGCATTTTATGTGCAGTGTGTGGATTACAACACACCACTCTTCATGCTGATATTTCTGTTAATTATCTTTCTTAGTTGCCATCACACGTTTCTGGCGCTGTTAGATATGTACTAAAAATTCTGTGATCCACAGGCTTTTATTGTTTTTTATTCACTTCCACCTAAATATCTACCTCAGGAAAACAAACATGTGTACAAATATGCAGGACTGTTAGCAAATGTCAAATAAATGCATGTGCGGTAAGAATATAATTTGTAGGGTTTACGTAGTCTGTGTGTACCGAACGTGCCTTTGGCAAATAGCCCAGTTCGATGTTGCGCTTAATGCTGTTTGGCAGTATCACGTTACCTGGACTGGTCCTACCAACTCTGTTGCATTTACATTAAACTTTACAGTACGTGACATATATTATTGAAATCTGGAATGCTTTTAAATGTTCTGGGCAAGTATTTGTTTGCTTTTAATTTTCTCTGCTTTAATCGTTAATTACGACTGTACAACATGTAATCAACAACCTGTTACTGATTACAGATATTCTCTTTATGTTTCAGGTGAGTAACATGTTGATGTAATTCTGACGTTCGCTCTCCTTTGAGGTATGTAGCCCTTTTGTGATCTGTTGCAGTGCATGCTGTTTCCTCATTCACAATTGTTAACATAAGTGAAATTAAAAATTCCGTCAAATGCATACATCTTCCGGGAGCGAGAATTATGATGATGATGTAAATGTAGTAATAACTTACTGTCTGTCTAGAGGGAAGAAAAGATATAATATATAAAACTGCGAATATTTCATGTGAAATCTAAATCCACTTTTATTGTAAACAGCTTGTAAATTTTAATATCTGATAACTAGAGGAACAAACACTGAAAATCACAAGATTATTTATTAACATATGTGATTACGCCTGTCTGAAGACCTTTACTGTTCATGTTTTTTTTTAAAGAAGCTGTTTAAAGCATTTCAAACTGCTCGTTATTAAACCCGTTTATATTTTATTTAATTTTTAATCTGAATGTGTAATATATGAGTAAATTAATTATTAATTCAATTAGAAATGTAATGGAGAATGTCCGTCTGAAAGCGGAACTCTCTCACGCAATCTGCTTTATCATTCTGTAGAATGCAGTAAAAAATGTCTCATGTTAGAGCAGGTGTTGGATATGACCCCTTTAAGTCTAAGGTACACTTGACGTTTGGTGGACTGATTATTGAAGACTACTTCAACTTTTTGTCTAGAAAATGCCTATACTGCGCACCTGAAGATTTCTTTAAGTTCATTTTGTGCTTATGGATTGTTCTTACGTGGTTGTGTTTCAAGCTTGCATACAGAATATAGTCACATGGCGTCAGATCTGGCAAATGAGCAGGCCTCAAAGGACGACTAATTATTCGATCCCCAAAAATGTGATAAGGCGGCCATTGAATTACTGGCTGTGTGGGTGGTTGCACTGTCTTGATAGAAAACAAAAATTATTTCCTCTCACATTACCTATATATTTAAAAAATATCGTTAGAATTTTTAAAACATACATTTCTACATTTATTATATCCGAATGGTAGATTATTCATGTCGCAGTTATGACGCACCATACCTCAAACTTAATATCATGGAACTGCACCTCGAGTTTTAGCCTGAGAGTATCTGCTGAATGAACGTTCTAAATTTCTTCTCTAGTCGATATATTGTTGAATGTAATGTAATTGGAACACCGAGAAACCGTCTTTTGAATTTGCTACAACAATTTGTATAGACGTTCTTCCATATGTAGGTTTCAGCAGTGAAATTTTTTTTGTGATACACTCTATTGCATATTCACAAAAAAACAACAATTTATGTGACAATGAGAGCCTGTATGTTACAGTGTACTTATATTCAAGAACAAAATGTAGAAATTCGCCTGTTATACGCAACATAGGAAACTGAAGTGCGTGATCTCAAGCTGAGGCGCGGTATTAACCAGTAGCACTGCGATAAGATTGGCGGTGTATGACTAATCTTGCGCCCTTTAAGACTGCCGAGTGCTTGGGTTCCGCTTCCAGATGCTTTCCGTGTATGACAGTTATACTAACGGAAAGCCAATGAGTCTCAGAATATTAGGCTGCAGAATGTCAGAAATTGTGTACTTTTGTTTCGTTAGTATATATCCACCATCTTCAAGAATATCTGAAATGTTTCAGTTGTGAAACGTGCCAACATCATGTACGAGAAAGTCTTATTTTAATATACAACTTTCGATTTGTGCTAAACTGAATCGAAGCTAACGAAAATGAAGCTTATCCGGTAACCCTTAGTGTATGTACAAAATACCGAATTTCATATAAATCTGTACAGCCTTTTCAGAGATAAAACTATCATAGTCAGATGCGATCTCTCCGCGGTGCCTTACTTAGAAATATTCTTATTACTTATGGATAACGTGTGTGTTTATGGAGAAATTGTTTATCTATGGTTTACTTAACCTTTAGAGTCCGTGCGTCCTATATAAATGACGGGGCCCTTTAAATCGTCAGTCGTCCTTTGCTGCCTAGGACCGCTCAAGAGAGCTCCCACAGCTTTAAAAACATGTAGGGAACTTGTATAGCTCCCAATTCCGCGTTAGATGAAATGTTTGGTTTGCTTCACGCTCCGACCACTTTACCCCAGGCAGGAACTCAGGCTTAAACATTGAAGAGGGTTTATCAGCATTGAGCTTCATAAGCAAAGCGAACTGCCTTGGGAGTTGTTTTTCTGCCGTCTGCATACAGTATCGTGTTGGCCATAAATTGACCTACAGTGATTCATATAATCGGGCTTTATATTTCAAAGGGACACCATACAATGGCCCTTTCACTCCACGTGGAGTAAGCAAGCGCCTGTCAACTTTCTGTTTCTCGGAGCCAATGAAAAGAGCAATTTCTGTAGATAAGGCGGGTCTAAAATTACAAAGATACGTACTGTAAGCTGGTGTGCAAGCCATAAATTAATCTGTGTTTATTATTTTATTATGGCAGGCATTGCATTCAATTTCGTTCTAAGAAAATGATATCAGGCGACGTTTACTTTCGTATGCAAAAATGTACTATATCTCTGCTGCCTTATTCCAAATAAAACATCAAACAAATCTTTTATGTTTTTCTTAAATTTAAAACACTCTTCAATAATTTCTTGAAGACGAGAACTTCTCTTTGTTTTCTGAACCTTCATTTTAGGTTCAAAAACGCGTATAAGTATGTCTGTGGGTTTGGAAAGTCTTTCGGCGCGTAGTTCTGTTTTTCTCTAAGCGTTGTTGGTACCGATGGAAGCCAATATGTGTAGTGTTTAGTCTAGCGAAGTGTTATTGAAACAGTGTTTTATTTCAGTTGGGTGTGCATTCATTAGGAGGTGTGTTGGTTAGCAAAGGCAATACTGTAACAGTGAAGTGAGTCATCACAACAACGTTTCTTGGTGTTGAGTATTTTGCGTAGTAAGGTGGGCTGATTTTTTCCTTCTCGGTCAATCTTGTAATGACGCTGAACAAACCTTACACTGTTTAGACTAACAACAATCATTTAGTGTTACTAATAAGAACTGATTACTGCTGAACGATAGGCACGAATATGTCTCATGAAAACGAGAAAAAGGAATCCCGTAAAAGGAATGTCTCGACCAGCCACAAAAATGACGACATAAAATTCAAATTCACAAGAATATGAAATTGTATTATGTTTATTTAGGCAGTAAGGATATATGCTGAATTTCTAATGTGCTCTGCTAAAAGCCTGTTCCAATTTCTACAAAATGGAAGTAATTCCACCATTTTATCTCTTCCAGATAAAATAATATTAAAGTTTTTCTAACGATAGCGCTAATGTTTAAACGGCCAACGCGGGGACCGCAGACCCGATCACACAGGTCTTGTGCCGTAAAGTAGGCCACTTATCTCGATTTAAAGGGCAACGCTGAGAAATAAGTCCGGCCGCTAAAGGTTAAGAACACTGTCAGTAGCCCAAAGTATATAACGTTGGAATTATTCGATGATAGTGAATAGTGAACTGGAAAAATTTGAAAGGAAACAGGCCTTGGCCCAGTTTAAGATACCATTTCGACATCTGTCTGATAGACTGGAGGAAACTACGTAAGACCTCGATCATGGTTGCCTTTTCATGTTGCGCTTTGAAACTAGAACGTCCGGAAGGTGAAGTAGGATTGCATATCCTTCGTCCAAGACGTTCCATTGACAAACAAAAGAAACGGTAAAAATAATACAACTTACCAAATCCTTCATTCACTGGGCAAGTATGGCACATGAAAAGGACAGAAGAGATGGGCCACAGCTAGGTAAAATCTACAAATGAAAATTCAAATCTTCCAGGACATTACGCCGTGTCGACTGGAAAATATTTACGGGCGTTTTAAGGAGCGTATTGCCTTCTTCTTTAGTGTCAAGCAGTCGAAGAAGAGAGACTGCTTGACACTGTAAATGAAGGCACTACAGTCCTTCGAAAGTTAACTGTTTACCAGTCTACACGTCAGAACACCCCAGAACAACTGAATCTTTAGCAACAAACGTCTCACACAAAAAAATAAAAAAACGGAACACCTAAGAGAAGAAGAACGAAAATAGGACTTAAAAAACCCCACATGTCTGAGTTAATCAAGTCCTTTTGAGCATAATTTATAGTCTTCTGTCCTATTGCATAGATTACGGCTCTTGCATATCTCTGGGTATCCTGCTATTATACATGTTTTATTCTGACTTATGAATTTCTTACACACAAATTCTCTGTACGTTAAACATATTGGATATGACACCAACGTTCCGCATCGTCTCCATATCTGTAATTTTTCACGTAGAAACGTTATCTACAGTATGCCTAACTGAATATGTATGGCCTATCTCCATGTCAATTTTTAAACGCCTAACTGTCATGCTTTTTTAGTTATCATCTTCAAGCCGACAGGTAAAGAAAAAAGGTCACAAGACTTCCTTGCTGTTTTATATTTTACGATGTTACCGTAAACAAAGTTGAATATTTTTCCAAGATCTGTTACCATAAACCATTTAAGGGCTCTGACGTTGGCGGTGTTCATGTAGCTTCAGCCTCATAAGACCAGGGTTTGCCATGTTATTAGTCATATTACTGATCGTAGAAAATTAGAAATTAAGCCGTTGGGGTGTTCTCCAGTGGCTTGCCGTTCATACCAAATTGGACAAAAATCGGTTAACTAACATGTAGTGAACATGCGGGCACACGCAGCTACTTGTAGGCCTATAGGTAGACGGTGGTCTTAATGACAAACAAGTGATTGAAGTGGTTGTTCTTTTGACTTGGGTTGTGACACCGTCTGGTTTTGAGTGTGTTTGCCAAAGTTTCTGAGTATCCTACTGTCTGCATATTCATACTTTCTACACAGTCCACAGTAGCACACTGTAAATATTTACCTCACGAAAAATTGAAAATCTCATAACATTGTTCTTTAGTACTTTGAAAAGCTAAGTAATTAACTAATTTCATTGAACAAAGCATATTTTCAGAGCTGATACTCCCTCATGGAATCCGAAGGCTTATTATTGTTTTTACATGAGCCCATGATAAACACGACCATTTGCCATTTGAAATGTTAAAGCGTCCACACATGCTCACTATTCTTTTTAATAGTATCCGTCCGTCTACTCCCAGATATCTCAAATAGTATATTCCCTTTGACTTAAAAACATTTAAGAATATTAGCAAAAGTTATGAGAGTTACACATGCATATAAATTCAACTTCAGATAATTTACTCATTGAAATTGTTCTTGCTGTATCTAGTAGGCAGACTGGATTTCATTAGATTAGTGTGGTTTGGTCATTGTTCAAGTAGGTTTTAGTATTAATTAAAGCCTAGTTTCAGACAGTAAAGCTGTGGTAATTACACGAATTTAGTCATTAAATAATGATAGCTTCTGATAGCTGTAGCACTAAGGTGGATTGTGTGACTTTCGCAGATTGTATAACGTGTAATTGTAGAAATGTATCTTTGCATTGTGGTGTGCTGTACTAATCTCTCAGTTTCAAAACAACTCGAGTGTCGATATTTAGTGGACCCGTAATAAGTGGAGATGTCGATAATTATTTTCGTACTTTAAAGTGGCATACTTTTACTAGTACAAGAACTCCAGCGACTGTGGAATCTGATTAGAGTGATAAATCGTGTAGCCGAAATTGATGTGTTGTGAAAGAGCGTTTGTGTCCTGATTTGTGATTGATGAAGAGTTCCAGAATGTATTTCATTTCCATTTCAAGATACGAACATTGAAACCCGTATTTCACTGCTGTAAAACTCAATTTTCTGACAAGATATTTGTGTCACTCTGCCCTTGATGAGGCGATAAAATAATTGGTATAATTAATCTACTAAATATAAGTATAGTCAGTTTCAAACTTCATTATTAACCTGTCGTATAATGGTACATAGTTTTCCTTGAAAAACTGAGAATTTATATCTTTATGGCACCAAAAGGTTTATTACTGTATTCGCAAAAGTCTGTCATTGTATCTTTTCCAAATACACTTTAATCCAGGTCATATTTTGACAATTAATCTGTGTATGTTTTTTTTACGTTATATTCACCGTGCATCATGATAACAAATCAGTAGTTTAAAAACCAACATATGTACTATATTCATACAAGTAAGTCAGTTACCCCTACATATGTTTCGGCTTCAACAATCCATCTTCAGGGGGTCAAAGTTCTACATATGCTCGACATCCATTACAAATCACAACACAGGACGCGCAGCAACATGATACAGGGTACTCTCAACCTACATTGGATAATCCGTATACAAAAACAGGACTGCCATTAATTTATAACCAATATATATATGTAATTTTAAGGAAATTTTTAACCTTTTATACAAATAACATGAAAGAATGGTAAAACTCATTCCCTGGATTTTATATATTTGGACAGCTGATAGTGGTGATTTCCTAATCCATTGGGAATTAAGAATTTGTTTTATGTTGATGTATGAGGTGATTATAATTGAACTAATGGATGTCGAGCATATGTAGAACTTTGACCCCCTGAAGATGGCTTGTTGAAGCCGAAACATATGTGGGGTAACTGACTTACTTGTAAGAATATAGTGCATATGTTGGTTTTTAAACTTTTGATTTACTGTGTATGTTTCTTCTCCATAGAGTCAAGGTACCCACGACGCTATGTTCTCTGCCTTCATCAAGCAAGGCCGTCAAAATACTGCGTCGTGAGAATAATTAGCTTTGCGAGATGAATCTTTCTCATATAAGTGTTAATTATTCGAATATTTTGGTACATGACGCCGTGTAGATTTTTATACGCCTATCGCCGTTTCGGAGGAGCTCGCTGCCTCCACTTCCAGAGTGGTCCAAGCTGGAGGCAACGTGTTCCAATCGTTTATATCTATATTCAAGTTCGCACTGCGTTGTTATGTCCTAAAAGCGTGGAAACTTCAAAATTATCTCTCACAAATGATTGTTTTTAGAAAGTCATAAACCTAGTGTTGTCTCCTAAAGGCGTGGAATCTTGAAAGTTAGGTCTCACAAGTTATTATCCTTAAAAAGTTTTAAACTTTGTATTATTTATATCGTCAGGTCTCCTTTCCCTTAGGTTTGCAAAGCAAATTTCCTGTGCATGTAGGCTGCCATATAGTAGGCCTACTTGTGTAGAAGTAATGTAAGAGGATAGACGTTCTCCAGGAACACGTCTCGTGAAAGAAACTGGCGTCGTCTTCATTCTGACATATGATCTACGAGAAGTCAAAACAATGCGTATTATTATTATTGTTATTACTATTATTATTTGTTGTCACCTTTATGCAGGTTATTTACTCTTATATACCTGAAGGAAACCGTGTTTTAGGGTATATAATGTTACAGCTATTCTGTGGTTACAATATGTGTTACATGTAATGCTATTTCGCATGATAAACATTTTGTATAAGTTTTAAAACTTTCGCCGCGACATGATTCAATATAGTCTTCTCGGGCGCAGAGCCGCGTCAGTCAGCCGCAAAAGTTTTGCCTGAGGATGGGGACGGAGCTAGTCCCCGAAACGTTGTATTCAAACGAATTGACGCGGCTGTGCGCCCGAGAAGACTATATTGAAACATTCTGTACTTTTACATTCGTACTTTCCGAAGTATGTGCACAGTGCCCAATATGGATGTTGTCTGTAGTCCCTTGATGTCGTGCTTTCCCAGTATGTTACTCAGGTAGTTTCTGAATGATTTTAGATGGTTACAGTTGTTCCTGTTATTACTGGTATCACATTTGGTTTCATATTCCACATGCGCTGTATTTCTATTGTAAGGTGTTTATGTTTTAGAATAGTCTTGGCTTCTTTCTTGATCACATTTCTGTCTCCTGACGTCTAACATGTTCCTTTTTCATTATCACGAATTGTGATGTCCGGTTTATTGTTAGGGATGGTTATGTCGGTTTTCACTTGTTTCTACCGATTTTGGTACAAGCTCATGCCAGTATTCCTTGTCTCATTTTGGTCCTTTGTCCTTGCATACGTTAAAGTGTAGTTGAGCAGACGCTCCATCATGTCTCTTTACTTATTGTTCTTGTGCCAGTATTGGGCGTGCTGGTATAATGTCTATTGTTTCGTCAAATTGTTGACATACTCCGCATTTGCTGTTTCTTGTAATATTTTTGTTGCATGACATTTTGTTCGAAATACCTGATCTTATGCTGTGATTATTATTATTATTATTATTAAATATTTGCTGATTTCTGATAGCTGAGTCGGTACAATGACTGATAACGATAGGGGCGTTCTCATTGTTCCGTTAGCCACTGCTGTGTACAGGCCGGCTCTGGACCCATCATCCCATCTCCTACCCAGTAGATACTGGGGGCTCTTTTCTCGGAGGTAAAAGAGCGGTCTGAGCATGAAGCTGACCACACCTCTATCTTCTGCCAAAGCATGCCTCTGTAAGTTGGTTATTATTATTATTATTATTAATTGGCCATCTGGCTGTTGACTCGGCACATTAATAAACCAGAATTGAATTGAATTGAATTGAATTATTATTATTATCACTTGTAGTGCGTGTATAGTTAAAAATGCATTTAATTTATCTATAGTAAGCTATATTATTCTAAAATGAAAACTAATTTTTGCTTAGGCGTGTACTGAAAAGAGGGGATGACCGAGAAAGTAGTAGTTTGGAGGAGGGAGGAAATGCGAAACCGATATCGGAAAACAATTTTTCTTTTGAGCTGGGATTTTCTGTCGCAGCTTCTCTTTTCTACATGTTGATGTCCAAAAGAGACCTTGTATTGTGTCCGTGTTGTGTACCTCAAGCTCTGTTCTGAAACAAGCGCTGTCTCTTTCACTTCAACCCTCACTAGATCTATACACTCACTCCGTCACCCCATTCTGGTATTGCTGCTTAGGGAACTCTAATACACAGTTCCTGAAAGCCATATTGCAGTTACAAACACCCTGGAGTGTGTTCATCTGATACCACACTAGATGTGATTATAAAGTCATACATCATACCTAGGTATAGGGAGACACGTGATATTCATACAAGAATTGACGTGCACTAATGGGAATTTAAGTAGTATTTCATGTTTTTGCTTATGGAATGTCAAAATAACAAAAAAACAACTCTGGGAATATTTTACATAGACCACTAGCGCATAAAATTTGAATGTTCTTACGAATTAATTAGTGCTTTAAAAATAAGAGAGACATTTAAATTGTTTTCGTTAATTAACTTTTTTTGAATGAATGAAGATATGTATGTAATTAGATATGAAAATCTGAAGGGAAAAGGCCCATTAGAAGGTCTAGGCTTAGGTGAATTGTATTATTTAGATGCAGTATAATAAAATGTATTGTAAGGATGAGGCCCAGAATATCATGTCTCATGATACGGTCAAGTGGCTGGCTGGCCATTGTCAACAAAATGAACATTCCCGTTGCGTGATAGGAAACTTTTCTGCTACCTGAGTGACGGTAATGTTCTCAAGAAGGATTTGTTCTTCCGTAATAATCGGACTTGGCCCACATACTGACCTTACCTGTACTGCCGTATTGATGTACCTGTTCTCCCGTTTCATCGTACTTTGACTACGTTACTAATCGTGCTTATACTGCCTTACTGATCACATTTTTACTCGAGTACTGATCGCACTTGTACTCCCGCGCTATCGCATTAGCATTGCCGTACTGATCGTATTTGTACTACCGGATTGTTCGCTCTAGTACTCCCGTACTGATCGTATTTGTACTACCGGACTGTTCGCTCTAGTACTCCCGTGCTGATCGCATTTGTATTCCCGCGCTGATCGCATTAGTATTGCCGTACTGATCGTATTTGTACTACCGGAATGTTCGCTCTAGTACTCCCGTACTGATCACACTTGTACTCCCGCGCTGATCGCATTAGTACTGCCGTACTGATTGTATTTGTACTAACGCACTGTTCGCTCTAGTACTCCCGTACTGATCGCACGTGTACTCCTGCGCTGATGGCACTTGTACTCCCCATACTGATCGGCCCAATCTTTGGCTACGTTCGGAAAGGTATATTACTTGTTAATTCTTCTCTGTAGCACTTGCGTGTGTGTAAATGTGCTCCAGTCTCATTTCTTCAGTCGCTGTCGATGTTAACAGAAGTATGATGATATCTGTAGCCCAGCCTAGAAATGTATGCTCCAGTCGATTGCACATACTTTCGAAATGCTCTGCTTACGTGTTGGCACTTATAAAAAATCGTAAACTGAGGTATGCATTATTATCCCTGGTGTTAATTTAGTGTACATTAAAAACGGTTGTTGAAAATCTGATAAAACTTTAGTTAGATTTATAATCAGATTTGTTTCTCCTCAAATATTTACCAAGTCAAGAATGTAACAAAAGAAAGGCGCCGTGGAATGACAATTTTACAGTATTTCATGTATGCAATTTGTGTGCGATGGATCGTTTTTGATGAAATGGTTAAGTTCAGTATGAATATCGTGTAAGGTAGAAGTGTAGACTAGTTGACATAGCAGCTGTGTGCAGTAGGAACACATCAAGAGCACTGCATTTCCGATTCAACAAATTGGTACTGTAATAATAACACCACGCCCCTCCGGGAAGGACGCCCTTCACTACCCCCTCCCTACTAACCCTGGAGACAGGCCAATTAAAACAACAGCGTACACATGGAGATCTACAACCAAATTCATTTAAATAATGCAATTGAAGCATGCATTACAATTACAAATGATTTTCATTTGATTGGAATAGATTTCCAAATTAATTTACTTGCCAGGCTTTTAGTACATTCGATAGTGCAGCTATAGTTACGGATTCCACAAATATTTATTTCAGAAATAAAACCCACTGCGGTTTTCATTGGAATGCCATGTTGCTGCCCATTCTTTATGGCACGGGCTATATGCTACGTCTCTAAATCTGTGAATTCACCGTACCAATGTTTGCATTCTACGCCTCGGAAGAAAAAAGCAAACTCTAATAAAATTCCCAACAAATTTTTTATAAATGCGTATTATGTTTGCTTGAGCTGTTGATTATTAAAAATTCTTAAATTCTGCAGACGATCAAGTTGCATTACAGTTGTGTGGGTTGTAGAATGATCTGAAGTTTACAGCTGAGGTTTAATATTCGATGGCTGTGCAAATTAAGATTATGTTCAGTTAGATTATGATGGAGGCGGTGTGTTTGTGTTGGCTAAGATTTCAGAGAAACACGCTGAATGATCTCAGATCACACTTTACCTTGAAATTGTTATTACTTCTTAGTATTATTATTTGTTATGATTCTGTTATATGTGTTTACTTATACAATGTTTATTACCAACTTTTTACACAATATTTGTATTTGTTATTAATTATTGTTCCGACAGGTTTTGGCCTTAATTCTTGGCCGTCTTCAGGGACCTAGCAAATTTCATCGACGTATACAGCTTATGTGGTAACTTCTGCGAACGTTGGAGCAATAAGTAATAACAAATACACTATTGTGCAACACGTTGTTAATAAATATTATGTATGTAATATAGTTGCACGGAAAATGTACAATATTAAATATGTGCTTTAGTTTTTTGGTTATACATTGTGTTTTAGGTTTCTGTGTTGTGGCTGTAATGTACTTATGTCTGTTCTGCCAGTACATTTTTTTTTATTGAAGGGCACCGTAGCAGATACTACTGACGCACCGCAGCCTTGAAGGCTCATTGTGCAACCCTGTGATGAAGATGATTAGTGTTTTCATTTTTCCTTGTAATGAAGCACCGGTGGAATGAAATTGACAGGGGAAAACAAAAGCACTCGGAGAAAAACCTGTCCCAGTTCTGCTTTGTCCACCACAGATCCCACATGGACCGACCCGGGATCGAACCCGGGCCTCTGCGGTGAGTTGGCCGGCGACTAAGCGCCTGAGTCAAGGCACGGTCTTGGGTATTAACGTAGTTACATGCTTCAAGCTATGCTTAATATTTCATCTGTGTTAAATTTCGTTACAAGTAGGTCAACAACTCCAGGGCCTTTCAAAGAGGCACACACATGAATTACCCAGGAAATGGGATTAATACAATGTCTGGGATCTGTATGCAAACAGTCCCAACGATTGTTGTCAACAAATGTATATCCCTGCCTCACACCTCTCTGGAGACATCAGCGCCTTCGAAGAGTCCCTATAGAGTTTTCCTTATCTGCAATTCTCTGCTCTTTGCCGTAACAGTTGTGAGGTGGCGGGAAGGAAGAGCTCCTTCAGGAACTGAAGAAAATTCGTTATATACTGGAAGACACAAGGGGCCATCTGGGACCATAAGAGAAGAGAACGGGTGAGATGTGGAAGAGACAAACGACAGCTTAGGCTTGGGGTGGGGGTGTTAGACTAGGAGACAAGGGAGGAAATAGCTGAACTGAGTTTTTCGCACAAACACAAACAAAAATGTTGATCTTTGTGCATCTTTGGTACTACAATCTTTTGACATTTTCTGTGCTTTCTTCTTTTCTATTTTCAGTGCTGTGGAGACGTCATAAGGGAGAAATCACCTCACTTCCTTTCCATCACCCTTACTAAATATAAAAAAGTTGCTGAATAGTCTAAAAAATCATGTGATTTCCTCCGCTTCAATAAAAATGATGCACTTCTGAACTTTGAATATAAACCATATTGATTCCACAAATACAAACTGTCAAATGTTTCTCGTTCTTGTTTAAGATACATGAAGAAAAGAGTGCACGCCTAAACAGGCAGCATTTGTAACAGTGAAGACCAATCAAATTTATCGTTGCTTCATTTTAACCATGGATTATATACGTTACAAACGGGCCATGTTATCTTAAGAGGATATTACTTTTAAAGCGGGAGAAAGTGAAATTTCACTGTCGAGAGGAAACTTCATGTTCAACATATTTTTAATTTCACATAAATTGAACTTTATCGCTACAAAGATCTGTGCACTTATGAGAGCAGTGTATGGGCAATAATAACAAAATGGCGTATTGTTTGTACGATTACATTATATATTTTCACAGCATAAGTTTTATGAATGGCAACCCGCTGTGTGATATCATTCATTCAGTTCGTATTCTGTCTTACGATAGTTCCATAGCGTCTTCCAAGCGAGTTCTCCACACAGTGCGATCTAGTGCTTTGTCTTTCAATTTCCAGTATCGTGTCGTTTCCTTAAGGTCATTTAATAGCTGCTTACGTCTTGTTCCTCTTCTTCCTGTCCATTCTATCTTTCCCTCAATAGCTTGTTTTGGAGAAAGTTCATACGCAAGGTGTGACCAATCCAGTTAACCTTCCTTCGCTTTACTCTATGTAGGATGTTACTCTCTCCTTTACTCTGTGTAATACTTCTTTTTCAACACGATCGATCCAACTAGTGTTTTCCTTCCTTCCCCAGCAACACCTTTAAAACTTTCAAGGCATTTCTGATCTATTTTTCGAAGTATCCAAGTTTCAGCACCATACGAAGCTGTGTTCCTAATGTAGCATTTCACTGCTTTCACTGTTAGCTTAAGAGAGTCTCTTTTTACAATTGTGTTCAAATGTGAAAATATCTAGATCCCTGTAGAGGATGAGATTTAATATTGATGTATAGATTGTTTATCTTTGTATAAAATACAAGTATATGTACGTTCAAAATCTTAGTTAAAAATAGCTATGAAGTATCGCATTATTTCGCTCTCTTAAGTCAACAATTGTAAAAGAAATATCTCATTACTTGGGCATAAGAGTCAGTAATTAATGGCACGCCCAACATTGCACTGTCTGTATGAACTTGTCAACTTATAATGGCCTGGTGGTTTTCGGCCGAAACACGTCCCTCTAAGATGATACAGATATGCGGATTATGTAAAGAAACTACTTTTAACTTAGACAAGAAGCTTATAAACGATGTTTACAATTCTAAAATGTATTCTAAAGAAAGTACGCCCTGTAAAATAATGAGATTTGTAGAGTGTAAAGAATAGAATTTAAAATTAAGAGGTAAACGCCAGTCTAGAGGCTGAACGGCCCAACTGAGTAAGCACGTATGTGCGTATGACGGAAACACATCCAGTTTGCGAAACGTTGTATATGAAAGGGGCCCATACTTGTACTTTAGCTTGTGGCATTGGCACCTAGGTTTTACGTTATCTTTATTGCGTGTTGCAGCGTTGCGCCACAAACGTTTCTTCCCCCATAAGTTTTACTGATATTTTGTAACGGACGTGTGGCTCTTTTCTTTAAGGCGAAACCTGTTCTTAAAACTAACTTTAGATTAGCTTTGCCGTATAAAGGGTTATAAAGTAAATGTCAAAGCATTGTGCGTATTTTGCATTAAACTCGACGGCAGGAAGAATTTACTAACAGTATTATGTTAGTACCGAAATGAGCTCAAAGACAATTAACTACAGCTGAACATTCCACTAATCGAATATTCCTAGTATTGTATTAGAGTAATAAAGGACTGCTTCCATTTACAGGAAAGAGATTTCCGCTTAGTAATCATCACCACACTTAGTATCTGTCTTCCTTTTTTTCTCCACTTTCGTGCACTGCAACTGGAGGAGCGAATACATTTTCATATTGTACGCCATTTATAACTTCCTTTAATATTATGTCTGCTAATCACGTGTCTAGGGCCCATTGTTTTCATGACTCCATCACGATCACCGATCCCTCGTTTCTGTGGTTACGGCCGTCTCAGAGAGCGAAGTGAAAGAGACAGCAGGAATACAGAATATGCCATAACAGAGAAGCGGTAATTTTGCCCGGAATAACGAGCACGAAATGGCGCCTGCCTTCTCCCATTTCTTTTGAAGAATATTGCTGAAGTGCGATTGACAATGATGAAGGATGTTCATAAAGATATTTTCAGCCTCTGAAAACACGTCACTTTCAATCAGATCAAAATTTTTGAGGATGCGGAATTGTATCGCACATATTTCACAGACATAACTGACATTCTGCCCAAAATTATTACATCGTACATAATATTTCAGTAAAATTTATTTTCCTACTAAATTAGGGTATTAAAAAGTGTCAAAGTTGAAAAGAAATAAAAGAGAACGCGCGTTTCAAATTGCATTTCGCAACATTTCGTGTACCAGAACGCTTTGTGCTCTAAAGTGTTTTACGTTGTTTTACTTAGGGTCTAATAAATTGACTTCATGTTGTTCCTGTGTTATAGGGACTGAAAATAATTGCGTCAATGGGACAACAGTGTTACTTAAGCCGCGTACAACAGGGAACAGTATCAGTTATTATTTAGGGATGAAATAACCTGGCAAATGGAAATTATAACAACAAATGTTACTTATACTCGTAGAATTACTGATTAGTTTTTGAAATACTTCATATACTGAGCAAGAGGACGTTAATAGCTAGCGAGTATTGTATTCCTTGTTTACAGAAGAGGCAAAATTTAAGAACTAGACAGAATAATGACAATAAATCAGATTTAGAGGAGGAATAAAATGTGGAAAGATACAATCCGAAATGATAGTACATCATTTTAAAGGGAAAAATCATTCTGAAAATTATAGAGGCGAAAATGTCATCGTCATAGAGTTAGAGTATCAAACGGTCAGCCTTCGCCTAACAACCAAAGAACTGTGGACGTAAATCACTGTATGCATCACGAAAACCATTTATGGTTACGTAGCGCCAGACCAGGGACGGAGAAGTAGGGCAAGAGACAGAATGAACAAAATGTTGTACTTTATAACGAGAGGAATGAGTACAAATTTATATGAACACATAAAAAGGCACTTAACTTTAAGACTGTCCAAACAAGTTGAATGGTGACAGCAGTCGAAGCCAAGCTGAAGAAATAAGCGGTGCAAATTGTTGCTATAACACGCCGGCTCAAATGATAAGTGCCTGTTATCGTGTGGTGAAGCGAAGCAGTGGGAACGTATAAATATGAACTATTAGAAAAACATTATGGAATAAGTTATGAAACTATGGAAATTATTACTGACATAACAAGAAAAAGTTCTTTTTTTTATGGAGAAGGGCCCCGCAGCAGATGCTACGGACGCACCGCAGTCTTGAGGCCTATTGTGCAACCCTGTGATAAAGGTGATTAGTTTTTTTTCGTTTTTCCTTGTAATGAAGCACCGGTGGAATGAAATTGACAGGGGAAAACTGAAGTACTCGGGGAAAAACTTGTCCCAGTGCCACTTTGTCCACCACAAATCCCACATGGACTGACCCGGGATCGAACACGGGCCTCTGCGGTGAAAGGCCGGCGACTAAGCGCCTGAGCCATGGTACGGCTACATGAAAAAGGTACTAATTACTTATAACATAGTACCAAATTCAAATAAATTGCTTCTAGCAAATATAGTAAATCAAACATCTTCTGAAGTGTAACCGACCACTTCGTAGCCTCATCGCACAAAGTGCAACGTTGTAACACGAGCACAGAGTGTATCGAACTTACTAATAAATCAAGAAACGTCGATGTTAATGCCCCGAAGAGCTCTAACGTTCAAAGGGAAGTGCCGCCCTGAGATCCAAAATTACATTAGACGGTCAGTTTAATATTGTTACTTTCTGAGCTTTGGCAGCAAAGCGTGAGGCTACGTGTCTTGAGAGTCAATACGAAACTAATTACGAAAAGCTAGAGTCCTCATAATATTTGCAGCCAACCTGAGGAGACGCATAAAAATATAAGATTAGGCAGTGACGAGGTGCTTACTGACGTAGTCATATTAAGTCTCAGAGTACATTAACCTCCCCATCATCATATATTGTAGCTATATCCCCTTCCTCGCGTAACACTCTTTTAGTACCTTTCTTCTTCGCCTATGTTTTTCACAATAAATCTTCATTGCTTCTTGTGCACATTTTCCTCCTGTAATAGGGATACAAAAACTCTTTTAAAGGAGAGAACACAAGACAAGGGATAAAGACGATGTGGAAGTGGCTTTCTCTTTGTCTGTTAAGTCTCCAACAGAATAACAACACGCGAAGGACACTTAACACATGGCAACAGTTGGTCCTCTCAAGTGTAAGAAAGAGCTGTAGACTCCAGAGAGATTGTTACGTGGTTTATATAGCAAACAAGCAAATATGAAACCATGCTGTGTTGTCCACAGGTGTGCTTTCCTTTAGTTTCCATTTTATGAATGTGAATTCTGATAAAATGAGCAATGTAGGCTAACACCACAGCGTTTCTTTCTTCACGCCCAGTCTTGTGAATCGAAAACCTGAAACTTTAAAGCCTAGTTAAAGCTGGATAAAGAGAGGAGATCACTGAGAGACCCATGCGTGGATTGGTAATGTTCGAGTGGACTTTAAAGAACTAGGTTGTAAGTTATGGATCGGATTCAACTGGCTTTGTCGTTTGGACAACGTTTGCAAACGTGATATTAAACATTAGGATTTTGTGAAAGTCGTATAGACTGTCATTTTCCCAAAACATTGTCTGCTTCCTGAAGTCCTTTAACTACAGAAAACAAGAATTGGATCTCTGTCCACCAATTGCCTTATGTAAATCACACTAATATAACAGTGGATATCAGACAGCTGTAACTGCAATGCATTTGCAATTATTTGAGGTCTTTGGCTAGGAACAGTAGAGGTGTCCAACGTCAGTCAGTCAACGTTTGAGAGTTACTGTACAGTTAAGTCTACTCGGTTTCTGGACTTGTCCATCATACCATATTCGAGAAATAACATAGCATTTCGGATATTGGATCTGTTTCATTCGTCAGGTCAGTGGTTGGTAAGGCACCTACTTAGTCGTGTTCGAAAGAAAAGTTACTCTCAATTACTTTCGTCTAACGCAGCCCTGTAAGTACCAATCCCCCCTTCACGTGAAGGCCAGAAATTCAGTTTCCAAAGCATCGTTTCCTTTGTCGCATACGATACGATGTAGTGTACAAAGTCTAGATATCAGATACATATAATTGTAATGTGCCGTGGTCAGAGTTATATGGAATTGACGTGTATGTTATTGAGGGCAGTGCCATGGCTCAGACGGCTCTTTGCTGGCCTTTCACGGCAGAGCGCGAGGTACATCCGTCCATGTGGGATTTGTGGTGAATAAAGTGATACTGGGACGGAAGTTTCTCCAATTTTCTCTTGTCAGTATCATTTCGCCAGTACCTGGTACTCATTTCATTTATCGTACACCGATGCCGAGCAATCTTATCAGTTGATTGCGTCCTCCATTACAGTAATTTATTCGTTCGTGTACTGCTCATCCTTACATGAACCTACCGCATTTATGTTGCCCGTGTGTTTAGTACACGATTTAGGATGTTTGTAACTCTGTTAGACCGCTCTGACACGTGAAGCTACTGGCGATACACTTGTGATGCTACGATAATGAGATGACGATACGATACATACGATATGATAAGGACCTCGAACACTGGAGGCGATTCACTCAGACGATATGCACTGTTCCATTATGAACATGTCATAAATTGTAACAGAAACAATATTTTAGTACCCGTGTCAGTAAGCTACATTACGTTTCAAAGTAAGTTGCAGTATTTTTTTTTTTCCTATGGCTCGACAGCCCTATATGGGCCTGGGCCTCCTCGTTTCGTCGAGGTTTCACGATCACACATTTGAGACACACCACAGTCGGTAGGACTCCTCTGGACGAGGGACCAGCTCGTCGCAGAGACCTCTACTTGACAACACACAACACTCACAAGAGACAGACATCCATGCCCCCGGTGGCATTCGAATCCACGATCCTAGTAAACGAGCGGCCGAAGACCCACGCCTTAGACCGCACGGCCACTGGGATCGGCTAAGTTGCAGTATACCCAGGAATAAATTATCTGTCGTGGTTCATTAATTGTTTCCACACTAGATTAACGTTGTCCTTTCTTTCATAGTCAGGATCGTTCCAGTCATACAAAACAGTGTTCCCCGACAAGATCCACAAGTTTAATAGTTGCTTCCTCACTCGTGCTTACATAATGTAACACAGCACTGTAAAGTCCGTGATACCTCCGCCTTCTGTGACACAGATCGTACAACAGTGGCGATACGTTTACGACTGAGCGATAAACGACACGGCATGCTACGTCGTCGTGTCGTATCGACCCGCCGTGAACATATCGTTATCGTGTGTCTGCAGTGTGCCAGGTCCAATTTGAAATTATCGTAAGATAATCGTATCGTCGTCTTATTACCACCGTATCTTAAGTAATGTACAGTGTGAAAGCTCCCTTATACAGTTCCACTTACTGATATTGTTATTGTTTTTATTAAGTGTCATTGTTTAGTCTCTCTGGACGTAACTATAATTCATAAAGAAATTGAGAGAGAGCGAATCTTTCAGGCGTTTGGTAGAACTCCATCGAAGGGGATAGGCTTATCGTAAGACCTCCACATCTATAGAATAGTGCAGCGTATACAGTCGAGTGCACACATACACACACACACGCACACACATTTATATATATATATA
This sequence comes from Reticulitermes speratus, assembly GCA_021186555.1. Taxonomy (NCBI): domain Eukaryota; kingdom Metazoa; phylum Arthropoda; class Insecta; order Blattodea; family Rhinotermitidae; genus Reticulitermes; species Reticulitermes speratus. Next base: position 41,528,541 of record JAJKFL010000003.1, on the reverse strand, counting down.
TATAGCGGGATTCAAACCCGCGAGATCCCAAACTTTTATGGTTCAAAGCTGTAAGCGTCGTGGACTCTTACTGTTTCTTATTATCTGCAGGTAGAGCTATTGTAATCTAATGTAGAATTAACTGTTGGTGTCACTGCAGTGTCTGGATAGGTAGGGGAGACCGCTGTGTAGGCCTGCTCAATACACACAGTCAGCGTGCACTAATGAACGTCTTAATGGTACTCCGAACACATAAAGCTATGTGCGACTCCCACTAATCAAGGCGTAATATTCCGTCTATATGTGTCCGACATTTTGTGTTATAATAAAGAGAACATTATTGTTTTCTGTTTATTGCACATTATGCTTTTATGAGTTCTTTGTATGAAGTGGGTAAAAAATAAATGCTTCGTGTAATAGTCGGCCTATCTGTAATAGTCGGTCTATCTGTATGCTTCACCTTCGAAATTATCCAGCGAATTTCAGTGGCTTTGGATCATCCGTGTGTACACACATACGAGTAGCATTACTTAACGTCTTGTAAAATAGTCTTTCGCCCTTCCAAGATGTTACATGGAAAACTAGGCTATAAGAATGTATTCTGAAGAACATATTTTAATTTCTATGAAATATGCTATGACTTACCTTCACGTATCAGCAATCAGACAGGTTACTCAAGTAACATGCCGTGTTTTTTCAGGGCCATAAGCTACAGAATGGCATACGATCCTTCTTGATAAGCCTTTATGAAACAAGAAAATTCATTACAATTTTTTTTCAAAATACAGCCGCGGGACTATTCTGAGCCAGTTGAATCCAGTTCACACCCTCGTATCTTATCTCTTTAACTTCATCCGTGCTTAGGTGTCACAAGAGACCTCCTCCATTCACGTTCTCAGACTACTGTTTTGTATGCACTGTGCATATATCCAACGCGCGGTACGTGTGACGCCCATCCAGTCTGCCTTAACTTTACCACCCTCGTAATATTTCTTGAAAAGTACAAATTCTGAGATTCGTCTTTATTTATTTTTCAGCCTTGTCACTTGTCTTCTCGTAACGTCCAAATACTTATTCTGCGCCTTTTTCACAAACACTCTTCATTTATATTTCCCTTAGATAGATCAAGTTTCGTGTTCATACTGGCCTAACACGTGCGCAGAATTATACATTTTGCGTGTTTAAATATTTAAGTCCTTAGATAGTAGATGGAGAGATACATTTTCTGGACTAAATTATAGTAAGCGTTTCCAGAATTTAGTTTGCTCTTACATTTTTGCGAAGCTAGTATTAATTAGTGAAGGTTGATTCCAAATATACATTTACGCGACATTATTTGTTGTGAATCTCATTCCATGTCCACTATAAGACAGTATGTATATACATCACGTGTTGCACTCTCTGCAGCTCTGTCTGTACTCATTGTGTGTCCACTGTACAGTATGTGCGGTGTATTTTCTCTAGGGCTTGTCATGCATGCAGGAACGCTCGTTCTGCTTCGCTGAAAACGTAACGTTACATCGGAGAGCCATATCCCCCCATCCTTTTGCATAGAAACCCTTTTCTGGTGTCACAGACCCAAGCGACCCTCGCCTGCTTCTCATTCTTTTTCACGTCTGTGTGTGTGTATATATTTCTGATTACAAAATAATTTTTGAACTTAAAGGGCTAGACACAATTTTACCATTTGTTTTAATTTTAGCACTTTTCAATCCAAATTATTATTGTGAGTTCCAAGAGCGTTGTCCATATTAATTTTCGGGAAAATCTATAATCTTCTGAGTTCAAAGAGCAACCAGTAGATGGCAGAAGCATAGGGCAAACTATCTTAAAGCATCGTACAGTAATGTGTTGATTAAAGCTCCCACGTCGCCCCTACACCGTGTCTGTAAGAATTTATTCTCCGATGTTTTATGAAGGTAATCTGTTGTGTGATGTAAGTGACGTCCATTTGGGCCGGAGTTCTTTAGTTCGGGAGCGCATTTTTTTTTCTGAAGTTACGAGGTTGTTCCGTATCGCTTGGGTTTCGTGTAGTGTGAAATAAAGTAGCTTGGGAAATTTTTTCAAATGACGTTTCACATTGCGTTTCTAATCAAATAGGCCTACTCGGACTTCTTTGTATTTAACATGTTATTCTCGCTTGATTTAGTCAAAATCTGGAAAGCAGGCCGGTACTGTGGTAATAGGTATAGCGGCTAAATACATGCGGAAGGGACATACGCTCATTTAGTCAAGAAATTCCTAGATTTCTTGCAACCTGAAAGTACATTAATTTCTTCACATAGGTCCACTTTTTAACCATATCCTTTGCCAGGTGAATTAACTGAAGCCCGCATTGTACATCTCTCGAACCAATCTGCCTGCTATCCTTGAATCTCCTGTTTTTTTGTCTCCTTAGTAGTTCCTTCTATACATGCTTTCAGATTAGAACTGCATATACATGTTTCATCTCCCTCATAAATTCTACATATCTTGCCCATCTTTTTCTTTTTTTAGTCTGACTTCTTCTACCTAGCTACCCGTTGTGGGTGTAGAGGGTTACTGTTGCACCTGATCACAATCAATGATACAAACACACAAACTACTTTTCTGGACGAGGGATCGGCCTGTCGCAGAGACTCTTGTCCATCTCATATCCGTACTTTTTCATTCCAGTAGTAGAGAGTAGGTATGCAAATTATGAATCCCTGCTGTTACTTTCTCTGTCTTAAATAAGCCTTTGTCCTTAGCAGCTTCAGAATTGCGGGCGGAATTTGGGATTTTGACGGGGGTGTTAATGAACACTCACGTCTTCTGGGATATGACGCCATGACTATTGGTAAATAGTTACCGACATTTCGGAAGAGCTAATTGCCTCCATCTTTAAGGTCTCAGCAGTCAGAGAATGCTTAAACTCTGAAGATGAAATCAGACAAGCTAGACCAAAACTTTTGTAACTCTTTACACCAATTGTCACGGTGTCATATGAAAAAGATGCAGTTGATAGACAAATGGAGTCAAAGACAACAATTCAATTTATTGTAAAAACATCCAGTTTTTACATAATTATGCTACATGTTTCAGCCATTAAGGCCATAATCAGGCAAAATCTCTACAAAAACTTTAAAAAAAAAGGAAATACTGATGTTGATAGAGGCACTTACAAGTACTGTCACGTTAGTATGTATATGTCGTAGACAACGCAACTGAGTAATGTGTTTGTTATAAAATATATATATATGTTTACTTTTATGTAACAGTATTGTTTTATCTTAATAAATGGCTGTTAATATCCATTTATGAAGACATTGTACCAATTTAACAATTTGTTAGCATATTCCTGAAGTTGGCCAGAAATTTTGTAACTATAGGAGTATATATATATATTTGTCCAGTTTCTTTTTCTTTCCACTTACATGGTTTTTCTTGCTGGAACTTACCTATGTATCCAGTTATGTAAATTACTTTGTAGCAGTTAGGAATTCGTTTTTATACTTACGTAATATTAATCTATAAATCGAGCTTTAAACGCTCCTTAAATTTTGAGGTTATACAACTGAATTCAAATGAAAGTAGCAAACTTTGTTGCTTAAACCCGCTTACGTAACGAATCAAGTGGATTAGTTCGTTGTTGAAAACTCTGTTCCAAATTTGTTACAGCTGTTGTTCCTCACATATACCGCAGGTAAGCGGCGAAAGTGGTTTGTGTTTCTTGTCAGTCCTGTCTTATGAGATACAAGCTTCTCTGTTGTTTTATATTAGATATACTTCGTTATATTATTTTTACAAAACTTGCGTGCTTGCTTCTGACATTTTATTAATCGTGAAGGAGAGTGACTCAGGCTTAATTTTCTCTCTCTCTCTCTCTGTCACACACACACATAATATCTGTGACTGGCAACACGGAAGTTAATTATTGTTGGGATATAAGCAGTAGCGATATCTTAAGCAGTGTTGTGTTTAATTACGCTGATTAACTGTCCGTCTCAGAAGCCTCTGTTGAAGGCAGGAAAGTATAAGCAACGTCGTATCGAAATTACTTTATTATCTTGACTTAATTTCCGTTCTTTTGAAAAATTGTTGACTGAAGAAACAAAATAGGGTTTTCATCTGGGCAAATCAGAACGTGTCTCATCATAAACGTAAATTTCTTTTGTGTGTTTGTGTGTGTCTCCGTGTACGTGTGTTTTCTTAAAGGTGTCAGAAAGAAAGAAGGTTAAGTGTTTAATGTTTTGAATTACGAACCGCTTTTCGCACATTTTTTTACCCTCAAATGGTTCGTTCTTCGTGGTTGATGATGATTTATATGATGACGACGACGAAATCGTCTCAGCATATACAAAAGTTTCAAAATTCATTTCCACTTCAAATTGATAACAAATAAGCGTGAAAATATATACTTCTGGGTAAACATGCTTTCTGCATAGATGCGATAGGATTTAGTACATGTATGGTCACGGAGTCAATCCCATTGCAATCCGTTTGGGGTTTGCGGTGGACAGAGTGGCAGTGCGTCAGGTTTCTCTCCGAATGCGTCGGCTTTCCCCCTCATCAATTATTGCACCAGTGCTCCATATTCATACTCATTCATTTGCCATCAATGCTGTGTAGTCCAGATACTGACAAGTTCGCTAAATAAACCTCAAATATACAAACAAGCAAGCAAGTAAGCAAGCAAACAAATACTTATCAATATATGCGATATTAGTTCGTTGTAAGCTATTGATAATTTACACTGTTGTGAAGCTGACAAAACTCCATACACGTATCCCTCATCTAAAATTTACATATCTTAAATAAGGCCTAGAGAAGCGTTTTTCAACCAGCAGAACTTGACATATGAGTAGGTGGGTGGTTAGGTTTAGAAAGTACGAACTTCCTTAGCACTAAAATGTGCATCATTTGTAAAGTGTGCTTCTTTACAAATTTAATGTCTGTTTTTGCTGTTGTGGGACTTTGGTATGAAATAAAAATGGGGTCGCTAAACTCAAAAATTAAGTACCACTACTCTATAGGGCCTGGGGTTACGCGGTAGCGTAGTTGGAAGAGGCACTGCGCTACAAGCCGGAAGGTCGCGAGGTCGATTCCCGATGGGGTTATTGGGACTGTTCACTGACAATCCTTGAACCTGGTAGAGCCGGTTGTTTGGATCTACAATATTTGTTTCACCTTAAACTACTCCTTACCACAATTTGAATATTCCTGAAAACGGTTAAGAAAGCTTCTAACTACGTCTGTTGCATAAATTGTTAATAGATAGATTTGTGGTCCTCCCAGCGGCGTTTGTGACTGTTTACATTCTCTGGAATATGAGGCCTGTGTTCAGGCATTGTATGAGTACCAAAGGTTCGGAGGGACATACTGCCTCTCTTCAGCATAGCATCGATGCATTTATTTCAAAAACTAGGCTGGAGTTGTGAAGAAGACTTGTCATAAATCTCAGACCTACTGCGTTTAGATCTTTGTATTTATTTGCACAAAATATTCGCAGAGGCTAAAACCTTGCACATGTAGCAGAAGAGTTGATACCTTTCTGTGCGGAATACATTTGTCATACTATGAAGTGGTTTTCAGTTAAATTATAAATATTGTCTTTGTCAGATGAAGCAATTAGACGCAGAATAGACGACGTCATGTGATATCTCACAGCAGAAGTTTTTCGTGAAATCAAAAATAATTTGGCATCTTTTGCTATGCGACTTTATGAGAAAACAGTCCAGGAAAGTCTAGCTGATGTACTGTTTTACGTCAGGTATAATAAAAATGACAGCACGAAGTTAACTTTGATCTGCAAGACTTTGGAAACTATGAAGACTGCATGAAATATTCTTGAAATGTTTCAGACTTTGGGTAATAACAAGGCTCAGAATGGGAAGGCTTGTTTAGAGTTTTAAATTCTGTCTTGGGATGGAAATTTGAATTTCAAGCTTCGATAAAACTACAGTTCCAAATGCGGTTGGTACACGTTGTGTCATCCCCGGTCATATGTCGGCTCACATTGCAAACCAGTAACGTACATTGTCATTCTGGCAGTAAGGTCTGTAACATAAACCGTTCTTAATCCAAGATTTGTTGGCTTGCTGTGCTCCGAAATGAATGCCGCGTTATCAGAACAAATACTTCTACAGAGGTCACGTTGTTTTCGAGAAACGTTTTAAAATTCGTACACTCCTATGACTTACATGGAGAACCAGACATAGAGAAACGAATTTTGATGATTTGTCCAAACCAAGATTGGAAGCTGAATCTCGTCGCATGGTTGGAAGATATGCTTTTTTCAATAAATTGAAATTTTCTCCGAAAGGTCACATTTCATCCATCATAGATTCATATAACAAAATTAAATCTCTACCAACGAAACTGGATTAATGATTCCAAAGCTCAGTGAAAGGAAGTCCCATGATTCCAATTACCGCTGCTTGGATTGAAGAGATGGAAATTGGTACAGATCTAAAGAAATCTTGCTCTCAGAAATGAAAATGCATTTCCACAGTTTTAAAGAAGAGCTTATTTATTTCCTGGATATATCAAAGAGATTTTTCCTTTGGTTAAATAACCTTTCGCATTTGAAGTTTGTGAAATAAGGGAAACTGCACAAGAGAAATTTATAAAAATTATAATTTACAAAGCTATCTCATCAGTGGTTTATTCCTCTTCGTAAATTCAGTGTTTATTTTGAATGGTGGTGGTTTATCCAGCACTTCAAATATGTTAAAACAATCTTCTGCCATTTCAAAAACACGAGTGTGACTTCAGTTTTTATGTTTGCTTCGAATTATTACTAAAGACATTAAGTATATTCACTATGAAATATGCGTTCTTGCGTCGACTACTCAGACGATCAAGAATCTTGCAGAAGCAGCTTTTGTATTAAGCGGAATAGCCTAGTTGAGTCTTCCATTCTCTGCATTGCTGTACTTTTGTTTACGGATAAGCCGGATATGTTCATAATATCTGGCTAAATAACATCCCTTTTGCGATTTGTTACACATTTGTTAGTTTTTGGCCGGTAAATGAAATAATCTGAAATATGTGTTTAAAAGATGCATATTTTCGTATAGGTGGGGTCACGGACTTAACAAAGTTTAAGTCATAGTTGAAAAAGAAGGCTAAGCACCACCGTTTTAGCAGATGAATAATCTAACAAACAAAATAGCCAATATTAATTAAACAGCTTAGCAGGTGGTAGGCATAACCAATTGAAACCTAGTGGTTATAGTGTATGTACCATCTAGGTTAAAGACTAAAACTTTAAAATTTTCCCACACATTGAGCTTATTGATCTCACAATAAACAACCGTATTCAGCAATCACCGACTAGTCTTTCTAATACACGAACACTGTATCCTAATTCACAACACTCAAACCAATAAAATACATAATACTCGTACTTAGATATTCATATTACAATGTCATATTCAGTATAAACATCTAAGGAACAGTAATGCGCATTTTGTTGGTTTGAGTGTTGTGAAGTGGTTATCGACAATGCACGGAATGAACAATTTAGAAAATACTGCATTCTGTCTGTAGTGCGAACTGAACATTTGTATGTATTTGGTAGAAATTAATATTAGTCTTCAAATTATTAATAATGCATTCTACTATTCTAGGCGAAGCCGATGTAGTGACTAGGCTAGGAGGTAAACGATCCTGGGTTCGAGTACTGGCAGATGCAAGGGCTTTTTATCTTCTCCAGAGCGTGCAAAATATCTCTGAGGCCCACTCAGCCTCCTACCCAATAGGGTCCGGGGTTCTTTACCGGTGTGATACTGGCCAGTCGTCTCCATCTAGCGCCATGGTTAAGAATGAATGGAGCTATACATTGCTCCTCTGTAGTACGTCATGGAGCAGACAGAGACAAATTTAACTTTTTTTACTATTCTGGATGTATGCGGAAAACCTGATTGGAAATCTTCGTTGCCTTCTTCGGTTTCAGTAGAACTCTCGTAGTTTTGAAGAGTTCGGGAGATCATCCTTACATATTCTTGCTTACTCGCCTTGTAACGAACGTCTTCTCTTCCGGTTCGAGTTGCAGCGCGTTGAAAGTTGTGACATCGTGATTAAACAGTATGACAATTGATTTCAGGCTTCCGCTGCGAAGTCCTTAGGGCTCTTGATCCGTGAAGATGGGACCGATACGTTGTCCCGAAACGTCGGTGAACAATTACCACACGACGCCGCGTAATGTACCAGAAGACCGCAGATCTCAGTATGACAATTATTCACTAATTGAGCATGTGATGTGATACGTAGGATATTAACTTCGTCAACATAGGCTATAATCCTTTCGTACGGTTTTACACATTTTACGTTGCTTTTCGCCCCGTTTCTGATTTTTCCCTAAGTGTGTTATTTAACGACGCTGCGAATTGTTGAGATTATATAACATCTGTGACAGATAAAGTACTGAGCATGGAGCATTGGTGGAATGATATAGACAGGAGAAAACCTGCCCCAGTGCCACTTTGTCCACCACAAACACCACGTGGGCTGCCTGGGATTAAACCCGGGCCTCTGCGGTCAGAGGCCGACAACTGACCGCCTGAGACGTGGCAGGACCCTCTGGTCTTATTACTAGGTGGTCACACTAGTTGTGATATTATAATTATTTATTTCAAACCATTGAATACAGTACATCATGTGATTATTTCGTGTCGCTATGATTGCAAATAACAGAACATTTTTCAACAGGGATGTCTGTTTTTAAGGTTGGCACAATAGGAACGTGTAGGCTGAGATAGCTCAGTCGGTATAGCGACTCGCTACGAGCTGGACAGTCAGGGGATCGAATCCCGGTGGGGACGAGATTTTCAGCACTCGTCCAGACCGGCCCTGGAGCCCACCCAGCCTCCTATAAAATGGGTACCGGGTCTCTTTCCCGGGGGTGAAGCGGCTGGGGCGTGGAGTTGACCACCCACCCTCATCTAGTGCCACGGTGAAAGAAAGAGTAGAGCTATACCTCTACTCCCCCTCTGGGCCTTCATGGCATGTTCTAGGGAGAAATTTTTACCTTTACAATAGGAACGTCGGAGGTTGCATGGCGCATAATTTCGTAACTAAAGAACCTACGGTGATTGTGAGTATACCAGAGGAATTCTTTGCCAATAAATTCGTCTGTTTCCAGTGCTAAAGCAAAATATAGGAGCTACAAAATTTAAGTTGATCTCTAATTGCCCGTTAACAGAGGATACGGGCTTCTATCGACAAAGAATGGAAAAACTCGTCTGAAGATGAGTTCCTCATTTCTGGTTGGGACGATTTGTAAAATCTGTGGGTTATCAATGCGATTCATTATTATATGCTCTTATTTGGTTTGCTTAGCAATAACCCAAAATATAAGCATTCTAAACGTATTTGCTGACCGAATCTAGTTATCAGAATTTTCATTATTTAAGTAATAATTGTTTCACAAAAGAACCAAGCGAAGAACAGCCTTCTTGTTACGTCACTAATTTTAACATCTCTCTCAGTAAGACACATGCTTCACCTTACGCTCCGTTACCAGTATGCGAATACATCTTACATTTTAAGAAGGAATATTTGCGAGGCGCTGAACTATATAAACACACTTCGAAGGTTTTCGCGATGGATTCAAATTCGTTCGCATGGGGAAGGGTGGTTAGTAAGGGGTGGCGGAAACGTGAGAATCTGTGCCATTGAACAATCAGATTTTAAAACTCAATATAGATCCAAGTGGAATGAAATGAGAATTGAAGGCTACAGTTGTCAGTTAGGAAGAGGGTGGAAATGGAGTGGGGCGGGAAAACGGCTTCGAAGTGGGTAGCGTTCCATTAGGCGCTTCAGAATCTCCGAAACCTGTTTGTAACCGCACTTCATGCACATTTTTATATATTATATATTATTCCTATTTTTTATAACTCATCCTTCTCTTTTCTGCCTCCACCACCCCGTTTGTACCAGATCCCCTTTCTTTATTCTGTTTCATTTTTACGTATCCTACACCTCCTCTCTCTCTCCCTCTCTCTCCCTGTCTCTGAACCCCTTCCCATTTTTTCTGCAGTTTCCGAGTAAATAATGGCTTCTGTCATTTTCCATTACCGGGAGAAATCTCCAGAGAGTAACTCCCTCTCTTAAAAAGTAGAAATGGAGGAGGTGGAAGAGGGAATGCGCTCCAGTATGAGCTGCAACCGCGTCCCACGAATACTTCAGAAAGCTAGTGAATTTTAAAAATCCTTGTCAAATCTCCAATCTTATGTGCTACGCAGAATATACGGTGTCCAATTAAAGATATCCGTAGGGTTTACACAACACGCAATGCAGTCGACAGGAGAGCTGTGTGCAGCTCTACTCGTGTTTCATCTAACGCTGTCTGTACTATAGTTAATATTGTTTGGAGAATATTATTATAACAAAATAAGTAAAACGGTCGAATTCTAGTTTCAGGTGGATATATTGTCACGTCCTGTCATCAGCCTCGCCCTCGGTGGACTAATGGTTAGCGTTCTCGCCACTGGGCCCAAGGTTCGCGGGTTCGATCCTGACCGAGGGCGATGGATTTTTAAGGGTGATAAAAATCCGGAGCACCACTTCCTTCGGAGGGTCCCATGTCGTAGATTTACCTACGGGCATGAATAGAACTAGTAGTGCCCGTCGGCAAAATTCAGCGGCCATTTCTCACCCAAGTCTCCTGACTGCCTGCCAGATGGCAGTCACATCAGGGTTGAGTGGAACTTGTGCGGTCAGTGGTCTGGTCACCCGCTACATCAACGCACATGACCATAGAAACCTCCGAAAGGAGGCCCCCAATGCTCCGCGATTGGAGCGACATGGGGACTAACTAACTAACTAACTAACTAACTAACCAACCTGTCATCAGCAGGCCCAGTAAATACACGTGTATGAAGCGTCACATTTTACAGTCTGTGATTAAAACCAAAAATTCGCAAGTTTCTGACTTTAAGTACTGACTGCATAGTACGGTTCGAGGAGGACATTCCGAATTGACATAGGATGGAGAGTGTCAGGCGTAGATGTCGAAGAGCTGCGTTGTCCCACTCTTTGTTAAGTATTATTATACGTGTTAACAAGACTGGATATGAGCTGGATATGTAGAACGCTCTGGGGGAGAGAGAAGTGTTTTGTTTAATGACACTTTAAACTGCTGAGGTTATATAGTGTCGGTGTTAGACGAATGAAACACGAGTGTGGAGCAGTGGTTGAATTTTACTTACACTAGAAAATTGAAGTACTCGGAGGAAAGCCTTTTATTATGCCACTGAGGAAAACAACGAAAGGTCGGTCAGGGTAACTTACAAACACAAAGTAAGGTTTTTGCGTTATTCTTCATGTATGACATCATCTCATCAATGTCAGTCCTTCCACCTGTTTCATCAACACCAGTACCACCACCTATATTATCCATTTAAGTATGTACCGATCACTAAATACTAAAATTTAAAAACATTTACCTGCATAGAATGGTTACAAAGTCCTGCTATATAAATATTTTACTTATCTTAAAAACATTTGATACATTCGTAACTGCACATTCGTCTATTGAAACTTTATATTCTTGCCCTGGTTTATATTTTTAACACCCCTTAAATTTCTAGGCGCATTTTGAGAACTGTGGAAAGCGGTTATTAGCTTTATCATAACTGTTCGTCTGTCCGTCCTTTCGCATGGAACAACTCGACTCCGGCTAAACGGGTCTTCGTGAAATTTTATAGTTGGGGGTTTTATTGTAATCTGTCGAGAAAATTCAGGTTTGGTTAAAATCGGAGAAAATTATCAGGCACATTACATGAACATCAGCGACATTTATATCTACTTTGGTTACTTGTGTTACCATTGTTGCCGTCGATAGTAATCGATATTAGTCAATCTTATTTTTTTATGCTATTTACATGTAGCATATTTGAGGAAAGTAAAAACGTGCGACCATAATAGTATTTATTGATTAAGTCTAGCAATATTAAATTTGGTATGTAATTTATTGCTGATACACGTACAAATTATGTACTAATATACTTTTGAAATAAGCAATTACAAAATATTTCGACTGGGTGAAAATTTGAGACTGTGTGTGTGGTCGATAAATTTAAGAAAATGAATGTGGAAAAAACGTAATAGGTTCTGCAAAGAATTAAAATAACAGACCCAAATAATAGTAATAACATTTTATAAAATGTTAAAAATTGTGAACAGCAGTAACAAGTGTGACCACAGTGGGTTAATTCGTATGACCGCATGAGAAGATTTTGGGATGCAAAGATACCTACAGTAACTCCATCATAGTGTTAACCACGTTGGTAATAGGTCTTTGTCAGCTGTACATGCTCTTTCTGGATATCATATTTCTTTACTGAATCTTTCTCATTAATCTCCTTGCTTATGTCGACTTGTGTACTGTCAGCTGCAGATACCAGGTAACAATCAGTCTGTATTGCCGGTCGTCGGTATGAGACTTGAACCTGTATACTCCCGAATACAGAGCAGGAATGCTACCCACTGTACAATGATGCTGCGTGGTATGGTTGCTGCGAAGTCAGCGAAGTGACGCATAGTGGCAGTCTGCTTGTTCACATCTAATGTCACTAACCCTAACCAGTCACAATATATGAAACAGTAGCTTCGGAGCCTAATTTTCTGCACAAGAATTTATGAAGCTTTCATTTCCTCTACCCATAGGCGCACAAACTAATTAGACCGAGTCACCCATTGGTGGGCACAGTGCAATTCTGCATAGAAAACAGCAGAAGACTGCTGGAAATACCATAATGGAACAGGATTAGAAAACCGCCTTTCTGCTGCAATTTGCGTCGTTTAGTTGAAAGTGGCAGTTGTGTTATTCTGACTTTCCTTCATTTCTGTAATATAGCATAACACTGGTTGCGTAGCTTGTAGCATTCAGTATATGTTTCTACTCTTATTTTCTGCCCAAAGAACATGACTCTTGAAGCCTTAATATCAAATGTTATGAATAATGTTTCAAAATTATAGAAGCGTTCTTTTAACTTGCCAATTTCCTTATTTTCAGTAAATGTAAATTATCAGTATTTTAATACAAGTTCTACTGAAATTATATTCATTCTGTGCCCTGTTGCTATATGAATCCCGCCGTCTTTTACAGTGATTTTTTCCATGGCCTTTGCTTAGACCATCCATTCAAGCTCCTGCATGTTTCCTTACTTAGTGTAGGTCGGCTTCCATCCGTATCCTTTCGACTTTCTCTTTCACCAAACATCCTGCTGTTCCACTTTCTGCAGTCTGAAATACAGACAGCGCCGAAAAATAAACAATAAACAGATGAACACTAAGTAAACGTATTTAGATTAAACACGTACTTTGAAAGAACCACAGTAGCGAACACGTTTGTCGGTTCTGTCCTAATTCTGTCAGTGCTTGTTAATCTGTAGGTATCTGTACATGTTTTGTTTAACATTGCCCTCGGTGCCTCAGATTAAGTAGCGTAGAGCGGTAGGATGATTAGTCCGTAATGAATTGGAAAACATATGGAATGAATTGGTCTTTGTTTTATTTTGGCTCTATCCCGGCGTATTATTGAAAGGACTGAGGAACGCGACGAGAAGTTTCAGTGGGGACAGACGATGTCCCAGCTGACATTTGATTCAGTAACCTGCCGAATACGAGTCCGGTGCGTTAATGCTTAATTGAACTTGCTCTATCCTTGTCAGTCAGATTAAGACTAAGATTCTTGTACATAATCTACCTGCTTTAGCCTAGACTCCAAAGAATTTCTTAGAAACAGAAGCATCTGAATTTGTCACATTGTAAGTTATTCAACCTGCACAGTGGTTAATAAAAGTGTGTACTTATAAACTGAGTTGGAATTTAAAATCAGTATAATATAATCTTCCTTAGCAAATATAATGCGTTTTTATTCTTCATTGATGTGAAATGTTGAAATAAGAAGAGCGACAGCAACTGGAGAGAAATCACAAGTGTTACAATTATGAACAGCAGGCACCTCGTCGCTCCAGTGTGACAGAGACATATTTTACACGCATCAGGTCTCCTCTCGCAGTTTGCATAGAGTGCCGCAAAAATCTCAGATAGCATGATGGGAAGTGAAGCAAATTTTAAAGTGGTTGGCACAGGTGGAAACTTTCATAACATCATCAGCTTCCAGACATTTGAAATGTATAATTTTTAAATTTGTGGAACTCCTGCTACAGATGAGTTGCAGAATTTATAGCCTTTTATTCTTCTGTCCACACTCCAAGAATTAGTACCTACGAGCGGATACCTTAAACCTATTTCATGCGGATGTGACAGGTGTCCTCTCGCCCTAACAAAATATTATAAATTCAAGGTTTAGATTATTAATTTTCTGGGTCTTGAAACTATATGATTTTGTAGATGGTTACATATGTTTCGAGGAAACTGTTTCCATCTTCATCACCTCATAAGTTTTATATGGAGGATGTTACAATCAATGTTCTGAGGAAGACACTCGGATGCACGTGTACGAAAGAGAATTGGTAGGAATTGGGACAACATCATAACGAGGAGCTGTGTAACTCTTACTTATTACCAAATATTATTAGAGTTGTGCAGGAATGGATGGATGGCGGAATATGTAGCATATATGGAGGCATTAAGAAATGTAATTCTGTACAAAACATTATCCGAAACATGAAGAGAAAAGAGCTGTTCGGTGACTTGTGTGCATGGATTTTTTTTAGAAGGTTCCCGCAGCAGATGCTATAGACGTACTGCAGTCTTGAGGCTTATTGTGCAACCCTGTGATGAAGATGATTAGTTTTTTTCGGTTTTCCTTGTAATGGAGCACCAGTGTAATTTAGTTGACGGGAGAAAACCGAACTACTCTGGGATAAACCTGTCCCAGTGCCACTTTGTCCACCACAAATGCCACATGGACTGACCTGGGATCCTACCCGGGCCTCCGCGGTGAAAGGCCAGCGACTAACTGCCTGAGCCATGCTACGGCCTTGCATGGATGGTTAGTGGTAAAATGGAACTTAAAGAAATAAGGTATGAGTATGTGAACTGGATCGGTGCTGTACAGTATGGAATCCAGAAGGGTGGGCTCTTATCAACAAACACCCTAATGAATGTTACGTTTCTATGAATTGGAAGTTTTGTTTTGGTGTCCGACTCTTAGCTTCCCTGACAGAACTCTGCGTTACGTCACATATCGGCACGTTTTAATGTAGGCAAATCTTCACTGAAGCAATGCTACTATCTCACCACTTTTCGAATGCTTCTGTTAACGCCTGTCGTGGAACGTGTTTTGGTCAGCCCTGCCAGTATAGACACTTTGGATACTGCCAGTGGATGGGTCTCCTACCGATTTCCATGCGGCTGGTACTCTTGAATAATACTGCATATTCTGAATTGAGCGACCGCACAGACCAGAAATTTCGCTAAATTGAAATCGTAAAAGAGGCGTGGTTCCACATTGCCTATGGATGAGCCGACTGTGCGGCCCGTAAGAACAATTGTGGCTTGCAAAAAAAGTGGTGGAAGATAAGCCTCCGTACCAGCTCATCGTAGTTAGTTTCACTGAAGATCAACTATTAACTAATAGTGCCTCAGAGGACAGAGAAGTATTTTTTTTTAATAGTTAATAGTCGTCGTTTATACTCATTTCTGAGTGTCGTGACCCTACTGGCACGAAGCCATAGGTTGTCATGGGAGAATTTTACCAGCGGTGGTTTCCCGTTGCCTTCCGCCGTGTACGATTCTATTCATCCTGATAGGACCGCTAGCAGCCGATCAGGAGACTCGGGTGAGAAATGGCCGCTAAATTTTGCTTACGAAACATCTCTATGCCCGTAAGGTTCTTTTACATGCCGTAAATCTACGACATGGGACAGACGGCTTTACTTCCCCTCCGAAGGAAGTTGTGCTACGGATTTTTATCACCCTTAAAAATCCATCCACCTCGGCCGGGATTGAACCCGCAACCTTGGGTCCAGTGGCGAGCACGCTAACCACTAGTCCATCGAGGCAGATAGTTAATAGTACAGTAGAGAATTAAAACTAACTTGCAATTAGAGTTAACAGGCCTAAATATGAAGACACAGTTTGTGCTTCGTTCTGCTGTTTGGTTCTTTGTTTATTTGAAAATGTTTTATCGGTTGAACTGTCCGTTCTGCGCTGATTGGGAGAACGATTGTGGATCTTGTATTCAAGAGGTTCAAGAAGGAAGTGATTGGTGCCAGTTGTAAGTTAATACCGCAGAAAGCATGTATTCTAGTAGTGACTGAATCTCCGTCCTCACGGAGCTGCAATAATAACCAGTACAGAGGAACATTCGATTTGAACGTATATAAAATTTCCGTACGAAAATCTGAAGAAAAGTGATCACTTGGGAGACCTAACTGTAAAAGGGAACAGACTGTAATAGTAAAACATACGTTAAATGGGGGTGAAAACTGTATGTGACCGACTCAGGATAGGATCCAGTCGGAAATTGTTTTTATCGCGGTACTGAACTTATGTGTTCCTAACAGGATGGTGAGTGTCGTGTCAGTTGAGCGACTATCATCTTCTCAAGATGTACTTTGTGCCACAGAATTACTTATTCACGTTAAGTGCCTTAATAACATAGAATAATTACTCTGAATTAACTCATTGACTTCAAACCAGAAGTACAGAAAACCGCGTGTTTCACGCATAAACGTATTGGTCACTGCTGGGTGACAATGCCTAGTGCGACACTTGAAGTAGTCCCATTTTTCAGGTACATTTTTCCAATGGACGATTTGTAAGACACGTGAAAATTAAAATAAAAGTACAGTACAGAGTGTCCTAAATACGCATGCAAATACATATGATGTATTCGGTTTGAATTAAGGGGAAATGATGATTGATAATGCAGGATTAAAGCTGTATTTGGAATGGTACAAGAAGATTGGAAAACAACCCAAGTGATTTCTTTACAGCAATTGCGATTAAGTATGAGCACACCGTTTGCTAGAATGTGCTGTAATCCAGGGGTGGGTAGAAACGGCCACGAGCGACTCTTGTCCCGCAGTATTGTGAAATTAGCTTGAAGAACATTGTGAGATTGTAACAAACACGGTCAGGACTCACGTTTTCTGTATGCACTTACATTATAAACATAATTTAGACGTAAGCTTAAAATAATTTAAAGAATTTTTTTGCACGCAATTACCCTTTAAATCCGTGTGGTTACTACGTATATCACCACTTTTAACGTCAAAATTTCTATTCTGGCAACAAAATGCTTTTATGAGTTTGGTACGGATCACAGAATAAGCAGCGATAATTTTCCGTTAACAGATTAACTGATTGCCTTTTAACAGAGACAGAAAGTGTTTACTGCGCGGTACGAACTGGATATTTAAATATAATTCAGCTTAGTTTTCGTCTGTAAGGGATATCTACTGTTCCATAGTTGCCTTTATGCAAGTTCAAAACATTAAATCAGGACATTCATAAATTATCGTTGAAAATATATGTGCCCTGCAAACTTCCGTAAACTACTGGTACGGCCTGCAGCCAAAATTATATACCACTGTACTTCTAACCATTACTTGGACTGCTTGGAGGAAGTAGCTACTCGGGAATGTGGGAACGAGAATGTTTACCAAGGAAAAAACAGCTTCTGACCGGGTCTGGTCGTTGCATTACCGAATTCGGTAATTGTTTTTAATATGCTCCACTTGTGAAGTCTCTTCCAAAGGACTGAATCTGAAGAGTCAGAAGACAGGGTGTAATTTTGTTACCGTATTATTCGAAATAATGTTTATCAGATAGTTTAGTCATTAATTTTGCTGTATAAAAACAAATGTTGGTTTAATCTCCAGATAACTTTTGCATTCTGGAGTTGCTTATTAGGAATTAACTCCATAACACGAAGATATTTACAAGCTTAAAAACACGCCACGTATCCAATACAAAGGTCATTGCATTCACGATTCTTTCTGTTAAAAATTACTCCGTATTCAGGGAACCAAATAAACTCTACAAATAGTGTGTACAAAATGTCGTGACACTTAACTTTAAAGCGTGGGGAACACGCGGATTGCACCGCCCTGCAAAGGGTTAACTGCTCCTATAAAGGTCGTATCCACCTGCGAATGTTTCACTTCGAAGCCATAAAAGCACGTTTATTGCACCCGTCAATTTGTTTTATGCCCTATTACCCAATTATAAGATTTATAAATTGTTCGTGATGTAGCATGTTGATTATCGGTGTACCTGTAGCGTAAGAACAAGCGTTGTTCTGATTTGAACACGTTTTCGTGAATTTAGACAATTGCCATCCTATGTTAACCAACAGATCCTACTTAGATTTCAGACAATTTGTGTTACAGTTCATACCTGCTTCCTTTTCTATTACGTAGTAGTGCACACCCACACAGTAACAGATGTAGTCTTAGCATAGCTGATGAATCAAGTTAAATATTTTAAAATTTTGCCTAGTGACAGCGCGCGATTTTGAAGCTTGGCAGTCTTAGTTGGTCCAAACACTGGCCATGAGCAACAGGCTGAAAGTCATCAAGACTTCTTCTGTCTTCGTGAGTGTTAGTCGCTACGTATTTTCCTCCGAACACTGGTGTAATGACAAATTCAAAATATCGCATTGTTTTGTGCATTTCAGTCTGAAACTTTACACATTTCTGAACGATGTATTTTTTAAGTAATTCTGCAATTGTTTTATGAGTCTTTTAGTACGAAGAGTCTTGCTTGCATTCCAGCAGTTCTTGTATATGATAATTATTTTATCTGACAACAGCCACCCACCCACACACGTGGCGATGTAGGAGAGGGAAATTGCGGAATGATTACTGTCATGTAAAATGAAGACCCTGTATATTTCACTTATCATGCCATTTCATTTGGTTTTATTTAACTTTTTGACTGTGCTGCATACGTTATCTCACACGCTGCTGGTACAAGAGAAGTATTAAATTATTATGAGTTTGCAAAATTGGTAAATATTTAAATTTTCTAGTACTATCCGGGAAAGAAATGTAGTAATTATGTCCATAAATGCGTGCCCATCCTGAGCAGCAAATGCGCACCTCTCATTCCCGGTATGTTGTGTGTTCATTACCATGACACAACAGCCCACAACCTGTCCCCATCCTGAACGGGATGAATGTTATACCATAACTTTCCTTTAGATCCATTTTAGTGTTACTTTACCAGCTTTGCTTCTGTCTCCTACGTGACGCTTCTCATCTTTCTTTCCAACTAACTTTTTAACGAATTTACCATATTACCTATGCGTGTTACATTTCTCACCAATCTCATTCTCCTTTTACTTCACCTGTCTGAGATCTTCCTTCTCAGAATTACATTTTGCACCCACATGAAACGACTGTTCAGTTATATTAATTCATATTCATACACTAATCTTTAGGTATTTGATGTGAGAAGGAAAAATATAAATTTATGAACTGAACGTTAAATCAAGATTAATGTTCTTGTGTTCTAAAGAAACAATAGAAGTTAAATAGGTTCACATTATTTTGTTTTCCGGCAGTTTTCCAAGCATTCTGATTAAATTATTTTGCAAATCTGAAAGCACCAAGGAATGCTCTACTTTGCTGAAAATGTTGACAAATAATCAGGCTTGTCCTGACTTCTCTACTAACCCTATAAGACGTCTGAATTTTTCCATAATGCAGTTCTCCCAACAGAACACAACTTTTTCCGAAACTGGTTATCTCCTTCCTCAGGTGACGAATTTGGGAGGTACCAGCACACTTGTGTCCTATATAAAGAGTTGTTGTTTTCAAATGTTGTGCCCAACTCATCTGGTACTTCCATTCTTTTCCCCTGAGGACCAAACACGATTCAGTTTCTGAATCGTGTCCTTTTCACAAGACCAGACGATGGCCAAAGCCCAGAAACCCAAGTGTAATATAGTGACGTCAGAACAACTTGAAACTGATCTGTTTGGAGATTTATACACTTAGCGTTAACAAAGCGTTGTAGCAAAGTCGATCTGAACGCTGAGTCTGAAGCCGCAATAAGTGTGAGTGAGCAGGAAAGATGCCATAGACGCTGAGGGAGGTATTTTATTGCAGAGTATAGGACCTTATAAACTATAACAGAAACGTCAGAAAGGAACAAATTCAATTACATTCATAAATTTATAGCAAATGTGCTTCGAATGTGCGCGTGACATTGACAACCCAATTAGAATCTAAAATTTCACTTTATAGAGTAATGCTCACAAAGCCTCCATCCATTCGCGCCTGTTTTGTACAGAAAGGAACGAATAATAATTCAATTCAATTCAATGGATGTTTAATAATAATAATTAATAACAATAGTTGTAATAATAATATGGATGCTGAAATAAGTTTTTAGAATTTTCATCATTTTTAAAATGCTTTCTCTGAAATTTAATTTTCTATTTCTTTCTTGTTGGTTAAATCAGTACCACATTTTGCTGTTGTGGCACTTTCTGGTTGTCATATACGAAGATAACTTGATGACTTATCCTAAAATCTCAACTGGAACCCCAGTCATCTTCGCGGCTGAAGTCGACGAGATCTCTTATAGCGATTGTGGCCGATAAATTGTAAAATACACATACGCACATATGACATTAACTGAATAACAACTTCTTCAGTGAAGTTGTACTCATCGGGATAGACGATCGATTTTCGATTCTCTTCGGGGAATGAACATTTTTTTTCGCTATGCCGTTTACATTGGCCCCTGGCACATCCAATGCCTATGTGGAGCCCTCTTACTGCTGTTGGAGCTGTGGTTGCTGGGGTGAAGGATGCTGCTCTACGGTAATGATAGTAGCTCTGTGACCAGCAGAGTGTGTGCCTCCGCGTATCAACTCACATCGCTTCTAAAGCGGAGACCCTTGTTCAAAATTGATCGGGTGTTTGGAAGGCAGGATTGTACTTGCGAAAGGTTCCATTGTGCGGCCACAAAACTAACCTTCCTCTTCAGTCAGAACTTAATCTTCAACTCGGTACTCATTCACACCCGGAATAAGAGTACTTAAATCAGTACAATTTCGTGACGCTCCTATACACGGGAGTATGCTATAACTTTATTCAGTGTTAAGTAAAATTGTCATGTGGAAATATGTATGGTATATAATCCAACTAATTGCACATGTAACCATACATAACCATTTATTATTTTGTGAAGCTCCTCAACATGTTTCGGCCTCTACAGGCCATCCTCAGGGACGTCATTTACAAACGAATACAATTATAACAAATGCTGTCAACGGTGTGCATATGTGAAGTTAAAAAATAATGTTGTCAATTAAAATATTGCTAAATGTATCAAATGTAGATTAATTGCCTATAATTAATCTATAACAAATTATCACAAGTGATATTTCTGGTTACTCGAATCATGTATGTGACTGATCTAATTATTTTTCATACGACGTTTTATGTCATTTTAAGGGTCTGCGAGTCATTCATTTTCCACTATATATATATATATATCAATATTAGATAGATCTTTATCACTGTATACTCTGTCCCTTATTAATTTAACTGAACCTCGTAACTACTGAAGTGTAATTAATTTGATCCTCTTGTTCTGCAACTCTGATGCTAATAATTTCAGAACAGATATAACTTTTGTTACACATTTCTTAAGAAAACACGAGGCAGAGAAACAATGCGTTCGGTTAATAAAAACTTAAAATTTATGCAGTATGTACCTTCATCATAAACCACGGTTTCTACCAACAGGGTATAATAAAACATTACTTCTGTTCTTGTCTTCTGTTTGCAGTGGCAGCAAAGCCTTCTTAAGCAAGTATTTCATTGAACGAACACGCCCAAGTCGTCGTTTTTTTTTTTTTTCGCTTTTGATTTTTGTTTCATGCGCTGCTTCACGTTGTTACAGTTAAATGCAATCTGCTTTCCTTTGTGTATTTTTTTTCGCTGTAAATGCAGCACTCTACATTGTGTCTCTCTCTTCAGAAATATAAAACGGAATTCAACTTCGAGATGATGATTATAAAGTGGAAATTCATTCATACACACTTTTGCTTTCTCAGGGCGTTCATTCTTGCAGACTGTGGTATAAAATACACTCACGTTTTGTGTACTTCGGTATTTATAAAAGGAGAAAATGTGCAAAATATTAGTTCATCCAGTGTGAAATGTACATATCTGTGATGTCAGTTTAAAATTGTATTTATACACGTGTTTTAATTTCAAACTTTAGATTCTAATGTGTAAATAAATCCGCTACATTTATAGACAAATTAAGAATATCGAATATAAAGTACATAATAGTTCCTGACTGTCTTAAATATAATATTTACACGAGGTGCTTATTAAGTACAGGGCACGTTTGGAGCGTGATACGTGCATCCAAACATAAAAGAAATTTATGTAATCAAGGGTCATCGGACACTTCGTCTTTGATTTTGATAAATAAAAACGCATCCACGGTAAGGGCTTTATTTACAAATAGCTGATTGCAGCTTTACAAATTACTGTTTTGATAAGAACAAATTACAAACAAACATGTTTTTGTAAAAACAAATTGCAAAGGAACATGTTAAGAGTGTTATCTTTCTTATCCACTCAGCACGCTGCATGTGTCTTAAAGGACTTAAAACGCTCTCAGATACTCTCTGCCCGTCAGGAATTGACTCGCTTTTGCGTATCACCCTGTGTTTTATTTCCGCTTCATTATCAAGTACCGCGACGTGCACAACGCTTCTAAGATTGCCTCATAAATCTAGCGGTTTTCAGTCAGGTGATCTTGGACCATCCATTTGGATCGACTGGACTAACCCATCGTTCCGGGCATTTGTCATTCGAAAACATCCTAACAGCCATGCTAGGGTGAAATGGATCACCATCGCACATGACCCACTTGTATGCTTTTGTCCATATTGTGGCATCCAGCAGTAGCTGATAAATGATTCTTTGCAAAAGTCGTAATAAAATTTCCCTTCGGACAATGCTGCAAGGCATGATTAGGCATATCTCCTGTTATTCCCATCCACACATTTACTGAAAATCATTCTTGGTATATTGACTTAAATGAGGCCATGTAAATTGTCGCGTTATCTCCAATGCCTGTTGTGGAAGTGGACGTACAATCGCAAGTCCTGTCTTCCGTGAACAGCATGAGGGCAGTGAGTAAGAATTACTGGTACATTCCTGCAGAAACTACTGACAAACATGAGTTTCGGGACAACATTTTGAAAGTAGGCCTGGGGCTTTGTACAAGTGTCAAAAACGCAGGCTCTTGCTCTTGCTGTCATATCGGACCCGCCAAACAGTCAACGGCAAGGTGTTCTGCAGTTGCGATCCTCGTTGTGCTGGTCCCAGGGTGTTTCACAATATGACACGGAATTTTCTCCTAGCTGTGGTGTTAGGTCTGATGTTTGTCTTCCTCATTTTGCTGCCACGAACAGAAATGTATACATTTACCTAAGGCGCCGATCAGTGCTAGGAAACATTCTGCCTAAATTCGGAGACCGAGAAATTCGTATCTGCAAAGACGACGCGCCGCAAATTTATCGCCGTATGAACTATCAAACATTATGCGCATATCAGCAGTCCTGCCAACACACTCGCCGAACGTGTTCAATGCAGAACAACGAGTTGGTTAGCACGGCAACATTTGCACATGGCACTGCATATTGAGCAACATATGGTTGTGTGAGGTCTCTGCATTGCGGGTGCGGTCGCTGCACTTGCTCGGCGCTTGCTTCTGATGGGACAGCGAGGTCTGAAAGGTTACATAGTTACATAGACTTGTTTTGTTTAATTTCTACATGGAGCACGGACCAAACATCTATGTCGTTATTTCAGAAACATCCTGTATATAGTCATATTACGAAAAGTGTTTTCTTCGGCTGTTGTTACGTACTGCAATATTCCTGAGCTCATTAAAGAGACGAATATGAATGTCAACATAATTAAGTGAAGGTAAAGGTCATGACATACCTAGGCAGGCACAGAGGGGAAGCGGACATATAGCTCCAACCCATTAGCAACCTCGGCACTAGAAGGGGGTGGGTGATCAGCTACAAGTCCCGCCCGCTTTACCCCCAGGAAAGACCCGGTACTTATTGTAACGGAGGAAGGCCTCAGGGTCGCTCTGGACGGGCACGGAAAAACTTCGCCTCCGCCACCGTCCAGCCCGTACCGAGACGCTATACCTATTACTCTATCCCGGCAACGACATAATTTGCAATTATAAGTCATGAGCTTGTGATGTCATGGCGCTATATTCAAGCATACGTATGGGCGTTTTGGAGGATACTGTTTTTCTACGCCGGCAGGTAATAAGATCTGCTGTGTGGTCGAAATTGAGAGGTGTGTACCTTAGGATGCGGCACAGAAATTGTTGCAACATCGTATGGTTGATTATCATTAAAGCCAATAAATTACCGCAGCTATGGGGGATCAGTCAGTTGCTATAGCAAAGTTAGCTATCACCAGGTACATGCCAGAAGCAAACCTGTACATCTCCATATCAGAGAGTTATAGAGGTGCAATATCTTCACATGATAATATCAGCTGTTAATGAGCATAGTGATGTTATTCACTATGACACTGCAGTATGTGTTAAACTTAACGATATTTCATCCTCTTTGATTACTTTGAAGTGTATTTACATGTCAGTTTTGATGTGAGATTATCATAGAGTTTATATATTAATCCAAAAAGGAAGTAGTGTCGCTTCTGGGCGAAGTGTTGATGCCTGGGTCTCCGTCAAAGCTAGAAGACTTAAGAGATCATGTTTTAATGACAGTTGGAATGCTGCACTGTGTACTTATTTTTACACTTATTGGTAATAATACATTTTGCGTATTTTTCCTAAAGCGAAAGTGTGCTTTAAAAGCTTGTGGTGTTTTGTGACTGTTCAAAATGTAACAGATATTTTACTGTAAGTTCTTGGTAAGTTCAGTGTGTATATGCCATGAAAGCAGTAAGTAATAAAAAGCAGTAAACGTCAGATTTAATAAGTTTTTTCAGTATAAACCAGTCTGCCTTTTTGGAGAATTTCTTCCAACGTAACAATTTCCAGACACTTTGGTTTTGTCATCAAGAAATCTCAGTTTTTGAATCAAACACAGCAGTCTCGCTTATATACATATAAAAACAACAGATAAATCTGTTAATGAAGTTCAAAATATTGATTTTACTCATTCAAAATTTGTGTAATTTTTAAGAAATCGAAGGGTGTGTCAGCGCATAAACAAAAATAAGGTTCTCGCCGATGCAGCAGTAATTTATGCTATTTATTGTACTGCATTGACAAGTCACTCAAAGTGGAGATAGCTGGGTTTGATTTTAGGTGTTTTGAATAGTTTCATTAAAGGAAGAGGATATAATTGTTTGGGTTGTATTGGTTTTAATCAGAACATATACCAGTGACGGCCTGTCGCATATATGGCAATGCAACTTCTGGTTACATACAAGCAGGGAAACTCTTAATCAGGTGAGGCACTATCACTGTCAGTTAGGACTCTGTAACATGAAGTCGTTACTTATCAGGCTTTAATTATGGAGGTATTTTTTTTTCCTATGGCTCGACAGCCCTATATGGGCCTGGGCCTCCTCGTTTCGTCGAGGTTTCATGATCACACACATTAGACACACCACAGTCGGTAGGACTCCTCTGGACGAGGGACCAGTTCGTCGCAGAGACCTCTACCTGACAACACACAACACTCACAAGAGACAGACATCCATGCCTCCGGTGGGATTCGAACCCACGATCCTAGCAAGCGAGCGGCCTCAGACCCACGCCTTAGACCGCACGGCCACTGGGATCGGCAATTATGGAGGTGATTATTGTGGTTAATTTAACAATAAACTCTCTGAATTCTGGCGTTTATATAGACCTAGTATATGTCAAACTTCTGTTCCTGCCCCACAAGATACAAGTCTGTGACCATCATAGAAACCGATCAGGTAATATTGATTAGGGAAGTAATCTGTGTTTATTGTAGTGAATCATATGGAACACATATTATGCATTGTGCGTACAGAATGTAGCATTTCTTAATGTTACGGCACGTGATGCATACATTTACCACTGCGATTTTAAAGATTCCTCTATTCAAGCTTTATAAACTTATTTACATTAGTGTTACATTTTCACACAGACCGTCAGTGCATAGTAAGTGACACCGAAATGACACGCTGATCATAAAGATTCCAGCCAACTGCTACCCAAATAGCAGTACGTAAAATGAGTATGTAACAGAGCACATGACGCGTAAAATTAACCTTCCGGTTTACAAGTCGAATTCGCATTGGTTGGTGGCCAGAACTTCTCTCATTTGTCGCAGAATTTGTGTGGAGGATTTAGTCAGGAGGAAACAGTGTTTATATGGAATGCGGGGATGTACTTCGGGATTGGAATGAGGGTAATATTAGCTTAATGGACCCGATTCTAGGCGGTTGATTGGACTCCATTAGCACATGCACTGCATTCGTATATTTGTACACTCTACAGAGCCATCTAGCGTCTCTAGGTCTGTTCTAGAGTCATGCAACGCAGGACGCTATGCTAGCCTAGAAACAGAAGTAAATGCTGCTTCAATAAAACGCAGTCCGTATAATATTGCTGGACAAATAGTACGTTAGTTTTATGACACTTCCACGCAGACTGTACCATCGATATGATCATGAAACGGCAGTGTGTCGCTGACGTCATATCATTCTCAAGTGTTAACTTTATTATGTCGTTGTTATGTTGCGGAAATGTGTCGCCTGGTTATGTTCTGGGAATTAATTTAGTGCTTTCTGTGGGAGCAACTGTGTAAATCATAGATGCAATGTGTGTACAATGCCATATACATATGTATTTATTCCAGTAGCGCGCATTACTCCATTTCCTACAGCAAAGAAAGCGAATTGTATTTTTGACACCTCACTCCCGTCCTGCAGAATGTCGGCTAGATGCATGTGGTGCAGGTTGGGACTCAGTGGTGGCCTCTTTTGAGCACATTATGAATTTTCGACTTCCATAAAAGGTCTTATAACTGTACACATTGATCGACTGTTTGCTCATGAAGAATGACTGTTGTGTTAATTCATTCTTTTTTTTTTGTAGAAAGCACCAAGCAATAAAACATCATAGCTCCCAGTGTACAAAACACGTAACAGCAAGGAGACTGTAGGCATAGTCAACCGACAATACATGTACTATGCGTGATTTCAGGCTTCCGCCGCGGTGCAGATGAGATCTGCGCCCTTCTGGGATCTTACTCGGTGTAGATTGATAATTTTGTACCGACGTTTCGGGACAACCTATCGTTCCCATCTTCAAGGGTCAAGTAGTCCAATAATTTGGCCCTAGAAGATGATACCGATAAGTTGTCCCGAAACGTCGGTATGGAATTACAAATCTACGCTGCGTAAGATCCCAGAAGAGCGCAGATCTCCATAAATATAGTCTACTTTTGATTTTTGTAATGACTGTTACAGGTCGAGCCGTATAAGAAAATTTAAATAAATGGAATCAAATAAAGATTGATTTTCAGGCTTCCGCCGCGTTGTTGATGAGATCTGCGCTCTTCTGGGATATTACGCGGCGTCGTGTGGTAATTGTTTACCGACGTTTCGGGACAACGTATCGGTCCTATCTTCACGGGTCAAGTGTCCGAGTAGGATAGGGCTCTTGACCCATGAATATGGGACCAATACGTTGTTCCGAAACGTCGGTAAACAATTACCACACGACGCCGCGTAATATCCCAGAAGAGCGCAGATATCAAATGAAGGTTGTTTGTGTGCCGACTGAAAGCACTGCTGGACGACTTGCACATTCGCTGATAATAAGCATTCGTATGATAAATACTGGCATGACAACTGCCGTTTGATTTTGTAAGATGCCATCTGTCAGCCGGATGACCAGGGATTTGATTCCAGGTAGGGCTAAGGGTTTGGTGTTTACTGTCTGTCACGTGAGGACTGGCTATTCTGTTGTAACCAGCGAGTGTCGGAACCTTTCCTGCGGTCGCAAAGAGAACGCTTGTGAAAGACGCGGCTTTTGCTTGAATTATTTTTATAAACCTAATAAATTTTACTGCAGAAGGAATGGAACTTCTTATTCTCTGCGACAGTCTTCGAATTCATATTTGCATTATCAAGTAGTCTATTATTTACTGACATGGTGTCGCACAGAAAGTGCTGTGTGAATCAATGCCATGAAAGTAAACTCTGACCGGGTCCCTTTTGCGCTGTGGAACCAGTTATGATGGCCTAGTTGCCGTACCAGTGAGAGAAAAGAAGGAAGACATTGATAGTCGTACGTCGTACACTGTACAAAGTATTTAATTAGAATCACGATAAATCCAGTCAAAACACAACAATTTATTCTATTTTTGAAAATAGAAAATAATAGAATAAATTTTGTTCTCACTGAATTTATCGTAATACGAATTGCTCAAAAGCACAACGGGCATGAATTGTCTTGTAAAAAACGAAGTATTTAGTACTACTGATGAGCGTTATTAAACAAACATATTCTGTTCAATATTGCGTTTCCTCCATTTTAACTGTTTTGCCTTATCATCTCACTTTTAAATTGAATTAAATTAAATATGTCACCAGTACTTCAGGTTCGCCCTAAGAAAAAATATAACGTCTAACATCTTATAATATTTAGACTAATATTAACTGTACCCAAAAAGTACTGTCATATCCAGTGAAGAACCCCTATATCATACTGGCATCAGTAAAATTCATTGTTTAGAATTTTCAATTTCTGACCTAAAAAACATGAAGGTATCGGATATCTGCCAAATTGACATCCAAATGTTTCTCATATTAACCTGCTGATATTTGTTTCATTTAATTTGCTATAAATACAATTATAAAATTAATTTGTAAGTTTTCAAGGAAATATCTCAACAGTACCATAAAATTCCTGTGTGTCAAATCTGTAGCCAATAGTCTGTAAGAAATCTCCGTAGATTCTCATCCATTCACGTTTCACAGACATCAGATTAGGTGCAGTTGCCTAAGTAGGTCCGTAGACATCAGAGTAGATGCATCTGAACGGGTTACAGGCCTCAAAGTAGGTGCTGTCACGTAAAAGGTTTATAGGCATCAAAGTAGGTGCTGTCACGTAAACAGGTTTATAGGCATCAAAGTAGGTGTCACGTAAACAGGTTTATAGACATCAAAGTAGGTGCTGTCACGTAAACAGGTTTATAGGCATCAAAGTAGTGCGTCACGTAAAAGGTTATAGCATCAATAGGTGTCACGTAAACAGGTTTATGCTGTCACGTAAACAGGTTTTATAGGTATCAAAGTAGGTGCTGTCACGTAAACAGTTTATAGGCATCAAAGTAGGTGCTGTCACGTAAACATGTTTATAGGCATCAAAGTAGGTGCTGTCACGTAAACATGTTTATAGGCATCAAAGTAGGTGCTGTCACGTAAACATGTTTATAGGCATCAAAGTAGGTGCTGTCACGTAAACATGTTTATAGGCATCAAAGTAGGTGCTGTCACGTAAACACAGTTTTGTAGGCATCAAAGTAGGTGCTGCCACCTAAACAAACATATTGCATAGCTTCCGCCACGTACAAGAAAGGATTCGTAAAGTCCCCGAACTTTGCCACAAACCTGCTGGACAGCGTTGGCTCGAATTTCTGCAAAGGAAAATTATTCTTATATAGTCTCTTTGTACGAATAGAAGAGAAGAATACAGATTAACTTCCTCTGGGATAAAATTTACAAGTAGAGTTTTCTAGCTTTTAGCACTTTTAGTAAGATCACTTTTACGCTAAAACACTACCAATGAATGCAAAAGAGAATATTTGGTGGTTGTGGAAGTAGTAATTCACCGAATAGAGATTATCGTTAGATTCCGAGCATTATGCATTAACTACACTCTATTGCATCAGTACACCACCTAAATGGGCAGTTCTCTGCATGATTTCACAAGCACAGTAATGGGCATTAACACAAAATGTTGACAATTCAACTTGTACATTGGTTTTATCCACAGCCTCCCCCTTTTCAAATGAAAGTGTTAAGTAGAACACCGTAACATCAAATTTATGGGAATTACAAGGGAACATGTCTACTTTTGAGACCTAGTAAAATATGTTTCGTTATTTGCACTAAGGTGATACCAGCCTTCGAAATTTAAGACCAGATCTTCGCGAATTGTAAAATGTTCAATGCTATAACTTATACAGGGTATCGATATGAAAACGGAAACCGCTCATAGAATTTTCAGAACCTCTCATAACTGCATTGCTGCATACGCACACTTCATGCCTCACTCTTTGCAAAACACAGTCCCGCGGTAACATACGACTGCGTGCCGTGGAACCAGCGACATCGGATGCTATACAGGAACGGATGACGGCCCCGCTATGACGTACCAGGTCCACGGTGAAAAGAACCCTGTATAAAAGAGAACATTTATTGAATAGAGCGTTCTCCTTGGTGACTCCATAAGGCAGCTTGTAGACAGAAAGAACTGACGTACACCCTTATTTCATAGGTAACATTATTGCGTAAAAACCGGTAATTATGAAAAGTTGCATAGAATTTCATGAGGTCGAACGTCCAATGTCGGAATCCCTCCTAAAGGCATTGTACATAGCATCCGTAGTTTCAAGTAACATGAAATTACTGTGTGGTATGTCTGAAATATCTGATAACAAAGGCAAACTATACAGGCAGTGTACGTATAAACGTAACATTGAGACGCGTTCTTGAAAGCATTGTTGCCGTGGAAAAGCAGGAACTATTACGCACTCCTAGTGTGTTGTGTCTGTAGCCTTAGTTACTCAGCAAGCAAAGTGCATGCGCCTCATTATATTGTCATCTGTGGCCTGTCTGGCTGTAACATATTTTTCCACATTATCTCATAAAGGGCACGACTTTCGGGAAAAAGTTACTGTACATAAAATTTTTGCTTTGATTTTCTCTACAGCTTTTGTCTGAAACATTTCTCGTTCTAAGAAGAATTAAGCAAAATATTATCATACACGTACATAGGTCTTCATGTAAATTACCCGTTATTCTTGTTAGATTTCAATGAAACTTCAATTTTCTCGATAGATTTTCGAAAAATACTCAAATATCAATTTTCATGAAAATTCTTATTTTGGGAGCCGAGTTATTCCATGCAGATGGACGGACAGACAGACAGACATGACGAATCTAATAGTCGCTTTTCGCAGTTTTGCGAATGCGCCTCAGAAGAGTGTTCTAATATGTCCACCGTCTATATGAAGACATGTTTGAAGAAAGTAGACACTGTTTCCTTCATGTGCCCTTAGTATTTGTGTGTTGACAGTTCTGCGCCCTTTTTCATTTCATTACTGCAGACTTTTATAATTCACAAAGCAGACCTGCGACTTGACATAATCCCAGAAACTAAAACCAGCTGTGTTAATGTCCGACCATTCATTCACTGCGTAGTCTGTCTTGCGACAGGTCCGTAGCCTCGTCCAAAGCGAGTACTGCAGAGAATTTTTTTCAGCCAAATTCCATTATCTTCTCTTCCATTTAAGGTCATCCAGTAGCTGCTTACTTTGTCTGGTCATAATACCCATTCCACTGCGCCGACATACCAGTCCTCCGTGCTGGCAGTGTTTTGATCTAGACAGTGACCAACTGTTACTTGGTTCACCCTATTTTCCGCCAGTTCACCAGCCTGCCGCTTTAACTGATCTAGCATCTGCAAAACCCACCCTCATCTAGCGCCGAGGTTAAAGAAAGAGTAGAGCTATACCTCTACTCCCCCTCTGGGCCTTCGTGGCCTGGTTTAGGGAGAACTTTACCTTTACCTTACCTAGCATCTGCAAATATTCTCCATCCACTCTAGCGTCAGGAAACGCAAAAACCAATTATATTAGTGTTCAGTAAGCCATACTGTATATGAAATTTCTTTGCTGTAACTGTGAAGAATGCCGTCGTCGGGGCTGTGACGCCGTGTATTTTCAAAAACAAGTACCGATATTTAGGAGGAACCTGCTGTTCCTTCTATCTGAAGGATATAACAAGGTGCCACCAATGTATTTCGAGACGTCAGTAATTATCTAGCAATCCGCAAGGCGTTACATCCCAGAAAACAACGATTTTCACAAAACGTCTTGGTTCCTTTTCTATTGTATGTGAACGAGCGTGGATTCTCTTCAGATCAGTAGTCATGTTCCAAAAGCCGTATTTGAAACACATTTCTCAATCCTTATGATTCTCTCTCTTGCCACTTAGTGGTGTTTCTCTTCGCCACCAGAACTGCGTCAGCACAGCTAGAATGAAAATAGTGTTTTATCACTGAACACTTTTTTTTGAGAGATGAAACACTCCATACGGGAAAAAGAGTAACATTTATTACGTCTGACTGCTCCACAAACCGAACGAACGTTGTGAATCGTACAGGGGTATGGGATGGAATATTTAAATTTTAACGACAGCATCATTTTTATTGCTTTTATGTTTAATTTTGATTGTTCTGTTTTTGAAAGGGTTTTAATGAATTAACAATTATTACAGCTTGTCTGGAATTTAACTTTATTATAGCCATTACCGAAGTAATTACATGCATTCTCTTCCTCATTCATGTTCACAACACAAAACTAATAATTATATGACTTCCAAAACATGTGCCACATGATGGCGAAAGCTATAACATTTTCAATATATGTGTCGTTTAATTAATTTTCAAATACTTTGTTTTGACCTTTTTATAACTGTTAAAATCTGGAAAATGTATGAGTTATATCACTTAGATATGTGAGAATTTGTACTCTCCAACGCATCGTATTTAGAAGTATGTTATTGGCGGTGGCGTATAAGCATGCGGAATAGTAAAATATACCAACGTGATCGAAGATTTAAGTCTTCTAGGACAGCGGTCGCCAACCATTCGGACCTCACGGACCACTAAACTCACAATTTTGAATCCCGCGGACCACTAACATGAATTTTTTTAAAAAGGTACAAACATCTATAAAATAATGATCATAAAAGTTCCATTTTATTAATATGAAATTTGATTCAACGTAAGTAAGGCGAAAGATTGTCAGCGATCCTGTGTCGGTGACACGAAGACGAATCAGAATATAATAAACAGTATAATAAACATAAAAATTGCAAATAATGTCCCAAATTTCTCCACGGACCATCAAAATTTTCTCGCGGACCATCAGTGGTCCGCGGACCACCGGTTGGCGACCGCTGTTCTAGGATATTATGCTGTGTCGATAGGTAAGTAGTGAGGGCAGCAAGCTCCGTCGAAAAGTCTGTACCAATTTTCTAGTCGACACGGCGTATTGTACATCTTCAGCAATAGCGGTGCGAGGCTGTCAGTTTGCACGTACAGACTTCTTACCGGAATAACTGGAGTGGGCACATTTTTAGGAGACATGGTTTTACGTATGAGGGTAATATAAAAATGTATGTAAAAGAATTAGCGCGTGAGGAAATTTAGTGAATTAAACTTTCGTAGGATAGGATAAAGTGGCTAAAATTATGAAAACGTTAATGAAACTCGGTTTTTACGAAAGGTGAGGAAGTTATTAAAAAATCAACTTCTCAAGAAAGTCTCCACTCCATGGAATTGTTAATATACTGTGTAACGTAACAAAGATGAATACCATGCGAAAGTGTCCCTTTAACTCTCGTTTGATCTAATGAAGTAGCGAACCATACGAAATTTGACACGGATGGAGATTATAGTATGTTACTCATGGAATACTGTTTGAAAGTTAAGTTATAAACATGGCAACGATGCGAAACTTTTTAAGTGTATGTCGGACAGATATGAAATATATAGAATATATACATAAATAATAAAGTCTGGAAGAAATAAAACATAATACTGCAGTAATAATGCTTATAGACATGTAGAACTGTAAATCTGCGCAACAGTAGAGCGGGCTGTCACTTCTGCTCACGATCGCTTGTAGTTCTTTAATGTGACATGTGTTATCTGCCTTATCTGTTGTTGAATTTTGTAATCCCACACAATGAAATGGTTCCAAGTTTTCCTATTTCGCCAGTAATAACGAGTGGCAGTATTCAGACTCCATAAAATAAGCTATTATTTTGGGTCATTGTTACTGCCAACGCCTCTCAACTCGCGCCAGTTAAGATATTATGTATCTAAGACTCAGGAGTTTATGGCGGCCAGCACACGTGAGCGATCGTAAAGAGGTATAATTTCTGGCATGGAAAAGTGAAACAAGCATCCTTCAATTTTTTTTCTGCTTGTGCTTACTACTACTACTACTACTACTACTACTACTCACACTCTGTAATACTACCACTACTAGCTGCTACTACTGCCACTACACCACACTACTAACTCTGCCACTACCTAATACTACCACTACTATTCTCTGCTACTACATACTCGCCTCGATACTGCCACTACTGCTGCTACTACTGATCATGCTACCTGACTCCTTACTTTCGGCTACCTAGCCTCGTTACAGTTTGTATATTATTTATTCAGTTTTATTTACGTACATGTTTATGAAGTTATTTAAGTGAAATAAGAAACTTGAGAAGCCACTGTAATCTAAAGTTTGCAATACTGTCCCAAATTCGCATCAGTTTTGAAATACAAAGTTTCCGAATATGCACACATGAGTGTAACCGATAGATGTACGAATTCAAAATACATCTAGGCTGGCACCACGTACTTTAGTCGCCAATGGCTCTGCGTAGGATAGACTGATGGACTGATGGACATAGTGGGCTGAGACATAATACTAACCGAATATGCGAATATAAGGATAAAATGGGTGAAGTCAGTGTTAAGGCCTTACACAAGTGTGTGCTTCGATGAATTAAATCATTCTACTGGTACATTTGGGCGTGGTCGAGGGTTTGTACGTTGTAATTCCGTACCTCCGTACCCGATTTGTCAAGTCTTCTTTCTGAAATACAGTGAGACAAGCACGAAAAACATTAACACTGGCAGCACTGACATGATTTTGAACTGTTATATTTCATGTTACTTAGTCAAAGGCAAAGATCCTACTGTGGTTATTAAGTACTAAACTCCGAAGAATTTTGAAGCAGTTTGTACTCTATTTATAATTAATACATTACTGGATGGAGTGAGGAAACTCAAATTACTGCAGTGGGAATGTTTAGTCTCGTGAGACGTCAGTACCCGCCACCAGCAGAATAAGATGTAGAAGTTACAACCACGACACTGAATCTTACAGAGCCATGTATGAAGTTACTCGCGGTTTTTAGAATGTTTCTTTCACGTGACGCTTTGAGATAATGGAGTTTCGTACTTTGAAAATATGAAAATAGCTGTCAAAAGTTCCGTACAGTCATATTTTCCTACGCTGTTTGGAGTTGCACCAAGTACTACCACGGGCACGCTAATTTAAAGTACACGCTGTACTATTCCTCACTGACAGAAAAGCTTCACGTTGATCGTAGGACACTTGATAGGACAAGACAGGTTTCCTATCTTAGTAACATTCTTCTCTGCTTTTCATGATTAGGATTATAGCATCCTTTTCATACTTTCTTATTTATTTATGGGGCCCGGATTGCTAAATGGATCTAGTGACAAGGCTGTGGGCTGGTCAATCTAAGGAATCGTGTCACAAATTACACACCAAAGAAATGCACTATATTTTCACTTTTTATTCTTTAGCCCCTACATATAGTGCATTTCGTTGGTGTGTAATTTGTGATTTGTTAAAATGGGCACGGTGAAGATAATATAAAAATCCAAGGAATCGTGGTTTGATTGCCGGCAGGGTCAACGGATTAGATTTCCCCTTCTCCTAAGCACCAGTCACTACAGCAATATTTATTAATATACTGATCTGTGCATCTGTCGGATTGTTACTATATAGTTGTACTAAAAGCGGTTTGTATTAGACTTAAGATGGTCCAGTAAAGACCTACATGGATGCATAATAACGCTACTACGTAATTCATTAATATGTTTATACAGACTGAGGTCTTTGGACACTTGTTCATTGATCAATACATTAACAAACTTACACACTTAATAAAACACATACAGAAGTATGAAACTCATATAAAACTCCTACATGTTTCGGCACCGAGTAGCCGTTATCAGGGAAGATGGCACCTCGGTGCCGAAACATGTAGGAGTTTTATATGAGTTTTATACTTCTGAATGTATTTTATTAAGTGCTTAAATTTGTTAATGTACTGATTATAAGAACATGCACGGTATGAATAATATAAACAAATAAAAATTTTGTCACTGAGTTTAGACCACTTACTTAAACTGTGCAAACATTTTAGTGTACATAGCTTACTTTTCTTGGAATCATTTTTTGAATTGTAATTATTATTTATTATAATTATGTGTGAGATTTATACAGAGTGTTGCTTCAGTGTAGTGAAGTTAGCTATCACTAAGTCATTCAACCAATCAGTATTTTCTCTTAGGCATAATAATGTGATAATGTGTTTCAAAAGGAGGAGTTAAGTCTGCTATCGTCTGACTTATGTTTCTCTTCAGAATCAATTCTGAAGCAGTGAATTCCCTGACAATTCAAAAATGCGTCTGACTAACATTAAGTTCGAATCTCGATCGGAACACCGACTGATCTGACAGAAGATTTTCATTCGTTAACGCCCTTCCCCCCCCCCCCCCCCCCCCCCCCGCTTCCAGACAAATGCCATATACGCCCATTTCACAGTTCACATTATGTAGCTGTGCGTTACGGACCCCATCTTTAAAAAACTACAAAGTGACAAAATAAATGAACTTAGTAGACCTTCTAGAGTGCGAGGTATGAATATCGCAATGTTTCTGCCTACAGAGCATAACGCGGATATAAGCTACGTCATTAGCCCGAGACTCATTCCAAATCGCCGTCCCTGTGTCGTAACTGCGGAGCGCCTTAGACCGCTCTTTCATTATAATGGTCAAAGTATTTCCTGTATGTCGCTCTTCCACTGACTGGGCACCCCTCGTAATATCTTTATGACACGTTGCTGTGGGGTACTTGTTCTGCCGGTATTAGTATGTAGGCTGAGTGCAGACCAAATGATTACAGCAACTTATGAAAACTATACAATGGAAGCACCTTGTCTTTACGGTCCCATGCCTTATACAATATGAAATTCCTTTATAAGTTTCCCACATTCGATGGATCTTACATATGACGAAAGAAACATTCTCGTCTGTCGATAAACAGAAGAGGCCAGTGTATAAAATAATATAAATTTTCAGGGTTTTAGGTGGGGATTGTTCATATTCGTTTTTGGCTATACACCATATAGTGCTGTAGGTATAAGGCGACGTTTCGGAGGAACATATTCTCTCCATCTTAAAGTTCGAAATAATTGGTTGTAAGTCGGCGCTGAAGTGCATATGGTGAGGATGTGGTTACCTCTTGGACTCAATTACTTCAACCCTATTGATAGAGGCAGCATGTTTCTTCGAAACGTCCGTGTCAACGTACAAAGCTATGCACTGTAAACATCCAGAAGACTACAGCCTGATTTCTTATATATCCTCGTGCTAGCTGAATTGATTGCGGAGCTTGAAGCTGAGGACAAACCGGGGCCCTATCCAGTAAACTACTTCCGGCGTATAGGCTGTTCCTGCATTATGTCATTCCACCGCTGTCAAGAATTTGGCCATGACTTAAGGCCTCTTGCGCTGAGACTATTATGCAGGGACGAACTGAGCTTTCAGATTTACAAAAACTTAACTGATTCCGTCATTTAAACAAGTGTCAGCAGAAGAGTTTGAAACTTTCTGCACTGTGACATTATCTTTTGAAGCGAGCACACTCTTTTGTATATTTTGAAAGTTTGGTGTTTTTGTGACTACAACAACGTCAATAGCCTCTTCCTTTTTATGATACTTGCTGAAAATGGCATAAGTCTCATCATTTTAAAATATTCAAATTTACTGACTCCTTGTGAATTTTCCTGTTAGCAGATCAGGCCATTTCCCTATTGATTTAAAAGGTGGAATTTTCTATATTTCCTCATAAAAGAAGAACAAAGCAAAGTTTTGACAACAAATATGTCCAAAAAATCGCAAAAAAGACTTGTTATTTAATCCCCGGCGGAATGAATTTCATTTTTAACGTGTATTTTATATTTTGCTGGTACTTTGCGAAGAACTTTGTAACTGAAACAAAGTTTGTATTTTGTATTTTTGTATTTCTCTCTCTTTTTTTCCTTCATATTACCTTCAAACATGTTCTGTCCCCGTGGGGTGTATGCTGACTGTATAACAGAGATGAGGGACGTGCAGGCTTTCGCTTGTTTTATGGCTTACATGACTGCAGCGGCCTCATTACGGAAATATTAACCTGCTAGTCAGTGTGTCTGTCTCTCTGTTGGACTGTGTAGTTAGGTCTGTCTGCAGGGTGTACAAGATACCCTTCATAGTACCAAGTGCATTCAAAGAGTGTATGAAAAAGGCTGAAACACCAGCGGGTGTAGTAACCTTTCTCTTTCGAAAATCTCAACATACAGTACACGGCCCTATTTTTAGGCCGTGTAAATGATAGCATGGAAAAGTCAAGGGAATATGGAAATACACTAAAAAAAACACACACACATATATATATATATATATATATATATATATATATATATATATCTGACCACTCTTCACCTAGTGCCGG
Organism: Reticulitermes speratus; assembly: GCA_021186555.1. Taxonomy (NCBI): domain Eukaryota; kingdom Metazoa; phylum Arthropoda; class Insecta; order Blattodea; family Rhinotermitidae; genus Reticulitermes; species Reticulitermes speratus. The sequence continues at coordinate 41,490,047 of JAJKFL010000003.1, read as the reverse complement.
CGACTCCGAATTTTGCGTTCACTCTCCGATCAGATTTCAGAGATTTTGGGTCTGTTAGAACGGAGCAATATTAGCACAGAATGTTCCAAGATACAGTGGTCAGACTGGCGGATCATGCTCTACAGGTCGCTTGGAACAAAACTGTTACTAAATTATAGATTGTTCCGACACCATTATCGAATCGTTATCTTTGTATAGCACTGAATAAAAATGTCCCTTCAGCTCACTTTTATTATCGTCACTTTAAAAGTTTATAAGTACTGTAAGTGTCGCAGTTATGCCCACACATTGGCGAAATACCCAACATTAGACTCTCTGCATGCTACCAGTCATTGTATTATTGAATATTGCCACTTCATGCATTACAATTCCTTTCTGATACCAAGTATGGCTTCATTTATGGCCTCTAGTAAATGATGTCTTGCTTCTGGTTTACCACAATGGTACAATCTCGACCACGTGCAGCCCCACAGAAATAAACGTAATGGGCTCAAGTTAGGTGGCCGAGAGGACCGAGCCATCGGTCTACCTGTTCTTATCTATCTTCCTTCATAGTTTTCGCTCAATAATGCCTTCACGTCTCTGCCGAAATGTAAAGGCATTCCTTCGTGTTTTAGCCACACCTCTTCCTCGTGTGCAAACGGCACATCTAAATACAGCGGTAATTCACTCTCTATAAAAGTCCTGTAATATGGAGCTGTTAATTGTCTCTCAATAGCCTGTGGTCTAGTGTGGTTAGTACCTAATATTCCACATCACACGTTAACTGCAGTTCGGTGCTGAATGTGGCACTGTGCAAACTCTGGTGAATTTTCCTTTGCCCAAGAGTGCTAATGCTTCGTATTAGTAATATGATTCCGGTTAAATTAAAATTATTTCGTTAACAGAAGGTCTGTCAAAATTTGTAGGCATTGCAGTCATTCACAGACCGTACATGTTTGACTTGATCTGCCGGTAAGAGGTGTTGTACTGTTTGAAGATGATACAGATAGAAACCATCACGGTGCGGAATTCTCCATACCTGTGTCTGTGCTACGCCAGTCATCTTGGAAATTCTGCATATCCATGTACTTGGACTCAGCTGCACTGCCACTAGAACGTCGCTTTCCCCACGCCATTGTGTCTAGGTTCTGCAGTAGCTCTTAGAAAAAAACCAGACTCCCTCATAGTTTTTATATACGGTCTGAAATGTTCAGTAATATTGAATTCTGCAAAGTGGTTATGGTTTCTGGTTTTCAACAACAGAGGCCCTAAATTTCCATTCAAAATTGTATACGAAATGCATGTGAGCAGATTCTTCATCTGTAAACATTTGACCGCCTGACTGTAGTGCAGCTACAGCTACAGCCACTAGCCAAGACAATGTACAATCAGGAACTCGATCGAATTTTAGCCGTGGTACTTTGCTTCAGTAGCGCCTACCTCGATAACGGTATCGAAATGAACTATAGTTTACGATACAATATTTGCTCTAGAATAACGTGTTGAACACGCTCCTGAAGTTTGACAACTACTTTGCGGAATATTGTCTGTGCAAAGAGTATCGGAAGATACATAGTTTCTTCTTCACTGTAACCAATACGGTTCTGTACGATCTGTTGGCAATATTAGATTATTTCCTGGCATAATTAAATTATGATTACAGTCACTTCAGCGCAGTGTACTGCTTGCGGGTGTTGCGAATTCAGCAGCAATTTAAAAGGGTCTTTTATGTTGTGCGTCGTAATTACATGCAGTAGAATACTTAACAGCAGACTTCATTGTAATTTGTTTTCTTCCTCTGTCGTCGATGGAATCTCCTGTTGAGTGTCCGTACTAAAAACCGTATGCAAGAAGGAACATTTGACACTTCCATTTTACTCGAGAATTATCCCCTTAGACCTATTAGTTCACTCTTTCAAGTCGGAATCTGATTGGAGTGTTGAGAGATAGGTGATGTTGGTACACTGTATTAATTGTGGTCATACTTTCTGTTGTGTGCAGAAACCAGTTGTATGTGACGAATTTCACGTTCTGTTTAAGAATCAGCATTACAGCCTTCTTTACAATGTTTTGATTTAGACTTCCTTAGCGATGATTCCTTGCTTTATTTTTAGACAGATTTGGACAGTCTTCATCACAGGTCGTCACTACTGCTGCTCTTTCTCATATTGCTGATTGGAATTGATTGAATTATCGTTATTTTGCCAAACCTCACAGTATATTCATTTCCGTTGTTGCCAAATTTGTCTTCCTTATTTTCTTCCTTCCTTCCTTTTTTCTTCCTTCCTTCCTTTTTTCTTCTTCCTCCCTTCCTGTCTTTCTCCCTTCATGTCTTTCTCCCTTCTTTCCTCTCTTCCTCCTTCCCTCCCTTTCTTCCTCCCTTTCTTCCTCCCTCCTTTCTTCCTTCCTCTCTTTCTCCCTTCCTTCCTCCCTTCCTTCCTCTCATCCTCACTACCTTTCTTCCTTCTTCTCTTTCTCCCTTCCTTCCTCCCTTCCTTCCTCTCATCCTCACTACCTTTCTTCCTTCCCCTCTTTCTCCCGCCCCCACTCTGTAACATCCAAATAACAGTACGGTATGCTTCACAACCTAACAACATTATAGCTACTTCATTTTACTCTGATAAGTACGTTTAGGTGTCAGTTGTAGAGGACACTGACCATGGTACGTGACACAATATTACCAAGTTTCTATACAATGCCTATCTCCTTTATTTAAAAATAAAGATGACGTTTCGGAAATCGGATCTCTTCCAGTCCTCAAATGAAACGTTGGGCGAAAATAGGTACCCACTGTGCAGTGGCCGGTAGATAGAGTTGGTCTTAATCCCTAGTCAACCCTGTCAGTTTAGCTACCTTTATATACGTACCTGTGATCATGTATTGTCCGAAAGACGTAAAGTACAACAGACGAAGTCAGAACTAATCCACCACGAAACACCAACACTCCAGCTCACAAGCATTGATTCAGACGGACGGTGGCCTGTTTTAACGTGATATAAATTACTCGCTTGTCGCTAGAGCTCTCTATAGAGGAAATCTGGATCCAGAAGAGAAAGTAGTAAAGATGAAGTCGAAGAACCTACAATATCCTGCAGAAACCCATATTGCTTTGTAGCCTGCTTGCTGTTCTGGGGAATGGGCGAAATTTGCAAATTAGGTTACTTGACTGATCTTGTCAAATACGCTGTATGCGCCGATTGCTTTTATTTCCGATACCTGTTCTTAGATTCAATTTGCAAAATCCTGACTTTATTCCAATCTATCCGGTGAACTTCTTTGGAAGCAGTGAGGCCACTTAAAGATTTCTAGACGGCCTTCTTCCTCATTGTGCCTATTTTTCAGGAGCCGCCTTACTAGTGGTCTCTCTTTAAACGAACCACCACCCAGAAAAGAGACGGTCAAACATAAGGGTGTTTCGTAAGGTATATGAAACCCCAGTCTTAATGTAACTCCTCAGGTCATGGATATGACACCCTACTTTGCACGAGTTATCATTGGATTCAACAGTGTTATAAAGAGTCTTTCTGAATTTTTTAAGCTATTTATCAATCCAGTTAGCAGCAATGTGATACTTAGACGTTTACAGGCGCACAGAAGGAAGGTAAATATTGTAGATATTGATTTATGTAGATATTGATTTATGTAGGTATTGATTTATGTAGATAATTATTAATGTATTCACTTACAAATTACAGACATGATAACGTAACAAGAACTAATGGGTTGTCACTGATATAAAAATTCTGCTGAGATAAAATAGTAGCTTACTGTCCTTAAGTAACAATGGTAGGCCTAAGTATCTATTTGTAACGCAGAAGCCAAAGATTTATTACCTTTTCGAAAACATTTCGCTAATTGTTCCTATAAACATCCACAAGACGAAGTCGCGTTGCAGAATACTATCTAAAATCCTGATTTATATGTAGGGAAACCTCTGTTGTCATTACGTTACAGTACATACTTTTGAAACATATTATATTTAAGAAGTTTTTGTATTAATACTTGAAAGAGAAATAAGCGGACGTCCTTTGTAAACATTATTTATTCCGTGACAGGGAAAGGAGAAATGGTTTCCATCTTTCTACATCTGTACCTCGATAATAAAAACACAGAAGCCTTGGCTGTTCAATGGGCTCTTCCTTCATACATACGAGAAAGTCTTACGAAATGTTTCAGAAAATGTTCCTAAAATCAGAGGCTTTGTAGTGAAATATACAAGATATTTTACCTGTTCAGTAAAAGGATTTTGCTGAAGTAAGTTTCGTGCAAACTTGATGGATAACTTATGGAATAAAACATTCTACAGACAGGTGTAAAACAAACTTTTATAATTTCATGTTAAGTACATACGTAATTAATCTATTTATATATTTATATGTCTGCCAACATCAGTTTTTTTCTCATCTCTTCGCGTATGTCACGTCTGCGTGTCTGTAAGCCAAAGGGGAATAGCAACGTCGGAGATACTTGCGTTCACATATACGTACAGTACGCATATAGGCCTATACATTGCTGTGATAAGTTACATGGTATAGCTTGGAGCAAGTGATAGAATGAAAAAATACTTGCTGTATAAGATTTGCTGGTGGATTAACAAAGCTATAAAGAGCTAAAGCTCCATGTAGTACCAAATGATCGGATGGTTAGTGAATGTTGAATCAGAAAGAAAGCGGAAGGATGCAGGTAAGGGGTGCTGTCCAATAATTTGCCTGGACTGACTGAGGACAACTACAAAATACAAATAATTTTTAAGATCGTAAGATCATTTACGCCTAGTTATAAAATTTCAGTAGTTTTAATATTACTCATAAAATGGCGAAACTTTCAGTGTTAACTGAAATTAAATTTGGAAATACCTGTCGGCATTTCACTCAAGAACAAGTGCCAAAGTCATCTTTTCAGTCGATATGATCATTGCGTACCAGTCACTAAAGCCTCCTGCAGTGCAGCTAACACTTCTGCGTGGTGTCTGTATAAATTCAAACCGCGAACAGGAGAAATGTTGGTTTTCAGTATCCTGTAAATTACAGGAGTTAGTAGTACATTTGTCGGCACGGTCGAGTGGCATTACGTCACGCATCTTGACCGCGACAGAGGTGCCGGGGGGGGGGGGGGGGGGATGGCTCCGAAATTGCGTGGGTCGACGCTTTCAGCCTTTCTGTCTCCTGGCCTCCACCGATATGCGTGTCTCTCTGCCATTGCTTCTCTGTATTTTGCCATTCGCAAATTATTTTATGCAAAATCGAACCATAACCTTTTTTGTTAACTTTCAGTATGTAGATAGTAAACACTCGAGTCTCCACTTGATTCCAATGCACATAAATTTATTGATGCATTGGGAACACGGCCATGCCTGCATAAATTATCTTGATGTGATGTAACTTAAGGTGTTTAAAGTTTTTGCAACTATGAACAACATGGTGTTTACTTTTCCACATGCCACGGATGACACAGACGAGCAGAGAAATCATGGAACTGTGTGTCTGACAACCTGTAAGTAACGTAAGTACAGAAGGCTATATTTTATTTGGTATTTATTTGACGATATTTTTATCTGCTCAGATTATATTCCGCCGTGGGTGCTGGGATGGTTCGTGAAAAGTAAACTGAGAGGGCAGTGAAAGGGAATAATCTGGCTTAACTCAAGGTGCTATTTCATCACTTGCCTCGAGGGAGTGTGTAAAAACACGAAAAGCCTGAGTCAGGACAACCGCTCTTCGAATCGAGATCAGAACCCAGGGTTTCCCTAATACAAAGCAAGAATGTTTTCCACTGCACCAAGTGTAACGTTCGTTGCATTGATATAGAGTAGATAAAGGATGAATTGGTAATTTTTCGCATGAATATCACGTAACTTTGGAACTTACGTCCTTGTTGCTTTGTGTCGTGTATTTTCTTTTGAAGAGATAGCCTCGTCTCCCGTGAGACGGAAAAGTGTCTCGGCTGTTCTTAATGAGTGCAATTTCTCCTCTACCCCAAACCCTTTAAATTTTCTCTCTTTTTCCTTTGTCCTTTTCCCTTAACCAGTCACCCCCCACCCCCGCCTTCGGAGTTAAGTACACGCTATTCCGCGCCCATCAAATATCCTCCCTCTTCGTGTCCCCGTAACCCAGAGCTAGCATTCACCAAACAGTCTCCGTCTATGTACGTACAATATAAACAGTTTCAGCATGTTTCTCAGTTAACTGGCGGACAAAATTTGATTTCAACAGCCGTGAAAGTCCAATTTGAAATCCGTACACGTTAATGTATTTGTGATTTTTCAGGCCTCCGTCGCTGTGTAGTTGAGGCCTTCACTGTTCTGGTATGTTACGTGTCGTAGGTTCGTAATTCGTTGGCCGATTATTTATTTATTTTTAGGACTTAATTTTTGAGAAGTGGGATTTTTAGACCAGAGCTGGCCAACCTGCGACCCTCGAGGAAAGTATTTGCGGCCCTCGGTCTCCTGAATAGTGTCAGTAATACAGTTTAACGAACATAATATAATAGGCCTGCAGAACATAATATAGTAACTTTATTAGCAGAGAAAATGTTTAGAAACTGCAACTTAACACCTTTAAGACAGCACACAGTACACCAATATTTCTTTGTGTTTTGCCAGTTCAATAAGGCCTGCTACCTTGTCATTCAACCGTACTTTTAGCGTAACTTATTGCTTGTCAATAGCGGTCTTCTAGTTAATTCAGCCCCCCTCCCCCGCCTCCGATTCATGTATACACACGTGGGACCCTCAGGCGAGTCCTTAACGAACCTTGTGGCCTCCTGTGTGTTGAAGTTGGCCAGCCCTGTTTTAGACAATACGTAAAATTAATCGAAGTCATATTGGCAGAACCGAAACTGTCGACACTGCTAATACCAAAGGTTGTCATTGTTCACGATCTTGAGCAAGTTGCATGCAACTTTCATCCTCAAAAGTTGTAACTCTAATATCCACCTTAATGTTATTCTTCCATCTCCTTTTACTACATCGGAATATTCTTTTTAAGAATATCACATGCAAAAGTCTGTATTTATTCCTTTTCTTCTCCATTCAGCCACATTCCCAGCCCGTAGCAGACTAATAAATTTCACTATTGTAACAACACTAGGTGACATGTAAATCACACTGCTCTTCCTTATGTAATATCCAACGCAACGCACGTACCATTTTTATCAATGCTGTATATCCTCCTGGGTACTTCTGTTTAAACACTGCACACTTTCACTGCAGTTGCATTTACGTGGTACAAATAAGTACGCCGTCTCGGTAAATGCCTGTTTACAGCACACACGTTTCCTGACACGGTTTGGCTGTACATATTAATAGTTTCTTCAATATTGTCGTAACCATTCAACCCTAATTCCGTAAGTACAAGTCCTCAAACTTTGAGAACTGTAAAGGTACAGTTCACCCTAGAACAGGCCATGAAGTCCCAGAGGGGGAGTAGAGGTACAGCTCTACTCTTTCTTTAGCCTCGGCGCTAGATGGGGGTGGGTGGTCAACGCCACGCCCCGGCCGCTTTACCCCGGGAATGACCTGGTACCCATTGTACAGGAGGCTGGGTAGGCCCCAGGGCCGGTCTGGACGGGTGCTGAAAATCCCGCCCCCACCGGATTCGATCCCCGAACCGTCCAGCTCGTAGCGAGTGGCTATAGCGACTGAGCTATCCCGGCCCACCTTTCAGAACTGTATATGCCGATTTATACTTCATCCTTATCTGAGAGAATTATCTTGTGTCATAGGCCTATATCTGTCTATCAAAGCGGAAACGAGCGTCAGGATTTGTGTTGGATGACCGTTGCGAAATCGTTCCCATGGCGACCTTCCTTTCCATCAGTTCGCTACTTCCTCTCTAGTCCCTCCTCTTGCCATTTATTACGCTTTCTGTTTCTCTCAAGGTCTCTCCGGTCTCTGTCACATCAATAAGAAAGCCATATCATCGTACTATCTTCACCCCTATAATCTCGATCTTCCTTTGACCTACAGTGACCTTTGTGAATTTCTCTTTCTCTTCCCTTCTGTCTGTGATGGAAGGTTTTCCGTCACGATCTCAAGTTTCAACGTGCGCAGCGCATTCCCAACTCATCCCCGTAGCTTCTTATATGACCAGCTACAGAAGTAGCTACCCCCCCCCCCCCCCCAGGCCGCTGCATTGAAGAAGCCTTCTTCCCTTACGTGAGCAACAAAAGCATATCTTTATTGAGATGTAGGACTGGCTCCTCTTCTTCTGAATCTATACCTGTTGGGCTTCACACTCTAATGGCATGTCTTGAAAGTGTTATGAACACCTGGCGGACTGCAGTTCGTAGCTATAAAGAGACGCTTTTGTTTTTAAGGTCATGGAGCCAACGGTTGGAGACAGGACTGCCTCTGGTATTGTTGAAGGGGCTTAAGACAAACTGCTGAGAGGAATGTTTGAATGTAACACAGGAGGAGTAGCAGGAGGATGGGAGGACGGTGTATAATGTGGATCTTCAGGATATTTGTTCCACCAAACGTTATTATGAAAGCAAGCATGATAAAATGGGCGTGATAGGCATGAGGAGACATGAAATACACACAACCTTTTGGGATGCCCAAGCAAAGCGGGGAGGATAATATTAAAATTGACCTTAAAAGTAAGCGATGTGGACTCTAAATCTGGCCCAGAGAGGCTTCATAGGCTGGCTTTTCTAAACGGTATCCACGCGTACCATAAAAGACGGAGATTTTTTCGATCAGCTGAACGACTACTAGCTTCTAGGGAAGGACCCTGCCTTAGGGAGTCCATGCGATGCTTAGAAATAAAATACTGATTTGAATGCGCAGAAGTAATAGGAATAACGTCGGGATAGACACAATAATATAATGTGTTGTTCAGAGATGTTACAGTGATCAACTCCAGAGGTATATAGTGAGGGAAACGTGCAGAAGGAATGGGAGACATGTGAAATGCATACAAAATTTCAGTCGGAAAAACTTAAATAGCAGATATCTGGGAAGATATGATTGTGGATCCCGAAGTGAATATTTGTGTAAATGTGGTCCACATTCATCTTCAATGGGATATGGCCCAGTGGTGGGTTCTTGTGAACGTAGAAATTAGCCTTCGGTTACCAGAAAAGGCGTAGACCAGATGAGCTGCTGTTTTTTATAGCTCGACAGCCCCTAGGGGGCCTAGGCCTCCTCATTGTTCGAGGTTTCGCGATCACATACTTTAGACACACCACACTCGGTAGGACTCCTATGGACGAGTTACGAGCCCGTCGCAGAGACCTCTACCTGACAACACACAACACTCACAAGAGACAGACATCCATGCCCCCGGCGGGATTCGAACCCACAATCCCAGCAAGCGAGCGGCCGTAGAACCACGCCTTAGACCGCGCGGCCACTGGGATCGGCGATGAGCTGCTGTTAGCTGGTCAAAAAGAACCTTGTCCCTTTGAATTACTTCACTAGACCGATAGTGATCACTATGTAACCTGTAAAATCTTCGTGTACTGACTGCCACGTCAGATGGTTCAAGTAAACCCACGTTTCAGAGACCGACTCCGTCTCCAACATCAGGGTTCTGATATTAGTAAAGTTAGTTGTTGTGAACCACCTGACGCAACTATCAGCCCAAGAAGATTTGCTGAATTTAGTCGCTGTGAAAGCTTAAAGACATTTACGAGTCTTGCTTTCATTAAGATCTTAATTCTGCTGAGGCGGAAGGCGTGAAGTTGCTAATAAAAGACATGATCCGTTATAATGAGATGTTATGTGCGACATTATCTGTTCCTACATTACACAGTATGTGTGGTACTAAACGTGATATCAGATAGCGGATACGTAAAGCGACATTAGTGTCTGTTATTTTAAGCGATAATACTAGCAAATGTGTAATATTCCCCGTGATATTAAGTAACTATCAAAGTCCATGGAAGAGCCTCCTTCTTAAAAACCGAATAGTTCCTAAACTAGTCAAAAATTACCAACATTTTATGGAACACATGTCTTCATTACCATGTTCACGAGAGCCCACCACATGTCGCTATTCTGAGGCAGATAAATCCAATCCACGCCATCCCACCATGGGATCCATTTCAATATTATCCTCCCATTTGCGACTAGTTGTTTCAAGTGATTCTTTCCTTCATGTGTCCCCGCCATAACCCTATATGCATTTCTCCTCTCCCCTCATACGTACCACATGCACCACACTTTTCATTCCTCTTGACTGATCACCCAGGTAATGATTGGTGAGGAGTACAAATCATGAAGCTCCTAACTGTGCATTCTCCTTTAGCCCACTGTTAATTTTTCCCTCCTAGGCCAAATGTCCTCTTCAGCACCCTGTTCCCGGACTTCCCAAGCATATATTCTTCCCTCATTGTGAAAGACCCAAGTTTCACACCCGTATTAGTACAGGCAATATTGTACTCCTCTATACTTTGATCTTTATATTTTAGAAAAGCAAATTCGGGACCGAATTGTAGCAGGCATTCCGTGAGTGCAGACTGCTCTTAAATTCTTCATGAATACAATTTTGATTTCTTGGACTTGTTCCCAAATATCTGAAATTTGTCACGCTTTTAAAGGATTTGTTATCTATTTTATTGTACGTAGTAATTTTGCCCTGTATCCTCTTCACAAGACATTAACCTACAGCCAGGTTTCTCAGTAGTTACTTCTAGACTAATGTCCTTGCTAACCACTATTGAAGATACTGCGATTCCATACGACATTAGATATCCAATATTGCACTGATATTTCATGTCTGATAATTGCATTTGATGTGAGATGTCTGATGTTGCATACGATGTTAGACATGCCGTGGGTATCCCAATGTAATACCTCCCTAGGGTGGGTTACCAATATGTAGCTCAATTTTCTTAAAGGAGGTGCTATAGGTAGTGTTCTAGAGGACACTCACTGCATCCGCTCTACTATGATAGCTGTCACCAACCGATTTACATTGCACAAGCAGAAATCGGTAACTGCTCCCTTATATTTTACTCTAGTTTATCCCGCGTGTAAAGTCGTTTACTAGCGGTAGTCGAGAGTCGGCCTGCACTTTGCTCTTGGTCATACGACCCCCCCCCCCCCCGTTTCTGGAGTAAGGGATTTACACACGTGCAGGAAGTGGTACAGTTACTTTAAATTTTGAAGTAAAATAATCTGTAATATTTACAAAAGAAATTTACAAATATTAATTTACAAATTTACAAATTAAAATTGTCACGTCGAAGTTAAGTTAACTGCTCACCCTTTTTCCTTGAAAGAATTGTTCTACCGCGTTACTAAATACATTTAGAATTTCAAATTAGGTCGCCAAATCCAAAATCATTAGACGCTAATACTAATTCATTACATCAATTTCCACCACACATGATTATTTCAGTTTTCACAGTGGTCATTTACAGATTATTTTCCGTTTCGTAAGCAGTGTTCTTCCTTTAAGTTATCGAGTGTAAAAATATGTTTACTAACATTATGTGCATGTTTTGCTATGGGGTATGGAAGTTTCGACATCAAAACTTGCAAGTCGTGTAAAGCACTGTACTTCAGCCTCCCGTCGAATAGGAATGCGGTATTTGAAAGTTCATGTTATGGGCCTACGCTAGGATCTCATTCAAAAGTTTCGACAAAAAGTTTTACTAACAACTTAAGTTTTATAACAGTAGTTCAATAGTGTGATGAACAATTCAGAATCCTAGGTGATTTTCTTTTCCTTCTTTCCTGCTATTATACGCCCCCAAAAATAGTAAATTCGTACGTGGATGGATGCACGCAGTTGAAACCACTGTCGATATATGGGCGATATAAGATTTATAACTACTGTAGTTTGTTCTTGAGATGCTGGATCGTATATCACATACCCACTGGCCACGTTACGCTTCAGTTCGAAATGTTCACCATCCTTCTTTTCACTCCCCCTCCACCATTCACAATTCCTATCACTGCTCACATCCTAACCATCCCCAAACAGAAGTTTATCCTTCTCGATGAAGTCAAGAAAACCGTTTAAAAGTTGTCTTTCTTCACCAGAACTCCCATAAAATATCAGGCAAAGGAAACGGTCAGTATAAAGCTTTCTTGATACTGCCTTACTATATATATTGCTATTCAAGGCAAAATAACTATTTTCTCTTAACAAATATATATGCTTTTCTTTTTAAGCATATACACTGCTAAAAATAGTCGCTTTTCTTGAATACACACATGTTGCCACGTCATCATTCACTTTTCCTGTGTGGAGTTCACTGGTCGCTCACTTTCTAATCTACCATCTCACTGGTTTCTGGTTCACTGACCCATTATGAAGAGCTTTCTGCGCTCACTTGCCTGTGTAAACCGACTCTCACAAACTAAAAGTAGAACACCAAAAATAAGTCGCAGAGTATAGTTTTTGAAGAAGCTTTATGTTGAAAACGAGTAGTGAGCACTAAAAGTGCATATCATATTTCAGTTTCAAAACAGAACCGACAAGACAAAAGGCTGTTTTAACTGCAGTAACAGAAACTGACTGGTTGCGTGCTGCTGCTACTGCCAGTTAAAGGGAACTGTTCTAAATAACTTCGCCGGACTTTGTTTGTCTGTCTGTTCGTCCAACTTTGTTTTGGTGCAAAGACAGAATATTTGATTTTACGCATCAGACTTTCGTTTTTGAACGGCTTTCGTCAAATTTTACAAAAAGGAATGGGCCTGAAACTTATTTCATTCTCGCTGCAGGTTTTTCCTTTTAATGATTCAAAACGTACCATGTTTTTTGATGCCAGGAGTTTCTTGTTGGCTGCCAGCCACTGCAGGTTGCGTGGAAGTTTTATTAATGTCTGCTACCCCGTAAACAGGAAATTGTATCTAAGAGCACAGTGGGAATTATCGCATCAGACGATGGTAGAATATGGAAACTTGATTACTCTGAAACTGTTCTCACTTTTTTGTTAGATTTTAATTAATATTTGATTTAGTTGTGATCCATCACGTATGATATCACAAATTTTACCAACACATGCACTTTATTCTATTAAAAATTAATAGTTCGTTAAAATGCCCTACATATGTTTCGGTCGGTTAACCGGCCATCATCAGGGGCGACTAAAGTTACTTAGTATATACACATCCAAAGGTGTAGATTAAAAACAGTCCAGTGAGGGTATTATAAAAACTGCATAATAAAGTATTAAGTACAGGCTCCACAATTTACCACTTTCAAAACTACAAAAAGAACAGGAACTGAATAATATATTCTACATAGCAAGACAGAATGGATACCCCTTCACACTTATTAGCAAGTTGAACAAGAATATGCTTAACAGAAATAATATTACGATAGACAAACATATACAAGAGGGGAAAAAAACATGGGTGGTCTTCGAATACCACAATCCGATAATAAGGAAGGTAACCAATATTTTCAGAAACAGTAGCCTCAAGATAGCATACCGGACAAGCAATACAACTCATAATATACTAAAACAAAACCGGGACACCAATGACATATATGCCAACAGCGGGATTTACAGTCTACAGTGTAGAACCTGCTAAAGACATTATATAGGGCAAACCGGACGCAGCTTGAAGGCTCGTTTTTTAGAGCATCATAGATACATCCGATCTAACGAGCCAAAATCGGCATACGCCCAACACATTCTAGAACAGGGACATGAATATGGACCACTTCATGACACCATGTCATTGGTAAAGACTTGCAAGAAGGGTAGGTGCATGAACATCCTTGAACAACTCTTTATACAAACATATCGAAAATTAGAGATATTGATTGAAGAGCAGCATCCGATAGAAGAAAATCCACTATTCAACGTTGTTATTCCCCCACCCCCTCCACAACACAGGTATAAAGACACGATACGTACGCAACACGCGGACCAGTAGGCAGACTGACCTCACCCACTAGAAGACGACAACACAACCAACATATAAAGGTATGTCACGCAATATTTACAATGCATTCCATAAATATAGTTACATTAATTACCTTAATTGGCATTGATAAGCCTAATTGATTTATTTCATTTTCTGATAGACATGTGACGCCATACAAAAAATGCCAATAAATATACAGCTGAGTTGCACCAAAAGAACATACGACCAACAAAAGGATAGCAAGATATACCTCTGGTGCACAACATCGCGTTCGCAACCTGATGTGCGGAAATCTAACGAAAATCTACAACATATAGTGCGTAACATACATGTACAACACGTCGTGCAACACTGGTGAAAGTGAACACTAATACGCAGTGAAATTAGTACTTAATATTTTATTATACAGTTTTTATAATACCCTCACTGGACTGTTTTTAATCTACATCTTTTGATGTGTATATACTAAGTAACTTTAGTCGTCCCTGATGATGGCCGGTTAACCGACCGAAACATATGTAGGGCATTTTAACGAATTATTAATTTTTAATAGAATAAAGTGCATATGTTGGTAAAATTTATGATATTATATTAAACATGCACGGTGTAAGCAATATCAACCATCACGTATGGTTTCTTCCGGCAAAATATATTCCAGCACACCAAAACGCCAAAATTAGGTCTCCCTTTACACGGAACTCACCACACATCATACAGGGATAAGATCCATAAGTGATCGAAGGTAAATTAGATGTTTTTATACGAAGGAGCAACTACAGCTTATCAACATACAAATTTTTAACCCATTTAATGAAAACGCCGTAATAAATATTACTCTTTTTATCGTTTTAATATTTTATACTTTAAACATACTATTTTAATCACAGTTTGTGAAACCCACATGGTTTACTTTAGCTGCAAGAATATAAATTTATATTATTTCATTTCATTATATTTTAGTAAGTTTTAAATCTTAATATAAAACTCCCTGAAGATAGCGTGACTCCGAAATATGTAGGAGCGATATCAGACGGTATTTGTATAGGGCCTACACCAGAGGTGCATTTTTTGGTGTCATGAATGAACAATTTAATTTAAACAAGATGTTCTTTCATACTACCCTGAACGAGGAGTAATGGTTTCCTATCTTGAATTTTTCTCATATGGACAGACAGTTCATTTCAGATTCTTTAATTAATAATTTGTGTTGTGTCTTGCATATGTTGTATTTATTTTTATACCGAGCGTTTAGAGCTGTCGGTTGATACTTCTAAACGCCAAATCTGACAACTGTGGTTTTATTATGCAAAACTATTTTCTTTTCACTTGGAACTGGACGTGTTGCAGCAGGTCTGTCTTTTTGTGGAGTTGCAACGATCACGCCCTGCAGTCACTGTGTGCGTTGTTAGATGCTGTAGACCTGCTGTATGGTTTAGACTGAAAAAGGTACAATTTGTGTCATTTGATTCGCCAAGCGCTCAAAAACTGAATATTCAACTCTTTTTTGATGTTGCGTTTTGTCGACTGGTAAATAGGTGCCGAAGTAGGAGCGTAGTGCCTCCCTGCAGTAGGCTGCACTGCGCTATCCCGATAATTCGGTAACTATTTACCACTGAACACGGCATAACATACCAGAAGACTTGAATTTTCATCAGCATTACTGTAAGAACCTCAAATACCACTGTGATATTATCCATCGCATTTCAGCTGCATCCTAATGCAATAAAATTCAGTAGCCGTTGGTTCGTTACGAAGCCTCTAGGAACTAATCATTCTGAAACTCTGAGGCTGATGAATGAAACTAGACGGTTTCTGCACATTCTTGCTTTAAATTCATGTCAAAATATTCTCTTCTTCAGTCCTTCAAGTAGCAGTAGGAGGCAGGCAGACCTAGGTTTCTAATCCACACCTTTAGTCAGGGGCACACCCGGGGGGGGGGGGGGGGCTGCCGGGCTGCAGTCCCTCTACAAACCCTCAAGACCGAAATTTAAAAAAACATAGATTTTGTAGATATAATTATGTCAAAAGTTTTACGTGATTTGCCCTTCAGCCTAAATCAGCCACTGAAATCAGCTTATGACTAATAGGCGTACATTAGTATTTTTAAATAGAACTTAATAGCATTTAAAAAAAACAAGCAGATAGGACACTGTGAGTCATGGAACATGTAGTTGTATTCGTATATATATAAATGCAGTTTCAAACAGTGCTATGTTACACTTACGACATGATTTTTATAACATCATTTTTAAAATCGAACACAAATTATATATAGCCTCAGGGTCAGCCTCTTACCTAACGAAAAATTCTGGGTGCGCACCTGTATTTAGTATTACATTAGTCTGTAGCTTATGAGTGATTTGTAAGGCATTTCTAAGACACATTTTCATCCGTAGTGCATGTGCTTGAGGCTTCCGTGCCGCTGCTTGCAGTCAACATCTGTCCTGTCGTTATCGAAAGTATTGTACTATATCCGCATCTGTTGCCGTCACGTACCTCCGCCAACTGACGACCAATGCTCACCGGTGCACCACCTGTACTATATCCGCATCTGTTGCCGTCACATACCTCCGCCAACTGACGACAAATGCCCACCGGTGCACCACCTGTACTATATCCGCATCTGTTGCCGTCACGTACCTCCTCCAACTGACGACTAATGCTCACCGGTGCACCACCTTTACTATATCCGCATCTGTTGCCATCACGTACCTCCGCCAACTGACGACTAATGCTCACCGGTGCACCACCTGTACTATATCCGCATCTGTTGCCGTCACGTACCTCCGCCAACTGACGACTAATGCTCACCGGTGCACCACCCTCACACTCATAAATAGAATCACACTGCGTACTTTGACGCTGCCCATGTTTCCAGTAGGCCTACCTTGTTTACACCGATTGTACGAGTATACGATACGCTTGCTATGCCCTGTCGCTGTAAAAAGACATAGAAGTAACATGTGCCCGTTGCATGGTAAAATCCACGGTCGGATGATGCGTTTCATATGAGATATGTCTTTCCCTTGTTTTGAAACTCCGTTGCACGTCGTGTATAGAATATTTAAGAGGCATAAGATGTCAAGATCACTTTCCCTTGTTGTTCCTATTTCCCGCATCACTGAAGCTGTGTTCCTTTCAGTAGATATCGGTAATGTAGTATTGAATAATAATAGTTTGTTTGTCACCCTGGAACATAATTCATTGGCTACTTTGCGAGAGGTATCGATCCCGTAGCTGTGATGAAAGTTCTTCAGTTAAGGATCATTAAGCAAAAAATTTGTGGAAGAGTGAAGGATTTGGAAATTAATTGAGATTATTCTGTGTTAATGTTTGCGATGATAACATTCCAGTTTCTTGGAAACTGGAAACCTTGTTAATTTATACACTACTTTAACAGTATATTATTTGTTTTAATGTTAATTATATCCTCTCAAGCTTCTAAAAGCGCGCGGTTGAGTGTAAAACAAAATAAATCTCATCGTGTGCTTCTTTTCCTTCTACAGAATCTGTCGTCCATTCTCATTATTTTCCAAACCATCTCGTCTTGTACTTTAAGCATGTTTCTCCTTTTCCTCAGTTTTACGTTTTTCCTTCGTCCCTTCATAAAAGCACTGCGATACAGAGGAAAGAATGGATGGAAGAAGGGAACATCCCGCTGCCTGTAAAATAGCAACGCTCCAAGACACAGAGGCTTTACAATGTAAAATTGAAATACATTAATATAATCTAAAATTACTGTGATAATGTCAGAGAGGATGATGGAAGCCGGACCTGTAGCTTGCTTGAAGAGCTGAGAAATTATGCAGAAGTTTAATCGGAAACCCAGAGTGGAAGAACGGTACAGGGCTAACATGTTTAGCATTAATGATACTATTTATATGGATTCTGAAGGAATAGGGCATCATGATGTGAAGTGGGTTAAGCTGATGCTAGTACGGACGAATGACGCCAGTTGTTAACACAGCAATAGCTGTTGGGTTACATAAAGGCGCTAAATTTCTTGATTGTCTGCTGCATTGACTTAGTCATTAAGATATACGGAACTGCTCCAAATAAAGTACATTTGACCCCGGTGCGTGAAGGAGTATGTGGGAGTGGTGGTATATCTCCAGTAATTCTTAACCTCGAAACTAGATTGAGGTCAGTGTTCACTTTGGCCCCCTAGCTGCCTTAACCCCGGTACAAATTGAATAATTAAAATTTATTATTATGAAAAGCGTTAAATTTATACTGGAAAATAGCAAGAGCGACAACACCTCAGTCGGTACAGGGACTGAATATGTGTTGAATCGATATTAGATTACCTACAGGGGCACCACTGGGTCCAGAGTGGCTCTGGCAGTGATGACAATTTGGGGAATAAATCGCTAAATTTAATATATTTCAATCTTTGCCTAGCGACAAAAAGTCATATTTTCGATTAGCGACTTAGTTGGTGTTTTTAAAATCAAACTAGGGACAAACTTAGATATCTCAGTGCTAAAGTGGCTTGTGCGTGAGAGTTAATACAATTGTTTTATATCCTGTTCTGTCTGGTTACAGATGGGCGTAATTGGACTTTGGGCTTGTTATAAACTGAATAGTTAAATCTCGTTTGTTAAAAAAAACACGTTATGCAGTAGTGGTGCCAGATACGAGGAAAGAATAATGTTATTTGTGTAATTTTGACCGCTGTCAAGAACACCTAACCTACGTGTGATACGACGGAAAAAGGTAGGTTATAGACCTCTTGCGTAGAAACTGCCTTCTGAAACACGTGATTGAAGGAAAGTTAGAAGGAAGGATAGAAATGACGGGACGACGAGGGAGAAGACATAAGCAGCTACTGGATGACCTTAAGGAAAAGAAAAGATACTGGAAATTGAAAGAGGAAGCACTAGATCTCGCCCTGTGGAGAACTCGCTTTGGAAGAGGCTACGGACCTGTCGTAAGACAGACTACAGAATGAATGAGACAATATAAGTTACGTTCAGCGATTCTTTTCGACGACGTGCAGACTTTCTTTGATCCTTTTAGCGAATTTCCCCAAGAGGAGATGGCAACACTGGGCACTGGGTTCCTCGAAGCTTCCTATCCAATGGAGGCTGGGCCTCTTTCGCCGGAGGTGAAGCGTCCGGTGGCGCAGTTGGCTGAGGCACTGCGCTACAAGCAAAAAGGTCGCGGGTTCAATTCCCGGCCGCAGTATGGCCCTGGGTCGACTCAGCCTCTAACAGAAATGAGTACCAGAAATATTACCTGGGGGGTAAAGGCGGCCAGTGCGTAGGGCTGACAACCTTACCACCTTCATTTGTCGATTGTCTAGAAATCTGGGCGCCTCAACCTCCTGGAACCCTAAGGGCCTGTCCAGGTCTATAATGGGATTGCTTTACCTTTACACTTTGTGTAGAAGCCGTCTTGTGCATCCGCGTCCTGAGGACGAGTCTTTCCTTGGTCACAAAGGACCGACTTAACGTGGCAAATACAAATACAAACATGCGTGAAGTAAACTTTGAAAGAAGTTTTTAAAGTACAAAGTGCATTAACTCTGTCGTAACGAGCAATCGCACTAGTACTGCACGCTGCATCACTTGGATTAGGATTCGTTTATTTCATTAAGTATTTGAAAGTTATAAGAATATAAGGATCTGTTTACACTTTCTGAGATGTCGGAGACCAGTGGTAATTAGTAGCATTAACGGCAGGTTTTCTAAACTTGCACTTTATTCCGTTTTTGTGTTAAAAGTACTTTCTGCACAGTGGACATTGGTAGTGAAAGGTTTCCTTTCTGCACGAAAGGAGGCAACGCACTCAAGCGGAGAATGTAAGAAGTTGTAGAATGGAGGTCTGCAATGTATTCTATTCTGCTTTTAGTGTCCACTTCCTGAATTTATGTCGAGGAAGCAAATGTGCATCGTAATTCTGTCGTCTGAGTGATATGAGTGTTGAACGTGTCTTTGCGTTTGCGGGCTCATTGTTCAACGATGCAAGTTTTTATGGAACATCAGTGTGCACACTAAACTTGAGACTTGGTTTTGAATAGCAGTGAAGTCACCTCAACCTAACTGGAAGCGCATCCTACCTCAGAGGCAGGCCTACCTCACTGCAGATCGAGTTCTATAGGTTACAGTCGAAATTGTGTATGAAAAGAAACGTGTGAATGTCCCCGCCGTGTCTGAATGTTACAGGAATGTCTGAACGTATGCTGCATGTGGTCTGATTTTACAGTATTTCGTCTGAATTTGATGTGTAGCATCAAAATCAACCGTCATTAAGTTGGTATTATTGCTGCGTCCTTTTGCGAATCGCCAGTTTCGAATCTGGACCAGGAAGCTAGATATAAATAAAAATTTAATAGTTTCTCAAATTTTTAATCTAAGTTTGGGATTAACTAGCAGTATGGTAGCAAAACCCAAAGGTTTACACAGGTAATACCAAAGACCACTATGTCGCACGATTTTCAGCCTGTTCAGTACATAATACGTCCTTTCCTCTGTTCAAAGTGGACGTATTGTAAATTATTTTCCCACTAACATTATGTACGCGGCACTTTTCTTTCCCACCTTAGTCACGTGCCAGCCCATCGTAGTGAACCTTATTTCACTATCACTGACCTAACAACACAATTCACAACACTTACTGTTATGTATAATTTTGCTGTTAAGAGAAGCAGTAGTTTAAATACGCAAGAAACACTCTATAATACACAGTGACATATGAAGGTGATTGAATTTCGAATATGCACGGGCATGCAAAGAGAATGTCATGGACTGTTGTAATTTTTATCCCGGTAGCAGCCTTATGAAACGGAGGAACAATGCGAAGTATTTCTGGCGAATAATTTGTAACCCGGTTGCCGAAGTTTTGAACGTTTAACTGTCTAATAGAGGTTTATAGCTTTAACGGTATATTAACCTGCTGCCTGTTGCCTCAAACTTGACAACGCGCAGAACAGACGTTCAAGCAGAGAGATCGGGCTAATTCGTTACACGTCCTGGAAGTAAAGCCAAACTGGACAGCTGGAAGGGAAACCATGTGCGGTCGGGCAATTGACCTCATTTTATTTCTGTTGAGATTTGGTGTCTTCCAAAACAAATTCAGATATTTCTGTGCAATTTCTTACCGCAAGTGTCATAATATCATACAAAAATAAAAACTAATTCACATCCGAATTAACGGACTGTAATATGTGCAAGAAAGCTCTTGACGTGGGAAGAAAATGAAACCTTTTTTAAGTGTTTAGTACGTCTTTGTTCTGAAGGCACACTCCTACATCTCCCCAAAGCCTGGAGCGCTCTTCGCGGCTGCCTTTGCTTTAGTTGTGCCTAATTAGATGGCGCGAAACAGACGGATGGAGTCGGGTCATGACCTGACAGAGATCGACTCTGTGGACGCACGCGTAGAGAACCCCCGAGTTGTCTGACAGCAACATCCTCGTCCGATAGGCAGCAGCACTTCTTGGAATATTTGAGAGCGACGTAAGGCGTAGAAAGGTTAAACATGCTTCTACCCTTAACTAACCCTATTGCGAATGTGATTGAAGAATAAATCGTAACTGGATTATTTACAGTATATTTTAAGATGGCTCGTTAATTAACAGCTTCAACCAAAAGACTTGAGAAGCTGATAATCGCTCAGCTGGAAACAACAACAGCAACAACAGTGTATTTTTATGAAACAAGAAGGTCAAGAAGGTCCCTTACGCGTTCGCAGGAAATCGATGCTGGACATTATCTCCTGCTAGATTACCCCATCCCTCACACTCGGTTTCCTTACGATTCATTTTACTATCAGAATTACAGTCTCCATCTACACCTTGGTCTCCCAAGTGGGCAGTGGCCTTCAGGTTCTCAGATTAAAATCCTGTGTGTGTTTCTCAAGCCGATCCCAGTGGCTACGCGGTCTAAAGCGTGGGTCTGCGGCCGCTCGCTTGCTGGGATTGCGGGTTCGAATTCCGCCGGGGAATGGATGTCTGTCTCTTGTGAGTCTTATGTGTTTTCAGATAGAGGTCCCTGCGTCTGGCTGATCACTCGTCCAGGGGAGTCCTACCGAGTGTGCTGTGTCTGAATGTGATCATGAAGCCTGGATAATGAGGAGACCCTGGCCCACTAGGGGCTGTTGCGCCATGGAAATAGAATGTATTTCTCATCCTTCCAAAAAAACAATGTCTCCCTTGATTCGATGGCCATCACAGTATTTAACGAAGAATAGCCATTATGAACTTCCACATTACGTAATTTTCTCATTTACCTCGTACTTTCTGTCTTATTTTTAAAACATTCTCCTCTGTAACCTGATTCCAATTCGTCTTCAGTTTGTCCTGTAATCTGAAAAAGCCCAATTTCTTACAATTTTAAAAGGAGGGATACAATTTTTGTTTTGTGTATTTTCATCTTTATTGTTCTCCATGAATGCATATTACAAAAAAGTAAAGTTCACCCTAGAACAAGCCATGCAGGCCCAGAGGGGGAATAGAGGTATAGCTCTGCTCTTTTTTTAACCTCGGCGTTAGATGTGGGTGGATGGTGAACGCCACGCCTTGGCCGCTTTACCCCCTGGAAAGAGACCCGGCACCCATTTTACAGGTGGTTGAGTGGGCCCCAGGGCCGAGGAGTGCACATTACATACCATTATCTTGAATGTCACTTGCCCTATGTACTTGACTGACAATGACGTATTTGGGCCCATTACGACACTCAAAACTGGTTACATCATATTTATTAGGTTTTTCAACGTCTCTGTTATTTCTGGTCCTGGAATAAAATGCCCCGTTGGAAATCATAAATACACTATACTTTGCAGTAGTTTCCTCAACATTTCTTCGAAACTAGTTACTTCATGACGTAATTGTTATCGTCTCTAGGTCCCCACAAATGGCAAATCAATTTTATCTGTTGAGATTCTGGTCTAGCCTTATCCTTTCAGACTTAAGTGACAGGATTTTTCTCAGAGTTACTTCTAATAATTCTATTCTTGTTATCATTGCAGTTTAATTTTATTTTTCACGTCAGTTTTTCCATTGCATGAAAGATTGCTTCCTGTATATTTAAATGTTTCCTGCTGTTGAGTTGCATGGCTATATGGCGTAGGCCTGTGTATCGACAGTCTGCTCTTAATTTTAAAACTAAAATCTATACTTTTATTCCTTAATAAATAATTTGTTAATAACTACCAAATACATCGTAAGTAATATCATCCTTAACACATTATCACTCACTTATTTTCCATCACTAATTCATCTTAAGGAGTTCTTTCGTGTAAAAATAAAACCGTTAAGTTACAAGTAAAGGCAGAATGCATTGAAAATCGTTTCCAGATGTCGTACGCACTCAAATATAAAGTTATATTTTGAACTTGTAATTTAATTTATATCTACTTTGGTGATTGTGATTACAGTACTTTCTATTAACTTGTGCTACTTCCATACAACTAGAAATTTTGTCTTAAACATTTCCTGCACTGCAGGCTTTTAATATATTAGTTTAGTTTTATGCATTGTGTTCATTGGTTAGATATATTTTTTTCCTCAGTTTCTACTTGTACATGCAGAAGAAATGTTAATACATTCTTCCGTATATTCGTAAGAACTTCCGAATTAACATTTCTACAGATTGATTGTGGTTAAGTTTTACGTGGTCATTGTTTCTTGCCAATGCCATACAGCCTTGTTATTTGATTGCTCTCAGATTGAAACCAAGACTCTGAAATAACAGTGACACCTGATCAAGGAACAGTGGCGTGTTAGGAGGTAGTGGGGTTTCGTGTATGAATCTCATATTGGTTTGTAATAAGTATGAAAGTAATTTTTTAATGGCTGGACAGCCCCTTGGTGGCCTAGGCTGCCGCATTGTTTTTCGAGACTTCATGATCACACTTTACACACACCACACTCGGTAGGACAACTCTGGACGAGTGACCAGCTCGTCACAGATATTCCTACATATAATGCCTATTACCTGCATCCTGTTGTCTATAGATCATTCTTTTTCTTCTTCTTCCACTGGCTCGACAGCCCCTTGGGGGCCTAGGCCGCCTCATTTTTTCGAGGCTTCACGATCACACACTTTTTAGACACACCACATTCGGGAGGACTCCCCTGGACGAGTGATCAGCCCGACGCAGAGACCTATACCTGACAACACACAACACTCACAAGAGACAGACATCCATGCCCCCGGCGGGATTCGAAACCACAATCCCAGTAAGCGAGCGGCCGCAGACCCACGCCTTAGACCGCGCGGCCACTGGGATCGGCAGTATGAAAGTATATCTAGAATTAATTCGCTTTTCAGGGTCCATATTCCCAACTCGGTTTTAAAGAGAGATAACAAGACACACAAGACAGTGACGAAAGCATTGCCAACGTCATTTGTCCGTATTATGTACTCTCTGATGAATTATTCTCATAATATAATGCGGGGATTTTTTCTGTTTTTACTGGCATTTAGGTAATTTTGTTTCACCTGCATGTCGTTCTTGCTTTGTTTCATCCTGTCCTTTTTCTGTGTTGCTCTTTCTTCTCTCCAATTTATGTGTTTCTGCTTTTGTGATATCTTTCTACGGCAAGCTTCCTTCAAGTCTGTGGGAGAAGGTTAGTTTCATCGGCACTGGCTGGTTGCCTGACAATGTTGAAGTGCACTTGTTGCAGAAACAATCAATACAAGAGATGGTGGGCGGAGATTTGAGAGGCAGACAAATAAGAGAATCTCTGTCCGTATAGAGAAACGTACTAAAGCCCCTGGAATTTCGGACAGCGCTGTAAACTAACTCAATCCTAACTGCCAGATTGTATCTTTCAGAAGCTTAAGTTTTGTAACTTAGAGTGAGCGTTTTATTTGATAGGTCTCTACACGAGTGGTTGACACAGATCCGAACAGATTCGGCTGCACTGGCTTCCCTGTATCTTCTCAGCCACTCCAGATGCAGACTGGTTATTAAATTTGAAGCCTTACGTCTTCCTCTCGCCTTGCTTCTTCGACCTCTTTCATTTTGTAAACGAAACCATAAAATATCAACAGTTGGTATGGCGTCGTTAAATAACATAGAGCATGTATCACACCCGAACCTCACCTCAATCAGTAAAGAACCGTTACCGAAAACTGAAAGCTATGAAACTAATTATCAAGAAATGTAACATTTAGAATGTTGTCTTATAGTCCAGATAGCATCATCCACATTTCCAGCTGTCTCTGCCACAGAAATGACCCATGGCAGAAGGGAGCATCAACTTGGGCCATGACATCAAGCTACACGACACGCCCTTCTTGACAAAAGTCCAGACGCATGGACCTCATCGTGAGGGATTATTTCGTGCCCATTCCAAAACATGAAAGAGAATGTTTTCCTCTGCAGGATGTAGAAACGTTTTATTCTCAGTCTAAAGGAAAGAAAGAAGGTACTGTTTAACGGCAAAAGGTACACCTTAACTTCACCTCCTGTGCACTTTTCCGCGAGAAGGTTCTTTCCTGTTGGCGTTCCAACTGTCACGAACAGAACTCTCCCTCTTCTCCTTCTCCGACGTATCTGATTGGTCAGTCTTGCGCTCTTTGGCCTGATCTATTCGCCGTTCCATGTACTAGCCTCTTCATTTCAACCCTCCCGATGAAGGGAATAGGTTTTTTCGGAACGTTTATATCCAGCTACGACCATACCTTGTCACAACCCAAAAAAATCTCACCGTCATAAAAACCACAAATCCTAAAGTTAGTGTATGCAGTAAATTAGGTACAGTATATGCATTAAGTTAATCGGTATGGACCACATTTATATTTGGATAACTTGAACGAATCAAATTTCAGTTAGCCAAGTCGCACAGTCATGTTCGTTTCTTCATGAGCTGTAAATCTAAAGATGTCGTCCTGAAAGGTCTAACTTTGACAACTCCCTTATCAATCATCGACCTTCTAAAATTATACTGCTTGCCAAAAGAACACACTCCTTCGAGAGATAATACAATTCCATCGGCTTAAAAGGGCTTTTCAATTGAAACAAATCGATCATCAGTAGAATTCCCTCCGGACGTCTGTCAACCAGTCAGCCCAACGCCGTGTCTTCAGTGCTGTGGCAAGCTCATTTATAAAAATCTTCCAGAAGCGTAAAAGATACATATCCGTAAATTCGCGGTTATTGTAAAAAATGTACAGCTTAGAACAATGCCTTCTCCACGCTCGGATGCGGGCCGTAAAACTTTCTTCCTAGATTTATATCACGTAAAGTGACTGGTACGTGAAACTTAACGCTCGATTTCATCTAATGCCGAAGTTAAGAATGTGTGGAGCTTTAAATCCACTCCTCCACACATCCTCATGATGTGGGACTTAATGATACACAGAGGAAAATTTAACTTTCTTTAATTGTATTCACTCAGTATTCTGAAACTCTGCTCGTAAGTGGACATAACCCACTTCTCTCCTACCAAGTCGTTTACCTGAGGGTTTGATCAACTCTGGAGAGACTGGGTTAGGGTAATTAGGAAAATAATTATGCAGGTACATAATTATGTACGTGCTCTACATTTTGCTTAAATGCTGTGAAAGAAAGCCGCCCTCTACTTGTCTGACAGCACATTTGTACCTAATTCAACAAAAATTAATACGGCAAAGTAGATTAACTAGGGAAAAAACGGATACAATTTTACCGAAAATGGAAATAATATTGAAACTAATTCATATGTAACAAAAATTAAAGTTACAGCATGTTGTGAAGTTACGAGAACGCAGATGGCTCCTTGGCTTGTCTGATGGCAATGAGCCTTTTTATTTTCCCCATTACTTGAAATCGTTGTAAACATCAAAACGTGGAATGAAAAAAGTGCAAAGAAATTTTTAATTGGTGTTTTGAAAAGACTGGAGGCAAGGTATCGTGGCGGATTTTAACGGCTCTCGCAGAATATCTTTCATGAAGAATTCTACGGCAATTCTCAGGATACATTGTCTTTCGCTCTGAATTGTATCTGAGAATATTCTAAACAAGGTATCGATAGTTTTAAGTACTAACGATGCTAGTGATGCTTGACTGACTTGGAAATTTGAATATGAATTGAACAGCAGACACATTATTGGCACAGTCTTCACCGCCACAGAACTTACGTGGACTGGATGGTCGTTTTATTGCACTCTCCTGTTTCATACGTCGAGGGAAGAACTGCATGTATTTGGGAATAAAGGCGCAATAATTGAATTCCATAGGGCTACTAAATTTTTTGTATATTTTTTAAACGCTGGATGGTCGACGAATTTCTGGAGCTGAGTGGTTTGAAAATGATGTAGATAAATGAGCTACTTAGGATATGACACAGCAAGGGACATTGTGATACATACAGGCCGCCTATTGTTAGGACACTGAAATGTGTACAGGACAGCTACTGGCTTGGCATGTGGAAATATGGAATGCATGGGGCAATTTTGTAGGGAAGACTCTTATAAAACTTCCCATTCAAAGATCTTGTATATTTGAGACGAGATTAAGGCTGATCTTACAGGGAGCTGTTAAGGGTCGGAGTTAGAAAAAATGGGTTCAGGGGGCTATCAGACTTCTGGATTTAGATTACGGGTTTTGGATTTTTTATCTGTTCAGCTCTAACTTTGAGACTCGAAAAACAGGTTTCATGTTATGCTGACTTCTTTATACCGTTTACAACCTGAAACATTTGGTAGTTAACTTTCAAACATTAATAGGCCCACTCTGTGTTTATAAATTGTAAAGTTTTTAGAAGGTTACTACATGGACAGACAGAATGACGAAGAGGCAAAACTACCATATGAACAGATTCTTCTGCACAGTTTGAAAGAAGAAGATGTAGAAGACGCCACGGAGGAAAGTTGATAGAACTCGTGCAAAGGATTTCGAGACCTCGAAAGGGACCACACCGTTAATATTAATGCAGCCTCTAGAGGGAAATGCTTCCACTCCGACATAGTCTTCAGGCCAGCTTGAGTTTACCTTATTTTTTAACCTTAACTTCCAAAAAGCCTCACTACTTGTAACTTATTTTGCATGCAAAGTGCTGTAGTCCTCTGGCAGCCATTTCTGGTTCTAGCACATTTACGTCATTGCGTTCTGACATATGTTCTCCATTTGTAACCAGATATATTTGATACGAAACTTGCGTTCTTATCTTGATAGGCTGAACCCATTGAATTATATGAAGATTTATAATGCGATGGTAGAAATGGCTTAGTCTACTAAATTTAATAGTCTACTGTTTTTGGTATATACTATGATCGGTCATAAGTTTAAAATACGTATATTTTTGATTGTTTATTCGAATCTCCAAAGAGAAAAGTTCAGATTCTATTGTACTGCTATCCCACAACTTTTCCACATATTCCAGCTACAATTTTACGCATTTTTTATATCGTGAGACGATCTTATCTATTCCCTGTTGACAGAATTCCTGATTCTCTATTATGAGCCATCGTGTCACAACTGTTGTCATCTGTCTGTGCGATCACCTTTAAATCTGTGTCCGTCAGGATTTCTTTCAACGCTAAAAACAAGCGATAATTGGTCGGCGAAGATTTCCCCTAATGTAATCATAATCAGTGTACTTTTGGTTACGAAATTTACCCCATGTACATTTGTTTCTTCACCGGCTGTCTCGTATAATCCTGTGTAAGATACATACATATCCCTACATATGAAATCATGGAAACCGTTTTATAAATGTGTAACACGTTCCATGAAAAAGTGCTCTTCTTTAAGCAGCGATTCTAGGTCAAATGATTAAATAATTTCTCGCCTTTTAATCAACCGACTTATAACCACATTCAAAATAGCCAAAGAATAGGCTGCTACCATACGCCAGTTAAATAATCCATTCCACATTAAGGCCCTATCTCTGTGACGTGTAATGTAAACAGAAATAGCTCAACTATATCTACATGTCAAAACTTTAAACTCAGTATATTTCTTCAGTAAATGGAGGTGTGGTTTTTTTAAGTCTAACAAATTAGAGAAATTACGGAAGTTGTGTAATTTTTTAGAAAGTTTGGTCTCATAGGTGACACCGTGTTTTCTGGTACGTGGTTACTAACGTTTTGGAGGAAACTGTCCCCTTCGTCTACAGTCTAGGTCTGGTTTAGGCCCTCGGAATCCACAGCAGTTAGTTTCCTCTGAGCATTATTTCACTTTACGTATTCGCTTCGATTCCAATTATCGGCACAACCTCAAATTAGGTTGTTGTTGCTTGTTACACAGGTAACATCGAACACTGGACTCCCAGAGGCAAATTCCACAACCACAATACGACCGCGGAGCGGTGCAGATGGATAACCGCGGCTTATGACGAAGGTGTGCTCACAGGAGCGGTGTTTCGCCACCTGTTGATACGCCCATTGGGTTTCGTTTTAAATCTTGATAGTCTGCCGTCCAGGGGCTGTTGCACGATTACGGTTCCGTTAAATATCCATAAAGGTGTGGGGTTTGTTTGAAAACAGACAAACATGAACTACATTATTTTCAACTTAATAAAAATGTTTCGAAGTGAAGTAACCTTTGTCTTGATTTATTTCCATTTCGGAGCACCAAGATTTTGCTAATTTGCGTGTAATTATATTCTTGGTAATTTCATAACTCCCTGGAGCTGACAAATGCACAGTAGGCCAAGAAAGACGCCCCGTTTTATAGAACACGTGCTTATTAAGCGTTCACAAGAGGTCGTCTCTCTCTGTTGTTTTAAATCGGATAAATTCAGTCCAATTCCTCACATAGACATTTATTTTATAAACATTTTAATATATATTTCCATCTACGCCAAGTGTGTCAAGTAATCTCTTCCTTTTGGGTTTTCCGACTTAATTGTCGTACTATCTTTGTTTATTATGCTTAATAATCTACCTGTGAAGTTAATACTCCGCTTTCTTTATACGAGTGGCTCGTGTCCTTGCATTACTTGCTCCCATTGAACAGCGTAGAGCGTCTTAAAAGTGACCGTGCTCAGTACTGAAATCCGAGCTATTCTCAGTGTTCATTGCAGCGTATTTGCCGCTGCAGACATTATCTAATTAACACAAAAGCACCAAAGTATCGTTACAGGGCCTTTCTGCACTATAGAGACAACCTCATTAGTTCCTTACCAGACTTCGAAACGCATTCTGAACTGTTACGTGTACGTACGTTTGGCTATCTTCTGCAACTTAAAATTACTTTGCGCCTTAAATTTTTTTTAATTTTTTGTTTTCGTTTCTCATGTAGTCCCTAGACGAACGACGCATTTGTGTAGATCATAATAAAATCCGTATTAACTCTTACACTTGCCTGGCAACTTTTCTTTTACGTCAAATATCCCATTATGTTAAATATAATTTTAGAAAGTAGTGATTGGTTACTATAACGCATCTGTTTGTATTTCTGTGAGATCGTATTACAGGGCAACATTTTTCGACAAAGGTCTGGTCATATTCAGGCCATATCAATATACAAAAATAAATTAATGTACAATTGTAATGTTTTTATGTAACAATATGGCCTGAAGATGACCAGATCTTGGTCGAAATATGTAGCCCTGTAATTTTATATTACAGAAATACCAATAAATAATTATGCTTTCAATAATTATGCTAATCAAACACTACTTTGTAATGCTCAGTAACAGCTTACTTCATAAACTAATGATTATGCGGCGACACAGTGCTACATAAATAGAAAAACATTGTGCGATATCATATTATTTCTATACCATAAACTGAATTTTGTGATAAGTAGGAGTCCGTCATTGTGATTATGATTATAGTGCTGTACTGACTTGCATATTGTAGTTAAGATGTTAAAATACAAGATTCCTTGTAGATATTTTAGGCAGTTTCAGTATCTCAGTAAATATAAACACGTTGGTCAGAAAATAAGCTTACATATCGTGCACGTAATTTCGTAACTAAAGGACCTTAGAACATCCCGCCTATAGCCCTGATATGGCGCCGCTCGATGGTCCTATGTTCCCAGCACTGAAGCAAAATCTTGGCTGCCACAAATTTAAGAGTAGATCGCGAGGTTGAAACGCTGGTGGAACGCTGATAAGAGAACACGGACTGCTATCAACAGGGAATGGATTAGCTTGCCCAACGATATGATAACTGTCCCAATTTTGGCAAGGACTACGTGCAAAAGTAGTAGGATGCCAGTGCAATTAAATTTGCACTGGTGGTATTACAGGTGAAAATAAAGAACCCAAGATATCTACGTTGTAAATATATTTAGTGATTGAACTTTGTATTTCAAGAGGAAATGCTGGTTTTGTTGGTTTTTGTTAGAATACATATGACTTGAAGTCTTAGAGAGAGATTCTGTGCATAGAGGTTTCAGGGTTCGGCCTACCTGACTGCAACTTTTAGATAATATTTTAAATCGTTCTGTAACGAAAAAAGTAACACAAGCTGACATTTAATAACTTTTTCTTTCGTAAAGGTAACGAAAAAAGTGGAGTTATATTTGTGCTTATTTAAGGATCACATAATGTGAAGACTTTTGGAGGAGTGGAATTATTGATCCACGCATTCTTAACCACAGGCCGAGATGAAGGCCGTTAGTTACGTCCATTAAATAATTATTACTAAATATCGTAAATGTTATAATTATGTACCTCTGGTGCTTGTTGATTTAGAGGCAGTTTTGGACCTCTGCCCGTTGTGTACATTGCACCATCAAATCACAAAGACTTGTCACATTTAGTGAGTTATATTGTTTTCTATACATATCTCTCCTGCGGTTAGTCGCGTCTGTCTTGTCAGGAAATTAACATTTGTCATTGAGTCCATAGAAAGTCACTGTAGTGACTTAGCTATCGTTTGTGTCGCGAATTAATAGTAATTGCGTAAGATGACTCAAATCTCCAAGATCAGATTTGTGTTCTTAGTAACTGAAAGAAAACAGTCCAAACAATACTTAACATGTACCTATCGCTTATTCTCAGGCAGTTGAATCTTTATTTTTTTCGTAACCTACTTCCTGGCTGCGGATCTGCTGTATAGGCTGGATAGGAGAATATAAATGCGGCTGCGTCACGGAGGTTGAACCTCAGACCTTCTAGAATAGTTACCGATAAAAAGAAATGACTGAAAGTTTTAATGAAGTGCATTCTTTATTTCTACTTTACTTCA
This sequence comes from Reticulitermes speratus, assembly GCA_021186555.1. NCBI lineage: Eukaryota > Metazoa > Arthropoda > Insecta > Blattodea > Rhinotermitidae > Reticulitermes > Reticulitermes speratus. Next base: position 41,458,160 of record JAJKFL010000003.1, on the reverse strand, counting down.
GAAGAAAATTCAGAAGAAAAAACTTGTGAATCCATAGCAGATCTTTTCGGATTTTGTAGTCGCTTAAGACATGATTACCAATGTGAGCGAGTCAGCTCCGTGGTTTGAAAGCTTAAAAGCCTGTTCAGGGAGAGACGGTCGGGGATGGGGGGATGATAGCGAGATGATCAAGATGTACACAGGACGATTCGACCTCAGAGCTGTCTGGGCACGTTGCCAACATTCGAAGGAACCACATCATGAGAAACTTGGAAGAAATGTAGTTTAGTAGCACAAAAATACGTCTATTAACATTCTATCGCATTAGGTCATTATGGATGTTCAGTGTGCCAAGAAATCTTCCAAATGTTTGAATATGCTATCGCTTTCAATTCATCTCTAAAATGAAAAGTTTGTTTCATTACAACAATGCCGGTGCTTTCCTTTATTTCAGTTGTAATGAGAACGTTATATTGACTGCATTAAGTCTGAAGTCACTGAAGTAAAATGCAATTCGTAGTTTCATTCATGTTGCTGTTCGCCACAGCGTCCACACTGGCCCTGGGGTCCACACAGCATCGTGTGCGATGGGTACCGCGGGCTATTTCTCCGGGATCAATAAGGCCGGGGAGTGAAGCTGAATATTCTCCTCCATCTAGTGCCGAAGTCAAGTATCCTGGTACTTAATTAAGCACAAGAACAACTTCACTTTTACAGTCATCGTACTGACAGCACTGTATCAGGATTTGCTTGTGTGGGTAACACACATAAGAAACTGACTGAATAATGTATTTAAGTGCACAGATGAGCCAGCATGAAATATGGGCCTAGGACGAGATAATAGGGGACTGGAGGAGAATGCATGATGAGGAGCTTCATGTTCTTTACTGCTCACCAAATATTATTCGGGTGAACAAATTAAGAAGAATGCAATGAGCGGTGAATATGACATGTATGGGGGAGAGAGAAGCGGTGCATACAGGGTTTTGGTGGGAAAGCCTGTGGGAAAGAGAACACGTGGAAGGCCTAGCTGTAGATGGGAGGATAATACTAAAATGCATCTTCAAGGAATAGAATGGGGGCTTAGACTGGATTGACCTCGCTCAAAATCGGGATAGGTGACGGGCTGTTTTGAACACTGTAATGAACTAAATATTTTTTATTGTTCTTTTATTATTTTACTGTTTATTAAGTTCCAACTAAATAAATAAATAAATAAATCGATCGTAGCATAATTTGATGTAAGCCTAATACACAGGAATTTGCCAGCAGGTATTGACATAAACCACAAAACAACAGGATAGATCTACCTGGGGCCCACGTTTGAACTCGTGACCTCCCGAATACGACCCACCAATGCTAGCCATTCAATCGTGACATTCCACGGGAGAGAGAACGTGTATTTTATAATTTGCGCCGACTTTGTACTTTATTTAGTTAATTAATTGTGAATGAAAGAATGAAACCTATTATTAGACTCGCCGGCTAATTAAACGTCTCTGCCTCTCATTTAATTTGAAATTTTTGAATAGCGTGTGTAATAAAATGATTAATCCGAAAATAATAAGCCCTACTTTTTCCACATTAATTAGATCAGTGTTAAATATAAACTACTGGAATGCCCTTTCATAATTCGAAGCGAAAATTTATCACTTCCCATCTATAGGTAGAGCTTTGATAGGTAATTCATTATTTTATGTACTGCCGTTGATTGTCAATGATGTCTCTTCATCTGCGCGTTGCGTACTTGATAAGTACCGGAAGGCTGGCATAATAATAATAATAATAATAATCCAGAATATTTTTTTGACAAAGTTATACGCTGTAATACCGACTGACGACACTGTAACTGCGCTTGAAACACTGGATCTTCCATCCTAACTACTGAAATGAGTTTTGCACTTGCTTTACATGTAGACAACACAATTACAACACGCCAAGCATTGCCTTGTTGAGTCCTAAGTAGGAAGGACTACGCCTGTATCAAATTAAATAAGTAGACCGACAAATGCACTATTTAACTACTTTAATGTAGTGTCCTTCTTGTATCACCCTACACGTGTTTCGGACCTAAAGTCCATCATCATGGGGTCTCAGTATTATTAAAAAATACTAAAACAAGCACATGTTTACACGAACGTACAGCACTCGCATACCGCTATTGTGGTAGAGTTATCTGGATAAAATTGTAGAACATAAATATGTATATATTTAGTTAAAACCTTATTAAAATTATGAGATGTATATATGATGTTCACTGGTGCGGAAATACTGGCTTTTGTGGATTGACGTCTCGTGATACGTATTCTTACGTTGTGTGGGATTGTATTACGGTGCTGTTTGTACTGTCCTTGCGTTGCGGAGTGTGTGAGACCCCCGAAGATGGACCTAGGTCATAACACGTGTAGGGTGATTTACGAAGGACACTACATTAAAGTGGTTAAATAGTGCATTTGTTGGTCTATTTATTTAATTTGATTCATAGAATTGCACGGTGATAATAGTGTGAAATTTACTGCCTGTATGTCTGTCCGTACTAGACTGACAATGCAGAGCACAGCACTTCCTCTACAAGGCACGATAAATTAGATACGGTAACGTTTTAAACTTCACGACGATATTTTTCAATTTGTCGAATAAAATCAACAAAGTTAATTCAAATCATCTGGTATGTAACTCTGTATCGATTGGTGAATAGTTACCGACGTTTCGGAGGAATTCCTCCACAACTTCAAGATTTGGACCTTCATCGACCTAAAATCTCTTAATAGTCAGGCGCCGCCCAAATTGGTGGTGTTTGCTAGCTTTTCCTGTCGCATTGTCGGTATTGCAGACGCAGATATGCAGAATCAATTACACAGGAAACATCAAACCGCAAAAACTCGGACATTATTTTGTACTTCTTAAAGTTTCGTACGTCTGAATGCATTTTACACAGGCGTTCCATAAATCGGAGTTCCTGTGTTTTTGTCACGTACCAGTTTTTATATTATGAACCCATTTATTAAAGTATCGGATTTATATTTTAACTTGATTTTATTGAATAGATAAGTAACTCCATTAGACAGAATTCTTCTAGAGAAGTATGACATCACTCCATTATTCAAAGTACTTCGCCCCTTGTGTGTAACTCGCAGTTTTATTATCATATTCACAAGAGGTCCCTACCTATGTCTTTTAAGATCCATTTTAATGATCCCATCTACACATGATTGTCCGACGTTTCCTTTTCCCTTTAGGTTTTCTCACTGAAACTTTGTATGAATTTTTTATCTTCAGCATGAGTGATACATTCTTACGCGCACGGATCAATATGAAGTGGAAATAACAAGTTTGGCTCTAAATTTTAATACCAAATTTCGACTAAAGCTTATATTGCGTGGGCTTAACATGCGGACGTCAGCTGTAGACCATTTACATCGTGAATTTACACCCATTAATCAGAATTAGTCTTTGATACTGAACAAGCCAGATGTTTTGTTCGTTGTGTTTGTTGGGGTTTACGGTGGTCCCATTGAAGACCGCTCACGTAAGTGCTTGAAACAAAGTAAGGGTAAAGGGTAACCTTTCTTTTCATTCTATTTCCTTAAGAGGAAAGAAAGATGGGTTTGGGGTGGAATGCTGTCCAGACATCGAACATGTCAAAGTGGAAGCAGTTCCTCTCGACTTTACTACCTTCCTGTTGTTCTTTTACTTCCTTCTCTCTTTATCTTTTTTTTTTTTTTGTCTACCATGAGTTCACCTTTTATAGTGTTCGTCCTTTCTTACGGGTTGGGGGGCGAAGAGAGTGGGGTGTTCAATTCGTTTCCGTTAAGAAAACAAAGCGAGAAGACAAAGACCCAACCTCATATTTCATTCATCGTCTCTTCTTCCTCCTTTCCTTCCTCTGTTTATTCTGAGTATAAAATAAATACAGATGGAATTGAGCAATCGTCCCTATAGGAGATTTCCTCCTGACTTTTATCTCTGATCCACAAGGTTTTCGTATTCTTGCTTCTGGCACTGTACAAAAAAGAATTTGATATTGCCCTTATTGAAAAACAGCATCGGTATTCGACAGAATGACGGTCGGGTTAGTTAATAATAATTGGTGGAAGTATCCTAACTTTAGACATCTAAATACGCGTCATTTCATCTGTATTTGGGACGTTTTATTGATATTTGCATTTTATTCTTATCGAGAATAATATTGGCGCTCTTATGAATAGGAGGAATTTGGTGACTTGAAGCATTCACGATGTTTAAACTCAGATTTTTATCGCCTGGGTCGTGTCACCGTTTGGTCACGCAGTCCTGCAGTCATAACGACATTGAGGACGAACTGCTGCCTGCAGCTTTATGGTGCTTTTCAGGCCGATTTTCCGTGAAATGAATCCTAAATATCTAACCAACTGTGAATCCAAATTGGTCATAGTCTAATCCTTAGTACCAGGATAAAATATCTGAACATTTCATAATTTAATTTATTATATAGAGACACAAATTGGTGATCTCCCGGTTGACAGCTAAACTTATTGTGTTTTGGGTGGACAAAAATTATCACTAACAGTATTCTTAAATGAATTTGTGACTGGCTGATTAATTGTTTAGGCAGTGTAGACACATCGTACGTAGTTACCAAAAAAGGACAAGAGATTCATTTATCCTGATATTTTCATCACATTGAAGCAGGCGAGGTGAAGGCAATTTCGGTCTGTATCCATGGTAACGAGGCAAGTAATATACTGGCAAGTGGAACATGAAATGCAGATATAGTAAAAGAGGTTGATGAATGGAGAATGGAGGACAGACATACCGATGGAAGGACGGACATGCAGAATGAGAGGGAGAGAGATTGATAGTCCTACATTTGGACGGTCATTTGTTCAGGTCGCATTAGAACATCAGTCCCGCATTATACCCCTTCTTCATCCCCCAGTTGCTCACCCCCTTGCGTCTACGTGCGATCATTCGTTGCACACTTCCAACCCTCAACCCACTAGCATGGGCTTCGATTTCCTCAAACCACCTTCTACAACAAACTCAAAACCATCACCCCCCCCCCCCCCCAGACTGGACCTGACCCCCTACTACTCAAACCTCTTTCCGTCCCCCCCAAAAAAACTCACTCCCCCGTTCACTAACCCTTCCGCTCGATAAATTACCCTACACTACCAGGTTCACCCACCCTTATTCCATTTTCTGTTTTTGTTTTCTAAATAATAAAAAATTGCCCCTGCCACGCACAATGCCACGGTATTTCTTCCACTAGAGTGAGCTGTTATTGTCGTACCGAATGTTTTAGCTATAATTCCACGGAGATAACATTGCGGTAGATGGCTCTTTGAGACACTTGTGTGTACAAAAGCATGAAGCTCATACAGCGCCCCTTCCACAGCGCCGTCAGATCCTCGATGACAAAATCTGAAAGCCGTACAACTCTCAATACATGCAGTTTTTTTTGTACAGAAGGAACTGGTGGATCTTTCAAGTGAGGTCCAGTTAGGGAATCTGGGATTCAGGTATCATCTCGAATAATCAGCATATCCTCTTTCCATATTGGATTCACACAAAGTTCGTATGATTTCTAGCCATGATGGAATTAATAGTAAGTCATTAAATATTTCCAAAGGTGCATAAACTTAAGAAGAATTTTTGCTGTTCTAAAAGTGACATCTCGACATCTGAACTCATAGTAACTGAGCTGTATAGAGTCAGATTAGGTTTCGGAATTTCCCTTGAATGAAATTCTGCACCGACACTCATATTAAGTTTATAAATTTTTGTGACTCTCTGCCGGGAAGAGTAACATACTTAACACTGGCCTACATCTAATGTCAGCTGTTTTTTCGCGGTCCTGTCGAGTTTGCTATTTGTAACAAACATAGCAACTTTCATTCCATAGTCTCTACCGGAATAGTAATTAGAAATTTTTGGATTTTACCGATTTGAATTTCGGCCGGTGGACGGCTGTCATGATTGAAGGTGTTACCAGTTTTTCTCAGTGCAGTAGGTATCTCAATTGTGGGATATTACCTTAAGTGGCGGACATATTGTACACAGTTCTTTAGACACCAGAACCGTGAGCGAAACTATGTGTTATGAGTCAGAATGAGGGGATGTGTAACTTTCATTGATGTATTAATAGCTGAAATCCTGAAACTTATTGCTTATTACTTAATAATAATAATATTATTATTATTAATTATTTGCTGACTCACATTACAGAATAGTGATGCGCTTCCTACACCAAGTTTTCTTCCTAAGTTCTAAACTGTTAATGAGATTTTGATCTTAAATTCCATATTATTTGCTTCGTGTTTATTTTAGTTTTCAGCTGTCGCTCTGGGTTTAGATTTCTAGGTCTAACATATGACTTTTTATTTTTTATGTCGTTTAAGAGATTATCAATCCTATGTACAAAATAGGTCTTACTCTCTTTCCAACCTCGGTTTTGTTTCAGCTAGTTTACCGATTTACATTTTATCTTCTATGCAAGTGTACTTACATTTCTCAGTTCTGTGACCGTGTTGACAGTGAGTAGCTTCTTGAGGGCCCGTATGCAAGTATATGTCGTAATTGATAAAAAGAAAATATATTTTAAGCGACTTACATGAAGTCAAACTACTGAGATATAGTGTGAGGCATGAAACATCGTTCGTAACACAGAAGGTGCTTAAATTGAGTTGCATGAAATTTCTTATAAATATATTTATTAAATAATCACGAATAAGTACGACGCGAAGCCACACAAATAATGAGGCCTGCTGTTGCTTGCAACTGCAGGCGATGTATTGTTCTTGCATATAAAGGGTCACTTCGGTGCTACTGCCACGTTTAGAACTAAATTTTCCATCCTATTTTAAACTATACGCTGTTCTGAAACTCCTTCTATAAAAGCATACCAACTAAATTTGCAAGGCTCGTCTTAACGACTTGAGAAAATCTTCGTCTGTTCGTCGAAGTTACTTTCTTTAACAGCCATATTGAAAGTAGCGTCACCTCATGGAAGAACAAGGAACTAGTATCAAACACCAGTAAAAATTAAGACCTAACTGTGCCATTGCCACTGCCTATCATTTTCCCTTTGAAAGTGCAAATAAACGTTTGCTAGAAGTCTGTTTTATCCTGAGTAGAAATCTGTCTTCCAGGCAAAGTAAATTAGAAGCTTCCAGCTTTGCCAGAAAAGGTATTCTTTTCTGGCTGTCCTTTCTTCTTCCATTTACTGTTTCCTTTTGTGTGTAATGAAGGGTTATTAAAGTGGCTTGGAGTTAACCTTGCATATATTCAAGACTTGTTATGCTCGGTAACCACTCGGAATGTTAGACCTGGGCGGTATTATCAGCCTAAGTCTGTGGTCTGTGTTGTAAGGTCAGCAGCCAGAATAATACGTGAAATTCATGAAATGTTAATCCATCAAACGAGAACTGTTTGATCCACACACACACAATGAACAGTCTCGGTAACGATCCCCGTAGTACGGCATATGGTTGTCCATCAACGACTGATATCTGCTCTTCTGCCCACTAAATGTCCCGGTTTGTGGAATTCGGAAATTATTCCGTGTATTCACAGACGAGAGCCATTTAACTCTTATCCTGAGGTATTTAAATCCATTGTACACTCTCAACTTCGTTTCTAAGATCTGTTTTTATATAATTATTCCATCTGCACCCATGTCTTCCAAGATCTCTTTTTCCATAAGTAATCCCACTAAAGTTCCATTGGCATATATCATCTATGATTGCGTGCCACATACCCCTCAGAACCTCTGTTGATATAAACACTTAATATATATGAAGAAGCGTATGAATTCTCTATATGTAATATTCTTCATATTCTGGAACCAGCGTTTACTTACGGTCACATGTTCTTTTCACTACTTTGTTCTGAAACACCGTCAATCTGTGTCGTAATATACACGTCTACATTATTTAATTCATGGCGGAATGAAAATGTGTTTTAACTAACACGTCGCTCTGTATAAATTACGCTTCGTAATGTAACGTTGACATTTACTGAAATTAATTTACTAGAAACGGTTTATATTAGGTGAAACATGTTGCACTGTTGGAAGAGGTGAGAAATATTTACAAAACATAGCTAAAAAAAACAAAACCGTTTCGACTAAATAGACATAGATGGGAGAGTAATATTAAGATTGGTTTCACAGAAGTGTGAACGATATGAGTGGTACTGAATTCGTGTGGCTCAGAATACGAACCTGCAGCATGTGTGTGAACACAACAGTGAAGCTTGTTGTTCCGTGTAAGGGGGAGGCTATCGTGATCAGCCGACCGACTGCTGGCTTTCAGCGACTCTGCTGCATGGAATTGTTAGTTAGTTTGTCAGTCAGTAAGTCTGTAAGTTGCTTCGTTTGTTTGTTTGCTACTCAGTAAGTCAGCCAGCCAACCAGCCAGTCAGTCAGCCAACCAGCCAGTCAGTTACGAAGGAAGGAACGAAATGTATTGGTTTTTTGGAAGCTACATTTTTATTTGCCGTTCTTCAGTGCAGTTGTGCATACAACTTTTAAATTAGCAGTAATTTTTTCTCTACAAACAATAATAAGAAATCGTGTTGTGGTGTTGGTAACGGCGTTTGTACACACGTACCGGACTGGACTGAAGTAACCCTGAAGATGACAGTGTCATCCTCACCGTCCTCAATACGCCAAATCATACAGGCGTATGTGCTATGAGAATAAGGAAATGCACATAACGCACATCAGTTTGCTATATGCAGCTGAAGTGTGTCCAGAATAAAAATGAGTACAAGAAGCACAAACATTTCTAAATGAATACGTCAGCTTTGTTTAAAGCTGAACGTGTAACTCCGGAACTTGAAAGGAAAAATGCTGGGAGGTACTTCTTCGCATACACAAAAGTTAAAAATCTTGTAGAATTTACTGTAGTAATATATGCATTTTACCTTCTAAACAACTAAGCATTTGTACTCCTTGCCATAGATAATTCTTAATTTATTTCGTATTATGTCAGAATGTGGCATTAAACGAAATAATGTCGCTCATTAATTAATGGTTAGTGCACGTACTTACACTGCTCTGCACTTAAATAATAATATTAAACTCTGTAAATAAATTATATCCGAAATCATGTGCTTCATCCAGACGTCGCAGCAAGGAATCTAACTCTTTTTGTGAACGCTGTACCTGCAGCAGTTAACTCCTCTTTCTGTGTAATGCCAAATCAGCGTTTTTATTTCTAAAAACCGTGGTTGATCGTGAGCCTTTTTTTCCTTTTATTTTTAAAAAAACTTTTTATTCGCCGATCCCGTTCTCTCTTTCTATTGGGTTTTATGACATCTTGTCAAATTCATCATTTTCTCCCTTCATTTTTTTTATTCTCGGGTAATCCTTTCCTCCCTCACATAGACGGTAGTTGTCACATTCTATCGCCATTTTATATCCATCTCCCTTTCTCTTGTTTTTCATGACCACATTTTTCCTCTCTCGTTTTGGTCTCTTCTTGCTATTTACTCTTAAATTTCATCTCTTTCTATTTCACCTATTTACATTACTTTTCGCTATCTTATTTTTCCTTACTCTCATTTACATTTCGAGGGGAGGGTTTCATTTTTCAAAGTTTCCTTTCTCTTTTTCACATCTATCCATCTAATTTCTTTCTCTTTTTCACATTCTCTGTTTCCTCATCGCGTTTCTCACTCTCTGGGTCCAATTGTAGTCAATCAATTCCGACCAATCTGTGCGAGTGGATTACTGGAAAATGGAATTTACATAGGTTTGTTGCTCTACATGGAGTAACCAACTTCTGCAGCTCAGTCGGTACCCGTACCCGCCACATCTGCTTCTTACAAGCGGCTAGAATAAGAAACAATATTTCATGGGACGATCCTGTAGTTTTTGTTTTAAAATCTTGAAAGCTCTATCGGTAGTTTAAAACAAGTTTTTCTTTAATAAATCAATTTTCGACATTTATTACACATCAGCTTAAATATAGTGGTAAAATCAGGATTTTCTAGTGCGAGAGACACTTAGCACGCATAGGAGAATTTAGAAATTCATACAAAATTTTAGTCATACATAACGACCGGAAAAGCACTTCGGCGATTTGTAAAAGACTGTAGGTTTTAATAATAAATTTTAAACTAGGATCGGAGCTTGTAAACTGGATGAAGCTGTCACAGGACAGAATTCAGCAGCGGGCTCCTTTGAACACATTTCTTCATATTTGGCTTATATAGAGGACGAAGAATTTTCTGGCCATGTGTAAGGCTGTCAAGTTCTGAAGTAAGATCTTATTGTTGTGCTTTGTTCGTGTATTGTGTCACTATTTATTGAAATCGAACTGGTTACAATGATAGGTTATGGACAGTTCATTGTTTTATTTCACATTTACCATGTCTCCCACATATTTTGGCTCGTACTGAACCATTATCAAGGATATATATACATATATGTCTTACTGAAATATGTTTGGATTTGTCTCCCAGATTATGGCTCAGTATGAATTAAAACATTTCAGAGATATGGTAAATGTAAAGTAAAATAATGTGTACGTAACCTGTATATATATTTAGTTCGATTTAAATAAGTTCTAAAGTAGGACTCTGCTGTGTTTTCTTAGGTAACACAAAAACCGTCAATAAATTTCGGGATGCTCACATCACACTTCCCTGATCTGTAATAAATAGCAAAGAATAAAAAACTGTAAATTGTTGCTCATCTTTAGACCTTTTTATGGAGTGTATGCTAATCAACAGGAACTGTACAAATCGTGTTGAAAAGCGTCGACCTTCTTCTGTCATCTGCCAAAAATTGCAACATTCTTCATTGCAAGATTTTATCTTTGTCGCTTTCTTTGACTTGTAAGAAGAATATTTGGACTGATGTCATACTCTGTAGACTCTATTGCCTATAGTAATGTGCAGGTTGTCGTGAAAGACACTTTACACTAATAGTGTCGTACTTGTGATTGTTTTCACTTTCATTCAGTTTTTTTATTTGCAACAGTGGGCAAAACGTTGGTTACATTAGCTGTTATTTCTATCTGCTGTTGTGTCTTCGGTGTGTATGTTAGTTATAAATAGTGTATCGCTGAAACGTGAGCGTAATCTTGTTAAAGCGGCTTTTAGCACACTCTGTATATGGGACTCAAATCATGAGACTTATGCAATGATAGTTTTTGTTGCTGTTCTGTGTGTGTGGAAAGAAGACAAGAAAGTGTGCGGAACAATTATATCTGACTATGCTCTTTGAGCACATTACCTGTTATCTGAATATCTTTTACAGCTAAGCATGCGTCACTTTTCCAGACTATGTGATACTGATTTAATTTATACCTTGCCTCGAAGCTATACGTTGGAGTCTCTTCACGCTTTTTAACAAATTGAAAGAGTTTCAAAAGAATCCTGCATGTCATTTTGTATCCAAATTTAAATTCTGCGTGTCTCTTCCTTTCTTTCTTACCCAGCCCCTCCTTTCTATTTCAATTTACATTATATTTCAGGTTGCTTTTTATTTTCGTCCATATTCTCTTTCCTTTTAAGTTCCATTATGTATATACGAGCAGGGTATATACAGCTTGGAGGCTTGTAACATGTGACAGCTTAAGTGAATTTGGGATTACTCTTCGTATAGCATTGGACCTAGATTGAACAAAAGAAATAGAGGGGAAATAAAAACAAAGGGTGACTTGGTGGGGTTACTCTGAGGTGAGGATGAGTTACTCGATGGAATTGATTTTAAATACGAGTATACCATGAGCACCATCTGTGAACTTCTAAGAACATGATAATCGTATCGTGAAAATGAGAGAGGCATTCTTACACAATGTGTGTGGTTATGCAGAAAACTGGCATTTAAAATTTGAAAGGTTGTTTATGTTTAAAGGATTCGTGTTTATGTCGAGACCCAAATTAACCTAGAGGCATATTTTTTACTGAATAGAAGTATATGTATAAAAGCTAGAAAATTTATAATATATTTATATGATATATTAGGGGTAAAACTACATTTATCTGTCGAAAGTGTAATGTAATTTATTATAAGGTGAACTAAATTGGCTAATTTAGAACTTATGCCTTGTCCCACAATTTTCACTATTTACGAAGTTCATTACAGCTCATTACTTTTAAAAATACTTCTGTAGCTGCTAAAGCGTCACATTCGGCTTTACCCACATTCACTAACTTACCTCTTGACGCATTTACACATTACTGACGCTCTTCCCTCTTATTGACGCGCTATAAAGCACTGACGCGCTCACGCTCTCACACTGACGCACTTCTACCCACACTCACGCATTTAAACTGTACGCACACACTATCGCCCTCATTTCTTACAGCTGCTTTAGTCATGTGACATGTCAAATTTCTTAGTCCTCTCCTGCCATTGATTTAGCCTCTGTGGGGTGTGGCTACATATATAGCATAGGCCTTCCTTCGCTTGCAGGATTCCAGTTACAGTCGTGAATAGTAATGGTGCCACCATAACAGTCACGAGTACTTCTGACAAAGTTACCGGACCATCACGTATAATTATACGTAAACATTTTCGCATTGCACATAGTGACTAATGTAAAGCAGACAGAATATAAACCTGCTTTTTGAGTTAAATTTTCCATTAAGTTTGTTTATTTTTAATGAATTGCAAGTAGAATCGCCTCCTGTTGTATAGTAAAATATGGCATAGGATATGATGTTTGCGGGTTTCATATTTACATGCCTTCTTCAGTGTACATGAACCCATCCATCACGTGGATATTGACAGCTGCAGTTATAACACCGTTGGCCTTCATGTGTGGATATGTGGAGGATGTGTTTTATTTCATATTCACAGAAACCTGTGTTACACGATGCATCACAAGCTCCATATTGAATTGATTTTTGATTATACGAAGATTTCCTACCGTAGCTTTATTCATGTAACATATAAATGCATCGGTTACAAACATTTGCGTGAGATGTCTATTTACACTTCAATATGTTCCGGTTAAACAGCCATCTTCAGGCATAACACCAATATCGCAGGAAGATACTCAAGACTATTACATATTAAGTCTAAAATAAAAAGAAAGTAAAGCAGATAAAATACGAAATATATATGTATATGATTATAGACAATGAAGTAGTTGAAATGTCTTCTTAAGTAAAGTAACAAAATATTGAAATATGAAATATAATACATTTTATGTAGATCAGTTGAATTAACTGAAAGTACTGATCATATTACAGATAAAATAATATTATTACAAGTAAATATAAAGAGGAAACAGTATTACGGGGATTATGTATAAATGTGCGGCAGTAAAAAGCAGATTAAGAATTGATTTCAGGCTTCCGCCGCGATGTTGATGGATCTGCGCTCTTCTGGGATATTATGCGGCGTCGTGTGATAATTGTTTACCGACGTTTTGGGACAACGTATTGGTCCCATCTTCACGGGTCAAGAGTCCGAGTAGGAAAGAAAGAAAGCCAGAAACCTATAACGTACATTCTGGAAAGTACGGCGGGGTAGCAATCAGTAGGCGTGATGATAGCAAATAGGGTAGAACCAGTGTGAGGGAGGGGTGGATACAAACAACGTAAAGCTGCTAGGGGTACCGAGAATGCAAACAGCTAAGACACCTGGAATTTATGTTACAAAATAAAATTGTCGTATTTTAAAGCTGTGGTCTTCAAATTCTGAACATAGGGTAACTGTTGTGACAAGAGTATGTATCTTCGCGGAAATTCTGTGAGCTAAAAGTACATTTTGTGGCTGCGAACATGAAATAAAACGTTTTAGAACACACCATTTTATTTAAATAAATGAAATATTTAGTCCCTATATTAAAATTTTTATTGATGATTTAAATTTAAAATAGACTGAGCGCCGATTATGCATAAACATGGGGAGGAAAACAAATGAGAGCAATTGAAAAGTACCCAAATTATATTTACTGATTTTATTAAAAGAAAATATGCATGCGGAACCCATGAAAGTCGCCTGTGAAGTCCTAGGTTTCCAATGAATACACTTTGTATGCAACGAGTTTTAAAGTTTTCGTGCATTGGTTTCTTCTTTTCAAATAGAGTTCTATAACTACTACATCTCAAGTCCTCTTTTTTGTATTTATCCTGGCATATTGATTTTCAGCTGAGTTCCCAGAGAAGTGCAGATAGTATTAGAAGCTAACACACCTGTGAATAATCCCCCCACTCCCCGCCCCACAACACATGCATGTAGCTCATTTGTCTGTAGTTTATCCGAAATTCTGGATTATGCATCGTAGATTTGTATACAAAGGACGCGGATAGACATGACCTCTCCATTATGCGTTAGTTTGATGCACTTCTTATGATAACGCTTACAGAAAAGAGCATCTTATATTTATATAGAAAATTATGCCGTCCTAACATAGTCTCGTTCTTAGGCGCGTTCGCAAAATTGTGAAAAGCGACTATTAGCTTTGTCAGTTCTGTCTGTCTGCCTGCCTGTCTGTCTGTCTGTCCGTCCGCCTGCCCGCATCAAACAACTCGGCTCCCACTGGACGGATTTTCATGAAATTTGATATTTGAGTATTTTTGGAAAATCTGTTTAGACAATTCAACTTTCATTAAAATCTGACAAGAACAACAGGTACTTTACTTGAAGACCTATGTACATATATCTCGCTCAATTCTTCTTAGAATGAAAAATGTTAGAGGTAAAGTTTTAGAGAAAATAAGAACATTTTATGTTCAATACCTTTTTTTCCGAAAATCGTTCCGCCTGTGAGATGATATGGAAAATGCTGTACAGCCGGAAAGGCTACAGATTACAATATGACAAGGCGCATGCGCTTTGTATGCTGAATAATTAAGGCTACAGACACACGCTTAGAACATGTAATAGTTATTGCTTTTCCACGGCAACAATGGTTATGCGAACGCGCCTCAGCATTACGTTGTGCGTACATTGCCTATCTTGTTCAGTGTTATTTTAAGCTTGCGGGATGAATTTTCAACAAACTAACAATGAAAAAAATGTAAATTTTCGAACAAAGCAGAATTACTCTGCCGTTCCATAGCGGTAAATAAGAAACAATTTGTCGAAATGGACTGTACTGCTTAATTATAATATTATCTTACTAAATAGACAAACCAATTATTTTGGTTGGCCTGCAGTTTGTTTTAAGAATAACCCGGGAAAGTGATTTCACTTTGAGCACTTCACATGTATGTAGTAAATAAATAAATAAATATCATGCTAATAATAATCCCGGCAGTGATAGTTTCTGAAGAAGAAAATGTATTTTATGACCAAATTCTAAGACTTCGTTCTGATCATACCAGGCGCATAATTTTAACTCCAATTGTTTGGCCAGTAAACTGTAAGGATGTCGTAAGATAAACACTGACTGACCGATGTGGACTCACCATTATAAGTGGGTCTAAACACTTCATGTATTTAATGTATTGGTTTGAGGACCGTTAAGGCACCTTTAACGCGATCAATGGAACGAATTCATTTCTCTTTTATAAACGGTGACATTTGTGGCGATTCTCAGTCCTCACACGCGTGATCACGACTTTTATGGCGATTCTCAGTCCCCACACGCGTGATCACGACTTTTCTTTCTGCGTAACTCAGTTTTTTCATCTTATTCCTTTTCCTTTGTCTCTGGTGCAACATCAGGGTTGATGCTAGTAGTCGGCAGTTCCTGCGCTTACCCTTCGTCGCGGTGATAGGCTGCTCTCACCCAATCATTCATTTATTTCTCTCTCGCTCATTTTATATTCTCTCTCTCACTGTGTGGTAGACCAATATTTAATAAGCCGTATTTCCATTCTGAATTTTTTGTTCTGTTTGTCGTTATATCATTGTCTCATGAATTTCAATTTGATATTTGAAGAAGAAACGTTATGAACCGCGGTAAGTAGGCCCTGTGACAGTTTATAGGCTTGGGATCTGCGCTCTTCTGGAATATTACACCGCGTTGAGTGGTAATTCTATGCCGACGTTTCGGGACAACATATCGGTCCCATCTTCAAGGGTCAGAAACCCAAGACGTCTTGGATTTCTTGACTTTTGAATATTGGACCGATAGGTTGTCCCGAAACGTCGGTACAGAATTACCACTCAACGCTGCGTAATATCCCAGAAGACTGTAGATGTTATTTACGAGTACTTCAATGTGAAACTACGTACACTTCACCAGTCCTGTAAAACTATGGAAAGCACTACTAGAGAAATATGAAGGTGAAACCTAACTAAAATACGTGTATATGCGGTATTAGTCATGCGTTTATGGATTCAAGTATTCAGTGTCAAAGAAAGAACATAAGAGAAGTATGGCGACGGCGGAAATGCGTTTTCTCAGAACGGTTCTCGGACGTAATGAAGATGTAATAAAACAACTGTTAAAACTGGCAGTGATAAGATAATTAAAACTGTGATGAATGTTTTGGACATACTCGTACAATCGAAAAGAATGGCTGTAAACTGAAAAGCGAAATTCCGACATCAATACGAGTCGAAAGAAATATGCCAGGGATTTCCGAGGAAATGAAGTGTCAGTTTGAATTTTTGAAGTCTAAATACGCTAAGTGCTTTCCCCGTAATTTTGTTGCTGGTGAGGACTACTTCCTCGTTCCTAAAAGCACTCCAGTTTTAAGTACAAATACATTACAATCGTGGTTTTGCTCAGGGACTTTGATGTTCATACCAGCTTAACTACTACAGCTGGTCGCATAGACCATCTGTGTAATCACTCTTAATCTCATGGAACTACGCATCTTTGTGTCTTGCCTTCGTAACAGAGCCTAGGTGGAGGCTGGAAACATGACACACAAAGAGTTGATATGGGTCTTCAGTTTACAAGAAACGAAGTAAGGAATGAAAGTAAATGAATCAAATTATATTATGTGCAGTCTGATACATGAGCACTGAGAAGCAAGTTGTCTGAAAGAAGGAAACAAATTACAAAACTTCAACAGTAAATAGCTGCCGTCCATTTTTTACATTACACCCTTGTCATTCTTGTTTTGGCTCTCATTTTCTTTTACCTTGCGTTTGGGGAGGAAAGTTGAGAGCTGGGAGTCTCTAAAATGGCAGTGGATGTACCTTGTGTAGCCGATGAGCGATTGCTCCCTATGTGTTTTGGCCACTAGAGGCGCCACACGTCTTTCTTCCGACCTCCATTTTTACTAAAACAAACTCTTTCCCCTCTTCACTATAGAGGAAAGAGAAGAAAAATGAACAACGCCGTTTGGCCACGCTGTAGCACGGACGGACGGACGGGGGGGTGTTAGGAGTGTCTTCTCTCGTAACCAACAGAGTTTTTGGGGTCATGAACAGATAAAAGTTTTTTCCCTATCTCTCCCACGCCCCTCCACATTTCTACTCTGCTATAGCAGAAAATAAAATTTAGTGCTATGTCTATAACATTCTATCTTGGCTCACCAGGGCTTCGGTGTACCTTACGGAAGAACTTCAGTCCTCTTCCCACACAGATACACACCTTTCTTTCAACGCCAAGAAAAACTTTTCTTCGCCATTCCCCAGAGCCCCTAAACTTTTCTTCCATCCTGTGTTTCCGTATCATCATCAGCTCCTTCTTTGTGTGAGCCTTGGACGTTGCTGTAGCTTGCAGTAAGAATGGCAACTTTCAGCAAACAGGATCAGAGAAGACAGCAATCTTCGTTTTCGCCGCCATGAGAACCTAACCTATGCAGTTTACTTACTCTGCTTCTCTGGCTAATAAGCCGAGATATCTCATTCGGCATATTGGTTGGGCTACGGATTAGATAGCCGAGAAAAAAGAATTTCGATTCTCGGGAGGAGTAAGAGAATTTTCTCTTCTCAAAAGAGCTCAGACCGGCTCAGGAACCCGCCCGGCCTGCTGTCAGTTGGGTAGCAGGCCTCTTCTTCCGGTGGTGTAGCTACAGGCGCGGTAAACCGACCACTTTCTGAGGGACAGGGACAACTGCGTTTTTCGTCTTTACTGACCTTGTTATGCTATTGCCTTTAAAGGACAGTTTCGACAGGGTAGTGGAGTGAATATTTGGTCTCATATTTTTAGGATCAGTTCTTTCGTCTTCTTTTCGCCCATTGCCTCTCTTTTTTGTTTGAAATTGTTATATTGATGAGCAGGCACGGACTGGATGTCATAGATGTTTATCCTCTCTCTGTTGTTTTGTGCTTGTGGGTGAGGAAGAGATGTGTGTCAACGATATTGTATATTTCTGTTTTTGTACATAACATAACGAGTCAGCAGCAGTTTCAAGACGTATTCTCGTTTTTTCATTTCATTCCACAGCACTGTGGCCAGCCTGTGATCCTGGCCATTGACTATGAGACTCAGTACTGTCAAGTGTTTAAAACTGCGGGGAAGAATCATTTATTTCGTAGCCTGTCTTACGACAGGTCCATAGCCTCATCCAAACCGAGTTCTCCATAGAGTGCATTCTAGTGTTTTCTCTTTCAATTTCCAGTATGTTGTGGTTTCCTTAAGATTACCCAGTAGCTTCTTACGTCTTCTTCGTCGTCGTACCGTAATTTCTATCCTTCCGCGAGGAAGAGTTCGGGTTTCATGTTTAGTCGTATATGAAGGGTTGTATGCTGTGCAGCGGATAACGTAGCCTTTCTTTAATTTTCTGAAGATTTTATTCTGTTGTAGTATCTAAATTTGTCTACTACGCATAAGTCATAACTTTAATGTTTGTAGATTGGTGGGATATGTAGCACGCATGAGGGCATGCTAAATACGTACACAATTTTAGTACGACTACAGACACTCCCCGACGTACGCAATTTAAAGTTACGCAATCTCAGACTTAGGCAGTTTTTTAAAGGTAAAAGAAATAGCATCTTTGAAACGTGCGCCGAGTTTCTCCTTGCGGGAATGAAAGCGCAATGAGACGAAGGCGGCGGAATAATATTGCTGGGCGATAACACAGGCAGCGGGGCGGTCATACTGCGTCCGATAATTTTCCACTGTGTCGGAATTCAGATGTTCAACTGGATTCCTTTTTATATACACATGTATTTGACCATGTGTGTACTCAATTTTGATTTGCGCAAAATTAGACTTGCGCCAGAACTTCCGCAACGTAACTATTGCTTAAGTATGAGAGCGTCTGTATGTGAAATTTAGAAGTCACTTAAGATGCATGCATTTAGATTGGAGGGGAATACTGAAGTGGATCATGGGGAAATAAAAAGAAATATTGTGTGCTGTATTCTACTGGCTTTGTACGGAGTTCAGTTTGGAATTATATGGATATGATTGTACAAAAGGCGGGTAATTTCTTGAGCAGCTTCACGAAAAGGATTCTGGTATGGAGTTTTTTAAATCTTAATTTAAAAGGACAGGAATTTATTTATATCTGTCAGCACTGAACATGAGGAGAGAGTAAATCTTACAAGTATTTTCCAGTGTAAGATTTTCATATTTCTTTTGTGTGACGAACAGGAAAGGCATTTTTTACTGATTTATCATCTCATGTATAGGCACTTCATGAATTAGTTCTAGAAAGTAGAATATATTTAAACTCTGCAAGAAAGAAATGTAAGTTGTCTTCAGTATCTTGAGAGAAACATTTCAGAATTTTTGCGTAACGTTTTACCCCTATACAGGTTGCGTCTTCCACCCGAAGTATTATTTGTGTTTTTTCCTGGCTGGTAATATACGTGTATGTAGTAAATATATTATGATTTGTTTATGTTAAATATGTATGACTGTCGTGATGTTTTAGAAGTGACAAGATCTTCATTAAATTGGTGGTTTCTGAAAGTTATACAAATTTTTAATTGTGAGGCAGCCATGTTCATATCTTACGTTATGATTTATGTGTACATATTTCACTCATAGATGATTGCAGTAAAGAACTTTGATACTATTTATTCGCCCTCTTTTCTCAGCTCAGTGATTACGTTCTCTTGTTTTCGTCTGTACTAGCAGTTTTATATTAATTTCTACCTGACGTGGTTCTCTGCTGAGTTTAATTATTTCCGTGCGAGATTCAATGGGCATCAAATGCTCCAGCGAGCTGGCTTAGGGAACGGGCCTCCTGCTGACGCTTGGTTACACAGCGGATGGTACTACCCACGCTGAAAACGTTACATCCCATGCTCTGTACCTTCACCAGCAATACACTATTTCATATAGGACTAATTATGTTTTACAATTCGGAAGAAGTGCCTACAGTGATAATCCATTGATGATACATATTTCGATCAAACGGAATTTAAGTAACGGTAAAGAAGAGAAAAATTCACCACACTTTATAATCCTTACTACTCGCCTGATAATATAAGGGTGCTGATATAAAGGAGGGACGAGATACTCTCATAAGCGATGAGAAATAATGCATACAAAATTTGGCCAGCGATGTTAATGTAAGAGACCATTTAGGAGACCAAGTTTGTATGTGGCAGAGCAGGGTTGATTATACTTATCTTAAGAAAGTAGGGTAAGGGCGTGTGAACTGGATTTATATGATTGATTATTTGTACCAACAAATGCACTAAGACAGTTTTATCACTGTTTTCTTTATTATAAGGATGCCCCAATACGCATTTCGGCAATTATTTTGCCATCATCAGGGGGTATTTTAAGTGAGTTTTTACATAGACCAATTCTTTGGTTACGTCATAACAGTGAGTCAGTATTTGTTACCACATCGTACAAAATTTTGTATAATTAGTGGTATTGTTAAGCTGCTAACAATACCACTAATTATACAAAATTTTATACGATGTGGTAACAAATACTGACTCACTGTTATGACGTAACCAAAGAATTGGTCTATGTAAAAACTCACTTAAAATACCCCCTGATGATGGCAAAATAATTGCCGAAATGCGTATTGGGGCATCCTTATAATAAAGAAAACAGTGAAAAAACTGTCTTAGTGCATTTGTTGGTACAAATAATCAATTATAAAAAGATGCACGGTGAATATAAAGTGGATTTACATGGTTCAGGTGGGTTCCCGTAGCGGCCTGTTGTCAAAATGGCAATAAAGCTTTAATTGGAATGTTCCTGCTGCTGCCGGAACAAATACTGTACTATTTCTGAAAAATTATTTTGTTTCATGCCCATAGATGTAAGAAATATAGATATCGTACTCTTAGCAAGACCCAAATGAAACTTTGTTACTGCAAATGGAATTTCTCTTATTCACAAGTATTATGTCAACCAAGACTGTTGGTCACATGCTATTAGCTAATATATCCGTAAGCTTTCTAAGTCGGTAGCGCTTCTATGATTGGCGTTTATTCTTGTCACTAAGATTGATTCTATGAAAGAATCAAGTAAATTTTACCTGTTCCTTTCATCTGCCTGAAGAGCACACATGTATTAATGGCAGACCTATGAGGATAACTGTGCTTTCGTCGGATAAGCTCTATTTTTAGGACCACAAGGGCATCTAGATCTGAATTTCTCTGCATCTTTCAATTCCTTAAGAATTCACGCGTAGGAAAAAAAAAATTGGTTTCTGTGTGTGAAGGAACTGGGTAAGATGAAATCTGGAGATTGAGCCCTTTAGTTCAAAGACGTAGCAGGGATGCAAATAAAGAGTTATGAGCCGGAGGGTTTACATGGAAATCGACTTAACTTATCTTACTCATTGAGAGGGAGATTGAGTGCCTTACCTGTGGGTATTTACAGTGAGGTATGAAATGGATGGCGTGAGAAGTTATCTGCCATTCTGTGAATCCAGGAGGTAGGAACACGATGGGGTGGTGTATCAGGTAGAAGTATTGGGCACAATTGAATGTTGTTTATGTCATAAGGTGATAGTATAAAATAATAAAGTATAGTGGACACATAACTGATACGATCGATACAAATAAACAGGCTGAATTTTATGTTTACATGTTATTATTAGAGACTTGGATGTATACTGTAATAGACAGCTAAAATGCTTATTGTTTGTTACTGGCTGTTTCATTTAATCTCTATTATTTGCCATATTTACCGTAGTACCAAATATGTAGGAGGTTTTGAATATCAAACGTGACATAAGAATAATTTTGCACTTATGTGGATACAGTTACGGCTCTAAGTAAATAACCTAAGTAGAGCAAGGTGATTTAACATGACGATAAGTTATCCTGCCATGAAATACGATCGTGAGGCGTTTCAGTAGTGTTCACGTCCTAGAAAATTATTTCATGGGGCTGTATTTATTGCACAGTCTTTTATTATTTCAACTTCAGTAATAATTCTGTGTATATTTCTTGTTTCCTCATCCTGAATAAATCGAAATCTTTTTAACGTTACTGAGGTTGCACTATTGAGAAATATAAACTAATCACTAATCACAAACTACATTGTCATTTAATTCTTCAATATTTATCTTAATATATCTGGGTGCAAATAATTCCGTGATTACTTACTTTAAATATCTGTCCTTCATTCTTAAATAATAGGTTACGTTTCACAACTCTACGTACTTTCTGATGAACTTGTTCCACATACATATTCACTAGCAAGAGGGCAGTTTCTTCATTCGGATTTTTACGTCTTTATACATTTATATTTGTCAGTAGCTCAGAATTGATGGTAAGATGATTCATAAATAATTTTTCAGAAGTGAGGATTTTGTGTTCTTCAGGTCGAGTTTCGTATGTAGTTGAAATATATATCGATTGGAAAGACCAAATCAGAAAGTCTTAATTCATATTTTTAATCTCACTCTGCATTTTGGCAGCTAAACAGGGCTACATTCTTCCGAATTGCAAAATGTCTTCCAGACCTGACAAAGTCTTGTATGTAAAACTTTGATGGAAAAGATCTGTTGTGCACGTGAAATTACTGTTTCGGCGGAAGTACGAACAGGATTCAACAAGAAACCATCCACACTTGGGTAATAAGCGTCTTGTGAAAGATGATTACGTGGCCCCCGAAATCACCAGACCTCTCCACAGTTATTTTTCTTCTGGTTATGTGTTAAGGACCATGCTTATGTCCCACATTGCCGACGACAACATAAAAGCTGAAGAGGCGGGTCACAAACGTATGTGCAAAACACTGAAGATAGAATTCTCCAGAGTGTGGCAGGAAGGTGACATTCCTAGAGTGAGTAGTGGCGCTAACATTAAACTATGCTAATATCACATAACACTTTCAGTTGACATTTCCGGCGGTTTATATTTCTTAACTCTATCTTGAAAAGTGCTTTGAGTAATGTAAAATTAAACTAGTAAAGTTATTTTACGGACGTCGTGTATTTAAGGTAGGCTTATTAAAGTTTCATAATGGGATCCGTCATTTTCCCGTAGTAGTCTATCTGTTGAACGAACATGAGAAAAAAAATGGCAGTTGACAAATTGCGTTGGATGGGCACAAATTCCATTCGCGACTGACGTTAATCCTACCAGAAGAATAGTAGGGACATATTTGTGTATAGTTGATTGATGCGAAGTTTCTCACATTACGTTTATCTCCCGTTTTGTAAATGGGTATGACCATAGATTTTGTTCACGTTCGGGATAATCACGTTTTATTCAAAATATAAAGTATTAAGTGAAACATCATTAATATGTTCCTGGACTTTTTCCATTATCACTCTGCTTTCGAAACGTGTGTGTTAGTGTTCTGTGACAATGGGAAAAATCCAGGAACATATTAGTGATGTTTCACATGTTAAACCAATGTCAATAGATTATATGGTACAGATAAATTATTAAGGTAATAAGAATGTAAAATCCATGTTGTTCCACAACATTGGATTAAGTTAGCTTATATTAGTTACCTTGAGATGTTTAACTTGTAAATTTATGTATGTAGACCTCAGCTTTGTGACACCGTGTTTGTGTGACTAATATTCAGCCACAATGTATTTTGTGCTTAAGTTATCAGTTTCATGAATGCAAAAGTGATGTAACTTAAATGTCTCTTAGTGCGGGAAACCGAATTCGAGGAATGGTCATCTGCTTTATGAAACAGTTTTTAGATAATTTTTAGTAAATATATTACGTGTTACTGTAAAATATTTTGCAAATCTCAGGATCAGCAAACCCGTTATTCAAAGCATTTGTACGTTTTTGGAAAAAAAAAAATAATATCAAGGTGCTGAGTCAAACGTAAATTACAAGGTGTCTGATATATTACGCCGTGTCCACGGTAAATAGTTACTGACGCTTCGAAAGAGCGTAATGTCTTCATATTCAAGGTAAATAATTTCTGAACACTACTTGCTGTGAACATCATATCTCGCAATATATTAATATGTTTTTGTCAGGGAATATATTCGCTTGTTATTGATGTGCATTTATTACGGATTGTAAGTTGATACTCGAATCGCAGTCTGCAAGTCTATTAAGTGGAATACCTTTGGACGTGATCACGCTTGTTTTTTTTTTTTTTTTTGAGCGGCCCTTTTTATTGTGGGAACAGCAAAGAATAAAACCGATAAACAATATCACTGAGGCATCCATTTAACGTAGACTTCTTTACATTGTGTGGCTAACACCATTGCGTCAGAACACAAAACTGGTCTCCCTTCTTTTGCCATAAAATTGAACTATGTCATATTGTATTGTATTTAGTAAGGATTTGTGCAGAATATCGCACTCACGTTCGAGTTCTTGTTCCTATCAAAATTATGTACGACGGAGTGAAGCAAGGTAAACAGTATAGCGAAAATCTATTTTTTATATTCAAACGCACGTATCTGTTGAAAGTTTCCATAAACTGTCCTTCACTCTCAACTATTGCATTAACCGACTCAGTGGAACCGAGATGCGCATCTGAAGCCAGTATTCTATAGACTGATTACGAAATATCTGTCCATCGATATGCCGCCCGCTAGATTCTGTCCTGGACCATTTAGTGTACGCGTTTTTCACATTCTGACACAAGATTTATTAAATATTTTTAATAATATCCTATCATAGGTCTTCATTACAACTTTTCCGATGAATTTCTTTTTATACATTTCTCATTTCCCCATTCTTGCTACATGTTCTACGTATCTTATCCTTTTTGGTTTGATCGCCCCAATGATAATGTTTAAACTTGAGCCCATAGGTCAGTGTTTCCCAACCAGGATGCCACAGAACACCGTTGAGGGTTTCGCGAGAAATAGTGGACTAAATAAAAAATTTAAAAAACCGCGAAAAATTCCAAATATCCCTCGGAATATCGCGGGAATTTTGTCCGGCAATTGGCAGTTCTGGACTAATCTCCTTGGACTACAGACAGCCACCTTGTGTTTGGTTATCACTGGCAGTGGTTTCCTGGGATATGGAAAATTATTTCAGGGGTTGCTCCATTGGAAAAGTGCTTGGAGGCACTGCTGCACGTTATGAAGACGCTCATTATACAGTTTCGTCGATCCTCCTATTACTTTGTCTCTCTCGACTCCAAATGTTCTCCTCAGCACTTAGTCTCAAACACCCTTAACCTTTGTTCTTCTCATAGACTGGTTTACCATGTTGCGTTTCATAAAGCGGAGAAGATAAGAGGTATGCGCCTACTTTATTAATAATCAAGTTTCATTTTCATCCATGATTAAATGTTCACGTCGAATTCTTACATTATGTACATTTAATGTGCCGATCCAGTGGCCGTGCGGTCTAAGGCGTGGGTCTTCGGCCGCTCGCTTGCTGGGATCGTGGGTTCGAATCCCACCGGGGGCATGGATGTTTGTGTTGTGTTTGTTGTATAAGGACGGTAGCATGGAACGTAAAGTGACATGAAGGACGAAAAGGATTTAAACAGTACAAAAATGGATGAAAGGGGAAAAACCCCGGACAGACAAAAAAAAAAAAAAATCCCACCAGGGGCATGGATGCTTGTGTTGTGTTTGTTGTAAGGACGGTAATATGGAAAGTAAAGTGACATGAAGGACGAAAGGATTTAAACAGCACAAAAATGGATCAAAGGGGAAAAAAACCCCGGACAGGTAAAAAAAATCCCAACGGGGCATGGATGTCTGTCTCTTGTGAGTGTTGTGTGTTGTCAGGTAGAGGTCTCTGCGACGAGCTGGTCCCTCGTCCAGAGGAGTCCTACCGAGTGTGGTGTGTCTAAAGTGTGTGATCATGAAACCTCGACGAAACGAGGAGGCCCTGGCCCATATAGGGCTGTCGAGCCATACAAAAAAATGTACATTTAACGTGTCTGTCCGTTCACTCATTGCGATGGTACGATCTATTTCGGATTTACAGCGTCAGTTCTTCGAGAATGCTTCTGACTTGTATTCCAGAGGTTTGAATCCCAGCACCGACACCTGATTGCATCTCAAATAGGCCACGACCATTTCCTTCCACGATATTACTAATTGCTTACTCACCAAATATTCTACCATTGAGAGCCGTTTATTCTTCAGTTACTGGTGGCGTATTTAAACCACAAATAATAAATATGTTTCATATTTATATGCCAAAAATTTTATCCGTATATTTGACGAAACTTATAACCCCGCATGGAGAATAATTAATCTAGTGTTACGGATAAACGATATAAAATGTAGAAGGTAAATTATGTCTGCACTTTTAGGATCGAAAAGTAGGCGCAGATAGTCACTGCTAGAATTTAGGTAGATTTGAGTTTTGTCAGAGATATATTAAAATAACGACAAATCTGTTCCGAATGTGAGTTGCACAGATGAACAAATGATATAGTAACATTTGTTAGCACAGCCCGAAAGGGTATGAAGGAGTGGATTGGATTTATCGGGCTTCGGTTAGCATGTAGTAGTGATAACGTATGAACAGTGTGACATTTCTTTGGTACTTAGCGTTTACATAAATTTGTTTCTCATTGAGTTTAATAATGATCGGCTTCTTATGTTGACATTTATATTTCAAGTATTGTTCCAAATATTAAGTGTTAACGAAGTGTTTTAGAAAAAATAATGATCTTAGTTCGTCCTCCCAAATGACAACACCCCATAAGCCAAACTAAAAATTAATAAGCTCTTGATGGATAACATTCAAATGGAGTTGTAAGAAGTTACGAGCTTCGGAGGTGGTTTGTAGATAGCTTAGAATCGTGCTCATTGGCGGGCTTTGGTATTAAAAGTGCCAAACGTATTGGTTATATTTAGTTATTAATGAGTTAAAATATTATTTTAGTTGCTTGGTTAAAGGGATCTTGAAGCTGGTCTATTTGGCTATGGCGGGCTACGCTGTAACTGGTACGTTCACGTGACTGCCGAGATCATCATTTTGGAGAAAATGCTTTTAGTATTGCTAGTAAGTTGAGGACGCAGTGACGGTAGGATGAACAGAGCCCTGAAGTGTCAGGAAATTGTGGTACTTACGCCGTGCGCGAGTAAATATTATCCTGAAACAGCAAGTGCTCTGTGCGTCGTTCAGTTCCTTTCTGCACCCCAGGCCTGGTTCTTGTAACAGTGAAACAATGACATTGCTACTTTTTGTGTGCGTGTGTGTTTTACTTTGAGTGCCCTTTGTATGCTCACAGTGAATGTAAAGCGAATGAAGAATGCAGAAATTATATAAAAAATTAATGTAACCACGTTTTCAAGGTGGGGTTGGAGATGAATTTACGTAAAATAAGGAATGTGCATGTGTACAACAAAAGGGAACTCCTGGTGTTGTATTAATGTAATAGGGTTTGTGTGCGGCCATTTTGAATGTCAAAATGGCACAGCTTTTATGTGCTTTCGGTGTTCATAAATACGCGTTGTTTCTGTCAATGTAGCTTAATAATGCATGTGTATGTTTGTATCGTGGAACATACAGAGTAAAAAAACAGACAAATTAATATTACATTCATATGACTTGAAAAGCGTAAGCCGCTGTGATATGAATAAATTTGCCAGCAGTATGTTTCGGCGACTGTGAAGCACTGGTTCTGGCTATGTCCATGTTGTAACTTTTGAAAGTGCCTATTTGTTATGAAACACAGCTGTGTGCACAGAAAGCGATTTACTGGTAGACAGGGCTAATAACATTTTTGATACCATCCGGCATGGTAAAACACAAAGTCTTAATATTTATTACTGTCTGACGACACTCAACAAAATTTCACGTTGTGTTCACCGTGCATCTTGATATTAATTTTCAGTTTTTAACCAACGAATGCACTTTTTATTTTCGTATTTTGTTCAATTCACCCTACATATATTTCGGTCGTGACTCGGGCATCATCAGGGGTACACTGATAAGTTCACTTCACTGTTCACTGGTCCATTTGGTATTATCACAGAATCGTTACAATATAGGGTGAATTGAACAAAATACGAAAATAAAAAGTGCATTCGTTGGTTAAAAACTGAAAACTCAACAAAATGTCACCTTCCCTTTACTTCCATGTCCGTAAGACGAACCCCGCACTCCCCGTGCTCCCTTTAAACGCCGTACTAATTCGTGTACGCTTCACTTTGAAAATGTAACGGCACTGGCTTATTATTATTATTATTATTATTATTATTATTGCTGTTTCTGTAATTGGCCGTCTGGCTGTTGACTCGGCACATTAGTAAACTAGAATTGAATTGAATTTCAATCAGTCGCCTTCTTGTTGCTGTGGTTCTTTATTATTCATTTAAATACAGTCGAACCCGGTTATAACGACATCGGTTACTGCGACACCTCGTCTATTGCGTCACATATTCTGTGGTACCAACTAATTCCTCACTGTTAATCGTAACATTATATTCCTCGGTTAGAACAACACTCGTTTATAACAACACAAAATATTCAGTCCCTTCATGACGTTATAACCGAGTTTGACTGTATTTGTACACGTGTATTATGTGTTACAATATACCATTTTAATTATGTATAGTGTTCCTTCTTTTCTTGACACTCATGTTTTAATTTAAGTTAATTTTAGAGCTGTTTTCTCTTTTTCTAGGCTTTGCTCTTGTCTTGATTTTGTTTGCTACTTTCTTGCTGTTGTGCTCACTTTATAATTGGTCATTACGCCGTCGAGTCAGCATGTAAATAAATCAATAATTACACAAATTGGATTTTGCCCCATGGCGTAATTAAAACGCGACATTCTAATGACGACGTTTCGGAGACTCTCTTTCTGACATCGGCAAAAGAAGAAATAAAGGAGATTTCTGAATGTTGCCTGATATAGAAGCTAATTTTCATCATCTTTTTACTTGAGGGCAGAGCTGTTGCCTGTCTCCAGTACATCGTCCTTCGAATGCTGTATTTGATAGACAGCACAATTACAGTGCCGTAGTAATAATAATCATTTATGCACGATATACGCAGTAAACCTGTTACTAATCCCACCCAGGAACTGCAAGAATAAGCTGTGTTATTGATGTTGTAGGAGTTTACGTTTGTGCGTAATTCTGATGATCAGTTACACGCTGCACGTCATATAGCGACACTGAATATTTTAAAACGTTGTTATAATTGTACGTGTTTACTTGAATAAAAAATACATACAAAGATAGTTCATCATAATTTTACCGAAGCGCTTTACAAGAAGCGAGAAACTTTTCTTCATTTTTTTATGTCACTGATTAAATCTCGTTTATTGTTTATGTTCTGTATTCGTGTTATACAAAAATGACCATAGATTCGAGTATATTCACTTATATTTATCTCCAAGTTCATAAGGTGGATTTTCATTTTATAAGCACCACAGAATGTCATCGATATCGGATTCCTTACAGAACCAGCCGGAGCATCGGTTGTGGTCTCAGAGGTCTTCTTAAAACCAACTTTTCGGAAATATTAAAGTTTTCTGTTTCAGTCCCTTACTCAGTGACTATCAGCCTTTGAAGTAGAACTCTGCTCATGGACATAATTTTATGCTCTGTGCTCTGTACTTTGAGGGTGATAACAATTTGAATCTTAAAGTGTAAGGATGAATTGCTGGACTCGATCCAACAGATTCAAGTCGTGAACCAGTAGCGAAGTGTTGTTTATAACACATTGGTGAAGTTTCCGGTTCCGCGGATAATCTTTTCTCCTGTGATGTTGCGCTGTGTCGTTGGATAAATAATTTCCGTCGTTTCGAAAGATGATACTGTCTTCGAAAAGTCAGGAACTGTTTATACAACAATAAGCTTCTAAAAAAAAACTCTCTACTGCGTGGAGCTTGTTCCGACCTGAATTGATAACATTACGTTTCATGAGGGAAGGGAGGCATTCAGCAGCAGAAATAGGGGCCCACTTCGCTACATTTTGGAGTGGCTGTTCTACCCTCTTTTCAACGAGCATTTAATTAAAGTTTTATTCGAGAGTACGTGGTTTAAACCCCGTCTCTTATTAGAATGGTTGCATTTGGAATACATGGTCTCTGGTTCTCTCCATTTCATTGATATCGTGTAGTCTGCTCCATCGACTATGCATAATTTCAGTAGTTGGAACAGCGTCAATAAAACCTAAAATCAGTGTCCAAAAGCCTAGTCTCTCAATATGTAAACTCAGTTGCATTTTGAATTAATAAACTTAATATACAAAACATTAGCCCTTTAAAATATGGATGTTACCAAATAACTAAATATTCTCTGCTGTTTTGAATTGATGTGGTTTAGTATTGAACTGTAGTTCGTACTCGGTAGTTTTAGGTAGTACAGTTCTGTCTCAAGTTTAAATGTCTATCTTTTGTCTCTCTCTCTCTCTCTCCCCGCCCATCCTGAATTCTCCCTCAGAGCAGCCCCTAGTATAACGAGCTTGTTGCCAATTAATTATTCATTAATGCCGTATATTCAGCGTTTAGAGGGTACATCCACTGAAACAGGTGAACAGGTAGACATGGAATGCCCTTCCGTCTACTCGGAAGTTCCCAGCTACGCGTTTGTGTTCAGAGCCACCCTTTTTCTCACCGTCTTACTAAGTACAGCAATACTAGAGATACAAGTTGCGATACGTTTTGTGTCTCCAGGAAATAAATCAATTGAACCCCACGTTGAGGTGGAAAGAACTGCTGTTATATCGATTTTCTGAGCGTAGTGGCTCACAACTCAAATTCCCTCACTTATTTGCTCACCCGCATGTCAAATGTCTAGACCAGTGCCCGTTATGATCCTGTAAATTTTATAACATCGTGGTATGATTAAAATGTATTCCATGTATAGAGGCCTACCGAAATTTCCATAAAATGAAGTGTACTAAAATAATGAAATTGCGTTTTCATAATGTCAGTTTCATGAAGGTGTTTGCAGAAGAAAATGGGTTCAAAACATATAAAAGGATATAACGGCGGACGTTTTAGACGCTACTGCAAAGCATTACGAAAAGCGACGCTTAGCTTCGTCACGTCTGCCCGTCTATCTGTCCATCTGTACGGAATAGAGCGCTTCCCACTACGCGGATTTTCATAAAATTTCGCATTTGGCACTACTACAATTTGTACTTAAATTCCTATTTGGTTTAAAATCGGACAAGTATAACAGGCACTTTACGTAAGGGCCTATGCATGTGTGTGTTCACTGCCCATGATCTCTTATTATGACTGAGACAGTGTTCTCTGTGAGGTACGAACTGAAACAAGAAGCGTTTGAGCATCTCACATGACCATTTACAATCTCCGAGCATAGATGTTTAGGAGATACTGATTTTAAATCTCGCAGCAAAAGGTACCTCGAAGGGTGGTGGATTGTAAATCTATTGCTAAGATAACGATACAACTTATAGGCTCCAAACACACTCGGTCTTTTTTGGCAAGTGTTTATATATTTAACGTCTAGGGACAATAACAGAGCGAATGCCTCAGAAGTATTACCCACTGCTGATGCTTCCTAACTCCTTATATAATTATTTACTCTTAATTTCATACCCATCAGTTGAAGTAGTTACTTCGTATCGCGTTTATGTGGGGTGGAGTTGCAGTGCGTCTGCAATAATGTGTTGCAAAATTGCGCCTAGTGCCTTAGCCACGTCCGTTTGCCCACGTGCTGCAATTATGGAACCAACAGAAAGGATTTTTATAAAATTTGATAATATAAAATTTCAATACTATAAGTCTTCAAAAAGTCCCAGTTTTAGTTAAAGTTTTACAACAGTAACGGACAATTCATAGCCGCTTTCATTTGTGAGCAGTTTGCACGTTTATATACCTGCATGCATTTGTGCGCAGATTTCAAGTATGTATGCCTGCTTGCATTTGTGCGCAGATTTCAAGTATGTATGCCTGCTTGCATTTGTGCGCAGATTTCAAGTATGTACGCCTGCTTGCATTTGTGCGCAGATTTCAAGTATATATACCTGCATGCATTTGTGCGCAGATTTCAAGTATGTATGCCTGCTTGCATTTGTGCGCAGATTTCAAGTATATATACCTGCATGCATTTGTGCGCAGATTTCAAGTATGTATGCCTGCTTGCATTTGTGCGTAGATTTCAAGTATATATACCTGCATGCATTTGTGCGCAGATTTCAAGTATGTATGCCTGCTTGCATTTGTGCGCAGATTTCAAGTATATATACCTTCATGCATTTGTGCGCAGATTTCAAGTATATATACCTGCATGCATTTGTGCGCAGATCTCAAGTATAACCCGCGCGTTAATTCTAAACATTTGTTGGAGCGAAAATTGTTACAAACGAAAGTCGCGGAGAAAAACCAAACATACATTTTGTGCGTAAGATGCTTCTCTCGCCTTGTCTTAGGTGTATTCGAGATAAAGCTTAAATTATTGTAGAATGTAATGCAGTGTCGGATCGGTAATTTTATGCAGACGTTTTGGAGGAGCTTACTACCTCCGTCTTGAGGGTAGTCCCAAATCTTCGTTTGTAATTATTACCAATCTTCACGGTGTGTTATCCCAGAAGACTTTGATCTTCATTAACAACGTTGATTGAACCTCATATAACCCAGTATTCGTGACAATTAAATAAGAGTGAGAAAACACGCAACAGTTATTGCGCTGTATTTAAAGACACGTTGCTGACTACGAGAAAATGCAGCGATTGGTTGCATATGTAAATTGGGTGATTCCTGTTAAGAACGAGCGTGGAACCGTAGTTTTCTTTAGTTACCTAAGATAACCAATTAACTCCATGAAGTAGCTTTATTCCTGAGAAACTTACAGTCACTGATTTGCTCAAGTAATTCCTCTTCCTTTATGGAGCGGAAAGTTCATCATCGTGTCACGAGAGCCCGCCACTGGTTCTTATTCTGAGCCACATGAATATTATCCACACCGTCACATCCTGTCTCTCCGATCCGTATTACTATTATTATCACATTTCCCTACAACTCACAAGCAGGTTATTCCCAGGTGTTTTCGACTAGATTTTTGTGTGCCTTCTTCATTCATTGTGTTCTTATAATATTTGGTGAAGCGAATAAATTATGAAGCCGTATGCTACACACACTTTGCCCCAGTCAGTATTAAACCCACGCTCAGATGTCGACCTTACGCTCTGGTCTCACAAGACACACCGTGGGTTCGTGTTCAGTGAATCGTACTGTGCCAGTCGATAACATCAATGGCTGAACTTTCACCTGGCATTCACCATTCAAAGGGGTCGCGCACTGTGCAAGGAAAGGGTATTAGCTTGCATTATATAGGGCGAGAATATTGAATTTAGATAAGCAAAGTAAAAGTGAACTAAGTGAAACGAGAGCATTGTAGATTTACATTGCAGGAGGACTTTTTTTTTGTGATGAAGGGCCCCGCGGCAGATACTACGGACGCACCGCAGCCTTAAGGCGTATTTTGCAACCCTGGGATGAAGATGATTAGTTTTTCCTGGTTTTCCGTGTAATGTAGCACTGGGAAAAATCGAAGTACTCGAGGAAAACCCTGCCCCAGTGCCTCTTTGTCGACCAAAAATCCCACATGAGAGGCCGGCGAGTAACCGCCTGAGCTATGGCACGGCCGCAGGAGAACTTTACAGTTTGTTTACGCAATCAGTAAATTTTAGAGTCGTTAGATTAAGGACGAGGTGGCGACATGTAGCACCTAAAGGAGAGGAAATAAATTCAAATAACATTTCAGGCCGAAGTTTTGAAGGATGTCCCTGGAGACATAGGTGTAAATGGAAGAAGAACATAAAGAGTGGCGAATCCTGATTCGGAGGTCCGATCTAGCAGGATACACAGTGCGGCATTGTACCTTTCCATTAGACCTGACCTCCGGATCAAGATTCGCCACTGAACATGCAAATGGACGTTCATCAAATTGGATTCGGAAATTTAACATGGTTTTGTCTGTTTCAAGATGGGGCAAATGCTGCTCTTTTGTGAAGACTGTAGTATTACTCACTTATTGAACGATGTTTTTTTCATTCATATTATTTACGTAGCGTGGCCTTGCAAGGGTTTTATTATGATGAACTGGAAAATTTTTTCTGCAATAGAATTGGCGTGGCCTGCTTTATAAACCGCCACAGTATTCGCTTGGATGGACAAAAATCAGCAGTTAATTTACCAAGGGTCCTGCCTGAGATTAGAAATCCAGCCTGCCATATAGGAAACAATCTATAACCTAGACACATGCAGCCAAACATTGAACTACATGCAACAGGAAATGCCTAAATTATTTAATCTTTGTTTTAACTAGAACTGCAGTTAAAAACTTTCAGAATGTTTAGATACATGACTAGACGCCACGGTACCAACATATGTTCCTGCCTCGTTGTGACGTATGATATTTGTTCTATCAATTCCCATAATCTTCATGTACTGTAGCTGTTATTGGTCGACGAGCTGTAATTTATTCTGTCACACTTAGCACCTTACCGGAAGCACGTTGTGTTCCTTAGATCCATATACATAACCCTCATAGCTGAAGTCTTGGACGTTGGTAAATAGGATTAAAGAAACATCACGGATGTGCTCGCTTCGAGCGCCACATTTTTCATGTAACATCTTGCGTGTATTAATCGATTCACATATAAAACATTCGTACTGTAAAGTTGTGATATCCCAAATATGTCCTGTTTTAGAGAGAAAAAAATTGGAATGATGATATATTTTTAAGCTGAATCAGAATAAACAAAATGGAAGCAAGTTTGAAACAAATTACTGACTGCATCTAGTAACTCGAAAAGTTTAAAAGCCACATAAGACACCACGCAGACTACACCTGGCACTTTATGTTCAAAAGTAATATAAATTACAGTGTAGAGTCACGACTTTAACTGTTAGAATGAGTTTTCATTATTCTTATAATTTTCCTAATATTCTTTCAGAAAATGTACTTTACTTAATACCCTAAGGCTTATTGTCTCACTGCTATTAATACTTTTTGACTGATCATTCGAAATCTAATCCGTTGCTAAGTAGTAAAGTTTCTGAAGAGAATTTTCGGAGCAGAAAATCATTATATTCGTATGTATTTTTCATTCATTTTGTTTACCGACTGAAAGGTGTTCTGTTTTAGTATCATAGAGTATTCCTAAAAAATAGGGTGTACACTGAACAAAATTGACTCCAGATAAGATGAGGTGAGGTAACTTGTGGTCCGTCATCGGCGCGACTTTTACTTCAACACTGATGATAGAGGCAGGAGGTTTGTCTGAAACGTCGGTACATTTTTTTCGAAATGCTAGACTATCATCCCGGAAGACAGTAATGTTGGTGGTAATAAAATTTCTGGCACCTTGTAAGATAGGAAATACTTCAACGAGCGACTTTTATTTCAACAGGGTTAATTCTCCTTCATGCTGAGTGTCTTCAGTTAGTGTTGGTTCATACATAAAGTAAAAAGTGTGTCATGGAACAGGAAGTGTCTTGTTAACATATGCTGGTGGCATTTAATTCATACTTTTTAATTTTTAGATTTTCTCTTTAGTTGCTTTCCTCTCATTTTTCCACCGAACAGAACTATCTGAACGGCGTGTACAGCTATTTGAGAAGCTAACAGACTATCCAATAGACAAATCCCTCGCCCTTCAAGCGACTTTATCCCGAGCAATATTAATCCAATCCAAACCCTCACATTTTATTCTCATCTCTCTATTATCCTCTAAACTGACTCTAGATTTCGTAAATGGTGTTTTTTGCTTCAGGTTGCCCCACGAAAATTTTTATGCCTTTTTCATATCTCGCAATCGTGCTACATGCCTAACTTAATGATGTGTACTCTTCACCAAATATTATTCGGGTGACAAAATCAAGAAGAATGAGGTGGACGGGGCATGTAGCATATATGGGGAAGGGGAGAGTTGCATACAGGTTTGTGGTGGGGAGACCTGAGGGAAGGAACCACTTGGAAGACCCAGGCGTAGATGGGAGGATAATATTAAAACGGATCTTCAAGAAGTGGGATGGGGGCGTGGATTGGATTGATATGGCTCAGAATAGGGACAGATGGCGGGCTGTTGTGAATGCGGTAGTGAATCTTCGGGTTCCATAAAACGCGGGGACTTTCTTGACTAGCTGAGGACCTGTTAGTTTCTCAAGGACTCCGCTCCATGGAGTTAGTTAGTTAGTTAGTTAGTTAGTGCTACATGCCTGGCCCTTCTCCAGCTCCTTTATTTGTTCACCATAATAATATGTCGTGAACGTGGGAATTATGAACTTTCTCAAATCCGGAATATATTCGCGTGCCAAAATCAAAACGTTTCTGCTGCGTAATATACAGATGTTCATATTATGATTATATCTTTGTGTTTTAATATTTAACTTAAGAATAACTAACATGTAAGCATCATGAATGCTTAGGGCACTGGGTAGTATGGTTGCAGTAATGAAAGACACAGATTCCGGTAAGTTACTTCATCAGTACGCTGTGCGCAGTGACGGTTAAAACACGAGCACACAGTGCCGTCTGCTTAGATGAGTTCCCACATTTTGCAGTTCATATTTCTTAATTTTCATATTGAAATCTTCTGGACTATAACGCCTTGCAATTTACTAGGTGGTAACCAGTGTTTCGGAGGAACCTATTGCTTCCATTTTCAGTCATTAAATGGAATTATTACCCAGCAAACTAAATCATGAGTCTTCACCACCACGTGATTCTCACATTTATAATAGACTTTGGTTTTATAATGTACCCTGCCATTTATTATAGTGTTACTACCATTTTTCATGATTTGCATCATTAATAAATTCGTCAGCGCTAACTGAACTCTGTAATTGTAACAACGTCATTAAAAAAGATGTCAGTCATGACGGTGATCCGACCTAAGCTGCTGTCGCTTTCTGGCTGGGGAATCCTTCAGTATGAATAAGGAGAGGTGAGAGTGAAGAATCAGGTTCTAGCGGTTGATGCTCGGATGGGAGTTTCAATTAGAACGTCCCCCAGCTAGGCGTAATGCATTCAAAGTGGGTGCTACGCCCTTCCTCCCATTTGCCTTAGGGCGCAGAGAGGTTTACTGCGTAGAATGTCATCTACCATTTCATATTACATACACACGTTGCTTCTTGAAGCGGATAGAACGAACTTCGTCTCAGCATTGCCAGCGGTGTTTCTACTTTGCACATGCATAATGTTATTCTGATATAACACAACCCGTGATAATTTTCCTTAATTTTCCAATGTGACTGTCCCATTTATGTGGCTGATCCTGTGGCTTCTAAGTTACTAAATAAACCCCTGGAGCAGAAATCTTCTTTAAAAGGTGATAGTCTCTCACTGATCAAATAATCCTGCGTCTTTGATGATACCTGAAGGCCCGTTACTGTTCACAGAAGCTCAAAACCAGAGAGTGTCCGTACATGGATCTTGCGATTTTGATATATTGTTGCTCAGAGCTGCGTTAAGTTACACTTCGCAAGAACACTCCAACTGAAAAACCAAGTCAAAATCGAAGTTACCCAAATGCACCTGTTACAAAGACCATTTTAAGCAGCTGTGCGAAACATGTTAATATAATGCGTGGGCAAAGTAGAAGTCTTCCATGTTAAAACAGGTTACATATAGCAACAACTGTGCTGTGAATGGTTAATGCATTTCTTCTAGTATCTCGATCCTCAAGAAGCACGAAGAATTTTATTCATGTTACAATGCTTCTTGTTCTGATTCACGTGTAAAGTGGGCTCGTATGAATGTGTGAGTAATGTTAGTACAAGTACCTGAGAACACACGTGCATCCAGGTACAAATGAATACATAAATAGGCCTAATTAATCCCATGAGGGCATGGGCTTCCTGGTGCAACCAGGGAGAGCCCGAGTGTTTTATCACTAGCTGAGCTATTCATAGCGATGTCGCATTGACACTAGGAACATGTAATGCACTTTCGCTTCAGTCTGGTAGGTTGGCACTTTCATCAGTAAATACATTGTGTAGCCACCTTCTGCTTTTGACTACTGTGTTTGTGACTTTGGTTTTACGAATTTTATGTGTAGGGGTACGCGGTGGCGCAGTTGGTTGAGGCACTGCGCTACAAGCCGGAAGGTCGCGGGTTACATTCCCCATGGGGTCCTTCCGGCCACACTATGGCCCTCAGCCTCTAACAGAAATAAGTACCAGGGGTATCTCCTGGGGGTAAAGGCGGCCGGTGCGTAGATTTGATAACCTTACCACCTTCATGTGCCGATTGTCAAGAAAGGGAGCCTCAACCTCCTGGAGCACTAAGGGCCTGCCCAGGCCTGTACAGGGATAGCTTTACATATATTCCTAAATGAAAGTGTTGGTACTTAACTAATAGCATAAATATTAGACTCGTTATGTCTTCTATTGTGCATACTTACCATCGTGTAACCTATCTTAACTCTTAGGTCTTTGTCCCTTGAACGGCTTCAGCAGTGCTCTATGAAGGTTCAGAAATATCTTTGTTAGTACGTCGTGACACTGCATTAAAATAAGCGATATAGTCAGTTAAGTGAAGAGATTAAGTATGCATGGAGGTACATTTTTACGTTCCCGCAGTCTTCTTGTAGTGGTTCTTAAACAGACGGACAACCTTTTAAACTTTCTCAAGTTCCTTCTTTCCCATTAGCCCACTGCCGTCAACATTCATGACCACCCTTATATCTCCCATCCTCATGGCAACTCGCAATAAGATGCATGTTCTTGCTAATGTTGTTTTATAGCTTTATTTGCGATTAAGCTGTAATAGTGACTCCGTATGTCTTGCACCCATGAAAGCGGAATCATGCAACAGATCTTTAGTTTGAATCCTGAATTTGTGAATAACTGTCTGGTAGTTTTATAATCTGTAAATTTCGAATTAATTTCTGACCACAGAATCTTAAATTATAGGAGCATTTTATCCAGAAAGTAATGAATACAATTACGTTTTTGCGTAAAAGCGAGGTATGTATAAAAATATAGGATCATACACGTTTTGAGGCATTGAATTGTATACATTCTTTACGGTATGAAACGTACAGACAGTTGGCTGCTGTAGAGAACTCCAATACCAGTACGGGGTTACTTGACCCTTTCAGCTTTGATATTGGTGTATCTTGGCCCGAACGAGTGTCTCAGATTATCCTTTAAGGTTCAAAGTGCTGACCCAAGTTATGTTTCGTTTGTGAAGTCTCCAGCTCTCCCGTCATGAAGAACCCACTGTCTTTGCTTCACCTTTGTCGACCGAAATCCCCTGACAACTCTTCGCTCTTTCCTGGAGATTGGTGAGAGAACTTAATCTCTGAGTACAGTCCCAGAAGGCGCCTGTGGCAACCTCCAGTCATTTGAAGACCCTTTGCGCTAGCTCTCCACCTCTGACCTCAAGACGCTACTGAATGAATGTGTAAGACTTGTTTCCTATCTCAGAGCTGCTACGTCTGTCATAAGATATAAAGTCTTTATGGCCCAAAATCGCATCTCGTCGGCCTATACTACACTGTTTTATTCTCAGCTAAGCTAGAATGAAATACAATTAGTTCCACTAAGCATTGCGTAATATATGTTTTATACTCCCTGAAAAAGATATTGATCGGTACACAGAACAGTCGATGGGCCTGGATAGCGTAGTCGGCATAGCGACTCACTACGACCTGGAAAGTCCGGGAATAGAATCCCGGTAGCGGCGATATTTTCCGCACCTATCCAGAGCGGCCTTGGGGCCAACCCAGACTCCTGTACACTGGGTACCGGATCATTCCAAGAGGTAAAGCGCCCGGGGCGTGGCATTAACCATCCACCCCCATCTAGTGCGGCGGTTAAAGAAAGGGTGGAGCTATAACTCTACTTCCCTTTTGTGCCTTCATGGCAGGATATAGGATGAACTTTAC
Source organism: Reticulitermes speratus (assembly GCA_021186555.1). NCBI lineage: Eukaryota > Metazoa > Arthropoda > Insecta > Blattodea > Rhinotermitidae > Reticulitermes > Reticulitermes speratus. The sequence continues at coordinate 41,418,232 of JAJKFL010000003.1, read as the reverse complement.
CTTTTTACTTTCATACAGAAGTGCCGTTTATTTGGGCAGCACTGTAAGCTACAAGCGGATGATGTGCGAGTAATAGAAAAGTAGGCACACCTCAGCAGTCGTGTGTAACTATGAAACAAAAATTATTATGAAAATGACAGCTATAACTGTGCTTGTATGCGCAACCAAGTATTGAATGTTACATAAAGAAAAGTTAGAAGAATGGAGACGTTAGAATGAGTTTCCCAAGAGCGGTCACAGGAAACAGAATGACGAGTCGTAAAAGTAATACAGATATGACAGAAGAACTGGCAATAACAGATATTAGTGCAATAACAGTAACCTATGAAATGAAACGGCTACAGAATGTGCAAAGCATGTCTAGAAATACATGTCTACTAATACAGAAAATACGTGTATGATTCACAATCCTCGGCATCACAGATACAGAAAGATTTCCAAACATTTTTATCGATATTTCAGAACGAGAATTTGAGAAAATGATTTGAGCCTCAAGAAAACACAAAATCAGAATGCAGTAAATTGTGTAGTGAAGAGGTCCATTACTTATATTTTTCACTACGTATTAGTAGAGTGACTGAATAAAATATTTGGGCGCATTGCTGTTGTAACAAGTGCATACAAAATGTTAGCCGGGATACTTGAAAGGAAGACAGTGTGTGTGCGGATTGGCGTATGTGTCAGAATATTAGGATGCTGTTGAAAATGATTCTAAATTATGTGCGAACGAGGAGAGTGAATTTGAATAACAGGGCAGACTGAAGTTTTGGACTGTTGTTAACGCGGTAATGAAACTTCGCCAGTCATTAAAGAAGGGGAATTTCTCGAACATTTGAATCACTTTTATCTTCTGCAACAGGCCTCTACTGCACGAACGTTGTTCGTATTTGATTCGTCCTTACGACCATTGGTTTCATAAAATGTAATTGTATTTTTTCTTTTGTGACTAGATTTGATTTTTGGATGTTTGGAGTGCAGTGAATACTTGAAAAATAGGAGTTAAATAATGAGTGGGAGATTGATTCCTGCTATATTCAATGCAATTCAAATTTTTACTGTTGTATTAATATAAACACAGCCCCGGTATGTATATTTTGTTTAAATGGTAAATTAAGTCAACATTTATTTATTCCTGTAAATTTCGGTATGTGTTATTTTAGTTGTTGTGTTATACACCCTACAACGTAGATTAATTACGGACATGCGGTGCCTGCGTAGATGTCATTTTCCATTGCGGCGAGACCTACATTAGAGTTTTACGTCATAAAATTAGTAAGTTTTCAACAATTTCTTTAAAGTGCGGTTGCAATACTGACAATTAAGTGAAAACATAAGAATTATTGTGACAATTGACAGGGACGGTTTTTCGGAAACCATGAATGGAATAGACGACTTTGGAGACCTAGTTGTAGAAGGAGGATAACGTCTTCAAGTAGATCTTAAAGACATACATAGTGGACGTCGAGTCTACTAAATCAGGATATTGTCCAACTGCAAGTTACTGTCAATGCAGTAGTGAATCTTCGGTATCATGACGGACAATTTTTAATTTTTCGAGGGAAGTGTCCCATGGAGTTGACGTAGAAATTTTGCATCAAAACTGCTGGAGCTGCAAACAGCAGTTCCAATTTATCAGGCTTTCTTACAGACTTGATGAACTGTTCGAGGCATGAGAGACACCAGAGCAAGACAGCAAAGTTCCAGTAAAGACAGCGGACATGTTTTGGTATACTGACCGAGTTCGTTTTCGAATGAAATAAACAAGCGTATCTCTTACGTTTAATTTTCTATTATTGCACCTTTATGCGCACTTTTAAATCAGTTTAATAACAATATATATGTTAAGTTCTCCCTCATCATCATCATTATCGTCATATTCTGCATCAGCAACGAGTATAAGTTATCCCGGCTTTTTCTATATTCGTATCATTCCATCTATCTTTTCCTTCATCGTTCTACATGTGCTCTGCCAGCTGGAATGTATTCATGCACTAACTCGGCAATGCGTGTATTGTTCGTTCTTAATAAATGTTGTGTCTACCTACGTCTCTAAACAACAATAGTGTCGTTTAAATTGTTTATGTTGTTTTATAATTATGTAATATGTATTCCGCAGCTGATCTCAAAATTTTCTCTCTACTGTCTGTATTCTTCTTCCATTTCGTACGGTCCAATTCTCACAGCCGTATGCAAGTGTTGGTAATGCCATTATATTGTATAATTTCAACACTGTTTCCTTACTGCTTGTTTTAAATAGTCGCCATACGTTTCCGCATATATACTTGAACCTTTGTAGTTTATTGTAGTCTGTTGTTCCTAATATAAGACATAAGTAAATTAATTATCTGTGCTTTAGTTTTGTTTAAATGTTTAAGCGCTCAAATAATTTTTATTCAAATAACAAGGCATGACTCGGTTTCTGCGTTTTGATATTTCAAAACAAAAGAAATAGAGTCATTGTTCTGTGGCGTGTGATAGACCTACCTGTGTCCGCATCGAAAAAAAATTATTCTGTTTATCCTTTGAGACAACCACACTGAGAAGCATCGTTTAAAATTTCATAGTCGATAATCTGGTTAAGAATTTTCACGTCTTAATAGAATTAGAATTTTTATTAATGCGTTCACGAGATTCTGCCGTTGATCCATGTTCTGAGCTCTGTTTTTCCAAAACATTGCAAAAGTATGGACTTGCTTTAGTTGTGTCTGTGTTTTATTTCTAATATTGTTTATCAGACACTGCGAGTTCTGAACGTCAGCTTTTGTGTTAAAATGTTTCGCCTGAGAGGAAACTGTTGTATGGTATGGAGAACCTCCCCCCCCCCCACACACACACACACACACACACGCGCGCGCGCGCGCACCGCCCTAATGATTTCAAAATATTTACAGAATACGTATTGTATAAACAATGCATTTTACAAACCCTTAGGCGCAACATGTTACATATTTTACTGTGCACATAAAATAAGGCAATAGAGTATTTATTACTGTTCCAATTGCGTTGTAATAATCCAAAAATCATACAAATACATCGCATTGCGCTGGCTTATTCTCGCTATATTTACCTCACTCTGTGCCCCCTCTCTCTTTCTCTCCTCTTCTCCCTATTTCTGCTTTGGATACCAACAGGTGTTCTGAATTTCACCATTTTCCCAGGTATTACTGCAGCTTGCTCCCCTCGTCATATATAACACAATATCTTGCGCGTTACGGTCGAATGTGTTTTGAGCCATAGATTATAAGAACATAGCGCAACTACCACACAATATACTTATTTCGTGTATAGGGTACCTTGGAAACTCAGTGACGTTATGGGGAAGGAAACAGGATTATGGGAGGTTAAAATTGCAATAACATGCCGAAGAAAGATCTTTAGATTTTAGACTCATTGCTTGAGCCCTCTTATGATTGCATGTATCGTTTTAGTGTGGCGTGACATTATATAGCACCGAAAGCATATTTTCTTTATCCTTATAATTATGTTATTTAACCTCCTATCAAGATTATTATACGTACCACCTGGTGTAACAATTAAATCTCTACGTTTTTCTAACACATATATTCACTTGTGTCTCATTATTCTCGGCACAAACAGCGAGTATTTCTGTATATAATATTAAGAAACTGGCATTTAGATTATGGAGATTCTGCATATTTGCTTGAGGATCTCAGTCTTCGCAGCTTCTGTTGTATGAAGTTCAAGTTGTTATCGGATCTTCGACACATCTCATACTTATAGGCATATAATTTACTTCCTCTTGGAGTTTAGTGTGTTCCTTCTGCTGTAGTGTGTCGTGATGGTAAGGAAACTATAACAGACTGTGTACAGACGTTCTGTATCATCAATTAGGCTATCACCTCTTCTAATACACTGCAGGTGTATTTGGTCTCTGAATCTTTACTTCCTGCCTTCTGATTTTCCATATTCCATAGCGAGCTTTTCATTCGTCTTGGTTCCGTAAGTGTTATGTCTTCAGTATTTTGTTATTTATAGACTTCCCTGATAACATTTAAAAAGTTTAATTTTATTGAAATCATTACTTGGTTGGTGATTATATATATTCATGTATTGTGCAATTTGTTCTTAATTCGAAAACGGTATAAATTTAGGCAGTCAGAGAAATTACATAAGAATATGTTTTCTTTAGAACGGCTTAAAATTCTATACTGTAATTAAGCAATTTGCTCTTTCACCCCAGAAAAGAATATTCGGATACATTTACAGTCTTTTCCAGGTATGTCACTATGTTTTATTTGTAAGTTTGACATCGTTTAAAGCGTATTTTTGACATAGTCTGTTATAAAATAAAATTCAAATTAAATTTCCAGCAAGAGATAACCAATATATGACTCCGTTACTACGTATCAGGTAATATAATATTCAGTTAAGAGTACTTGAATGCAAAGACAAATTTTTACTTTGATCTTTCTTCTCTCCTATAAGAAGAAACCTGTCTTCTTCGTTTATTAGCTTCACTGTCGCCTTCTGCTAATATTCTGAAATCAAGACTCATGAAAATGGCATCAGCATTACGATCATTAATATCACCTTCTTCGTCCCTAGGATAACCTTCGTCACTTTATTTCATTATATTTCGATGTCTTTTTTTCATAAGTAACCTCTTAAAGTGGAGAGGTTTTTACTACTTTACAGGAATGTCTTTTTTCGTTCTTGGTCCTAAGCTTTCTCCTCTATGTTGCAAACGCATAAGACCCTTTCCAATCTCTTTCTCTTTTTAATATCCTGCCAGTTCTTCCAATTCTCTTTCCAGTTTCCCTACTATTGCTTTCTTCTCATCTTCCCTCTTACAGTTTTCCCCAACACCTTTATTTATATCTCCAAGTTCTGTTTTTTTCGGGTCAAAGAGGGGAATTCCTGGATGTGGTGAAAGACTTGCTTCACGGAATAAATAAGCTAGTTAGTTAGTTATGGCCCCTAAATTGTGATTTTGACGGCCATGTTTGTGATATTTAAAGATATGAAGTGAATGTCTTTGCCGTATATGGGAGTGCCCTTCTTTGCTCTCTCGCTCTCTGCAATATAGTCCTTTCCAAATTTTCATATAACCTTTATTGTTGATCTGTTGACGTTAAATAGCCAACAAGTAACTAATTTATGTAATCAACTTTACTCAAATAAAAGAGAAAATTAGCACTTTTTCTTTTTTAGACAATTTGCGCAGTGATAATTAAGATATGTGTGAAATTTAAAACGTTGTAATTATTCAGATTAATTACTAAATGATAAAAAGATAGTTAAGGCATAACTACGTGCTGCTTAGTCATACTTATTGCACATATGTAAGAGGTAAAGCAATCCCATTACAGGTCTGGACAGACCCTTAGGGTTCAAGGAGGTTGAGGCTCCCAGATTTCTAGACAATCGGCACATGAAGGTTGTAAGTTTGTCAGCCCTAAGCACTGGCCGCCTTTACCCCCCAGGAAATACTGATATTCATTTCTGTTCGAGGCTGAGTCGACCCCAGGGCCATAGTGCGACCAAAAGGATTATGTCGATGAAAAATATCAATGACACCATCTGGAATCGAACCCGCGACCTTCCGGCTTGTAGCGCAGTGTCTCAACCAACTGTGCCACCGCGTATTGCACATACGTGCAAATAAAAATCCTAATTATTAAACATCCATGTTCACTGCAGTGTAGAGAACATGCAACACGGTAGTCATTCTGAGCACCAGCAATTTATATGGACTTGTTTTGTGATATTGTCATTCAGCATGAAGTCAATTAAGATCATTTAGTGTGTTAATTGGTAAGAGATGAGCAGTGATAAATGAGATAGTCTTCACTCTTCTGTAATATTGCGCCACGTTGCTCTGTAGCTTTCCCCAACATTTCGGGACAACGTATCGGTCCAGTCTTCAAGGGTCAATGAAGCGTGTTGTACGGCTTGAACCTTGAAGATGGGACCGACACGTTGTCCTAAACGGCGGTAATCTACAACCAACGACAGCCGCGCAACATCCCAGAACAGTGAAGATCTCACTACAGCGCCACGGAAGCCTAAGGTCTAGCAAGAATATGGAATGGTACTGTATCAGAACGATAAAGCGAATTTAACAGCGAATTCTCTGGCCTGACAGTATCGCCGTGTTTGTGCGGCAACTTCTTCGACTGTTACGTATTGCATGTAATCTAAACACTCTCTGTCAGGCGCACTTGTAACATGATATGAGAGAGGTAACCTGACACCGTTTGTACAGTATATTATTACAGAAGTAACCGTCTAGAATAACGTATCAAGATCTACCCCGTTCTACTCTAGGGCGATATATAGGCTATTGCGACTATCTTCTCGTGTTTTTTCTCAGTGCCTCCAGACAAATTCCTATGTGGCTCCTGATTGGGTCATTATCAGTTACTCCCGAATTGTTACCAGTTTATCAGGCATCCTGTGATCGACGCTGTGTACTTGTAGTCTCATATACGAACAGCGTCATAAAGGAACAACAAAGAAATAAAGGTCACTCAACGTAATACGTATTGCACGAATAGGCTGAGTACATTTGTAACCCCGTGTCTCATGAAAACAGAGAAAACACAAGTGGTAGAGTCCGACTGGGAATTGCTATCAGTCCTTTCAATCAAACGTCTTTATTTTCTGAAGGAATGTTAATTCTCTGCACAGCTTCAACTGTGCTTGACGAATAACAAAACAAGTCCATCGCCGCATTATAAGAGTTCTCGGCAGAACTTAGAAGCCATTTGTCTCTTATATAATATTCGCGAGTATTTTGCTTCCCCTTCCAGCATTCCTTCATGTAGAACAGAATTTGTCTTCTGAAATGTACGACAGCGGAGAGAGAGAGTATCCTTAGGACATAATGTTTGCCCATTATGTCAAGCATAGAAGAATAGATGCTGTGTGGGTTCTTGTGGACCTTATAGCAACAGGGTGACTGAGAGCGAATGGTGCAAGATACTGTAATTTGCTGTCTCTTATAGTGCAGGCTTGTGGGCCGCGATAGCTCAGTCGGTATAGCGACTCGCTACGAGCTGGACGGTCCGGGGATCGAATTGCCGATCCCAGTGGCCGTGCGGTCTAAGACGTGGGTCTGCGGCCGCTCGCTCACTAGGATCGTGGGTTCGAATCCCACCGGGGGCATGGATGTTTGTGTTGTGTTTGATGTAAGGACGGTAGCATGGAACGTAAAGTGACATGAAGGACGAAAAGGATTTAAACAGTACAAAAATGGATCAAAAGGGAAAAACCCCGGACAGGCAAAAAAAAAAAAAGGTGGGAGCGAGATTTTCAGCACCCGTCCAGACCGGCCCTGGGGCCCACCCAGCCTCCTGTACAATGGGTACCGGGTCATTCCCGGGGATAAAGCGGCCGGGACGTGGCGTTGACCACCCACCCTCATCTAGCGCCGAGGTTAAAGAAAGAGTAGGGCTACACCTCTACTCCCCCTCTGGGCCTTCATGGCCTGTTATAGGGAGACCTTTATAGTGCAGGCTTAAAGCAAAGGCATGTCCTTTTGTTTCTGTCCACAGCGAAGACACCTATGGCCAGAACAAGTGATCTGATTAAGTTCAGGAGGTACTGAGTTGCGAATTCAGAAATGAAAATTCGGAGGTATGACATATCTACTTTTGTTTTAATGAAATACTTGCCTTTACTTATAATATCAATTACGCGTCAAACACATGACTATAAGCGTCGAAGTACTGTGGTACTGCATACGTTTTAACAGTAAAATTTCCTTGTAAACCTTAATAAAGATAGAAATAGTGACTTTCTTTCATCTTATATTGCCAGGCAGGATTGTCGCTCTTTAAAATAAATTGTTTCTGAATTGCATCAATCGAAAACCACATATTAAATATTAAACTCATTTACACGTTTTCTGGCGAAAGCGTCTGTTATGGTCGTCCATGGCTCAGTCGGTTAGTACCAGGCTTCCAACCGCGGAGGCCCGGGTTCGATCCTGGCTCAGTTTATGTGAGATTTGTGGTGGACAAAGTGGCACTGGGACAGATTTTTTCCCGAGTATTTCGGTTTTTTCCCGTCGATTTCATTACACCGGTGCTCCATTACTTGGAAAAATGAAAAAACTAATCCTCTTTCTCTTCATCTTCATCATAAAGGTTGCACAATAAGCCTTAAGGCTCGCCATAAAGAAGCCTTTGCTATTCGTTAATTGTTTTCTTCAAAAAATATACTGCAACAATGAAATAGCTTATTTCCTATGTCAGCCTTATGACCATAGGTTTCATGTATTATTGACCTTCATGCTGCAGCATACTGATCGCATTATAAATTAAACGCTTATCAAATGAAGTAACACAGCTATAAAATAATTGATTATAAATTGCAAAACAGATTATAATCACCTAGCATTAGGCCACCGATAGAGAGAAGCAAAAATATCGTAGGTAATGATTTTATGTATGCGTATATAGCCATATATATCCTAAGATGAATATATTGAGCAGAATATAGGATTCCCAGCTCCAATGATTCCAGTCGACAATTATATACATACTCAAAATCTAGTGGGAACTGATACATCAGACGCAGCCTTCTTATAGCTGTTTGACCCGCAGATTGCTGTAAATTTCAGCAAAGGCCATTGCGTATCCACTTCTCCTTTAAGGTGGAAACAGAAAGGATCTCCAGAACTCGCGAAAATGGCCTGTTTTTAAACGGTGCGATTACTTAGAAAGAGGACCCACCCTGTCACTGAACCGCGTTGCAAGCCTAGAATTATCCAGATCTTGTCCTGTTTACATCATCTCTTAAGGGAGTACTCTGCCGTCTGTACACCATACGGGTAGTGATACGGTGTTTTATTTTGAGTAAGGTTCTGAAACTCGCATTCAGAAATTACCAGCCAGTGTTAATAGCTACGCCCTTTATGTGGTTTGTATATTATATAAACTGCAATAGAAAACATATTGTGTTGATTTCACGGAATATTGTGCCTCAAATTAAAATACTTATCGGTGTCGTTTGGCTTGAAAGTGCGTTTTGGGCAGGTGTTCAGAAAGCAGGAAATAAACAACAGCGGACATAAATTGTTTCCGCTTGTCACAAATCCGGTTTCATGAAATTGCCTGTACGTGGAACTGAAATGTTCATTAAAAGGTCTCAGTCATATCTTCTGCTGCCCTAAGGAACTTCACGTTAACTCAAAATGTTAATCTGGGTTATACAAAGTTATTCGAAACAAATTAAAATCCTAATTACAATTTTACACTTTTAACTTAACAAGTCCCTAGGCTGCGATTCTGTATGTAATATTTTGTAGAGAAATTTTTATATTTAATATCACTGACATGTATAGGCCTATTAATACGTGAGCCGGTTAATCACGAGAACATTGTAATACAGAACTCGAGGTCCATACACAGAGGAAAGTCAGAAGCAAAAATTCTGTAATTTAACACTTCATTTCACATAGGCTTGTAACGTTAACGAATAAAAGTTTGCGTCACCAAAAAATGTGACTCTATAACAATACATGGATGACTAGTAGTTCTTCAGTGCTCATTCTGTGTACGTTTACAATACATTTGTTATGTACTCAAAAATGTCATTAATTAATATTTATCATAATGAATATCCGGTCATATGTATTAAATGAATATCGGGGTTAGTTTTAAAATTTCCCTCTCATTTAACAAACAATATAATATGCGAATTTCAGAATATTAATATGAATGGTTATAAATATAGGCATATTATTAATAATAATGGTGGTGATGAAATAACGAAATACTTAAAGAGATATCTGAAGAGAGAATGGACAATAGCACCAAATAAGAATAAACAGAAGATAAAACATTGCTCTATGACGTGAACACGTGTTTCTTTAATGGGATTTTATCCGACTCTTATATTAAAATAATTTTGTCACTTTATGGTTGCTGTAGCCTGGTGTCCATACATTCGTCAGAATTCTGACACGTCTAGATGCTTTTATACTGAAGATTTACAGTCAGTATCGATTATCAATTAGGCCTACAAAAGTAGGAGCTAAACTACGTTTGGAAGGAGAAGTTGTGGTTTCGTGCGTCTGTATGGAGGCGACTTCAGAGCAGAGTCGAAGTGGTAAATACCATTTATGGTCTAAATTGTCACCTTATTGTGTCGGAGGCCTATGCTAATGGATAAAGTGCTTTGTTATTTTGTGACCATAAGAGTGTTCTTAATGCACTGCATTTCACTGTTACTTTCTCATTTTTATCATTTATTTTATGTACGCAGTGTTTGTACCTGTGCTCACACACATGTCAAGGTCAGTTGTTTCTAATACTTATTCATAAATTACATTTCCTTCTTTTCCGTCGAGGAGGAAGAGGTTGGGAACTCGAACGCATGTACGTAATAAACGAAAAACGTATAGAGTAATTTCGTAGGTCAATGTGGAGACCAAAGCACAGATGGGAGAACGATGTTAAAATTGTTGTGAAACAAAGAGCGTGTAAAATTGTTGACTGGAGTCAGCTGGCTCGGGATAAGGTACAGGGCTGGAATCTTGTAAGCACCGTTGTAGTGTAAAAACCAGGAAGTTCATTAACAATTTAGAGACTATAACATTTTCAGAAAGAACTCTAATACTTAGAGTTAGATTCTTTTTGCTAATGCATGAAAATAGCAACACTCCGTTATCATTAACGGGCACTGATCCCCAAGTTTACATCAGAGGTCTTTAAGATGTCACTGCATTATTCACATGGCTTAATCCACTGGTGTACTAACTAGAGTACTCAAAATTCTTGCCTAATAGTTGTTTACATATTTCCAAACAAATGCCTAAAATTTTGCGAATACATATTTACCGGTACACATATGCTATCCATTTTCACAGATTAGCACGGTATTTGACATAATTCATACTTTGTATAAAACATTTATAAGGTCCGAGATCTCCGACCAACATTGCAACTGTATTATATTTTCTTTTTATTTTCTTGGGATCGGCCTGATGATGGCTAATAACAGTAGCAGAAACATGTAGCTGATTTATTAAATAGTAAAATTGTGTTTTGACTGAGAAAACGTGCATTATTGTAAACACAACGGGGATGATTCACATTAAGATAGCTGACCTTTTCAATAGACGAGTGAGTCATTCAAGCAAATATCCCTAGGATTTGCGAAACGCCTAAATATATAAACGTCACAGTGCTTTATTTACCTTGAATAAACACGTTAAAAGAGAAATAATAATAGTGATTATCTTTTAATATATTTCTGAGGTTAGACAGAAAATTAGTCACGTCCAAAATAGATTCGTACTCGTAAAAGTAAATTGCGTGTGAAGTCACAGTTGAACAAATCTGCATTTGGAATACACGCTGTGTAAACACAAATCTGCGAAGCAGAAAACCAATGATGTACAGCTGAGTTAGTGGCTTCAGTACTAAGAAGAGCTGGCAGTGAGCATCCCTACGTTCATACAGTTCGTATCCTTACTCTCTTAACTCATTTTAATGAAAACCCATTTTTGTGTCTTACAACTAAGTGTAATATGCACTGCTTCAGACAGGTTCACGTGATTTGCTTATATCCTGTCTGTAGAGAATAAACTTGCTCTCTGATGTTTTTAACAGTACTGACTTTCCTGTAGTTTAATTTGTCGTAGTATGATTGACATCTAGGTTTCGAAATTCCCTTCTGAATTTTATTTTTAATGTCCACACCGTAGAACAATTGGGGCACGGAATCTCCATTGAAGTATAGGCTGCGTCAAAAGCACCTGACGGTTTTTGAAATGAAATAACAGTTTACGGAAAAGTGGCAATATTTTATTAACACTAGCAGATACATTTCCATGTCCATGAAAATTAATCTGAACCATTACTGTTTGAATATGACACTTTGTAGATGACCACCATGTCGTTCAGTACACTCTTGCAGTCGCGGTGGACAGGCTATCATAACACGTTGTAGTATTTCCTTATGGATCCCTTGAATACACTCCCTAATTTGCTGTTTTAAGTCGTCAATATTGGCAGGACGTGTTTCATGTACCTTGCTTTTGACGTAGCCCCAAAGAAAGTAGTCTGGTACTGCACCATCAGGCGAGCGGGCGGGCCAGGTCATGACCAGGAAACAAGAAATAAGTCTGCCTGGAAACATTGTCGTGAGGACTTGCATGGAAATCTGTGAGCAGTTGCTCCATCCCGTTGGAACCATAGCCAAATCGAGCTCAAGAGGACGTAACTCATTTCCTAGAAATATTTCCAGCATGACTTTGTAACACTCTGCCTTGAGTGTTACTGTAAGCCCCTCCTCATTCTCAACGAAATAGGGACCAATTATGTCGTGAGAAGAAACTGCACACCACACTTTCACTTTTTCACTATGCAGAGGACTTTGGTGATGTTCATTTGGGTTGTTTGGATCCCAGTAGCGACAATTCTGTTTTTTCACATAACCAGACATATATTTCATTGTGAGAGTCTGATGTGTTCTACTATTTGAACCCTAGCTGTTGTAACATACATACAAATTTTACATTAATTACTAATTTACTAAGGTAAATGAAAGGCGAGGCGCATATGACTTATGCACAGTTAAAATTTTGTCCCTACATTATTTTATCAAACTGATACATATTTATACTTCACAACGCCCCTTGATATTTACATGTGTGACGCAAAGGCTGAAGTAATTAAAAAGCATGTTTAGGTCACTTTATTTAACATTCTTCATAAATTGATTCATTGTGGAACATAGTACGTAAAATGTATTGTTATATAAAGTTTAAGGCGTAACTTGAAAATGACATATACATTTAAAGATGTTTGTGTGTGTGATAAAATGAAGGAACAACAATATATTTACAGTTGATGGGAGATCGCCAACTGTATATCTGCGTACACGTTGCGGCCCTCGGAAGGGTTTTTGGGTGCAGGAAAGGATGTTAAAAAAAGTGATAATCATTTGTTAACTATATAACTCCATTGCAGAGGCGTTATAAATTATTTTGTCTTCGGATGTCACATTAATTAAGTACTGTTTGTTCCAATAATCGTGAAATTTTGTAAAAGAATTGCTTATTATTCTTTACGAGTTTTTTTAGATACAGTTTATATAGCATTTAAAACAGTATTCTGGAAAATATCTTGATGTGAGATCACAAAATGTAACGTGCTTAGCAATCTAACCACTTCAACTGAAGTCCTTCTTCGACATGTTATTACAGTACCCTCTGCAAATTATATGGTGCATTGGATATCGTGATTATGCTACTTGCTACAAAAGGAAGGAATCGTGGTTCTATTCCCAAAACTTCCAGCCCCGCTTTGGGGCTCACGGCCTCGAATCCAATGGGTATCGGGGCTTCTCACCGGGCCTAAAATTGCAATGTCGTGAAACTGACCACTGACCGCCGCTGTAGTGCCGAGTTTATGTGACCTATACAGCCAATGACCCACACGTCTTTATGGCTGGAACAAAGGCAACTTATCTTTACCACTGTAAGTCATAAATTTCTGTTTGTTCTCCGTCATTGGAAGGCGACCTCTGACGTCTTCCGTGTATTAAAAGGTAAATGCCTCCGCAAAGCATGACGTCAGACATTTGTGACCAGACAACCTTTAAGTCTCCAGTTCAAAGTTAAAGCGATGAGAGTTATCTGTATGGTTGTTATTTCGTTATTGCCCGCAAGTTTGCCTGTCAATGACAAATCACTGGTCCGTCATCACCTGTGTGCCTAAGAGAGATATGCTTGCTACAGCAGAATGCACTTGCAGTGTGTAATGCATTACAGATTTGTTTTAACTGGAACCTGTAATTGTTTGGATGATCTGCTAATCACTTCTTGTCTATCACAGCTGATTCCAGATCCCAAATTGTCAGATGGATAGTTGCTAAGCAGTACTGTTCCATGCTTAAACAGGCGCTATGATTTGAATGACAGGGTATATACCATTGTCACTGTTGTTATGTTAATGATTTACATGGCTTCTCTAAGTGATGATAACGCAGTGACATTTACATAGTTAAATTATGGGATTTGTTAAAATGCAATTGTCATATGAAGTACGTGTAAGTGGTTTAATTTCGTATCCTGTTAAGCTTATTTGAACGGTAATTGTAGCTTGATAAAAACATACTACAGCAGGCTTCAGTGCAATCAGAACTTGGCATGTTATGTGGGCAAAGACACAGAGTCACAAACTTTGAAATAACCAACGTAATTCTAACTGGGGACTTGCTTTTAGATGTCAATGTAATGCATTAATGCCTTTATTTGGTTCCTATGTGAGGACTGTCTCGTATTTTCCGAATATACGTAATTACTCGTATGCGCATATATATATACTCGTATGTATGTCGACTCGCTGCGGGCGGGGTGTTTCGGGGATCGACTCCAGGTGGGGGCGACATTTTATGCATCGTCCAGACCGGCTGTGGGTCCCACCTCGCCTTTTATACAATGGGTACCGGGTCATTCCCGGGGGTAAAGCGGCCGCAGCGTGGCGTTAACCACCCACCCCATCTAGCGCCGAGGTTAAAGAAAGAGTAAAGCTATACCTCTACTCCCCCTCTGGGCTTTCATGGCCTGTTCTAAGATGAACGTTATATATGTATATATATGTTATTACTCAACTTGGACGTGACAAATGGAGTTTAAATTTGTGTATTCTTCTTCTGTTACAGGTAAGTAGCCTGACTTCCTCTACGTCTTCCTCAGTTGGTGCACTTGTTCTACGCCTGATGTCGTCAGGTAGGGAGCGTAATAATTGTGCCTTTTGCATGTAGTTCCAGTTAATAATAATTTATATGAACAAGGTCTTGCACGTAACATGATTCTGAGAGACTGCAGTTCAGTTCACAACTGCAGTACATATTAATGTAATCCATTTTATTGTGTTCATGCCGTTATTTCGTGGTCTTCCAGATGAATGTTTTCTGAGAAGGTTGTTCAAGTTACGCACTTAATATATTGCAACCTTTGCGCTTTTGCTATCGCAGTAGCAGACCTCCAACTAATGCTGCGTCATCACCAACTTCGTCCTGTTATTCGCAATTCCTCACGTCGGGGCGCAGAGAGAGGCCATTAGACCTTCGTTCCTGTAAGAATGCATCGGTGGTTTTTCACGTTACTAATACAAATCCTCCTACATACACACATTCTGTCATGTCATCGGGAAATTTCCTTTTATGTAGCCCAAATTGCCATAAATTGTTCATAGAGACCTGCCCCAGACTATCCTGATTCTTATGAGTACTTTCCACACCCTCAGACTTCACTTCATCAACATATATTTTAATATTGTCCTTCCATCTATATTCAGATCACTGAAGTGCCCTCTTCCTTCCAGATTCTCGAAGTAAAAAACTTCTGAAGAAATTTTTCTGATAACATAAAACACCTTGTAGGTTTATATTTAAAGTCCGACAAATGTAGTCTATTGTACATTTGAAGGACTTTAAATACGTATAAAGTTAAAATGTACGGAATGAATAATATTTAACCTTATAGGTTATTAATGAGCGTAATGTCGTGTAATGTTTACGCCTGATGGATTATGTGTTTAGTCTGGATTGAAATTGTTTAATGATATTAAACACTTCCCTCTTGACTGTGTGTGTCTATAAATGTTCTGTTCCGTTCCTGATAGGCAGTTTGCATGCTTTGCAGTAATTTTCCTTATATTTGTGTAACAAGCTCTGATTTCAGGGAGAGTACAAGCCGATCTGCAGCAGTAGGTGGAGGGTTATGTAGGAGTAACTTAGGAGAGGCTTAGGTTGGTATCAAACAGTAGACACACGAAATTAATGAGGGAAATAGAGAGTAGATGTACGTTAATGAGAATGTCGTTCGCCATTTTATACAAACGGAATATAGAGTGTACTCTAATGATCAAATGTGTCTGCTGCGCCGAGGGAAATGGGTTGACGGTTACAAAACAAAAACCAATCTGTGACACGACACACAATCATTCATATGAAACAGGGCATTGAGAGCGATACAGGGCGACAGCTGGCACGTGAGTTATTCCAAAGCATTAATTTGCCCTAAGGGTATAATGAAATTGCTTTATAAAGATTAAGTTACCAGTGTCTTTCTGGTATGTTATTTTCGAATTTCATACGATATTCATCCTTCAAATCAACATGACCATTACGAAAGAAGGGAATAAATACAAAATAGAATGATGATAGTTTTTCCTGACATCCAGAAAAGAAAACAAAAAAATGCCTGTATTACCGAAAGTAGGAGAATGTGTTAATCCATGAATTTAGATCCTACACACCACGGTTAAGTTAAACCTTATCATAATAGAATACATGATAGAAAATTCAGGAAAGCTAATACGGAAGCCCGTATTTAACTCGAACCTCATCCAGTTGCGTTAATTTTAATAACTTCTATTAAATACATGAAATGGAATGCTTCTTGAGATGTTGATAGTCGCTGAAATAGTTACAAATTTCCCCGTCTCTTATCAAACCATTTTCAAAAGAGCCCGCTTCTGGATACTGTCCTGATCCAGTTAAATCCGGTCTACGTCCTCACACCCAGTTACTTTAAGTCGAGATTATAATCCCACCTACTCCTAGGTCTTCCAAGTTATCTTTTTACTTCAGCTTCTTCGACTAAAATGGAGAAGATTGTTTAATTTTGATTTTTTAACATACTCTCAGTTAATCTCTATAGAGTCGACGGAGGTTTTCATTAAATGTGCTCCCCGGAGACTTGACGTACCGATATAAAGACGTGAATATTCTAATTCTATTTACTAGTAGTTGTTTTAGTATAAAGAGTAATTTGTCATTTACACTTGCCACAGTTAAACTGATTTCTTTGTACAGAGGTACTGAGTGTGTTCCTTAATGAAGTAGCACGCTTCTGTGACCGCATTTATACGTTAAGTCGCCAGCTTCGAAGAATCTCTACAGAAAAATGTAAACTTTGCTTTTGGACGTTCTGTAAGAAGCTTAAAAGAACAAAGGTAGTGCAAATCTTGTAATCTCCTGAGTTTTGGCACCGTGCGCTGCTGGTTCGTAGGTTGTTACCGATATTTTGATGATACCTGCTGCCTCCGCCATTAGGGCATTTGAATTTTGGGGCTGTAGGCTTTTTCGATACATAGTTAACCTCATGTTAAACTACAGTCATAACCCATAAATATATAGTTTAAAATTTCACCTCCCTCGTACCCTTAAATCTCGCCCAACGTTAGACCTTTTCCTATGCATAAATGCACGTGACAAAGAGGTGATAGGCTTTTTAATGTAAGATGGATAGATCTTTAACCTCAGGTCTATGTGAAGAAGGAGAAGGGTAGTTAGCTTCACGCTTCCGCCTCTTCTCTCCCGAGGAAAGAATACCTATTGAGCAAGGCGTTTGGAGTCTCCGAAAGAGGGTCATGTTACGGTGATAAAAAAATTCCTGTGTTTGCCAGCACTCGAACACCGACTTCCAGGTCGTAACCAGTCACTTAACTGGCTGAGTTGTGCAGTCATTTTAGCGACTCTGCGTAGCTTCTTAATGTCTGAAAATTTAGTGCGCCTATCTCATAAAATACGCATTATAAATCTTCTTAATTTTGAGTGTGTACTTCGCGTATCTCATTAGGATAACTCTTCTTCATATCTCGCAAAACGTCATTAAGAACAGTTTGTGTGTCTTTGATTTTTATTTGTAGTAGGCATAACCACGCTGTATATAAATAGCGTCGAATATTTGCATGATAGTGGACGAAAAATTAAGACAGTAGTATGAACAATTAAACACACATTTCAGCACAACTATATTTTTTTACAGAAAAAATAACTTTTGTTCTTCCAATAGATCTAGTCATGTTGGACTGCCTGCTTTTATCTTTGGTATCTTAATGGAAACACAACGGGATGTCACTCTCAGAAATGACAAACTGCTGGGTGTGCTGAAAGGAGTGAGTCGTCGTCTGAGTTAAGGTATTATTCCAGCATTTCCTTGAGAGACTTGAGGAAAGCCTCGAAAATTCCAGGTTGCTCTGTGTCTCGGCCAAGAAACGAATCAGGAATCTTCCGAAGACAAGTCAGAAGCTTCACTGCCAGACTGCTCTGTTCTTAAATTTTTAATTATGTGTAAACTTATATTTTCGCACTTTTGAACCTTTTTCATGGCGATGAACCTCACGTTAAAGTATGATTAAGTCATGGGCTCCGGGCTGCAGAGCGCTGGTCTAAAATACGTGTCCAACACATAGAGTGGCTTTGAATTTTGTTGATTATATTCCCTGATGGAAATAGCCCTTACATCAAGGGGCTGATTCAAGAGATCTAGGTGAAAGGAGCGGTTCTTTTAAGTGATGATAAGAGTGGTTGTGGATATAACGAGTGTGGGTCTGCAGCAGTTTCTGAGTTGTATGTGTGTGTATGTATGTATGTATGTATGTATGTATGTATGTATGTATGTATGTATGTGTAAGAGTGTGGGAGTAATGTGCAGTTATGTGGTAATGTTTATGACGTCGCTGCATAATTAACGTTCTTCTTATCTGAAACACTTTGCTGTAGTTCATTTTTAGAGTTGGATGTGATCATATAGACATGTGATCATATAGATATGTGATCATATAGACATGTGATCATATAGATATGTGATCATATAGATATGTGATCATATAGACATGTGATCATATAGATATGTGATCATATAGACATGTGATCATATAGATAAGTGATCATATAGACATGTGATCATATAGATACGTGATCATATAGATATGTGTTTTCCCTAACTACACAACCCATTATTTCTTGTTTAACAACTTGTAATTTTATAAGCTTTGGTTATAGAATATTATAAAGTTTAAAACTAATATTATGTAATTAGTGATTAGCTTTTAGAAATCTGCGGTCTTCTGGGTTATTACACGGCCTCGTGTGGTAATTATTTACCTAATAATTATTTACCTAATAATTACCACACGACGCCGTGTAATAACCCAGAAGACCACAGATTTCATCAACATCGCGGCGGAAGCCTGAAATCAAGGTTAGCTTTTAGAAGGTTAAAACGTCACAGCAAAGGACCTAAAAATGTAGGTTTTTTCTAAAAATATATATTTTTGCTTAGTATAACTTTGAAACACTTTCCATGATATTACTACTGTAAACAATCATTTTGAAATGATTCTTACGGTTACACAGTCGATATGATTTGACTTGGTTTGTGCAGCAAGTTTCGTCCATTTTGACCGTGTCGTATAACCATGACATGACGTAGCCTGTGGTTTTAAATTGAGGAGCTGGCCTCCATATATGGAGTGTAGCTACTGATATGTTGAATACACATTCGATGAATGCAGACAAATGTCTTCTAGTTTTAAAACTTGCACATGGAGACTTCACCAGAAGTTAGAGACGCAACAGGACCATTTATTATAGGATATTAATTCAGACACGTGATAAATTTTTGAAAAATATACTATGTATCCATTATCTGGTTTTATATAAAATGAAGAACGAAGTCATGGCTGTTTGCATGAAACCTCTGTTCCCTGTAAAACAATCGTCATGCAGGATTTGGTACAACACATGAATTTTGTGTGGAAGTTTTCTTGTATCTTGAAGATTGCATTTACAACGACGGGGTTAATATTTGGCAATATATCTATAACTCAAAGCAAGTTGTAGGAAAATATGGTTAATGAAATTGCGTAATTATTAATGCGTGCTTTATCATGGGCCTTCTATGTAGACGGAATCACTGATATTATTTTACAGAATGCTGTTTACTAAAATTGTTCTGGTAAGTTACCGAAATAACATAATGCCATGTCGGTTCTCATGGTTGCAGGTTATTGTTCTGCGCATGTGAAAGCTTTATATTCGTTTCTCACTGCCCATAATCACGTTGCTGACCTTCATAATCCCCCAGGTTGAGGTTCGTGAAATGGATTTGTATCCCTTGCATACGAAATACTTTCTTGTGATGAATCCAGGTCTCTCAGAGCAGTTCTCTAATCCCTTTCCAAAGAATCGCGTAGTTCCGTTGTACAGTCTTGCCAAAATATAACTCTATATAACGTTTTACACATGCCATCAATATGTCGTATTATGTACCAGAAATTTATACAAGGGATTTTAAAGAGTCCGTTAGACAGAGAATTTTATGATTATTTGATGCGAATTTGCAGCTTCTCACAGCGCTATTGATGAAGATTCCAGACCTGTGGGATACAACACCCTATACATTTTTAACTACACACCAATCTACACGGCATCATATCCCAGAGTACTAGATTTTTATAGTTTTTTATCCTTTAGGGTCCGATCCCAGTGGCCACGCGGTCTAAGGCGTGGATCTGCGGCCGTTCGCTTCCTGAGATTGTGGGTTAGAATCCCGCCGCGGGCATGGATATCTGTCTGTCGTGAGTGTTGTGTGTTGTCAGGTAGAGGTCTCGGCGTCGGACTGATCACTCGTCCAGAGGAATCCTACCGAGCGTGGTGTGTGTGCGTGCGTGTGATCGTGAAGCCTCGTATGAGGAGGCCCTGGTCCACAAGGGGCTGTTGCGCCATTGGAAAAAAATATCCTTTAGGGCCTAGTTTTTACGGCTGGTATAGGCACCGCTAAGTTCAAAATTAGTATTTTACTCGCACCGTTTGTTTATGTGCTCGTAGGATTCGTAGAATAAACAGCGATTTTTTTTCCATTTTCAGGCATCATTAATCGATTTGTCTTTCCAGTAAAAGCGCACTGTGTTCTCTGTGATGCACAAACATAAAAACTATGTATGTAGTTTAGTTTGAGTCGTAAAAGGTGCAGGTAGTTATGTGAAATGCTTACAAGAAAGAAAGTAAAACAACTGCAGAAATTTACATGACTTGCTAGTTGCTTAAAGATTATAGGTATTTGGTGGAGTCAGAGACTGCAGATGTAGATGAAACCGGACCTTCAGCGCCTCGCGGATTTGCGGTGAAACTTGGAACAACTCAATCTCCATGTTAATTACTGTCGTCGCTTGCTTTTCTGTCCGGTTAGCGTAATGAGGCTATGTTTATTCAGCGGCGCTGACGTCATCAGATAGTCGCCCGTGGCCTCCTCTATTCCCTAACTGTATATATGTATCTGTTATAACGGGAGTCATGACATTTTAGAAGGGAATTCCCCATCTCTTCCAGTTCTGTGCACGTGTTGTAATATTATGTCTGTACAGGTTATACGACCGAGTGGAACTGCAAGGGAAAAGTAGTTCGAAGGTGGGGAAACATAGGAAATATAACGAAGACGTGTTTGTGAATTATCATGGCCTGCTCTGATCGTTTCTGCAGTGCTACTTACTCGTTTTATGATACCTTTGTTGGTTTTGTTTCAGGGGTGGGTAAAGTTTTATTATACTTCGGAGACATTTTAAGGTCTTTCTGTTGTAACATTTTCTTCACTACTGGCTACATTTCTGGCGAAATTCACTTTAAATAATTGACAAATATCTTCCTTTATTGCAAAGTGTCTCTTTTTATTACTTCTCGGAATAAAAGGAAAATGAAATGAACGAGAAGGAACATAATGAGAGAGGAAGGATTTCTAGTTATTACGTGTATAGGAAGTCGTCCAGCAGTAGGCTCCATTTCCACACAAACCAGCCCTTTGGGTACGTAGGGTTTCTCTTCCGTCTGTTCTCGTATCACAGTTTCCTGTTAGCTACAAGGGTGTTAACACAGACGTACTGATCATTTAGTACTGCAGCACACAGTTCACAAAACTTTATGCTATAGAAAACAATTAATTCGTCATCATTAAGACTCCAGCTATTTACTTCAACTAGTTTCGTAGCATTGTTTTTCCATTTTCATCGAAAATATATCGGTATTATTTATCCAAATGAAACATTACTCTTAAGTTTCTTCATGGAGAAAAATCCTGCTTGAAGGCCTACAATATCTAATCTCCTCAAGACATTCCCCGCCTTTTATAAAACTCGAATTCTCATTACCGTGTTCTCCATGAGCCCTGTGCGATTTACATCCATTTCACGTCATCATATCTCCTTTCCTTAAAGTAGGATTTATTATTTTTATGCAATCTATGCTTAGGTCTCTTCAAATTTGTCTCGTTCCTGCTGATTTTCCATCTACTAAAATATAAAGATTATTAAAACGTGAATTATTGGAGAAGATAATGAAAAATGTATGGCTGAACAGTAAAAATGTAATAAAAATGACTGTACACGCCATGAAGGCATAGAAACCGTGATAGTATAGCTCCACCCTTTCTTAAAGTTGGCATTAGATAGAGGTGAGTGGCCAGCCTCACTCCCCGGACGCTTTACACCCCGAGAACAGATCCTCCGATAGCGTTGAATATGGCGTTAGGTGGGCCTCAGAGACTGTAGGGCGTTCTTGAAGAAATAATCTCTTTCCGCTGGGTGCTTTTTAGTACTTAATACAGAATGCTTAAAATACGTGCTAGTGATAGCGCGGTCTATTAAGCTAATGTTACTCCGAATCTTATTACATTATTTATTTTAAGCACTATGTGTAATTAAAACTTCAATACACTGGGGCTACACTTCAAACACGCTGTCAAATAGACGTTGTATATTACCTGAAAACGTAAAGAATGCATTTGTTAAAAACTTTGGTGTGGTGTTATGTGTTTATAGTTACTTGTGGTCAATTTCATGACAAATAGCCGTGTCGGAATGTTATAAACTTTGTACTTCACTGAAGAATGTGCGGTCTTCCTGTTGGCAGTACAGATTGTGTGACTGGTAAATTAGGACACTCAGTGATTCTGAACAAGTTTTTGATAAGAGTAGGTTGTTGTTATCCGTAGATATCTCAGTAAGGTCACAGACCGTGTTTTATGCTGTGGTTTATACTTATTTAACGACATACGTACATTCCTACAAAGTCAGTTACAGTATACGAGTATAACGTTGGATTGAGAAATTGTAGTTGGATACTCTTTTATATCTTTCGTACTTTGATGTATACTTTATTTTCTCCGTACAATCCGTCATTCAAATTCACAGATTTCACGCCCATAACGACACTGCTCCCGTTCCGGTCCATAGCGTGTACTGTGTAACAGTTAGCAGGACACCAGCCGCTCTTTTTTTAGAGTTAACGTGTGTGCATATCATGGCTAACTAAATTAACGAGTTTAGCCTGTGTAAAAGTGTAGTTAAAAGGACATTTTTAATGTAAAGTACACATAGGATATGCTACAATATTCTCTTCTTTTCTAGTTAACACACACAAACACACAGCCGATTTATGGCCTTCTGTTTATTGTAACGTAGAGAGGTTTGTCTGTAGTTAATGTGCTTTGTTCTCAATTACACACCTCAAATGATCCGTAGAACTACGGCCACAATCTTCATTGATTGAAGTGCTATGCTGTAATCGCTTCTGTAAAGCATTCAAAGCATAACTTAGATTAAGTTGAAGGAATAATTGATTATGTATGACACATGTGTGTCCTAATTGTACTGATATAATGACAGTAAGTCCAAACGTATTGCTAAATTAATATATTACAGGGTTTTTTCCCGCTTGCCCGATAAGCGCCGGCCCATCGCTCCGCCCGACGCTCTGCTAGCGTTGCGTCGTACGCCGCTTGTCGAGGAGGTTTAACAGTCGATGACGGGAGCTAAATAAACTATCGCAGTGATAACCTTTAGAAAGTGTAAAGAAAACTTACCAGAGCGTCGGGCCGGCGCTTACGGGTCAAGTAGGAAAAAGCACCTATAGAAACAGTAACCAATAATTTTGTACTAGGTGAATTGATTTCATTTAATGGCGGTCAGTAAGCTGGATTATAACTTCGAATGTTAGCATGACTGGTGAAAGGATTTGGCAAGGAACGATCATGGTTGACTGGGGAAACCACGAAACGTCTGTCAGGATAGCCCATGTCCCCTCCAAATTTCGAGCTGGGCACCAGTATAAACAATGAAGAAAGTGTTTTTCCAGCCTTTAGTCCCGCAAAGAACAGGTTCTACGTCACAGAAGTGTTGCACGTGTCACATGTTCTTCATTGTTTCAATTTTTGTGGTTGCCACATATACCCCACCTTCAAAAATACAGACTCTCTGCATTTTCTCCCACATAATGCATTCCTGTATTTGCTTTGATTCTCACAACAATTAATATTTCCATACACCCCATGAAACGATTGATCCTTATAGTGAATATTGTCATTGTTTTCTGTCAGGTACGAATTGGGTTTTTATATAATATTTACATTAATTTTTCTTAAGTGCTGAATATCTTTGGCAGTATACGGTACTCCTGAATAGTAGCTCGGACACAGTTCTTTCGTATGTTCTTTTGTTTTGTGGACCAACTAATAAAAGGTCACTTTGTGAAGATAATCACTTATTTAATCAAAATATTCATCCTGTAGTCTGTTTCACGACAAGTCCATAACCTCTTCCAAAGCGAATTGTCCACAGAGTGCGACTTACTGGTTCCTCTTTCTCAATTTCCAGTTTCCTGTCATTTCCTTAAGGTCATGCAGTAGCTGCTTACGTCTTATTCCTCGTCCCGGTCTCTTCTATCCTTCCCTCTAGCTTTCCTTCAGTAACGTGTTTTAGGAGGCAGTTCCTACGCAATATGTGAGATCAAAATATGACGCGAATTTTTTGGAAAACGAGTGTTTGTTGGAGGGGCAGATGAGCCTAATCTATAGTGTTCCATGTCGTTTCGTAATGTTCCTTATGCATGTTATTTTCCCACCTGCTCCTGTGTCTTCGGAGTGGTCTCTGTCCTTCAGGTTTTGAACCAAAAAAATTTATGTAACTTGCAGAACGAAACAAAAAAATCGTGGCAAAATACAGTCTGCTTTCTAATACGTTGTTACTAAAGCCGCTGGGAAATTTAACTTTGTTTTGTTCGCTGTCTCAAGTCTTCTTAAACAGCTCAAAATTTTCGTTCATGCCCATTGGTTACTGTGAAAACAATACTCTATTCGTAATTTGGCACAACAATCCACACTTTGATGGATCTGCTACGTAAGCTTACTCATTCGTGGGTTGTTTCATACTTGCAGAATTGTTGTTTATGTTGTTTTTAGGGTTATTTTTAAACGACGAAAAAATCCATAAATTTCTTATTAGATTTTTAATGAGTAATATTTCTTAACTTTGAATATTATTGTACGAAAGAGCAGTGACATAGAAATAGGAAGTCTCATGCGATTGTCCTTTATTCATCCTCTCGTCGCATTCCGACTACTAAAAGCTAACAGCTTTCAAAAACTTTTGATGACTGTGATGAGATATCTGTTAATTACTTTTTTCATCCCTCTGATAATTAAAGTAGATTTTAATTTCCTATTTACATATTTCATTCTCAGGTACTGATATTGGACAATGGATTCTTTTCACGACTTTAAAAAGCAATTCAGTGAAACTTCTTTTATCATCATGATATCCTAAGGGCGAAATGCATGAATACAGAATTACTTCCTTATTACAGAAAATGTAATTCCAGTCTTCATGCTCTGCGCTCTATTTCTTTGTCGATAACAGTTAACGAGATAGTTCTGGAAGTCTGCTGTCTTTAGCTCGACTCCTCTCTCTGGATCTTATAAAGAACTGACGTGTGTTATTGGGAAGTATAACAGTACTTCGAGATGTCTCTGCTGAAAGGCAACACGTTTCTCTAATATTTTATATTTAACTGTATAGGACCGAGTTGAAGCACTAACGCTTCTGACTTGGATTGTGGAGGTGACCGTTTCGAACTTCGACCGGGTCACTAACACCTTACACCTTTTATTGACTCGGTATCTCCATGAGAATGCCTGAATAATATAGGGAGTTTTATTCAAAACCGAACCAGACGCACAGGAAGCTAAATGGCCTTACGTTTCTGCATGTACTACATGTAACGTACAGCATGTTAGCGTAGGTGTTGGAAATGACCTTCTTCAACTCTCAGACACACTAGATTTCGAAGGAAGTTGGCTCAGTTATTTATTGACCATAAGAGATTCTAGAAAATGTGGGGAATTAAATTTAAGTCTTTATTATTCCCTCAACCTTTGAATTCCTCTGTAATGTTCTTACAGATTTTTTAAAATTATGTATGTAAGAAGCACAAAACATGTCCATAACGTGACAGTGAATCACAAGTATCCTTTAATGTAAAATACAGTATCCCAAATTGACATGCAGTTCACATCGGAACTTTGGCTACAGCAGTGATACGAAACCGCGGGAAATGAAGCCATAAGACAGGAGAATTTAATTCTCTATGAAAATCTTTTGAATATGTGAACGTTTCAAATGATTAATGTATGTGATGTCTGATTAATATTCACATAATGTAATACCGAATTTCTGTTTAGACTAATTGATGTTTCTCTGTCTCCTTCACTTCAAATTTAGGCAATAACAATAATTTTGAATTCAGAGTGATAGTAAATATAATGAGCTTAGAACTGGAAACCCCAGTGTGGGGAATTATTTCGGTCTTGGGACGGTTTGAACAACAGGTGGTCTGAGAGAATTTCGGCGCATGAGTGTCATATGTGATTCATCAAAAAGCACCGATGTCTTCTGTGCAGTTAATAAATAATTTACTATACATCAGCCACTACATTAATACTTTTCAGAAGTAAGAGAATAGTTCTCATATTGGTAGCTTTAGACACCGCGTTTATGTTCTGGAACATGCAGGAGATTGTGTAAATATTGTGTGTGCTATCCACATGCGAGTGGGTTTACAATCACGAGATCAGGTATGTTAGTTTCAAAAATTTATATTCTAGCATTTACTCACTGAAATTTATTATAGCCTTACTTTCAGTAACTTCACGAGATAAAATAATGAATTCTGAAGGACATGGATTGAGGTACTGTAAGTTGCAATCTTGCTGACGGATTAAATTTATTACTTTTATTTATTACTTTAGTTCTTTCCTAAAGTTGTACTTATTCAGTCTTGTTCAGATATGGCATATCGCTGTGAGTAAATTATTTGAATTTCCTGGATTAATCTAATAATTTAGACCTTGTGTGATGTTTCATCTTTTCTACACCAGATAGGCGGGACAATTTTGCCGTCATTTCTCGTAATTTGTAAACACTATAATGCGTTACACTTTCGTGGAACCCGAAGGTTCATTGCCGTATTCAAGAGCCCTGTCCTAAACTATATAAATCCAGTATACACCTACATAACCTATTTATTTAAGGTAACTTTTTAATATTATTCTACCATCTACGCCATGGTCTCCAAAATAATCTATTTCCTTCAGGTTTTCAAACTAAGGTTTTGTGTATATACTCGTATATGTTTTGTCTGTTATGTGTGATATATGCCTACCTACCTCCCTTACGTCCCATACTCTTTATTTGGTCTCCCTAAACAAATCCATAAAGAACACAAATTATGAAGCTCCCCACTGCATTTTGCTATATACTCCTCTTACTTCTTTTTAGGTCCAAATATTCCCTTCATCATTTAGTTCTCAAACAAGCTCTATCCGTATTATTACACTAGGCTAAAATAGTGAGTCTCACGCAATTGTTTACCGTAAATCCAGAGGTCAAGTATGGCTTTGTCGGTATAACATATGGCTCTCACGTATTGTGGCGTTTGATTAATCTGAGTGAACGAGGAATTTTATGCAGCGCGGAATGAAACTTACAAGAATGATGATTGGGAATTTCTTTCCTGATTAGATAACAAAGGCTATAATGGGACATTTTAAATTTTCTAATCCTACATTTAGGTGATAAAAGTATTTGGTGATGATACCGGTAGTGTTTCCAAGATTTCAGACAGACTGCTTGGTGCTTAGTAATAACAGCACGAGGTGCATTGATAAACAGACGGGAGAGAAAAAAAAGTTAAATGCTATATGTAGAATAATTTTATAAGCCTAATGCAAAGTTAGTAACGGAAGCCATACATGTATCAGTGTAAACGTAAGAGCTTAGCACATAGATCACTCACTGTGTTTACTTATTTGAGGTCCCTTTCATTTCGCAGTATATAACATAGAATGCGAGGGTGATAAGGAAGCAGTGATTTGGTCGTGGCCTAATTAAAGGAACTGTCCCGGCATTTGCCTGAAGAAACTGTAGATGTCCCCGAAAACAACAGTAAGTGTAAATTTTATATTGCATTCACCGTGCATTTTCACTTATTATTCAGTAACCAACAAATGCACAAACATAAACTACTTTATAGTTTTTATTACGGACCGAAACACGTGTAGGGGAATGCATCGATATTAATAAAAATTATAAAGTAGTTTATGTTTGTGCATTTGTTGGTTACTGAATAAACAGTAAGTACAGTCTGTGTCCCAACCGAGATTCAGAAGTGTTTGCTACGTCAATCATCGTACTTAGCGTTGTCCGTATTAGTGATTGTATAATGAACAATATTACAGTGGACAATGACACCCTCCAACGATCTCAGAAGTGAAATTTCCTGAACTACATTATTCTTATATACGTTTTGAAGAATTTAAATTTTTTAATAAGGCCGAAATGTGTACGTTGAAACATCCGCTAGTCTTTTAAATATTTAAACCTGCGTTCCATTTGTCAGAGTGTGTTGGAACTCGAGCATATTTAAGTGTCGGAAATAGGATCAATAAAGACGAGAAGTAGGAAATATGACGAACAAGTATAATGGGAGGTGAGAGGTGGAATATGACAAAAAGTACTGGCGAGCATAAACGGTGCATTCATGGAAAATTCATGAAAATACGTCAAACGGAGTATAACGGGGAGAAAGGAAGGAAACGAAGACTGAATGGAAAAGGATGACAATGTACATTGAAGTATATTACGCACGCTGTTTATGTATTTTCCTTGTCCTCTTTCTTCCATATTATTTTTATTTTTTGTTGCGGCTGTACAGGAACAAATGAAGTGGAAGTAAGCTGTTATGATAAATAAGGCAATGTGTGTTGGGGTAGGAATTTTAATGAGATATGGCGTTTATTTTACAAGAAAACTTTGACAGTGTACGTGTTAAAGTTGAGGTCATGTCCCAGCTAAAGCAACTGCTTCAGATTTTGACGACGAAAGAAATTCGGCTGAGAAGTGTAACAAAATACAGGAGATATGGATGGTACTAAACTTCCGTTATGCAACGACTGGTGAGGAAAGCTATTTTTTATGTAGTACAAAAGAAGAAATGAACCGAAATAAAGATAGGAAGAAAGTTAGGAAGGAAATGAGATTGTATTACAAGTATCATAGAGGAGGAGAGTGTTGATGGAATGAAGTTAGAAGTGAAGCCAGGAACGGTTGATGTTTAAAATGAAATGTGAGTCAGATGATGAGGTGAAAGGGAAGGTAGAGGATGAGAAGTTAGAAGTCAATGATAAACTCAGAATATAATCACGTGGAAGCTTACCTATGTAAGTACATTTCCTAATAGGTTATTAAAGGAGGGCGATCAAAAATATGATCAGTTTAGTACTTAACCAATCACTCTGTCTCCTCACCCTTCTAATCGAGTTTAGAGAATTTCGTATGAACGTTTATGTGATCCTAAAATGATTATTATTACATAGATCAGAGTTATGTTCGAGATTATACAACACACAGCTCAAATTTCCTGTCATTTATGGAAAACGAAATGTCATAACTGTGTTCATAAGCCTCCGTCAGTAGATGTGTTACTGCCATGCAGCCCCCCTTCTGTTTCTGTCATGCAGCATCCTTTTCTTCTGTCATGCAACACCTTCTGTTTTTGTCATATAGTCCCTTCTGTTTCTGTCATGCAGCCCCTTCTGTTTCTGCCATGCAACCCCTTCTCTTTCTGTCATGCAATACCTTCTGTTTTTGTCACGTATTCCCTTCTGTTTCTGTCATGCAACCCCTTCTGTTTCTGTCATGCAACACCTTCTGTTTTTGTCATATATAGTCCCTTCTGTTTCTGTCATGCAGCCCCTTCTGTTTCTGTCATGCAACCCCTTCTGTTTCTCTCATGCAACACCTCCTGTTTTTGTCATATAGTCCCTTCTGTTTCTGTCATGCAACCCCTTCTGTTTCTCTCATGCAACACCTCCTGTTTTTTGTCATATAGTCCGTTCTGTTTCTGTCATGCAGCCCCTTGTGTTTCTGTCATGCAACCCCTTCTGTTTCTCTCATGTAATACCTCCTGTTTTTGTCATATAGTCCCTTCTGTTTCTGTCATGCAACACCTTCTGTTTCTGTCATGCAGCCCCTTCTGTTTCTGTCATGCAACCCCTTCTGTTTCTCTCATGCAACACCTCCTGTTTTTGTCATGTAGTCCCTTCTGTTTCTGTCATGCAACCCTTCTTTTGTCTATCCTTCTTTTCTGTCATGCAACACCTTCTGTTTTCTGTCATAATCCCTCTGTTTCTGTCATGCAACCCTTCTGTTTCTGTCATGCAACCCCTCTGTTTCTGTCATGCAACCCTTCTGTTTCTGTCATGCACCCCTTTCTTGTTTGTTCTGTCATGCAACCCCTTCTGTTTTTTCGTCATGCACACCTCTGTTTTTGTCATGTATCCCTTCTGTTTCTGTCATGCAACACCTCTGTTTTTGTCATCATAGTCCCTTCTGTTTCTGTCATGCAACCCTTCTGTTTCTGTCATGCAACCCCTCTGTTTCTGTCATGCAACACCTTCTGTTTTTGTCATATAGTCCCTTCTGTTTCTGTCATGCAACCCCTTCTATTTCTGTCACTGCAACACCTTCTGTTTTTGTCATATAGTCCCTTCTGTTTCTGTCATGCAACCCCTTCTGTTTCTGTCATGCAACACCTTCTGTTTTTGTCATATAGTCCCTTCTGTTTCTGTCATGCAGCCCCTTCTATTTCTGTCACGCAACACCTTCTGTTTTTGTCATATAGTCCCTTCTGTTTCTGTCATGCAACCCCATCTGTTTCTGTCATGCAACACCTTCTGTTTTTGTCATATAGTCCCTTCTGTTTCTGTCATGCAGCCCCTTCTATTTCTGTCACGCAACACCTTCTGTTTTTTCATATAGTCCCTTCTGTTTCTGTCATGCAACCCCATCTGTTTCTGTCATGCAACACCTTCTGTTTTTGTCATATAGTCCCTTCTGTTTCTGTCATGCAGCCCCTTCTATTTCTGTCACGCAACACCTTCTGTTTTTTCATATAGTCCCTTCTGTTTCTGTCATGCAACCCCATCTGTTTCTGTCATGCAACTCCATCTGTTTCTGTCATGCAACACCTTCTGTTTTTTCATATAGTCCCTTCTGTTTCTGTCATGCAGCCCTTTCTGTTTGAGTCTTCTGATCTCTTGTGACCATCTTATTAAGAACTGGTAAATTTTAGTGCTTGATTTTGAATATATACGACACATTGCATACGGAGAACTTGATAGATGTTGGAGAAGACGTCATAATAATATTAAAAATGAAACAAAGATTGGGGTATGAGAGAGTTAATTGGGTTCAGCTGGCTCAGATTCAATGACAAACACTTGTGAATACGAACTTATGCCTTCGGGTTCCACAAAACGAGAGTAAATTCTTGATCAGCTCCTCAAAAAAACGTAAAATAAGTCCTGAATCAGCTGAGCCACTGGCAGCTTCCCAAAGTTATGCCTAGTTGTCGGCTAGGTCAGTTACTGGATGTGGTCAGTCTATTCAGTTCTAACGTTACATGCATGGTGTAATTTAGTACAATATATTTGTACGGCTTATGCATTTCTTTTCTGCCATTATATTTTATAAACAGATACAAACTGGTGTGTAGGATTAGAGATTAGGCAGCGATATAGCGCAGAGGTAAGTGTGTATGTCATATAATTAGGCAGGAGTCAGCACACAAACTTGTATGCATTACTGCAGCTTAGGTATCAGTGCAGCATACAAATGGGGTTAGGCAGCCGTCCAGCGCACTAACTCCCATTATGTGTTTCAATCAGTCCGTATGGGATTTGTGGTGAACTAAATTACAATACTACGTATTCACAGGTGTCTCTCATAACTCATTGCGTTTCTTTCTGTATTATCGACTCGCCAATATCGAAATAATCAGTTCTGAAATATCCCACAATTGTTATAGACATCCACCTGGCATATTTGTTGGGAAGAGCTGGTTGGGATTGTACGTGTCGGAACTGCGGCCTATCCCATGGCTGATAACTGTATGAATATGGAACATCTGTGGAATGGGAATAGGCGGGAAAAGGCTTGAAGCCATTTTATCCGCCACATACCCCATATCGATTGCCTGGGATCGAACCTGGGCCTCAGCGGTAAAAAGCCGGCGACTAAACTGCCTGAAATATTTCACAGCCTGGCATGTAGATGGCCTTGGAAGACAACGTCTACACGATGAGCGAAAAAGTATGATAAACGTGTACAGCATATCATGTCGGCCTGCTCATTGCTACAGTCGCCTGGTTCACATTCCATGGACGTCGTACTGAAGTGCATAAAGGAAATAGACATTAGGGAAGAAAAAGGATATAACCGTGAGCTGAGTCACTGAGCAAGAATGAGGCGGAAAGGAACAGCGGAAGAAATTTTGGAAAGGAATTCTTTCTAAAAAAAAAAAAGTTAGCAACGCATTTTCAGTTGTTGAGGATTGGATTCTGATCTCGAGATGCTGTGTTTCTTCCTATCCTCTTTCCTTTGCTTCCTTACCGCCTTTCCTTGTTACCGCATTTTATTTCCTATATTACTGTCTTTCCTTTTCTTCTGCCCTTACATTCTTTTTTCTTGTTCCTTCAGCTATTACTTATTCTTTCTTCTGTTTTTTACTATTTCTTCCTCCATTCAGTGTTTTCCTTCTGCCCTTTTCTCGTCTTTTATATTCCTTTGTTTCTTCCTTTTTAT
Organism: Reticulitermes speratus; assembly: GCA_021186555.1. Classification (NCBI taxonomy): domain Eukaryota; kingdom Metazoa; phylum Arthropoda; class Insecta; order Blattodea; family Rhinotermitidae; genus Reticulitermes; species Reticulitermes speratus. The sequence continues at coordinate 41,385,494 of JAJKFL010000003.1, read as the reverse complement.
TTACTTTGTCTTGAATACCTTTCAGTGTGCGTTCCTCTTCCTTCATTCTGTTCTTTCGTTCTGCCTGTTTTTCCTTCTGTTTTCTTCCATACTGTCTTTTGTGTGTTTCTTTTTCAGTTACCTAATATTAACTCCAATCACTCCAGTAACTAACATGTGTGCCTAGCCATCTTGAAGTATCTGTCGTGCCAATCACAGCCTGCATCACGTATCGAACCCCAAACTCTCTTAGTACAAATCTGAAGTCATCAGTTTATCGGTCTTCGTTGTTACATGCGGTATATTTTTCAGCCACCCTATAGACGAATTATTCTTAGAGGATGGTATACCACTACCACAATATCTGAAAGGAACAGACAGGTTTGTGCGCCATTTAAGCCGTAATAAGACGCCATTACGTATATAAAGTGTATCTGTTCTCTCGTCTATCCCTTTACGGCGGTGAGCATCGGAGGAGATGCCGTAGTTGCTGAAATTATACTCGTCCCTCCTTATAACTGACTCATCCATTCTTTCATTATACGCGTCCAGCTTCCTTCTTCTCCCCTGGGATTGAGTGGATGACGTGGGCCTTGCTGACAACCCATTCATTTTTAGGTCAGTGTTGCCTTTACAAACGTGGAAGAGAGCGTCTTGTTTCGCTGCTCCAAGTTCAGATCTATGAAGATGAAATAACTGCGTGGCATAGAATTTATATTCTGGAGGTTAAAGGTCCTTATCTAGTCCAGAAATTACCATAATTTTATGGAACCCGAAGGCTCGTGTCTGTGGTAGCTACAGCCATCCCCTTGCCCCTATGTCCCTATCTTGAGGCAGACGAATGCCGTCCACGAACCCCCAGTCTGCTTTTAAGATCTATATTAATTTTATTCTCCCATGACCGCCTAGGCTTTTCAAATCTCTTTCATTCACTTTGTCCTACCCAAATTCATTTCATCCTTCTGGTAAATGTTAAATTTTAGCTGGAAAATACATTTCTATTGTGAATGACGGTAATGGTTGTCAAAATTCGGCCTGGCCCATTCGAAATTCTGTAGGCGTATGAAGTGATAATTCTTATTTCGAAAGGTATCGAGTCTTCTTTATCTCCTTCCCTGTTTTGTGTAGCATTGTCAGTTGCCTGAGTGTATGATCTGGAATAATCTCGGTTCGCATTTAACAGCTTCATTCCTTTTAAAGTTGTCACGGTATTTCTTGCTGAGCTGGTCTCTCTTCTGTCATCTACCATACAGGATGTTGCATCACATAACACCATAATACGCATTTATACATCGGTCCTATGTCGCACAATAAATGAAATAAATTCGTTACATTTTACTTCATTCTTTGTAGCTGCAAAGCCTTTGCAACATTGATGGACTGAGCAATTTAGATTAATGAAACCAGCAGGTAAGTGTTATTCTGAAGTTAGTTCGCAGGACTGGAATTAATCTTTATCACCGTCTGCAGCCAAATCTCTTGTTAGTGCCCCCAAATGAAATGTAAGTATTACATTCAATTGCAGCGTTAAAGGAAATTATGTTGATGCAAGGTCATCACGTACCTTGTAGTCTATACCCGTCAATAACGACAAATTAATTCCACATTTCATGGTTAAAATATGCAAAAGATATTTGTGCACGCCAGGCTTCCATATGCGATCTGTTGAACCCATTATTACGGCCTTCTACTTATGTTTTGTATCGTCCATTTGCCCCGTATTTTCTTCTGTCCTGACTGCCTGGTGGTTATCAGGTGCCCATTTAATGTGTAATGTATAAGACAATCTGATATTTACAACCATCACCGTGCTGTTGCACGGTAGTGGATATTAAGGATGTCTACTGCCAGCCAAAGTAGAACCTGCATTTAATGTTAAGGTAGGTTTTGCTCTACATTCTTATGAAGTTTATTTATAAACGTGTGCAAAAATATGTAATGTACACACGGTTACAAATATTTTGTAATAGTTTATTAAGCATAGGTTATTTAGTGTAAGAAATGGCATTCTTTCGGTACAGTCCATTACGAAAGTAGGAGATAAATGACTGTTTGGGCTAGTGGTGAATAAACAGTGACAAGGCCAAATGTAATTTTCAGCACTTTTGTTAACAAACTCACCGTGTTACGTATATCACACAGTTCTCTTTCTATCTCCATTGTCTCATAATTTTCCTAGTGTAACATTATTTCAAAAATTTTCTAAAAGTTTTGGATTTACATATATTTCAAACTAGATATGGAAACCAAGAAGTTTGCTCTGAGTTAACAAGGTTCAGAAGGGAGGACTCCGTAGGATATTGAAGTTTTGGAGACAGGGATGAGGGTGGTGCAGTGGACAGACGGATCTGGGAGATGGATTGAGGGACGACCTGACGAGGACACTGGATTGCTGGCTGCTCTCCGTCTTTCGATATATATATATATATATACGTATATAATGTATATATATGGCTCAACATGTACAGAATCAAAGGAATTAATATTTGTGACAAGAAAGTTCCTCAGAATTTCAGAAAGTTTTGGAAACTTTTTGACTTAATTAATTATTTATTTACATTTAAGTGTACGTCAAAATAAGCGACGAGTGCAAAAATAGCAAAAAGCAAACGTTACTTGTACCGTACATATTTTTGATTATACAAATCTTATTCAGACAAATGTAAACTGTTTCATGTTATTCAACACAACTTTTTATTAAAGACTGCCCAACATATTTCGAACCTATTTCAGGTTCATCTTCAGGGACTTACTTGTTGAAATTACATCAGCTATACATCTGGTATTAAACTTTATATATGTGCCAGTTTCAGCAAGCGTAGCTGAAACGATGTGTTGGCTGTTGTTAGGTTAAGTTGCATTTGAAAGTAAGGTACTTTATGTTAAAGACGATTTCATTAAATGTAAAAGTACAATGACTTTCTTTAGAAATTGGCCTATTTTCTCCTCATAAATGAGTTGATATAGCTCAACCTATATTGTGACTAGGGGACGGGCTGCGCAGCCGAGAGATTAAGAGCTTCATTCCCAGCACAGACAAGTTACTCTTCTCTTCCCTGAAGTATCCAGACCACTTCTGTACACCACCCAGCCTCCTGATCAGTGGGCATCCGGGTCTCTTTCCCGTGGCCAAATCCGCCGGGCTACGAATCTTAACACTTACTCCATCTAGTACCGAGATTAAAAATCTGTGGAGCTGTACCTCCATTTACCTATCTGCACTTTCATCGTAATGTTTAATGAAATACTGGGAAGCCTTTATCCTTTTTACTTCACAAATTCAAAGTAAATATCCGTGGCTAAATGTATGTGTGGTTTGATTTTAAGCGAGGTTTAAAAGTATTCTGAAAACCTAACACAAGCCATTTATAATTCTTAAATTTCTTAATGTATTCTGTTATTTAAATTTATGCAAAATGTAACTGCGATCTTAAAGCCTTATTCATTATGTATAAAGACCGATGGCGGGTTCTTCTAAACGCGTTAATAACTTTCGATTTCAGAAAAATTCTAGGAGTTTCTTTTACCTATTGAGAGACATGACCTATTTAAGTGATACTCTAATCCATGGAGTTGGTTACATTCAGAATTTTACAGTTAACGTTCCAGGCGCTTGTAAACAAGGCTGTAGTCAGTACTGTATGGCATAGAAATAGTGTTTTCTTCGTCTGAGTTGCTTCTACCTTACTCTTGAACTTTATAAACAACAAGGAGAAGGCTAAGCGTGTAATTTAGTTATCTGTTACGTCTCTTAAACCAGGCGTCATTACTGTAACAGTGGAATAAGTTTCGCAAATCACTCAAGGACTGGGGCAGTGCAGGTACGTTATCTGCGTGTAGTCCAAGTACGATCTAGCTTCTGAAATAGTAGGGAGTACAGCGTGGCACGCAGTATTTATCTTCGTAAATTGAAATTGTGACAAAAACAGACGTGGCAGATTAACTGCAGATCGGAATGTTTGTTTTTGTTACATAAAAGAGGAAATAAATTGGACAGCAAATCACCTGGAAGAATACTGCCTTTCGAGATGTGACGCCGTGTAGTCTAGTAGAAATCTACCTACGTTTTAGTCAAGTCTAAATGTTTCTAACGATGGTTTGTTAAACATTAATATGTAATACAGTGTCCAAAATCATAGTCACGATTGTTACAGCTTTTCGGATTTACCCAAAATGTTGGCATATTTCTACCGGACTACACGGTGGCACATCCTAGAGGACGGTACATTTTAAGTCACCAGCCCAAGAATTTCAAATCTTACACAATACGTCACCTATTAATGGACTTAAAAACCTCACTGTCAATATTATATATACCAGCAAAGTTAGTTATGGGGCTTAATATATGTATGAAATGAATAAAGCAATTTATTGTAGGTAAATATTTTTTCTGATGAACTTCCTGTTCCGGGTTATGTTAAACGCTATAGGCTTCGTTAATACAGTTGTATGAATACGACATTAGAAAGGTGTAAAAAAGATGTGGTGTGGTTAGAATTGTGTGGAACACATAAGCATTGGTCTAAGCTGATGGTATTAGTTCTTGTGCGATAAAATAAATAGGGAAAGGAAAACACAAACACTATGAGACGCTAGCGATGAGGTGGTTCTGTACGTAAGAACAGATGGAACTACGTGTGTGCTCGTGTCTTATCGCTAGAATGAGGGACACAGTTAAAATACACGGACAGCTAACGAATGTGTCGGAAATACTAGTCCTCCAGTTTAAAATCCCTGCACTTAGAATGACACAAATACTAGTCCTCCAGTTTAAAATCCCTGCACTTAGAATGACACAAATACTAGTCCTCCAGTTTAAAATCCCTGCACTTAGAATGACACAAATACTTGTCCTCCAGTTTAAAATCCCTGCACTTAGAATGACACAAATACTAGTCCTCCAGTTTAAAATTCCTGCACTTAGAATGACACAAATACTTGTCCTCCAGTTTAAAATCCCTGCACTTAGAATGACACAAATACTAGTCCTCCAGTTTAAAATCCCTGCACTTAGAATGACACAAATACTAGTCCTCCAGTTTAAAATCCCTGCACTTAGAATGACACAAATACTAGTCCTCCAGTTTAAAATCCCTGCACTTAGAATGACACAAATACTAGTCCTCCAGTTTAAAATCCCTGCACTTAGAATGACACAAATACTAGTCCTCCAGTTTAAAATCCCTGCACTTTGAATGACAAATACCCATCGTACTTACACAGGCCTGTTCAAAGCCAAATAATAAGCTCTGAACGTGATCCGACAAACTTCTATTAAACAATCTACGAATCATTCAGTCACTCAAAATAACTAGGTCCTTACTGCAGTGGAGTAGCATAGTTGGTATTGTAATTAGGCTGCGGGCTGCATGACTAATGAATCGGTGATCAATTCCCGGAAGGTACAAGAGATTTTTCTCTCCTTGAAAGCATCCTGACTGCTTCTCGGGCTTATCCAACATCTTTTACAGTGGATAACGGGGGCGCTTTTCCCGGGATAAAGCGGCCGGGGATTGAAGCTAAATATTTTATATTTATTGCCGACTTTTGAATGATTGGAGCTATACCTTCATTTTCCCTAATATTTCATGGCGTACACAGAGACACTTATACCTGTTCTACCTGTCACTGTAAGTGTAACGATCGAAGCATTAAAGTGTAATAGAATTCGTCCGTAGAACTTAATTTAAAATACATTAAGCTTTCTCGTTTACTGAATGATGTATAATTAAGTATTTTCTACTTTTTGTGTCTTGCAACCGGTCAGATTTTCTCTCTCGACACAGAGCATAAAACGTAACGAGAAAGAACCCTTGCAGAACGTAAATTTGGCCACCGCTTTGCGGCAGTGCTTTACAAATGTTCTGTCATTACAGGGACTGTGATGTAACTATTCCATTGATGGCTGTATAGTTTATGGAGATTAAAGCGTGAGTTGTTTTATAAAAGTATACAAAAGTAATCTTTAATAGAATAATTTCTTTATTTATTCCAGTTAAAGATAACAGACTAATACAATGCTGATATGTTCTCATGAATTGACAGCATTCATTGAAATGTACAGAGAAGGCATATGACAGCACTAACTATAATTACGGTCCTAAATTTGATTTGACCACTATACTCGTAGATAAAACACACAGTAGGAGTTTAGGTGACCGGACATTGTAACTCTTACACGCGGAATCTGTTTGGCATATAAACAGTTAATTGAAATACGGGCTGATTTACAGTTACGTACATTTATGATGTGTTGAAGAGACATTAATTCTGTAGGCTAGACTGCTTGAGAAGCTGATAGGCTGTAAATTTTCAAGAAATACCTCGCCTTTTGTGGCATCCAGAAGTTCGTTTTCATGTTTGTTAAGAACTTCCCACTGAATCATATTTCAGCCACGTGCTAGCAATCCACATTCTCACATCATATTACCTTCGATACTCATTTTAATCTTATACTGTTGTCTGCATATATCACCGGTTCTGCCAAGTTTTTAGAATAATTTTTTTCACATTTATCCGTTTTTGAAATATGCTAGCTGCATGTCCTACCAATCACATTCTCATTCATTTTTTAGCTCCGAAAATATTAGGTAATTCTAAAGTGAAAAGTTTTACAGTACAAACATGCCAAACGTTGAGTGAGGAGTTAACAAAACATCTCCTGTTTTTCAGAACGAAAAAAGAATTGTCAAATTACAATTCCCCGGAAAGTGTTTTTGTATTATAAAATGTTGTTAACTAAGGCAGCTCGGGGTCGTAATACGTCATGCACTGGAAGTAAGTCGATCGTCTGGCGAACGAATACACATTAAAGTGTAGGGTCGAATTGCATAGCAAACATCATACGCTGCACGGTATTAGCACAAGCAACTGCGTTTGTGAGTGTTAAACGGAGGCAGCCATCTTGTCGACTATTCAGTTTCCGAAGTCTTCTCTGGGACAGGGCTGTCCCTTCTCGAAGGAACTGGGGGGTCGCTTTGTACCGTACATACCTTTCCGCGCGCTCATTATAAGAAAATAAAAATGCACACAAGTTTATGAAAATATATTATAAACGTGGTATTAGCTCCTACATGTTTCGCCACTCACGTGGCCATCCTCAGGGAGGTGCGTTACGAAGAATAAATGCATTGAGATGTTACAAAAGTCTCTGAACCAGTGCACATATACATGTGCACATATCATATTATGTTTGTAATGTAGTTTCGTAAACCTGTGTGCATATGTTGGCTTTAATCTTCATATCTAACTGTTTAGTGCACGGTTATGGATCATTTAAAATTGATTAATGCCCAATAAGCATTTATTTAAATTCAGTGTGTTTTGTCTCATGCCGAATTTAAAGCAAATCAGTGAACTTTTTCTGACGAAACACTGAAATCACGTATTCTGAACTGTATTCTGTTTTGAGTCCTTGAGGTCATGTAACGCTGTCATGCTGATCGCGTAATCATGCCGTCAAACAGTGTTGCCAACTCTATGATAATTTAAAGAGCCACAAAACGTTTGTTAATTTTTATTCATGTAGCATGAGGTCTGAGATTTTTGTTAGATATGGTGTGAAATCTGTTAAAATTGATAATGAATGTACAGTAAACAATTTTCATAAAGCCCTTTCTGTACAAAACTCGGCAGCATTGATAACTAAGAAGACGCTGTGAACGTATATCTTGCGTAACGGAACGTCCAGCACACCAACTGTCAGGTCGCATCCGGCCTTTCGCAAGTTGGACAGTCCTTCTCTAGGACAAGCCATCCACCCTAAACACTTCTTTACAAAATTTAGAAAAGGTCAGACAGCTTTCCAATACATTGGAAGGCTTTTCTTTAGGCGTTGAGTCCACATGGTGGGTACTGTTGCCAGCATTGTGATAGAGAAGTGAATGATACCGAACTGTAGTAAGATAGATTTATCTAAGCGCGTTCTTTGCTGTTTTGCGTACACAGTTTTCTTTTATGATTTTGTTCGTTGCAGATACAAGCACATGTTGGAGACGGACAGCATTGTACACACACGTACATTACATTGAGTCAGAAATTGTATTACTTTTGTGTCTTCAAATATTTGCGATATAGAAGAACATATCAAATAAAGGCTGTAGACTCGGTGAGTCTACAATATTGTAAGTTATATGGAGTAGCCTATAAATGTTTATACGGGTACGATGAAAGAGTTTGAGATTTTAAAGTAACAGGATTGTTTGCGCTGCAAATTTATATCGATTCCGGCACCTAATTTCATCAAACCTATCGCAAAATATCGTAGATGGACCGTTCGGACGGAAGAACGAACGGACGGACGGACGAACAGATAGATATTTATATTCCCGTAATGCAATCTTTATGTGCAGACGTGATGGATTAGATATCAATTTTACGCGAACAGGTAAATGGCGAGAAGTAATTACAACACAAACCTCGCGAATGTTACATGGACGGAACGTTCTGTGGAGCGTTACGCTAGCTAGTGAACCGTCAACGTGTCCCCAGGCAGTCGAGCGGCTCCCCTACTTGCGTAATGCTCTACAAAAACCTTTCATTTTACAAGGGATTGCAGCAACTAAGCCAGTTCAGTCTAGGTAACTTTTTTTTTTCATACCCTACTTAAAATCCATTTCACCAGCATCCTCTCGTCGTCGCCTGCTTTTGTTCGCTTTCGGTTTTCTTGTAAAATTTTACAATACTACGAGGAAAATATAACACGACGAGAAATGAATTGCTTCTTGCCTTATTTATTCCACTGGAAATTGTTATGAGTACTGTAATTCTTTGAATGTGTACTTAATTGTCACTGCCTTCACTTGTTATACAAAAGCGTAGATCGTGGGTTGTCGTTAAAATGAATCTTAAAGAAAGAGGATGTGAACATTTAATGTGGATCGAAGTGGCCTCTCGCTATAATACTTCGTAAAATTAAAGATGTTTCAATAAAGCTTTAGGCAAGGCGGCGAGCAGCCCTGGCATAATAATCTGCAGAAATATTCATTTCTTCCTCTGAGAGTCAACGTTTGCACTATAAAAACATCCTTCATTTAGATTATTGTTTGTTAACAACTTACTATGATGTTTAGATATGAACCTACCTCTGTGTAATACCTGTACTACTCAACATTCGTCCGTATTTCGCATGCCATATGCTCCTTCAGCGCATAAACCTTCGTGTGTATGCGTGCGTTTGTGCGAGCGCCTACTTTTTAAAGTAAATTTACCGCTACTCTTCGTGTACAAGATGCTGCTCTTTCCTAAGGATAAGGCCCTAAAATTCTCAGTGCGTCATACACAGCGATGTTTAGACAAATATTTATCGGTTCTCCTTTCCTAAAGCATAACGCGTCTCACACAATGGCAAATACGGAAATTTCCGTAATTGATCTATGCTTAAAATAATGAAGTTCCACATTTCAGGACACTTAGTTCGATCTTACACCACGTTTAAGACTTGAAACAACTCTGCGTTGGAGAATTTTAGTTAAAGCTGAAGATGGCAGCACTACGCTGTACCTAGTGTAGAGTTAAAATGTCCCTGTTCTACTGAAGGCATTGTACTTTCTCCAAGTTATGCACACGTTCCTATGATCTGAAAATAAGTCGGTTTGACGTTACTTAATCACAGCTGCAAATAAAGTTGGTGTCCGGGAATCATACGTTCTTCATCCCAAACCAGAGTTGTCATTTTTGTCCTTAGTTTATTGAGAGACTTTCCATAGATCGTATTACACCGATAGGATGGCCAACGATTACTTATTTGGAAAGCATAAGGAAGGATGCGGCAAAGGGTTGATTTGAGGTAAAACCCAATTTTTAACAGAGGAGATGAGAAATATTAGAGAAAACCTCATTCAGAATGGCCGATCTATATATGAAGATAATGAACCCAGGACTTCCACAATATCAAACAGAAGCCGTAGCCATTATTTCCCAGTCGCAGAGCTTCTTTTGTCCGTAAGCTTTTTCGTACACGTACAAAATATGTTTTCGACACACTCCCTCAGTTCTTATAAATTTGTTCATAATTTCGACTTAATTTTGTTCACCTTGCTGTAGTGCATTTCCTGGGTCTCTAATATGTACAAGTAAGTTTAACAATAAAATTATGAAAACACTCTAAATTTTTTATTATTCTAATGCAAGATTCTTATCATGCCACATGCGGCCCAAAACGTTGAATGTCATGATACACAAAACAATAAATATGCCAGTCGTTAGGTTTTTCACAGTGTTGTATTTAATGTCTTCGTTTTTCTGGAAAGGTATCGACGCGTCACAGAAGAACGGAGACCTCGCCTACACAGCTGCGAAAACCAGAAAACTCTCCACGTCTAAGTTTCACACCCATACAAAACAGCAGGCAAAATTACAGATGTATGACTTTCACTCTTCATTGTTTTAGATAGGCGAACGGAAGTAAATCTTCCGGGCAGTTTTTTTATGGCTCGACAGCCCTAGTGGACCAAGGCCTCCTCATTGTTAAGGTTTCGAGATCACACACCACACTCGGTAGGACTCCTCTGGGCGAGTGATCGGCCCGTCGCAGAGACCTCTACCTGAAAACTCACAACACTCACAATAAACATCCATACCCCCGGCGGAATTCGAACATGCAATTCCAGCAAGCGAACGGCCACTGGGATCGGCATCCGCGCAGTTAAACATTCTATATTCGTGTAACGGAACAACTTGTATTTAAAGAGGGCACCTTTTGTATTTAAAACGAAAGGAATTTCGACGTACTGGCGTAAGAAAAGGGACCTTTATTACTGGGAAGACGTAACGATGAGAGAGAGAGAGAGAGAGAGAGAGAGACAGATGAGGCAGGAGAGGTACAATGAAGGAAATGGTGGAGAGGCGAAGGGACGTGGAATACAAATACACAAATAAAATCATTTCTACTCTTTTGTAGTCATGCAGTGTTACTGTAGGAACACAGGGGCAGACATACTGCCTGCGAGTTTCAATGGTTGGGAAAGTTGTGAATGGCTGACACAAATAGCGTATGAAGGAAGTGGAAAGAGATGGTGCATAAGAGTGTAATCGGTTTTAGTCTGAAGTAAACTAACGCTAATGAAAACTGAACACCAGACGTTGTTCAGCAAACCGTACAGAATTGGCGAGACATCGTCGGTATAAAATTGAAACCGATCTCTCTCTCTCTCTCTCTCTCTCTCTCTCATCGGCTTTAAACCCTTTAAAGTACAACGATTACGATATGCACCATCTGCTGTAATAATAAGAAAACTCGACGTTTCACACACTGTGTTTGTTTATGTCACTGTGCGACTGACAGCAAACAGTGACTAGTTCTGTAGACAACAACGCACTATGATTGTGTGAGATAGAAATTTAAATTTTAAATATTATTTATGTGAATTTAGTGTTTTAAAGTTTTAGTGGTTTTTAAAGTTATAACTTTAAACAATTTCGTCTACCGGTATTCCAGTTGTTACTTTAACGTGAATTATGCTGATTCTGAAGGTCCTCTACATGAATCCGAGGAATGTAATTAATGCTCCTTTTATTCCTTTCCTATCTCCTGGCCTACGTGGAGAAAGTCTTCTATCCCAATCAACATTAAATAATTGACTCTTACTATGTGACGGTCATTACATTAATTTCTCGTCTCCAATATCAAGAGCTGACGTATCTGATGTGAACCTGTTGTTTATTTGTGTAAAGACAAGTTTGATGAACGTTTCAGTTGTTTTGTTCAAAACATTTTTCCAGCAAAATGCAACAATTTTTCCATGATCATTTAAGGCCATTATAACTTCCGTAGAAATCATCCAGTAAAACTGGTTTTAAAAGTATATTTTACTCTTACCAGTAGTACTGTCACAACCAACACATACACTTGCGACGTGTGATCAGGCTACCGATTTTAGCACAGAGAGCCATCATCAGGCCTATGACAGAAAACTATGAACATTATTCTGTCATAGGCCTCATTTTGGCTCTTTGAGCTGAAACCTGTAGACTGAGCACGTGTCAAAAGTGTATGTGTTGGTTGTGACTGTAGCCTACTACTGATAGAAATAAAATATACTTTTGCATGTACATACCAACGGGAATGTCTAATATAAAAAAAACTAGATTTATATTACTTCTTAATAACATGAACAAACCAGTGAAGTTGCAATATTTAATCTTCCGGGACGTGGCCAAAATAACGCACGAAACTATATCAATTTATAGAAGAATATTGTTTTATAGCTATTAAAACTTTTTAAAGACACTAAATTTGTTTCTTTCGCCTAACGCGCTGGGATTTGTGTATTTACCACGTGTTTTGATATCCAGGACTCTTAAGGTTTGTCCGTAGCATATATATGCTGCCCGTTTAATGCAGAGAATAAAAGGTGATCATTTTCCTACAAGGAATTAACCGCCTGTCCTTTGTAATGGGGAAGAAATATGCTTATTGTGAAGTAGGAACTAGCTTCGTATACGATATGCATGAGTCCGTTGCTTCAAGGCATCAGTAATTAATTTTATTGCTGCCGGCAGAACCAAATTTCTCTCCCTTCTCGGAAGTTATCAGATGAAGAGTATGCGTAGGCCACCTGATGGTAGTCATTGTAGTACTTCAGACTGCTAAGCAAAAACGGATGTTGTGAGAGCCGTAAAATATAAAGAAGCTTTCTTCCTCAATTTATTCGACGCTGTGAAATCTATTCGGTTGAGAAACATGGTAAATGAACCACCACCAGCTGTGCCATGTAACAGGTTACCGTTTTGAGAGTCGACTGCGTTTCGGCGTTTGTTCCTTCTCCATTTTCGATCTCACGCAGTCGTCGCTTGCCTCTTCAGTTTACGCTAAGCTTCTCTCTCCTGTAGTTTACTTCATTTACAACATTACATTGAAAGTAGAGGTTAAATAGCTCATATTATAGTACAGTTCTGTTTCGTAAACTCAAAATTTCTGATTTGTAAGCTTTGAACGAAAATGGTGATTCTGACTCATATAAAACTGCGATTCTGTTGTTTTATTTAAACTGAGAAATTTCCTTATTTTTTGCTGGAAAAAAGCTTTCTTTCCCTTCACTCTTTTGAAAGGTCTCGGCTTGTCTGGACACAATAGACTCTATTCTCTTCTGCGTCGTGCAGCAAGCAATGAGTTTCAGCTGGGCCCATATTAAAACGAGTGAAGCACACTGACTCCCTTCCCTGTCTTTTAATTAAATCCTTACGTTTTACTTTAAGTAAATACTGCATAAACTACACTCCTACCAAAAACATTTCTCACCTCAAATCGTGATAAATACTGCTTCAGTAAAAATAATCGTTCAATATAGTCTTCTCGGGCGTACAGCCGCGTCAATTCGTTTGAATACAACGTTTCGGGGACTAGCTCCGTCCCCATCCTCAGGCAAAACTGATGTATTCAAACGAATTGACGCGGCTGTGCGCCCGAGAAGACTATATTGAATCATGTCGCCGCGAAAGTTTTAAAACTTATAAAAATAATCGTGTTTTTACTTTGTACACAAGTACAGATTCACTTGAGGCATTGACCCGTATTAAAATTTTTTTTGCAATTTTTTTGATAACTTCCGATGTTCTGTATCACGTTTACTTAAGTCGACCATATTATCAATAAGAGATGAACAAGGTAAAGGCAGCAGCATATGAATAAGTTGAGATGTAGCTCCACGCATTCTTAAGCACGACACTGAATTACGAATGTTCTCAGTTCTTCTAAACGCACTGTATTGTAACCAATAAGTGGAAGCTAATTTGAATTCTGTTTGTACTGGATGAGCGAAAAGTTCCTGTGCACTTGTCGGAAGTAGGATGAGAGTGGAAATGGTAGTGAACGAATCTACAGAACTTCGCCGAGAGTGCGGAGTTGCATGGGGTTGAGACTACGTGACAGACGTCACGTATGTCCCCTAAAGTGCTTTATGTATGGGATTCCCCCACTTCCAGCACAGCAGCACCCTTCTTGCATAGGTGCACAGGGACTTTTCGCTCACCCTATTTGTGGTGGTAGGCCTACCGCATTCGGCTGCGTTGCAGAATGTCGGGACACTTGTCACTTTAAGGTGAAATTGATTTCTCTCATACTATACCAGTATTTTGGTAATAAAAGCTGTAAAATGGGTTTAAAACACAAAGTCATGCATGGTGTTACACCACGTAAACTTTATACTATGGAGGCAGGGGTGAGTAATGCTATTTACTCTGCACTAATTGTCGCCACTTCTTACAACAATCCATTACTCCCACTGCCAGTTACCACCAGTACCTTTCCGTGAAGGACCATAGGGTTTCACATTGCGAACAACAATTTTATTTTGAAATTTATCATACAACACAGTTTCCCAGTTGCGATGCTTAGTTCTACAGCACCTCTCACACCCGGTGTAACACTGCTAAGAGAGACAACTCGTGCTGTAGCTAAGGAAGTAATTTTCCGAAGCTTCCCCTCACCTCTCTGCGCTCATATTCCCTTCTCTCCTATTCCAGGGCAATGTTTTCAGCACCTTTCTCCTTCCGTTATACCATCTCGGCACCGTAATCTGACAGCTCACATCACAGAACAATCATGCAATGGATTTGACACTTTGAATATACTGCAGGAAATATTAACGACGTAATGAATACAGTAGCTTGTATCCGGATTAACGAACACTAAGATCAGAACCTGAACATTAATGCTGCTAATGTAGTAAAACCACCATTATACGCGATCCTGCGCCGTTTCTGTATGTCTCCTGTCCTGTGAGCTTAACTCTGTAAAACCCTTAGATCCATCTTAATGTTGTCGTTGCATCTTCTTGTCGGTTTTCCAAGCGGCCACTTTCCGAAGAATTACTCCACCAAAATTCTATATAACTGCATATCTAATGTCCCCCATCTTAGCTCAACACAACCCACCGCACCTCCCTCATTTCGCAATTCTAATAAATGCAAGCAGCTCCGTGTAAATTCTTGCTGGCTGAATTACCGTAATTGTTTGCTTAACGTGAATTTCAGAACAGTTCATCTGATGAGTTGATAAGCTGATGATCAACTTAAATACACGAATTAAGTATAACTTAATTCGAGTTCAGGCTTTTAGAGGCCCCACAGAAGATTCTTTCTCAAAGTCCAGCTGACATCGGAACCCGCTCGCAGAATCTCTAAACCCGCCCATAGCTGACTTGCTGCGTAGCGACCGATGAAGCCGCACGCTCTTTATTACTGTCCAGCGAGTCCCGCGTTATCACGGGACTGCTCGCCGAGGAGCGGACGACATCAATTGCTGAACAGCGACCGATGACGGACCACGACCAGGCGTACTCAGTTCCGTGTTAAAAAGAACATTGTGTAATGGAATAAGTACCGGCTCTTATCTCTTGAATGACTTCATTTATTATTATTATTGTTGTTATTATTATATTTTATTGGAGCCAGGGGAACCTGGGAGGACGAGATCATTTGAAAGACTTAGGCGTAGATGTGAGGGTAATATTAAAATAAATCTTCAATAAATATGTTGGGAATCTTGGACTGGATTGATCTGGCTCAGAATAGGGACAGGCGGAGGGCTCTTGTAAACACGGTAATGAACCTTTGAGTTCCATAAAACGCGGGAAATTTCTTGACTAGCTGGGGAACCGTTAGCTTCTCCAGAAGTCTGCTCAATGTATTTAGTTAGCTACTAAGTTAATTCGTTTTATTGAAGCTGGAATAGCATAGGCGGTATAGTGACTAGGCAACGGGCTGGATTACCGGGGAATCGTGTTTCGATTTCCGGCATGGGTTGGAGATTTTTCTGTTCTCCAGAGTGTCCAAACCGGCTCTGGAGGCCACACAAGCTTCTATCGAGTGGATCTCGGGAGGATCCCTTTCCCCGGGGAGGGGGGGGGGAGTAAAGTGGCGGGCGGCGAAGCTCACCACACACATCCATGTAGTGGCGAATTTAAGAATAAATGGAGCTCTACCTCCACTACTTACATACATTCATGGCAAGTACTGACAAATTCACTGTTATTATTATTATTATTATTATTATTAATTTGTCTTAGACATAATTTCTTGCTGGAGAGAATAATATGAGCAGATCATCCAGACCAAATATTATTTCAGTCTTGCATTTCAAGGACTTGGTTGTAATTTTGGATTTGCTAGAATTGGTGCAAGTTTATCCCGTTCATGTTTACGAGGCTTAAATATATGTCAACATGTTAGATACCAATCCGGTCAAGTATAATTTTGTTCGTTACCCATAGGCAGGCAGGTTAACCTATGGAAACTAAGGTACTTACTTTGTCAGTCGGTTCCTTCTGTTAAATATTTACAACTTCCCATTGCACTGACATTTACAGGGAAATTCCGTTAATCAGGATAACATTCTCCGCCACTGCAGAACCCCCAGTAAGTGTATTTTCGGTAGAAGCGTGCTGTAAACTGCTCAACAAGCCCGCAATTAGTTTGAGTAATGTTTCCATCGGGCCGTGAAATATGACGACTGCTAGCAACTGCACAGTTCGGCTGCCTTCCGCCCCGCAGAACAAACCCTAAACTGATGAAACACAAAACCGGAAACTAAGTTAAAGGTTGACCTTACATTTCTCGCATAAGCAGTTCATCGCCAATTTCCAACTTTTAATGTCTTTCAGTGACACCAACCTAATCATTTCGTAGGAACTTTCACTCTGATTTTAATTAAAGGTCATAAGTGTAGAGCTGGGCTTGTTCTACCCTCGCTTCATTTCATTTTCTTCTGACAACAAAATAATTTCCAAAAGAACTTCGGATATATTTTGTGCTTCGCCGTCAAATGACTCAGGCTCCAGAAATCTGGGGACATACGTTCACTCCAAGGATATGCTGAAGTCAGATGACATCATCATTATTTGGTGAAACATTACAATAACATTATAAATTCTCGTCAGTCTTTTGGCTCTCCTGCTGCTTAAATGAAATCCTGAAATAGAAAATTCTTCATCCATCTCGAATTCGCCATTTGACTTGACATAATAGAAAATTACCTCTGAAAGAATGAATTGTTTAGATCTTTTATAGGGCTATTCCGACGGCAAAGCAGCTCCGTTCAGAGCTTCCAGGACAGTAGGTAACAGACGGCTTAGGACATACAACCATACTTGAAGCGGAATTCGAACCCGTAACCCTATTGGCCGAGCGATCCAAGATCGTACGCGCCCTGACTGCGGTAAATGTTTTCTGCTCCTTTAAATCACAGTGAATTAATACTGCCATACAAAGCTTGTGTCCAGAACTCGATCCCTGACGAACATCACGCTGTGATATTTAAGGTTCTTACAGACGTGCTGATGACGTCAAATCTTCTGGGATATAACGCCATGTCTATTTGTAGACAGCTACGTTTCAGCAGGGCTTGTTGCCTCCGTCTGTAGGGTATTTTCGTTCCAGGAATAAACTGAGGCAGCAAGTTCCTGCATGAAGTCGGTAACTTTATAAATCGACAAGGCATTGTATTCCATAAGACTTCAATCTTTAACGGTATCCTGGTTCTTCTATCTACAAATCCTGGCAAATAACGATAGTCCCGCTCTACTCTAAAATGCACTGAGGTCGTTTCCTTTCAGGTACTCAATATTTCACGGGCTGTTAGAACACGCAGGAGTGAAAAACGCTAAAATAGCGGGACGAAGTATAAAGTCCCAGCGGCGTGCTGTTCAGACTGGATACGCTCATGTTGTGGTGGACAGATGGAAGCCTAGCCACGACACCTATTGATCTCCCTACAATTTTTATTACACGCCTGACGTGGATGTGCGCTGTAGTGAACATTACTTTATCCCGACCCTCGGGACAAATTTTGCGCCCTAGTTGAAAAACACGTAACCCCCGCTTAAGTCGATATCAGTAAAAATGTTTGGGTCTCTCTGGAAGTAAAAATGGTACGTAAATAGAAAGGAGGCCATGCCCCCGAGGGGTTCACCTGAGGCACCTACGTACTGCGAGTTCTGATGCTTAGCCACGTACTGCGAGACGTTTGCCTCGAAAAGCCGGGATACGTTTACTCAATGACGCAGCTTTGTGTCCCAGAAGGAGTGCACGCCGAAATGTTGTTAGTGAATATCCGGAAAAGTTTGGATATATGAATGAGAATACAATATGCGTTTTGTATTGGTGAGAGTAATTGGAAAGTGTCTTGAGGTGATTCGCAGTTTTTCCCTTGCTTTATCCCATTACATCGGCCACTTCGAATCGATAACAAAACATAATCTGAAGTGTGAAACTTTGGCACACAATGAATTTTTTGGCTGAATTACAAAGCTAGATGAGGTGGAAAGGTCCTAGCAACATTCTAAAATTATCTCGTCGTCTCTTAAGGTATCTACTCAAGAGTGTTCTACTTCTGATTTGCAGACTGATCACTCCGCATCCTCCGTCCACTGTCAGGCTTCAGTTGTCACATTCCTTCCGATAGGTTGAATGTTTGTGTTTGTAATAGTCGTTTCGACTCGTTTTGAATATGCGACAGCGTGACTTCGATTTTAACCCCTTTAACGCTAATTTGCGTCTAAATTTTACACCAAAGTGCATTTCCTACCTCATATACAACAGTATTCCCTTTATAAAGATCAGTCGGTGCATGCTATTGAATGCTATTGAATGCTATACGGAAAGTAATCTATATGTGTTGTGATAACCCACTACACCTCTGCGAAAACGTCAAAGCTCGCACATTTTGGCAATGTTTGCTGTTTTTTTCAGAACTTTTTCTAAATTACCGTATACCTTTCAGACTGTTGAAGGTCATGAAAAGCAAAACAATAGCTTTATCGAGTGTTTTGAATGGTTGTCCCTGGCTTTGATAGAAGGACATAAATTATAAGTTTTAGAGTATGTGCTTAGAATTATATGTATTTGCACGTAGGAAGAACAAAGTGAACAGTTGGTGGCCTATGCAGATCGCTCAGTAGACCTGCAGGTTGCTCATAGCGCAGTGACTGTAGAAAGTTGTGATGAACTGAGTATGTGTTAGAATGGGCGAGACAAGGAATGCATAGACATGATGTCTTTGGTAGGAGCACTGCATGTAAAACATCTACTTGGAAACCGAAAAGAATATTTTAGACTCCTACGCAGATGAATAGTATTTTGTTTTAATATGAAGTAGATTAAAGTGGCTGGGCATCGTGCCTTACGTGTTTGTGTTAAGAGTGCCGAAATGTCACGTTATTCTACAACTCAGTTAGTGGAAATAATTGTAGGCAGTGAGCAATCAAAGCCCGACATAATTTACGTAGCATATACCTGAAGGTAGTCCAGTTACTTACACTCCAAATAAATGTGCTTTCTGATATATAATTTAAACATCAAGTATCAGAAGTTTCAAAGACATATTACAGTGTGAGCTGCTATTTAAGATTTTAACAACTCTAATGTACCAAGGAAAATTCTTTTTGTGTGTGTATGTGTGTGTGTGTGTGTATAAAAGTCCTTTCAGGTTTAAATTAACGTTCATATGAAAACAGCATATAGTAATTTGAAATATCTTACTTTAGCGAAAGAGAGAGAGAAAGAGAGAGAGTGAGAGTGGTGTATTTAGACAATAGCAACCTAACGTAACTCAGACACCTCTTATTATTTGTAAGTACTTTAAAACTTTGTTAATTCTACGAGCTGTTCTTATGAAATGCAGATCACGTAATGGTTAACATTACTTGTTTTGTTTTTGTGTGAAACAGAATGACTTTCGAGCGTCAATATGGAAGGGAAAGTTTGCGTGTTAAAATGTACAAGGTTAAAGTTAAGTAATTCGTCAGGTGGCGTTGAATTTATCCTTGTTAGAAATTAAATAATAATTAGTCTCCGTTACTACAACTCTCTCTTTTTCGCCCAAGTGATTTCATGCGTGATTTTCCGTGACAGCAATCATGAATCACGCTATGGGTACTGGTATAACCATGGCATGCACATTATCAAACACACGTAACACGTAAAAAAACAAACATGCACTGTGCTTGATCATTCTCTGTGACTAAGTGTTGAAAGGCTAAAGAAACCAATTAGTCTTCTCACGTGATTTATCTACTGTACTCATATACTTTGTTGCTCAAAGCCGCCAGGGCGCCAAGCGTATTCTGATGATATATTTTTTTATTAATTTGTGACTTGTGGAGAAAGTTACTGAGATGTCTGAAAAAAACAGGGTCTGTTTATTTAATTATTTAATTTAATTTCTGCTTATGTACCAATAAATATTTTCTTTATTATTGACGGATAAATATTTAGTGAGTCAGAGTTGTCTGTAAGGGTTTTTTCCAGGCAGTTAATGATGGCCTCATCTGCACAAATATATTTTATTAAAAAGTTGCTGAATCTATTGCGCTGTATTTATCACAGCATAGATAATTAGAATATTTCTCTCCTTTTTCGCTGTATTCAGGAAATACCTCGCATATCAAGAATTTGAAGTCTCCTGAAGTTATTGTTTCTAGCCTTCGTCTGATTCCTAGTGGTTTGATGAATTAACGTACGCTAGTGTGGCAGAAAGTTTCACGACTTCTGTCTATTCAACAGGTGCTCTGTGAAATAAGAAGGAAGATCATTGCTGCGGAAACTGGTGTTGACCCCTGGGGACCATTTTGCTACCGGGTTAGAAAGAGAAGGGTAGAACAACCCCAAGTAATGCATAAGTGATGTGAAGACGAGTGTTCTAAAGTGGGGTAGCCCTTCGGTTAGTTTCAGAAGCATAATCATAATCCCAAGCATTTGTTCCTATTCGTCGGAAGTGCCAAAACGGTTTTAATATCTCATAGCGCAAATAAACGCATGTACAAGTACATAGTAATTCGCTTTGCTTAATGTAAGTCTAAACATTTCAGTCCTAACTTACCAAAAAGTCTCTACAAGGCAAACTTCAACTAAATATGATCTGCAGTATTAGAAATTGAAATTTTGCCCTGACGCAGCTACGAATTGTGCCCCTGCCATCTGGGCTGTAATGTAACTTTTAAGCGAGATTCTCATGGAATACGAACCCAAACTGTGTAGCCACTCCTTATAGAATCCGGTGGTAATTGACTACCACCTGCTATAACTTTAAGAAACTGTGCGTATTATATTTATGTGTTCCGTATGATTCTCACAATAAACAGCTATAACCGACTGAAGCAGTGTGTTATACCCAGAAGAACAGAATCAGCTACGCCGCTACGAATACCTCAAAACTTGGAAACAGTTCTTATTTTCCCATTTTCATAGGCCGGTTCTTATAGTGAATAAGAATTGTGTTCTCTGTGAGGTAGGAACTGAATTTTTTTTGTATAAGTGAGATGAATTTAAGTTTCCCAAATATTTTTAAAACATTCCCTTTTATTCATAATAAGGTTATTTCGAAGAAGCGTCCAAGTAATGGTGAATAACATGCTAACACTGCCGGCAGTGGAGCTCTTGCTGTTTCATCTAGAATTCCCCTTTGCCTTCTTTTATGTGCTCGAGGCACTCCCGCTGCTGTTGTCTACCGTTTTATAGCATTTTTGGCTTGTGTGAGCGGACTAGAACTGTGTCTTCCTCCTTAAACTTTCCCCCAGACACCATTAATGTCCAGCTAATTCGTTTTACCCCACTATACGGACACCATTTGCGACCTCTCACGTCCCCATTTTCTCTTCTTGTACTCAGAAAACCACAAAACGTGGTGTGTCTCTACGGTCTATGTTAAGAGCACTAGTGGAATCTACTTTCGAATTAAGATTTTTATAGTTAACAATTTGCTGTAATGTCCCAGGCACATTGCTGTTAATAAAACCAAGCTTCTGTGTGGTGTTATTGTAAAATATTGTTTTGAGGGGTACGAAAAGCAGTAATATTTTATTTACAAATATACTTTTTGTGTTATTGTTTAGTTTGTTTCAGCATCTTTTGTAACTTCGGTAACACCCTGCTACAGTATAAGCTTACAAAAATACGAAAACTCTTAAGTTTAGATAAAACTGTAGTAATAACTGCCATGACAGAAGCGGCATTCAACAAGAAGACCCTTTTTCACACAACAAATTGGACTTATATTTGAGGAAGAACCTTATGAATGCTACATTTGGAGCATAGTTTTGTATGGTGCTGAAACTTGGACACTTCGGAAAATAGATCACAAATGCCTTGAAAGTTTCAGAATATGACGCTGGAGAGGGCTGAACAAGATAATTTGGGCTAATCGTGTGAATAGGGAGGTATTACATATAGTAAAGGAAGAGAGGAACATCGTACTTACAATAAAATGAAGGAAGGTTAAGTGGATTGGTAACATGTTGCGTAGGAACTGCCTTCTAAAACACGTTAAAACATAATCATTCTTGTGTTCACAAGAACCCATGGCTTGTCCCTATCATGAGCCAGATCAGGCCAATCCACGACCTCCCATCCAATTTCTTTAAGATCCATTTTAATACTGTCTTACCTTATACTAATATAATATTATTCTGGAATGGTTTACTTTAGATATATCCTGTAGTCATTTAACACACGTATGTCTCTGTACACTGATAGTCCCCTTACGTCGTACATTTGTGGACAAAACGTTAAAGTTTTTCTGTCTCACGTCCGAGTAATTGACACTTTTACATCCGTAAGTACATAACATAATCTTACATCCCCAGGACATTATTTATACATATCGGATAGCTGAAATATCCTATTAACATTCAGCTGGTACTACTACACTCAACCAACTTTAAGGTATTTAATTCGACAACCTCGTGCTGTACACGTTACTGAGTAACTCTAATGGGCTCAGCACTGCTCCCTATTCGCTGTCTTTGTCCAGTGTAGTTAGGAATTGTGTCCGTTAGTAGGCAAGTGAACTGTGCTTCGTGTTTCCTGTAGTTTCATAGTGCGGCTGAAAGGGATACGTGGTGCTTAATGTTAGAGCCAGGAGTGGGCATTATTGTGCATTAGCTGAGAGGGATACGTGGTGCTTAATATTAGAGCCAGGAGTGGGCATTATTGTGCACTAGCTGAGAGGGATACGTGGTGCTTAATATTAGAGCCAGGTGGGCATTGTTGTGCTCTAGCTGAAAGGGATACGTGGTGCTTAATGTTAGAGCCAGGATTGGGCATTATTGTGCACTAGCTGAGAGGGATACGTGGTGCTTAATATTAGAGCCAGGAGTGGGCATTATTGTGCACTAGCTGAGAGGGATACGTGGTGCTTAATATTAGAGCCAGGTGGGCATTGTTGTGCTCTAGCTGAAAGGGATACGTGGTGCTTAATATTAGAGCCAGGTGGGCATTGTTGTGCTCTAGCTGAAAGGGATACGTGGTGCTTAATATTAGAGCCAGGTGGTCATTGTTGTGCTCTAGCTGAAAGGGATACGTGGTGCTTAATATTAGAGCCAGGAGTGGGCATTATTGTGCTGTAGCTGAAAGGGATACGTGGTGCTTAATATTACAGCCAGGTGGTCATTGTTGTGCTCTAGCTGAAAGGGATGCGTGGTGCTTAATATTACAGCCTGGAGTGGGCATTGTTGTGCTCTAGCTGAAAGGGATACGTGGTGCTTAATATTACAGCCTGGAGTGGGCATTATTGTGCTGTAGCTGAAAGGGATACGTGGTGTGTAATATTACAGCCTGGAGTGGGCATTATTGTGCTCTAGTTGAAAGGGATACGTGGTGTGTAATATTACAGCCTGGAGTGGGCATTATTACGTTGTAGCTTTCTGTTACATCTATTTGTGGATACATAGATTGATAAAATTCTGAAAAGTACTTGGAAGAAATTCTTTGAGGTTCAAATGTCAGAAGGCAACATCCTTCTAAATACTTATTCGTCAGTTAAAGGTAAAGTTGTCACTTTCCACGCCATTTGAGCATATAAGGGGAGTAGATGTGAAATTCCACTCTTTGTTAACCTCGGCACTAGGTGGAGATGAGTGGTTAACTTCACACCCCGGTTGCTTTATACCCTTGGGAAAGAACTCTGTTACCCATGGAATACTTATGCGTCAATTGTAGATGTTAAAAGACAACACTGAAGTAGTTCGCGGATTTAAACGTGGTTTTTGTTTTTGAAATCTAGAAGGGTAAAAAAGGAAACAACAACGAAACATATTTGAAATAAATCATACGTGTTTAACTTCGAGTCACACGTATAAAAACGTAGCTATCTCTGAAAAGAATATCTTGTGATTTTCATTGTCTGCTCACCAGCGTAGCAGAACAAGCTGAATGTGAGAAGAAAATCATGCGAGTTTAATTCCATTTACCTGGATAGCAGAAGGTTCTGACTTTTGAGAAATTTATCGTATGAGCTTCAGTGCTCTTACAAGACAACAGAAATAATTGACTCACGATATAAAACCTTATAATGCGTATTTTTATTTGCCAGTTACCTGAGTGAAAAACAGAGCTGATTCTATTATATTTTCAGATATCGTGTGATTACGCACATACTTCTATCTCGGTTCTACTGTAACTTGTCATGCATCCAGTGTCAGACTAAATCTCTTAGAACAGCAGTAGAGACTAGAATTTACCTTATCCCACATCCTTGAGAGGCTTCGAAATGGTATTGTCCAGAACAGAATGAAGAATAAGGGTCGAAAGGGTTAGGGAGGAGAATAACATCGGATTCGTTTTAAAACCATCCTAGAATCGATTGTAATTCAAATGCTCAGAGGTAAAGGATCCTTCCATCTCCGTTTTCTTTAGTAGGTAATGTGGAAAGTTTCCATCTTTCTACGACATTTTTTCTTGACGTAAATTAGAATGTCAGCGAAACTATACTGGAAGGCCTATATATTTTTTTTTCTTTGTGCCTCTTTTTTCTCAGTAAAATGGTTGAAGGGTTAAAGGTTGAAGTTCGTATTTTACGTTTTACATTTCAACGGCCTTCATGCAATTTTCTTTCTTTCTCGCCAACTTTACTTTCTGTTTGGTCTTCTATCTTGAAATCATTTTTTTTTTCCTTTTACTGTCTTTGTTTCTATGGTAACAGAAGTTAAATTACAAGATGGAACAGCTGGTTCCTACACAAAATGAATGAAGAAATGACGCATTGATTTCTGTAGTTATTAAAATCCAACCTCGGTTTTATTTTATGCTAAAACCTTCCTCGTCATGTCCTTAAGAAATGATGAAATATATTTTTTTCGTCCTGTCTACTCTCTTTAATTAGTTGTAGCTTTCTAATGGATATTTGGGGCGGAAATAATTTCTGATTCTGACAGCATATCATGGTTTTATAATTTGGTAGTAAACGCGCCTTTATTTTTCACTTCATAAGTCAGACTTTTAAGGATGCAAATAATAAAATATGCATATTTATTTCTGGGATGTTGAACGTGGGATGTTCCGCGAATAAAATTATCGATGTGTTATATGTTAGTTCCAGTTGATAATACTTGTTACAAGTATATAGTTTAATTTGAATGTATGTATTAGTGTATAATTTGTAACTTTGCGGATGGAGTCGATTGGCATAAGGCAAACATTTGAGTGTGTCTCATTAAGTTATAAATTTGTTGTGTGCAGCTACTGTTTTATGCAAAATTATTTTTTTTTGTAGTTGGTTGAGCTGCGCCTCAATAGCTGAAGTCATACGGCACCGACTGATAGGATGGTTGATATATTACAAAGGATGTGAAATTTAGCGGCGTTGGTCTGATTTGAGATATTGTCTGCGAATGTTTCTAGAGAGATTGAGGAAAATTGCCGAACACTTCAGTCAGCGTATTATTGGTCGTGGCTGAGATTGGAGCCAGGTATCTTTGCACTACGAATGACAAACATTATCGCTTGAGCCAACTTACTCGGCGGAATATTGTTTTCTAATTTGTAATTATTAACATGGGCCCAAAAAAGTAAGCTTCGGAGATAAAATCCTATCCCACAACCCTGTTACAGTGTAATCGAAATGCTCACAATATTTCTGCACTTGTATACGTATTTCTCAAGTCACGAAAGATTATACTCACTTTATTTTTTTTTTAATAAATGGGTGAGGCACTTTCCTTCCTGATGGTTCCTTTTCGTTGTTTCCAAACCGTAACGTATTGTATGGCATGTGAACACGTTTAGAAGATAAAAATAGTTTGGCGGTAAAGAGAAGCAGGATGCATTTGTCGCAGTACGTTATTATTATTATTATTATTATTTAAGTTTCATGGAGCACGGTATTTCTTGAGAAACCAGTTAGGCCTGTCATTCAGGTTGTCAAGAAATTTCCATTTATTTACTACCCGAACTGTACCGTTTTCACAACATGAATGCGATTTGTTGCCTGATGTGATCTTTTGCTTCCCTACGTTTCCTATATCTTTTTGTTTGTTGCTTTTTTATGTATTTTCTTTTACATCCCTCTGCCCTCTGCCCTCTCTGTAATTCGCGTTATGAGTGTTGTGCCAGCACATTATTAATAATAAACAATATGATTTGTATTACTATTTTTTATCGTAGCGTTCCATTTTTCTGTTGCAGGTGAGTATCCTTGTGTGTGTGACGCTGCTCTCTGAGTAAGGTAGGCCGAATGTACAGAATATCTTTAACATTCAACTGATCACTGGCTACAGTCTGTTCCCTGACGGTTATCGGTGAAACAGCCCACGGATTTTGATGTTTAGAACATCCGGTCCCTATGCTTGTCCCTCATGCTGCAGTCTAGGATGATTGTCCGAAAAGACGGTTATAGGATTTAAGAAGACAAAGTGATGTATATAGTGACTACGAGGGTACCGATGACAACGAGAGAGTCGTTATTAATGTTAATGCCTGACGATAGTGATTTGTCCTTAGTCTTGGCCTCAAAAGATTTGCATGACGTCAAACAGTCGTCTCGGAGGCATAGCTTTAGCTCCTCTTCGGATGAAATTCAACTCCACAACCATACCACTTTGTTTAATTGCTGTTCTGTCTTAGCGTTTCAGTTCATGTTCTTGTTGCCTTTAGGAAACTGATACTCTGAATTTGAGTACTTCTCATGTATTTTCAGGTTTGTGGGGACAAGGTTATAAACTAATTAAGGATTTCATATTCACGGAAGACAGAAACTTCGTGCAGTGTCTCTCATTAATACAACTGATCGTTCCTCAGAAGTAAAGCTTTAGCCTTGACGGCGTTTGGGTGGGGAGGGGGACTTATCTCCCTTCGAAGCTAGTGGAGGAGACATACAGATCCTACCAAAACACGTAAGTCTGTATGACTTTCCACTGGTCGCTATTTGTTAGATATTCAGTTAATAACAACCCCAGAATAAAATGTGTGCACAGCTTTAACCACATAGAAGCAACACAACAGAAAATTGTATCTCGCTAAACAGAATTAACTCGCCCTGAAAATAAACGACTGTATTTCAGCTTTATGTATTTTTAACTGGAATACTTCGATTATTGGTCACAAACAATCCTACTTTTTATTTCCCTCTGTGATACCACAGCCAAGGTCAAAGCCGTAGTTCTGAGTAGCCAACGTTAGGTTTCGTGAAGAGTGCTTTAAAAACTCCTTAATCGGTTGTCTAAGGAGATTGTGTTAAAGAACGCGTTTTGATATCTGCAAATTTTCAGTGTGTAAAATTGCATTAAGAATCATTATTTTAAGAAAGTAATAGTGTATAGAACAAAAAATCGATTTGTCAGTTTTTTATTTGAGTAGTTTGAAAATCTTTCTGCTTTCTGGCCTACTACTCTCTCTTAACCCTTAACAGCACAGTGGTTATTGTATATACCGACCTCCATATACTCCCAGTAACTCTGCATTTTTCTCACATGCGCAGTATAGTGTACTCACGTGTTTCGTATGACTAAGAAAAAAGAATGTTTACTTCCTAGAGGTCATTAGCATGTTGGTTTTTACAATGGAGACGCAATGTGTTTGATGCAAGGTAGGAATTGTATTTTTTGTATAATATTTAGATGTATTCTGTTATTCAAAGTGTTAGTATATTGTTTCTCCAGTTATAAGGTAACATGTTCCAGGAATCACAAAACCACAGTTTGATAAATAATGAAAATATCTTTGCAGTCCTTTCAGGAAATAACGCATTTCCCCGTCATCAAATACAATCTCCCCGAACTCTGATAACCATACACAGCAACATTGCACATGCCACATTTACGGCGGGGCGGGTGTCAGAAGGACTATTGTCACCTAAGGAAAAGGAAGTAATAGGAGAAGGAAACATTTTTCTACCGAGAAGCTCCATACTTTTTGTTCTTCAACAAATGGACTGTTGTGGTTTAGAGTCTTTCCCTTCTCCGGTGTCAGTAGGCAAGATCCTACCTACCAAACTACAAGGTGTCACATACCAGAAGACAGTAATCGTCATAGTGAGTGTCGTGTGAACGTTGAGTCTTACAAATTATTAGGGTGATAAAATCGATGGGGATAAGATGGGTGAGGAAGGTAGCACGAATGGGAGAGATACATAATGGATATAGAATTTAGTTGCAGAGCGGAGGTGAAGTGACTGAGTGGCATATTGAGGCGCAGATGGGATGATGATGTCATACCTCATCTTAAACTGAATGTGGGGATGTGGAATAGATACATTTTATTTAAGACAAGTTCCATATTTCAGGCTGTAGAGAGAGTGACTTAAATGGATTTTATCAGTTGATTATAATGCAAGAGATACTTTTCATGTTTCAGTAATAAACACTTCGCTTATCGGCTTATTGCACTGTGTTATCATCGTAGTATAATATGATGTCGTACTCCTCAGATATCGTTTCTGAATTTCTGCGTTTTCCAGCGATTTGAATTGGTAAATTGTTATTGTTTAATTGAAATTTTATGTTATATTCATTATTGTAATGAAGTGTGTAATTGGTTCGCTAGCATTGCTCTATGTTTGACAGTAGCCCTCTAAAACAAATCTTTATGACCCTCTAGCAAATACTGTGTGGTTCTGATAAAGCAGACAACATACGACTCCACGCCGTTAGAATTATAGCTGCTGTGGCGGGGTGACACTTTACAGATGAACTTCTAATGGCGCATGGCTACTGTTTCCATACGAAACAAAGAATAGCGTCTGTTTGCGTTATTTTAAATAACAGCGAATATTGCAATCTATGACTCACTGCGAAATCAACGCAGTATTTGTCTGGTAGCGTAGTAACGCCTTGAAGCACAGTGGCAAGTATAGATACCATCCTAAGTAACACGGAGGAAAGCTGTCACAAGCCTACAGAGGATATGTTCGTATGGTTCTTACAATAAACCCAGATTATTTCCTTATAAATAATTAACTGATTAGTCTTTATAATGGACACAGGGTTTGTTCTCTCTGAGATCAGAACCGTAATTTTATATCCAGTTTAGAAGAACGCCAATCTTAAATGTGTTAATAAAATAACAGAGCGTTATACAAGGATAGGTGTTGGGGTAAGTTGTAGGTAAGCAGCTCTCTCTATTATGTGCATTGTCTAAAGACATTCAGTGGGCACAGAAAGTACAGTGGTTGTAGCGTGAAGGTGGTACTTGTCTCCACCGATCTTCGGAAGAAGACTGTCGCAGATACCTGCACTAATTGACACGTCTTCATATTGTAGTAGGCCTACTTAATTCAGCGCTGTTGTAACTGTGTGTGTTAAGGTACTAAAGAGCTAGTAGTTTGGCTCAAGCTATAAGGATTCTGACTTTCATTTGGTAATCTGGGACAGGACATCAGCCATCCTGACTGTGGTTGTTGTGGTATTGCTCAATCCATCAAAACAAGTGTCAGAGTATTATCTTAAAGCGGTTCGTGTCTGCTTGTTTGCAAGTCCTTTCCAGTTCATTGCCATCTGATCATTCGATACTCTAAGAATAGCGTCAGTTACCGCGTCTGTAAAGAAATACAATTCAGAAAGTAAGGATCTGAGAATTGTCATTAGCACATTTGACTTTATTCTTCCTCCTGTTTTCTAACTTCTATATTTTTATTATTATTCTATCTTTTAGCCGTTTTGTCACATCCCTTCTACCTAGTGTTTTGTTCTTTAAATAATTTTGATAAAATTCTGTGTTTCAAAGAAAGTAAGAAATTTCTTCATTACCTGAGCAACCATTAGCTTCCCATGGAGAACTCTGCAGCAATGAGTTAGTTGTCCTCTGTCCATGTATTTAGTTGAAAAAGTGTGTGTGATCTTTCTCTTCTGTTCGCTTTGCTCATATTTGAAAATCTCGCCCTACCAATATGTATTACAAACTCCATTTCAATAACTTTTATTTGTATTGCATACTCTCTCACTTTTCGTCACCCACGTCTCACATACGCATAACCGACTGACACCGTGATTACTGTATTTAAACATATCTTTTTAAAATTTTGAGTTTTATTATTTAAATTGAACCTATGTATTTTAAGTTACTGATATTTTAAAATGATCAAATTCATTTGCTCTATTCTGGAATATATTTGTATTTTCTTTTTGTTTTATGTCATGATTTTATTTAATTCTTTAAAGGCCAGTGGTTACTATGTATACCATCATTACTGACTTTCAGAAACTTCGAATTTTTTCCATACAGTGTATTTGTTTCATATGAGTTTCACAATAAGCAGCGATCATTTTCCTATTCAGCATTAACCAGATGGCCTTCATAATGAAGAAGGATTATGTTCCCTATGAGGTAGGAACTGAATTTTTTAACATAATTTATATTAACTTCATGCCTTACATTTTAATAACCATTGTGTATGTTTTTAATTTGTTAAAATTCATTTAGAATTTAACTTCAGTTCCCCAGTCACAGATTTGTCTTTTTCTGTCGCGAAGTAAGCTGAATTCTCAGACTGACAAAAGAGGTATTGTTTTTGACACATGATGATCCCAGTGGGTCGTTGCGTCCGTTGCATACACAGTACCAATTTCCCCGTTTCTGTAAACAGAGGCACCTGTCAACCAGGCTGACACCTCCCCCACCCCGTTATCCTACTCCCTAGCCTTACCCTCCTACGTCACTTATAAGCAACAGTCCCGATCTGTTTCTTTCCTTTCCTCAATTTTTCTCTATCACATTTTCTACTCCTGCAGTTCCTTCGCCTCGTTTCTATTTCTAGGAAGACGCTGTTTCCCTCATTTCTTTCTTTTCCTGCAAACTCATATCTAAACTTGGCACTTGTTTTGGAGGTTTCTTCACTGTAACATTAATCTTCATCCTTAACCTCAATGGCTTCGTATGTTCATCCTACAGGTTTACAACAAGAAAAGGGCATCGATCATAATGACGTTGATGACGACGCCGATAATGGCGATGATAATGATGATGATGATGATGATGATGATGATGGTGGTGGTGCTAGTGGTTGTGTTGATGATGATGATGATGATAAGTCGGTTGTGTAGGGATTTCGGTCCTTCTCCTTTGTTTTTAATTTTGCATATCTGCAGTTGGTTTGCAATCGCACCGCGGCTTCCTATGTAATTAACGTTGATATTTCACTGTTTCAAAATGCAAGTTTAGCCTATGTCGTTTTTCATATACCCTCCAATAAGAGGGCCTTTCACTTAATTCCATTTGTGGGCTCGAACACCGAACCGACGAAGTTAAACACCCTTCTGTAAACTAAAAGAAATCTTCCTCATTTTATTTGAACTTTTCTCTCCTTTGTCCATTTTAACTTAGTTTCCCTTTCTCCCTCCTTCCCTTTGTTCCTTTCTGTTTTTGTCTGACCTTAACCTTCTCGCCCTTCTTATCCATTTATTTCCCAGCCCTGTGCTGTGGGTGTGACCCATTTCTCCATCTCGTACGTTTTATCCAGGACCATTCCTCTTCGTTTCCGGCACGGGACAGATCCAACTTCCTTCAGCAAGAAGACAGCTATACTGTAATTCAAAAGGGTGTTTGTTTCTTTGTTGTGAGCGTATATGGGATTTACACCCTCATGGGAATAAAGAATGAGGTGTAAGGTTGGAAATTTCTTGCCCAGCAGTTGGAAATGTTCTAAAGTTTTTCATGTCACGAATGAAGATGGACATGTGTTGATGGGATTTTGTTTTTCCTCTCACCCCCAAGAGTGTCATCCAGAGTTGATGTTTCTTGCTTCTGAAATTTAGCTTATGTGTATTATTGAGGACACTTGCGCTAGGATTCTGTGACGCTGTGTACAGGCGTACCATCTATTGAGCATATTTGAATTAGGATTCTGGGGCACAGTATATACTGGAACGTGTGTATTATCTGTATTGTCGCGTATATTTCAATTATCATTTGGGATATTGGGCTCGTATGTACTAGTGTATCAACCACGTATTATTGAGTATATTTGAATAAGGATTCAAGGGCACTACATTTACGACTACGCCGTCTATGTGTTATTGAGCTGATGTGAACTACGATATTGTGACTTCATGTGTACGCATTCATTATCCATGTACGTTTCTCGCATCGTAGTTTCATTCTGGCTGGAAATATTACTCGTACAGTTTAATATCGTTAAATCTTTAAGGACGGAACTTAATCTGTTGTACTTATAGACCAGTTTGTACCGCGCAGTAAACACTCTACGTCTCGGTTATAAAAAGCAATAAATTATTGTTGTATAGTGTAGGCCCGCTTTTCGCAAAATTGCGAAAAGCGACTGTTAGCTTTGTCGTGTCTGTCCGTCCGTCTATCCGTCCGTATGTCCACATGGAACAACTCGGTTCCCACAGGACAAATTTTCATGAAATCTGATATTTGACGATTTTTCGAAAAGCCGTCGAGAAAATTGTACTTCCATTAACACCTGGCAAGAATAACGTGCACTTTACATGAAGAACTATGTACTTTTATGGTAATAACTCGCTGAATTCTTCTTAGAATGAGAAATGTTTCAGAAAAAAGTTGTATAGAAAATCAAAACACATATTTTTTATTCAGTAATTTTTTCCGAAAACCTTGCCGTTTATGTGATAATGTGGAAAACATCGGTAGAACCAGACAGGCCACACGTGACAATATAATACGGCGCAGAAAAGATACGAATTGTTTGCCGGATAACTAAGGCCAGAATATACACGCTTGTAATGTTTAATACTTATTATTATTTTTGACAGCATTATAAAATATTTTGTAGCTCGACAATAGTGCAAAAGGAACCCATTGTTACTTTTCCGTGGCAACATTGAATACTTTTATATTGTTGACAACTACGTCTACGCCAATAACAATAGAAAGGGAACGTAGTGTTACGTTTACATAACGACAATTATTACGCAAATGCTCCACAATGTAGCGTTGTACTACGTAACGCATCTTCTAGCATTTAAATGGTTAAATATTTTTAATCTTCGTGATATTTGTGGCTTTCTTTGTTGTGAATATGAATACTAGGAGCCTTTGGTGTGTGACGCCATCTTTTTTGGTAGGTAAGTAGGTTAGAAGGTTTCGAAGGGTCTTACCACCTACATCATCTTCATGGTTTCACTGGGCCCTATCCTCATTCATAAGAATCCATTCCAATTAATACTACGCAAGCACAGGCCCCCACCCCACCTGACCTCTTTCATTCAGGGTTTCCGTCTAGTTATTTACATACTATTGTCCTGCTTTCCACGCGTGTGAGGCCTGTGTGTCCCTCCCATTTATCTCATCCTGCTTGTTTCTACCATCCTGATAAAGTTTGGTGAAGACAACGAATTATGGGAGCCTGGATAACGAATTTCCTACCAACTGCACTGCCGAGGAATTGGGGTTCCATTCCCGGTAGGAGCAACAAATTCTTCTCCTGTCCAAAGCATCAAGACCGACTCTAGGACTCAATAGAAAAGGTCGCCCGTTACTCATTTAATAAAAAGGGTAACGAGTGACCTTTCCTAGTGGATAATGACGCCGGGTCGTGAAGTTTTCCTCACTTCTCTATCAAGTATAGAGGTTAAGAATGTTTGGATCTACACCTCGTCTCTGTTGTATGCATTCGTGGCATCTGTAGGGACAAGTCTGTCTGTATTTTTACTTGCAAGTTTTGAATTTCCTCATTATACAAAATTTTCGCCCGTGCTGATCCTGCCTGCAGGGCGTCTCAGAAGAAACTGTGACGCTGTGATGGCTGCTGGTGAATTTCCCAGCATAGTTTCCTTCGAAACACCGCTTCTTACACATACCGATTAGAAACTAAAATTAAATGGTTTTAAATGAGTCTATACCCGAGCGCACCCAAGTATGTGTATACTTTGAGAACGTTTGGGACCCAAATTAATTTTACCTTTTTTTGTAATTGACATTGAAGCGCTCGGTTCATTTATATTTCTCTTGTACGTATATTTTGCCCGTATAATTTTCCTGTGAAATTCGCAATTTCGAATTCTGTGAGCCTTTGCACACGCAGTAAGGGACGCTTAAAATGGTGAAAATGGTTTATACATAAATAAATAAATAAGTTCCCCTCCCTTTGCTCGCCAGCTGCATTATATATTGCGTCTATTGAATGAGCTCTATTATAGGTGAAATCTCTTGCCATTCAGTTTTAATTTGCATGTGGCTTTATTCAGTTCTCATGAAGTAGTGGATATGATATTAATATTAAAATTATTTTCACCGTTGCGTCATATATCTGTTATTCGGAATTAATTTTGTACCGAGCGACGTATGTATTCATACAGCGTAAAATGTTACTCGGATATATTAAAATGTATAAATGATTACGTCTATCAGTACATGGTTGTGTTGATATTAATGCTAATTTTATGTGTAACATATATGGTCTATGTATTTTTCGTTATCTAAGAAATACATTTATATAATTATTATCATTTATTCATGAAATTGAGATGGCACCAGTTGTGCTACTTTTTTCTTTGTCATGGCTCGACAGCCCTAGTGGGCCTAAGCCTCCTCTCTGAGGTTCCTCAGTCACACACAATTAGACACACCACAGTCGGTAGGACTCCTCTGGACGAGGGACCAGCTCGTCGCAGAGACCTCTACCTGACAACTCACAACACTCACAAGAGACAGACATCCATGCCCCGGTGGGATTCGAACCCGCAATCCCAGCAAGCGAGCGGCCGCCGACCCACGCCTCAGACCCCGCGGCCACTGGGATCGGCAGGTTTGCTATTACATCCTCTAATTATTGTTTATGCTGAACATTTAAAAATAAGTATCAGTTCAATTAATGTTAGTATCAGAACACACAATTATCACAAGTACTGTCTGATATGATCTCAGCTTATTTCGACCTCGTTTAAGCGTTGTCAGGGTGCACTTCTCTAGACAAAAAAAACGTGGTCACCAACTTTACATGTTACGAAATATAGACATTATTAATAAATGACTGTTAAATAATTGCATAGTGGGAGTCTGGGCTTTTGTTTTTATCACGACCTTGCGTTATGCAACAAAATGTTATTAAGAATTATAGTTCATATAATTGTCACAGTGAAAACTGTACACTAAGCCACTTCTCGGCTAGACTCGTGTCTTTTTTCACTTCCGATTGAGTAAAGTTTAAATACCACCGATAGGAAGAGCATCTAGCAGTTTTAGGTGTTTTTAGCAGAAAGTCTTCATTAAGGAATAATTATTTCTTTGTATTCGTTTTATTAATTTTAACTCTTTACTTTCTTTCTTTTGTTTCAATTCCTTAATACTGAGGTTCAAGAAAGAGTAGAGCTACACCTCCTCTCCCCCTCTGTGCCATCATGGCATGTTATAGGGTGAACTTTACTTCCTGTTTTGCTCTTTTGTTTCAAGTTCTTATTCAGTTTTATACTCATACCATACATAGTGATTATTTTTTTACACGCTGTTTGCTGCTGGCATATACTCTAACTAAAGAATTTTATATTGTTATTATTATTGAGTTCTTATTACTTCTGCTGTTACTCCTTTTTATGAATAAGAGATGAAAACAGGACATTCTCTATCTCAAATACTTTTTGGCATGGAAACGAATTTTCCTTAAGCCCCTTCGGCCTTAATATTTATACTCAGGAAGCTCTATTCCTACAGAGTTATTTATTAATACTCATTAATAATAAAACTTTATATCCTTGGGTATAATAATGGGAATCTGAAACAACGTAATAATTTTGGAAGCTTGTATAATGAAAGCAAGTTTTACAACGTGACTCACAGGTGTTCATACGTATTTCATAAATTTACTACACCGTGTAACATCACATCCTGAACAGTCATGTTACAGCTGCATGCCTCTATTACTTTTTACAGTGGAAGCAAAACTAGTGAGCCTGAACATTTAAAGTCATTGTCTTCAGCAGAAATCCTTTACCTTTTTAAGTTCTGCCTACAAATTCTTGTTTTCAAGAGTATTTTCTAAAGAAGGTAATAACGATATATTTCCTGCAGACCCACTAAGCACAGCCAATATCAAATCCCATCACTGTGCAACAAACTCTCTCTGGTCCATCCACATCACACCCTCACAACATGTCTTCCCATGATACATGTTAAATCCTTCCCGGGCTTGAGGGGTGGTCTTTGCCCAGGAGGTTTCGTCAACAGAATTCTGTTAACGTCTCCCGTCTCCTCATCTTAACCACATCCCATCTCCTTGGTTTTATCGAACTACAACTGGTTCGGCATGTCGGAAGAAGTTATATAAAGAGACCTTTCAGTTTATCAGATGTGTATATACGGAGAATAATGTTACCATTCGACCAATTGCTTGTTCTGCATCTTCGGGCGAATGTCTTCAGTATTTTCATGTTTGATATGTCCTTGTTCTGACTTTAGAACAGACGAAATCAACTGAGTTTGGTTTTTCTGAATTCCACATTCCTTTTTATAGAAGTCAGTAATTTTATAGTCCAAGCTTCATGATTTCTGTAGTAATTACACAAGAATTATGTGATCGAGCGTTTTCAGGATAAGACGACAAGCAGTTTCGGAGACGGAATAGTTTACTTACTGATGTGTCCAGAATTTATCGCGCTGAGTGTACATTGTACGTGCACAAGTTGTTTATCGATTGCGTAGCTTTCAATACGCACAAACTGTGAAGACAGCCTATCCTCCATGTTGTGAACAATCTCATACTGAACTTGCTACGAATAACACGTCTTCCTTTGTTCACTCAACGTTGTAATTTTTTTCACAGAAGCTTTTAAACACATTTCACACATACTACAACGAAATGGATTTCACTGCTACTCGTTAAGACGTTGTGTATTTTATGCATTCTACATAATTCTTATTTTACTTTTCACACATCCTGTGTATTGCATACTATTTCTAACCCACATGTAAGGCATTTAAGTGCAGCTGTTTACGATACTGTATTGGACCCAGCATAGTCTACACTACGTCTTATCAGAGGTTTATTTGCCTTAGAGGTTTCTACTCCGCCGTTTCCACGCTGACCTTGAAGACTAGCTTTGCAGCACAAACAACACAAATGATGATCTCAGTACTAAGCACACGAATTAACACAAGTAAATATTAACTCGCACTGAACATGGCAGTACATATACAGACTAGAAAACATCAATCTCTTTTTTGATAGGTTATTTACCTGCACCTGAAGATTGAAGCAGAACCGACTTGCGGAACGCTGTGTTTTAAATATAAGTCCAGGATTAATTAAGTCCAAAAAAAAAAAAGGAAAGCCATGTATAATAGAAAACACCAGGTTAAATTGATGCATCTAAAGTGAAAGTGTGTAATACAAAGAAAACATGCTTATGATTTGACGTTCTGACACCAGTGATGATGATTATGCTAGTTTGCTGGGATATAGCACCGTGTAAGTTGGGTGTGGGTACCAACTTCTCGGCACAGTTAGGACTAACTTGAAGATTGCGGCAGCAAGCTTAACGAAAATTCGTCCCTATAAAACAATGTACAAATTAACAATGATGACAACAATTTTAGCAATCTAGAGAAAAATTTTTAACAACCAAAATCAGTTTCGGAAACATGACAGAAAAAATACATGAAGGTGTCTGATGCCTAAACGAAATATATTAGGTTAAATCAAATGTTACATAAATATTGTAGTTGAAGGTGTCTTATACCAAACCAGACGTTGCACGTTTCGTGTCACTTCTTTTGTTGATCATGTAATACACCTGGTGGGCTGTGAAGCTCTTAAAGTGACATTTATTCAAATTTGTATAGGTTTGCTCCTTTTTTCAGCATGGCATTTCTGTTATACAACACCCTGTATATTTAGTATGCAGAATTTCTTGTAACTCGAATACTATGTTCCATGAAAGTTCTGTGCAGATTTTCTCGCCGGACTTCCATCAGGGTTATTATTTTTTTTTCCTTTCCCTACAACATGAAAGTAAATTTCCTTATGACTATCTGGTATTGTATTATGCGTCTATAAGAGTGGTCTGATTTTGCAATTACCTTTTCATTATGTATCAGACTTCCAAACCTATTGGCGAAATTTACACAGTGGGCGGACGCTGAGTTAAGCCCGTGCATTCTAAATGAAAATTTATTGTTAACTTTATAATGATGGATACCTTATTTCGGAGATAAAGCACAATTGAATGTACGTACTCTAACGCTAGGGAATAATAGTATATTTTAGTAAATTACTGAGCAGTAATTTTTGTTTCTAACAAAAGTTGGATTAGGCAGTAGTGAAAACCATAGCGGCCCCTGAAAGCCGGCAACCCTCCTGCCTGCTCCGAGAACAAAGGGAACACCCGTCGATCGAAGGTTTTGACGCCGCCATCTTGCATGGCTCCCATTAGGGCGTGTCTTCATAACAGGTGGCATACTGATCTCAAACACGTAAACATATAGTGTAGCGTTATGCAAGGCGCTGGAAATCGGTAATATTCATTAACGTGGGAAGGCCAAAAGTTTAGTCTGTAGGTCGGTTTTAAATCTAACGAATAAAACGCCACGAGGTTTATCTCTGTAAGCCCTACATTTAACTAAACTTATGCATGCCGGTAATTATTTTGTTTTTAATAATATCGTGTGTTCGGTATTCAGAGTGAAATCAGGAAAACTGTAGGAGAAAACCGATTGGAATATTATGGCATAGTGGAAAATAATATTACAATGGATCTTATGTAAGGAAGAGGTCACATTTTAAATTTTGTTCATATATCTCAGAATATGGTTCTTGAGTTGCTCTTATGAAACCAATAAAACCATTGATTTTTTATAATATGGGAAGAATGTCTTTACCAGTTAAGCAACTACTGACTCCTCATGTGGGGCTGTCTTATGTGGAATTACTTAGACCCACGAAAAGTAGGAGTTCCTTAACCCGGAAAAGAATGAACCTTGGTCTGTTTGATATAATTTCTTGGACTAATTAAAGCGTAAAACGACAATTATTTGCAAATAAAAATACATGCTTCTTACGTTTTTCCATAATCTGTCTTGTATTTGTGTTCAGTCCTACGGCCAAAAGAGTTTTTCCTACAATATTGTGACTCCATACAACAGAGTTATTCCGATTGTGGCTGGCCTGTCATTAAAATCCCCTCCTTTTATGCAAGCTGAAGTTGCGTTACGTATTCACAAGAACGTACCTCCGACATCGTTTCTGATCGTGACGAGACCGCTGATCACCCCTCACACGCTATTTCGTTAAGATACATTTTAATGCTATCCTCCCATATAAGTCTTGGAATCGAAAGTGGGGTTCACCTTTCAGGTTTACTACTAAGATTCTTTAAGTATTTTCTCTTATTAGTGGTACATACCCCCGCCCATTTAATCCTTCTTGAAATAATAATGA
This sequence comes from Reticulitermes speratus, assembly GCA_021186555.1. Taxonomy (NCBI): domain Eukaryota; kingdom Metazoa; phylum Arthropoda; class Insecta; order Blattodea; family Rhinotermitidae; genus Reticulitermes; species Reticulitermes speratus. The sequence continues at coordinate 41,345,962 of JAJKFL010000003.1, read as the reverse complement.
TGGTAACAATAATAATAATAATGTTTATTTCTTGAGCCCGAGGTACATATTGCCAACAGCTGTGGCCTAAAACCAGGTGTTCTCTAGTACGCCTTGCTTACCGTTTATCATTTACGATATAGTATATAGGCCTAATCTATTGGCTTCTATTTTAGTAGTCCTTTATTGTCTTTCTCATCTACGTCTGCTACTTTCTTTTTCTGGTCTTCCCACTTACATTTTGTCTTATTTATAAATTTACCTGCCGTTCTCAATTCTATATTATTAGTAGAGTTAATTTCTTGTATGCTGTCTTCTAATTTATATTTAGCCTCTTACAGTTCAAACTTCTTCTCTCTCTACCTTTGCTTTTCCCTGTTTTTAAAGGGTTTCAGAATACCATTTCTCTTCCTCTCAGCATGAGGGATGTCTTTCGTTTTCTGTTGCCTTCCTCAGAATCTTTACTTTCCAAATTCCCATCTACAGCCTGCCATCCCACTTCATTCATCAATAGTGCTGCAAGTATGTATTCCCGCCACTCATCATTCATTTCACAGTATGAAACTAGAAGCCTTTTTTCCATCACCTTTTGGATTTGATCAATAATATTTCTTAAAACCTACAAATTAGAGTCCTGTAATTATGCATTTTTAACTAGCCTTCTCTTATTCTCCCTTTATTAGGTCCAAATATTCTCTTAAGCTGCTCATTCTTGAACGCCTTCGCCATTTGTCCTTCCTTAGAGTGAAAGAGTATATTTCATACACTTACAGGACGGCAGGTTGATTTGAACTTTTGTAGTTTTAAGGTTTAGCTGTATGGACAAAAGCTAAAAAGGAAGTTAAGTTGTATGTGTTAGCAAACAGGTCTGTTCCCGAGATTTAATCAGCTTTAAAAATCTCTAGTATGTTCCTGATTTGTCACAGCCCTTCAAAAATGTTTAAACCTTACTTTCTAGAAACGTAAATAATGTCGTTTCATCTCCTGTAGTTCGGTAACCTGAACTTGTACACCTAAAAAGTTTCCTAAGCCTTTATTTCTAGGTAACCTCTCTTACATGTAAAATTAATCGTATTCCAGATTCCTTCGTCACTTGACGTTTTATGAACCTCAGCCATTACACAATATTAGCCAGGTTAAAGTAGTGAGGTTTGACCCTTGCATTAGTTACGTACTATAGTGCTTTATGTAATGCAACAGGCTGCTGTTAAAGTACTGGCAATGCTTCCACATATTCTCTCGTGCCGGAGCAACTGGTGGTCGAGGCTTTTCTCTTTTCCTAACTGGGTGAAAATCAAGAAGCCCTACTTGTTGCCAACAACAGAATGGAGAAGAAAAAATATATATCACTCCGCGGAATGAGAAACGTTTGGCTGGTATCCAAATAGATTACTATCTTCTTCTGCTTGTTACTCACCGAATTTAAATTTTAACCAAAACAGGAAAAGAATATAAACCACAGAATGGTGTCGAGTCTATCTTTGTCCAAATTTGCTGGTGGGAACACAGACTAATGCAGTTATTGTAGGCCCGCTACTTTAATACTTTGCAACGTTAATGGTGGCAGCAAATTTTCTACTCTTAACGTTTTCGGATAAGCGTGATGTTATTTGTAGAAAGAATGTAACAAAGTAAGGAAATTAAATACAGATTTATTTTACCCCAAATATGGTGTTAGCGAAATTCTGAAGAATGTGGAATATAGTATGTATTTCTACAAAGAAATGTGAGAGCCATGTTTTATTTCTGTACGGTGGCATGAATATAATTTTCGTGGCGCACATCTCTTTGTCAGTCTGGGACCGAAAACAAAAGCGAATGCTTGGATGGCTATTGATAGCATGGTGTTTGTTTTTATGTGTGAAGTTTAGAAATTCCCGGCTATAAACTCGGGGTGTGTTTGACAGGGCGACTTGATCCCTGGTCTCGGCCTGATGCAGGTTTAGTGTAAGCTTTAAACTCAGTATGCAGTACATTGTGATTGTTGTGTGCTGGTATTTTCCATTTAAAGTGTTCGTGACGTAAGAGTAAATATAAGGGAGGACGGGAAGAGAGAGGTAGCAGGAAGTTCACAATTTTCTGTGACCTTTTCGACATTTATAACCAGATGAAGGTGACAGTACCAAGGTAGAGTAATGCAGATGGAAGTGAAGGTTGTTTCGCAGATTATTTAAACTGCTGTATCAACAGCAGAGATTTTTCATTCTCAGTGATTAAGTGTGAACTAGAATAAAATAGTGTCGTCCCCCCTGCAAAGGACCTTTGCAGCGTTCCCTGAAGGGATTTAGGAAACCATGTACAGTGGCAGGGATGTAAAAGTATTGGACCCTGTAGAAGTGTGATGTGCCATGTTTTTGTATCGAGTGTCGTGGTCGAGTAGCCTCACCCCTGATTAGATTTGCAGAGTTCCATGTTTCAAATCTCTGCTACGAAACCGGCTCTTCTTATCAGTTTACGTAGTTTTCCTAAATTCGTTCATGCAACTACCACATGTCACCTAAAATGAAGCCTAGATTAGTGTCTTCAGTGTTTTCGCCAACACGTTACCCACTAAACATCTACAGTTAAATAATGACATTACTAAATAAGCCATGAAGAATTAGAGCATAAAATTTTACCTTGACTTATCTGACTTATATGAATTAATTCATATAAACTCATTGCAGAATATTCAAAAGTTTAGAAATTCATAACAGCTGAATTTTTATTAAGGACATGTGATGGCTGAATATAAGGTTACATTTGAATTTTGTAGCGAAATATGAGAAAAGAGGAATAGGGGACTCAGCTGTCCTATAAGCACAGCAGTTGACTGATGTGAGGCAGTTTGTCTCCTTCATTTGTTTGTAGTGTGTATCTGCTGTTCGTGCTGCCAAGTAAAATCGACTAACTTGAAAACAAATTAGTGCAATGAAGCGTAGTCCTTCGTCTCCTCGTATAATAATACCTTACTAATGTTATAAAACAGAGCATGTGTAAAAATAAACATTCACTTTTGTAAATATCACTATTGAACTTAAGTGAGAGTAGGCCTACAATTTAGCGTGTGTGTGTGATAAACAGGCATGTGACTCCTTTGAAATCAAGGGATTTGTTTTGGGTAAAGGTCCCCGCAGCAGATGCTACGGACGCACCACAGCCTTGAGGCTTCTTGTGCAACCCTGTGATCAAGATGATTAGTTCTTTCCGTTTTTCTTGTAATGGAGCACCGGTGGAATGAAATTGACAGGGGAAAACAGAAGCACTCGGAGAAAAACCTGTCCCAGTGCCAATTTGTCCACCACAAATCCCACATGGACTGACCCGGGAACGAACCCGGGCCTCCGCAGTAAATGGATTAATATTAGTCATATTTCACTACAAACAAATGTAACCAGTATCCCACTTATATAATTCTTTATTTTCTATTTTTAATAAGCATATACTTGAGATCTGCGCTCTTCTGGGATATTACACGGCGACGTGTGGTAAATGTTTACCGCCGTTTCGGGACAACGTATTGGTCCCATTAGTACCTTACGACACCCTGAATTTCGTGTATGTCAGTTTGCCAACGGGTCGTAACCGCGTCGCTTGAATTCACTCCACATTACTTCATAACAATATCATCACCACAAGGTAGTCCCCTGGACAGTTCCGACGCAGAATAAAGTTTCCCATTTTCTTCTGCACATGGATGGGCAATTTATTTTACCTTGGGTCCGGATAGCTCTATTTCGAAAAAGGGGCGGGCCGGAGAGCTTCATAAAAATATTTGTGGTTTATTTGTTTAGGATTCCATTCTTCTGGGTTGTGACGCGGCGTAAGTACGTAATCGGTTCCCGACGTTTCAAATGAGCGTAATGCTGTGAAATGTCAGAAGCCAATTACGAAGTTCTAAACCACACCGCTGTGAAACCTCAAAAATTCCTTCAGAGTTGTTAGACATCACTTATACTCACTGACTCAACAGATTACTGTCTGTGACCTAAATAGTTAAAAATTCCATCAGGTTGTGTTATAGGTGCTGGAAATAAAACAGCCGTACGTAATTATGTTTAGGCATTCTGCGGACCCAAAACTTGATTCTCTATGAACATCTGTGTTCTTTTGTATTTTATTTATTTTTTTACCATCACATTACGTTCTTTTTATTGTATGTTAGGACCGAATTATAACAAAGAGTGAAAAATATCCGCCGCGCGGACTAAATTGTCGAGGGCCGCTGCCGAGCGCGCGCCACAGTCTTTTCACCTCTGTTGAAGGACTTGCTAGATCCCTACAACCAACCGGCCTGCTTTTAAAACTCAACTTAATTCACCTTCTGGTGGAGTTTCAGTATTAATGTGAAACTGTTGTGTACCCAGAAGGAGGCAAAATATCCCTTCAAAACCTTGACTGATTTCTACCAAAGTATAGGGAATCACCTCTCACAACAAAATAATCTTCATATTCACAGCATTCATATCCTAAAATCTCTCATAATAAGAAATTGACATTTTATTTAACAATTTAAATAGATATTATGACACGTTTTCTTTAAGTTATGTCTTGTCTTTCTTTGGGAAACACATCCGCTAGTGGATGTGTTGATGAAAATAATGTCAGCCCGATGAACAGAAGGGGGTTGTTCCGACTGCATTACAACTGCGATGTATTTGCTTCTACACAAGATAACGTTGTTTTCTGTGTGGGCCTGATAAGTGCGAAGTGAGTTGATAATGTGGGTCATAAAAGGTGGAAATTAGTGACACAGGAAAGGCGCCTGTTACTGTAAGTAGAGTGAAATATTAGACCGTACAGTGCGCGTGGCTTCAGCCCTGACGCAGGGGAGAAACTAATACAAATATCTACATATCTGTATATGTAGTATTTGTATAGGAAACTTATTGGTATAAAATCCACTTCGAAGACTGGGAATAAGATGGGAGAATGCCATTTTGATTGACAGGTAGGTGTTGATAAAAGGAGTTTGATGAGCCTGGTTGGACCGGATCCGGATCCGATGGTTCTCTTTGGTATCGGCGACGTTGAAACCTCATGCCTTCCTCCATCGTAGTTGGTTGAGCGGTCGTTCAGTCATTCATTCAGTCAGTCAGTCTCAGTCAGTCAGTCAGGCAGTTATATAACATTGTCTATATAAAACAAATTAAAAAATATTTTACACCAAATCATCGCTACTCAAAATTTCATTTTTGTAGAGTTTTAGAAAAGCTTTTCTAACCCCAGGTCTTCTACAGTACTTCATTATTTTGAACGTGATATTTTAAAAATGTTTTTATTTTATTCACCGTGCACTGCTTAAACACACAAGTAGAACCAAGAATTAAATTACATTGCTTCGTGTTATGTGTACGTACATTCTTGATTCGTAAACATATATATATATATATATATATATATATATATATACATATTGGCGACACTACGGAGTAATCAACAAGAGTACAAATGTTTAAAATCTGCAACACCTTCGTCTTATCTTATATGCAACACACAGCTATCGGAGAAGTTGCCGCATAATCGCGGCGTTTTCTAAAATGTTCTGCTGCCATCCTAACTTGAGAACGTTTCTTCAAGTTAAAGCGACATTAAGGTAAAGGTTACAATCGGGGTCGAATCCCAGCAGGGGCGAATTTTCCGCACCCGTCCAGTCCGGCCCTGGGGCCCAACCACCCTCCTATGCAATTGCCGTAAAGCGGCCGGGGCGTGGCTTTAACCACCCACCTCCATCTAGTGCCGAGGCTAAAGAAAGAGTAGAGCTATACCCCTACTCCCTGTCTGGGCCTTCGTGGCAGGTTATAGAGTGAACTTAAACTTTGTTACGTCTACCTGCTAAGTAGGCTATACGCAATATTTGTTCCAAGTAAGTAACATTATATTCTTGCAATTCTGAAGGACCAGTTGCTTTGTGTTCCATGATCTATTACAGTACACTACAGCCTGATAACTGGACTAAACTCTAGCGAACATGAAGGCGCGTAATGAAACTTTCATCGTTGTGGAATGCAAGTCACCGAATTCTGTTCCTATGATTTAGTGGTCTATGGAGTGGTCTGTGCTGTAAGTTACGAGTGCCGTCTGATATTTACACATTTATGCAGGTAACATTTGTAGTGCAAGCGAAGGATTAAATCAATATACCTGCGGAGAACGCAAAATGCGGTAACAGAATTTGATCAAACAAAGATCGTGGTGGTAAAACCGTATAGTTTTTGTCTGCAGTGTCATATGAAACGTGTCCAAACATGTTGCTCATAAAAAAGCTTTTGTTTTATCTACATCTACCAACGAAACACACCCCATACACTTTGTCATAGTAAATTCGAATAGATGGATTAACACTTTGAAGATTGAAGTCGATGTGAATTATACATAAAACTTCAGTTCCTACCTCACAGAGAACACAATACATCTCCATTTTAAAGACCAGATTGTTAATGCTGTTTAGAGAATTAATTGCTGCTTACTGTGAGAATGGGTCACGCGGTGGCGCAGTTGGTTGAGGCACTGTTTTACAAGCCGAAAGGTCGCGGGTTCGATTCCCGATGGTCTCATTGGAATTTTTGATTGACATAATCCTTTCGGTTGCACTATGGCCCTGGGGTCGACTCAGCCTCTAACAGAAATGAGTACCAGGAATATTTCCTGGGGGTAAAGGCGGCAGGTGCGTAGGGCTGACAACCTTACCACCTTCATGTGCCGATTGTCTAGAAATCTGGGAGCCACAACCTCCTGGAACCCTAAGGGCCTGTCCAGGCCTGTAATGGGATTGCTTTTTACTGTGAGAATAATATGAAACACGCAAACGTACTGCAATCCAAAACGTGGAGTCTGTTCATTTTACAATAGATGGTACATATAGTTACCACTGAGCTTTAAAACATTAAGGTCTCGCCTGTAATTTTCTCTTTGGAGGTAAAGGAGCTTGTTCCGCCAACGTGGCTCTACTGTGACATCCCTCGGTCATTCTTATTTATATTCTGTATTTACTGTGGCAACTCATTCCTTTGTTCGATGTCCAGGTGCATTACTATTTAATTCCTGCGCCTTCTTGTACTTTTTCTGTGCTGTAACGCTCTTCATTCTGAAAAGTATACCGAAACATCCGAAGTACCTGCTGCCTGTCACTTCGTGATAGAATAGAAGGTTTCTTTGAAACGTCGGCAGATTTCTAAGAGAGGACATGAAGTCACGTCACAGAAGATCGTAATCTTATAACCACTGCCATGAGAAGCTCAAAATTCAGTTTCTTAATCTTCTCTAACTTCCCTGATTGAATTTGAAACTTTCATTTTATTCGACCATAACAGCAGTCGTACTACAATAATACCATATCTGCGAAATTTATTGTGCATTGTGCACACTTTACCAGAACACAAGTTCTGTATAAATTTTGTCGTCAGTCTTGTATCCTCTTCTTTCTTCTCGTTCAGATTTTCTTTGTACCTCTCACGTTATTCTTTATGTTTCTACCCAAGTGCCCAATAGCTCACTCACTACATGCATCTAAGATGTTGGTAAGATTTTCATGGATCGAAAATATGAAATAGTTTCTCCAGTCATTCACTGCCATCTTTTCCATCCTGCTTTCCGTGTTTATTTCAAGTTACTCCCGTCTTCATATTCTAATTACGGTATTATTCGGTGTTAATAAACATACGTTTATCAACAGGCCTGGTTTCATTCAGCCCATCCAAGAGACATTTCTTTTCTTTGGGATTTCTGAATACGTTGGTTAAGTCGTTAACACGTCTGCTTCGTATTTCGGGCTTTTTGACTCCGAATCTTTGTTCAGACGTCATCTATCCCGACTTCGCTTCCTCATTATCCTCCTCGGTTCTTCCAGGAAAATACTTGCAGAGTAACTTGAAATAGGCCACGAAAGCATCACATCCATCCTCCCCCCCCCCCCCCGTCGCCCGAAAATATTCAGAACTATTCTCTCTACAAGCCAGGATATCGTAGCCGGTATCCTAACTAGGAAATTGGCTGGAAAACCGAGGGACGTTGGTTCGATTTCCGGTAGGGAAAAATGATTTTCCCCTTATCCAAAAGCATCCAAAAGGCACTGGGACCCAAAAACCTCATATGCAATGGGTAGTGGGGAATCATTTGCTGGGGTAACGAGGTCGGAGCATGAAGCTGACCTCTCACCTCCATCTACAGCCGAGATGAAGAGTAAGTGGAGCTATACGTTCACGCCCACATATGACTTCATGACACACAGGGACTTAGCTTTCACTCTTCTCTCAAGCGTCCTTGATACTTATCTTTAGCAGTTGAAAAATAGTCATTTAAGAAACTAACAACAAAATATCACCTCATCCTCTAGGACAGTGTATGTTATCCCTCTCGTCCCCTGTTACCACAGTTCTTTCTGCTTTACCCTGTGTTCCTGGCAGTGGGGGATTTCGCTTGCAGTAACCCTCTGGTTGTCATTGACAACGGCGTTCTAAAACCTCTCGCCACTGAGAGCAATGCCGACGCTAGTTTGCAATGGCGGTGTTCGGTGGTTTTGACAGCTGTCATGTCACAACAAGTTGGAGTTCCACCGGCAATGGAATGCTGGCGTTTCCAACACAGCCCACACAACAAAAAGGGTGGAGGGTAAATCCTATCCTACAGTTTGTATGCCTCAAGTGCAGGTCTGCGCTTCGTGTCTCGTGTTGTTCGCAGTCATATGGAATGATAAGGAATCACACAGACATGATTTGTCATTGTGACATCAAACTCTGACTTTCTTGACGCATTTGTCTCGAAAGACGGTAAGAATCTCAGTTAAAGTATGGAAAACGAATTTCTGTGTTATTCTTTCTGTTATAAAGGAGGAATAATTATTTTAAAATTGTTTGAAAGCTCAACGGAACATGTTGTTACACTTCTGTGGGAGGCAACTGTAATGGCTGTAACATTTGTTAAGGCTAAAAGGGTTGTTCTTATTATGCAATCCTGACTCTTATAATATTAACATAGATCTAAAATAATTGGAATATGACGTTATATATTAAAACTCAAGGCATGTGACTTCGAATAGCGTCCAATGGCAAGCTGTTTTCAACATTGTAATGAAATTTAAAATTGCATAAAACGGGACAGATAACTTGACTAACCCAGCGACTCTCAGCTTGTATAAAAGGCTCTGATCCATGAATTTCTTTTATTAATTTATTCTTTCACGATTGGTACTCTTCGCAAATAGTATTCGGTTGATCAGATAAAGAAGGATGTGATGGGCGGGTCATGTGGCACGTATGTGGAATAGGAGAGGTGCATGCAAGGTTTTCGAGGATTAACCTGAAGAAAAGAGGCCACTTTGAAGATCTAAGCGGTTATGAGAAGATAATATAAAATGTAACTTCAAGATGAATGGTCGAGAACGTTGACTGGATTGATCTGGCTCAGGTTAGGGATAAGTGGAGGGCTCGTCTGAATGCGGCGATGAACTGAGAAGCAATTAGCTTCTCAAAATGGACTCTGCTGCATGGAGTTAGTTGGTTGGTTGGTTGGTCGGTCGGTTTCTTGGCTGTTTAGTTACTTGGTTAGTTAGTTATTAGTTAGTTAAGCAGTTGCTGTAGGTTTAGTTGAAGTCAATTTCAAGGGTCTCAGAAGGTTTTAACATTGTATAATGTTTTTGGTTTTCGAGGCAGTGAAGGCGTATAACTAACTCCATGGAGCAGACTCCTTCTTGAGGACCTAACAGGTTCTCAGCTAGTCAAGAAATTTCCCGAATTATATAAAACCCGGAGGTTCATTACCGTATTCACAAGAGCCCTCCACCTGTCCCTATCCTAAGGCAGATCCATTGCCGCATCCCACTTCTTAAAGATCTGTTTTAATATTATCGTCACATCTACGCCTAGGTCTTCAAAGTGGTCTCTTTCCCTCATGTTTCCCCACCAAAACCCTGTATGCGACTCTTCTCTCCCCCCATATATGCTACTTGTCCCGCCCATCTTGTCTTCTTGGTTTGATCTCCCGAATAATATTTGGTGGGGAGTACAGATCAGTGAAGACATATTATGGGTTAACTCATCCTCTGTCTTGGTAGGTGATTACCGTCGTCTCCGAATAACGTACCTGAAAGCCTTCAACACTATTCATATCTTCTTTTAATTCTACCCAATCTTTAATAATTTATTCGCTTAATATATACGTAGACCCACGTCCCACTGCTGCAGTTACCTAAATCATGCTTGAAATTCTCAGCTTAACACAAGTCGCTGTCATGTGATTAGAATTTACACTTGCGTTGATAAAGTATCATATTGGAACTCATTTTCGATGTTATGGCCAGTCTGAATGAGATTTGTATGGATATCCTAATTTTTCCTCTTAAAATGTTAGAGTGCACCTTAAAACGGCCCACCATCTCGTCCTTCTGTATCCCTTCCCAATCCTTATTCAACGCTATATACAATTGTATAGGACCGATTAATGACAGAAAACTCAATGAATTGTAGCCTAACTTCATAGCTTTCATCACATATTAAAACTTAACACCTGTATTTAGCTTGTACTCGTGTATTGGTCTCACTAATGTCTCATGATTGCCCTTCTCACTCACTGCAATAGCTGCATACTATAGGCGTAATTACACCATGTCTTTCAAGTCATCCATCCTGAAGTTTACATTATATTTGATGACAAGTACCAACTCCACTGACGTAAGGAATATCTCGTAATGTTGAATCCAAAAATTCTTCATTTTATCGTTTGTACCTTACGCTGTAAGCTGTTGTATCATAGTCGGTAATAGTCGCCAAACTCTGTTTATCATCCTTCAAATTCCATGATGTGTACTGGAAAAGTACGCATGAATAGTGCAGTGTTTGTATGTGCGTCACACGCTGCAGTGGTATAATTACCACATCCGAAGTCATGTTACTGTTTCGATAATGGAAGTTAGCAGCAGGTTTTACATCACAGTCTCGGTACACTGATTCATTACGCCTACACAAATACTTATCAGTCATAATTTATAAGTAATGAACGTGTTTAGATAAATATTGTAATTCCTATCAAAACACCTGCTTCATGTCATCGTACTTTAATGGTGGGAACTACAATTAACGTATGTGAAATTTGCTGCACTCTGTTTTGCTGATGTGTGTACTTTACCATATCCTATTCCCTGGGCCTTAAGACGCCCTACTGCCTTATCATTCGTTTCATAATCCTACGTAGCCACGTTTCACTGTCTTATCTTCACTCTCTCTAACCATCTAAGACATAACTTTCTGCTCAATAACATCGAAATTCACGTGTTCCGTACCTCACAGGAAACAATGTGTTTCCGTTCAGTGACCAGTTTGTTATTGTTGTATGCCGCAGTAGTCAATGTTTCCTTTTTGAGAATCATACAGATCTCAAAACTACACTCTTTGTATAAAATGCAGGGGTTGTGAGTGTTAAAATAGGTGGTATATATAGTTGCTAGGGGCTTTAATGTTTCGGCGACATTGTTAATAATATTAAAATGAATCTCAATGTAGTTAGGCGTGAAGTTGTTTAGATTTATGATGTTCGTGATACGATCCAGTCGCTGGTCCCTGTTATTACACAGTGAACCTCGGGATTCATAAAAGACGGGACATTTTATGAACAACAGATCGACTATGCGGTTCTCAAGAATGACCCTACGCCATTAAGTAACGTTAATCATAAACACCCTGCTCCATTGAGATATCTATTTAATGAAACTGCTCCAATAAGTGGCATTTAATAATAATAACCCTGCCCCTAAGTGACATGAAATCATAATTACCCTCCATTGAGTTAAATGACATATAATCATAATGAATCTGCTTTATTGAATTAAGTCGCATGTATTCATAATGACCCTGCTCCCTTGAGTTACGTGACATCTGATCATAATGACTCTGCTCCACTGAGTAAAGTGACATCTAATAATAATGACCCTGCTCCATTGAGTTAAGTGACATCTCATTATAATGACCCTGCCCCATTGAATAAAGTGACATCTAATCGTAATGACTCTGGTCCATTGAGTTAAATGATGTCTAATCGTAATGACTCTGCTTTATTGAATTAAATGACATCTAATCATAATGACTCTGCCGTATTTAGTTAAGTCCCATCCAGTCATAATGATCTGCTCCATTGAGTTAAGTGGCATCTGATGATAATGGCTGGTCCATTGAGCTAAGTGACATCTAATCATAATGACTGTGCTCCATTGAGTTAAGTCACATCTAGTCATAATGACTCTGCTCCATTGAGTTAAATTACGTCGAATCATAATAACTGTGCTCCCGATTTAATTAACATCTGATCATAATAACTGTTGCATTGAGCTAAGTGACGTCTGATCATGACTTTGGTTTATTGAGTTAAGTTTTATCTAGTCATAATGACTCAGCTCTGTTGAGTTAAGTTACGTCTAATCATAATGACTCAGCTTTATTAAGTAAAGTTACATCTAATCATGTATCTACTCTATTGAGTTAAGTTTTATCTAGTCATAAGAACCCTGCTTCATTGAGTTAAGTGACATCTCGTTATAAGACTTTTTGAGAGAACCTATTGTAGGCCTGCCATTTTATTGATACCATTTTTAATTAATCACCAGTTCAATATCTGTTCTTGTTAGATGGAAAGATGGTTTGTAGTTACTATCTGCAGAGTGCACCAGGATGTTCATTATATTGGCGTGCAAGAAACTATAGAATACTAAAATGCTCCACTTAAACCGAATGTCGAAATATCTAGTAGGAAATAGAACCTTATGTTTTATAACTTCACTAATGTGACTTGGAAGTGACAGCAAGGAGCCAGATGTTCACAGAACGTCTTCTACAAACTCGAATTTTTTTACGGGGGGGGGGGGGGGGGGTTGATAATGCTTCACGAAACTCGGTTGTTACCTTTATCTTCATGTTAAAGGAATTCTGATGTCGCATTTTTCAATATGGGTTCCTCCTATGGAGTTCTTGAGTATATAAACACTCTACCCGTTAGATGGCAGGCGGACCTTATAGGTGTATTTCGTACGAATTCTTCTGAAAATGGTGTTTGCAGCTGTTACAATTTTTCTATTTTTTTTTCTTTCTCTAGCAGCAAAGCAACACATGTTTTTGACAACATGTGAAAGTGGGGAGGATGGTACACAAAGCTAGCCACTCAAACCGAAACGTTACTCAAGAAGGGGAGGGGAGGGAGAAGAAATCGTCAATATTCAACCAAACTTACAACCGGCAAGCTTCTACTTTACACGAGAAATACCAGACCCACTTCGGCTTATTTCTGGCGCCTTCAATCATTTTTCTGATGCCTTTCTCTTTGTATTCTTAAACATATTTTTCTCTTTCCCTTTCCTCCGTGTATTCCTTCCTATATTTCGTGTTACTCTACGACATTTCTTTTCCAATATGTTATGTGCAGTGAACCATTATGTAACTTATACTACTTCGGACGTTCTTTGTATTAGATTTTCTTAGTTTCGGTGTAAGGGAAGGAACAAGGAGTGGAAAGAGAAACTTTTCTTTATGGATGTCGAAATTTTGTATTAAGAACTTGTGCAACTTCTTAAGTTCCTTGTACCTCTCATTAAGGAACAAACTTGCTGAAGGTAACGTGTGAAATATTTTTAAAGACAGGACCTTAATGAAGAACGTAGTGCAGCTTCATTATTTTAACAAAATTATGGTTGTAGTCAGGGTTTACGTAAGCACTTCAAGTTCATTTGCAGCTTATCAGTCTGAATTTATTTACTTCCTTAACTGTTTAATCGGCTGTAGTTATCCTATGTGCCGCTTGATTTAAAGTTAAAAGATCTGCATTTTCGCACAGAGATTTAATTGGCTCTCAGAGCACACTACGCCGACCCCGATGGCCGCGCGGTTTAAGACGTAGGTCTGTGGCCGCTCGCTGGCTGGGATTTCGGTTTCTAATCCCGCCGTGGCCATGGATATGTGTCTGTTTGTGAATGTTGTGTGTTGTAAGGCAGAGGTCTCTACTGCGGGCCGATCCCTCGTCCAGAGGAGTCATACCGGGTGTGTGTTTTTGTAATTGTTGCCGTAAATATTTTACAACATCAGACGGAATTAATGAAATGTGAAGCAGTAAATATAAAGTATTATAAATATGTGTCTGTATTCTTGTCTTAGTTATCCGACATGCAAGTCGAATCTTTTCCATGCCGTATTATATTGCCACTCTCATTTCTGGCCTGCCTGGCTCCACCATATATTCCCACATTATCTCATAAACGGCACGCTTTTTGGAGATTGAACATAAAATGTGTGTTTAGACTTTCTGTACAACTTTTGTCTGTAACACTTCTCATTCTAAGAAGAATTCAGCGAGATATCATAATTGTACGTAGGTCTTTATGTAAATTACCCTTTATTGTTGTCAGATTTTAATATAAACTTGAGTTTTCTCCGTAAATTTGCGAAAATCCTCAAATGTCAATTATCATGAAAATCCATCCAGTGGGAGCCTAGTTGCTCCGTGTGGACAGAGAGACATGACGAAGCTAATAGTCTCTTTTCGCAACTTTGCGAAAACACCTAAAAATTACCGAAGCTGCTTTGTTGATATAAACCGAAGGGCGGAAGATGCCGGGACGGTCCGACAGAAAGGTTTTCATCAAGACGTTAAGCTATTATGGCGACTAGAATGATAAAATCTTCTCATGCGCTCAACCGCTTTTGATCGGAGTTGGAAGTCCAACAGAGCAGAAGAATGAGAAGAAGAAGAAATGCTTCTGGTGATTATTACTGCGTGTAGGCATGAAATGAATAAGCGATGTAAATCTGCCTATGCATGTTACGACTGTACCAAATACAGGACGGACCGTTGCCATGAAATCTGTCATTCTGATATGTAAGGTATTTTACCACCAACTCTGAATAAGTACAAATAGACAGTTGGTACATAACAAACATAACCTTTATTAATTTGGGACCATGCGACATAGTGATATTCCTTATTGTACTCTTACATTATCGGATAAATTTTGAAAGGATTTACCTTCTCATAGCATTCATATCAAGAGATATTTTTCCATGACCATCGGATGTTTGTTCCTGGCTCCCACACTGAAGTAGTTTCTATAATGTCATAAGAAAAGTTATAACAATACAGAAACGAAAACGACAGATGTAAAACGAAAAATATGGAAGCTGACGAGTAAGTTGGTCTCATTAAGGTGTGTCCCCATGGTAACGGTTGTCAAGTTGATGCCGAGACGTTGCTTGCTTCAAGGAACTTACGCATTCCGTATTTCGTTTGTTCGCCGTTTTCTTTTCCCCTTTTTTATCCTGTGGACATGAGAGGGAGCAGAGAAAAGAGGAGGGAATATAAATAAGGTACAGGAATTGGCAGCAGAGAGGACAAAATATTGCTCTCTTGTTACCCTGGATACGCCATGTCTTGAAAGACGAGCACCGAGAATGGCTTCGTTGGTCTTTAGTATAAAAGAAATATACGAGGTAATGGCTGCTCAGTATCTTCGTGATATAAGTACTTATACGTTCTGTGTGTGGTATACGTCCAATAGCATTAATATAGCATTAATTTTTATGCCATTTGTCCTGCCTAGTTAGGTCTCTTTAATAAGTTATACTTCCATCGAAATATTTATTTGCAATTAATTTACGAAACTTGGTATAAACATTATGCAATTTAAGATTACTCAAATGCCGAGAATTTGAAAACCTGGGATTGGTAATAACATATAGGACGCGCGAACTTCTGATGTGTAGATCGACGGTGTGCACTTTATGCCTTTGCTAGAATAATGGGAAAACAAACAATTTCTTGCAATTTCCTCTGCGTGATTATTATTTCTATTAAAATATTTGCCACAGTATTGACTTTTTATTAGTAATCACAGTTGAGCCGCGTCATAACGACGTCGGTTTATGCGATACCTTGCCTGTGGCGTCAGATATTCTGTTGTATCAATTAATTTCTCACTGGCAACCATAACATTAATCTCCTCTTTTAGAACAGCATTCGTATATAACGACATAAAATATTCAGTCTCTTTCTTGACGTTATAACCGAGTTCAACTGTATTTTCAAAACATACACTGGAAAAAGAGAAAGAACACACAAAGAATAACTAATTAAGAAGGGTGACATTGCACACTAGTCTTGGTGAAAATGTATTGTTATTCAGTAGGAAAGTATATTTTACGACTTCTGTCCGATACTGCTTGGTAGATAGTATTTATAAAAATCATTCTTCATGCAGCACTATTTCTCTTCTTATGTAATGACGTAAGAATCGATTATTGAAGTCTTGTCAGATTTTTCGCCGTGTCGTTGTGTAAATAATTAACACCATCCGACACTGCGTAGCATCCCAGAAAACTTGAATCTCACCAACTCCAATGTGAGAACCCCATATCTGACATAAAAATTAATATGTATCTACAAGTTTCAAGTATATTGGTTATTGTTTGATAAAAAGGATCCGATTTTGTAGCAGAGAAATAGTTTGGTCAACCTTTAGGAGTGGAAAATTGGATTCGCTGATCAAAGGAAACCCTAGGGATAAAAAACAGAAGAAATGGAAGTAGTAAGGAAAAGAAAATTGCTTGCTTTTTCAATTACTCGGTGTTACTTCATCCCTCTTCTACGCAGATCTTCTCTTGATCAGATTCCTCAGCAAAGTTATAGTAATGGTTACACACCATCTCTATCGTCTGTTTGCTTTCTTACACCTTCTCTCATTTGCACCCAATATATTTTGGAATCTTCTATACACGTAATGCGATCCTGTGCAGACTAAACTGTTTGCTGTACCTGCAACTACGACTCCGAATTCGCAGAAACATGTCTACTAGATACGCCAGGGCTTATTGTCTGTCTTAGTTAGTACAAGGACTACGGAGCGAGACAACGTGCCACTTCACTTCTGTCAGGCAGTAGGTCTCTCGCACGGTTATGAGGTGTTTAGCAGAGGTTCTTCAAAATCAGTCAAGCTATACTTTACTCATGAAATATAACTGGCGTCTCCACCTTTCCGTATCTCAGGATTTAATCGCGAAAACACTTTTCCGTATTGGAATTTTTATTTACTTTCTACAGTTATTTGATTCTTTCATAAATGCACTGGCTAAATTAATCACCATACCGTGAAGGAGTAAGGGGTGTGGAGGAATAACTCCATATTTTTTAGTCTTGGTACTAGGTGGAGGTTAATGGTTACCTTCAGGCCCTGGCCGCTTTATTCCCATAATAAAGACATTGGTAATCACTGAATGGGAGGCTGAGTGGTTTTCGGATCCGATCGGGAAGCGATTTCGAAGAGAATAATACCTTCCCTACCGAGAATCGAACATCGCTGTCACATCCCATAGCCTAGTTACTCTACTGACTGAGCTATCTTGGCACATCTTTATTATTAGGATCATCACTGTATGTATCATCATCATCATATCAACTTCACATTCTGTAGGTTCCTGCAGTCTCGCTCGGCACCGTTCCTGCTGGCTTACCTACGAGGTTCTGCTACTTTTTAACAGTGTACCGGTAGTTAGTAGTATTCCTTGGTCAAGAAATGAATAGCAGAAAGGTATATCTCGATACCGGTCACAGCAGCCTTACCTTGGAGCTGTCTTACAGGTTGCGAGAATGAGCTCTTTATGTTCCAACTTTCCTCCGCCTCATTATTATGATTATTGTCGTCGTCATCATCATCATCATCATCCCCTATTGTACGTTGATTTCATTTGCTGTTTCATATACTCTTTACGTTATAATCAGTGAGTTCTTTGTAACCTAGCCTGCATTGTAATGTTGTGTTGCCATTAAAAGTATGAGGTCTAGAGAGCTAGTGTATCTTCCTTCACTCATTTTGACGCCTAATTTAAATACCGTTACTGATATACATGTAGCTAGTTTTCAAATAATTTTTAACGACAATAACAAATCAAAATTAAATGACCGAAGGTAGCATTTCCCGTTTCAGTAATGCTTCATTATAATTCAGTTTAGATGTGTTTGGCTCATTGGTGATTCTCCTGCCCATTCTTATAAAAAGCTAAGAGGTGAAATAGTGACTGTGACCATGCCGTCATAGCTTGTGGAGAACCTGAGGTGAATCATCAAACATTCTTAACGTCTGCACTAGATGGAGTTGAATAATGTGAATACTTCACGCTTAGACCGTTTTGAACTCGGAAAAGAGCACCTAGAACCCTCTGAAAATGAGAGTGGAAGGATTACAGGGTCAGTCTAGACGTATTTGCGAATAGCGAAGTAGGTTTTCCTGCCAGAAACTTACTTCCAACCTTTAGCCATCACTGCACGTAGTGAGACACGAGCTGTTCTTATACAGGTTGTAAACTAAATACCCAAATATCCTACAGGTGTATAGTTTCTGTAGCAGTCATGACAGCAACCTACCTTTGTGTTAAGAAACTAATCACTACAGTAGTTAGAATGGAAGCAACTTTATTATTTTGATCCCCGGATGAGTTTTCTTTCTCCTCAGAATTCTACACAGAACTTTTCTTCCCGTCACTACGTGTCGTTTCTGTGACACATTGTTCCTCTACATCACTCCCCTTTCCTCGTGACCCGAATAGGTAATGACCTTATTTCTTTTTATATACACCAGTATTATCCATCTGTACCCCCATTAGACAGAACACCTTGGACTGGCAACACCAGTTGCAGAACACCTCTCAGTAAGTAGCGGTTATCAGACTGCATTACAAGTTTTAAGGTGTGGCTGATGTGGAGAATGCTTCTCGAGAAGCCGGTATTTGGTCAGCTGGTCAATAAATCTGCTGACATTGTTGAACTTTGGTATTCGTTACCCTGTTCATTGACCTGTACCACGTGAACCCAGTTCGCACCATCACAGTTAAGATCCCTATTAATATTATGCTGTCATCCAGGATTACATTTTCCAGTTGGTATCTTCCCTTTACGGTTTTTTTGCCATTTCTAGCATGTCTGAACGAGATGTCGCAAAGTGCGCCTGTTGTCTTCTCCAAGTTTGTTGCATGTCTAAGTAACAGTTCGAAGATCCATGAATGTGAGATCTACCCTCTTCTAGGATATTACGCAGCGTAAAATGGTGTTTTTGTACAGAAGTTTCGGGACAATCTATCGGTCCCATCTTGAAGGGTCAAGAAGTCCTTCTTGGACTCTACCGCTGTATGCTGCGTAATATCCCAGAAGAGCGCAGATCACATAGATATTAAACTGCCGGTAACTAAGGTATGGGTGCTGCTATCAGCTGAGCACGATAGAGTGAAATGCCATCGCAAATTCCTGATGAGTAGTGCAACAGTGGAACATCAGCCTCTTTTGGTTTTGACAGTAATAATTGCGTGGTGTCATTTTATTTCGTATTAATCAATTATCTTACCGAGCTGATTAGTGTATCACGACACCAAATTTGTGTTTTGTAAATACCCTGTTCGAATGTCAGTGGGGTTAACGATTTTAGTAACTGATGGTTTTCGTGGTTTTATTCGGTATTTCAAGGCGAATGATATATTGTCGCAGTCGAGTTGTTAGCATTTCCGCTTTGTATTCTGTACTGCGTGTTGTAATTCGATCCGGAGACAGACCATGCCAGTGTGATATATGTATGATGTTCAGTCCGTGCAGGCAATATCTTCCATAGTAAGGCTGTCCCGTAGCTTGCTAAGCAGTCGCAGAGGGGTGGTAGAGGTGTAGCTGTACCCATACTTAGTAAGTAAAGATTAGTTCATTATCGCTTCTTCTCACATCACTTCCGATCCATTAATGAGAAATCATGTTATTATTCGACGCTGTAAAATATAATTCAGAGGTTATTGAAACCAAGAATAATGAATAATGAATATGGCCATTCATTTTTATCGTTTCATCTCATTATGCTTTGTATAATATCTCCAGTTTAAACAACCTCCTTAAATACCACAGCACTATGAATTCTCAAAAATCTTGGGATTTACTACCCAAACCTGATTAAGCCGTATAATTTTCATCTGTTGAATGACCTAGCCCAAGTATGTCAAGTCTGTTTTGGTAAAGGGCCAAAGCCGTTTTCATGGGCTAGTTTGCGGGTCGCACATTTATAAATCAAAATAAGTGGTATGCCTAACCGCCTAAATTATTGTGCGATTTTATAGTATATAAATAATTTACAAATATGGCCGCGGGCCGCATTACGTAACTTGAAGGGCCGCTTGTGACCCACGGATTGCGGGTTAGGCGCTTCTGATCTAGCCCATGTGAGAATCGTGAAACGAAAGACTTGATCAGTATGCGGGAACAATACTTCACGGCTACATCTTGCATTGCCTTGCCTGTTACTCTTACAAAGGTGAACAGTCCTCTATTTACCTTTCTTTCCGACATCTCAAATACATATTCTTCTAATTTAACGTTATCGATATTCCGTGCAATAGGCTGACTATACAGTATTGAATCCAACTAATTGCACATGTAACAATAAATAACTGTTTGTTATTTTGTAGGAGGAGCATCAAAAAATAAACAAGTATTTGTAGTTATTTGTACAAATATTTTGATCCAATAGTGTATACCTATTTTTCTTGTTTGTATTAGTGTATTTTCGGTATTACGCTTTGTTATAATTGGATTTATACCTGATATTACCATTTGGAGAATTGGCCAGCAGAGTGTTGAGGGTAGTGTGTCGACCTAAGGTGAGAGGAACAAGCAAGAAGCTGGAAAAGATTGCATGCTTGAGGGGCTTCATCATTTGTGCTACTTGTCAGCAAGTATTAGTGATAAAGTGAAGGACAATAAGATGTGCTGAGCTTACGTGCGCGTGAAATAGGCGGAGAGAAATGCATGCAAGGTTTTGGTGGTAAAAACTTGAAGGAATGGGACCACATGAAAGACTTAGCTATTGACTGCAAGGTAATATTTAAATGGATGTAAAGAGAATAAAATGGGAAGATTGGGACTGGATTCATCTGATTCAGGATAGGAACTAATGGCGGGTTGTTGTGAATACAGTATTGAAGCATTGATTTCCAAAAATGAGTGGCATTGGTAGTCTACCTGTGCAACTATTATGTCTTCAAGAAGGATTCTGCTCCATGTAGTTAGCTAGTCAATACCTCATTAATATCTTCGTTATGTACATGATGTGTCATACTGAAACCACTTGGAGGATCCGGTTTTTGCTGTGCCAGTTATTTGAATTTGCTTTTTTGCTTAGTTCCTACATTCCGAACATTATACAGTAGAACCCCCGT
Organism: Reticulitermes speratus; assembly: GCA_021186555.1. NCBI lineage: Eukaryota > Metazoa > Arthropoda > Insecta > Blattodea > Rhinotermitidae > Reticulitermes > Reticulitermes speratus. The sequence continues at coordinate 41,324,798 of JAJKFL010000003.1, read as the reverse complement.
ATCCGCGGATTCGGTATCCGCGGTTTCAGTTATCCGCGTTTTACCGCCCGAAAATATTGAATGTAAAATTCCAGAAATAAACGATTCATAAGTTTCAAATTGCGCTCCATTCTGAGTAACATGGTGAAACCTTCCCGTCCCGTCAAGCTCAGTACATGACTCATCTCTCTTTGTCCTCTGTACCCACGCTGGCCCGCTTTACTCGCATCCAGTTAGCCTCTAGCGTTGTCGCTGTCCGCATTCGTGGTGCCAGGATCACTAGCCTAATGGTAGTAATGTCTTATTGTGCGTAATTTATCAATTAAACTTTATCATAGGTATGTATATAAACGAAAAACGTCTTATATATAGGGTTTGTTACCATCAGCGGTTTCGGGCATCCGCAGTAGGTCTTGGAACGTATCACCCGCGGATACGGGGGGACTACTGTAATAACATTAAGAACAATTATATGTGTATGAACGTGGTGAAAGTCGTTTGTCATGCTGAGAAAATAAATGCACTATCTGCCTATCTTTAACCGTAAAATTACAGTAATTGCCTGTTTATCACCTGCATTTAGCTTTTAACACCTTTTCACTTTCCTCATACATCGTATTTGTCTGTATCGTACGACTTCAATAATAAAAGTTACTTCTTTAAAAGAGTGGTATTCAAACTGCGGTTCACGAAACCTAGTCTTCTCACGCGACTTTTATGCGTTCTGCAAGCACTTTTCCTTTATAGTGAAATCGTTAAATATAATTTTGATAATTGGAGTGAATTTTTTTTCTTTTCCTTCCCATCTTTGTACACAGTTGACGCTGATATTATTTTCAGTATAAATTTTTTGTTCAAAATTGCGCTTAGATATTCTTTTTCATGAAATACAATTTTACCTCTCCCTTGTCGGTAGAAGAGATTTGACTAAGTAAGTAATAAGTACATAAAATGTTGTTGTAAACCTTTTATTCTATTTTTTTCGCCTAAAAAGTATACTTCCCCGAAAATTTCGATTTAGCCACAACGGTTTCGCGGATGTTAAAGTGTTTGAAGGCCACGTCCGTAAACAATATTGGCCGACTAGTATTTGTAATGGAATTACATTTTGTGAGATATATTCTCAGGGCGATTACTATGAGAAGTACTGTCTTATGAGGTGTGGCACGTGTAAATTGGTGGGTGTGTACCACCGTTTCGGAGAAATCTGTTGACACTACATCTTCAAATTAAGTAAAGCAATGGCTGCACAGGCCTGGACAGGCCCTGAGGGTTCCTTGAGGTTAAGGTTCCCAGATTTCAAGACAATCGGCACATGAAGGTGGTAAGTTTGTCAGCCCTAAGCACCGGCCGCCTTTATGTCAATGAAATATTCCAAAGACACTATCGGGAATCGAACCCGCGACCTACCGGCTTGTAGCGCAGTGCCTCAACCAACTGTGCCCCACATCTTCAGAGTAGAACAGAGAAATTCTTCACCCTGAGGAGAGAAGTAGCAGCTTTTCCTGAAACTTGGGTATCTATATGCAAAACTACATAACTTCCTACCCCAAAAGACAGTAACAATCACAGGTTCGTTGTTTTTGTGAGGTAGGAATTGTCTTATCTATTATTAAAATGAACTTCAGGTTTCAGAGAGCTAAGTAGAATAGAGTGTTGTGTATTCCTTTTTCTGAACCCAGCTGTGGGCTTCGCTCTGAGACTATAGGGCCACAGTCTATCCCAGCTTGTTAGAGTCCTCATGGGCATGGAACACAGGCAAGGGACTAACCAAAGCACTCGGAGAATAAATTGCTGCAGTTCCACATTACACACCACAAATCTCATGAACCCTGACCTCTGGTGTGAGAGGCTAGTACCTAAGCGCCGTGTGTTGTGATACAGTCGGCTGCATATGTCATTTGATAATCCATTACAATGAGGAAACCTGGTTCATAGAATGCATGTATCTGAAACACTTCTTAAGTCACTTTTAAAACAGTTTTCCGTTTTTCTTATTTGTAATCTACTGCCCGTATTTTATGAACACACAACGGAATTTTTATGTAAGACAATACCAACAAAATTCACAATATTATTATATACAATTTTACGATTAAAATATTATATAACTCTAAAATTTTAATTGTAAAATTATATGTAATAGTGTTGTGCATTTTGTTGGTGTTGTCTTACATAATTATCAATTAATGCACGGACATAAATAACATGAAAAACGGAATTTTTATCTCTTCTTCTCCGTGTATTCGTGTCTTTTTTGTCTAATAACTTTTGAACCAGTACATAGATTTATAAACTTCAGTATACGTAATGACATTTGTGTCGTATCCAATTCTGCGCCGTTTTAGTGAAACTGTTTTGCAAGTAATTCTTGTGGGACATAAGAAAACAACACGGCAACCGCGCGCTAAATTGAAGTTATGTTCAGCTTTAAGTTAGATGGCTATAACTAACGAACCATTAGACACAGACGTGTAAAATTCTGTATGGAGAAATGTCTAATCATTTACAAGTTTTGTATGAAATGTGCCTTTTATCTCAACAGTTACAAGCATGACGACGAGCGAATGTTTCACGTCATATCGATATCATTTTAAGGTCATCGAAAACTGCATTAGTGAAAAATATACGCAGTGTTGGATTTCGAAATTATGTCGCTGTTAATATAATATCTTATGTTCTTATTATTCCTGGCCGTGAGAATTAATTTCAAGCCGAAAATTACGTGGAATGACTGTGTGTATGAAGATCGGTTGGACATGAGTGTCAGACAGAGTAGGAAGATGAATAGAACTGCGAAAGGAGAAGCTGCGTTGTTAGTACTCTTCACTAAACATTATTAGGACGTTGAAAAACAAATGAAAATGGGAAAAGTCTATCGGAAAGATAAGAAATACACACAGAGTTTTAATTCGAAGGAATATAGCCGTAGAATTTAGGATAATATTAAAATGTGCGATACAGAAATATTGTGTGAGAATGTGGACTAAATTCATCTGACTAGTTCAGACACTGTCCTCTCTGAACAGTATAATACACATTCAGATTATGTAAAAAGGCAATAATTGAGTGACTTAACTGTTTATTTCCTTCTCAAGGAGGGTTATGTTCTTAAAGTGAGTTTATTAATTCTTGATTCTATTAAGTCTCACCATTTAGAGGTACAATGAAGCATACTGATGACCGTGGATACCACAAGTTCTGTTCGTAACGTCTGTATTTCGGGCTGCCCTGATCAATAAATTGCTGCTAGATGATAAAGTAGCGTAGCCCAAAGCATAGAAAGCAGAACATAAACAGTGAAACAAAAACTCTATCCTTAGACCTTAGCACTGCAGGTTTTGGGAATGACAGCAAGTTTTCTAATGCATAAGAACCCAATCTCGAATCCATCTACTCTGAAGCACACAAAGAACTTTTCCCTGTTTCCGTAATAAACTTCAGCGCTACTTCATATCGCACAGAATAAATAGGTGGCTCTGATGATAAGGCAGACAGCTTTATTTTCTCTGCCCATACCGAACAATGTGCGCATTTACTGTGGCGGAAATGAACGTCATCCGCATAAAACCGATTTTCTTGTAGCGTTGTTAGAATACTCAAGGCAATAAAGCTACAGTGCGGGAACAGTGAATAGACCTAGACGGAATTTAGTCGGGGAAGCTTTTTGGAAAACGTCCAATTGACAAATCGAGGTAACGATGCTCGGGGTAACTTATGATTTTCGAGATTTCAGGCTCTCACATCGGTCTTGCTGCAGACTCAAGTCTGCCGGAATGTTACGCCATGTCGATTGGTAAATGTTTACAGGTGTCTGAATGGATGGTAGTGTCTTCATCTTCAGGATCAAACAGTCCTGGAACTTTACATCCCAGAAGACGTGATTCTTAAATTAAAATTAAAACATTAAAATTAAATTAAAATTAAAATTAAAACTAGTTAGTTTTAATTTTAATTTTTAATTTAATTTTAATCTTATTTCATGTTTTATACATATTTGCTGGATGTGATTTTCCCTGAATATGATCCATAATGGATCGAAACATGTTGGAGATATAGATCTGTTATTTTAAATTTAAAACAATTTATTTCCCGTCGCTGATGTGGAAGCTCAGCGAGTCTAAGAAAACTGACCAGTAATGGCCCAGCACGGACTTCCGAAACACTTCCTGATGCTGAACTCTGAACGTCTCTTCTGGTCGCTTGTGCTGTTTTATCCTTGGTAGTTCCCGTTCTGCTCTGTTACAGACACTTGGGTCCAACTCCCGCCTCGCCAGCTGTGTCTTATCCAAAGTACATCTTTCCTTACATAGCTTTGATGCACTTTACAAAATTACTTGCTTCATGAAAATGTGAGCCTTACTCTAATAATCCACTATTAGATATCATTTCGTACAACATTAAAATGAACGTAATTTCATGAAATATATTGATCTGTCCTCTCCACTACGAATTTCTTCCATAGCATCAGTCATGGAATAAGCACAATCATTCACATTCAACAAGCAAGTTGGTTCATCTATAGTGCTTCCAAATATATGTGGGACGTAATTCCACTCGCTTGAAATCTATACGTAGCTATCAGTCATCTTTTTCGAGACCTTTTACTGTTTTCTGCAGGGCTAGTACGTTCAAATAAGCCACTACCAAGAGCTCTTAGCCTCTCAACAGTGATTATTAACCACCCTTTTCTTACGATGCTTTACTGTCTTCGCATTTTACGTTTTTATGTCATACACAGAGCATTTAGCACAGCGTTACTCAAATTGGAGGACCACTCAGGCTGCCTAAAATGTTGATAACTCTATATAATAGTCTATTGTAACTTTATTCACTGTCTTCATGGTGCAAGTCCTTCTTGAATGATGATATTCGTTCATTCAGTAAAATAACCACCTGTTATGGAACACGTAGGTTTGTTGCCATGTCCACGACATCGCACCGCTTTACTTCTTCCTATACCAGTTGGATCCTATCCACATCCTAACTAGCATTGCTTTCTCCATGGTGCGCTCCTCTCTTGAGAGCTGATACGCCTTCAGCCGGTAAAATTACCCTTTTTATGGAACTCGCAGGGTCATTGACGTATTCACGACAACTGACCACTAGACGTCCTGAGCCACCTCATTGCTCTCCACATCCTCAAATCACATTTCTTTAACTTCTTTCCTTTTCATTTACATATATGGGCTCTATATACAATATTCTACTGTACTCTGTCACTAGTAGTCTAAGATCTGATCTCCCTGCCTGGCCTGTTGTATGATATATGTGTTAATATCTTAAATCTTGAAAGTTAGAGTCATAACTTAGATTATTGTTTTGGTCAAGAAGTATGCTACTGAGGATGTGAACCACTGACTGAGCAGTGAGAGTCGTCATAATGTTCATACTCCAGAGCACACAGGGAAAATTCCGAGTATTTGAACTAGAGATGAGCCGGCTGGACATGAATGGAATCTCCACAGTATCGTCATTACAGCAGAGAAACCGAGGAGGACAGAAAGACACATGGGCGCATTTTCAAAGCTCAGTCGCTGTGTTTGACCACCCCCGAGGGAGGAGAGGGAGTAGTTGCGGTACACCAGGGAAATCCTCGTCGCATTACCAACTGTGAGGCATCACATTCTGTACTTGATTTTCCTCAGTACAAAATAGAGTGTTCAGTAAACAGACCAACTACCAGAAACCTATTCGTGAAGTATGACGTCCCATATCGTTCTGTAATGTATTTGCTTTATCCTTGTGTAAATAAAACACAGTTCAAGACGTCTGTACATATAGGCATACTATTCTGGCCACATAGGATGCTTGGATGCACTCAAGCACTACCGTTCTGGTAAAGGAGGGGCTTCGCTTTTGCATTTCGAAGAGTAAACAAGGCTCTCTTGAGACGTCGCTCTTCTGTCCAGTCGTGCTTCGCTGAAACGCAGCCGCCCTGTATTAGGGAAAATGTTGACATATTAGGTACAAAGATTAAGAAATGCAATCGCAGTTCTTGGTCACAGATATGCAGAGCTGTAAGTGAAAACTCGTGTTAACTGGAGCATAATGCTGGTGTGATCCCGTTAGGAGACAAAACCGCACAACCACTTTACGTGCTGAACGTGATCTTTGATACAATACGTATATTTTGTGTGTGTGGAAATAAACGTGCAAACTGTAATTTACCAGTCATTTGCCTGTGTATGAACTTATCTCTCAAACAAGAGAACTGCATAGTCCTTGGGGAAGTTTCAGAAAGAAGTGCCGGTGTGAATATCAGGATGGTGGAGAGATCAGAGAGCGGGTAACCGTATGAATTGTAATCTTTACCACATATTATTAACTAACTAACTAACTAACCAACTAACTCCATGGAGCAGAATCCTTCTTGAGAAGCTAACAGGTCGTCAGCTAGTCAAGAAATTCCCCGCGTTTTATGGAACCCGAAGGTTTATTACCGCACTCACAAGAGCTTACCACATATTATTAGGACGATCAAGTCAACTATTGACGGGTGTAACATGCAGCATGAAGGAGAACATGAGAAATGCATACAGAATTTTAGCCGGAAAACCTGAAGGGATGAGAGAGCTCGAGAGACTCGGTCGTATATGGAAGGATAATATTGAAGTAAATATTAAAGTTCTAGCATGTGGACTGGAACCATATCGCTCAGATATGAACCATATCGCTCAGATATGAACCATATCGCTCAGATGTGAACCGCATCGCTCAGATATGAACCATTAGCGGGGTCACATTAATGAACCATCGGGTTTCATAAAAGGAGATGACCTACTTGATGAGTGAATCAGGAAGACATTTTGTACCGGTTAGTCAAGCAGTTATTTGGTTGGTCGGTTGGTCTGTCGGTCAGTACGTCAGTAATATCTCGTTTACATTTACCATCCGTCATTGTAGCAACTGGCATGCTGAATACTCTGCAGAAATTGATTGTGATTGAAAGTGATTGCCTGAATAATTTGTTTAGAATATATCAAAGTATCGGATCTGGAAATGTTCCACAACTGTGGGGCGAAGATTATGATGGCATCCGATTATTGCAAGATTCAGGAGTGGTGATACATAAGCATTGAACATATCTGACATGATTTATGAGCTGAACAGATGAAGTATTTGGAGGTTTGTATTCTAAATAACACCGTTTTGCGAACCGCAAATCTCCCTCCCACTTCTGTGCTTTGAATTCACCAGGAGAACAGAACAGGCCTGCTTAAGAACTGTTAATCCGTACAACTCTTAACCCTCTGCAGCATTAAGTTTATTTCAGTATTTGTTCTATTCCTACCTCAGAGTAAACATACTGTCTTCATTTCAAAGACCATCCGATTGATTATGTTTATGGAAATAATTGCTGTTTATTTTTAAAAAATGCGAAACCCATAAATGAGTTGTATTAGCAAATTTCAGAGGTTTTGGAGGGTAAAATAGGTGCAGCGTGTAACAAGTATTCTGCCTTTAAATGTGAATACCTTAATTGACGAAAATTCCTGCGGAACAACGGATGTTTCGGTTAATATTAAAAGTGAGAAACAAATAGGTCTGTTCGCCAGCAAGTGAACCTTTTTCATTCCTGCACCTTATCGGGGAGAATGGCTACTCATTCTGAGAAATTTTGTCGTTCTTCTGAATCACTAAGCAAATTCCGAGCGTGTACTCAAATTGTACTGCGACGGCTTCCTTCGATATAATACACTATCCATCCTGTGCTTCGACGCTGTTGCTCTGTGCTGTTGACAGCATCGTTAAATGTGCCATGAATGAATAAACCGTTCTGTGCATTTGTCATCGTAACAGATAGAATGTAAGTCTTGATTTCTGGCTGTGACTGTAGTCACTTGCTCCGAGTGTTTCTGCTTTGATTCACACGGTTGGAGCGGTGGTTGGGTTCTCTTTGGACCCCAACTCCCAGCCCTGAGGGCACTGTGCACGAACAGTTGCCTATCTCCCAAGCTATCTCTCTCCATTCCGCTACGAGGTCCACACAGATCACAAAAAGAATTCACGTCGCAACCTATACCCCGATATACTTCACGTAACAGCTTTCTCTTCTTCTGCACACCGAGACATCACCCTCTTATCCTTATTACGCTTTCTTGTCTTGTGTTTTTAATGTCGATTTCTTACCTTTTATCTTGCCCTGTGTTTTGTGTTTTCTTTATATCTTCTATCTCCTGCTTGGCTTTATGTTATTAATATCCTACTCGATATAGCTAGGTTAATGCTTTAAAAAGGCCCGTATTTTCTAAAAAGAATACTATACAATGATATCCATTACAGAAAATTGCCAGTGACCTTCAAATAATCACATAATAGGTTCTAGATTTCTAGGTCTTCTGAGAGTAAATTAAATTGTTTGTTTACCGAATCGGAGATCTGATATTCGGAATTAAATTATTTAGAAATCAATTCATTAATCCCAATAGCAACGTCGGGTGTGCGGGGAATTAACTGATTAGGCGGTCTTATCTCACAGTCATCAGTGATGGATTGAACCTCGTGCTGTTGATTTAACGAAGTTCAAGTGAATTACGTTTTTGCTGTCGATTATCCGAAATCGTACATTTAGAAATTAATTCAATGATTATGGAAATACTTCACTGATGATGAAACGGCAACAACAAAAATTGTTGTCAATAAATGTTAAGAATCCAGATAACAAATATAATCAACCCAGAATATCCACCTCGAACTATTTACTAATTGAGGTCACAGGCTCTCTCTTCTGATCTTGTAATGTTGGTATAGAAAATCCCTACGTCTAACTGCTGCAACAGTCGCGTGTCTCCAGTCCCTGTAGAATGACATTCTTAATATTATTATTAATACTTATTATTAACACTTATTAATATTCTGCTTTCAAGTTTTTGTGGTTAAATACGTAACTAATACATTGATGGTAGTACCCGAATCTTCAGCACCACAAACGCCTACGCCCGCCATTGGACGTGATCTTTGAGCCAGTTCAAGTCCACTTTCCCTTTTTCATAACCGAATTTCATAAGATTTATTTTTAATTTTACCCCTCCCCACGCCCCATCTCCTCCTTTATCCTCTAAGTGTGCATCTCTCAAGAGGTGACACCATCAGAAGTATATATACATAACTTGTCTGTCCCATCGTAGTTGCATGACCGGCACACAGCATCTGTTTCTGATAGATCTACATTAATGTTATCATCAATTCCTTATTCAGGCTTCCAACCAAAATTATGTACATACTTCTTGTTCTCGCCATTTCAGTGAGGGTGCCAAGGATATCTAGGCTCCTAGATTCCTAGACTCCACTATTCTAGGCAGCCTTCACCAAAAGCGGAGCCTTCCTTATGTAATATCCTCAACTGCTCAGTTACGTCATTCTTGTCATGTTGAAATATTTTCAAGGTCTTCTATGTCTTTTTACTTGACTCCAATATCGATTCGGGATTTCTGCATAACTGTAAGGTCTCCAGACCTTCCTGTTTCCACATTTTTGTCTCTCCTGGGATGTCTTAATTGTTAATAATTAGATTTACTCGTCTGTACAAGAAATTCGCCCACCAGATGAAGAGAGGTTTTCGACATCATATACTAATTCGGGTGGAAAGCTTAGAAGTCACTTTTTTCGTCTGTATTCCTTCTGCCATTAGAGACACACTAACGGCTGTAGACCCGTTGCTAAGCACACATCAAACCCCATCTGCTGGTAGACTGCAGCACGTTTGGTGAAATTGGTGGAACACTTGCAAATAAGATTATTATTTTACCGAGTGTAATATAAATAAGTATCGACCTACTATCGAAGGAAGCTCTACAGCAACCTCGCTTTTTGATATAGTCACGGCCTGTTCGACGGAGTTTCCTGTCCCTTAATGTTCATTTGCCAGATCAGCCAGTGACCGTCTCAGAATTATAGCTGTCTTTGCTTTAGACAACTTAGTAAGTCTGCAGTTATGATCAACAGCAGAGATGCAGTGTTAACACTCCCGCTTTATTATTTCAGAAGTACAGAAATCCAGTTTTGACCCAAATACAGGCTGCCTTCAGTTGTGTCATGTTTCTCTCCAGTCATTTTACCCCTAGGTTATTTTAAAATAGGCCACGGGCGTATCTTTCTATGTTCGCATTCGCATTCTATTTGGCTAAATATAAATATTTGAATGGAAACACCGTCGGTGCAAACCAAGGGATATTTATTCAGTTTATAACGGGCATCATATCAGTTGTTATGATTACGAATGGCAAACTGGGAAGGAACCAGTAAATATCTTTTTCCAGATAACATTACACTCTTCCTCTGTAATAAATCAGGGTAAATACGAACAGTCGTAATCAATAAAACCTTATTTCCTGATCGAAATTCAAATGTTAAGGTGTGGCAAGCACCTGACTTTGCGAGGCAGCCTGTAGCTGCTACCATGTAATGTTATTCATGGCGGCCCCCACTCATGTGCGAGCGGTATACTGCTGAAAGTGATTGAGATTTGTGTGGCGAGGATCAGCTACCTGCGTTAGTCCAAAGGGCACAGCACCCCAGCAGCTCCTAACCACACTGACTCAGCTCGGAATTGTACCACAAAGCGTGCCAATAATCGTACGACATGTCACGTTTAGACACATTAGGCCCTTGCATTGTGCTGTAAATATTTCCCACGTTATCTAAGCTTATATAAGCGTGTCTCAAAGTATGGATCGCGGACCGCAACTGAACCAGTAATATTAACTGACAGAAAATTACACGTTGCTTATTTCGGATTTGGATAAAAGAAAGACGTTGCGAATTATAAACATTTAAATGTATTGCTTAATATTTGGCATATATACCTACAGGAAGAGGATATTTGTCTCCCAAAGTGATCTCCTCTCTGACGCGACAGGGTTCTTACCAGGAGGCCAGTACTTCACGTGTAGCAGTTACAATCTCCGGTATGAGATACGTTAAATCCGCGGCAATATTTACTTTACGAACGATCACCATACACAGTGTTCTTCACGATCCTCATACAAGGAAACTGGGCGGCGTTAAGTTCGGTGAAACTGGAGGCCAAGTATTGGGTCTATGTCATTCACACTACGTTTGCTGCTGCTGCTATTTTTGTTGTTGATGTCGCTGCTATGCTCTTGTTCCTGTTGTTGTTGTTGTCGTCGTCGTCGTTGTCGTCGTCTTCGTCGCCGTCGTCGTCGATCAGCAACGGATTGACTGCCAACACTTGTAACTGTGCGTCATCTTGATGGAAACAGCCATGTCATATCATTGTGTTGAAGCTGTGGAAAGATTTAACTGTTCAAGCATGTTTAGTTTTGTTCCCAAATGCACTGTCTTTTCTTATCGGCGAAGATCTGTACAGACTGTGGCGAACGTTAACTCTCGCAGTTGCCCTTTCAATTTCATATGCACCGTGGGGATTTTCGCTGTTCCATACAAGTAAGGTATAATAAACTTTTACTTAGGCTTGACACAGACGAAGTTGTGCAATTTACTGCTTTATTTTTATAACGTTTTATTTTTGTTCACACCCAAACTGATCATCCTGTGTTTTAGTAATAACATGTCTAAAAACTGCTCCTGAATCAACTTTGTTACCTAATTTTATAGAGCAGTGTACGTCTTGAGAAATGTCAGTAGCTCATCTGCTCAAGAAGTTGCCCCGCAGCTGCGGAGTGACGGATTTCTGATAAGGTCGTCGAATAAACTACGAAGCAACAGTAAAAGTCCCTTACTGTGTTCACAATATAAATTACTTATTTTATAGCTGAAGTATCTAGCGCTTAAATTTGTTATGAATTTACGTTTGTAAGTGTCCTCCCTATTGTCTCTGTATAAAGGCATGTCTTTAGCACGACCATATTCAGCGGTTACGTTTTCAGATATGATTTTACACAACCTCGATATTGCGTGTGGTGAGGAACGGTGTACGTGTTACTACAACTGTAGTTTGTTTAACGACGCTGTCATTAACTCAGACTATATGACGTCAAGTAATAAGCGGATGGTGAAATATCGGACTGGAAGAGTGTAAAAGGAAGAAATCATTGCATAATTTCAGTTACTTTTAAGTTTCCATGGAATAGTTCAAGTTAGAGCCGCGTCAGCATCGACGGCTATATTCGCATTTCCATGGAAGGACTGAGGGAAACTATGAAACGCCTGTCAGGAGAGCAAATACCACCCTCCTTGTTTTGAACTTCCCAATAATGTTTTATAAAGACGCTTCTAATAGATTTGTACAGTTTTCTCTCTCATTCCCGCCTTCTCTCTCCTAGGTCCTTACAAGCAATTTCCCCCAATACTGGCCATATCTCTACCTCCTATAAACAATTTTCTTTATCGAATCGCGTGCTAGAAAGTAAAGGCTCAGCCTGAGAGCAAAGTTATACAATCCACTCGTGTTTTATCTGCGGAAATTTCCACGGCAGAAGTTCTTCATTGGAAATCCCTCTGGATGAGAGATCAGTCACGCATTTCCCCACGAAAAGGATAAAACAAAGAAGCAGAGGAAATGAAAAGTGTGTTAGAAGTTTCACACTGTATACAGATCCCTTGTGATGGAAGATATTATTGGCTATCCTATGTAGCGTGAACATGCAGTAAATTTCTGACCTCATTCCGAGTTGCAGACCAAATTTCCTTCTTTGTTTGCTTTTCTATATATATATATATATATATTAATTACCTGTTACGCTTCCCTGCTGAATATGGTTTATGTTATTAATCACGCTGTTAAATATTCCCTACACCCCCTGTATGAAATTTATTTCAATTGTTTTATGCAGCCGACATTATTTCAGCCTTCAGTCGGGAATCGTGAGGTTTGCAAGAAGATTACAAGAACAATTCAGATCAAATACTGTTATTGTTGCTATAAAATACATACGTTGCTTTACAGTACGAATAAAAGGTAAAGCAATCCCTGTACAGGCCTGGACAGTTCCTGAGGTTTCCAGGAGGTTGAGGCTCCCAGATTTCAACAAAATCGGCACATGAATGTGGAAAGGTTGTCAGCCCTATGCACCGGCCGTCTTTACCCGCCAGGAAATATTCCTGATACTCATTTCTGTTAGAGTCTGAGTCGACCCCAGGGCCATAGTGCGGCCGGAATGATTATTTCAATGAAAACTTTCAATGACACCATCGGGAATCGAACCCGCGACCTTCCGGATTGTAGCACAGTACGAATAACTCGGCATTATTTGTCAACACACGACTTCAAACGTTTTAAGAATATCATGTCATCTTTGAGGAATATCTATTTAGTCGATTGCTTAGCCACCACGCCCAGTCCTCTCTTCTTCATCCTTACGACAATGTGTCCCACTGAGCGCCGCTTTCAACAATACGTAGAACCGACATAATGAAACGTAAGGGGTCTTAATTATTGATGCGCCATTGATTCAACCAACCTTCTGATATACAGGGATATGCTAACAAAATTTGAATAGTGGTTTTTTATTTTGCTCTAAAAATTCTTTGTTATAGGATCCGTTTAAGAGGGTTTTCGATAACAGGGTGCTGAGAAGAATACTTCAAACTGTAGTACGGGAAAGAGAGGAGAACGAAGAATGAAATTTATATTACAACCAACAACCAGCTTCATAATTCGTACTGTTAAAACTGAATAAATCAAACAGCAAGTGTGTAACACAAATGGGGATATGATAAATAAACGCAAAATAGTATTCGGAAGATCTGTAGGGGAGAGACAACTTGGGAGACCCAGGCATAGAAGGGAAGATAATATTCACACGTAGCTTATGCATATATAGTATGTGTAAATGAAATTCGTATAATAGTATACATTTTTATATATTTTCACACTAGTAATAACAAACCGATTGAGTTCAGGCATTGACAGATTCGAACAGGATTGCTACATGTTGTTGACTCGAAAGGAGAAATGTAAATGTCTCAGTAGCGGTCTTGCTGGAAGGATTGTAACAGAAGTTGGTAGGAAGGTTCTTCCATTGTACTAATATGTACCTCGAAATAAAAAAGATAGCAATACTGAGTCCGTGCCATATCTGAGGCGATTATTCGCCGGCCTAGACGGTTTCAGCTGCGGTAAGTCCATGTGGTATTTGTGGCGGACAGGGTTCTCTCAGATTACTTCGTTTCCCCCTTTTAATTATTATCCCACCAATGCTACATATTCATTCATTTTTCCCCGACATAAAGTACGGTTAAAGTTGTAACTATACACGCCATGAAGGCATATGGGGAAGTAGAGGTATAGCTCTACTGATTCTTGTCCTCGGAACTAGATGGAAGTGAATCGTCAGCCTCAGGCCTCGGCTGCTTTAACCTTCTGGCAAAGAGCCCCCTGCACCCATTGCTGCATCATTCGAGAGATGTATAATTACCCGATTAGAGACAGAGGTTCCAAAAGACATAGTTTCACCCTGCTCCAACGATAACAAACAAGTTAGCAAATATCCGTACGGCCTAACATTTCTAGCACGTTCGCCCTGTTATTACATGTCTTATTCCTATTTGTTCTAGGACAGACAGACAGACAGACAGACATGGCGATATAGTAAACGATATTTGCTTTGAAAACAAGCCTAGAAATAGTAATAGCGTGGTCTGCCCGATATTAATAGTAGGCTAATGCTCTTACAGGTAACAGATTTTTGTGTTATGCCTGGATATGCTGATTGCGCCGACGCGCAGAGTAGTTTGATGGAGTCCAGAACGCTCGATCTTGCAAGTTATAAAATGTCACTAGAAACCAGTTTTATAATTCGTACATTTTTAGATTCAGTAATGCACACTTTGTATTCGTACATTAGATACTTCTCTTTTAGAATATGAAAGGCCTACATTTAAAATATGTATTGTTTTAAATTAATTCTGTAACATTTAATATACATATAATTTGTACGTGCTAAAACTATTCTTTATTTACGATTTCAGACATTAATTAATGTGCCTGGGTTATTCGTACAAGTGTCATTTAAATGCATCAGTACGTAATATACGTGTAAATAGTTATTCGGACATTGGATTTCTGTAGAATGTGAGCGTGGGTTTTTGAGTCCCTTTTTGCTGTCAAGTCATAGTTCGTGTGCTCCGTTATATAACCGAATTACACTTCAAACCACCAACTTTGGTGAAATTTTGAAGAAGGTACATCCAACTTGTGAAGTGGTCCTTTGGAAACCGTAATAGAATGAGTCTGACACAAATCCCTTGGGAAAACTATTTCTACCTAAATCTACGTTCAAGGATCGCAGGTATATGTCTAAAAAGAGTTCAGAGTGAAAAATTTCTGTAGCGAATATATGTCCGAAAAGTGGGGTGAAGGTTAGTGCAGAACGTGATGTAAAATATGAACTCCTGAATTTGATATGGAGTGCAGAGCGCGGGCTGACATGCCGGAGATATTAAGTTCGGACGTGCGGTTGGACCACATCACGCTCCTGCGGCTTGGCATGGTGTCAGGGGTGTCCCGTGTTCAGTGGACTACAGATCAGATCAAGATGGCTAGAAGTTATGTAAAGAATGTATATGATCACTGTACGGAACCGAGTCTTTTTTGGGGGGGGGGGAGGGGGGGGGAAGTAGATAGCCGCTCAACTACTCAAAGAATTCCTCGCCTGTTTGTGGAACAATATTATGACTACCTTCGAAATTTCAGCGAGAAAGTTTTACATTTTCCACCTGTAGTTATGTTCCCTACAGTTAAACCTTTCATTGATTCACTCTTACACAAAAGTTGCCTTACAGACTATAAATATTCTGATGCCGGGAAGCTTACTGTTACTTCCGTTATACACATGGCACGTGGCTAGCAGATGCGTAGACATCAGACCTCCACCTAGTCACCAACGACGTTCAAACATTGGCCCACCATGTCACCAAGGGTTGTGTCCCGGCATACAAGAAATCGGTGCCAATTGTCTGTAGACAGGAGGTGATAGATCGCTTCACTTCGGCGTCTGTTGCAAATCGCTTGCGAGTCAGTTGTTTCTGAAGTGGTACAAAAGACAGAAATCATTGGGCGCGAGTTCAGAATTCAAGGGAGGGTGATCCGTAACCTCCCAGCCGCAGAGACATGACAAGACAAGTCCGGGAGACGTATGGGGCGTATGGGGTATGACCTGATTAGGGCTTGGCGCAGTAAGCCACAATTTTTGTAAAGAATAAACTTGCCGTAAGAGATCAGTTGTGCGGCAGTAACTTCCAGCAGTGACAGTATCACCGCGATTACGCACATCTCTATGGAATACACCTTTATATTCCCAAATACACTGGTCACGACGTTCCTTCTTGATGGTGTTCCTTTGAATTTCTTTGATGGGAGAGGTGATGGGTATTCCCATGTCGTGGATACTTTTTTAGTTTGCAGTGCCGCGTGATTAACCCACGTTTTATCCCCCATATCAGTACACTGCAGAAACCTCCTCTGCTTGATCTGCAGAACGTGTTAAATGCATTAGAGGGAGAGAGAACCATACGATAAACTTTGTGATCGTCCGTGAGGTACTTTGACACTCAGCTTGTGCACACACACTTCTGTAATCTCTTTGGTCTGGACAATACTGTGCTCACTACACGGCGAAAAGCCTAGCATTCGGGCTGTGTCAGCCTTGTTAATATTTCTGTCTTCTCTGATAAGGGCATCTGCACAACACACTTTGCCTTCCGTAGGGGATGTGCTTGGGCTTCCGGATCACTGCTTGTCAACATCTGTCCTGCCGTTATCGACGGCACTGCACCGGGTCCACACCTGATTCCGTCTTATTACACGTGCTACGTCAATCTGCACCAACTTCCAGTGGGCCTACCATGTTTAAAGTAGTTATACTCAGACATTTAACCTTTACAGGAGTAAATCCTCACCCGGATGTTCCGTGAGACATGCTATTATGTCACCATTTGAACATAACAACTATCGATGTGCCGTCACACTTCCCCTGAATATGCAAAACGCGATCTTGAATATTACTGGCACCGCTTTATACAATAAGCAGTGCCACTACTTAAAAGATAACTTCTACTGGTAAAAGCTAAAGCTGCAATGTCGGCCGAAGCATAGGTACCTCTTGACTGCTGTATAATAACAGGTTGTTCTGTACACCTGGCGCATATATCCGTAACGTAAGAAAGAAAGAGAGGTGTTCTTGCTGAATAACGCTGTCAGTTGCTTATATAAGGAAATGTCGATGGCACATAATAAGAATATAGCAAGTTTGTGTAATAATACTGATACAGGAAACCGACGTACTCGGGAAAATCATGTCCCAGTGCCACTTTGTCCAACGCAAATCCCACATGGATTGGCCTGGGATCCGAAATTGTAAGGATGACTTGCTACATGGAAAGAACATAGTGACAACGTTAAAACCCTTTCGTACGTATAGGTGAGTGCTTAAGTGGGTATCAGTCCTGCTTTATGGCAGGTAAGCCTCGGTTTAACTTCAAACATGAAGACCGACACTACTGACTGAAGGTATTGTGATTCTTTCCAGTTCCTTAAGGCGTATGTAGGAGTTATAAATTAATTTAGGCCAGATAATTTCCTTCCTGTGTGCAATTCATTATTCAGTTACCATCCTATCATTCGAATACTGCAAGTCTCCTAGTCTGAGTTACTTTCATCGCCTTTAATGAAGCCACAGACTAACATGTGTGCAAGGTACTGCATTTCTTTCCGATGACAGACTTCTTCAGCCATTTTTTCACATCGCCATACTGCAAGTCTGACGCACGAACATTTCCCTTTATATATCGGACAAAAATGTCGTAAAATCAGTTATACACAGTACAAACACGTTAGGTGGGTCGGGATAGCGCAGTCAGTGTAGCGACTCGCTACGAGCTGGACGGTCCGGAAATCGAATCCCCGTGGGGGGCGAGATTTTCAGCACTCGTCCAGACCGGCCCTGGGGCCTACCCAGCCTCCTGTACAATGGGTACCAGGTCATTGCCGGGGGTAAAGCTGCCGAGGCGTGGCGTTGACCACCCACCCCCACTAGCGCCAAGGCTAAAGAAAGAGTAGAGCTGTACCTCTACTCCCCCTCTGGGCCTTCATGGCCTGTTCTAGGGTGAACTTTACCTTTACCTTTACAAACACATTAGTTTATTGAGAACTAACAGTCTTGATTTAATGCTTATGAAAAATAAATAAATAAATAACTGATGGTGACAGTAAATATCGAGACGTAAAATATGTTAATGATAAATACTTAGTGAGTATATTGAAGTTAATTAAGGGACGCTTAGTGTCATTGCAATTAAGTACACAACATTTCTGCGATAGCTGTGAACCCCTGGTTTGTTGGTTTTGTGCGATACACAGGATGGATGTGTGTGATAAGCATGAAGAGCGCTATGGCCGCACGTTCTGTCTCCATGGCGACAGTCACGTGACACTAACGCACAGACAGTTCAAACAGAACTATCCGATGAGAGCGTGAAAAATATATGTGATGAAGTGGCTTCAAAGGCATTCAGACATCAACAGACTGACGTATTAATTTGTTGAGTAAGGTTGATATGATTTTCAGCTGATTTGCTTGATCGTCTCTAGACAAGTGCTCGTCTGACTTTTATCAAGGACGTAATTATGTACATTATCTCGCGTATATACAAGACATCGCAAGGTTTTGGCGGGATTATGGTAATTCGTTCAATTTATTGACAGTCAATATATATCATTGAAATATTATTAATAATCAGTATCAAAAGTAATATATAAGTCGGCATTAAATATATTTTTTCACATGACGTCACTCCTTTTCATCTTCTTATTTATGAAAAATTAGTTTGTTGCTTTGTGTATTTTATTTAAAAAATTTAGGGGCTAAATAATAAATGATATGAACTTCTGTAACCTTTTGGAGCATATTGATTACTGTATGTACGGTACCACCTGCTTCAACAATTAAAATTTTAATGATTACCCGCAGAACATATTTGTGTGTCCTTTATGATTATCACAGTAAACAACAAATACTTACCTAAGTAGCATGATGAAGCTGGTCTTCCTAACGGAAAGGAAGCGAGTTTACTTTGAGGTAGGAACTGAGTTTTGAAATGTGATTTACACGAATTGCATGCTTCAAAGGCTTCAGCAGATACAAAATCCGATGGTAGCTGATATCCGGCAGATGTCCTCACAATACAAATCAATAAAATCAATTCATAACTCATATAAACTACATTACTATTGAAAGCAAATAGAATACATTTTGTATTAAAAACATGACACAGTAATACACATTTAACAACTCGCTCTGAGTTCTATAAAGTCAATAAAGAGCAGCTTTATGAAATTGGTTTAGTATAAACCAAACAGCGTATACGCTATGAAAGGTGGTTTCAAACCTAACGATCTACATACAGACTGGTTTCAAGAGAAGTACTCTCCAGAATTCGGAATCAAGCACAACAGTGTCCACTATTCAGGTGAAAAAACTGAAATATGTTCTCATACATTCTGTTGCGAATTTATTTGGTACGGACTAAGAGTTTCTTATCAAAATTTGACCTCAGCTTCCCACCAATCTTATTTCCAACATAAACTCTTTCCTTTGAGTGGAGTGTGTTAACAATAAAGGACTTAATCACTAGTACACGTCCGTAATATTTGCATTTTCATATATCTGTCTGGAATCTCTCGCAGGACAGTACACTTATCCTAAAATATGCGGAGGTAATTTTTGACGTACAGAAACTTTAATTACTTTGTGCGTACCACTCTCTCTTTACTCACCGAGAGGTTTGAAATATATATGCTTCTCTTCGACAACTAACTTGAAAATTATATGGGTCATTTATCACAGATACATTACACTATACGTCTCGTAGTTTTAAAGAACACTGTTAAATAGTTCGTTAAATTATTTTTTAGAACTCGATAGGAGAGAAATTACAATGAATTTAATTACAGAATTTGGCGTGGGAAAGGAACTGTTCCCAGAGTATCATATCCGCACCCAACTCCAGGGCACAAGTTTGGCTTATAACGAGAGGAAGAGGGTGAGTGGCAAATCGAAGTAACGGCGAACCTGTCCAACTGAAAATGAAACCAATTATAATCCCTCTCCAAATATAACATTTCCCACTCCATTCTCTCCTTCTCCCCTTTTAGGAACTTACAGCAAATACACTGATTGCGTCAGGCGGCAGGGAAAATAGGTTGTGTTAGGGTGGTACGACTGTGGGTTAGCTGAAGTTTTGATCGTGATGTGGGATGAAACTAGACAGAGATTGATATGTTGCAAAAGTTTGTGCAGGGTGTTCAGTTTGTTTTGGAATATGAAGCGTGTTTTGATACCCACCGGGTGTTCCACGGAAAAGTAACACGTGCAATAATCTGGATGATAGGAGAGGTTACTTTATTTAAGAGGTTAAACTTGAGAAATATGTATTATCTGTTTACAAACAATAATACTGAAGTATATTTCAGTGTCCTGCGTGCTACAGTCAATGGAACCTGGGTATGAACAGTACGACTCGGTTCTTGCAATATCCGTAAAAGTACATGAGATCTTTCTTGGGCTTCTGACATATATCCGTTAGAAATGCGAGATTTGAGATCCTCACAGCAATTCTGATGAAGATTCAAGTGTTCTAAAATGTTACACCATGTAGGCTGGTAGTTCATTTCGGAGAAGCACATTGCCTCCATCTTCAGTGTCATGTAATCGAAGAAGATGTGACTTTTGCCTTAAAAGAGGGAAGCACTACGCCACTCCCAAACATCGATGACCATTTCCCAGTCCGCATTGCGTAACATCACAAACGACATGAGACTTTGTCCCTTAGGAAGTTTTAGCTTTCTGTGTCTATAGGCACTACGATTTTATTTGTAATATTGTGATAAGTCCAGAAACAAGTCCTAAAATATTTTTGAGGGAATTTTCGAATTTTTCCCCTGAAGGGGCAAAGTTAAGTGACATGTCAAAATTGCATATAAGTAAATTAAAACTAAACTTCGTATTACGCAAAATAAAATCCTCGAGGGCAAAGGTCTTATGGTGCCCTTCCGTACAGCTATATAAGAATAATAATTATTACGTTACTTGTACCGTACATTTTTAATTATATGTATGTTATGCAGACAAATGTACATTGTTTTATGTTATTTAACACAATTTTTATTAAATGCTGCCCAACATGTTTCTAGCCTATATAAGACTCATCTTCAGGGGCTCTTTTGTTGAAATTACAACAGCTATATTATTGGTATATAAAATTCTTAAAAAGCCGTTAGATGTATTTGGTTATTGGTATCTGTACCGGTCATGCTGCTTTCACCATAGATTAGTTGGAGGCCTACTCCATCAATATTTGCTTGTATATATAGCCAACTATCTTGCCAGTTTTTTGCACAGTTTAAGTGGAGGTGGTATAGTTGTTCGTTCAGTTTCTGTTTCTTAATATAAAGATATTTCAATTCTTGATTTATTCTGTATTTGATGGCTGTTTTCAATGTGTTTTGGCTCTGTCGGTTGTGTCCATTACTTTTATTGCGATGTATTTGGGTGTGAGTTGTAGTTGTCGGCATGATTTGTTATTCCAAATAGCTGCATTAGTTCTATGTAATTTCTCTTTGATGTTTTTATATTGATAAACTTCTTTTGCCTGTCTGGCTGTGGTAAACTTTACGTTACTTGTACCGTACATTTTTAATTATATACGAGTATATGTTATGCAGACAAATGTACACAGTATATGTTATTTAACACAATTTTTATTAAATGTTGCGCAACATGTTTCTAGCCTATATAAGGCTCATCTTCAGGGGCTCTTTTGTAGGCCTCCAACTAATCTATGGTGAAAGCAGCATGACCGGTACAGATACCAATAACCAAATACATCTAACGGCTTTTTAAGAATTGTATATACCAATAATATAGCTGTTGTAATTTCAACAAAAGAGCCCCTGAAGATGAGCCTTATATAGGCTAGAAACATGTTGGGCAACATTTAATAAAAATTGTGTTAAATAACATATACTGTGTACATTTGTCTGCATAACATATATATAATAATAATTATGTTCAATATTTCACTACCGATGAATTATAAATTTGTGGCATTATAGTCAACATTCCGTTACAACTTCCTTACAGTATGAACACAGTACATTTTTAGTGATTTTCTTAACATACAAACGCAATTCCAAACACAACTTTTAGATAGCCTTTCAGTCACCAGTTTCCTTTAGGCTCCTTTTTAATAGTCCTCCAATGGAGGCCTGCGCCCCCTGTTCTTTGAAGTGGTTTCCACCCTTCAGGTTTCCTGCCTAAACCTAATGCATATATTTCTGAATTCCCCCACGCGTGGTACTTGTCCTTCCCGTTTCATCCTCCACTAATAATTCTGATATAGGTCTATATAAACATTGGCTTATGTAAAAGGGGCTGCCTAAATTATATCCAATGTGAAATGTACGGCGAGTTTTAAATTGTTCATGAAAATTTACGGCTGTGGTTGTGCAGCTTCAGAGTCGTGAATATGGCAACAACGTCCGTAATTTGCATGAGGATGACTTTTCTTTAAAATAAACCATCTTACACGTCACCATGAATTGTCATATTTTTCCAGTCTACCGTTAACTGTATTTTCTTACATAGGTAAAACAGAGTTAGTCATGTGTGTTCCAGCTACCATGTTTATATCCAAATAAAGAAGAATTATCTTATTTAAAATTTACGTAAAGGGCATGCATGCACTCTGTATATAATTCAGTCTGTTTTTAAACAACTGAGAAGTCATTGCAAATTACGGGGAACGACCCCATAAATACAATGTAAACCTGCCTGGTATTGCAGTTACAGGAATGAACAGGCATACATTATCCACTGTACATGTATAGAAGACAAAATGGTAACGTATAAAGGCTTTTATTCTGGCTAGAGAAGGCCAGGAAAAATAAACTAAGACTTTGATATTATATGTGTTTTCGTTACACACTACCAGTGTCCACAGTTAACATATACACATCGATAAGAGTGTCAGCATAAAATTCCAGAGTCAGGAGGTAATATCGTAAATTAAAAATTAAAGATCGTTATTGTAATAGATACCGTCACTAAATAGAGTTGTAAAACTGAGTAGGGGTAAAATGTGCTTCAAAATTAAGAGAACCATTACATTTTAGGCGCTTTCGCGTAGTCCGTCTGTCTGCATGTATCAGCGCTGCTCCCACTGATCGGAGTTTCGTGAAGTTTTGTATTTGGAACGTTTATGAAAATCTATCGGGAAACTCCAATTTGGTTGAAGTCGGACAAAAATATCGGGCACTTTACATGAAGACTTACGTGAATTGTTATTGTTTCCGGTGACAAACTGGCCATACAAGCATTTTTGTTCAACACTTATTTTTATATTGTTGACAGTGACGTGTATCTCAACAATACACACTGAAATCATTGTTGCCTTTCTATTGAAATAATTGTTAAGCGAACGCTGCACAATATTACATTATAGGTATATTGCCTCTGTTATTTTTATGTCTTGTTCACTTACTGTTACACTTTATGCTGTACCTACAGTTTCAGTCTTGTAATGGTGTCAATTAAGACATTGTGTTTCTTCTTACTTGTGCTATGCATTCTAATAAACTGAATTTTTAATTTGTTGTGGCAATACGGTATGATATATATATATATGTATATATATTTTATCATGTGTGGTGCGTGTTTGTGTTCGAGAGTGTGACAGATTCCGTTGTAGAAATGTATGGAATGTCCATAATAAAGCTCTGCAGTTGACTTCTGTGTGCAGGCTATCGTTGTTACGAACATCTGACTTTCATATTATTGATTTCCCCTACTTCATAAGAGTGAAAAATTTCGCGTGATATATCAGTTTCGCGAAGTAATTTGATTTCCACGCTACCACCTTCAGTTAATTTTAACCCCTTTGCAGAGCCACTGAAGACTGAACACTGAGGAGAAGGAAGAGGAAGATAATCGTAATAATAAGAAGAACAAAGTGTGGGGATGTAGTGAGAGATATGACTTTTATTCGGGAAAGAGGAAGTACAACGGCTCTGAAGGTTGCCAGGCAGTGTACTATCTTACTTCTCGTAACGTTATATTGCAGGCAAGTGAAGAGAAGGTAAGGTGACAGGAAGCGGACTGCTTTGAGAACGCTGCAGCGTGTAGACGTTGAGCAGTCACTGTGTTAGCACTGAATTGAAAAATTAAAGCCCTTCCTCAAAGAGAACACAGTCATCTTCATTATACTGACCAACCAGCTACTACTGTTTCTGGGAAGCTCGTATAATCGCTGTTTATCGTGAATATCATATAAAAAATAAAACATAGTTAATTCTTCAGCGAGCTTTTGACAGTTAATTCGTCTTTAGTACTTAAACAGAAGACATCTTCGTGACGTAACTCACCGTGTATTACGTCATTGAAGTAGTTTACAGAAGAAAACGTATTGGTGCACAGTGGTATGTCTAACGGCTTATAAACGTACGTGTATGGCCATGCAAACACCTGTTGCTGGTATGCAAAATTGGCCCTTCTTCTGGAAACACCTTATGCAACAAAATGATACGTACTTCCATTTCAATATGCCATAAGCTTTTGTTATACTTATTGTGTTTCTGCTTCTAGAATTTCATTGGTTATTGCTCCTACTTACGACGTTTTTAATGGAGTTATATACTGATTCCTCCGTTCTGTTTTGCCTTAGGCCTTCTTCGTTTCAGTGTTTTCGACAGATGAAATTATCCTTTGTTTATGACCATCTTATTGTGATATTTAAGCCTCACTTCCCATAATTATCTTTCTCTGTGACATAAAGTACTTTTGCACTGTTCTTCTTGACATCTTCTCATACAATAAGCATGTTTTGAGGTTGTACCTATCATTAGGTACCACACTGTGAGGATGAAACTAAAAGAATAATTTTCTTAAATACACAAAATTAGCTATGCGAAACCGTTTCGTGCAACACTATAGTATAATTACACGTTTATTGTCTAAAATTTTACCTCCCACCTAATAGGCCTAAATATTCTGCAACTTTTTTAGTTGGATTTTGTTTTGCTGTTTCTGCATATTCACTACGTTTGTGAGCTCTGGCTGTAGAGGATTATAGAATTAATTATAAAATTAATAGAGTGCTTGATTGCAGCTTTGAACAGTTTCTTCCCTTTATTATTGCTATTAGTAATTACTGTTATGTTGAATCTTAGATACACTAAAGCAGCTTTATTAGTGGTAGACTCGACTTCACTTTAGCAGCATCGTAATGAGCGCACAAGCAGAGGCAATGGGGTAATATTCCAGCTAATCCTACACGTATATTCATATCTGTTGGCCTGACATTTGTCTCTCCCATGACTTAGTTCTTTACAACTTTCTCCGAGATATTACAGCCCATTACTTTTCATGTCTAAACTATATATAATTCGCAGTCATAGTGCTCTGTCTTGCTTTCTTGTATTCCCCTACCTAAGTCCTTTCCGTATATTACACTTCTTTATTTTCTTCTTCAAATATCCTTCACCTAAAATTCTTCTCTTTCCATTCGGCACCACGTTGAGGAGAAAGAAAGTGTGGAGGAAAGGAACCCAAAAGTCTGGGAAAACGAGATAAGCCAATCCAACTGAACACACATCCAACCACCCCTTACCCTGAAATTCTCCCTCCTTTCTCCTTTCAACCCCCTTTTGCATCCTCAGGCAAGCTTCGTCATCTTAGAACTTTTTTATTCTGCCTTGAACCAAAGACTTGATGCTTGTTCTTCGAGCGAAAAATATGAATTAGGGGTGGAAGAGGTTGAAGAAGTTGGAACTATAGATTTTGTATGTCCCTCCCTTTTTCTAAACATACCTTAAACCGTGGACTTAGGTAGAGGGAGGATTGGGTGGGGTTGTTTCATTCGTATACTTACCAACAACAGTCTTCTTTTGAAAGATAAGGGTGAGAGGAAGACGAATGGAATTTTCTGTACGATTTGTAAGGAATAAAGCTTTCAGAAATAGATCAGGCATTCTTCTATACAGCTCACACCCACATTCATATGGGCGGGGCATCACAATAAACCTTGTTACGTCAAAAGGGTTGCACCAAAGGCAAAGTGCTTCAGGGTATGATGACTTTTCAGCGATTCGATACGAGCGCTGCTCTCTGTGAAGAGCGACGTGTGCTTGTATGTGAAAATGAAGATAGGGTGATTTGAGGTGGAAAGTGAACCTCCCTCCTCTTCAATAAGAGCCGTAGTAGCGTGCGACAGACAATTGCAAGGTCCATGTGATCTGATGTTCCTGCATCCCTTCATCAGTTCCCTTTATAACTCGTTTCCGCCAGCTGCTTCTAATTTTTTTCTTTTATTTCATCCCTATCGCTATTTTTATTGTTTGTAAGAACTCGTGTGCAGTCCAATTTCAATTTCATCATTTTATTCAAGCCAGATATTTCTCGGTTACAGGGTTTCGTTCCCTTAACTCTGAGATCCAATATTATAATTTATTATTTATGACAAATCGTGAAGTTTGCGGACGCGTTTCTTTTTCCACTGTAGGCCTGTTTCCATTCTAGAATAATGCCTTGAAAAGTCTAGGCAAAATTTCGCTATAAAGTTAATTCCATGCCGAAGAGTTCTTCTTGGCACAGTGATAGTCCTTCAGTGGTCAGGAAGTTTCCCGCATTTCATGGAACCCAAAAGGTTATTACCATACTGACAAGTCTGTTGGTGGACTCTGTGTCATGAACTACATACTCTTAAACTTCATTTTAATACCACACTCCCTCTATACCTAGGTCTTCAAGTTTCCCCACCAGGTTTGTGTGTATATTTCTTGCCCATCTCATGCGTGCTACTGGCAAGGTTTTTATAATATCTGCAAATAGTGTGGAACAAAATGCAGTATATAAGGTGTGCCTATAATGGTGTGACGCTAGATGACTAACAATAATCTATAAATATAACAATAATAAAGGGCAGTTCTGGTGTATTTTTCTATTATGTATCGCTGTGGCGGCGCCTCATTATAGTCTCCCAAAGAAATCAATCAGCGATGAGCAAGCCGAAATTTATTTAGTATGCTATGTCCTGTAATAAAGAACCTAGGAACAAATCCTGTTTTATTGATCCTGTTTCGCCTGAATGAACTTGTAAGGAAATCGGGAATTGATGCCAGATAAAGATTGAGGTAATTATTATACTGCCCTATGTTAATGTTGTCTTGGAATTGGTCTGTGAGACTGCAGAATGTTACGCTATAACGCTGTCAGGATGAGCTGGCATCACAGCCAAGTTTTCGAGTGCTTATTTCCAGAAAATGTGGGCCGAGGTAGCGTAGTTGATATAGCGACTTGCTACGGGCTGGACGGTCCGGAGATTGAGTCCCTGGGGGGGGGGGGGTGAGATTTTCCGTACCCGTCCAGACCGGCCCTGGGGCCAACCCAGCCTCCTATACAATGGGTACCAGGTGTCTTTTCCGGGGATAACGCGGCCAGGGCGTGGAGTTTATCACCCACCCTCATCTAGTGCCAGGGTTAAAGAAAGAGTAGAGCTATAACTCTACTCCCCCTCTTGGCGTTCATGGCCCGTTCTAGGGAGACCTTTACCTTTACCTTCACCTTTTATTTCCAGAAAATACGATTGCTAGATATGGTAATATAGAGTCCATTGTGTTTCCTTTTTTATCCCTTCTCCCCTGCATCTCTCGTGTTTATTGCCGTACCTCTCACCTGATTGCTCTCCCAATTTAACCTTTTGCGTCTCTGCTGTTCTTTTGATGTTGAGCGGTGGCCATGGCAACCAGCCCGGCACACTGAAGCACGCTCGGTTGAGTCTGCTCTTCACTTCATCAGCACGATGAAATCTCTCCACGTTACAGTCCTTGTTATGAGGGACATATTGCCGGTGAGTTTAAAGACATACCTCGATATATTTAAATAAATGAGCTGCTTCGTAACAACACCAGTAGATACAGAAAGATCTTGCAGACCGTAGTCGCCCAGGGCATATACATGCAACCTAAGTATTCACGCTAGGATGAGAAAGAACTTCATTATTCTGTGTACACCCACGTTCTGGACCAGAGAAGTGGAAGGCCGCAGCCGTAACACGGAGGACGTGATAATGCGCTGCCTGGTCAAGGCTGGCGCACACCTCGAGGGGCGGAGATAGATGAGTGTGAAACAATCGTGGAATGATGATTAGCAGGAAAAGCCCGAAGGAACTAGGAGACAAATGTCCTTCAGTGCCATTTTCATCCACTAGAAATCTCACCAGGGAGTCACCTGTCGTTGAAGCCGAGTATCCACAATGAGAATTGAGTGTGTAATGACCTGAGGCACATCGCGGCCAACGCTGAGTAAAATAGTTAAATTATCTTAACAAGGCCCTCGGAACAAACTTCGGAACGTCCATAGTAGGTTCCGAGGTTGCAATTGAACATACACCGAGACACAAATACACAGAAGGCAAGATATTGTAATAATACCATTTTCTATCTTTTTACATAGGAAATGGTTTAAAAAGCAGGCAAGTTGGTGTAGTGGTGAGGTTCAGGACTTGCGTTCGGTAGGTAACCTAACCGTCGTCTTAGTGTCGCTGTCACCATAAGCCTTACACAGTCATCATGTTGGTACCCCTTACTAATGTGTAGAATTAAAGAATATGAACCTGAGACGGTCTCTAGAGATGTGATATTCAGAAAACCTTTGGTAAATATTCGTCGGTTAGACGAGCACAAGAATACGATAAGGCGGTGATAAAATAATCCAGTTTCCCTTTATTTAAAATAAGAAATCGAGGCTAAAAATTAGCAAGTGTTAATTACGTATGTGTGTAATTTTCGTGATTGTATTGTTTTCTCACAAGATGTGCGAGTAATTAGAATTAATGAGCCAGAACCACTTATTTCTAAGTGAATGCTCTTTTGCGCGAACCGTTTGTTGTAAGTGACGTTTAAACTTTTCCGTCTAAGCGGCCATAGCAAGCTGTATGCATTTTCACAACTTTAATACCTTTAGGGCTATTATATGCTTGAATTATTAAGGAACCTCACCTTTACAACGATCGATTGAAGAGCTTTGTGACACAAAAAAGGCGAAATGTAAGGGCAAAAAAAAAAATAAAAGGAAACTGTGAACTTAAAGGGTGGAAGAGAGGTCATTTTGCCAGTTTCACATGCATTATACACGGATAGCGGGCGGCCGTGCATAACATATGATTATTGACTTACATGCCTGTTAGTGGTTGCCATTGTTACGAGTCGACTGCTTTCCATTGTACACGTGGCACACTCGTAGCCAAATAAATGAGAGTAATTTGTGAAGCATAAGACTGAATAAGAAAGGAATTCGATATTGAAATATCGACGTTGGAAGTGCCTAGAAGAATGTAATCGTTTTGTAGTTGTTCTGAACTTTCTTTTTAAATAAATTTAAATTATTATAGTAGTGACGTAACAAATACGTTAGACAAAGACGTACCGTACGTAATGAAGGCAGTAACTGTGAAAAAATATGTGTTTTTATAAGGACGCTGAGGGAAAGGAACAGAAATGAGCTGAAATTATGTAAAGTAGCAGCACTGCTAACTTTGATATACGGAAATGAATCGTGAACAATAAATGGAAGAGACGTAAGCAGAATGCAATAAGCACAACATTTAAATTCTGATCTAGGTTAGACTGTATTAAGAGTGGCGATATTAAGGAACGAAACAAAATAGATGAACAAGGGCAAAACTGGATAAACAACTTGAAAAGAACGACTGATGCATCCCGGAATATATTCTGCAGTATAGGCCAATAAGACGCCGCGGTGAGGAAGAACTTGAAAAATACGGAAATTTGGTAAATGAAGTCGAAACAGGCGATTGCCCTACACCGTGGAAGGAAGAATAAGAAGAAATAAAATTATTCTCATTGGACTTATATACTTATCTATAAAAATACCTGTATTTTAATTCCGTTAATTATTTTTAAAGTGTAATCTACAAACAGGACTCTAAGCTGTTGGGAAATTCCTTAAAGAAGTGCCTGTTAGAACTGTTTATAACAAGTCTTATAACCTGACAAGCTAAACAGATAACAAACAGTCCTTCACAACTGGTTACATCACGAGACATTAGTGCACAAGAAGGCGCGCCAGATTGAGGAAGGTAGTGGTGTACATCATTCTGAACCTCCAACGTCGTAGGGCTACGCAAATTTATAGCTGGTGATACTAAATTGATACTTTAAAAACTGAAAGTCAGATGCAGTTTCTAACACCTTATGTCAGTGTGTGCATTACCGGCTCCAATTTCAATTAAATGTTTGGTTTTCTGTATGTATTCTAGATCAGCCACAGTGAAAGGATGTAACATAACATTATTTATGTTGAGAAGCGTTACAATTTATTCACATAACACGCCCCAGTTAGTCCGCCCAGAATATCCACATTTTCAGAGGCTGTGCCATGGCACCGGCCTGTTACCACGAAAAACCGGATTCGATCCCAGACCAGTCCATGTGGAATTTTTGATGGACAGGGTGACACTGGGGCTTGTTTTTCTGCGAGTACTTCTGCTTTCGTCTGTCACTACCATTTCACCAATGCTCCACATTCTTAGTGCGTTCCTCTACCACCGTGTATAATATTAGCAGGCGACAGCGTCATTAAATAATACGCTTTCTCTTTTCCTAAACTTTTCCGACTAATAGGCCTATATTTTTTAAAAATATTGAAATGTGTAAAATGGTAAAGTTTTGCCTGTGTTTAACTAAGCAGTGCGTCTTGGAGGCACATGAGGGCGAGGAAGTATAGCCCTATGTATTCTCAACTTCCGCGCAAGTTGTGGTGAGTGGTCAGATTCTCACTCCGACCTCTTTGCCCTCAAGGAAATATTCCCCATTATTCTTGGACTGGGTGGGATGCTAAAACTCCTGCCCCTGTCGGGAATCCAATCCCGATTCCAATATCATCCAGTCTGTATCCGTCTCATTATTTCTGCTGTCGGTTACCGCGTGGCTATGTCCTGACATGTAATAACATCGTGTGTAAGATCTACAGCAACGATTCTTGTCACTGATAGGCAGCGGTGCAACTGAGAATGGATCACATGTTGAAAGGATAAGTTCCTGACACTCCTCCTCCATTCATCTCGAGTACTGGAACATGACAGACAGCGTTCAAGCAGTGATCTCTCGCGTTCACTGTCACGAGAATATCTCATCAATCAGTTTTCTTTGTTTCTGTCTGTTTTTTTTTTCTTATCACCGTGAAATATATTTGCATGGAGTTTTTATCTCCTAGATTAGTTAGTCGCTTCTTTATGTAGATGTTATAGTAATAATACTGTTATAGTAATAACAAAGATGCCTGGGTACGTGTATGTTGTTACTCGCTACTTCTTGTGTCATCCTTTAGAAACTTACCAGTTGCAGCTGTTAACTAAACTTGTGAGAAGCTTTTCGGTGCTCTGAAGTGATGGCGGTAATGGCGATGATTTTACTTATACCTTTAAAAATCAGACGGATTTGCTAACACTTGTTCTGCAACAGTGTAATGACAATGCATTAACCTACTGCTTTATGACTCCTTAATTCGTCAATTAGATCTGCTTAACTTCTGATGGAAATGGTATTTAAATTCCGATATACTCGTACGTTAGAGTCCGGATTAAAAGAGGATTTACCTGATGCGTGCAATGGAGCACAGCGTGGACAAGTAGATCATTCTGCAGTGTCCATTCATTAGCCTAAGTAGATATTGCGAGAGTGCTGGCCAGTCTCCGAGGAGAGAAGCCGCAGTGTGCTCCGTCAGTACAAATAAATTTTAAACCCTTTCCCCACCCTCCTATTTCACGTCAGGTGTTGTACTTTCCCAGAAAAGACTCAGAAATAGGACAACCAACGCCCACACAACCTACGCTTATTTGGCCTTCGCTGCGCCAACCTACACCGAAGAGCGATTTCAGGTTTCCCGTAATTCAGCACAACCTTATAAATAAGTGTATTTGCTTCCTTTTAAGATACTTGATATAAAACCTAACCATAATTTTTCTTCGTATTTTATATGTGTGGAAAAGCCTAAATAAGCCAATTGAGGATGTTCGAGAAAAAATGGCGGAGTATATTGGAGTTAAGAAATTTAACTAAGAAAAGAAAATAGAGAAAATTGCATGGTGAAGAGGTTCTTTCTTTGTACTCTTTATCAAAGATTATTAGTTTCATCAATTCAAGGAGAATATAGTGGAAGGTTTATGTAGACGAGATCCACATCCATTTAGGTTACGAAATAGTATGATAGACAGAAGCGCCGGGGGCACCATGGCCTGGCTAGGTGAATGATAATGAAGAGTATCCTACAATAATGGGGGATGTTAATTGGATTCAAATGTCTCGAGGTAGCGTTCACTGGCAGTGGAAAACGGAAATAAAATTTAGTTTTCATAAAAATCAAGAACTTTCTTGACTAATTGAGAGACAGTAAGCTTCTAAAAGACTCAGATTTACGAATTAGTTACAATAAATCTCGTTTGCTTGTAGATGTCAAATTCTGACTTCGAGTTTTCTAATACTTGGGGTGGGCTGAGACCGAGTCTATTGGGACTGCTGTCGCCAGTGGTCTTGTTGTCCTAGCCCCGGATGATGAATGAATATGGAGCAATGATGGAGAGATAAGTGACATGGAAACTTCGGAGTATAACGGAGCAAATTCTAGTCCAGTGCCACATCATCCAGTGGACTAACCTGGGATGGAAGCCAGACCTCCGCATTGATGAACTTACGAATATTCGCCTGAACTGTGTCTTCGTCTTGTTTTCTTTAATTTACGTACAGACCGTATGACTTATAAAATACTGGAATTCTCTCTTGTTTAGTTGCATTGAAACACTTCCCCACGCACCCCATTCATCCGCTTTTACTTACCCTCATGTGTTCCTAGTTAGCTGGTAGGGAATGATAAATTTTGTATAAAGATTTGCTAGGGGATATTGATTTCT
This sequence comes from Reticulitermes speratus, assembly GCA_021186555.1. Taxonomy (NCBI): domain Eukaryota; kingdom Metazoa; phylum Arthropoda; class Insecta; order Blattodea; family Rhinotermitidae; genus Reticulitermes; species Reticulitermes speratus. The sequence goes on along the minus strand of JAJKFL010000003.1, from coordinate 41,291,915 downwards.
AGTGGGATGAGGTGGGAGGGTTTCAAGGGGAGGGTAACTTGAAAGTATCTTGCGATCGTGATGTTTAGCCAAGTAAGACTCTGGCACATCAAAACAGCCGATATGGGAGGGGTGCATACACTGTACACCCTGGTGTCAGGCCAAGAATAGTTAATGACAGAAATGTTTGAAGTTTTAACCCTCTCCGAGTTCTGGAGAGAATGAGTTGTTTCGTACTGCGGGATTACAATTGTTAGGTTACTTGAATGACTATAAGGAGCAGAATCATACTTGTGACTTTTACAGTAGCTCAGCTAGTCAAGAAATTATTTTCCTTTTATGAACCTAAACTCCCAGTACCATGTACTAGGGGTTTCAAAATCCTTACTATAAAGCATATAATCTTCTGAGATGTTACGAAGGTGATACCAGTAATAAGAGGGGCAACTGGAACCATCTCAAAATCAATCGGAAGGTACTTGAGCAGCGTAACTAGAAAGCACGACATCAAGGAACTACACAAACCAGCCATATTGGACACTAAGCACATAATTCGGGAAGTACTAATGTATAAGGACAAAGCGTTTATCATTGGGAAACAGAATTAAATGTACCATATATTGTAACCACAGATGAGCTGTATCATTATATACCCTAAAACATGGTTTGTTTCAGGTATATAAGAGTAAATAACCTGCATAAAAGAAATTATTGATAATAATAATAATAACAATAGGTGAAAAATACAAATTATGTAGTTTATCCGTTACAGTTTTCTCCATCCTTGTGTCATATCCTCTCTCGTAAGTCGAAATATTCTCTTCGACAAGTAGTTCCAAAATGCGATGTATCTATTTCCTACTAAGCTATTGAATTAATTTTGCTTTCCGCTGCTTCAGTCTCTGTTCGTCATTCAGAGCCCAATATTTTTGAGTTGATACAACATCGTTAACTCACGTCCTACAGCGGTGCTTCCCATCACCCTGTCACTTCAATCCCTGTCGAAGGCGGAGAAATATTTCCAAGCTGGATCTATCCTCGTTCCTGTAACTGCGCCGACGTCTGTGTCCTTTTGTGTTGCTTTCAATTTCAACTTTACACGTAATATGCACTACTGAACTTACAGAGGCAACTACGTGTGTAACGCACCGCTTCTTGTTGTTTCCTGTGTGCGTGAGAGGCAAGTTACGGTCAGTGAACTTCGTAAAGAGCATCTGGAATTTCTGTTACATCCGCCGTAGCTAGAAGCGCGCTCGTTAGTGCTCAACACTGACCAGTGTGACGCGTATTTGTTATCCCATAAAATGAAACAAAGTCCCTGTCTTTTGGCCTGTTTTAGCAAACCATCTAATAACCTGAAATGTGAGCTCGTAATGACGATGACGGTCCTCTGCGATACGAACGGCATTCAGTTTCTGCCCAGAACGTGGAAGTAGCAATGTGCTCCGAAACGCTGATGAATGTCTGCCAAATTATAAGTCTTAAAATCAGAAAAGATCGTAATGTTGATATAATGGCGTAATTTCTAACATCCGCGTCATTAGAATTTTTTTTATTTAGGGCCCCGCAGCAAATGCTACGGACGCACTGCAGCCTTGAGGCTTATTGTGCAACCTTGTGATGAAAATGATTAGTTTTTTTTCATTTTCCGTGTAATGGAGCACCGGTGGAATGAAATTTACAGGGGAAAACCGAAGGACTCGGAGAAAACCCTGTCCCAGTGCCACTTTGTCCACCACAAATCCTACATGGAATGACCCGGGATAGAACCCGGACCTCCGCCGTGAGAGGCCAGCCACTAACCGCCTGAGCCATGGCACGGCCTATTAGAAATGTTAATAATTTAACATGTTCATCAAATTAGTTCTCGGTTCATAACTGATAGGAAGTCATGTATTTCATTATATCTCCCTTTACACCTTCATCTGAATTTTGATTTAATGGAACCACGTGAAAGTATTTCCTCGCCGTAATAATGTTGGTTTGTTAAGAAAGTCAGTTGCATTATACGAGCATAGCCACTGTGTAGCAGCCATGTGCAAGACACGTACATGCTGTACTAGAGCCTGAAGTAACATTCATAGGCACAATTATTTTCCAGTGGCGCAACAGCCCGCAGTGGGCCAGGGCCTTTTCATCATCGAGGTTTCACGATCGCACTCAGACACACCACACTCGGTAGGACTCCTCTGGACGAGTGATCAGCCCGACGCAGAGACCTCTACCTGTCATCACACAACACTCACAAGAGACAGACATCCATGACCCTGGCGGGATTCAAACCCACAATCCCAGCAAGCGAGCGGCCGCAGACCCACGCCTTAGACCGCGCGGCCACTGGGATCGGCTTATAGGCACTATTACATAAATTTCAACTCTAATTCTTAATATTATTATTACTATTATTATTCGCTTGCTTGGCCCATTAACATATACCAGTGCTATTGCACTACTGGGCATCCTATTGTCCTATGCATTAAGGATGTTCAATAAATTTGTGTGGAGACCCTCCTTCCTATTTTGGAGGTAAATTTCCACTTGCTGTATGAGTTAGAATTTAAGTAGTGCCTTTTATTCCCTGGAAGTTTTTAATTCAGTATCCATTAAGAATGTTCAATACTGACCTATTACAGTTTCATGTTTACGGAAAACATGGAGGTAATTCTGTGATAACATTGATGGGATACGAGTGTCTGACGGCAGTGAAGACTTTTATGTCGTATGTGTTAAGCTATTGTGTAGTTTCATGATAGTTACAGAGGAACTTGCTGCCTCGGTCTGCAGGATAGAAATAAGTTAATTTGGATTGTGGGTAGGTTATAGTGGAAGGGTGGTCAATGGAAACGGAGAGCAGAAGACAGCCTGACTTTTATGCCTTTACAATCTGAGCAAATCTTAGCTTCTCTCTGTATGTACTTGTATGTGCAGTCACAAAACCTGAAGCTTGATACGGTCACGGTAACGATAAATTTCAGCTTTCACCTTTTCTTTTTTACACGAAATTTTTAGAATTGTAGTTTATTTAAAGGCGCTGTGCTAAGAACAAGGTTAAATATTTATTGTTTTATTTATTTATTTATTATTTATTTAATAACGCTCTCAATAATTCAAAATATACAGCAGTATCGAGTGGTATAATGATTAGAAAGAATTGGAAAGGATTTCGAAGACGGATGTTGCCTGATTTGAGGTAATATCACGAAATTTGAGTGAAGGAACTGAGACGAACCACGAAAAATACAAGCATAGCCGTCTCCACCGAGACGTTCCGTTAGATAACGTATAGAGTCGAATTTGAAGGGCTGTGGCGGCTTTTAATGCTAAGTTGGGAAGTGTAGGAGAGCAACAATGTCGTGGCCTATTAATGTGCGCTGCCGTTTAGGCAGTAGTACCATTTATCACCATTAACATCGTGACACGTGAAAGTCAAATGGATGGAATAAATTGTGCCTGCTTTGACATCAAACGCGATCCTTTCTCGTAGTTTTTCTTCCCTCCTGTCATACTGACTGTAGATCAATGGCTGCAGAATATTCCCCTCCCCCCCCCCTCTTTTTTTAAGCACGGTACAATAACACAAGTCTTCTCTTGTACACTACACATGCTCAATACGGTGACGTGCATAGCAACTGAGGTTTTGATTGGTTTCGGAGAACCAGTTCTACACAGAGAAGCTAGAGATACACTGTATGGTCGCTCAGTGGGGACGAGGTTCAACTGTGCCTGCAAAGCGTGTCGCTCTGCATGCAAGAGGGGTGATGATAAAAGGGTTAGGGTAGTTTTTTTTAACAAAAAAAGGGAGGGGGACAGAGACATTCAGGAACTTGTGTTTGTATGCGTATGCGTGCATGCGTATGTGTGCGTGTGTTTGCGTACATCGATCAGTCTGCACGATGGAGTTCATGCAGGATGGGAGCGAAATTTATATGGAAAAAATTTCTAGTTTGTATTATTTAGTTATGTTGTGTTTCTGTATATGAAGTCCGTGAGATTTGTGTAGTATTGTTTGAATCAGTGAACACATTGTTTTAAAATAAATATACATAAGACGTAAAAACAGAGTTACTCTAAAACAAATGAGATAATCCGTCTGTTGTGTATGAATACAAACAATTCATGTATTAAAACACTTCGTGTGCGGGAAATATTATCTAAAAGTATTGAAGAACATTGTTACTTGTGTTATAACGTTCATTATGGTATACGTGGTTGGCATACAACAAGCGTCAGCTGTGGGCTGTTGTAATGTAAGTAGTTTGTTTTTTGTATAAATTTTTAATTCTTAAAAATATTTAAAGGTTTCTATGTGAGGATACCTAGAGACACTGGACCGGAAAATATGATGAGCTGGATATGATATATGACTATACTGCTACATCAGCTTGTTATTAAATGTCCGCGAACAAATATGAATTCGTGATTTCAGGCTTCCGCCGCGATGTTGATGAGATCTGTGCTCTTCTGGGGTATTACGCAGCGTCGAGTGGTAATACTTTACCGACGTTTCAGGACAACGTTGGTAAAGGATTACCACTCGACGCTGCGTAATACCTCAGAAGAGCGCAGATCTCAAATATGAATTCACTGGCAAGAGGTCTCGGTTAGATAATTGGCCTGACTGAAAATAACAAGCAAAGAATGTTCAAAAAACTCATACCTGATATTTCTCGAGTTTAATCATTGCTGGCCCGGGAGGTTCTTTACCATAGACATAATTTTACATTTTCTATACTTCTATCCTGTTATAATATTGTCTATACATTAACCAACGCTGTAGCAGAGTCCGTCAGAATGTGAGAGTCGCTTATGCAGCCGAGACGCTCTCCGTCTCTTACGGAACGTGACGATTCGTTGCTCTCTTCAGCAGAACACATTTCTTACTCGTACCTCTATCCTTAGCAAAGTGAACTCAGTTCACACACTCTTATTCCATGTCTTTGATGTCCATTTTAATATTATTCTCTCCTCTTCCATGCAGTCTCTTTCGTTCAGGTCTAGCAACAAGATCTCTTTGTTTATCAAATATCCACGTCTGCATGCACCACCATCTCATCATCCTGTAATAGTACTTGGTAAGAAGTAAAAATTATTAATCTCAACATTATTCTCCACCATCCCGTTACTTCCTTCTTCTGAGGTCCAAATGTTATTCTGGGAATAATTGTAAAATATGTAGTTCTTCATAATTGAATTATTTGTACCAACAAATGCACTAAGACAGTTTTTTCACTGTTTTCTTTATTATAAGAATGAAAAAAAATGTCTTAGTGCATTTGTTGGTACAAATAATTCAATTATAAAAAGATGCACGGTGAATATAAAGTGAAATTTAGTTCATCAGTTATGCCATTCCACCTGAGTACATCGTCTTACTGCAGAGGCACATACGCGAATGTGTTTCAGTCCCACCATCAACATAGAAGTTCCAAACCATTAGTATTCCTAGAAATATACTGTGTTTCCTTTAGAGCGGATGGTAGATTGAATCGACTCAGCATTGTGCGTGGTGAAATTTCGGGTTTAGCTACTGGGATGTTTGTTTTAAAGAACTGCCGTATGCCCTCAGAATATACAGATGTGATGCCAACCAAAGTCTTAGGCGTTGATTCATTCAACCTACAATTTTTTGATATGTGCTTACTGGCCCTTCACATCGTAATCCTGGCAACAGACGATAGTGTTAGTAATTGCTTATAATCTTGATTTCAGGCTTCCGCCGCGATGTTGATGTAACCTGTGGTCTTTTGGGTAAATAATTACCACACGACGCCGTGTAATTACCCAAAAGACCACAGATTACAATTGCTTATAATGTTCCATCAAGGTTTTAAAAAATTAACTTCGTATGAGAAATTAGTTTTTATGTCAGTGGCTTAAACATCAGTATCTTAAATTAGGCGACAAGCCAGTTAGGTGAAAATATTTATAAGCGTAAAACCGATTTTGTGGATCACCTGCATTAAATCAGTAGATTCTCTGCCAAGATATTAAAAAGCTGTTATGATTAGTGAAATTAACTGATTTGTTTTGCCTAAGGATGGGGACGGAGCTAGTCCCCGAAACGTTGTATTCAAACGAATTGACGCGGCTGTGCGCCCGAGAAGACTATATTGAATCATGTCGCCGCGAAAGTTTTAAAACTTATATAATCCATTTGAGCTTACGAAACGAAGGGCATTAGCCGCGCTACAGTGTAGATAAATGTAGACATTATCACGAGGAAAGTAATATGTACGTTTTTATTAAGTAAATGCTTAAGATGCAATGAAATGTGGACTAATAAAATAAAATTTCCAAAGTCCCCATATAAAAATAAATACAAGACTAAAACATTTTATCATGGTTGTATAATTTTTGCACACTTTGTCATATACACTACAGATTAAAGTCATGTTTTTAATACGAGAGGTTAATTCATATACTTAATTGCATAGAGAATACTTGAAAATAAGTTTCGTAACTAAAACATAAAACCTGCACTGGCTTCTTGTGGTACATGTATATGTGTGAATTTCTTTGATAATTATCAAAGAAATTCAAACATATAGATATAATATAATATTCTTAGGGCTGAAACGTATGCGTCTAATTTTAGAAATATATGAAATGTTATAATCGTTGCAATTATGGGTTGAAGAAATAAATGTTTACCTGCACTGTCGCTCTTAGTTTTCCGTGGCAACCTCAGTAATGAAGTTTTTCACTATCTGGATTAGTTAATGTATAAAGAGTCTGAAGTGTCAGTAGTCGCCTCTAAGTTGCGTGCGGAGACACTGAAGGACACCATGCAGACTAGCTGGGCCACACTGTCAACGTTCATATACTGGCAACAGTATATATTAACCCGATTAGCACGGAGACTTACTGGTACAGAGGAGCGGATTAAACATTAATGGGATTCAGTCCGTACGGGATTTGAATCTGCGGGCTCACGCAACTAGATGCCACTGCATCGCGCCTCAATCTAAGCAACTAGCAAGGTGCACTTTAATAGCAATCAAATAATAATAAACTGGCAGCGAAACCAGTACCCTACATACAACGAAGCTAAGAGTTAAAAAATTAATTCTGTTTACTGCAATGAATAATCCAATGCCTGGTTTATTTTCCTCTCTCTGCTAAAGAAAACTAACAGGTGACCTGACATAAATATTTGCTTTCTGAAACCCTCTATTTATATCTGTCTCTCTGTGCCTATTGTCTATCTTTTCAGCTGCCTATTTGCCTGTATCTGTCTAATCTGCCTAATGCATCGAATCCATCTTTAGGCGCTCGAAGCCAGCCCGAACATAGGCCTCCCTTTTTCGGGTTTCTAAATCTTGCTTTGTACTTATAACCTAGGACCCCGTGACCAGAGGATCGGCCCTGTCTCTGCACACGACAACATCAAGTAGAACTGCATACGTCCATACAGCGCGGATACTGTGATAAGCTCATCAAATCGTTAGTAGTTATTAACACGAGTACAAGCGACTAGTGAGAGCACAATGTGATACAATGAACAGTGTAAAATACATGAGGGATATTGAAGTGTGCGGAACATGTAACACGCATTAGAAAGGTAATAAAGTAGTAAAGTACATCATACTTGAGGGGAAGAAGCAACGGGGGTGACCTAGGATAATGTGGAAAGATAACAAATTAATAAATCGTAATTAGGATTGATTCAAGATAGAGTTCAATGGTGGGAATTTGTGAACATGATGAGAAATGAAGATTAAAGAATTCTGAGACATCATGCCGCGTCGGCTAGTTAGTACCGACGTTTCGAAAGAATCTGTGTTAAACAGTCCAAGAAGATTAATGCACTATGATCCTTCGAAATGTCTGTAATGTTTAACAATTGGCACGGCTTGACAATACAGAAGACTTTAATCTTCATGATTACGAAACGTTTGTTCCAAGAGAAGCGGCACAAGCATTGACTAGCACAGTGACTATTATGTTTTCTAGGAAAGATCTTCGGAAGGAGTAGTTAAAGAAAGAGCACGTAGCCTGTTGGCAGAAGTGCCTCCCGCTGCAGCTTAAGGAGAAGGAAAAGTCTTTGGATGTCCGTTCAATACTGTGCGAGACACCACATTTACAGAGAATCACCGCAGACCAATAGTTGGTGCTGGCGCCCAGTGCAGTGTTCCCGAATAGAGTCAACGACCCTTAGACTTCATTTTGGTAGATTAAAAATTATAGGGTAGGATAGTAGACATAAAGTAAATGATGCAAAACGTAAGCGTAAAATTAAATCCAGGATCGCCAAGGCAAAAGCAGCTTTCAAAAAACAGAAGACTCTTTTCACCAGCAGATTCGACTAAAATGTAAGGAAGAAACTAGTGAAATGCTACATTTGGAGCGTAGCTTTGTATGGTGCTGAAACTTGGACACTTCGGAAAGGTCATAAATACCTTGAAAGTTTTGAAATTTGGTGCTGTAGAGGGATGGAGAAGATCGGTTGATCCCATCGTGTGCAAAATAAAGAAGTAGGGCTAAAATCCTTCTTTTCAACATGTCGCTGTGAACTTAAACTGTCTTACAGTACCAATAGAATAAACGATTACTCCTGTAAATATTTTTTTATTCAGTTTCTCAATGCCCATGTCATTTTACCCTGACGAGGCCTGAAATGGCACAGATGGTCATAATATAAAATACATTAAAAGGAAAGAAATATTTACTGGTGTGCTTCACTGCTGCCATAATGTAATCCCTTTTGCATTAGACAGCGAACACCGTGAAAATCATGTTGTAAGTAATTACAGTATATTTTTTGTTTGGCAATATTAAAATGGTATGTCATTTTAGGTGGGTCTCCCGTAGTACATAGAGTCAAGGAGAAAAAGAACATCCTACATAAAATAAACGAAGAAAGGCTAACTGGATGGGTCACATCTTGCATGGGAACTGCCTTCTAAAACACGTTATTGAAGGAAAGATAGAAAGGAGGGGAAGACGAAGACATAAGCATCTACAGCAGGGGTCGGCAAACTACGGCCCGCGGGCCAAATCCGGCCCACCGCTTCTTTTTGTACGGCCCGCGAGCAAAGAATAGATTTTACATTTTCAAATTCTTTAAAATTTCAAAGTACGCGCTATACGGAACCGTATGTGGCGCTCGTATAGCTTCGCATTCGCACGCCGCTTAGTGACCTCTGCTGTAACGCCACGCAGTTATAATTCGGCAGAGTTTCCAGTGAACATTTGCAATCAATTGTGATGATAGGGAGTACTAACTTTGAACCCCAATTTGGTGAAATGTTATCTCAAAAAAAGCAATTCCATTCTTCTCATTAGTAGAGCTGTATTTCAAACAATTGTAGTCTATTTATTATTATTATTATTATTATTATTATCACGTTACATTTTGTTCAATACATTTGTGAAAACTTGTTTTTTTCTTGTTATTTAAGTAGGCCTACCTACATAAATATTATCGAGTTTGCCTCTTGGCCCGCAGAGCCTAAAATATTTACTATTTGGCCCTTTACAAAAAATGTTTGCCGACCCCTGATCTACGGGATAACCTTAAACGGGAAGATACTGGAATTTGAAAGAGGAAGCACTAGATCTCACACTCCTGTAGAACTCGCTTTAGAAGAGACTATGGACCTGTCGCAAGACAGGCTACATGATGATGATGATGATGATGATGATGAAGAAGATAATGATGGTTACACTTAAACTGCCTGACTGACCCTGACTGACTGACTGACTGACTGACTGACTGGCTTAATTCCCTTAAATCTGTGGTGCCGTTCAAGAAATTACTTGTCTTTATTTAACCTGAAGTTTATAGTTTATCGTTACGTAATTTAACGATCCTTTGAACTGAAGAGTTATAACCAATTTCACGGGAAGGATTTCCTAATATATTTTCGTGACTTCCATCGCCTCACCAATCGAATTATGTGACGTAACTGAAACAAGCCATTGAGCGAGTGCCACGTCTTTTATTGAGGGGGGAGGGTCAGTTCCACCCTGCACCGGAACACGGGAATGCTGACATTTTCCGTGGCTTCTGTCAGTCCTTCGAGGCAAATGCGTTTATACTACCTCCAATAGGCCATCACTGCTTCCTTTCAAATCCTTTCCAATTCCCCATTTAACTATAATCTTACCATAGATACTAGAGTGTAGTCAGAGCCTCTGATAGCGTCGTAAAATAAATCATAAATAAATTCATACAAATTCTTAAGCCTTGAAACCTTTCTCATTTTAAGTGTCATTACCTGTAGTTGTAGTTAACCATTCATGCAAATTACGTATTTTCTTATTCAAGGATGAAAAAACATCCGGACTACATTTAGGCATGCTTTACTTGGTCCCTTCTTGCACTGTGTCTGCGCTGGATGTCCTATCTCTAACACAAGTTCGAATCCTGGTCAGATTACCCATACAATACGTATTATAATACCTGCGACTCGCATAACAATCTTATCTGATGACATGTATCTGACTTATTTACACAGACCGTCATAGTTACTACATATGCTCAATTTCCGAACTACTTCATCATTTCATTTGCAACTGCTGTTGCCACAAAAGCTTCATCTGCGTTATCAGTGTTCATTTATGTAACCCCAGACCCCACATTAGTTAATAGCATCATTGGCTACTACAGTTCATGCAGGTGTGTTTGTCCTTCCTCAGGTTGTTATCTGTGATTGTTGCAGGCTTATCTAATTGAAAATATTCCCTGTGTGCTTTATACGTTGAAGCAGCTATCAATTCTGTGGCAACAATTGAGGTAAACGTAAACAATGCTACGACAAGCATGTTCCCGCTTCGTAGCTTATAGTCCAAAATTTAATTTCCTGGATCATAACAATAATTAGTAATGATTTATTTTCTGTTGTTTCTGTGGAATAAATATATACTGTGTTGCAAAAAATAAATGATTGTTATCTGAAATGTAAGAGTGAAATATACGGACAACGAATTCATGTTGTGTATAGAGAGATTAAAAATCAGAAAATGACTACACATATGGAGGTGAAAAGTGGGGCTGTGCAGTGTTGTCTAGAATTTAAATAACTCATAAGAGCACGCCAGATTACTATTTGCACCAAGGGAATGAAATAAGTGGTGTATTTGTTATGTTGAAGAGTTTCTAGTATATATAACAAATTAAAACCGTCTCTCATGTTTCAGATATTCAAATATACTTATTTTTGTTTAAAGGTGTTTTAATTATAATGCATAGTACTAAGTCACCTAAGTACTAAATCACCTAAATATCAGGTTAGTCTTGTCTGTAGAGTCCAATGTCTGTATTTTCAGCGCAATAAGTACTGTGATTCATTTCTGAAGTTTAAAAGCATTCACTTCAGCAGCAGAAAATACTCCCTCTCTGTTTTAAATTACAAAAATTTGAAGCACAGTAGTGAGGCCGATTCTATTTATGCATCCCAGAAGTATAAAATGCTTATGTCTCAACTGTTACGTTACTGCACAAAGGAGCATTGAATATTATCGACTAGCACTACAGTTGACCATGAATACAATCGCTGAGAAGAGCCCTTGACATTAGCGCGTTTGCTGTAACCTTATAGGCTAAAGGAAACGGAAATCATTTCTTTATTATGTTTAGGAATATTACGTCATAAGGGTTGGTCTTCTCTAATAAACGCTGCAAATGTTATGTTGAAAATATTCTGTACCTCTCGACACATTCCTCAATGCACAAATTTACCCTTTGTCTGCAAATGTTCGTGAATCACAACCACGAACTTAAAAATTAAATCTACAATTCTCTCATGTTGGTTTCTTCTTTTTCCTGTTTATACTTAGTCTTTTTGACGTCTTCTGGCTTTATTTCCATCTGTCACGTGGTCTATCTGAGTCTCTTCTTCCCGAAGCTTTGTAATGGAGGATGATCTTCTGGCATCTACCTTCCTCCATCCCTTCAATGTATTCTTTTCAGTTAAATTTTTTATACTTAACTTTATCTAAAACTAAAAATGTATTTAATTTGTGTCGTATATTTTCGTTTATTATGTGGTAAGGCTAGGTACATCTCTTTGAATCTCCTCAGGAATTTAATTTCCGTAGCCTCTGTGTGACTTGTTATTTTTTACGGAACCACAATCCCTTTCTGTTACTCATAATCTTATCATAATTAGCTAGACGTTTTCCAGTTACGACTAGAACAGTTTACGCTCAAAATTGTTACTATTTTTTCTTTACAATATTTCTATTTACTATCAAAAAATTAGACGATTCAAATGTACTGGCATATTCACTGTCTTAGACCGGAGTGAAACCGTGATTACAGACAAACATTTCACCTACTGGAAATCATGCTTCTTATTTCTCCTTCTTATATCTACAGTCCTGTAAATGCAATGTTCATATTTCTTATTGGTAAAAATTATAATAAATGTCTATAAATCGTCTTTGGTAGGATATCCTTCTTTCAGATCCAGTTTTTAATTATACGTTTTGGAGAAATAATAGAATCACTGTGAAAGTGACATTGCATATATCAAATATTAATAAATGAATGACTTATTATAATAGTGTTTGTGCTTGAAACACTTATAATGTTCTTGTGTGTGTTTCAGATGAACCGTCCTATCCAAGTGAAACCAGCGGACAGTGAAAACCGCGGAGGTGAGCCAAGTGTTCTATTGGAATTCTTATAAATATCAAGTGTCCTAATAACTTAATACGGTAATTACAAGATAGTTCTGTTCATTTTATGATTATCAAAAATTTTTCGATATTTGTACTTTCAGTGGTATGTTTAGGTTATATTCCACACGCATAGTGCATTTCTGCAATTGGATCTATCCCCTGCTACGCACAGTTTTAAAAATATATTTGGAACCACAGTGTGGGGATCAAAAAAGGAAAATGTCTGGAATAGTACACTAATCACTGGAACACCCCAGTCACTGCAATTCTTAGGGTCCTAAAGTAATCAGGATGTCTCTGATTGTAATTAGCCTACAACATGGTGTCAAAATTAGGTCTTCAATAATAAGTATAACAAACAACCCGTCGCGTTCAGAGCAGGAGAACATCCAACTTCAGAAGTGTCATAAAAATAGCCAACATTGTTTAACATGCTAACGTTTAGCTTCTAACTTTGGTTATAAGAATATAGAAGCAGGGCTCGAAATTTATTGTCTCCGAAGTGGTGAGGCAGATTTTTATTTAAAAATTCTGTTACACTATTTTCTAATGGCCAACTCTGCAATGATAGTTGCAGCGTATCTTCCTATCCTTGCTTCTGATTTCTCATGTATCAACATACAACTGCATCAACTAATTACAGCTTGTCTTGTGTTGAACATTTGTCTTTTCATTTCTTCACTGATTGATAATTTCAAGCCCTGTGTCTTTCAGATCTACTGTGTTAACTTTAGTTCTTTGTAAGTTATGATTATTTACTTTTAATGTTTTGTGTATAGTATTTCTATAGTTAATTCTGAATTTAAACAGCCTAGGTGGGCCTAATTCGTGAAAGCTGCGGAAGTATCAGTTGAAGAAGAAGTATAGGCTGGTTGTGTGAATACTTTGGTTCTATAACGATATCTTAAAATCAAATAAACAAGTCTGACCTTTATATCTTACTGAAATGATTTCAAAGTTATTTCACAACTCAAATTATCTAATTTGTTTGGAATTATATTAATTCATTTTTGTCTTTTAGAAACGTGTTAATAAATATTAATAGCTGTATTCCAATGTAATATGAATGAAGTAACAGGATTCTTGTAAAACTTGCATGTCTTATTGATTCGAGTGTAAATTGACTGAACTGTAAACACGACATGAAAAATATATATGGAAATATATTCATAAGTAAGATGCTCAGCAGAGGTGAAAGAAAATGGGAAATTCTTCACTCAGAGAGGACGAAAGGTTTTACTGTACTAAAAATTATAAACTAACTGCTAACAAATGTGCGGCTGAACTCCTTTAACTTTGAAAACTTAAACTTGATTAGTTTTAATTAATCACGATTAATCATTCTAACAAAACCACTGAAAGAGGAATGTTAGTCCTTATTTTCACTAGTAGATGGAGTAACAAGAAATTGCTAACTGCGCTGTAAAGCGTAGTTGGTAACATTTTAATACGATATAGGCCTATTGCTTACATAGACTGATAAGGACTACGTCCAGGCCTCCTGTTTGTCCGTGGGTCGTTTTAAACAAACAAGCTATAAAGCAATCAGTACTCGTAGATAATGTCAGGGACAGACAAATTCTGGACTCCAGTTCGTCGTAATATCTGCATATTGTATTGTGTCCCTTAATTTCACAGAAATGTTATAGTTCCTTCTTCGAATGCGAAATTAAAGTATCGCTCTCCACCCAGATTCTTTAAATGCAGAGTCATTATCTTTACGTGCGTCAGATTTGTCGGGGCAAATATTACATTGTATTTGACCGTAAGGTGTTGGAATGGAAGCTGCTTACATCTTCGGCGGTACTGACAGTGAAGTTCCGATTGGAAGGTTCAATTTATGGCTCAAAACTGGGTTTATATTAATCTTGTCCCATAGAATTTCCTCACTTTCCCATATTTAAACACAATTTACAGGGCTGAAACAACTCGTTATAATTATATAGCCGTAACTAACTCTGTGGTAGTGAAGTTTCGACAGCGCTGATCTCAAAATCAAATACCCAGTACCACCCTCAACCATTTCCGGCCATCTTTCATTCTTGTAACATAATTCTTTTAAGGTCCATTCTTCTGTCTCCTCGGTTTACCAAAATGAAACGTAAAGAGATACTGTTTGGTGTGGACGTTTACTAATTAAGTATTTCTGCTCAAGGATTTTCTTCCAAGTGTTCTGTATCAATTTTGCATCTCCCTTAACCTAGCAAAATGTCCAACCCTTCCCATCGTAGTGTCATAGGTTTCGGTATCATACTCTACTAGGTGGCGAATTTTCACATTAAGCACCATTGCAAATTGCCTACTTGTTAATTGTTGTCATGCGCGTTTATACTTCTCTCTTTGTTACAGTTATTGTAAATTACGTTTTTTCCGTGGGTGTAAGACACCTTATTTAAAAACCACATGAAAGTTTAAATGTCAATTTTAAAAACTCCTTAACTTACAGCATTTCATGGTGAAGGCTTGATCAACCTGTGCCCAACAACCAATCTGGAGGACTCTCCCTTGTCGTGTGTCCGAATTTTCTTTGATTTCTAGTGAGCCTATATTCGCGGGTTAATTACATTATGCCACTGACGTACTTCTTCCGTGGAGCTACAGGCCGTTGTTCCCTAGGGCCTCTAGTTTTCCGGGTTCACGATTTTGTTTGTAGATATTTTGAAGGATCGGCCCCTCGCAGTCTCCACGACACAGGACAATATAAACAAGGGGAAAAACACAGTTTTACTCATGCTCGAGTAGGATTGGAACTGACGATAACAGCATTTCGCTCGGCCGATAAGACGGCTCATGATATATTAGAAACACATTACTGTGTTGGCGTGGAGTGCTGTCTAAACGGGAGCAGAGTCGAGAGTCAGGAGAGGTGTCGGCATTCCTAACAGTTCATGATATTTAATTTGCTTTTATGATGATTTTCCTCTAAAAGCAGAGGACGCTACTTACCTGTGTGATTTTACACTCATCAGTTAACGAACTCACATTAAATATAAAAGCTCTAGTGTCATAACACCGGGCATGTAAGGGAATTTTGTGACACGCGACTCTGTGGGGAAACATTTGATAAGACGTACGATTTTAAATTACTGTTTATAACTTTCTGACCCACTTTTGTTTCTGCTGTAGTCGGTTAAGATTATGAAGAAGGATAACTTAAAGTATAGCATTTGTCATTTGTAATTTTTCAACATTGTTCTACTGCAGAACAACTTTCGGCAGACCTGTATAGACACAGATGATTAAAAATACATTGCGATAGTTTAATGACCAAATGGTGCTTTTAAATAGGGTGGGAGCCGATAATAAGTAGGAAAATAACAAGGATTTTATTTTTGAGGAAGAAAACTAAATAATATAGGATAGTGTAATTTAGCATAACGAAACACATCATGCGCTAGTTACGGTGTTTGTGACGTCACGTGTAAGATTATGGAAAGGACACCCCATTTCTTTAAAACAAAGTTCGGTATTGTACACTCATCGAGACTAAGTTTTAACAGTTTTGTCTTCATGTTTTTCGATTAAAATTTATATGCGTTTCTCATTATCTCATGCGTGCTAGAGTCTTCCATGTTCTCATTTTTCTTCATTTCACCACCTTACTAATGTTTGTATTTGCATATCGTAGAGACTCCACCCTGAGTAATTTTCTTCATTCAGCTCTTACTTCTCCTGCTTGTTGTCCGAACCAATCAGTTCCATTCGCCTGTGGAGATAAGATGCAGTGTGAATAGACCTACAAAAACTCAGTCATTTTAAATTTGTTGGTGTTCTTCCGTCATTACTGACATAAATCTACTGTCGCTCATCAGTAAGCTCAGACCATGTTCACACTCTACTAACATGAATCTACTGTCGTTTATCAGCAAACCCAGGCCATGTTTAGTTACTACCAACATAAATTTACTCTTGTTCTTCAACAAGCTCAGATCATCTTGAGTCATTACTAACATAAATCTGCTCTGTTTATCGGTAATCCCATACTAGTTCATTCATCGAATATCACGGCAAGTGCCCTGTATTTCTACTTTTGACATTGGAATTCCCTCTTTCAATTCCCGGTTCTGATGGCGTGTGTTCTAACTGGAGCTTCTGCTCTATTTCTCCTTCTATTTACCCAAACACTGAGATGCTTTTCAGTTCATATCACCACAGTTTTTTTTTCTGTGGCGCTACAGCCCAACTCGGGCCCAGGCCGACTGCCTTTTATATTTCTAGATCACACAAAATTAGACACACACCGTAGGATTCCTCTGAACGAGTGATCAGTCGGTCGCAGAGGCAGCTAACTACACAACACACGACAGACACAAGAGACGAACATCCATGCCCTCACTAGGATTCGAACCCGCGATCCCAACAATCGAGCGGCAGATCACGATAACACCCCTCCGAATATTCGTTCACTGTCCTTCCTAACGGCGATGTGTAAATTTTTAACATGTGTAATCAAGAAAGTGCCTTTAAATAGACGAAGGAACAAAAAACTTTAGAGAAAATATTCATTCATTCTGTAGTCTGTCTTACGACAGGTCTGTAGCCTCTTCCAAAGCGAGTTCTCCACAGGGTGCGATCTAGTGCTTCCTCTTTCAATTTCCAGTATCCTCTCTTTTCCTTAAGGTTATCCAGTAGCTGCTTACGCCTTCTTCCTCGTCTTCCCGTCATTTCTATTCTTCCTTCTAACTTTCCTTCAATCACGTGTTTTAGAAGGCAGTTTCTACGCAAGATGTGACCAATCCAGTTAGCCTTTCTTATTTTTATTATATGTGGGATATTCCTCTCCTCCTTGACTCTGAGGAGAGAAAACATTGTCCATAAAATGGATTCACAGGATGCCATGATCCCCCACCTCCCCGCATATGTTCCTCTGAACCAAATACAGGCACCGCTCACACATTTGTCATTGCTGCTTATAATCCTGGTGGCTAACTGCGCCATTTCTCTTCATTTTCTTCGCGTAATTTATGTGGAAGTATAATAATGTGTTTGTAACCTCACTATAGTAGATTGGCTTTGGAAAAAGAGATACAACGTAAAAACAGGTGATGTATATGTAAACACGCACGCAAAAGTTAACTGAAAATAAAAGTATATATCAACACGGAAATTGCTAGCAAGCTCGCGACTGATGGGTGAGAATGTAGATTCCTGATAAGCTACTATATTATTCCGTGCACAGTACAACTAACCGGCAGGGATGAACAGAACGTGTTGTTGAATTTTAGATTATCTTTGTTAATGGTGGCACTACTGTGCTGTTATAGAGATCCGTCGAACGTCTACAAACATGGCTTTCCATCTCCCTTTGAGAAAATGAATGTTCTAAGTCATTAGATCAGAATAAAATTCTTAACACAAGTATCTTTGAATATTTGTGTAACCGCCATAATTCAGGCAGGTAGTTGTATACTGGGCTTTTAATAGCTTATAATATATATAAATATCAACGTTAGAGCTTGTTTTCTTTGCATAATATTTACATGTACCTTGTTTATTAATTCATATCAATCTTAAATACATTATGACTATTACAAATTATTACTGAAGATTATATATACATAATTATTTTATGTACAGCGATTCAAATTTACGTTATTTTTACGTGACAGTTATACTCTAATTTGACTCTAATATAGCTCAAAAAGCGACAAATCTGGGAAACCAAGCGTATCACAAATAACCTGTTTTCGTATCGCATTCTTACGTTTTGACCCATGAATGGAAGAATTAAGCGTAATTTTGTATTTGTTTCTGCAGTATTTCTACACAAGCTGCCATGTACTTGTTAACATATTAAGTAAAAATCAGTGTCATACAAGAAAAAACAATATATTTTGATAACTTAGTTCATTTTATCAGAACACTCACCAATGGCTGTGAAATTTTGGTGTGTATGTATGTTTGTACAACGTATGTATGTATATTGGGTTTTCTCGTGCAGCCATATAGTGTCACGAAGTAGAGAGAGGAACTTGAAATTTTGATGATAGTTTTAGAATAATTATTGAATGTTCCCTTACAGATATAATCAAAGTATCTCCACGGAATCGGGGTATGTCCTCCCATATATAAATACCGTGTCATACTTAACCGAAATGGAGAAGAACCAGTTGAGCATTGAGTACAACATTGCGCCACCAGATGGCAGCATTCCGATGGCTGAATTAACGCTTGGTTTGCTCTAAGAATAAAGAGAGATCGGAGGGAAAAGGCCATCGAGTAGTGCGTGGTGATGATAAAGAGTAATTGACGTTAATCGATAATAATCGATAGTGATCAATAGAAATACCTCGACCGCTGAATAGCGCGTGGCGATAATAATCTACAGTAATTTATTTATCTTTTACATGGTTGTATATTTGTTACATGTAGTTGTAGGAAATATGCTATTCGATGCTAGTCCGATCGAAGACCGGTGAAGTGACTAGTCGTCTAGACTATAGGGTCATTGTCTGTACATCACATCTATCGTTTCAGTTCCTGTCGGCTCGCTTATCTTATTAACGCAGCCCACCTACACAGCGGCCCTCACGCGCCACGAAATGGAGGCGGAAATTTGGAAAACACAGTTGTTCTAAAATATAAGGATGCTGATATATGCGCAATATAAGTTGTCTGTCAGTTTTGGCGGCCGTAACTCATCAGACTATAAAGAGAGGGGGGTCGAAATTTCGGCAGATGATTGTGAGATATGCCGTTCTAAATATAATGAAAAACATGGTAATTGTGCTTTGGTCGGTATTGCAGCGTCATACTACAGATAGCATCTATGAAATGTCTCTTAAGGGCTTCTCAAATTGATAGCATGAATATTGAGTGAAATTATGATTTAATGTTATGTCTCTATGATTATGGTCAATAAGAAAGGTTCAATTTTAGGTTATCTGTGGAAATCATAGCTAGAGACGCGAACTACCAACAGTTCCCGCAGAAATGTCAAAGGTCTTAACACTAATATGTCATAAAATTCATCTTCACAACTAATCTTACAATACGAGTGAAAATTACAGAGTACTATTGTGTGCAAGGTTGTGTAAAATAGTACGAACCTACTTCACAAATTTTTATTTAACACACTTTGAGTGTACACCCTGAGTATTGTTACTCTGGAAATTTTAAAACGTCATGAAATTTTGTTTGGGTGAAGCAGGACTCTGCCTTCAGAGTTTTTTGCGATTAATTGCTACTGTGCACGGATGGCAAGAAAAATTCTTCTCGTATAATGGAATTGCATTCATATACGTCTAAAGTGATGATCATGTCCGTACTGAATGCGCTGCTGCGAGCCATTAGGAGAATTAAGAGTCGACCGGAAGTGTCAGACACTGGCGAAGTAACACAGCAGGAACAAACAGCACATCAAACCGTCAGCAAAGAGAAGTGTTGCTTGTCTGCAGGGCTTAATCAGCTAACAATCTCGGTGGAACAGAACCTTCTATAGAATCTAATATTCGCTGAGCTTGTCAATGTATCCCCGCCTATAACGGAAACCGACAATTGATTACCGTGTTCACAGGAATTACAAACTGATCCCTACCTTCTGCTGGAACACCCAGTCCTTACCTCACATCTTGTTTCTTTAAGATCTCCTTTAATATTATCCTTTCACCTACCTCCGACTGCAAGGCGGTTATTACTTTCACGTTTTCCAACGAAATTTGGTGTTTCCAATGTTATCCATGCCTTCTGCATGCCGCACCATCTCAGTCTCCTTAATTTGGTAAATTTGTAGTATTCTCTGAAGCCTAAAAGTTATGACGCCCCTCATTACTGTCTTCTCAATTCTCCACTTACTTTTTTTCTCTTTAATTTCATTTCTGTGCCTCATCACTCCATTCTCACGTACCTTGAACTTTAATGAACGTAAAGGTAAAGGTCTCCCTAGAACAGACCACGAAGGTCCAGAGGGGGAGTAGAAGTATAGCTCTACTATTTCCTTAACCCTAGCACTAGATGGGGGTGGGTGGTCAACTCCACGCCCCTGCCTCTTTACCCCCTGGAAAGAGACCCATTGTATAGAACCTGTAAAGCTGAGAAGGAAGTCAGTCTGCACCAACTTTCTGAAACAGAAGTACAAATTTGCGAAATAATCTTTTTTTTAGGTACGAAATTTTTATTTGAACAGAAATCACATTTTTGGAATCGAATTACATTGAAAGAAATTGTTCACATTGTTATCTTGGAGTTTCATTAATCACAGTTAATTTGTATTAAATGTGGACAAAATATGTCGTGCAAGATTCAGAACGACCAAGATTCAAACACATAGACATTCCACTTAATATCTACAATTTCCCCTTTCAATTTATATGCTAACAAGGTATTTGCCTTGTTTCCTCTTTTTTTTATAGTAGAGAATAGTGTCTACATGACGTAACTTTTTTAGATAATAGTTTTAGTGCACGAATTTTCGTAAAAAAATTTACATCCGTACTCCGTTTTGATTTCTATTTATGAGCGAAGTGTAATATACAAGTACATAATTAACACTAGCCCTATCCAGCGATTTATCCTTAAACATGCATTACATAACATTAGTAAAATATCACACGTATTTAACGTCGGCTACCTTTAACGAAAAGTAAAATTCCTTGAGGCCTGTACAGAATCTTCTCCCGTATTTTAAAAATTCTAGCCTCTGTTCTTTCTATTTTGTTTCTAATTTTGTTAATGATCCACGTTTGTGTGTGGTTTCATTTGTCGCATTCATATGGAAATGTTGCCCATCATGAACATCCCTCTTTCTTTCTTCGCAGGAAAGAGGCAAGTTGTTGGCATAATATAAATGTGACTAAATGCTAGAACAGAGCTTAAAGCATTCTGGTTGCTTCCCTTTTTTCCCCAAATCTGAGTGCTTAATTTTTGACACGTTTTCATATTTCCAAGAAACGAGAAATTTTCTATGTTTTGACCTATTTAACCAAATTATTATTATTATTATTATTGTAAGGAAGACAATATTAATGTTGCCATTTAAATTTTTTATATACTGCATACTGTAACACACCGCGAAAGCTTGAATTCCACTTATTTCTTTTGTGAACATGGTTAGTATATACGGTATGTAAATAATTTCAGTAATACTTCTTTTTTATACGAACGTTACAAGAGGTCTGAAGATACAGTCACATGTTTTTCTGGTGTATATATTAAAATTTTAAAAAATCCAATAATAAAGCACGATTTTATGCATTTCCAACTTTTAAGTTACAGACTTATCCTAACCAGGCTTTTATTCACTAAATTTCAAGAAATTCGCTGCAAGTTTCAACAGTTTAAGAGTGTTTAACCAAGACCTAATTGACTGATGCTAAGGAGTATATAAAAGATCACACCTTTATTAGTATCGATTAGAAGAAACAATGATTTAAGGGTGATATTTGAGGTTCACACATCTGGGACTGTCAGTACTCTTCATTGAAGATAGAAGCAGACGGTTTTACCAAACCTATGGCAAAAATTCTACCAGATTACACGGCGTCATATCCCAAAAACAGACATCTTCAATGACTTAAGAATTTAGAACTTTCAAGTAATTGTCTCAGAGTAACACGAATTAACAAAGTCACAGCTTCAGAGGACAGAACGTTTCTATGCGTCACTCTTTCCAACACGATGCCTCCTGTACTTCAAGGCACTCTAAATGTCTGTCTCCCTTACTTCATGCAAGATGTCCAGCACACAAGACACATTGTATGAACCTCACCCACTTAAAACTTCCGTTCTTGTACCCGTTCGTGTCTCCAATCTGATAAAAAGAATAGCTCCGAGAAAGTGAAAGAGTTATATAGGATTTCTTTATCTCATTCTCAGAACTCAGGAAAAAGAACTCGTCTATGTGGATTGGTAGAGCTACGCAAACTTTTCTAAGGTTTCCGACAATAGAACAAGAAAAGAGCTGGCACTGCAATTACTGCTATGGCGAAATATTTTGTCTTATTTGTCGTGTATAAATGCAATTCAGCTGAAATGGATTCTTTGTAGTTGTGATATCACAAGACTGTCATTTCAGTCCAGAGGGACATATTTTGTTGCGCTGGTGTAGTGAGGTTCAGAAGAGATATAGCAACACCATGTGCAAATAGTAACACGGGGGAAAAGTAAATATAATATCCATAAGGCATAATGTTGTTTTAATAAGGACGTATGAATCATAGACCCTTTCAGCTGAGTCATAAGTATGTATTATATGACTCAGCTTTCAAAGTAATTACATGAAAATAGCTACAGAAAAAAACTGCTTGTGAGTTGCGTGAGTGCATAACTTGTAAGCATACTGTCGTCTAGAGCAGTGTTTCCCAAAGTGTTTCACTCACGGGCCCCTTTTGGCTTCGAAAAATAACCACGAATCCTCACATCCTTGCTCACGTAAATATAGTGTCCGGATAATAGGTATCCAGAATTATAAATTTATATCTCAGAACTGATTTCAGATAGATACTAATACATACAAGTAGCATACGTAAGAGTTCATTGCATGATTGACCTTAATTAAAATGATTGTCGCTCTCTTCGTGGGTACAGGGGATTTCTTAATTAGATATTGTAACGGTCATACGAAATAAACACATCGTCAATGAAAGAAATTCTCAATTATTTTAACAAAACATTATTTCTTTAATTTAAAAAAAGCGTAAGCTTCAAAGAGCCATTACAGAAATGTATCCACGGATTCCCTTGGAACTGCTCGCGGATCCCTTGGGAACCAAGGAGCACACTTGGGAACCGCTGGTCTAGACTAATGCAGCGCTCTCTGGTAGCGTTTTAGATAAACTTCCTGCCCCCATTATAAAGCTACCTTGATGAAGGAGCCATCACATCTTGTGGCCATTACCTTGAAAAGCTCACATACTTTACACAAGAACTTATAGGATTCTTGTAGTAAATGACTGTGAAGTAGAACCTCCTTCAGAATCAGGTGACCGCTCCTCTGGTCAAAACTTACCTTCGAAACTTAACTACTGTGTTCACAAAACCCTCCCGCTAGCCTGTATCATCTGCCAGTTGAATTCAGTCTATAGCTTTGCATTCAGTTTCTTCAACGTCTCTTTTAATATCGTCCTCCCATCTCGCGTTAGGTCTTCGAAGAATCAGTTGGTTTTCCGGCCAGTGTTATCATATTCGTCTTTCCTTTCCCATCGTATGTGCTACACTTAGGCCTGTCTTGATTTTCTATGTTTAATCACTATAAAATAATATATTATGTGAAATGTGAAGTCAAGTTCTCTATTATGTAATTTTCTCCAGTCCTTTCTTACTTCATACACTTGGAATATATTGGTTTTTATCTTGTATGTACAGTAATCTCAGTACCGATGAAGTGATTTGTCATTGTACACACCCTGATGATGTGTTGTAGCGGAAGTACGCCCCTGCTCGTCTTAACCTCGACACTAGATGGAAGTGAATGTAGAGCTTCACGCCCCGTGCTACTCGGTGAACTTTCAATACAAGGCTGGGAAGGCCTCGGAGCCGATCTGAATGTTCTGGATAAGGGAAAGGTGTCTTGCCTCTGTCGGGAATAGAACTACAGTTCTTTGGTCTCACAGTCTGTAGCCTAGTTACCGTATCGCTTACGTTATCCCGACCGTATGTTACGAAACCTGTGCGAGTTATTGTAGGTTATCGCAAGAAATAAATAACGATGGAAAATAAAGTTACGTTTAGGATCATTCTTGCTCACAACACATCGAATTAGATACTAAATGTCTTTATCATCTCTGCGTGACAGGATGCACGTAAAAATTATCATTCAATGCGTGATTTCAGTCTTCCGAAACGGTGTAGATGAGGTCTTCGCTTTTCTGGGGTTTTACACAGCGTTTATTGGTAGTTAGTTACCGACTTTTCCAAACAGCCTATCGATCCCATCTTCAAGGGTCTAGCAGTCCAAGAAGAACGTTTAATGTGCATAGAATCTTGGAAGTCATTAGGCAAAGCAGAGGACAGCATGGTTACTTGATTCCTGTCAGTCCTCCAAACATTTTCACCTATCGCTGTAAATTATAGCAATATGGTCACGTATTTATAAGGAGCCTATCATACATACACATCACAGCAACAAATTCTACGAGTAAAGGTTACATTATATTAGTACCGTAAATATCCAAGCACGTAAAGACTTTGAAATTGTATTCAGTCGAATAAGTTTCCATGTTGAAAGGAGAAATGTAACTAATAAGAATCAGCATATAATAACATATTTGTTTAAAGAGACAGACTTTTATGTTTTATTATTCTAATGTTCTTATTTAAATTTCAAAGTAATTTTGTCTTTATATTTTTGTGACAAGTTTTTCCTACAAGACAAAATATTTATATTTGTAGAAGAAAATATCGTTCTTCTGATTCTTGTAGAAAAGTTGTTTCAACTAGAAAACTTTTAAAACTGTTAACATCAAAGGGTAAGGAGTGTAGTAACAAACGCACGAAAGGATAAATTGCAATCAAAAGACAGAAATAGAGAAACAGAGAAGGCAGGACGGTCTCATTAAGTTAATTTTCTTCCATTTCTAGACCTTCTAATTTACTAATTAGTATTTTACATCTCTGGGGCATAACGAGTAGCAGTAACTTTCAGGCTTTGATGAGTTTCCCGAAAAGTTTCTGCAGTGGTGGTGCACTAACTGAGCGTTTTGCTCCCACATCCTTCCTAGACGGTTCCTTCTTTTGAAGTCTCACTACGTACGATTTCCCACTCTCCTCCTCTTCTCACTGCGTTTTGTCTCCACGATATTTTATTTTCTGAACTAGCTGTATCAGTTGTCTCTGTTTTTTTTTATTTTACACTTCAGTTACTTGTTTATAGTAAATACAGATTCTAAGTCCATGTTCGCATGATAAAGCTGTGAGGGTGTTTGAAAACAGGGCAACAAAGAGAATGTTGTGACGCAAGACAAGAAAGTTACAGAAGAACGGAGGCAATTTCAGAATGAGGAGCTGTATAATTTGTTCTTTTCACCATATGTTATTAGGACTATGAAATACAGGGATCTAACGGTATCAGGGCACAAAACAAACATGGTAGAAATATTACAAATGCAGCTAGAATGACAGTCTGAAAACTTGAAATATCACTTGTGAGATCTGGACTTAAATGTAGAATGTCTTCAGTAAATGGGCTGTGAAGTTGTGGAGTGGTGCCATATGACTTGGATATGAACCTGTCACAGACTGGTGTGAACGTGTTAATGAACCACCGGGTGTGATAAAATATGTGAACTTCTTGACTGCCTGAGCAAATATCAGAACTCAACTCCGTGATACAGTTTCTGCTGCCAAAGAAACTATTTAAGAATTATATACTGCCAGACAATCTGCTTTATACAGTACAAGCAGTCCAGAGAAGTGCTGGCTGACAAAAGCTGTCTGTATATTTTAATCATTCCTCTGCCATATTTCATTGCTGTTGCATTAATCAGATTTCTTATCAATTACAAGCGACATCTGTCAAGGCTGGTATAATGAGATCTCTCTGGATCAATTTTGGCAAAGATATAACAGAATGTATTCATTTTCATACGCCAAGTCTGTGCTGAAAATAGAGTTTGCTCAGAATACGATTATTAGCCCACTTATACCAGATAAAAAAATTCGCACACAAGCTCTGCTTAGAATGCCTTCTTGTTTTTAAATAAAGTCAAAGATATTATACATTTCTGAGACGTTAGCTATAGAAACACACGTAACCGTCATATGAGGTAACACATATTTATTATTTAACGAACACAATAAATATTTGAACTATATACACGGAATGTGCAACGTTATAAGATTGGGTGACACAGTTCTCAGAGGATGAAGAGCGTTATTAGGTGCAATAAGACACAATGCACAGCACGGGTGAGTTGTGATCGAATTATGGGACACACACACCACGAATACTGTGACATACTCTTTACTCCCAATGGCGTACAGTAGTTTAACTGCTACTGATGCACTGAATACTGGGATTTTTACTACGGTATTCTGTTTACGTCATTCAGTCGCAAATGTTTTTCGACTATTGGAGCGGCACCTTTTCTGCGAGAGAAAATGTAAAACTCACGGCACTTTTAAATGCAGATCGCCCATGCATTGTACGCACACCGACCAATGAACATCCATAATTGCAGCTTTGGTATGAGAGCTTTAGAGGAGCTCTGGTGAAATCGCAGAAGAATTTGGACTATCCCAACCTCCCAGTTGAGGGTCCTCGGAAGTACTCTGTGACGGCCAGACGCATGCATATCACTATTAGCGGAGCGCACATCCGTTTTCAAGAAGAACCGCCTCTGCGGAAGCTGTTTTACGAATGGCTACGATACCAACATACTGCGGATGAGCTCGCATTACACGGTAGCCTTTGGGCATACGAAGCATATTTTGCGAGCTATGATGTGTGCAAAATCCACAAGTCACCACTGGGTACGGCAGAACCTTCACGCTATCCGCAAATGTATCAAGTCCGCTTTATCGGGCTGGTTTCTTGAGGGACATTTTAATGGGTCCCTTTCTGACAGGTTGACTGATCAATGTTATCGGTAATTTTCTGTAAATTGTTCTGCTGGCAATGATTGAGGATGTGCCCCTGGCTGTGAGGTAGGACTTGTGGTTTGAGCTCAACGGAGCTGCAGCACGTTGTGGGGAAGATACTCGGCAGTGGTTGAACGTGACATATCCTATTGTAAATACGAGGTACCTTGGTTGATCGTTAGATGCTTTTCGCCCAGTGACGGTGAGGTTCATCTCGAAAACTAATCATCTTAGGACACATATTTTGTAACGTTTGCACTCGTTTTTTTTAACAACGAATGACACTGTAGACAGATTTTGCGCGAGTTTCTTTTCACTGTATATATTGTATTTACATGTAATGTGATCACATAATTGTTGGTTATTCTGGTAACCTAACATAGCGTTGTACAATTTTAACAGGCAATATCCTGTGGTGTTTTCACAACTGAAAGAAACTTCTACATAAGCTTTAATGAACCCCTCCTATCTTTTACACACTGTAATGCTGAATGAAAATTTACTTTACATTTGCACGAAAATGGTAACATATTTGGATCCATAGGAGAAAAGGATATATTATAAAAAAAGGAACACATGTAAATACTCTAGAAAATATCGTATACATTTAGAAACAAAAAGAAACACTCAAAAAGTGAAAACTCTACAGTGGAAGAAATGTAATTTTCGATACGTCAGTGCGATATAGAAACAACAGATGTTAGCCTCGGCTACATTACGTAACTCTAACTAAGATTATCCTCTCAGTATTACGTTTACCTATGTACGATACGCACGAAAAGCTCCACAGCAGGAAGTGTAAGTAAGATGTAAAAGGTTCTATACAAGTAAATAATTGTCGTAAATGTGTAATCTCAATATAAGAACTCAATTTACAGTTCCATATTGTAGTAAGACTTATCTTCAGAATATAAACAGAACATTAGACAATTTATTAACGCATCAAAACAAGACATAACAAGTATTACAGAAAACTACTCTTTGTCCTGTTATAGCGCAAAACTATCGTGCTAACGTTGTCGGCGCAATGAAAATAGCAGAAAAAATAGTATGTAGGTCAACATACCCACTTCTTATACTTAAGAAATGGTATACAAATATAAATGTTGCTAAGCCCAATTTAACGTGATGAAATTGATATAGAAAGATTTTATTACTTATCATTTTTTAATTACATATAATTAGAAATTATTTGAAAGAAAAAATGGTTTTATAGTAACAAAATTACAAGTGCAAGATATGGTTATAGTACATGCAGTATAATCCAAGCTATATTAAACTGAATTGTACATTATTACAAATCGTAATAACAGAAAACATTTTGTAAGTAAGAGATCTCTTTCACGAAAACAAATACCCCTTTACCCTCCTTTATATACTATATAATTTACGCCTGATGATAAAATCTTAGGTTTACATATGTAGCGAATTTTAAAAACATATGTTCTTTTTAAAATCAAAAGATAGTTATGTTGACAGAATTATTATTTGATATATAACATTTTACAAAATTATCGGATTTTGATGGTGATATATCACGTTTGGTATCATTTAGTCTTAGTTCTTTACCATCATCCCTCGTTTAAAATAAAAATTAGAACTCAACGTTTCAGGGACAGGATTTTTTCGCGTCCGGAGGCAAAAGATAAACGGAAGTACAAACTCAGTTCAGCCTCATATGAAAAGGTATTTTGAACCAAGGGATCCAGACGTTTAGCACACATTTTCCTATCCACATACAGGATAAGGCTGCCATCCTTAATTAAGTACATTACAGAAGACTAAACGATAGAAAATAAATATACCAGCCATTGTGTGGTTGGTTTACTTCACGTGCAGAGTATTTGGGGGATGCATGCACTTTCATCTTAGCGGACTGTTACAGTTATTTAAATTTTTGAAATGGCATAAAAGAGCTTTATGGACGCTATATTATTAGTATCTCACGCTTTATTTAGGTGATGAAATCAAGGACGAAGGGATTAAAGTGGACTTAGTTGTAGTGTTTCGAGATAGTGTCCAGTTTATGGCAGCTTTTTAACACGATCATCTGCTTTCGAAATCCTTAAGTTAATAACTTTCTCCTAGACAAAATTTGGTGGGGAAACGTCTTGGGAAATTCCCATTTCAAATACAAACTAGGAGGTTTGAGCATAAGACTTAGTGCTTCTTAGCGACTTAGGGACGTGTTGGTGAAAGGAATATCCCTACTGCTCTTGAGAATCGAAACCGGGTAGTCCAGCTCGTAGCCAGCTACTGTACACCATACTGTGTGAGCTTATATGAAGTTGTTTAATTAACTAGATGCCACACATAAATATAAGCAGCACTGTACATTTGAATTTGTCTCTGCCACCCTCAAGTCTCGACACCAGACAAAAGCGTTTTGTGGTTGTCTTGGGACCTTAAGTGGTTTATATAACCACAAGCTTACTGTGGCAGTGCCACAGTGAACTCACCTTCCATAATGAAGATATACTCCGAACAATCCCCATACAGAGAATAGTGTCTTCAGTACCCTGATTTTCATTCACTTATTTATTGGTTTATTTAACGACGCTCTCAGTACCTTGGACTACAAATCGTAGAATGTTACGATGATCAGAGAGAAGTGATTTGGAATTTATGTGGTTTTATTTGAAGCTTTTGCCTGGTGGATCTGATGGGAATCAAGAAATCCTCAGAGATGTCGGTGTCTGGCCGACGTGTGAGCCAGACGCCTACAAAATACGTGAGAATCGTTACAGAGTGTACCATACTGCTCATTTCAGAAGTTTTGTATCGCATTCCCAAAATTTATTGTGCATTTTGTTATAATTAACCCACACTGGATCTGCAGGCCTAAGCATCGAATGAAACCAAACTTTTTATGGGTTGTATACATAGTAATATAGTGATCATTTTATATTAAACTAGTCGCATACACGTTGAAATTCAGGGAAAAATTTCGACAATTCCCGCCTTAGTTTACATTTCCACACACACACACATATTCCTTAAATTTATCCACTGTTGTACATTGTAGCCCTTGAGAGATAGTCTTTTATCACGATTTCACGAAATATGCATGCCATGAAACTTGGAAAGTTCTGTAAAGACAGCTTCGTATAACAGGCATTACAGTATAGTCTAGAGGTGCCTTTCTACGACAAAGATACGCTCTTGTTTTGTTCGTTACTGCATGGTGGGAGATTACTTTCACATTAAAATATTCTGTTATATTTTCTTAAAATAATCGCATTCAAATAGTATCAAGTCAGGCCGATAGAATGTACCGTGTTGCTGCGAAACCTTTACCGCAGATGTGGACACTAAAATAGCAACTGGACTTCACATTTCACTGACATTAACTGTTGCAGTCTTGTGGCGCAGTGGTGTTTGATTTCCATGGAAACGAACGGCAAACAATGCCCTGCTTAGATTAATTGTATGTTGATGAAAACTCATCTGACTTTCAAAAGGAGTGGTCTCTTTCAGCTGAAGAACAGAACATCGGATTCGGACTGAGCAAATGAGAACATATTGCCATGGAAGGACATCATATTAGACCTAATAATTCGAAGTAATTTAATTTAACTAAACTGAGATATTTAAGTACCAATTTTTTCCGGCGTTTTTAGGCCAACATCTTAAAAAGTTTCTTAGATCAAAGAAACCAACATACCTCAGTTTAGAGCGCGATCTAGCACGCGTTACTCTCTCACTTCTATGCCAAAACGTTCTTCTCATTATCCTACTGTTAAACACCAGCAATATTTGTTGTTTCCCAAGTGTCAGGAGTACGCTCTGCACTCATTCAGAACAGCAGCTAAATCGTCATACGGCTTGTCAGAGAAAACGCAATAAACTAAATGAAGCCAAAATTTTCATCGGTTATTCCAGCCCCCCCGACATATTAATCTCGCTTTTTAATGCCTTTCTTCCCTTCCTTGTTGCACAGACTAAGAATGGCTGTTGGATAAAAGACGATTGCGTATTTGTATTTCTATCTGTGCTGCCTCTCCTCTGTTATTTTCCCTTTTCCTTCTTCTAATTCAGTCATTAATAACGGCATGACCCATTATCGCCCGGCTTGTATAATAAGAGAACCCCCCCCAGCTTCAACCCCCGTGAAGCTCCACTTCCATATAGCAGTAGTGGAGGAGTTAAGATGAATGCATCCTTACAGGCGCCCATTTATTTAACGAAGAAGTAGGCGGGAATCCTACTGTTGCCTTACATATTAAAACTAAGCGATGAATTTCCATTTCCTTAGAAGAGCAGAAGATAATGATAGTTGCTAGAATCTGGAGGAACAAATTAATCAACTGGAGATAATTCGAGGAAATTAAAGTGTCCAGGTTCTGTATCAAACTGTGTAAAATAATAAGCCTAATCATAGAAGAAATTACCTAATTGTTGCATTCAAAATTTTGGTGAAGTGACAACATAGAATTTTATTGAATTTTGTCACCTTACATTTACCTACTTTTATGTTTCCAGCTTTTTTCTCGTTACACCGCCTGTGGGTTTTATAGTAAAGCATTCGATGTCCAACACTCCTTGATCGCAAACCGTTTAATGCATAAAGAGTTCAGTCAGCAGCGGACGAAAATGTATAGTCTAAAATACGTGCGATGTCACTTCTGGGGAGATGGAAACATTCGTCGCCCAATTCCATCCAAAATTGGGCTTTGACTGTAAACTTTGTGGTGTTAAGTCTTTTCATACTACCACAGTGTTGGTTAAAAACATGTTTTGTAAATATAGACATTTCCTAAAGTGCTACTTGGAATGAATGAAAATTCAGGTTTTCGCACTCAGGTTTATCCTCTGCAGTATCTTTCAGTAAATATTTAAAAATAAAAAATCTATAGACTTCGACTGAATGCAGTGAAATTGTTACGGAAACTATCGAGTTTTATTCAGTAAAATAAAAACATTTTGCTGCTTTAAGTTTCCAGAGACACGTTTTTACTGACGTCATTGTTATGATAGTAGTATATTGCGCAATTGTATCTTAAAGAATCATAACGCTTACGACTTCTGCAAAGTAATATTTACCGTTCTGTTCAAACTTTGTAAAATCAACACGCACGCCACGCCATACATTTGTTACTTAAGGTAACATATATCACTACGTAGTGGTCAGTAATTCTCTATCTTTATAATTCTACGGCTCCAATTCTCGGTCTCAAGGCCCCCTATGCTTTCAGTTTCTGTTATATTCTTTGGTATTTTCAGAAATATGCTGGTATTTTTTCAACTTTTAGGCGTCGACAGCTTCAATACACAACCTTCCCTCTCTCCGTATCTTCAAATGAAGTCAGCGTTCCGATCGGCACTGCATAATCTTGCAGCTGGTAAAGCGTCTTTAAGTTAAGGAGACTCCTATTATTACGAAAATTCCTGTACGCGCTACTGTAGTCTGGCTGCATTTTAAGTCGCTTATATATCCCTTCATCCATCCGTCCATTCATTCATTCATCATTCTTGTGTTATTTTACAGTGTAATTTAGGTGGGATAACGTACATGAAATTGATTTATACCTTCACTCCGTTCATGTGAAAGGTCTTCTGTAATCACAAGTAGGTGTAAATATAAACTTCAAGAATTTCCTTAAGCTGCGATTTTAACTAAAGTGTGGATGAATGTTCTGGGTTTCGTTAAGTTCTTGTAGAAAATAAAAGTGTGAAGTCTAAAGTTTAAATTCGCATTCATTCAAATCTCTGACTATTAGTAATTTGAACTGTAAGAAATAGATTACCTGTGCAGTTCCAACCATAGCATTGACCGCTATCCAGATTTTTAACGTAAAACGTACTAACGGCGGAATGAACTTCTCGCCGTCCTCTCTGTAGCTTTAAGCTATAAAATTCTAATTTCAGAAATATTGTATTGCTGTTGGGTCTATAAAATGGTGCTGTGTCCCTTTAATTATTATAAAACATGGTAACATACGTTTTGTGTATGTCACTGACATGATAATGTTATTATTTGACAGTATATGTATAATTCTGTTTCAGGTTTTCCCTTTTCGAGTGCAGAAGCGTCTTCTAATAGCCTATAAGGCAAACAATTCTTGTTATATTTTCACTGTTACGGGGAAGTGTAGTATTCTGAAACTTCAGTTAAAGAAAGCAAGTTATACAACAATAATATATTTTGATGCAAAGATTATTCTAGTTTTAAAAGCATAATTCGTTAATTTGTCTTCACAAGTGGTTGATTTCTCTTCGTAGCCGCCATCTTTGTTTTGTTCTGTATTGCAGAGTGCATGATGGGGGACGGGAGCGGCAGTGCCATCTTCTGGAAGTAGGAGACAACCATAAACAGCTGAAGGTAACTTCGACTTCCAGGAGATAGCTAGCTCCCTAACCCTTTATTTCCAATTAACCCATCATATATATCTACCTTTTTTTATTGTTTTGTTCTTTTTAATTAACCACCAAATCCTCCTTTATTAGACACAATTGCTACATCATGTGAAAACCTCCCTGTGTGCTAAATTCGTCTCCACATATTTTAGTATGCTTTCCTGCACCTCCCCAAACCCCTGTCTCTCATACACACACAAAGTGATTCCCTTCTACTATTTAACGGTGTCGTTCGTCTTTTAGAAGTGTTGTGCGTGGTGTAACTAGTAATAATTTACGTTGTTCGTTTGTTTCTATTCCTTGTTCTTCCCACTACCCCACCCTATATAACGCTCGTTCGTTGATTGGTTGGTTCGTTCGTTGGGTGTTCGTGTGTTAGCAGTTTACTGTTGTGTTTGATATCTGTTTTATATATATACATATTTAAAACACAAATTTTCTTTTGGAGTTGTCACTGGGTGTGTTTACTTGTGTTGTTTGAAGTTACAAAATGTGTTTTATAGCTTTGTTTGTCAGCATTGCTTTCGCATATAAAATCTAAGAAGACCCTGTACTCCTATGGGACACAAACATTACATCTGAACATCTATCAGACGAGGAAAAATAATAAAAGTACAAATAAATTACGCTTTTCATGTTATTTGTAATACTGTTGGCAAGTGAATGGTGTGAATATGAGCTTTCATGTTAATAAAGTATTATATTATCAATAAATGCTATCAGTACATTCATGAAATTTATGATGCCATGTTTACTTCTATTGGTCTTTGCCTTTGAATCATAAAAATAAACAATCATAATAGACAATAAATATTTGTGTATTTATATAAATTCTTAAGAAATGAGGCCAGCCATAAGTTTCTGAGTTTAGAATAAAATGTTTTCAAAAATTTTCTTGTCATTTCCAAACAAAATATTAAAGATCCAGAAGCCCAATACGTTGTATGAGCCTGAAATCCCAAGCCTGTTTGCTGACGTTTAGCGTGTTTGTTCATTTATATCTACAAAACCTCTTCAATTAGCGTCTTGCTCGAGATAGACTCGTAAAGACTTTCCCTTATATAAGCAAAATATTATTTCACATATCAGACAAGTATGCTAAATGAAATATCAATCCAGTTTCCAGTTAAGTTTATATCAATATAAAAATAAAGTCATGACTATTGTACATAAAATTTGCTTTTTTTAATTTGACTGTAAACTTGGTATCCCACGAAATTTGCAGGGTCTTTTTAAGGTAGGTTGGCTTTATACACGCAATAATAAAAGATTAAATAAACCACACGTTTTAGTACGTTGGTGTGATGCACTTTGATATAGTGGTCGCACTTTCAGTCTTTTTCTCTTCATAAACCTTTGTATGTGGCAAATACGTAGTGTGTACTTTTGAACGATATTA
Source organism: Reticulitermes speratus (assembly GCA_021186555.1). Taxonomy (NCBI): domain Eukaryota; kingdom Metazoa; phylum Arthropoda; class Insecta; order Blattodea; family Rhinotermitidae; genus Reticulitermes; species Reticulitermes speratus. Next base: position 41,257,039 of record JAJKFL010000003.1, on the reverse strand, counting down.
TAACTGGCTATAATTATTGGAAGTTCAGCGGAGAAGGTTGTCTCCAGAATGGCGCGCTTTATCCGTTCCATCGTAGAGGTTAATAATATATTTACAGGAAGACAAGCAATGTACGCATAACGTAACATTGAGGCACGTTTATGTGACCATTGTTGCCGTGCAAAGCAATAAGTATTGCATATTCTGAGTGTGTGTCTGTAGCCGTAGTTATCCAGCATGCAATACGCATGCGCCATATTGTCATCTGTGGCCTGTCTGGCTCTACAATATTTTTCCACATTATCTCATAAACGGCAGGATTTTCGAAAAAAAAAAGTTGTTGAAGACGAAATGTGTGTTTTGATTTTCTCTGCAACTTTTTTAAAAAATATTTCTCATTCTAAGAAAAAACGAGCGAGATATGGTCATAAATGTGCATAGGTCTTCATGTAAAGTACCCGTTGTTCTTGTCAGAGTTTAATAAAACTTGAATTTCCTCAACAGAATTTCGTAAAATTCTCAAACACAAAATTTCATGAAAATCCTTCCAGTGGGAGACGAGTTGTTCCATGCGATCGGATGGACAAACGGACAGACAAACATGACGAAGCTAATAGTCGCCTTTCGCAATTTTGCGAACGCGCCTAGAAATTGTAAAACAAAACTTAATTTGCCAAAACAGTTTATGTTCTGCATGATTCTTACAATGAAGGGCCATTATTTCCCTACGCAGCATACACTAATGGTTTTATTTATAATTTAAGTGTGTGTCCACTGAGCAGTATGAACTGAATCTGTATGTGTAATGTCGATTAATTACGACACTACTATTCAATATAGTGACCAAAAATGTAGTTATGAGCCCCAGGAGGGACTCGTCACCAAGGCAGACTTACTGACTTCACTTACTGACTGGCTGGCTGACCGACCGAGTGACTGACCGACTGACCGTCTGCCGTAACGTCACTCTTGCTGTGACTGACAGATTCAATCTTCAGAGAACTAAGTAACACATATTACTGTGTCCAGTAATGTTTGGTTCAAAAGTTTCATGAAGAAATTGCACGACTGGAGGTTTAAAATGCTCTTTGTTTATCGAAATGGAAACAACGTTTAACGGAGTAGGGAGCGAACACTACGCTATTTATCGATGTAAGTACGGAAATTAGTACTTAGAATGTTTTAGAATTTTGTGGTGTATTATTGCAACTGCATCATACTCATTTCGTCTCCATTTTGTAACCGAAGTTTAAATGAATTGTTACACGGGACCTCGAGGCTACGTAAGGGTATTTTCAAACTGTTGGTTGCGGTTCAGAGCCTGTAACACTTGCGTATGGGACTGAATGTTATAGCTTAGCAGAAGACGGAAATATGGGTTTCACAAATATTCAATCTTGTAGAATAAGGCCCACAGTATGAATGTAAGGTATTGAAAAGGCCTCTTTTCCTTATGATTTTTAACCAATACAAATTCGTAGACTAAAGGACACTTATAATTCAGCAGTTATTATTAAAAACTCACCACTCAGGTTTGAAGACAAATTTTAACCTCCATTCATTACTTTATAAATTTTCGCTTTCACGAACTCACAGATATTAGGAAAGCATATCATAGCTGCAGATTTCTCACCACAAGCTCTCTCTCTCTCTCTCTTTTTCTCTCTATGAACTTTCATAGCGCTCTAAATTGCTCCTGCGTGCAGACTGATCGCTGTGTACGAAATAATGTAAGTCGACCAGCAATCATGCCGGGAAAATAAGTTTTGATGTTTCATCTGGGGGATTGTTAAGTGGCACGTGTGTCTCGCAGCAGAACACTATTCCGAGTTCAGAAATCCCTCCTGCGGGTACTGCACGTTTTTCGTCCTTAATAATTTGTGGAATACAAATCGGAGCATGTTCTTCTGCTCTTAAGGATTTTCCTCGTACAAAATAAGATAATTTTTTCAAACTTTATTCTCTTCTTGCATCTTCTTTATGTCTTTTATACTCTTTTCTTCATCTTTTTCCCGTTTGCTTTGTTTCAACTTCTTTCGTGTATTTTTCTTTCATTTCTTCTTACCCCCTCTCTCTCTCTCTCTCTCTCTCTCTTTCTGTTTTGTTTCTTTTCTCCCCTTGTACGTTCTAAAACGGTGAATACTGTATTAAAAATGTCCATTTTTGTCGTCACTTTTAAGTGTATTAATTTTATGTCTTTTAATTTCAAAATTTACGCGTACTTGAAAAGTTTATCTCTGTATAGAAGTTAATGCTTTCGCAAATATAATGCATTACAATTAATGACTTACACCATGAAATGATGTGATTCTGCCCACTCTCCCTTACTGGTAGGAAGCACGTTTCGGTACAAATTTCGCATTCTCGTTTGTGGTTTATTTTTCTGCCAGTATACACCGTTGAAAGGTACGGTGACTGGTGATTGATGAATTGGAAAATATGTGTGAAGAAGCGGTCATAGCATAAACAAGATAGTCCCGAAACTTGCCTTAACCCTTTAAAGAATCTGTAATTTAAATTTCAAATACTGCGCAGGACGGAGGGGTTTTAAATCTAGTACCGGGGGAACCAGCGTGTGAGGAATTAAAGGTGCGTTCAGTCAACTGAGGCAGGCGTTGTAGGGTTAATAGACTCGCAGAAATTACGAGAACCTCGCCCAGGGTAGTTGATATCCCAGCCAAGTCTGGAACCATGTACCTCCCGAATATAAGTCTAAACGTTTACTGCTACACCCTCCTGCTTGGTCCGAACATGTGTTTCTGTTAGAGGATAGAGATTTTTGTATTATGTAACATGTTTCTTTCAGATATGGTACAAAAAATTCTAAAAATGTAAATGTTCGTTGGTCTAGAACAACGAATTATGAAATATCAAGAATTATATAAAACAGGATGTACTTCTATCTGTTAGTTTTATAAACTTATAAAGTTTGCTTAATTAGGTATGTGTATTTAATGGGACACATAGGAGCGTCTAATGTAGTCCTTCGATAAAGCGTCCCTCTAGTTGACATAAGAACATGAAAGAAATCAGAGTAAATGAAGGAGCTAATTATAACAATTACGTATTGCAAGAAGAATAGAGTACGTAAAGTTAATAATAAATTTTTTTGTATCTTATTTTACTGAAACCTGTTGTACCTGCGATAATTTATAGCACAGGTGAGTGTTGCATTTTTGTTCAGTTTTCGGAATGGAAATTTCGCATTTGAATTGAATTTTAAACGTACGAAGGGACGTTACTTAAACATATTATAACATAAGAATAAGTACCGTAACTTTAGCAAAAAGAAATTGAAGGACATACAAAGTTCGGTATTTGTTAAATTTCTAGTCATACGGAATGTAGTACGGAAAAATATGAACCAATTTGTTCTCTTAAACTGTATGCTTTTGCAGTTAAAGAATGAATATATTTTTAAAAATTGGAATACTTTCTGTCGACACAGAAGCAATGAAGCTATCAGTAGAACCATTTTGACTGTTCGTAAGGAATGTCGGAGAGCAGAACAAGGAACCTACTCTGTCACAACAAACCGGAAAATAAGTGCCATGGATATTTGGCAAGCAGACTTACGGAACAGATTGAATTCCTAGCACCACGCATGATGTTCATTATTATTTCTGTGACTTCTCTTCATGTCTTGCCATTATAGTAAATATTTAATACGAAAAAGATTAACTTGTGTATTTATGCCTTTCCATAAAGTGGCTGCCACTTTCTGTCGAAATAATCGAAAAGCTTAATTTTTGTAATGAGATTGCGTGTTATAAATTTCATGGAACATACCTCTAATACGGCCTTGTAGTGCTTCCTATGCTAAGGATCAAAGGCGTCTTATCTGTTTTTAAGGGAAGATATTAGTAACATGAAGGCTGTGGACAAAAGTGCATTTCCTTTCCCCTTGGAAAACACTGTGCTATGACATTTCATTTTCCGGGACGTTTGGGTATGAAAATAACGAAGTCGCTGAGTAGACCTCAATTTTTATTCTAGATTGGCAGCCGTTTGTTCGCTTTCCATTTCACAGCCCTGAGAGCAAGTACCTTCTGTCGGATCGGGCTGTGCCGTGTAGGTAGCATTAGTGTGCACATCTGACGTACAGAGGGGACTAGTAAATGTTCCTGAATTAATTATCTCCCCTTTAAAATTTAAAATGTGTTCTTATAAATTTTCAATAGTCACCATGTGCATATTACTGTCGTCTAGACGTTGATGTATGCAGCTCCTGCCTCTTAATAACATTCGCTTTATTTCCCCATTTGCGCAGTACTGAAGGCGTGCTATTTGCGGCTCTTGATTAAAGGCATTATAATTGTTTGGATCAGTCCGGCTCAGGCTGCAAGCTTAACACAGCGTAATAGAACAGATGCGTCACAAAATCAACACTCCAGTGTTTGTAGTTAAGAGTCCTGTAGGGTTCCAGTTGTTCTGATTGTGATTTAAGTTATTGCCAATCGTTAAGAAATTTCCGCACTTCTAGAATGTTTCAACAAATTTAAACTGAAATACAAAGTATGCAGTGCCAATTTCGTATCGTGCAACTGCGAAAGTCGCTGTTTTACCTTGTTGGGAGAACATTAACGAGAGTTATCCGGGCACAATGCTGCAGAAGTACAGTTAAATTGTCTGTGGAGGCTGTTTTATTGAGAGGAACCCCCGATTTCTACAAATAAATCGGCGTTGTTAGAATAGAGAAGTAGAAAATTATAATGGATTGGACAGATAGCTGAAATGTGGGGAGAAAATGGTTGAATTTTGAAAAACATCAGTTTACAAGCTCAGTAAGAGGATGACAGGAGACAGACTGTGTGGATGGCAGGTGAGTTGAAACTAAGACACGATCGTTGTTAGTGGCAGACTGTATTCATTATTAGCGGTGTGGACACTTCGTATCGTGTCAATTATCCAGTATTGCCCCCTTTCATTTCTTGATTTTTGGTAATGAGGACTGCTGTGTGATGGTACTGTTAACATGCAGAAAGACTGCTTGTCCAACGCGGTCACTGAATTGCCTTCCCGAAAGTAATTATTATAATCTTAAAGGAGAGCTCTATCCCAAATCTTAGTACAGTTAATCATGTGCTCATTATCGTTGAATTACCTGTTCTTGACCTACAACGTTAATTAAGAACGGATGTATGTCCCAGTAAGACAGTTCCTATCAAAGTAATGGGTTACGTAAAAATCTAAAAGAGGCAAAATGTCAATTTTCTGACAAGGGACTGCAGTTTGCCACACCCCAATTGACACACCGCACATGTGACTCGCCTCAGATGGCTCGTATCTAAACCAGATGCCACGACAACCATCCGCTGTCTCAGAAGGTGTTAATATAATAAATCCGTAGTACCCGCGCTGCAAACAGTTTTTCTTTCGTACAGGCACGATTAAATGTCACAATACTTCATTTAATTTTCTTATTGTTTTTAAAAATTATTAATGGACGTTATGGGATCCTTTCGTTGGGAGTCGAGTTTTTCCATGCGCACGGACGGACGATCTGACAGACATGACAGCTAACAATCGCGACCGCGCCTAGAAACTGCCATTCCTATTGAATGTTTGTGGAAAATTTCTTTCGGAGTTCTTACGTGGAGGCTCCCACAAAGACTGGAACACGGCATTAGAAGATATCTTTAGAAAATATATTTTGCAATATTGTTCCTACTGCAACGATTCAGGATAGTTACTGTTACTGAAAACCTGCCAGCTTAAATCTGATGAATTAAGGTTATAACCTGCTGTTAACACATCAAAGCTACTTAATGGCCAGCAATTTCAGTATCCAGGAGATCCCGGTTCCAAACATCAGGTATCAGACCGACCTTCCTGGTCTGGCGTTCTCCTTTGTGCTTCCAGAGAAACGCTGTGATTGTGTAATTAACTCTTGAGTGCCGGTCTCGGTGCGCTGTACGGACCTTTAATTCTTCTAATGCTCTCGGCCTCGGTGCACCGTATGTCCTGAATGCATTTAAGGGTAAGGGTACTATAAATTTAAAACCCCTTCGTCCAGGGCAGGACACAACTGTCGCATTTTATGCCAACTTCAAATAGTGCCGTATAAAAATATTAATGAAGTCTCGCTTCGTGTGCGAAACTTGAAATAAAACGAATCCAAAAAATTAAAGCAACAATTTAGGTGGAGAGATAGCGCGTCCTAATTAGGCGCCTGTTGCATCTCTTGTTCTTTCAATGTCGTCAGAATATACTGGCCTTTTTCAGATTTTGTCAGGCAGTGCGACATTAATTAATAAGATTTAAATTAACGTCTTGTTTATTTATTGATGTTACGCTTATAAAGTATGTTTAGAAGCAAAAATACGCTACAGTGTTTGAAGATTTATGCACTCCGAAAACCCATTCTCCCTATATTACATTTTTCTACTAGAAAATTGGGGTTAAATTATTCGAAGTCTGCAGGAATGCATCTCTCGCATAAAATGCAACCAGACTGTAGTTGCTATTGAATCCGAGAGTCATTTAAGGATGAAATATACGTAGACTACTTCCGTCTATTTCCTTTCCAACTCATGTGCTACTCCCATAGTATTCAACATTGAAACAACAACGTTAAGTAAAACAAGAGCGTCAGACTTCCTTCTTGTGAACGGTAACCACAAAATTATTGGCTACGTATTAGACCATGGAGTTCGAACCTCGACACAAGCACGATTTTTCTCTTCCCCACCACGTCCAGACGAGCTGTGTTGTCCAGCCAGCCTTCTGCCTGTTAGGTCCTGGGGAGTGTTCTCTCTGATAATGACGTAGGATTACGCGTAAGAAGCTGACTGTTTAAGACCAGATTATGACGAGGTGCAGAATGAACGGAACTTACATCCACTCCCCCCTGTCCCCCTGTGTATCTTCATGGCATGATGCTTACACGCAGAAACAGATTCGTCTGTCTTCTTACCTCCGTCTATGATTGTCTGTCCATGGACCGTTTATTGTAGCTGTCTGCTCCGTGTAGGCGTGGAAACATAGGTATGTGTCGTAATAGAAAAATAATCAGCAGTGATTTTATTGTTTGGTTGTTTGCATATGCAGTGGATGTGTTGTGCCACGGCTTGTTACGCATGCGTTGTTCCACTTTTACTCTTATGATACCAACGCAACGCATTTCTCTGTCTGTTTTCGGCTGGACCTGTGGTTATCTTCAGAAGACAGAAAGCTGTTTGTGGGTATGCTTAGCAAGCAACAGACTGAAGAAGATGTACGCCAGTTGTTTGCTCCTTTCGGAACCATAGAAGAGTGCACAATTCTCAGAGGACCTGACGGTACCAGTAAAGGTAAGCTCTATAATAATAATAATTATTATTATTATATTATTTTCTGAATTCACTGTGGTTTAGCTGTAATTCACGGAGTATGGATCACTGACCCAGCTGTTATTCATTATTCTTCTGAAGAATTTCTAGCTGTACGGCATGTGTTCAATATAACTGCTTTCTGCTTTAGACTGTTATTATTATTATTATTTTTATTATTGTTGTTGTTTCGTATTTCCTATCTTGGAAGTCGTGTTTTAGAATTGAGGTCCTATCTTGGAAGTCGTGTTTTAGAATTGAGGTTCTATCTTGGAAATCGTGTTTTAGAATTGAGATCATATCTTGGAAGTCGTGTTTAGAATTGAGGTCCGATCTTGGAAGTCGTGTTTCAGAATTGAGGTCCTATCTTGGAAGTCGTGTTTTAGAATTGAGGTCCTATCTTGGAAGTCGTGTTTTAGAATTGAGGTCCTATCTTGTAAGTCGTGTTTTAGAATTGAGGACCCGAAACCGGGTTATCTCGAACTTTTCGTATTTTCCTTATACCTCACATGGAGCTGCAGACAGTACCTTATGCACTACGACTGCCTCCTCATTTGTTTTGTACCCATTCTACGCTAATAGCTACAGCAGATGAGACGTCGTTAAATAGGTCACGAAAATGTTTATTTAGGTTTTTAAAAATTATGTGCCTTTGTTTGCTGCATTTACATGAATTTTTTACAATGAAATTACTGGCTGTTTGTTTATAATATGTTTTAAATGTCAAAATTCTATACGACAGACCAGGCCAGGCCGATTTGCAGTTAGCACATGCAGCTTGCATTGACCGGAGAGTGGTGTGTCATAACAAGAGAGTACCCTTAAAAACGTAGGTTTTAGAATTACTGATGTTTATACATTTTCCTTGCAGTTTATTTTGTTATGGAATGTACTCGTAGTTGTATACATTTTGGTGTACTAGAAAAATTTAATCGGTAAATAGACCAAATGAAGCATAAAGCCTTAACACTCCCGTATAAAATATTATTCCGGAGCAAGACTAAGGATAAGCATGAACTTTTCCTTAAACGATTTACCCGTTTTCTGTTTTCATGAGTATAGCAATAGTATAGTCGTCAGCTACGGCCATGTTTTCTTTTGAGGTACACAGTTTATAATATTGTACCCAGTCGTCGAGTTTAACCTGTACCCAAGTCCGCAATGATTCTGATGACACACAACATTTATTCTTGAAGTGTATTAAACACAGACCTGTGGGGGTTGCCTTTCAGGGTTTAGGTCCGGAAAATGTGGTAACCATGGCCACCTATAGACAGAATGTGGTAACCATGGCCACCTATAGACAGAATTTGGTAACCATGGCCACCTATAGGCAAAATGTCCAGGGCAATGAATGTTGATAATACGATTATTAAATGGCTTATTAAGGGCATCCATAATTGTATTCCCTCTACGTAGTCGAGCTCCATCCTATTGTAAGAACGCTTCCTAGGTTTCCCTCACATGTCACTATGTTAAAAATGTGAACCAATAATTCCCGGTGACACATTCTCCCAATTCTACGGTGGAAAGTATAAAAATTTATTTATTTTCAGCGGTTCAGTTAATGCATGGAATTTAGACTGGATCGTCCTTACTGTTCGAAACTATGCCATCTGAAGGACAAAGATGTATCTGAATACACGTTTTAACTTAAAGGAGATTTGTTTGAAGAAGGAAAGGGGAGGTGTGAAATTGTAAAGGAAAGGCAAAGAGGGGATAGTGGATGAAGACATGAAATAAATAATCCCATTTCAATCTCAGAGTGACCTCTACACTAGTAAAATAAGAATTATCTGTAAAGAACGCCGACATTCGAATTTAATGTTGTTTGAACAAAAAATTGCTACCACTCTTCAAGCATTGGGATAACGTAGAACAAATAAATGTTAATTGAATGTTATTTTTTAACTTGTCGGATTGCATGGCATGCACGTTTTGTGCCGCCAGCTATACCACTCTTAACTCTTGTAAAGCCGTACATTAGTAGGACAGGACCAGTTAACATAACAAATAATTGCTATTTGCCTCTGCAGTGTTAAAATTCTTCAAATGGAAACGAAGTAATGCACCGTGCTCATAAGGAGAACTACCACTGGAAGCTGCAACTCCGTATTTGTTCACAGAGAAACCTTGTATCTCTCAATTTACGGGATTTAACTATGGTATTTTCTAATATTTCGCCTTCTTGCCTACTGCGCTCAATTTTAAAGCGACTGAAGGGAAATTAATTAGTATTTACCTTCCGAGTGTCCTGGAAAGTCTTAAGTGGGAGGTATAAAAGAACGAAAAGGAAATATTGTTACCTTAAGATAACCTGTAAAAGCTCAGGAACTCCGAAGCAAAAGTAATTAAATTCCACTTTGAAGTGGAATACATTTTACAAGTAGTTAATCAGATTTTGATTTCAAACTGTAATACAATTTCCAGCACGTAGGTGGCGGGCATATAAAAAATCCCAAAGGCAATCTAGGATGGAGTGAAGGTAACGCTTTGTTTTTCAAGCAATACTTCTTTTAAGCGTATTTAGCACATATAAACATCAGCGCTAGTGTTTTCAAACGTCTAATGAGCTTGCATTTCGTTACAATACTCCTACACGTTTCTCTCTTTCATCATTAACTTCAAACTTAGATGTACGTACAATATTAGGAACCCAGACAGATAATGGTCGTCTGTTTCCTCGAAAACGTACACATGCTTTTATACTACTTCAGAAACGCTATGGTTATATGTTTGAAGAACGTTTCAAACTATTTAATACACGTAAACTAAGCTCTTTATTTAAATAACTTGTTTCACAATTCGATTCCATGTCGCGTGCTTGACTATATTGTTATTCATTCAGTAGTCTGTCTTACGACAGGTGCGTAGCCTCTTCCAAAGCGAGTTCTCCACATGGTGCTATCTAGTGCTTCCTCTTTCAATTTCGTGTATCTTCTCTTTTCCTTAAGATCATCCAGTAGCTGCTTACGCCTTCTTCCTCGTCTTCCGGTCATTTCGATCCTTCACTTTCCTTCAATCACGTGTTTCAGGAGGCAATTTCTACGCACGATGTGACCAGATTGTTACTGCGGTCCATAAAATATGGTAGGGGTTATACACCACTGAACAAAAGCCCACAATTGGTCATGATCCTAAGTCGGTTCCATTCACCTCTCATCTTCAAAACCCCTCTCCCAAAAGTTATTAATATCATCCCATCTGCTCCACAGTCTTATAAAAGTACTGCTCACCAAACGTCCTGTATATCTTCTTCAGCTTTCCCACAATAACCACATTCCAGTCATAGATAACTGGCTGGATGCAGAAGGCTGTTCCATTACGGCTGGGAATTTCTTAGCCAATTGAACCACTGGCAACTTCTCGAAGACTTTGCTCCATGTAGTAAGTTATGGAGTTGATAACATGCAAAACAAATAAGTCAACATGCAGTTGCAACTTCGTACACTTTCTGTTTTGAGGTTCAGTTTTACGGTGTGACATTTCTCCGGACAGTTTAAGTCTTCCTCTGCACCACACTGCGTTTCGCTTGGCCATAAAACAGCCTTAATTTCGAAGTTCATTGTCTGAAGTGTTGTTTCGTATTATAGATGAAGGGTGATGAAATGTAACGATGTGCTGGAAGTCCAGTATATTTACACCAAATTTAAAGTTCCGGGCTCAGGTACCGGAACCTTGCCTCTTGGCTGCTTAAATAAAGGCGATTTTATGGACAAATTATGTGTATTACTGTATACAGGGTATACACAAAAGAATGGTGCGGTTTCAATAGTTTTCACTATTAAAACCGCACCATTCTTTGTGTATACTCTGTATTGTGTTCATATTAACAATGGCTGCAGTTTCGTTAACTGCCGGAAGATTATAGCTGCTTTGAGAATTCACTGCATTTGTGTCCACAAGTGTCAGCCTCAGCCAAATGAACCCAATCCACACCTTTACAGGCTTTTGCTAAATTAACGGTTTTAAAATTGTCCTCCTCTCTCTAATAATAGTTCCAAATAATATAACGAAACGTAACACACTTCAAGTATTCAGTAACAAACAATACAGCTGTTCGAAGACAGCAGAATCTCATAAGATAATTTATACATTTATATGTGTATACTTCCACAGTGGTTCGACACCATGATTTTTTTTTGTGTTGAAGGACCCCGCAGCAGATGGATGCTACGGACGTACCGCAGCCTTAAGGCTTCTTGTGCAACCCTGTCATTAAGATGAAATATGGTCATTTTTTTCATTTTTCCAAGTAATGGAGCACCGGTGGAATGAAATTGATAGGGGAAAACCGAAGTACTCGAGGAAAAATCTGTCCCAGTGCCACTTTGTTCACCACAAATCCCACATGGACTGACCCGCGATCGAACCCGGGCCTCCACGGTGGGAGGCCGGCGACTAACCGCCTGAGCCATGGCACGGCCACAGCATTATGTTACCTTCAGAGGTAACGTTTGCTTTAAAGAAATGCTAATGAAAATCGTCACGTTTTAATTACACATAAAATATAAAAATTTAACTCTTATTTCGCTGTATATTTAATTTTATTTGATCCCTGTAAAGAGAGATGTAATTTTATGTAATATCACAAAACCATAAAATGACATTTTCGCTTAAAAATATAAAATACAGTTGAATTGTAAGGACTATAACGTTTACCTTAAATACTTGACCCATCCGGAAATGTAAGGCTGGTTTTATTAACATTCCACTTAAAGGGAAATTTACCCGCTAATATGCCAACGTTCTGTCGAAACAAGTTATGTTTATAAACATCAACGTAGAAGTGGTTTTATAAGAATTATCTCTTTTCTTATTAGCTGCGTGAGAGGGTTTCATTGCTGGTTTACAATACAAAATATAGTGGTGATATCTGAAAAATAATTACAAGTATTTAGCAGAACTCTCAGAGTCATGAACTTTGAGTAAAAATATTTGAAATCTGAGGTCGTACCTCAGAGTAAATGCCCATTCTCCATGCAAAAACCAGTCTATTAAAGCTGTAGACAGAAATAGTCGCTGTTAGTTCCAAGAATAGTTTGAATATATACATTCACTCTGTAACACGCAGATTTTTTCTTCATTTTAGATTGGTGGTACGCTTAGTAACCATTGTGCTTTAAAGGATTAGAATGGCGTAATTCAATATTATATTTATTAAATTTATATGTATTTATATGTCAGTAATTCCGGCTTCAAGCAGAACTGTCACAACTGCTTTTTAACTACGTTCACTGCAGTTAGAAGTAACTACTCATAGTGTTATTTCTGCAACTTTGTCCTATATGTAATTATTCGCCTTCATCATTTTACGAACTTAGACTAGATCTCAGTAATTGCAATTGTTATTCAGTATTCTACACTTCTTTTTGTCAAACTTCAGTGACAAGCAACGTTGCAGGATAAAGGGAAATTTTTAGTTTAGAAGTTTGCTGTCTTCTTGGATCTTACCCTGAAGATGGAAGCACCATTCCTGCTCGAAATGTCTGTAATTATTTACGAGTCGACGCAATGTAACATCTCATAAGACCTGAATCTTCAGAAGCATCGCTGTGATAAGCACAAGTCCCTTCTTAAGCCCTGCTGTACACGTAATCATAAATACAATATGGATGCCATAAATGCTAGAAAGTGTTGTATGTTTATTTAAATTCTTCTACCGTTTGTTCGTTGTTTAGAAATGGCTGGAAGGTTTCAGAAGAATGTGCTGATAGAGCTACTTTTGGTTATATAGAATACTCCATCATATATCATTCATCTTCCTATATGCTTAACCCAGGAAGTTCGTGAATTTTGAAGCAAGAGAAGAAATTTTTCCCCAAGACTGCTATAGTAGCTGAGTTAGTAAAGTCTATTTTAGTCCTAACCCTTGCTCCTCTGTCTCCCTTCTTCTATCATCTTTGCATCTTAAGCTGAGAACTTTCCAATCTTGAGGTTTTATAACATGACGGAAGCCATCAGAAGCAAGCGTAATCGGTAATCGGGTAAGCTCTTCATCCTGCCGAGTTTTCTTTCTCAGGCATGTCTTCATCAGTCTTCTTTCTCTTGCTTTCATATTACCTCTGCCTCTGCTTACTCTTCTATTTTAAAGAATTTTTCAGTCATGTATTCCACAGTTTTCTCCTCATCCTCTAAACGTTCCCTTGGTTAATAAAGCCCCACATCGTTATTTACTAAAGGCACTGAATTTCTAATATCCAACGCCTGGCACTGTCTCGTGAAGTAGCACACCACCGCCCACAACCACCCGCTCAGAAATATGTAACCAAATCCATAAATCTTATTTAGAAGGTAACACGCGGTCAGCTGGTCAAGAAAGTCTCCGCATTTTATCGAACCAAAGCTGATTTCCGTGTTTATACGAGCCTAACGCTGGATCTTGTACTGAGCCAGATGAATCCAATCTACGGCCTCATATTCTGACACTAATACAAAATAAATTTTTTTGTCGTCTCTAATATGGCGTCATGTATTCTGGTAGATAGGCACTAACGTTTCGGGAGAAAGTTCTGCTTCTTTCTTTATGGCAGTCATGAAGACAGCACACTTTATCATCACTGCCGAAAGAACGTCATGTCTTGTAAGGTGAAGGGTCATGTATTGATTACTCCTCGTAAGCCATGAAATATGTTCCAAACGCACAAACAGAATTCACTATGTTCAAATGCTGAATGACTAAGTGAAATATTAACAGATATGGCGATTGTAAGTCGAGGAAAATTCCTGTCGCTGTGTGTGCCTATAGGTCACATTTAACAAAAGAAATAAAATTGCCTATTAGTTTCATGCTTGTCTTTGGATAAGTCACATCTCCTAAATTAATTAATCATTTTTAAGAATGACAGCTTCGGTGCAGCGTCTGTAAACCGAGTCAGTTTGAAAATAACGGCAAATGATGCGTTCAGAAATCATCAAATAACAGTAAGACATCTTTGTGTGACATACCGTTGTGATATACAAGACAGTATGCCAATCTAAGAATTATCGTGCATAGGTTTTCTTGGCCTATGTGCAGTGTGTAAGTTCGGCTTTCGGGTGAAACGCTTTGGTCATTGCTATTGCATGTACGTCGAAACAGTGGAACAGCTTGAACATACGAGGTACATCACTAAAGCACGAAAGCCCAGTTTCTCATCCCACGAATCTTAAATCCTACAGTGACAAGAACCCTTGTAAGCTTACAGCATCCGTTGTTAGATTTACTGTTATTATTGACGAGGACCCCAAAATAGAACAAAAATGAACTAGCATTAGTAGTCGTACCATTACTGTCATAATGATCATTTAGCCTGTCTTACTGTCATGAATGCAGCTGTTATTATTATCATATTAATTAACATAACTTACAATAAACCAAACAATCATTCGTCAAACAACTATATATTTAAAAGTCTTAGTTTTAACATCTTTATTGTTGTTATAATCACATTGTCAACAACATAATTATCACCATATTATAGCATTATTAGGCTAATTTCCGTTGTGTCAGTTGTCCTCCTCCTTCTCCACATCATCATTTGATTTGACTCAGTAATATAGCGTATATTGTACTTGAGGCCCCATCAAATCATATCGCTAAGAGTTATTATTTTATCATTATTATTATTATTATTATTATTATTATTATTATATTATTACTGCTGACTTCTAGAGCACAGTTTGTTTTTTCGTCACTCACATTTCATGTTACTGTGGTACTGCAGTAAGTATTAACTATCCTTATCTTGGTTTACGGCGTTCTCCTTTCAGACGTGTATCGTCTTTTCTTTCTTTTAACTTCTAAAAAAATCGTTTAATGCCTTCTTTTTCATTTCCTTTTTTGGCATTGATGTTGTGATTTGTTGTTGTCTGTTCATATTTGTGCTGTATTTGTAATTGTCTACTAGACTGTTGAGTCATCACATAAATAAATAAATAGTCAAATCTTTGCTACATTAACCGATGGCTTTCGTCCACGACTGAGCATTCCTGGCAGGCTGAAGCATGTTCTTTCGATGAGCCGTGTTGTGTCTGTAGCAGCTAGATACCGTTTCTAAAATCTACACCACCAATATCGCAGTTTCGTTCGCTGTCTCAGGAAATCGATAGCAAATGATTTAAGAGACTGAGGAAGAAACAAGAGCAGAAGCACAGAAGTGCAATTTGGAGTTACGTAATTTTTACTGATGAAAACAGTTTGTGCCACTAGAATCAGATAAATTTGCTAATATGCAATGTACCATATTTGTTACTTCTTTCAGAGAACGTATGATTAAAAAATAACTGAATATTTTATATGAATAAATATTAACTGTTGGATCATGCTTAAAAATGAGTCATGATATTTCGAAGTATAATTGTTTTCTAATGCTTATACGTATATGGCAATTAACACAGCCACTCGAACGCAAGTCAGAAAGGAAGACAATAGTTACGAAACATAATCAAGTACAAAGAAGGTAATTCCTGTCATTGTACGTCACGTTAATTTTACCAACAGACCGGTTAGTTTATTCCTGCCATATACTCACTATATGTGTCACCCTTCTCTGTATCGTGGCCTTTTAATATTCTAATAGAAATGACACTCTGTTTGAAGCCAGCCGTGTTGCCCACGAAATGTTCTGACATCGAACATTAATGTAATTACGGAGCCTTCATATTCACTTTTAACTGTATAAGGAAAACCAGTCATGAGCTTTAGTAATGTTTGAAACTTCAGCACAGGTTATAATAATGAACAAGGTGCGAGTTTACCGTTCAGTATTAAATAAATTAAAAACAGCTCAATCGATAAAATTCTGTAACTTAAAGTATTGACTTTTTGATATTGCGAATTGTTCTAGTTCTGGGGCAATAAATCCTATTCTTCACGCACGCAATCTTAGGCCTGTATATAAATTCCTTTATTTCATTTTTCTCTTCTTCACCCTTTTCTTTCACTTTTTGTGGTAGGTTGTCATAACCAGTTTTATAGGAAATTATTTGTGAGACACAAGCTTAGCCTTATATCCCTGGCGCATTTGCTGTGTTATTTGTTCCGCATTTTAAATTCGTGAATGCCAGCTTTTTCATGTCCGTTACACAGACTGATTACTGACAATGTCGTTACTTGATAATCGAGATGTCCTTTCAAATGAGAATTGTCATGTAAATTTAGTTCTGATTCTCGTGGTTTACGAATAAATCATGACGTGATGTAACAGAACAAGTATTTCGATAAAGTGTGCATTGAAGAATTTACAACAAATATTCAAAGCGAACACTCTCAGCTGTAATACACATCTTGGCACGTCTGTAAATCGTTTATTTTCAACGGTCGTCTTACTGGTGGTATTTAATTGCAAAATCTGCAGAACGAACTGCCACATATGCACCGTTGTTAGTACAATTTGCCTTTGTACATTAGTGCAACACGGCGCAGTGATCACTCATTTTAGCTCTGCAATGAGAACATCTCGATTATCGCTTTCGTTGTCAATGGATTGGTCGTGGTGGTCAAGAACATTGGTCATATGATCTCCAGACCTAAGCTTGCTAGACTGTTCTCTATAAGGAGGCATGGAGGTATCACATACCAAAAGAAATTTAAATACATGTTGCATTGCTCCGTCGCATTGGGATGCTGCGAACCGTGTAGAGGACATTCCTAGCAAAGTGATGCAAGCTGCACGCTCGATTCACAGACTTGCCAGGATGTGTGGTGAGGCTTTAGGTGATCATTTAGAATTTCATTGTAAATTTAGAAATAAGAATTTATCAGAAGATGTTCGCTTATCCTTTCTGTGACATTCAGGTAATAACAAACCCGAAACGCTGAATGATCAGGCCTGTGCATATGTGACATATCTGACTGGAAAAGACGTCAGAAATAAGATACTTCATTTACGGTACTAAGTCATGAATCGCTCTGAATATAACGTAAAACTGGTGATTTAAAGCAAAACACTTATAAATACGAATATTTTCAATGTCTTCCCGCCGTTTACTGTACGAACAAATCACCTTTTAAATAAACAGAACTAAAGATATAAGGATAATCACGTTGTGTACTGTGACGTGATGGAGCGGACGGGGATGGCGTAGACGGTATAGTGACGTGACTAGGCTAGCGGTTGCATGTCCGATGCTTAGCTCTTTAATTCCCAGGAGGAGCAAACGTTTTTTCTTTCTCGAAAGCATCAGACCAGCTGTGGAGCCCACCTATCCTTCTATTCAGTGATACCGACGACACGTTTGTCTGGGTTAAAGTGGCCGGGCTGTGTAAGAGAGAACTGACTTCAATCTACTACCAAGGAGCGTGAAACTATACCTCTTCCTCCATGTGCCTTCATAAAGTACACGGGGACAAGTTTATTTTTGTCTTTAACCTCTGCAATTTACGAACACTTTCAACATCTTTTTTTCTTGTCAACCGGTGTACATTCGTATAATTTTCATCTTTTCGGTTGTTTATTGTTACGTCCGGTAAAGATTTTGGTCAGTATGAATATATATTAAAAATCATGGGTTATAGGTCTTCGGGAATATAATGTGTCATTATATATAAGTAGCTTCATTATATCGGTAGGCTCCAGAGTTTTAACAAATCCAGGCAATGAGCTTTCATCGTAGCTACCCCATATAAGAGTAATGTTATATTACATGTGTTTGTTACAAAGTATAAACCTTTTGAACTTTGAGACTGTGTCATTTTATGAGTATTAAGTTGTCATATGAAATATAAATTATGATACAACATCTTTATGAGTGTAAAGAAATTATGGTTTCACGTTCTACGCGTATAATTTGTGTAGTGTGCATGGCGTGCGAATACCTTTATCCCTAGTAAATCACTTCCGCTTCACGTGCGACGTGGCTGCTCAAGTTCAAAAACTACAATAACACCATGGAAAAAAAAAAGTCTCTTAGATCGACCACCTGTATATCTCCCTCAAGCTGTTACGCTCCAACCTCCACTAGTTCCCTATATTTCCATCCATTCTTCCGGTCTATCTGTTTACACGAATGTTGGTAGAACCCTAACCAGGTAAAGTTGTCGCGATATGCGCGTAGGAAAGTTGAAGTGCTGTCGGGTTGCAGTAGGAAGGTGACAAGGAAGAAGCAAGCTGTTACCGATCGTAAGAAATAATAACACGAACAATATTCACAACAGGCAATGTCACCGAAAATTGGAACAAGCAGCGTGCAGAAAAGCCTGTAGTCGAAGATGGTACTTGATGCTTGCTAGGCTGGACATAACCATCACTTTTGCCACCGCCTGTCTCTACGTCTCCATGCTCATAACAACATTTATACGTATCATGTGCTGAATGGCATATTCTCTGAGTTTCTTTGGAGTTGGCAATGGCGCATTGTGGATGGTGAATGACACTGCAGTCCTTCAGAACAGCGCTGCCACTTTGGCGTGGAAGGAGGAAGAATTTCCGAATATGTGCACTTCTCAGTAATATGAATAGCACTGTCGTTAGTAGTAAACTCACTGTGCAGCAACTATAATGATGGAAGGTTAGGAGAAGTGTTGTAAGATGGACTCTTCAAGTTTCGCGTTATGCGTCGCCGAAAATTGGTCTGTAGCAGGTTTTGTTGAGGCTGATATAGGCCAGAGGGTGGCTGAAGCAGAATGCAGCAATATGCAGAGTGGAGGAACCCTTGACATCCGCCATGATCACAATCCGTGAGACTTGTTTCGGTGGCCTTATGATAGTTTTACATAAGCCAATGATATGTGACCGCTAACATTGGTGCAGCGACTGCAAGTAACTTACGACCCACCAAATCATTGCTGGTAGCATTACAGACACAGTAACCTGTAGTCTATAGCGTGTAGCCTATAGCCTATAGCAGTGTCTCAACCTTTTTAAGCCGCAACCCAGATTAGGCCGATCGCTTTGTCTCGTGACCCCAAGAGTAAGAAATGAAGATCGGTGTAAATAAAAAAATTTGACTCAGTGTAACAAAAGTGACATTTAGTGATTTAGTTAAATGAAGATTAGCATAAAATGTGCATGACCTTGAGTTTAGTATTTTGACTCCTCTTATGATTCTCATATTTAGAGTTAGTCTTCATAATCTCGTAAATTTAATTTTCTTGTGTTTCGCGAGATGTTCCTCAAATTGAGAAAATTTTCCCATTCGCATGATAATTTCGGCGAAAAAACTGCCATTTTATGGCTGATTCGATTTTTTTCATTAAAAGGTTGTCAACCCTGATAGTCAGTGGTCATTATCATTTTTAATAACATGACGGTCAAGCCATCATTGCTAGAGGTTCACTAGAAATGATGATATTTAGAAAAACACTGCTTTTAATACACTTATCAAAGGAGTGTGAGATAGTAATAAGTAGATTAATGAAATTTTTCACGACGCATTCAGAATAGCTTCGCGACCCAAAGCCCGAGAAACACTGGCCTATAGAAAGCAGCTTCGTGTACACATTCCAGTGGTTTGATGTGCTCTTCGCTTGACATTTGTCTTTAGTTCGAGTCTCTATAAGACACCGCAGGTGATTTTCTTCCTCTTCGATTGAAACTTTTCTTCCTCTTCCACCCCACCCTCTGTCTCTGTTGTTCCGCTCGAAAGCGCTTGAAGCGCTAAAGTAGAATTAGAAGAAAAGGGTTGAATCCTTCATTGCACAAAGGGCATTGGATCAAGCGTGTGTTTGTCTGAAGAAGGAATGGGCCGAATTGTACTGAGGAGGATACAGTATTAAAGAAAGAGAAAAAGGCGGAAGGAAAGAAAGAAAGAAAGAAAGAAGAAAGAGGCTTGACATTTCTTTTTCTCTCTTTGATTTGATTTTGTCAACGAAAGAAACTGAATGGGAGGCAGCGGATAGGTAGTTCACTTTTGTTTCCTTTCGATAGGCACCGTCACTACCTGCCATGATCCTTTTATGCCATGAATTAGAGAGACGAGAAATGAAATATTGAGCCGTAAAGACTTTCTTCTTATTATGAGAGACAGAATTTTTTGAATCCAATTGTCTATGTCCGGTTAGATATAAACTTTGTCCTATGAAGTTCAAAGCTGTACAGTATAACAAAGTTGCAATGGAAATCTAGTGTGGTCAGGCTCCTTTACTGAAATTCCACAAAGTAATAATCATAAGTATGCTTTTATACAAATCTGAATTCTGGACGTTAAGGAAAGGGCACATGAGAAGAATTGGGACGGCAGAGCTGTGTCTTCTGAAAGCCGTCTAGAAAATTACGTAAACATGATTAACGTGTTAAAAACAAATGTGATTAACGGATGTTAAACGAGTAATGCATTACTGTCGGAATAAATGGCTGTAACATTTTAAAAGGATGTCTAAAAACATACATGATATCAAAACCTTATGTAAACCTAGGGGAAATGTTGCAGTGAGTATAAATTTCGATAGACGTGGAAGGAAAGCATCTTATTTCTGACAGTCGAAACAAGCAAGGAGCTTAAGCCGTAATTTTGCTGTTTTTGTTGTTATTGTTCGTTGTTGTTGTTGTCGTCACCGATAATGATTATAACGATGACGACGACCACCACCATGACGACAGCTGTACTGATTGCCACCGACCAAAAACATATACGGAAGCAGCGAGAGGGTAAAATGTCCACAGTATCAAGGCGCACTGCAGGTATGCCCAGAATAAATGTTATTTTAGCAAAAATGCTTTTTAATGTTGATCGCTTAATGGCAGCGTCCATACAAATCATGCAATTCAGAAATATTTCCCTGTGCTTTTACATTCAGTCAAGAATATAAGCAAAATTAAATATCACTCCAGTAATTCTGAGAGAAAAGACAACCTGTACCTGCGCCTCCAGCAAAACAATCGCGACAGTAGGCAACCTCATGAATTCGGTTAAAGAATTCCATTATTAAAATCTTTTAATCTTTTGAAAAGTACGTAATATTAAATAAAGAAAGACTCATAACATACACGAACACTGGTGTCTCTGTTGCATAGACCAACTCTTTAGGGAAATAATCACTGTGTAATGTGAGAATTGTGCCCCACACACTAACAGGCTACTCTCTGTGGCCAAAATACGAAGTTTTTAGGTATGGCCTAGATAACAGTAACGCCTGTGCTTTATAGGGCTAAGTGAATTAGTGTTACTGAGATAAACTATTTGGAATCGCTCTAAGTTACTTGCTTCCGAACTGTATGAGAAAATAAATCGTGCATTCCGTGATATAATTTCTGGTTTATAGCAAACATTTTGTTTCGCAACGTTAAGTATTTACGAGAGACCTCATACGGCTCTGGATGTCTCTTGAGCTCATAAAAGTAGACATTTCTTATATGTTTTGTCTGTCACAATTATATTCCATGAAATTTTAAAAATATGTTGGCAATATTTTTAAGTTAAGCTTTTGGTATTTAATTTATACCTAAATTTTCTATATCATGACAACACATTCCGACTGCATGTAACTTCCAGGAACAGAAATGATAATAAAGAAGTTTAATTGCCGTATCCAGAGAGCCAGTCAGTGGATCCTTTCCTGAGCCAGAAGGAATCCAGTCCAATGCTCGAAACTGCATTTAATTAATATATTCTTTAATTATCCTCCCAGTTGTGCCTAGGACTTACTCTTGATTTATTCCCTTACGTAATATTCCAACTAAAATTTTGTATGTATATTTTTTCCTCACATATGTTACGTGTCCCGTCCTTCTGATTTTCAGCTGTATGTGTGGGAACTTAGAGACATTTAGTTAGAAATATTTAGGTTACGTGACATATTCCGTCGTCGCAAATGAATTAAATAAGCTAGAATATTTGCTATACGAAAGTCAGTGAATTAATGCAAGCAATTTAGTGGTAAAACATTTGTCTGTAACAAGCAATTTTTTACAGTATGGAATAAATAACTTAAAATATAATGTGACAGCTTTGAATAACAGGAGCAGTGTTTACTCTGTCATCGGTAACCCAATGGTACAAATTTCATTTTAGGCCAGAACAACGCACGAATCTCTTCATGCTCCACAGCTAAAGACCGGATTGCGTATGGCGGCTGTCGTTTGGTATTAAACCCCTTGTGTAACAACCCATAATCCTTTGCTATGCGTCAGGTTTTTATTACTTTGTAGCACGTATTTTCTGTGAAGACTTAGTTTCAAACGCCCGCAAACATTAGTACTATGTACGTTTATTATATTCACGTTAGAAACGCCCGCAAACATTAGTACTATGTACGTCTATTATATTCACGTTAGACAATGTATTCGTGAATTACATCCCATATTTACCCTGTCTTAATTACTATCTAGGTTATTTAGCAATACGGACAGCCACGATGTGTTTTAAAAGTAATGTTTAGTGCTACGCTATCTTCAGATAATACTGAATTTCTGTTTCTATGATTTGAGTTTGCTCAATTTATGTTTTATAATGTTTTAGTTATAACTCTTTACACGCCGGGACTGACTTAAGATGGACACATTTCTACCTGATAATGTTACTTAATGTAGCAAAGCGATTGTAAGTGTGTGAGTAAAGTAACTTTACTCTATAAATTATAGTCACAAATCGGTGTAAGGTACAAGACTACATCCAGCTCGACTTATCGTAAACACTTCTGCACATAGTCTGTAATAATGTGCACCTTTAAGTTTCAGAAGACAGGATGATATTAAATACTAAATAAACAACTAGTGAGGTTGTATGCTGCATTCACATCTTCGAGAGCAGGCCCATTGGTACGTCGTAATCGCGGTAATGTTCAACCTCAGGTTTCTGTGAAACGTATTACTTTTATTTACCAGCTAAGAGACTGTTCGCCTGACAAAAGTATCCTGCCTCGTGAGTTTGGGTAGTTAAGGCACTGACGAAAACAGTACTCCCTGGGTATTTCTCGACGTTATTCCAGTCGGTATTTATCGACGTTATCCCATTTTTCTTCGTGACTAATAAGAAGTCCTTAAAATGATTTCACTTACTGGTAGAACTTATCTTGAAAAGATCTGCGCTGTTTTGGGATATTAACGCGGCGTCGTGCGATAATTGTTTACCGACGTTTCGGGACAACGTATCGGTCCCATCTTCAAGGGTCAAGAGATGGGACCTATACGTTGTGCCGAAACGTCGGTAAACAATTACCACAGGACGCCGCATAATATCCCAGAAGAGCACAGATCTCACCAACATCGCGGCGGAAGCCTGAAATTGAGGTTATCTTGAAAAGGATTATCATTATTATTATACCAGAGTCATTTTATTGTTCTGAAATTTTTCGTCAGAATGCTATTGAATGTTTTCAACTAAGAATCTGTAGGATACTAAGGTAAAAACTTAATAAAAATCAATAATACAGGATAATCAGAGTTATTAAAATCCAGAGCAGTAAATTTTGCTGCATGGTGCTGGGAAAGGCTTCCTTTTTGATATTTATCATCTCCTGCATGTCATCGTCCCATCTTTATGCCTGTTGTATAATTCCAGTCATCATATCACCAATGTCCCTCTTGCCTCTTTCTAGTCATTACTCCCCGCCAGCATTCCTGTTCTCCTAACAGTCATTATCCCTCGCATGTCTCTGCTACTATCTCCTGCTACGTGGTGTTAGTTAATAATAACTCATGCCGACTGCAAATTATTAGTTTTTTTGTCATACAATTTCCAACATTCTCTGACACTTCCTCTCTCGTGTGTCCTAGTACTCAGTAACATGTGAGTTTTAAATGCGTATTTTGCTGAAGTACTGCAGTGTTTATCATAAAGACACGCATATATTCACGCATATACACGCAGTAAATGTACTATTACAGTGATCATTACGAGGCGTTTTGTATGTAACGACAAGCAAATTTTGAATATAGAATACATTACTTTGCTGATAAAATATTCAGATCAGTGAAGGGGTCTTGGAAAGTCCCTGTTATAAAAAAAATTCTATAAAATTCAGTACTTCAGCAAATGGCACCCGTATACACACGTTATGTCTCTCTATATGTAATTCACAGAAGTTTTGTAATCTGCGTAAATTATTTGGTTTGGTATTCCCTGCAAGTGTGAGTTTTCAAATTAAAGTCTCAAAGCTTTAAAAGTTTTGGCTTTCAGGAGCAAACATCCACCACTTAAAAATGTCCACATAACCGTATATACACGTAACAGTCCGCTGAAGTATATACACACATACAGCTTCGGGCATTGACCGTGTTACCCTGTGGCCTAATTATAAATCACTTATGATGGCCTTGCCTGTTTTTTAAAGCTGCGCTAATTGCTTGTTCCTATGTATATGGCTGTAATTTCTGAATACCTAACTACTGCTCTTACAATAGTTTCAACTATTTGCCATTGTTGGAACACCGCCTGAAACACGCGTGAATATTTTCTTATCGGTTGCGATTTCGTTTACTGTCTTAAGTATGGCCTTCACTATACCCATATTCATGAATTCTGTATTTTTTACGGCATTAAGTGAAGATCTTCTGTACCGAATTTCACTCGAATCGGTGGAAAAATATAGATTGTACGGGTAGAAACTCATGTACAACATTAAGTAAAGCAAGAAGGTCACTGAGCCGATTTTCCCGAAACTCATGCCTGCTCGGCAACTATGCCGATTTCAATGACAACCCGACAGACGGTTTAGTCGCGGATTCTAGGTACAGACGGGCGGACTGACGGTGAGACGGGCGGTCGAATGTGATCTCCACAGAAGGTGTTCTTCCTTCGTGAAGGACGTTTAAAAATGGAATGTCAACCTCGCGTAAGTTGTACCTAGTATATGGAAATGAATCCAGTATTAAGCATCCAACCCCACGTGTGCGCTGCACTAAAAGGAGTAGGAGCTTCTTGTAGAAACGCATGCGCAGAGGACTTAATTAAATACAGGTAACATTCGGCAGACGACACCTTTACCATACAGAATTCGACGCCAACTCTTAACCACTTTCATAATGAAGTTAATGTGAATTATATTTAAATATTTAATTCGTCAAGCGCAGTAAACACTTCACCTGCGTTACAAAAGCCAATCGGTCAATTCTTTTCGGAGAAATAATTTCGCTGTGGTGTGGAAATCATGCGAAATAAGCAAATACTTCTGTGTTCAAAATGTGGGATCTTTTAGTGTTAAATCGTGTGGTTCGTACAGTAACCACTGAGCTCTAAAGTGTTAAAACCTTTCGGCGTCGCTTTACCCTACAAAGATAACCACTTCTTGCTACAACTCTGATTACAGTATCCTATCACAGGATCCTGTTTACACGTATCTAAGACCTACAAAAGCTAGAAAAGTAAATCAATTTTCGGTTACCTATGTAATAGTGACAAGCAAAACTCATGGATCTAATATAACACAACCTAACCTAATCTACAGACTGTAAACTCACATAACCCTCGCCAAAACATATCTCTGACTCCAGCAAAGGAGTAGCAGAAGGGATAAAAGAAAGGCATCATCGGGCTCTCACTTGTTTAAGAAGTAGAGGCTTTGAAATCAAGTGATTCTTTGTGCATTACGTTTAACACTTTGAAGATATACAGTCATGTACGTTATACATAAAATTCAGTTCATACCCCATATTTAACACAGTTCGTGTCCATGAGAAATATCATCTGGTTTATTCTGTTAGGAAAAAGGTGGTATTTATAACAAAGTGTACAGCGTAATAAAGTGCAGAATCTTTGAATGTTCCAGTAGGTGTACATAGATATTGTTGGGCTTTAATGATTAAAGATGGAATATAGTAACGGAAACGATTTGGGCTACAACAAATTATCGAACATCGACGACGGCGTCGAAGTTTGATCCAACGTTGACCTCGAGATAAGTTAAGAAGAAATTCATGAGGAGATGCTGATAGCAACGGCGGACCGTGCGATATGTGGACACAAATATGTAGTCGAGTTGCATCTGCTTTAATGCCATAACTGCGGATTAATATAAAATGCCACCCATTACTTGAAGGGTAAACAAATGTGTTTAACTAAATATTGTGTCTGGTTGGAGATTAAACAGCTGTGCAGAAAGGATGATGTATTATAAATTCGCCCAGAGCAACATGGGAATTACAACAATTCTTTTTACGAAATGATGGGAGCATGAGGGGAGAATTTTGTTAGGCAAAAAAAAAAACAAAAAGGAATACGAAAGGTTCTGTGTTCCAACCCGTTTGAAGCTACAGTATCCTCTTCTTTTGCCCTCAGCTCTCTTTTATGACACACGTAAAATTCGTTATATATAGAGAGAATAAGGGCCACCATACACCATCAGCTATAAACCTACGGCTATCAAATAATCTGGGATTAAACCCGGCGTGTACTGCAGCAGATAACCGGATCTGACTTCAAATAAAAAAGGTATTAAATTCGGTGCAGAGGGAGGGTTTGGGAAAAGAGAGAGGGTGAACTGAAAGGGATGATAGCATGTGTTCGTAAAAACAGAGACAAGTGTGTGTATATATATGTATGTATACATATGTATTATATAATAATATACGGGTATGTATGTAACGTAGGCCTGTATAATTATATATGTATGCAACGTACGTTTGTGAATATATGTATGTGATGCACGAATTAATGAGTGAATGAACGTATGAATATGTGCAGATATATGTACATATGTGCGCGTATGTGTGTGTGTACCTGTTATTTACTCGCTTGCTTTCAATAAGCATAACGAAATATGGCCAGAACACAGGTATGTGACTAAGATAAACCTGAGAGTTTAGATTTGTTTGTCTGTTTGTTCGTTTGCTTGTTTGTTTGCTTTGTTTGCTTGTTCTTGTGCATGAGAATAGCGTAATGACGTTGTGGGTATTCTTAACCATTCCCTTCCGTCACGACGTCTGAAACCCAACCATTTTCATGCAGCCTTTCCCCACATTCTATTATAACGAATATTAGGTAAACCATTATAATGAATTCAGTGACAAATAGAGTAAGTCACAGTTTGATTTATATCTTAAGTTAATAAATGCTGCCCGTATTATAAATATAACACAAAATGGCTATTAAAAGTGATGTTTCCTGGAGGGTCAGTCCACATAAAAGGGAAATCAGGGGAGAGTGAAAACTCCACCGTTAAAAGGTACAGATCTACCTTTATTTCCTTCGTTCAACTATAAGCAGACTTTTTTATGAAAATTCCCTTATTTTTGTCCATAAAAGATAAAGCCGAGATGTATATTATCCTGACGACATTCATGGTAACGAACAAATGTTTCTCTCTGCCACGAGGTACGAAAACCTTTAGTGAAGGACTCCAACGCTAAAGTGTCAACACACTTAACTTTCAGGAAACTTGCGTGACTAGTGTTTCGTGAACTTCCAGTAGGCCTACAGTATTTTTGTTGATAACAAAATTGAGTGCACTCAGTGAATCAGGAAATTTACGTAAAAAAGGAAGTACAGGAAAATAACGGCGGGTTTTTTCATCAGGATGAACTTCTGGGCTGTTACATTTATAACTCTTAATGGCTTGCTGGACGCCCTTGCAATTTCTATTACTCGTTCATACTGACAGGGAAGCTTCAGGACTCCACTTTCAGGCACACTTTTCTTGTTCTAAGCACTTGTTTTTATCTGTATTTTTATTACTGAATTGATGTTTCTTATTCCTATATTTTAATTTTTTCTTTATTGTAATGCATTCTTTGTCCTAAAACCGCTGTGAGGAAACACATTTTACCTCCTCCATTCTTCTTTTTCCTTTCCTTGTCGCGTTAGTGACAGTTCTTCTACACGAATTCAAATATTACGTTCATGTACATATGCAGTACAATCTTCTTCAACCAGAGTAATTGGCGTTTATACGGATGACCTGATGCAACTCAGAAAAACACAAACGCAAACAAAGAGATTATTTATATGTATGTCATACTTGAAGTTTCTGCAAACCTTCGAACTAATTTTTTGAAAAGGAGATGAAGGTTTATACTCTATAAAGTATTAAAAATTTACCTGAGACGAATTGAGTAAAGTTACCATAAACACAAGTGTACGCTGTCTCAGTCATAACTTTCATTTACATTTTCATAGAGCTTTTAATTTTGTATATATGGGTGATAGACGTTATATTTTATTCGTGTATAATACCTTTTCCTACCTTTCGTAATCTTCCATTTTACCAATCTATTTTCTTTCAACTTTCAGTTTTTTTTATAAATTCTTTCAAAGCTTATAAAATCGTAGTACTTACACGTCAAGAGAGAACCCGTTCCTGTAAAATATAGCAGTGCACATTGGAGGGTATTTGGTAAAGTATATAAGAAGATTTAGAAGCATAAAATAGGCTTTTAGCATATACATCCTTGAAAGGAAAAGCAACGTTGAAAATATGGGTTTTAATATTCGACAAAGGTTGAGCTTATACCATACTGTTCTCCATCTTCAATTAAAGTGCTTAACTGTCACGTACACAATTACGATACAAAACTCCCTATTCGTGGTGATCAGTGGGAGGGAAGAGCAATGTATCGTTTGATCTGACGCGAAATTAAACTGCTTTCTTACAGAAAACATTTGAAATCCAAGTATGAGGCAGATCCTAAAATGAAGGCGCCTTGAGAGGCGGAGCAGGGATACCTCGTTTGAACCTCGGAAAAGAGAACTGGGCACTTGTAGACTTTTTATTCTGTGTTCCTTACCGCCCTTTAGGATACTATTGTAAGACATCACCAGTGCTTCCTTAGACGATCGTCCATGAACTTAACAATTTTCGTGTAACAGGAACCTTCTTCAGAAACCAGTAGTGTTCATCTCGTCAAGAAAGTGTTCTACTTTCACGAACCCCATTGGATTCTTAACCATTCACAAAATCCGGCCACTGGACCTTGTCCTAAACAAGCCTAATTACACTCTTACATTCTGTTTCTTTAAGGTCAGTTTTTAATATTACCTTTCCATGAAATCTTGTGTCTCCATAATTATGCGTTCCCTTCAGATTTTCCAGTCAGAAATTTATATCCATTTCCTGTGCAATTTATCTTCCTTGATTTGATCATTTTAGACTCATATTTGGTAAATAACTGCCTACAAATAATGATGCTCCTAACTGTGTAATTTTCTCCATTTTCCTGTTACTCCTGTCTTACGTCAGTCATCGTAATGACGTATTCTCACCCTAAGGGTGAAAGACTTCATTCCTCACTCCTCTAGAAAAGTAGATACGCCCCAAATTTTATTGTTCCAGATCTGGTTTTCGAATAGGAGACTGACAGGCAAACAGTTGATAATCTGATCAAAATACAGTCTTAATATTGTATAATTCCATACAAAATAACTCATGCATTTTTGAAGCGACATGAGTAAGTGCAGGAAGTGCAGGTGACTGTGCTTTAAGTTATAGACAGTTACGGGCAACCGACATATTTTCTGTATAATTTAACAAGTTTTATTACAGTTACGCAGATATTTATTGCATGCAAGTCAAGTTACAATACGAAACCAAATTTTAAACGCTAAATTTAAAGCAACAAGTTGTTTTCTTGACAACGTTGCAGTAGTGTACATAAAATAATAACTTGCGTTGGTTTAAATGCTGTAGCTTTGAAGTCGATGTGTCTTTGCCCTCTAAAGTTCAGTTATATCTAAACCATTTGGTGTAGTGCTATACATAATTTTTTTTCTAAAATCTGTGTCAGGACCCCATGACATGAAAGGTGAAATAGCAGTCCTCTGGAATCAGTATTCCTTCCGAAGGACAGTTGCATCTACCATTTCATTTGTAACGGGACATGAAACACGTCTCCTGTGCTGCAGATAGCTGCCAGATTTTCGACAGCCTTCCTTTCCATAGGTACACGTGTCAGAATTCTCACGTATACTGCGCATTATTTCATTTCTGTGCCTACAAACGTAAGGCTTAAAATAGCCTTCAAAAATAATCGTTAATCATGCCTGTGTTTATCGTCAGAGTTTTACAATTCAGACAGGACTTGATTTCAACTAAATTCACTGAGCAGAATATTTCTTAGAAACGTAGTCTGTTTCAAATGGTCAACAAATTTCCTGCCTTCTATAAAACACGAAGTTTATTGCCGTGTTTGCAAGAAACTCACTGGACCCTACATTGAAAGAGTTTAATTCTTTTCACGCTTATACGCCATGTTTCATTGGGTCTGTTTTAATTTTATCATTCCATCTAAGCCTAAATCTTTCAAATAATGTTTCCTATTCTGCCTTTTTTTGCCGAAGTGTTGTATCTTTCGGGAAGTGCATTCTGTAAATTTTGACGTTGAATTCTCTGAATATTTTAAGACACTTTATCATATCACAATTGCGAGCAGCTTCACAAATACGTATCCTACAAAGTAAAGTGATATTGCCTACACATGCTTTCTAGAGCTGCAGCATTTGTCCACAACTCATCACCTTACATGCCTTGGGCCAGATGTCTCATGAAATTCAGTGGTTCAGCTTCCCTCATGTCACTCTATCGTCTGTTCATTTCCACAGGCTCCGTATATTACCTTACGACAGTCACCGCATGACCTAGTAAAGTAGAACGTTTCTGCCTCATCAATTAAGAGCTGCATATCTCAGCGGTTCTTGCAGTGCAATACTTTAATTTCTTCGCGGAGGCAAATCACTTTCATAATTCAAATCCAATGGTTTGGCTCATTACCGAAGTTCAGACACGTGTGCCTAATGGCGCAGGAGGAACGCCTGATTACATGGACCCTGCATTAATTTAATGTTAGCGCTACAGCCGGCTTCTTCTTTTATTCTCCTTCAAGTGAAATTTGATGCTCACGATCATAATCTCCATATCCAAGTTTTAAGGAGAAAACTTCTACTGTTCTTACCTTCAATTTAACTTTAAGGAAATTCTGCTGCTTTAATGTTGTTCATCTTGCTTCTCAAAATAAGTCACGGGGTAACTCTTGATAGATGATGCTCTCAGAGCGTTATTGGAACTGACTGTCACGGCACATGGAGAGAAAAGGTTTTTGTCACATTTGAAAACTATTAATTAAGTAGTGCTTCTGCGCAGAATATTCATTCTACTTCTGCTGGTCGTGTAGCCTCAAAAGTGAATTAATCTGGAAAAGAAACAAAATCGGTACATCTGTGTAACAGAACGGTAGATTTTTATGGATTTTTCTGTCATATGCGTGAGATTAAGGAAGGCCATTTTATGTCACAGGGTTTTATGGATTACAAAGGCTGGGTAAAAAAGTGAGGTATGATTTAGTTGCACTGTCTTACACGCAAAATTGGTTTTATCATTCTAGCTTATCGCTCTTAAAAGAAAAGATTTGAGATATGAGTCTGAATATTAGTTGCGAAATTTGCGTTCTTAATTTTGTTTGTTTGTTCAGTGACATCCTTTATCGAAGTTGCTGTAAAGGGACTCTAATTACATACTCTGTAATCGAGTATAATTACACGTAATTATTCCAATAGATGAATATGAAATTGATTGGCATAACGTTTATACTCTCAAATAGCCCTGTTATAATTAACGTTTTTGAAGCTAAGTAAAATTACATAAAAACTCCCCGAAAAATGTTGAATTACGTATGAACTAATTAAAGGAACGCTTCTCTGTTTTGTAGTTTAAACTAACGAAACAACTAAATAAATGGAGTACGATAGTCCTTGAGAAGCTGATACTTGCTCAGATGCTTACAATTTTATTGAGTTCGCAATTTCATTACCGTGACCTTAAAGTTCCTGCACTACACCCTTACTCGAATAAATTGAATCTACTTCAAAAAGAGAATACCATATAGTGTACTAAATCGTATCCACGGTGTTGCGGATAGACTGCATATGAATATACATTTACACGCTTTCCAAATAACGAATCAGAGGTTACATATGCCACTTTTATACTATAAAACCAGTTTCTGGCGCCCACCAAACAGACCAGACAGAGAGAGAGAGAGAGATAGAGAGAGAGAAATGCTGTCGATTGCTAAGATTATGCAGCCTCATGTAGATAAAGATATGAGCATAGAGATGGACTGACACTGACAGAGGAAGACCGAAGTACTGCAGAAACACCTCTCCCAGTGCCACTTTGTCCAGCACAAATCCCTCATGGACTGGCCTGGGACCAAACGCGGCTTCCGCTTGAGTCATGGCAGTCCAGAGAGTGACAAACGGAGAAAAGTGGACGAAATGAGTTCATGTATAGGTCCATGAGACATGATACGTTCTGGATACGATGTGTATACTAGAAATCTTCTACATAGGGTCTGCAGTTCAGCTGTACTTTCTACTATCTTATGTACAACCGCCTTAGGCAGAGTTAGATCCGATGTAGTGTTACGCAAGGTAACTTCAGACCACCACGCATTACACAGCTGTTGCCAGGGTTTGCATAATGAGCAGGAGCACGGCTACAGAAACAAGCCTTCATTATCATGCACAACGTGTTTCCTCTTTCCTCCCACACCCTTCACCTTTGCTCCAATCCCCTTGTCTGACAGGGGTCCGTAGATAACCCTTAGATCTGTGCCACTGTAGCCTGTATTCCTGAAGTTGGGGAGGGGGGAACAATACAGAGAAGGATTTGTAATTGCCGCTCTTTATACCAAGCTGAACTATGTGAACTATTGCAGTTCCTCAGTCTCCTGCATCGTAGGTGTATATCGAATACAGCATGCAGTCACGGAAGAACAAACATTTGCCGTCCATTTTTGGCGTTGCTGATTTCTAAAATAATATGACCTGGACGTCCCTCGTTCGGTTAAGGGAAGGGATGCAGAAGCCCTCCTGTTTATCACTATGGCCGCAACGGGTCAGGGTCTTAGCACGTCCTCAGTGAATAGGGTAAATCCGTGTACTCGCTCCTAGTATGAAAAACATGTATGGAAATATGTGTCACAGTCAGAAATTATTTCAAATACTTTTTGGCCGCGACACGCATGTAAACCAGACGGCCTGGTCGAAGGATGCGCACAGAGGTGAAGCAGGTCAGTTTGCTGCTTGGCTATGTGTGGAGCAGATCGTCTCATGACGGTCATACTGCCCTCCAAGTACGTACGGTACACAGCGCCTGCGCACTGAGAGTTACGCCAACACACCATTACTTCCTGTCGCCGTCTCCCCTTGCGCGCAGATGCCTCAACGTGTGAATTTATTGTATATGGAGATTTATTTCGAGAAAACACCATTTCTCTATTTCGTGAAATAGTAGTGAGTACCACTGAAAATTTTCAGCCGAATAAATTCGTAAATAGTCGACTAAATTATGTCTGCTAAATGCACGTAAGCCCGCGAAAGTAGTATTGAGATCTCAGGCTTCCGCAGCGATGTTGATGGGATCTGCGCTCTTCTGGGATATGACGCATCATCGAGTGGTAATCCTTTACCGACGTTTCGGGACAACGTATCAGTCCCATCTTCAAGGTTCAAGAAGACCAAGAGACCTTTGAAAGGTCTGGTGGGAGGGGGGAATCGGAGGAGTCTGGGGCAATTTATATCGCAGAATTTTCCGTCACGGCTCTCTCTTCAGGAAAAATCATTGTAGATACTTGGTGCATGAAGAACCAACTTTAATGCAGATTAAAGGACTGTGGAATGATCCCTTCATGTATAAAACGGAGCTAAAATTAATAAGGCACATATGCTCCATTTTCGACTGCTGTGAAACTTCGAAATAACATCGCACAAGCAGCTGGTCACCCCGAAATTGCTGTAGGTGGAAGATGAATTGTGTTCCGCAGTGAGATTAGAACGTTTAAGTCCTTGCTGAGTGTTACAGTAATAATATCGTAGGAGATATGGCCTCTAGTTACGAATTGTTTTCAACATTCAAAAACGTTAGGGCGTAGGTAAGACAAAGAGCGAGAGAAGTAATTTGGAATAGCCACACAGAATATTGCTCAGTGATTTTTGTTTCTAGTCGAAGGGATGGATGAAAGAGAATGGAATTTGAAATTGATTTTTTTCGTGCGTTGGATGAACCAATTATTATTGTTTTTGCTTTCATTAGAGAGGACAGAATATTATTTTTCTCTTCGTGTTCACTATGGAAAATTGAAAACAAATAAAGGTAAACACTCATCGTTGTAAATTCTCTGATAACAACGAGCCGATGTACCCGGTGGAATATTGAAATACGGGCCGATTCACAATCGACGGAATCTCTTCTGAAGAGCTGGAATTCGGGAAGCGAGTAACGTATATTGGACTGAAAAATGCGGAGAAACCATTTGTTTTTAATCTTAATGTAAGCTTTGGTTACAGACAGGCCTAGTGGTAGAAATGTGGATTTTAATTCAAATTCCAGTACTATATTAAGTACAGGAAGTTTATATAGACTTAATTCTGAAACACAGGTTGTTTCTGTCCGCAGAAAAAAATCTAAAGATCACCATATTTAACCTTTGTTAGTTGCTGTCAGCACCGGTGGTTCTATGAATCCACTAGTTCCGTGATAATAAAGTTAGGATTTCCTGTTGTATGTTTTATGTTCATCTAAAGAGGTTATTGTTGCAAAAAGCAAAATATATTTCACAATTCACAACATGAGTACTGTGCTATCCTTCGTTAAGTACGTAGGCTGCCTCCGAGATACTCCATACCAGGATCCACTACACTTATACAACTGTACTAAAAAGGATTTCCTACATTTTTACTGTTTTAACTTTTTTACGCAAAGTTTGCTAGTTTGTTCTTGTGCGGTGTTACTTTGATTTGATTCCCTGATGATGATCCCTTGGGGATCGAAACATGTAGGAATGTTCAATTTGATAGTGTAATATAAATATCTAAGAACAGTTTTTGCATTTTGTTGGTGTGGTTCTTGTGAATTGGTTATCGATAATGTATGGAATGAACAATATGAAGAATAAAATATATTTATTAACTTAAAGGAGAGAGCCTCAGCACTATGACTTTATCCTGGAGTCGCCGCCTACCTGTGAAGTCGCTATAATTACACACAATGGATATAATAAATGTGTTGCTAGGTCAATGGCAAGAGAATTCTTCTAAGATGATACGGTTGCTTAGATGGTCAAAAAGTTTCCTCTCCTTATGGGACCTGTCACTTGCCTCTCATTCGTCATTTTCACCCAGTTCATACTGCTTGTCCTATCTCTTAAAGATGTCTTGGCAATGTGCTGTCATCTCTGCCTAGGTATTTTCTCTTCTGTTTTTTTCGATTCCTAGACGATTTAAGTACACTTCTCTGGCCACCTTGTGGTCACAATTGTTGGGCCTGTGTTCGTAGCACCTGTAGGCGATATGAATCTGTATATTCAATGAATATTTTCAACTCTATAAGGCGCAATGTTAACTTATTTTACATGCCTCCTGCTTGAATACTAAGAACTGTGCACTTTAGTCACAGATTACAGGCCTATTATGGATTCCGTGTGTTCTTACAATTAAACAGAGCAGCAGGCTTTGTAATGGCGATCGTGTACTTTTTGTGAGGTAAAGTCTGGATTTTGTAATATCGTCTAAGTGAAATCAATGCCTCGATGGTTAACTGCGGTCGTGTGATTGGTTACTGAAGACAGGCGGCTGAAGATAATGGGGGATTTTGACATTCTGTATGCTTTGAAATGACTGGGCCAGCAGCAACACCGTAATATTCATAGTGACTAGGTTATGGGTTGGCAGTTTGATAAATATCGTTTCGATTCCCAGCAGGGGCAAAAGATTTTTCTTTCCTCCAGAACGTCCCGACCGGGTCTGGGGCCACATCCAGCTTTCTATTCAAACAATAACGGCGGCTGTTTCCCCTGGGGTAAAGCGGCCGGACAGAAAAGCTGACCACCTCCATCGAATGCCGATATTAAGGCTGAGTGGAGCTATAATTCCACTTCCCTATATGACTTTATGGCATGCACATAGGCAAATTGACTTCTTTTCTTTATTGACTTTTAGGTAAGTGTGGAGGTAAACGTTGTGGCCTGTTTCGAGGCATTCAGTGTGAAGGGTTGAGGAAATCTACTAAGTGAGAAATCTGCGTCCCGTTCGGGATTCAAACCGAACACTTTCCGAAAACAAGTCTGAAGCATTACAGTCTGAGTCATTTTTCGCTGATGAGTACAACAGAATTTACTGCGTTTCTGGTTTATAAAACTTCGATTGTGGGTTCAATATCTGTACGAAAGAATTTTATGTAGACTCTGTGGCAATTTCGGAATAAATCCAGCTGCCACAGCAATTGTCACTTCTTCAAAGGAGGGGTTTTTTAAAGCCTCCGTATTGCAGAGAGAATAAGGGCCACAAGGTACGTAATAAATTCACAAGTTAACCATTTCGAAGGGAGAAGAAAATCCCATTCTGCCGGTTGCGATTGTAAAAAAAAGAGATAATTTTGTGTAACCACTTCCTATACGCTTACCATTCATGGAATGTTATGTCTTGTTCGTTTCAGGAATATGTAATATTGTTCCGAAAAGTTGCCAACAATCCATAAAACAGTCCCTAGCTGCTAGCAAGGTGTCGGTACCCTTATTTCCATATGGCATCTTTATGTGACATCCTTCGTGCGCCTCACCATTATTTTCACGCTCGATATCTCCCCCCACCGGCACGGTTAATGCGCATGCTTGTCCGCTGCATTGCTCCTGGCTTTTTAATTGGATTTTTAAAACACTGCTCGCCCGAATGGTTTCGAGCGAATGGCTTTGACGGGAAGGGGTGGGGGCATTCTATCTAGCCTTAAATGTATGTTTAGTGCCTACAAAGGCGAAAAGGCTGACCAACATGTTTAGTTATAATTATTTTATTCCTTGATATTGTAATACCTCAGACAAACGTACTTTGTAGTTAGTATTTCACCGGTTTTTTTTCTAGGTTCAAGACAATTTACTCACTCCATAAAAGTAAATTTTCTTGAGACGCAAAGGATCAAAAATATTTCCTGCAATTTACATAACTTAAAACTTCATTTCTGAAAAACAGCATCACTAGACCCAATCTTCAGGCACTTGCATTCATGTCACAACACCACCCTTATTTCTGCAAGATGCTTGTTAATATTATCTTCCAGTTTACTCCTGGGTCTCGTAAGTGACTTCTTCCTTCAAAGTTTCCAGGTCAACATTTTGTAACTGTGAACGTGGCTGCGTGTATTGCGATGATTATGATGATAACTTTATCCAAATTTTTGTTTTACTATATATGACCTTTCATGACGCCAATGAATGCACATTTGACACACAAAACTATAGTCTAATGTTGTTCCTACATGTTTCGGCTTCATTTATGCTGTCTTCAGGTATCTTTACACCAGAATTAAAACTTACTCAAATATAATATATGAAAAAAGTAATTCACTTTATATTACATCATTCTTGCAGCCATTGTCAACGTATATGTTTCTTAATTTGTGATTAAGATGGTAGAGACATTTTAAAAGGTAAAACACATTAAAAACAAAAACAAACAAATACATTTTACAGCTTTTCATTAAGTATGGTGAAAATGTGTGTACATGGGCTGTAGTTTTTCTTTTGCATGCAAAAATTTAGGTTTGTCTTCGATCCTTCGTGAATGCTGTCATATAATACGAATTACTTTTGTAATGCATTATATTTTATTAAGTTTTCAAGTTTAGTGTAAGCTCCTTGAAGATGACGTAAATGACGCCGAAACATGTAGCAGCAATATAAGACTATATGTTTACGTATTAAATGTGCATTCGTTGGTGTTATGAATGAATAATTTTGTCAAGATGCACGAAATGAACAGTGTCAAAATTACTGTACATTAGTTTGTTGGTTAGGTGTCAGTTACTAGAAACAGGGGTTAGCACACTTTATAATACTAGGATCTAGTGATCCTTCTTTGTTGTCTGTCATTTGTGCATACTCAGGGGCTGTGAGATATCGACCGAATTGAAGCTACCTGGCGGAGGTGTCCAATAGACGGGTTTACCAGGCAGCTTCGTTGACACTTTTCATTTTCATTACGTATTATCAAAATTGTTAAAAATAAATTACGGAGATGAAGAAGCAAACTTCTCTAACATGTCGAAGAACATTCAGTGTAGTGCAGATCATAAATTGCGCATCTGATAACATTTACACTTTAGGAACACGTGTTACGTGAATCCCTTTCCCACGGCATAGCTCATCCTTATAACACGGTTGGAGACGCCCTCCAAGTAAGGCGATAAACCCCAGCAGAATGGAAAAATAGATTAAGGCCGATTGGGAATAGGGTGCTGAGGGTAGTGTTTGGACCTAAAAGGGCAATAATATTACAATAAGGGAAAAAGTTTTTTAAAGAGGAACTTTGTAAGTTTTACGCTTCACCATAGGTTAATATTATGACCAATACGGACAGGTTTTATGACCAGGGCAAATGAAAGGTGAGAAATGTATACAAAGTTGTGGTCTGAAAACCACAAGAAAATGCGCCACTTATGATGCACAGGCGTGGAAATGGAATCAGGAGTTTTAATAAACTAATGTGAGAGTGTGGACTTAACCTTTGCCTCAGCATAGAGTCCAGTAACGGGCTCTTATGAACATAGTAATCATTAGCTCACTTGTTCCATAAACGGCGAGGCGATTTGTTTCTTGACTACCTGAACAAATGGTAGGTGCTCAAATAGGACTCTCTCCGACGGGATGATTAGTCAAAAGACTGAAGCAAGCCAAACTGACAGGAGTCCGCCTGTGTCTGTAACATGATTTATTTTCCATCTTGACATAATCACTCGCTACATGAAGTAAGTAACTTCCGAAACACACAGTAGGCCTAGACAGCACACTAATTATATAAGTCACTGAAGCGTTTGAAAATTGCGCTTCTCCATATTTAATTAAAGTTTAAAGAAAAATAAAAGGAACTGGAACTGAAGAACCTAGGAGTTGCAAATGGAACTCGCCCTGCATACGAAACCCCTTGCAGTTTCTCGTAACCCACACCATTCTGTCTCTTTCACTGTTTCCGCTTTGCCACCCGCCCTCTTGAACTACCCTCTAAACAATTTGCTTCTGAAATACTTAAGAGATGAACTACGAAATAAGCATCTTCCCCTTTTCTTTATCGGCAAGTTGTAGGTAAGGAGACACTAAAAGAAACGATTCAGTCTGTTAACAAATGAGCATAGACAACGAACTGATTCAGTATGTCGTTCCTCACCATATGTTAATCACACTTTGACTTAAAAGCGAACCCAACACTCAAAACGCAGTTTGTAAGTCTGCCGCTAGGCCTGACCTGCTTTATGCTTGTCATTCCGTCTAAATCTGAATGAAGATATCTGATAGTGTAGCATGCACGTGTCTTAGAGTCTGTTACAGCCTACCACGCAATTTTGTTTAAATTTCTGGGTTCTGTTAATGATCAGTAAGTTTACGTTATTAAACTAAATAGTAGGGCGTAAGTAACTCCTTCAAACTGAATATTCCACACTACTAAAGCAATAGAGAAATGTATCTTTTGTCTCTAAGTATCATAACTCTAAGCAGTTTGCGTAAAATCAATTCCTCGTCCAGGCCCCAAGTTCGAGTATCATCCCCTTCAACTCTTCCAGTCTGGTTACTCTCGGATATTCTCCATATGTTTAGGCCGTCCCCTCATTCCTGACTAGACTTTGAATATTTAAATACAAGTAGTTCCGAGAAGTCATAACCCTACTTCATGTCGAATAGATTTACAGTTCCACGTGTGTCTGTTTCTTAGTAACAATTGTAATTTTATGCAGTTTTTTTAAGGCTCTTAGACTCTACTACTTTACAGATTCTTTGTACTTTTACTACTTTAAAGGTTCTGTATACGTTAAATATGTCAGATATAACCTCAATGTTTTACTTTCGCGCCATATTTTTAATGCTGACTTATAAGTCTGTATCATACCAAATATGTACTTATTTTTATTACTACCTAGTGCCAAAATTCACGTGCCTGCCTGTAGTGGTTAACTAATTATAGCCTTCAAACCGAAAGCTAAAAAAAATATTTGCACTCTTCCCATATTGTTCGTTCACATTATACAGAGGTAATAAACAAATTATGTTTCCCAAGAACTGTAACAACACATCATTATCAAACCATAAATTAAATGGCGCCGGTGTCGCTCCCACCTCAATTTCGCGCATCCGCATGTAGAAATTAGAATTTAAGCGTTGGAGTGGTCTTTAATAGTATAATGTTCGTAAAAGTTCTGTGAAAATCTGTCAATGGTTCAAAAGTTGAAATTGTGACATAAACGGGGGCTCAAGCACGCACGCGCGCACGCACACACATCATGGTAAAGTCGTAAACCTACCTTTATTCTTCTAACAACGTAATGGAAGCTACAAACAGTAGAAATGTTTATTACGTAATGATACAGAAATTATTACAAATGCCCTGTTCGATCCAATGAATTGGAGTTACCAAAGAATCGCCTGGATTTATAATGTATTGTTACTATCGTGTAATCAGTTTTGAAGTATAAATTTTCTGTTGTCTTAATACGGAGTCACAATCTTTCTCGCAGCCAAACCAAGAATATCTGCGGACGTAAAACTGAATAAGGAATGGTAAATTAAATTCTAATTTTGTTTAAATCGTCGTGTGGGTGTGTGTGTGTGTTCATGTGTTATGTGTATATCTGTGGTTTTGTTTGATTAAAATGTCAGATATTTCCCATCTCCTACTAAATCAGAAATCTATGTCTACATTTTGAAAAGGATTCTAAAAATGTTCAATAATGTTATCAAATTCTTCCTGTGATTTATTGAACATTGCACTTCCTTTGTACCCCAGTTTCTATGGAAACACGAAATCGTTACCATTGTATTTTTTTCCTTCAGGATTTCGCCCTGCAACTAAGGTTCATTCGTGGGTGGGACGTTTCTTAAGCCGAGGTGACTACGTGTGTCTCGTTTGTATTCCGGTCCAGAAAAGGCTAACGATGGAAAAGAGTAGTCTGTGTGTCGCCTGGCCTTTTCTTGTTCGTTCTTGGCATCATGTACAGAGCAGCATCATAACACTTCTGCAACTTGCCTCCAGGCTACAGCTAATTTATGTATACCGAGAAGCAAAATAATGTTTTATGCCACCTAAGTCATTTCAGTGAATGTATACTGAAATGCTCAAATATCCACGACGAAGACGCTCTGAACTGCTAGTTTACTTTCAGGTGTTTTCAAGCACTATCTCATGATCCGTAACTCTCCCTTATATCTTCGGTGGACTCTTTTC
Organism: Reticulitermes speratus; assembly: GCA_021186555.1. Lineage (NCBI taxonomy): Eukaryota > Metazoa > Arthropoda > Insecta > Blattodea > Rhinotermitidae > Reticulitermes > Reticulitermes speratus. Next base: position 41,215,703 of record JAJKFL010000003.1, on the reverse strand, counting down.
ATAATTTCAATTCTTATTTGTGGTTTATTATTACTATTAAGCATGTTATTTATTTTTATGCATTCAGTTCCTTCTCCAGCTGCAACCGAACATTGTGGCTTTGTGTGGAGTGCTTCATATTCTGGAGGTTTCGGTGTCATATCTCGGCCCTGAAGCCGGATACCTTTACTGAGACATTTGTGTTTGAGCTCAGGCACTCTAAATACGGTATTAGTACCTTATACTAGGCCGCAAGTGCTGCTCTCCATGTTATTTCCAGTTCGCCCTCACTAATCATTTATCATTCATTACTACGTTGTCTGCCTTACTGGCAGCGTCTACAATTAAGTATTAAATATACTTAAGTACTCGTACCATGCATCTTGTCATAATCATTACATCAAACCAACGCACGCCGTAGACAAAATACATGCATAAGTTATTATAAAAACCCCTGTTGTGTTTCTGCATTCCTTTCTATCGAACGCCCCCCTGAGGTATGGCACCTTAGTGCCGAAACATGTAGGGGTTTTTATAATAAGTTACGTTTATATTTTGTCTAGTGCATGAGTTGGTTTATGTAATGATATTAGTACCTCAGCTGTTTTTACAATTTCGTCTTCTGTATGTAAGCTGTTGATAAGTATAGAATTGTTGACAATTCTGCTGTTATAATGTGTCGAGAATAAATTTTATATAGTTGAGTTAGTAGAAAGACTGCGAGCGTTGCGTAGCAGAAATTCCTTACTGTGCCGCAGAGCCGAGTTCTGGACAGGACTGTTACTCTATCTAATATAAATCACCAAAACAGATTTTACTGCGCCATACGTCAACATCATTAGGCTTTACAATAAAAGCACTGTGGCTCACCAAAAAAGAGCCATGTGTTCTGTCTATACATTAGCGACATACGAGTATATAGATACGAACTTTGTAATAGCTTTAATGTGAAATACAATACTACACGACAGGCTAAGACGACCGTGCAGGCAACCTCTATTACAATGGCAGGGAAACACTAATTGCTTGCTAGCAAACTACGTCTCTTGGCCACCTCGTTAGAATCACATAAGATCTCTGTCTCTGTCTTGCGCTTGTTACCTCACCGACGAAATCCCTCAATTAGGAACGGGGATTTTGTTGGCTCTAGTCTTCAAATAAAACATTCCGCCTGACGTATGAACAATAAATCAATATTTTCTTGTTATAGTATAGAGTTGTGTCGAATTTTTAGATATCTTCAACTACGTTTATCTATTTATGGCTGTTTACAATGGTATAATTGTAGTGTCGACATAGTCGATAATCCGTCCTGAAATGTCTGGCTTCAGTAACAGATGTGTATGCTATCTCCTGGCTCCAGCATTAACAAAGCGAACTGATAGCTTTCATTGAACTCGGAGTAGAAGATCCTTAACTACTTTTCAAGCCACGGACTCTATATGTGTGGTACGTTTGTTACCTGTTTATGTAATAGGACTAAATGTTAATTGGGTCCCTGTCACCATGACGGCGCGTCCCCAGATTGCGGGAGGAGGAGACTGCCATCAACTAGCAGGGTAGCTATGAATATATTTAATAAGCAGTCCCGAACAGCCGACAAGGGGTGATCTACTTTGAGGGTTGGAAGAAGGGCTAACAACTCCTCACCTTAAGAAAGTATGTTACAAAATCCTTTACGAGATCTCGGATAGAGATAGTATTAGTCTCACATTTTTGTTTAGACACGTATTTTTCTATACTAAAATAGCCTTTAAATTTCGACAATATACACATCTACAGTTAAATAGTGATTTTTAAAAAGAATATGAGAATTAAGTCAGTTTACGTGTTCAGTATTCCCAGTCTTCAAGTTACGAACACAAATCTGCATATGACAGAGGCCAGAACGGTCGATACCTTGCAAAAACCTAAAACAACCTGACGACCCGCGAAACCCCAACAATCGTGACGACTGTCGACGTCTGACAAATTTATATCATGGCACTCTCAAACATTCTAGTAACCTCCAAGCGCGTGACACCTCCCACAACCTGATGAGCGGCCAACCTCTGACAACATCATAACGCGATAACCTCCAACAATCTAATGACCTCACACTTTAACACAAAAATATTACAGTAATATATTTTAATAATAATATGCTATGGATATTCGGACGCATTGATATTGGCCTAGAGTGCTAGATAATTTTAGTGCCATTTTATGCCTACAATCTCTTTTGTGTTGCAGACATTTGACGTTCCTGAATTTTGTAATGCAGCCTTTTGGGACAGGCTATAAGACTGTAGATCTAATTTCATATGAAAGGACAGATTTAAATGGAGAGATGAGCGCGTTTGTAATTGAAACTGCTACAGTGAGGCCCTAGTAAGTCAAGTAACTTCAAAATGAGGCAGTGCAATACTTACAAAAGGAGAAAAAAGGAGTAGGAAAAAAGCAAGAAAGGTATTTAGAAAGGAGAGGTTGAACTCTGAAAGAAATAAAGAAATGATGAGATAAAGAGATGAAACGGAACAGTGGGTAAAGAAAGAAAGAGAATTACAGATGTGTACATATTTGTACGTATGTAGTATTAACCCTTGTCCTTATGTGGCTCGAAATGTTTGTTACGCATGGTGTAGTGTTTTTTATCTAGAACTAGAAGCAGCCTCTGTTTAAACAAAAATCTCCCTGAAATAGAAAAGTTTTCAGGCCAATATGCTTTCCATTTTAAGTAAATTTTTTGTACAAAGGTAACATTAGCGACTTTATATGCGTTCCATTGGGCTCCGTCCTGTGCGCTTATCGAATACTCCGACAAGTGACTTTGGATTCAGGTTAGGCCATCGACCAGCAACTGTCCACAGGCCAAATGCTATTCCATCTGACCGAAACGTTCGGGTATTTCAGTACATGACACGTGACCGCCTCCTCCTCCTTGTCTTGATTACTACTGCGATTTCCACGGTAAGGCTCAAAAATTGTCTTCAGTAATTCTGCATTGTAAGCATTCCCACTAAAAAGGTAATATCTCTTTAATACGAGTAGCAAGGTGTCTAAAATTTCATCCGTCTTGCGTAAAAGTCGGGATGACCCAGCCGCACGAAAGAGGGTGAGAGAAACGGGGCCTATCCCTTGGAACACAACTCCTGTTTGCTTCAACTTGCACATGCTCACTAAGACACCCCCCCTCCCCAACTAGCACAAAATAGTAAATTATACGTAGGAAGTTCGCAGTTGTACACTCCACGGATTTGTGAGGGTAGAGCTTACCCTGGTCTTGATTAAGCACGGAGACATGTAGACTAACATGTGTGCGGATGTAGTGTATAGCGTCACGTGTTACTAAGATCAAAAATGAGTCTTCCATTCAATATTCTAGTCAGTATAGGCTACAGATTGCCGATCCCAGAGGCCGCGTGGTCTAAGGCGTAGGTCTGCGGCCGTTCGCTTGCTGGATTGTGGGTTCGAATCCCCCATGAGCATAGATGTCTGTCTCGTGAGTGTTGTGTCTTGTCAGGTAGAGGTCTCTGCGACGGGCTGGTCCCTCGTCCAGAAAAGTCCTACCAAGTGTGGTGTGTCTGAGTGTGATCGTGAAGCGTCGATAATGAGGAGGCCCTGGCCCACTAAGGGCTGTTGGGCCATGAAAAAATATATAGCCTACTTATTGAACTATACCGGCTCCCCAGCATGACGTAATGCTAGTAAAAACTGAATTTAATTAAGAACATAATCAGTATTCTGAGAAAACGTGATGGGTGATTACATTGTGCTTTAGTGCACTTGTACAAAAGTAGCTTCATTAAAATACAGAAGTTTTTAATTCAAGGACGTAATATTTTGTCGTATGTTTTTACCTTTAACCTTTTCCACGCTTAGAAGATACTGTTTCACTTCCTCTTCTTATGTAACATACATTAAGCTTGTAGTGAACTACAAATATTTAATGAAGGTGTCAGGTTGTGGGACTGGTTTCTGTCCACGGATGTCACTTAACCAAACACAGTAAGATAAATTAATTTGGAAATGATATAGCGGTCTTTAGCATGAAACCACGTAACGGTTTAGACTGCAGTATCTCACGATAAACCGCCTTCTAAACACACTATTAAATACAACTAAGCAAGTTGACTTATGCAGAAGAACTTCTGACTTGTATTTTGGAAGAACTCATTCCGAATTTCGGCCTGAACACCAATGGTCCGGAGGTTTTCATTGGTCTCTTTGTCACTCGAGGCACATGCAGAGACATTGCCTCAAATTAGGCAAATTACGTCTTTACAATTCAGTAACACTAATCCTACTATTCGACACTGTGACGCAGTTGGTTGGCACTGCGCTACAAGCTGCAAGGTCGCGGGCTCGATTCTCTATGGGGTCATTGGGATTTTCCATTGACTTAATCATTCCGGGCGCACTGCGGCCCTGGGGTCGACTCAGCCTGTAACAAATGAGTACCAGGAATATCTCCTGGGGGGTAGAAGTGGTTCGTGCGTAGGGTTGACAACCTTGCCACCTTCTGGGAACCTTAACCTCCTACAGCCCTCAGCGCTTGTCCAGGCCTGTATAAGGGATTTGCTTTACCTATTTACTATTCGACGCTACAGACCTATACCTCTGAGCTACTGGTAGTGTTGTTAAATAAAACATAAGTAAATAAATAAATAGATATTCCGTTACAAATACTTCGAACGGGAGGTCGTATGTTAACCCGGGATTTAGGGAGGACATTACACGGACACGACTAAAGAGAGGGTATAACCTGTCTTCACAAGTACGGTGTACTATTCACATATGGGTTTATTATTTTTGCATTCAGCTCTTTTATTAATCCACTTTAACGAAAATTAGGATTAAAAATAGGCTGATTGGATTTTAGAAACTTAATACCGAGAAGTTTTAAAATTACAGTTTTTCCACTTCTCAACGTCTTTACATAAAATTAAAATATCGTTTAGTCGTCGCCGGCTCCCAGCCGTATTATGAAGTTTTCTGTGAAATATAAGCAAAAAAGTATTTACTGCGAGTCCGTGTAACGTGGTCATCCATAATGCAGGACGATTTAGGGATGAAAGTGGAAAGTGAGGGTTTAAATCCCTCTTACGTGTATTCGCTCGTTAAGCCTACAAGGAGATGATGTCAGCGGGACCTTCATATTATTTTACACGTCAGAGCTTTCCCTGAAGCACACAAGCTGCAAGTTTTACGTTGCTACAGCACACTGCACAAAACATGCAACTTAGCCTTTATATACACGACCCGTTCTTTCGGTCAGTTTGCTTTAAGATAGAAACTGACGAGCCGATTCATTAGTTGTTATTCGGTTCATGGATGCTGTTAACTGCCTTACGACCGGCTATCCTGAATTCTTCTTGTGACTGTCTTCATTTCCTTTCAGAAAATTCTGGGATTGCACCACAAAGCACATCAAGACCGTTTCCTTCCACGATCCTTCTATTCACCATTCACTGTGACGCTGTATGACCCTCATTTGAGAATGCATATTAAGTGAACTAACAAGCTTGAACTCCACTTGTCAGCATTACAGTCTTCTGGGATGTGACGCCGTGTAGGTCGATAGAAATGTACCAAACTTTCGGGGGTATGACGCCGTTTAGTTTGATAGTTGGTACAAAACTTTCGGGGGTATGACGCCGTATCTTTTGATAGATGGGTACCAACGTTTCGGGGGTATGACTCCGTATAGGTTGATAGATGGTACCAAACTTTCGGAGGTATGACGCCGTATAATTTGATAGATGGGTACCAACATTTCGGGGGTATGACGCCGTATTGTTTGATAGATGGGTACCAACATTTCGGGGGTATGACGCCGTATTGTTTGATAGATGGGTACCAACATTTCGGGGGTATGACGCCGTATTGTTTGATAGATGGGTACCAACATTTCGGGGGTATGACGCCGTATTGTTTGATAGATGGGTACCAACATTTCGGATATGACGCCGTATTGTTTGATAGATGGTACCAAACTTTCGGGGGTATGGCGCCTTATATTTTTATAGATGGGTAGCAACATTTCGGGTATGTGACGGCAGTGTAATTCGATAATTATATACATTTCGAAGGGATCTAATGCCTCCGTTTTCTAGTCACAACACTGATGTACCCTTAGAGACTTCGGAGACAAAGAACAGAATGCAAGAAAAAATTAAAATTGATCTGAGAGAACGGCGTATGTGTTTGGAAAAGGACTGAGCTGACTTGGGATATTGTCCAGGGGCATATTATTATGAAGATGAGAATGAAATTTAGAGTTCCACAAAACGTGGGGAATTCCTTAACCGAGCAAGTGTTGCCTGTCTAAGTACGTGTTCCATGTAGTTAGCCACATTCATTGCACGCTATAAATATTCACTCCAAGATTCAAATACCGGTTTCCATTCTAAAGACAGACACTTACGTATATTATATGATATATATGTTATATATATTATATAAATATATATTATACATTTCTAAATTTGATACACAAGTTGTTCCTGGAATTTCTTCTATCATCTACGAAGTTTCGTGGCAAATGAATGTAAGTAGGTAAGAAGGAACAAAACTTATTAAGACTCTCTGCTTTTTCTAAGCGTGAATTCTGGTTTATATCAGTGACTGTATAACAAAGTACGTGATTCGATGTGGTTCATCGTATCTAGCAAATCATCGTAACCGAATCATAGTTCTTCTCATTGTTGAAATCAGAATTCAAAGACTACTTTAAGCCTCTTCATTACTACTTCCTTTCTGATGCTTGCGTATTTACCCCCGACTAGACTTGCACGTCGTCAGAACAGATCCCTTCAGTATTGTCTTCATTTGGTTAAAAAAAACCGTTGGTGGACGGCGTACATATATTTAAAATTGCACGAACTTCAGAATAACTTTTCAAGCAACGAAATGTGTTAATGTTAAAAGTAACCGTGCATTAAGGTTCTTTATTTATTAAAAATGCTTCCAGCTTTTAAAAACGAAAAGTTAAACATCTCTGTTCCCATTATTCTTTCGCCTGAATACCAAGTACTGTTTCTTGATTCAAGGGACTTTGCGCTTTCCTAATATATCCCGCGTGTAACATGAATCTATTAAAAACATCAACAAACGAGTCATAATTACAATTAACAAAATTTCAGGTGCAACCATGGTGTTTAAAAGATTTTGTTTTGCTTTTGCAATGAAGATTTTTAAAATGTACCTACCAGTTTTGCTGTGCCTGTCTGTCCGTCTTGCCGCATTTTATAACTGCTGACTGGCGTTTGTAGGATTTACTGTTTGGGAGATTTACTATCACTTTTATCTGCTTGTCCTCGTTTGGTTAAAATCGAACAAAAATGTAGATACTTTGCCTGAAGGTTACATGCGTTTTACTGGCAAATCGACCGTAACGAAATAAGTATTCGTCTTATATAAAATTATTTAAAGAATCTTCGTAAATAGCAGTCCTACTTAAATACGTATTTTAACTCTAAATAAAACAGCGGAATGGAACTTCCCTGCATTTAACTCTATCCATCTTCAGGGTAGTCGACTGCCTTGAAGACGGAGGAGTCAAGCGCCTCTAAAACTCCGTAAAAATACCAATCAATATGGCTTTTTATCCCAGAAGGTTGTAAACTTTGTTCACAATGTTGTTAGGCCCTAATATCACCACATAGTTAGAGGTAATATTAACCTCCCGTCCACTTCTATGTCTCCCAATTTGTCTCTTACCTTGCCCCCCCCCACCCCCCCCCCCCCAGTACATTTATTATCCTACCGAAACGTGCTGCATGTTCCTGTAGTTTCATCCTTCGTAACTTGACTACCTTTGGCCTACACGATGAAGAATATAAATGTTGTAGCTCCTCATGAAATGTACTTTCCATTCTTTTGCTCTTTCTTCCTTGTTATGCTCAACACTTTGTTGTAAACACCTTTAACCTTTATTCTTTATATATGACCAAAAGCAAGTTTCACGCCCATGTTAATGAAGAGCTAATACTTTACTTCGTTGTATTAAAATCTTTAACCTTGTAAATGGCACACAGAAAGACCATATTTTCTGAACTAAATGATTTATTTACAAGAATTTATTCGATATTGACAGTTAGTGTCAACACAAAAGTTCGGAACGGAGCAAGGAATGGGTATCATAAAGCAACTTTTGTAAGTGACCACCAAAGTAAAAGAGAGCTATGCGCTCTGCAACGAAAATAAAAGTAATATGGCGGCCGTCAGTGGGAAGGCAACAGATGTTGGCTGATAAATAATTAAAAGCATCGCCCCATAGAATCACGTGAGTAATAGTCACTCCCCATAGCAATAGACCTTCTGTATGACATTGGTTATGATGTAATTATGTTTTCCATTAATTATCGGGCTACAAGTAACGTTACTTGACGATGATATGAAAACGTAAACCTTGTATCAGAAAACTTTATAATCATGAAGTGCTCATTCTAAACGCTATAGTCACTGTGTTGTGTATTTGTCAGTAATAATGTCCTGTCCTTGTATCTCTGTTCCCTGCAGTCTGTGAGTCACTTTTTCTCAGTATCGAAACTTCATTGCCATAAAACGGAACGGAACAATAAATGTTTTATACTGCGTTATTTTTGAGTTACTTAAAATACACGTGAATTACTGCTGCTTCCTTTTACATTCTAACAAGCCACCATTTACAACCATACCACATTCGACTCTGTAGTCAAGTGTTTCCCAACTTTTTCCCATGGAGGAAACTCTAAAATAATTTTTTATATCCCGAGGAACCCCTACCTATAAACAGGTCAGCAGAACTTTATATTATATATACCGTGCATTTCAGTAATTAAATAATTATATTTCATTCCAACAAATGCACTACACTGTTTTAGTGTTTTCTGTCCCTACGTATGTTTCGGCACTACCTGTGCCATCATCAGGGGTGTCGTCGAGATTTCACAATCCTCAATGCATCCAGTTCACTTTCACAACACATAATTTTTTATAAGTCACTATCACTGAATATCACTTACCTTCTTGTTCATAGTGGCAAAAAGAACAAAAAGATAAGTGATATTCAGTGATAGTGACAAACAATTATGTGTTGTGAAAGTGAACTGGATGCATTGAGGATTGTGAACTCTCGACGACACCCCTGATGATGGGACAGGTAGTGCCGAAACATATGTAGGGACAGAAAACACTAAAACAGTGTAGTGCATTTGTTGGAATGAAATAATTAATTAAAGGCCAGCAGAAGTTGATGGCGAGCAGCCGTTCTGTCGCCACCGGTGAGGCAGCTCTGTAGCAGTACCAAACGAACGTAGACTCAGTACGACTAAATGTAATTTTAAATATGAACCGGTCGAAAGAAACCCCGAGAGGCAGTTAGTAGCGCACGGAACTTACTGTAGTATTGCCAATTGCCGGACAACAATTCCCGCGACATTTCGCTTGCTATTTGGAACAATGCACGGTATTTAATGTTTATATATTTATTCCACGATTTCTCGCGGAACTCCTAACGTTGCACTGCGGAACCCTGGTTGAGCAACGCTGCTATAACCTACAGCACATGCGGTTTGAAATCGTTGTTAAATAAAATAAGAATCCGTCACTTATGGTCCACGCCGCTTTTCGGTGTACTTATTACATGTTCAATATTTTATGTTTATCCGCATCCCTGTCCGGTTGATTGCGTTTCATTATTTCTTAGCATTTCATTATGAAATGACATTGAAATAGCGTCTGACACCACATAATGCCAATTACGACAGCACCAGTCACGTGTATTTAAAAGTGCTCTTCTTCTCACCAGTCCCATGGCTTCCATCACATTCCATTCCTAAAAGTCCTTGGAATTTTTTTATCCGCATGGCACATTAAATTCTTTAGGACGCCATTGCATTCCAGTCTTCTAATTGCGTGACACGCGCCCTTAGCTTTTGCGCTGAGAACAACACTTGTTGAAAATATTGCACAAAAACATTATTTGATATTCTGCATCGCTCTAAGTAGGGCCACGCTGATTACAATTGTCCCTTTTCAAAACACTTGCCTCATCAAACTTGAAAACGAAAAACTGTTTTAATGTCATAATACAGTAATTTATAGTCAGTTTTATGTCTTTTGTTGCAAAAACTAAGGGAACTTACTTCTACTAATATGACATTTAACTGAGTCATAAAACTTGTTTTCCTTTTTGTTTCATAAGCATTTACCATAACGAAACTTGTATATAAAAAGTAACCGTGAAACCGCATAATATTTGAAAATATATATTTAATCAAGAGATGTAAAATTGGTATTTGAAGCATGTTTGGTATGTTGAATATTTAACGAAAAGGAAGAAAAATGTTTTCTGACTGCAAGTTCACTGTAGTTTGATCAGCCGTGTTACATTACAGTCATGTCTGCAAAAAAATAAACATGTTATATTTTGTTATGTATGAGTGTTTGGTAACACCAACAGCTTGTTGGAAAATAAATTTATAGTTGATACAAGATTCACATAAAGTAGAGTACTGGACTTCTACGACCGACAATACAGAATGTTGACCTTTAATATGAAGGAAAAAATGTGTCCGTCTAGTAGGTCATATATCGGACGTGAAAGATGCTGGCGTACAGGACGTCCCTGTATGCGTCCGTGTGTTACAGTTTGTGCAAAGGACAGACAGAACTGTGAGTTCCGTACCAATTTTATCAACATCCGTACACGTGTTTCTAGACGTTCCTCCTGTAACCGTAATAACACGCGTGTGAAGAAACATGCGCAAGTCAATCAAAGCCAAGTGTTTAAGATAAATAATTAACACTGTAGCAGCCATAAAACTGTCTTTCAATCGAAGTACATCTTTCCCAATTTCGGTAGAGATATGTTATTAGCTGTGTGCGGGTGAGACTGTCTCAAGGCGCTGGTCTTCAAAGCAGCCTGGAGTCTTATTTCTTGTACCATCTGTCTGTAGAAACCAGATATGAAGAGCAAGAGGTAGAACGATTTGTATTCGGGGGTGCCGGTTTCGAATGTAGTCCGGGACATCCACTATACTGACTGAAATCTTTCGCGTTTTTCCTCAGTTCATTTAAGGCAAATGCTGGAATTGCATCTCAAATTTGACTACTACCGTTTCCTACCGCCTCCTTTCCAGTTTCTCTTTTCGTTCGACAAGAGTCGCTCTGAGCTGCTGACATTATCCTTAAATAATAAAGTTGGTAGGTACCTGGATATTAGAACAGCTGCAATAGTACCAAGTGACTGAATTATACATAAATCATACTTCAGTATCATTGTTACACCATCATTCAATAATTTCCATTTTTCTCCCATGAGGTATGGGCTAACCACACCTTTGGTCATGAATATTTTAACGAACCAGCCTGAAGAGTATTTCTCTCCTACTAAATTGAGGGGATTATTGAAAGTCTGTGAACACTTACTCGCCCCTCGCTATTTTGCTTCACCTTAATTTCAATATATCTCCATTATAACTTACTCAGGCTTTGATATCATATGCGATAATGCTTATCGATTTTGACTCGCAGTACCCCAGAGCAGCGCAACGTTCGTCACCATAGAACGACTGTGACCGGTTATTTTGAAACGCCACATCGCGTTCATCGCTTTGATGTCGTCCACGCGAGTCATTATTATCACCCCTAAGTAATTAAAAATTGAATAACATATTCAGTGCAGCTTTTGGCTTGCTTTTCTGAGCCAGAAGAAATAACACCAGTTCTATGCGGCAGCAAAATTCTTGACACTACGTTAGTTAACTGAGCTAGTCAGAAATTACGCGACTGAATTCTGTCATTAGCCATGGGTTCAAGTCCTTACCCTTAAACCATATTTCTTTAAGATCTATTTTAATATTATGCAGTCAAACCCCGATATAACGCCGCTATGTGTACACCGCAGTTTTTGGCTCCTTATCGAGGGTGGCGGTAACTCGACATACTGCGTAATAAGGAATTTCTTTTCAAAGACTTTCGTAGGCGTTAAGTAATGATGGCACTTATCGGGGTCTGACTGTAGTTTCTTCCCTTCAGGATTCCTGACTAAATATTGTCAGGTATCTCTTTGTCTTTTCCATCCTTGCTTTTTGACCCGCTTATCTCATATTCCTTTATTTCATCACCAACATAATCAGTAGTAAACAGTGCAAATTATGCAAATTCAAATTTTTCCATCGTCATCTTGTTTCCTCTGGCTTAGATCCAAATATTTTCCTCAGCATATTGTTACCACACGCCCTGAACCTACGTTCTTGCTGCAATGTGATCGCAACGGTTCCGTTCTTTTAATTTATTCTGCATTCCTTCGTCAAGTTGGCACTGTAATTGAGCATTCCTTTCCCAAGCCGTCTGTATTGTAACATATTCATGTGGGAGAATTTCATCGTGGATAAAATTTTAAAGCAACAAACTGAGAAAGGGAAGTCACGACATTTGTATCGATTAACAAAGTTAAGAAGGAAGTACGTCGCATGTTTTGAGTTTAGATACAGTTAATTTCCGATATCCGCTGAACTAACAAGCTCCATGAAGCAGAGTCCTTCACAAGGTAATATTCTTTCAGCTGGTCAAAACCTTCCCACCTTTGTATAACTCAGAGCTTCGCTGACATAGTCATGAGGTCCCACCTGTGTTCACCTGTCCAGAGTTTCCCCAGTAATTTAGTGTTGTAACTGAAAACATAGGAAGATACGCTCACAATTTTTCTAGGCCTGATATCGGCAGTTTACTCTTTCTTGTCTTAACTCAAAGTTTGTGAATATTTGCAATGGCTCATTCTCGAAAGTATGGCGAAAACTGCAACTAGAAGAATGTAGCTTTCCAATTTGTTTTATGCAATGTACGTGGCAGTTCTTAGTAATCAAGACACCGCCCTTATTTATCGATATAGATAAATTTCGCTCGATCCTGTATGTATGTCTGCAAATGGCCATGGGGCATGAAGTTACGTTAATGCATGTTGGCAGAGCTTAAGCCTGTACAAAACAGATAGCAACTCTGGAACAAAATCAGCTTCCCGATATGTAATACTAATTACAAATTGCTACTGTCTGTTGAGGTTTATTCTAGTGCGCCCTTTCCTATCACATTCTTATTCAAGACGCAGTTCGTTCAGTCCTGATTGTCAGTTATTTAGTGCAAGCTGATCTATCTGCTTCGTAACCTTAACACACGTTACAACAAATGGCCACCCATAGAGACTGTTGCCAGCAACATTTGCCTCTTCCTTATAAATCTTTTCACTCTGAGCGAGCTTAATCCACTCGCGCTCCCCAAAATTGTAAGGCGCATTTTAATAGTATCTTCCCATTTATGCCCAGGTCTTCGAAGTGGTCTCTTTCCTTCAAACTTCCGCACCAAAAACCCGTACGCGTTTCCTTTTTCCACCATACATTCTACATGTCCCGCAGCTCATCCTTCTGGATCTGATTATCGTAAAATTTGGTGAGAAACATAAATTAGGAAGCTCCTCATTATACAGTTCTCTCTAGTCCCCTCTTCCTTCCTCCCTCTTAAGCCCAAATACTTTCCTCGGTATCCTTCTCTCGAACACCCTCGGCTATATTCTTCCCTTAATGTGAGAAACCAGGTTTCACACCCATACCTAACAAAACACAAGAGTCTGGTTCTATGTCTTTGTCTTTTTGGATTTAGATATAGAACGATTGGCAGAACAGCATCCTCCAAAGGTAACCTGCTCTTAGCTTTTTCATGCGCGCAATTTGTTTATTCATTATCGAGGACAATTGCGAGTATTTTATCACTGACAAAACTATATTCGTATTGTATATAAAATGTAACTTCTTTAGTGATACGAATTTAACATTTGAAGTCGACTGAAACTGTCTTTTATGCTGTCGCTTGTACGTTTCGCTATATAATTGAACTGATACCGGCTGTAGCACGAAGACAATGTTGCCTGCCTCACGCGGCAACTTCTCTTACACGCATGCAAAGAGTTCGAATACAGCAGGAGTTTGCAGGCGATTAAAACATAGCTATGATCGTTTCGTACATGACATTGGCAATTTTATGTGCACGTCCCATAATCCCTACATGTTTATATTACGTAACAATATTGTGTCATATCATCCAGTTACGAGTGTCTTGAGTTAAGATGGACTGTTTGAACACAGTATTAGTTTTTCTGATCCTGTAAAATGCGATGTTTCTTGGCTACGTAAATGAGCGACTGTTAGTTTATGGTAAAACTACTGCGTGGAGTTAATTAAGAATGTAGCAAGTTCAGTTAAAGAAAGGAGGTCTTTGGAGGAAAATATAACGACCTATTTGAATATAGCCACCAGTTTTTAAATATAATAAGGATATACTGGCCACGAAAGATTTGAACCAGATTAATGGATAGTTTCTAATACTGGGCCCTTCTGGTTAGTGGTGCTATAAATGGGCTGGACCTATTTGCAGATTTCTGACTTTTGAAGGACTTTGATCCATGTAATTACTTATACGACGCAACGATGGAAGTTCTCCTCACAGTAAATTAGTGTAGAGAATTTATAGTGTCATACTGTATTTTACATGTGAAGTGGGTAAGCCCAGACGGCACCTTTTTTGGACAGTTGTATCATATTACTAGTACTGGTAACGTTTTCAGACCTTCCCCTCACCTTCAAGTTTGAAATGAGTCTTAGTGTTTGCATTTTTCTCCTGCTTGGTTGATTTCGACATTAAAAAATATGTGGAGAAGACTCCGTCGTCGTCATTCCAAAAGCCTTCTAGAACACTAGTTTGCAACCCCTGTAATTCGTATAAGTGGCTCCTTCATTTTCTAACTGCAGCATGCCTCCTCATTAGTTCCATTGTGCGCCGTCAACAACAGCGCCACTTACCTTTCAACCATCTCTCTCTTCTTCTTATTCTTTTCCTGCCCGCCCCTCCCATCTCTCAACCATTATAATAACGATAATGTGCGCCATCTCGAGTGACAGTCCGTTATTAATCACCAAGGACACGACAGACCGCTCTGAGTATAATACCGCGACAATGAAACTATGACATCTCACGACGGAACACTTGTGAATGATTACTAAAACAGAAACAACTACTGGGTCTGTGAAACAGCGTCCTAAACCTGCCTTCCGTCTGATTGTCACTAACGTTTGTTGTGAGAGTACCTCCGGGAGGAATAACAATCTTAATATTAATTCAATTCTATTAATTTTATATTACTCATTCAGTAATTGATAAATGATTTACAACACAACAAATGCAGTGGCCGCGCGGTCTAAGGCGTGGGTCTGCGGCCGCTCGCTTGCTGGGATTTGGGTTCGAACCCCATCGGGGGCATGGATGTCTGCCTCTTGTGATTTGTTGTGTGTGTTGTCGGTAGAGGTCTCTGCGTCGGGCTGATCACTCGTCCAGAGGAGTCCTACCGAGTTTTGGTGTGTCTGAGTGTGATCGTAAAGCCTCGATAATGAGAGGCCCTGGCCCACTAGAGGCTGTTGCGCAGATGCACAATATGTCTTTTACTATTATTTATATTAAAATAACAAACTCCGACATGTTTCAATCCCTAAAGGATCATCATAAGGGAGTATATATATCAAGTATTTGTGTATAAGACAACATCAAAAATTGTGAAATTTACGTAATTATTAGATTTCCTTATCTTGTATGTTCACGTCAATCTCACAAGGCACTCTTTACATCTCCCATTCAGTTTTACTGTACGGTGTACAAGACATCAAGGTGCATCTGTTTACACTTGTATATGTTTCATACACAAATACTTGATGTATTACTCCCTGATGGTGATCCTGTAGGGATTGTAAACATGTTGCAGTTTGTTATTTTAATGTAAATAATAGTACAGTGTGTCCACAAACCTAAATCAAACAAATTGAGCTAGCCACATGCGGTTTGCGGCAGAATACAGTGAAACTCTGGAAGGTTTTTACTGACCTCAGTAGACCTCGATGTGGGCTCCCTTGGTAGCACGGAGAACGTCCAGACGATATTCGAGCTCTTGCCATGTTCTGTGGAGCATGTCCGCTGGAATAGCCGAGATCACATTCCTGATACGGGTCTTCAGGTCATCAAGTCCGTTAACAGGTGTTCGAACACATTGCTCTTGACATAACCCCACAGGAAAAAATCCAGTGGTGTTATGTCTGGTGAATGTGGAGGCCAAGGCATTGGACCATCTCTGCCGATCCATCTTCCTGGAAATGTCCTGTCTAGGTACGCGCGTACCTGCATACCTCAATGAGGTGGAGCAACATCTTGTTGGCGGCAAAAAATAACTTCCAGAGTTTCACTGTAATCTGCGCAAACCGCATGTGGCTAGCTCAATTTGTTTGCGCGCCACAATTTTTCAAAACCCGAAGGGACTTTTGGACACACTGTATAAAACACAATGTGCAAGAAGTTGTTTGTGAAGAATATTAAATATAATCATTTCCATTAATTGCACATTTTATTATTTATCAAGAAGCAGCGGCTCCATTGAACAGATTCCTTGTCAAGGACATGTTGCTCGTAGTTCATCGAAACGGAATGTATGAACAGAGGCCCGTCACTGGAACGTATTCTGAAACTTTGTAATTCAGTAAACTTCTGGCATTTTGATCATTTATATTATATACCAACATATGCACATAAATTGTATAAAGTTACAGATTATCCATATACACGTATATAGATAATGGACGTGGATAATTGTAATGTTATACAATTTATGTCCTTATGTTAGTGTATATAAATGATTACAATCGCAATGTAAGTAATGAGTAATGAGCAGCCTATTTCTTCTAATATCAATTTATTGTTGGCCTCTTAACTAAAACCTAGGTCACTCGCGCCGTCTCTTCCCTGCATACTTTCCAATTAAAATGTACCGTGAAATGTGGAGAACTTCTTGAGCAGAAGAGAAAAATATCAGCTTCTAAAACAATGATGTATTGCACGGAGTGTTTTGGCCTTGACGTATGAGCCATGGCCCACGTTTTAAACTTCTAACATGTCACAGTGTCAGGTATCACTGACAGTATGTCCTGTCTGCTTGCGCTGCATCAGTTGTGCTTTTAAGTGCAGGGATACCTAATTGTTCATTCTATTTGCAGGTTGTGCGTTTGTCAAATTCAGCTCACATCAAGAAGCCCAGGCGGCTATCAATAGTCTACACGGAAGCCAAACTATGCCGGTAAGTTAAACAGCTGAGCTGAGTATTTCCTTAATGTCGCCATGCATTCTCCTTCCCTGGTGTGGAACACGTATAATATCGTCTCATGCTGTAACCAGTCAAAAGTATCTAGCGGTTTTATAGGTTGCGCCGTCTGTTAGAAATTAAATTAAATGGCATCACATTAGTCTAACAAGAAGAATCGGAATTCTGCTCCATTTTCTTTCGTAAACACGAAGTGGAAACCGTATTTTTATTTGTGTCTCCTTTCTTTCTTTTTGCAATAAATTTACCCTCCAATTAAAGAGGAACATAAAAAACAGAACTGTTGGATTGGAGTTTTGTAATAAAGTACACCTGTTAGCTGTTCTGTTGTAGAACAATTTGAAGTGTAGTTACAGCAGCAACAGCAGCAGCGTATCCGGCAGTCAGCACATGGCGCGGGTCTATCAGCTGTAATGATTCGGACAGATAAATGCGAGTATCTTGCGTGAGGGAAAGTGACGGGTTTTTGAATGGAAGGAATAAGCGAAGACCCTCTCCAAAGCATTGCCCACAGCATGCACAGTCTATACGAATATATAGCTTAATATAGTGATGAATAAATTTTTTGCAGCCGCTGTCAGACTTCCATGGTGAAGTGAAAGTCCACATTGTAAGACGGTATGGCTAAACCCGACATGTAACTACAAACGAAAGCACCCTGTTTAATTTATACATGTTCCTTGCAGTGGTTTTACATATAAGGTATTTATTATTACCAACCACTGCAAATATGTAGGAGTAAAAAGAATTATTGTGCAATGGTTGGTAATAATAAAAGGCTTACATGAAAGCACCCTGTTTTACCCTGCCTTTTCTTAAAATAGAAGTACTGAATAGTGTATCTCCTTGTTTTCTGTGAGTAATCTTATGACTCATTCCTGATAAGAGAAGATAGAACATCATACAAACCTCCTATTTCAGCGTCGTTACATCGTATAATGTACATGAAACAATTGTTTCTAAGCAAAGAAATATCAGTGAACATAGACTACTATTTGCTCTATTCCAAACCAAACCGTGTGGGATTTGTAGTGCGGAAAGTGCGTCTGGGGCAGACTTTCCTCTCAGTACTTTAGTTTTCTCCTGTCAGTGTCATTGTGCTTGTGCTCCGTACTCATTTGTTCATCTATTAAAGACTTATATAATGTTAGCAATTGGTGGTGTCCTTCAGTAGCACAATTAGAATGTAGTCTACAAAAACTGTTCAGTCACCTGTCAACCAGCTGGGACGGATCTATTGGGAAAACGGGACGGGTGAAAATATTGAGAAGGTAACAGAATGATGGACCTTATGATTTGTGTATTCTTCACCCACTGTTTTTAAAATCATTGTTCTTAAATCTGTTACTTAACTGCGCTGTCAATTGGTGAGATCGTATAGCGTCGGTGATAGACGAATGAATGTAGGGACTGTTTATTCTTAACTAAAGATAAAGATGGAGCCAGCCTCCGACAACTAGTGTACAATTTATTTTTATCCGCACAATGGGCAATGTCCAAATAACACTCCCTTTCAATAAAACAGAGACGTTTGATAGTCTTCTCGCTTTAAAAACTAGTCAACACTTTACTATTAGTTCAATTTTACTGAATATGTTAAAAATATTTGTCTTTATGTATTGTACCGGCTGGTTTAAATTGTGAGCAGTGTTATAATATACAAAATTTGTATCAGTCAAAACACAACTATATTTAGATGTGTTTATGTGTCTACAAGAGCCATATGTTTCACATAGGATAGGTCATTCTCAGGCTCACAACAATTCTAAAAAACGCACATTCACGAAGACCATGTCTCCCTCAATGTGTTTTAGATCATAATTGCGTTGTACTTAATTGTGTGCTATACATTAAGTCATACTGACTTATACGTGTTTCTACATCAGGCCGTAGGTGTGTTAACTAATTTAATTTTTCATTACAACCGGCAGCTGCACGTGCTCTTCAATTAATCTTGGCTTGTAATGAATGGTTTTGATGCTCGCATATTTCAGGATACTCTTTTTTCATATAAACCCTCTATTGATATATGTTCCGTTCTATTCGCCATGCATGTTCGTTTTATTTTATTCCATCAACCTGCAGAATACAGTGAATGCAGGTGAATTAAGTGACGGAATGTGTATTATGACCGGATGAGAATTGTGTGACAACTTTCGTGTGTTGATGAAGAAAATGCCGCCTAAGGATGACTTTACACTTAGTCGAAACATGTGGAGGACTATTTTAAAATTGGTGTTTTAGGCGGTTTCGCAAAATTGCGAAAATCGACTATTAGCTTCGTCATGTCTGTCTGTCTCTCTGTATGTCTGTCTGTCCGCATAGAATGACTCTGTTCCCACTTCACGGATTTTCATGACGTTTGATATTTGTGGATTTTTCTAAAATCGGTCGAGAAAATTCAAGTTTGATTAATATCTGAAAAGAATAACGGGTACTTTACATGAAGGCCTATGTACTTTTATATCTCGCTGAATTCTTTTCCAAATGAGAAATGTTTCAGACAAACATTGTAGAGAAAATCAAAACACGCACTTTATGTTCAATAACGTTTTTCCGAAGATAGTGCCGTTTATGAGATAATGTGGAAAAATATTGTAGAGACAGACAGGCCACAGACAATGTAATACGGCGCAGAAAATATGCGATTTGCATGCCGGGTAACTAAGGCAAGAATACAAACACACCATCACAATTTGTAATTCTTATTTCTTTTCCACAGCAACAATGGTTATGATAACTCACCTCTTTGTTACATTATATGTACATTGCCTGTTTTGTTTTAAGTTGTGTCTTATGGTCGTTTTATTAAAATTTAAATCATTATTACTGGTGAAAACATGTTTCTTTATAACACTCGTAGCCCACGTGTGCCGTTGTGGCGTACTCCTGTGTTATGAATATTTTAGACACAGTCTATATCCCGAGACCGTTATCAGCATTTTACTTTGGATAAGATCTGTCCTTATAAAATTGCTGCCATATTGTCTCTGCTGTTCGTATTTTAATTGGTGCCCAGTTGCCTGTCAAGCGAGGTGATAATCGTACCCGGAAATGTTTATAGTTGATACACTTGCACAGTACACTGACCCCTACATTGGCGACAACAATATTTCGTGTTAATAGGTTTGAAACCTTAGAAGATAAATATCTCGAGAAAAGGGAGTTGGTACAAAAGTTCACAATTTAATAATGTACTTCTTAAAGACTTAAATGTGTGTGTTCTTTCTTCTTACTGACACTACCTTCGTCACTCAGCATACTGCAAAGTTAGGGGTTTGCTTTCACAGAGGAATAACGATACAATCGCAGTCTATATTGGCGTATTTCAGGTCCATCTAATGACGGTTTTAATAAGTCGGGTCATATAGCGTCGTAAGACAGATCAATTAATATAGGCCCTATGCATTCATAAGACTATTTTCATGTTCGGCATTCCGTTGTATGCCGATCCCAGCGGCAGCGCTGTCTAAGGCGTGAGTCTACGGCCTCTCGCTTACTAGGATTGCGGGTCGAATCCCGCCGGGGTCATGGATGTCTGTGTCTTGTGAGTGTTTTGTGTGTGTGTGTTGTAAGGTAGAGGTCTCTGCGACACGCCTATCACTCGTCCAGAGGATCCCTACTGAGTGTGTTGTGTCTGAGTATAATCGTGAAGCCTCGATAATAAGGAGGCCCTCCCGCACTAGGGCTGCCGAGCCATAAACAAGTTCCGTCGTGTTATAAAAGAAAATAAGAAAGTGCTTGTTCATCGTCAACACAACACACTAAATGAATTCTACAGGGGAAATTATAATGATTGTAAAGTCCTTAATATTGATACATGTTTTAACATTGTAACTAACATGTCAAAATCTATCAATAGTCTCTGTTAGTACGTAGTATTAAAAATGACAAGCAACATGTGCTATACAAATTGTAAGATTTATATCTCAGTCTTTTTGAACATATTTAATGCCGTTGTAATATTTATACATTTTATTTACTAGATGGTCTGAAGGTGGCCATGGTTGGTTGTAACATGTTGTCTTATTAATGATATTAATTAATACTGACATCAGTAAAGTTGTGGAGACGGTAAACAAGTACTTCTGCCTAATATGTATCCATTAAGTATTCTTTCACGATGTTTTCTTTAGCTGAGTTTATGCAGTGTCGAACTATACGATGACTAGGCTACCTGCAGGTTCATGAAGTGGTCGTGGCTTAATTTGAGCTACTATTCCAACATTTGTGGAGGGACTGAAGAAACTGTGGAAATCCTCAGTGACAGTACCTGCTCCACAAGGCAGTAGTTGAATCCGGGACTTCCAAAGTACAAAATGCTAAAGGTTCGACTGCGAGTGTCGGTACCCAGTCTGTGGCATCCATAATTTTCTCCCTGTGGTTGTTTTTAGAGACATGTTTATTTTCATCAGATTTTCCTACTTCTCAAGTGGCAATATCCAATGCACCGTAAAATAACTCGTTTTACACTAATAATGGAATAAGTTCCGTATTTTAAGTAGGCTACTTAAATTGTGGCTTTTCATATGACGATAATTGCTCTGTAAGTAAGAAATTACGTCTGTATAAAAATATGTAATTTTGAATTAACAATAAAACAGGTACGGAAAGAGATTCAATTTTAATCTTTTGAACTGATAGAAGGTTTGACATTTTTACGTGTAAATTGATTAAGAAAAATAAAACTGCCAGTAAAATGTAAATTTAAATTAAATATTTAAGAATTGTCAAGAGATTAAAAAATATAAAACCGCGAAAGTGGCTAATATATCTTTTCAGGCAATAGACGAATAGACAACAGAACATTCTGTCAATTATTAGTAGAATGCTATAATTAAAAGTTGCACTTCCTTACAAACCCAATGGATTCACAGATACAAGTAGACCAATCAAAAGCTGGTTATGGAACAGGCTTGAACACAGAACGCTATTGAACAGGGTGATTCTAAATTCCCCATGCCTCAAGACACAGTAGCCATACAACCATACCTGTTTACAAGTTTCATCCAAACTTACTATAGTTTGAGCGTGGCAACAGTGGCCTTCAGCATACGTTATTGAATCGAAAATCATTATTAAGGTAAACTAAGCCGGTCTGTGTTGTTTTGAAATTATAAGGTAAACAATTTGCACCCTAACTTTCAAGCGTACATTGCTACACGAAGAATAACACAACCTTTGTACAAGATTAACATAAACTAACATGACTTGGTACCACAGGTTGGGAAAACATTCGCTGTTGTTTATTAGAATAATAGCTTTAATTAATGCCATTGTTCAATTGATTACCAGTTTTGATAGCGTGAAAATCGTCTATAGGCCTGTTGTAACAAAAAACTCACATTGTTTTAAAAAATCGAATATGCTCGGTCCGACGTAAAATGTAAAATTTCTCCCATTCGGAAGCGTCGCCTTGATGCTTACGTGCAAAGGTGTATTATGTTATTACAGGAAACCGGAATGTTTTATATAGGGCCACTTCAGTTTTGCTCTGGTACAAATGTCACTCCCGTTGCCACTCATGTGTTTTAAGTCATCCTCTGTCTTATTCACAAGTCTCACTCACATTTTTCATACTTTAAAACAAATAAAATCGAAATGTCTTTAAGAAATAAGTATGTGAAACTATACGTAATAATTTTCATAATGATTTATGCGTGATAGTCTTTGATTTATTAGATTTTATGTTCCTAAACCAAGAACACATTTTCACATTGCAACCCACTCTAACGTGTTTTACACGTGACACACATGACCTTTATACATCTTCTGCTACAACATTTAGATTTCATGCTTATAATCTCCACCACTGTATATCTCCCTTGCTACGTCCTTTCATATTGCACACCTGCAATATCCACCAAGCTATGCCTCGCCTGTAGTAAACGTCCCGTTAAAAGCAATGTTCAGTTCGCGGTGGGTCTCTTCTCATAATTTAGTTACATTTCCTACGCAAGGAATGTGTGCCAAAAAGAGTTGCGCTTTGGAAATGGCATGAAGTTTTCTTTGTAACTAATCTTTTAGTTCTGTGAAATTTTAGTAGCGTTATATAAATTAAAATCATATTTATTTGTGCTCGTAGAATGTCATAGCTTATGGTACTGGGCGATCGGTATTTCTAAGGCACGCCGTACGGTGTGAAAACAAAGCATTCTCCTTCTCACTGGTTCAATTTTGTGTGAAATACTGAATTCATAGCACGTATTTAGAAATTGGATGTTATGGCATATTTTATTTACACCTTTCAGGAAAGCTGTATGTACTGTTATGAGATCGGAAATTGATACATAATTTTGGTGTGAAAGGCTGAGGGGAAGAAATTAATCGCGAAACCTGGACATAGATGGAAAAGTAATCAACAAGTAGGGTGTGAGGAAGCAGATTACATTTCAGTGTTTCGGCGGAAAATCCGCTGCCAGGTTGTAATAGATACGATGATGATCTTATGGCGTCCATAAAAGGCTTGACATTTCTTTACTAACATAGCTACTATCAGCTTCTGAATAAGGTTTCTGCTCCCAACACATTTACGTATGAGGTCTCGTTATGAATATTGCTCGCTGTCTCTGCAATAAGAGCCGCCCAGAATCGTACGTTCTGCCTTGGTTACGTTCACAGTTACGTGCATTTAGTAGAATTGTGCATTGATGGGAACAAAATCAGCAGATTAATCTGGTTCAGATCCTTCGTCAGCAGTTTAATTCGCTTAAAACACTAAAGAATATATTCAAATAGGCCATTAAATTTTCCTCAAACATTGTCCGCTCTTTCGAAACAACAACTCCAGCATTAACTCCTTGCAACAGAGTTTTTTTTTCATAATCTAACAGTCGCTCATTTAGCCAAGAAATTCGTCGCATTTCATAGGATCCGTTAAATGTTTACTGTGTTCAAACAGTCCGTTAGTCTTAACTGAAGACACTCGTAACTGGATATTTTGACACAATATTTTTACGTAAGATAAAGAGTGTAGGAGATACGAGACGCTGATATAAAATTTACCAATCTCATGTACGAAACGAACGTATATTATTTCAAACACTTG
Organism: Reticulitermes speratus; assembly: GCA_021186555.1. NCBI lineage: Eukaryota > Metazoa > Arthropoda > Insecta > Blattodea > Rhinotermitidae > Reticulitermes > Reticulitermes speratus. The sequence goes on along the minus strand of JAJKFL010000003.1, from coordinate 41,191,521 downwards.
CATACTCCTCTTATACCCAAACTCTACACACACGTGTAAGAAACGTTGCCGCATGAGGTAGGCGATTCAGTCTTCATGCACAGCGGACATCAGTTCAATCCCCTAGCGAAAGCTGGGAGGGAAGGTATAAAAGAAAATGCAGGTTCATTGTACTTGAAAAGTGATGTTGGTGTCACAAAAAAAGCTATAGATTATATACAATTCAGTTTAGTTTTCTTTGTTGTTTATGATAGTCTAAAACTTTTAAAATAACAGAGATGGAACATTGAAAGCTAGCAAGAGAGCCCTGAAAGCAAATGGCGGTCTCCTGAGACCCGTCTCTTGTAGCTTCATAGTCTTAGCACAGTCACGCTAAATGTGTGTTTCAGAACACAATTTAAGAAAGCTCTGCTGATTAGTAAGTAAAATGCCATGCACTAATTATTATTCACTTTAAGAAAGATATTTGTGTCTGCCACTCGCAACGTGCAGGTTCCGTTGTCAGTATGTCGCAGTTATGTCGGTGTAAGAACGAACTGAAATCGTTCCGAATTTCGCAAAACGCCAACCATTTGGGTTGTCACACAGCAACGGTAAGGCGTTTCAACACAGCGTTTAGTTTGACCTTTACCTTGAACGAAATTGCCTTGTTATAATGCGAATGTTAATAATATATCATGTTTTAAAACACGACTGTTGACTTTCTGGCATTCTGCACTTCAATATTTTGCACTAGCGAAAGTGACTTCTCTTCGCCAGAGTGCCGCGTAATAATTGACCGACTAAGTTGACTCAACCGGTAAGGTTTCTGGCTTGCATTCGTACGGTGCCTTCTTCGAATCTCGGTCAGAATTCCCAAATATTTTTATGTTACGTGGTTTTCTTCAGTCCCTCCATGGGAATTCCAGGATATTGTTTTAAATTAGACCACAGGCGTTTCCTTCCGCATCCTTTCCAATTCATTATTCACTCTTCTTACTTTTTACAGTACATAATTTGAGCTACTGACAGTACCGTTACATAAGCTGCATATCAGTACATATTATGACAGCCTTATCAATATGCATTCCCGTTAAACGTGATGCCATTTTATTGCTTTCACGAATTGAAGGTTTTCCAATCAAAGGAAAAGCATTCGACTTAAATCGGTTATACAGTAAACGGTTTCCAAACAATGAAACTGCTGTGGATACAGATCGCTGTGCAGTATGCGACCGGTTACCTGCAACTACTAATGCCGGACAATAGCATTTTATGTGTGGTATTATTTTCTGTGTTTATATGGATTCCATGTTAATTTCTTTAAAGTACAAAAGAGTGAATCAAATTTGTTTACGTAGCCTTAGAGTGTACATCAAGCTTTCTTTCAAGATGCAAAGTGCAATAGTGTGACTGTATGCTATATAGCAGTTACTGTCAGTTGTCTGCTGTATGTCATAAAGCAGTGTTACATTGTAGCAATTTTGATGCATGCGAAAGCTTGCAACAGCATGAATGTACACTTAAAGAATCCTCTGTTAACATGTGATGTTCAAATATTTATCCAGTAAGTTAATAATTTGTGTCCTAAATATAAACTATAATGTATATTATGGTTAAATTTTGATGACATTTGGTGCTTTACAATACTTTCTCACGCATGCCTCTCTGCTTCATGTTTATTTACAGTTATTAGGTAGTGTAGCTGATTTGCAAGTGTTCTTCTATAATAGTGAGTTTGGTGCTGTAAATATTTCGCTGTCCTTGAATACTCAATATTTTAACTACTGGTTACTTCACAAACCAACCACCGACTTTCATTCCAACAAAAACTGAATGTTATTTACATTAATTATATTATCAGTTATGTCCACGGCAAAGCACTTCTATCTCAGTGAAGCACATTGGCCTTCCTCAGAAAGCGGGGTTTCTTCAACCTACAGAACACAAAAATATCAACACCATATTCTTACCTACTTCGTGTTTGTAAGGTAAGATCGCCTTCCTGTATCTGTGTTTTCTGCCTTCTCAACATTTGAACCAGATTTTAAGTGCGTTTTGTTTAAACATTATGCCACTGGCGACCGTTCCAAAAGCTTATATTTAAAATACATACAATTGGTAATCTTGCCTAAAACTTGAGAACGGCTGTACCTGTTGGACATAACTGAGTGTGTTTTAACCGTACTTTAACCTGAAGACGGGGAGCGATCCCGTCCCGGCACGTAGCTTAATATTTTATTATTTTTAGCACAGTACAATAAAGTCCATAAATTAAATGGCTCAAAATTTGATATACCTTCGTCAGGATCGTGTATAATTTTATTATATTAATATTAGCAACAAGAGATGTGTATACTTAAAGTCTGTTCATTAAGCTATTATTCTATGGACTCTTGTTGCGGAGTTAGCTTCGATACTGTGATACGTGGAAGTAAAAAGTTATTGAAAGAAATTAGCAGCCGTTGCATTTTGTCAAAATATTCTACGGTGAGGTCGTCACTGTTAAAAAAATACATATACACCAACATTTTACAAAACACCCTTTTTATCTCATGAATTTATGAAATTCCTGTGGCTGGGAGAGGGGTTTCTCTATTTTCTGAAGGACACACAGGGTGCAAAATGCTAGAAGGCCTGTTAGAATTTACATGACTGAATAAAATAAAGGAAAATGAATTTTAATCGCAATCAAAGGGTAAAGGATTAACAAAAAATAATAAGTTCTTTACATTTTATGCTTGGTGAGTTTTGAATTGCTCATGGCTTCCATCTTCTCTCTCCGCTTTTTTTCTATACAACGCTTTTTTGCTTTTTGTGTAGTACGGGAATTTAACCGTACTTATTATAAATACTCCTACAAAATGTAGATGTGTATGGGCAGCAAGCGAGAGCAGCAATGACTTTAGCAAATAACTGGTTCTTTTGATGTATTGTAACTTATGTTCTGTACTTGATATAAAGATCCCATTTTTTGTAAAGGCAATAGGGTTGGAAATACGATCGTAGGGACTGCCCTATTCTTAGTCAAGGGTCTTCTGCTCTATGGGATACTGGAGTCTGATTCAAGCGCGCAAACTGATAGACTGTCATAATATTGGAAAGTGCAGGTTTCTCTTCATCTCTAGACATACCTAATATTTTCTGTATATTTCACTGTGTTTAAAGCACTAATACAATATAGGCTCATTGTATATAGTAACCGTGGACCTTTAGGCCGTAAATTGTTTCGATTTAAATGACTTTTCCGTCACTCTAAGAAATTGTAATCAATCTCGATTTTATTGTGACGTCTTGTAACCAAAAAGTCGCCAATTTAGCGCCGTTGTTTTACAGAAACAATCTGCTTGACTTGTTGATTTTCATGTGGGAGAACACAATCGCTTAAGGAAGACATATTTAGACAATTTCAATGTAATATTGCTCAGGAAATAAGGGTAACACGAGTGAAAACTAAACGTACTTTGGCAGGACGTATGATCATGTATTGTGACCTAAACTTAACACTTCAGAGGTACTCGATGACGGAACCCTGAGTAGGCCGGCACATGTATCTGTATTCAGTTTCACCCACATATTTGCGTGTACAGATGCACTGTGATATTTATTCTGCTGCCTTGCCGGATGCACAGTGATACTCCGCTGCCTTGTTAGATACACTGTGATATTGTGCTGCCTTATCGGATGAACTGTGAAATTCTGCTGCCTTGCGAGATTAACTGTGACATTCTGGAGTCTTATCAGATACACTGTGATATTCTGCGACCTTATCAGCTGCAGTGTAATATTATGCTATCTTATCACACGCATTGTGATATTCTACTGCCTTCTCGGATACACTGTTATATTCTAGTGCCTTGTCAGAACAGTGTGATATTCTACAGTCTTACCAGATGCTCTGTGATATTTTGCAGTTTTATCAGACGCACTGTGGAATTATTTACAATTATCAGATCTTCTTCTTCGGTGGCACTACAGTCCAATGCGGACCTTCGCCTCCTTAATGGCCCGAGGCCACATTTTAGGTTTCCTAACGGTCAGCTTTTTACAGTGACAGGTTGTCAGCCTGTCGCCCAACCCCCCAACCTGGAGGGCCAGTCCGCCAAATTTATAACCCCCGGGGCAGGGTGGCCCAGCTATACCCCCAGGCACTGGTTACCCATTTTGGCCGCCTTTTACGACCTGCATGGGCAGCAGTGGGACTATTCTTTTCCCCGGTCACCACACGGGGAACAATTATCAGATATACTGTGATATTCTGCTACCTTATCAGATACACTGTGGTAATCTGCTGCCTTACCAGATGAACTGTGATATTCTATTGCTCTATAAGGTACACTGTGATTTTCTGCAGTCTTATCAGAGGCACTGTGATATTCTGCAGTCTTATCAGAGGCAGTGCGATATTCTGCACTCTTGTGAGAAGCACTGTGATATTCTACTGTCTTTTCAGGTGCACAATGATATTCTGCAGCCTTATCAGATACACTGTGGTAATCTGCTGCCTTACCATATGAACTGTGATATTCTACTGCTCTATAAGATACACTGTGATTTTCTGCAGTCTTATCAGAGGCACTGTGATGTTCTGCTGCCTTATCAGATGCACTGTGGTATACAGCAATCTTATTAGAGGCATCGTGATACCCAGCAAGTCTTGGTAGTGGCATTGTGATATGTTGCAATCTTCACAATGGCATTGTGTTATCGATGTAACTATGAAGAAATATTACAGAACATACTCGTAATCCACGCATGTACCGTTCTATGCAGAGAAAAAGTGAGAGAAGTTGCTGGTACAGAATTAATGGGGCCGGCTTGTAATTGCAGTTCGTCGCATGGAATTTTAATTACCTTGTACTAACCCCGCCCTCTCATTGCAATTAATGGCACACCACTAATCGTAGCTATCTCTTAAGAATTCCTAAAGAGAAAAGTGTGTTCAGCGAGAACCTAATGTACCCTCATTGTAGTGCAGCATTCTTCTGAAGATATTGCAGCTTGGCATTCTTGTAAGTTACTTATTGCTTTCCTGCATAAGTAATATTTTAAACAATTTCATGTTCTTGTAACATGTAAGACACTGCGAAGAAATGGCTCTCGAGCCTGTGCGATGAGTGCTTCCGATTTCACATAATGAGTTTTAACTTTTTGAGTTTTTAAATGGTGTTCTATTAGGTCGCTCAGGATAGGGACAGGTGGCGGGCTCTTGTGAGTGCGGTAATGAACCTTCGGGTTCCATAAAACGCGGGGAATTTCTTGACTAGCTGACGACCTGTTAGCTTCTCAAGAAGGACTCTGCTCCATGGAGTTAGTTAGTTAGTTAGTTAGTTTCTATTAGGTCAAGACGCTGTACAGGAGGTGACGAACGCTTTTAAAGAACGTGCTGCCTCTAAACTTGCTTTCAGATGGAGGTATCAGTTTCTTCCGAAACGTTCGTAACCACCTACCAGACCTCTCGGCATCATCAGTTAACGATAAGGCAGTCCAAACATCCTGTGCTTTGAAAACCTGGATCTCCTTGAGGTTTTATTAAACTGTTTTAAATGTCAAATAACACAGAGAATTTTACATTATAAGAGCGGATGATAATAAATGTCACTGTAGTCGCGTCTGAAGATAATTGGAGTTATTTGAAAGTATCCTCGAAGCAAACTATGGCGGTTTTAATAGTGTGAACAAATATTTGTGTCTGATCTAAACGAAGCACCACGACTTGAATATGTAAGAGTGAGTGGAAGTGAGGCTCCAGCATTTTTAACTTTGGCATCAGAAGGAGTGGTGAGATTCACCTTCAGGCCCGGTATCTGTTGGACATAAGGCTGGGGGAGCCAAAAGACCTCCTCCTGTTTCCCTGCCCAAAGTCTTAATTGTATTAGAACCACTGTAAAGTAATGGGTGTTCTTATGCTTGTTAAGCTTCACACCATGAAGATATATTTAGGAGTACGCGAATAGCTCCACGCAGTGGTTAGCTAGAGCTGGTTTAGTTGGCTCCGGGCAGAGCAGAGAATTTCGTGACAATTTAAAAGCGTATCAGCTTATCACAAAGGATACTTCTTTGTGGAGTTAATATTGTTTTGCAATCTTTAACGCATATTTCAGGGTAAGTGCACATGCAAGCAGGTTATCAGGTGAATTTCCAGAAGCAAACTTGAAGTATTACTTTAAAGTATTCAACTGTATCTACGTAGTACTTCCCACTACGCTCTCGTTCTCCTGTGTTTGGCACTTGCATTTAGCATCATGCGGTGTTTGATAAGGGCTTAAGGTTTACAGTTTTCCCACAACTATAACTGAAGGCCTATAAGTTATACATTACATGTCTAATTGTCTTAATTATTACATAGACAGGCTACATGTTTCGACCCGAACGGGTCGTTATCACGCTGTGCCATTTACAAAATAATATAAGCTGACATACTGTATATTAAGCCTGATGTTAACATATTAAAGTCGAAACATGTGGCCAGATTGTATAATAAATAATCGTATAAAGACCTAACCTATCTAAGGTTCTGGTTGTTTTGTAAAGACTGTAAATTTTACTTCGTACGCTGCCCTTGATCACACCGCCGCATCATTTATGCCTGCATTTCATTGAGTGCAAAAGTTAAAAATGTCACTATAATGATTCTATATGCCTGTGTGTTCAGGAATAATTAAACGGAAGACGCTCTAATCCTGTTCTTGTTTCTGGTTTCTAGTTTATAATTACATCCTTTGTCAATTCTAAAGTTATTCAACAGGTCTGTTCCATAGCAATTAACTGTTTTCAGTGTAAGTTCGGATGTAACTTGTTTCATCAGTATAATAGGGTTCTTCGAGATGACAGTAATATTGAAATATTCCTGTATTTCCGTTTGTTCGCTTGTTTTTTGTTTTTCTGGTTTACTTAATGACGCTTCCAGTAACTCAGCCTCTATAAGACCGATACTTGCGTTTGCAAATTTCAGACATAAAAGATGCAGGTTTTAAACGTCATCACCATATTCTTTTATTTGTTATCTAGTTCTTCTTTCCTTCTTCCATTCACTGCTGCTGTCCTTACGTTTGTCCGCCTTTTCATCCAGGCTTTCATCTGTCTACACACAAGTTTATTTTATTTTCGAGCTCTATGGCTGCTGTTCTATCACCTGCTTTAACTTTACAGAAAATTATATTTTCTGAACATAGTGTATTTATATATTTCATGTGATTCTCAGAATAAACAACGTTGACCCTTTAGGCATTATAATTTAGGCAGAATGTTTCCTTTGTGAGGTACGAGCTCGATGTTATGTGTATATATATATATATATATAATCTAGAATAATTTTCATCTTCAAAGTGTTAATATGTAATCCTTTCGGGCGCTTTTCTTTCCGCCACGTTTATGTTGAACATTATGTATGCTCGGTTGTAACTGAGTTGAAGAATAATATCATCGGTGGTGTGACACATGTAGTGTGGTAGAAATTTACTGATGTTTCGGAGAAAGCATCTTTCTCCATTCTCAGAGGGAAAAGGTATCTTTGAAAGGTCCGCATATTTATACGAGACTAGACGGTGTGGCATCACAGAGGACAGTATGCTTCATATACACCGCTGCGAGGACTTAAACTTTCAGCGCTCCAGGCGTTTTATTAATAAATTACACCTTTCCTTAAATCTAAATAACTGCAAATATATAGACTAAGGAATGACATACACCAGATAATGTTCGTCTAGCTTGGGGTAGGGGGTGGCGGTAGGTCGCGTAACCAACAACCCTTCTTGATTTCAGGCTTCCGCCGCGATGTTGATGAGATCTGCGCTCTTCTGGGATATTACGCGGTGTCGTGTGGTAATTGTTTGCCGACGTTTCGGGACAACGTATCGGTCCCATCTTCACGGGTCAAGAGTCCGAGTAGGACTTGACCCGTGAAGATGGGACCGATACGTTTTCCCGAAACGTCGGTAAACAATTACCACACGACACCGCGCATTATCCCAAAAGAACAGATCTAAACAACCTTTCTCTGTAAAAATACTGTATAGTGCGAAACGTTACACAGGGCGTCGGCATTGAATGAATTGTTTGGGACGAGTGAAGCAACGGAAAGATGTTAGGCTCTTGTGAATAAGATAATGAACATTTGGCTCCCTAAAACGAGGGAATGCCTTGACTAACTGAGCTAGTCTTAGCTTCTCAGGATAAAAAATTCCGCTCCATGGGGTAAGTTAGCGAGAGAAATTATGCAAATATATTCATGACGTGATACCTAATTGGGCACACGGACAACTTTACCTGTACCTGCTTTCGGCACATACATGTTGGCTTACGTTTATACCTGACGCGTTTAATACGTCGCAAGTTTGAATGACATGAGATAGTACAATTTCAAGGACAAGGATGTTAAAATAAACGAGTACGACAATTTTATATCTGTTATTTAGATTTGTAATACAAAAAGCTTCATTGTGAAATGCATGTAACTTCCATAGTCTCAGTAACCCTAATGTCAGTACAAGCTTTGGCAGTGAAAATATTTTAAATGCGTTTATCTTGGGAACAGCAGGGGGCAAACCCATTTGCAACTTTGTACAGCGTTCTGTCTCTCAGCCAGTGACATAATTTTCCTCTTAAATGCATTAACTGCGGGGCTCAAGTGCCTTAGCGAGAACTAGTTTCGTTCCTTGTCTCTCCCCTTTTAACTTACGAGCCGTTCCGCAAACATTCGTAATAATAAAGGGCGATGTACAAAACCTGCCTGGGATTTTCATCAGTGTTAACGTTGGTAGCACTGAGTTTTTATTAGCAGAAGGTTAAATGGAGGAGCACTTGAAGTTAATTCGACGGACGCCAACTGCAGACATAATATGTACAGTCGAGGACTTCATTATTCCGTCGCAGTATTATGTAGGAAACCGCCACCTGCGCCATGTTCTCTAATAAGTGTGAACTTGGGTGTTGCGCAGTAACAACTTACGTCGCTCTTTCACGAAGGTCAGAATTTTTAGTAGACATTATGCCAGTTGTCTGGACGAAATTTTTGGTTTTTGCAGCACTAACATTGAGATCGTGATTTTCTGAATGTGGCACCGTATAGTTCTGTAGTTGTTTACCAGCGCTTCGAAGGAACACTATGTGTCTATCTTCAGGGCAAAGCTCTTCTGAAGATGGAGGTAGATTTCCTTTGAAACGTTGAGAGCCATCTATCTGCCAACACGATGTCATAACCCAGAAGATCACAAGCAATGGAGTTACCTTATTCTATTATTCTCCTATCAGAAAGGAGAAGGTTATCTTGGAATGTGCACATAGTTGTCAGTTACTCTTAAACCTGGGTTTGTCTGGCCTTGAATATGAATCGTTGCTTTATTTTGATAGTCTAGTAATATGAATTCTGTTATTTTAGTTAAGCATTTAATTTATTTCAAAACAGCTAATTTACATTTTTATAAAAATCAAAAAATTTCGTTGTAACATAACAGGTGGAATAAGTTACATAATGGGGAATTTCGTGATATGTACTTTTTACCAACTATTACGAGAATCAAAATACTATTAGATTGACGGAACACGTAGAATGAATGACTTGGAGGGAATTAAAATTGCATTCAAAATTTTGATAGCAAATCCTCAAGGACAGAGACATTTTGAGAGACCCAGAAAGAGATTATAATATTAGAATGAATCTTAAAGTAATAGGTTGTGAGGTTATAAGCTGGATCCAACTGCTTCAGGGTGGAAGAAAGTATAGTTGATTCTTGTAAATAGTACAGTAACCTGTCAGGTTCGATAGGAGGTAGGGGAATGCCTCGACTAACTCAGAGACCATGTGCTTACCAGAAAGCACTCTGCTCTGTGGAGAGCGTTAGGTTATGTAGTTACGTCAAGAATGTCATGATTTTGAGTTTAGTGCTAGAAGATTGCCAAAAAAAGTATTTTAAGCTCTTCGTTGATGTTTTGTTACCGTTAACCTCCTATTGAAGATATTTGCTATACAAATTCGAAAAAAAGTCAACAATACCTTTTCCTTCAGAACAATTGCTTCTTTCTTTTCCCCTTTACTGCCGTACAATTAAGATACCTTTATTATGTATGGCTATATAGGCCTAAATAACGTAACGAAAATTCCCTTATTATTACAGTATTACATAAATATTGACATACTTCAAGAAACACATCATAAAAGAGAAAAATATTAGGCCAACAGTCCACTGTCAACAAGTTCCTGTTCATTTTGTATTTGTGTGTGTCTGATCCTCTCTGCCGTGCTGAGCTAAAGACTGAGGCTCCCTTTATCTGTTGATATCCGTTTCGCAGTGAAGATAAACTTCTAACACGTTCACTCTTGCATTACCTCCACCTTTTCTCTCTTCTCCTTCAGTTCTCATCCTTTATGAGCGTAAGCCTACATGATGCTCTTTAATTTAGCGGTCGTCACTTCTGCTGCTTGATTTCATTATTCTCTTCCACCCTACCTGTCCGCCTGTCCGCCACCTAGATTTATCACGCTGTATCACATATAGAGCTCCTGCATATGTAGGTTCTGTGATGTATTCTGCTTGAAGGAAGCCATAAATAGGTTCCGTCTACGGTAAAATATTTACGGCATTGTAATATGAATAAGACCATAATAATGCATTGAATGGGGCAACATGAGAAACTTGAAACCGAATTCTTGTTTGAGAAGAGGGTCCTGAGGAGAATATTTGGACCTAGGACGGAGTTAGTAACAGGAGGCTGGAGGAGACTGCATAATGATGAGCTTCGTGACTTGTTCTTCTGGCCAGATATTATTATTATGGCGATAGAATCATGGAGAATAGGATTTGCATTCATGTGGGACACATGAGAATAGGATAACATGTTTTGGTTGGAAACCGTCAATGGGAAAGTTCACTTGGAATACCTTTCCCTATATGGGAGAAGAATACTGTAGTAAAACTTCAATAAATGGAATGTCAGTGTGTGGTCGAATTATCTGGCTGAAGAGAGGAACCAGTGACGGGCTGCTTTGAACATGGTCTAGAACCTTCGAGTTCCTGAAAACACGGCTAATTTCTTGAGTAGCTGTTAGCTTCTCAAAACGTATTCTCATCCATGGTGTTCGTCGGTTAATTAAATTTCTATCATCCACATCTCACACATTAGTCCTGAAGTTGTCTTTTTTCCGGTGATTTAATATTTTAGTTATATATTTCTATAACATTATAGGCATACGTACTTAGATATATATTACTTTTCCAGGCGTGTATCTCCCCTCTCCACGCCTCTTATTTCAAAATGTTGGTACTGTCCACAGACCAGGAGATGATCCCTCCTAGTAATGCGATAGATAAGCATGCGCAAAGTTTCATGGTGATGAGTTGCTACTACCCATTCTGAAAGCATGCGCACATTTCACTTGCTCACAACACGCTACTCGACATGCCTAATGCGTCTTTCTCTGTGCAGTAGCGGAACAGTATGTCGCTCCTACCAATAGCAGTCCAATAGTCGTACCTACAGTCATCAGTCACCCGCACCGCGCGAGACACGTCTACTCCCCCCCCCCCCCGTAAGATTCATCTCGTAATCTGTGGGTTATATCTGTGTACCACACTACACGGCGTCACATTCCATAATACTGTCCTCTGAATGCTTCCATCTTGACGTTACGATCCCATCTACTCTTGAAAACACTAAATATGAAGATACATAAACCTAATATTTCCTGTACGATTCGTTAGTCCAAGCTGCATGCCTCTAGTGGTTGTGGTATAGTACAATATAAGCAGAAGTACCATATAAAATGTTCTGAGACATGAAAGCTTTTTTTACCAGAATTGCCTTTAGTGTATAGCATGTTATTATTATTTTTACATTTGTCTTGATTAATGAGCGAAGAGCGTTAGATAAAAGCCAATACATCCGCTTGTAAGTGTCCCTTAAATTAAATTTACACCGCCAGGAAAGGAATAAAAATAGCACGCAGAGTTGACAAAAAAAAAGTTTTGTGGAGAGGCAAAAAGGAACATTATTTTAGATTTGCCCTATCTTCATTGTGCGCTTTCTGTTTCCTGGACATTTATCAAAGAACTATAAAAATTATGAGTGCGAGGTACGTACCGCGATCTTAATCTTGTTTTGGCGGCCCTGAGCGTGTTGGATAAATATTTATTGGAACGCTGGGACAACTAGAAACAGAATTACTTATAGCCATACCATACGATGGAAATGGATGGCTTTGAGATATGGCTGTGTTGAATTAAAGCCTTTGTATTTATTAGTTCATGAAGTCTGTATTGATTTTGATAATAAGGTAACTTTACCGTCGATAAGAACACATTAGATATGAATGTAATGGGCCTAAATGCTCGCGTGTACAAACTAATTTTTCGTAAATTATTTATGCCACGAACAAGAACTTTTAAATTGAACGAAAGACAATTAATTGTTTTCCTTACTGTTCCTTGTTTCTCGTGATCTTTATACTTTTTTATTGTACCTAAAATGGTCGACTCATATTCGTTGTAACTTTCGTCAATGATTGGTTTTAAAAGAGAGTAAATATTTGTCGAATAATTATTGTGTAATATGATTTAAAATAATTTAGTGAATGAAATAAATCATATTTAATTTTCGATATGAAGACTGCAAGCGAATACTCGTGGTATTTGAAATAGATGACAATTGTATGTGGTGGCAGCTTACTAATATAGCTACAAAATTTACAAAAAGAAGTTGTGTATGTTGAATAATAAAAAACTTGACAACGGAAAGTTTTCTTGTCTGACGTCAGTTTTTCAAATCCATCGTTGCTGAAATTTTATAAAACAGTGGGACTCTACGTTGTATAATTCGACTGCGCTGCCCCCTCCCCCCCCCCCCCTCTAACGCAATTATTTGTGGAGCAGCAGCTGTCACATTTTCTTTCCCTAACTTTTATCTACACTCCTTTATCAGTTTGATCGATCTCTTTTTCTGAACAAATAATTTCTTGTACAGCGCAGTTTATCTTGTGTTTGTTCCACACGATTAAATTATTTTGCTTTTAGAATTTCCCTTGGGATTCGTGCAAGGATTAGTAGGCCTACTTCCTCATTGCCTCCTACGCACCAAACACTTCATATTCTTAGCGAGTGGAAGTGATTAATCAGGTTTAACTTAATTTTCATGCTTTATCTTCAGAGCGCGCTGTCGTATTGTGTAGTGAGGCTGTTTCTGACACGCTGTGTGTAGTGCTCGCGTCTCAATCAGTGCGAACAATATGTGCTGCCAGTAATAACTAAACCACCCTCTTACTTCAGCACAATGAACAAACCGCCCCTGCCTCGGTGTAGTCAGTGCCACATGTTGCAATTAACCAGCATCGGGGTTGAGGCAAATGGGACGAAAATGAACAGGGTGTTTCGTAACACTTCGAAAATTATGCAGTACCTTGAGAGGGGATGTCGTTGTCGTCTCGTCGTCATTGTCATCAAGATTATCATCATCGTCGTCGTCATTATTTTGTATTGTCGATGATATCTTGAAGTATAGAGATCAAAATATTCAGAACTATAACCTTGCCTGTTGTTACACATGTATGTATGTATGTATGTATGTATATGCATGTATGTATGTATGTATGTATGTGAAAGTTGGTCTCTTATATTAAGGAAAGAACATTGTTTGAGAATGTTAAATAATAGGATGTTGATGAAGTTATTTGGGCCTGAGAGGAAGGGAGTAACAGGAGACTGGAGAAAACTACGTAATGAGGAATTTCATGATTATACATCCTACCAAATGTGATTCTGGTGATCAAATCAAGGAGAATGAGGTGAGCGTTGGCAAGTGGAACGTATGGGGGAGAGGAGAAATGCATAAAACATTTTATGTAAAACCTCAAGTAAGGAGAGTACTTGAAAAGACTCAGGCTTAGATTTGAGGATAATATTAAAATGGATCTTCAAGAAATAGGATGGGGCGTGGACTGATCTGGCTTAGGATATTGACAAGTGGCTTGCTTTTCCTAACACATTAATGCGGAAAATTTCTTGAATAACTGAGGGACTATTGGCTTCTCAAAAAGGACTCTGCTCCATGTAGTCAGTCAGTAGTTGGTTGGTTAGTTGGATGGTTTGTTAGTTGGATGGTTGGTTAGTTGGATGGTTGGTTACTTGGATGGTTGGTTACTTGGATGGTTGGTAAGTTGGATGGTTGGTTAGTTGATTTGTTAGTTGGTTAGTTAGTCAATCAGTCAGTCAGTTGGTTAGTTAGTTAGTTGGTTGGTGAGAAGAGGCAAGCCTAACGACAGATATTGTCTCAGCCACGCCACCACGTCGAGACCGATCGGGTCTCCTATCCGGTGAGGATCGAAGAATCTCACTCTAGCGATAAGGAGGCTGGAGCCCGAAACTAACCATTTTAAGAACACGTGAAACCTTACGTCAATTTCCTTATACGTCGGCCTTTTATAGTGCCTAGGTCTAAGGACAAATCTAAGGGAAGGAAATTTCTCTTTATGTAAGCAACACACATGAGAATATATGGGGGAGTTGAGGCATAACTCCATGCATTCTTAGTCACAGCACTAGGTGCAGGTGGCAGTCAAATTCACGCCCCGGTCTTTTACATAATGGGAAAGATACCCGGTACCCATTGCTTATGAGGCTCAGTGGGGCCAAGAGCCGATCGGATGCTTAGGCGAAGAGAAGAATCTGCAGCCCTCTGTTTACAACATTGAAACTTCGCTGCTCAAGTAACGGTATCTGAAAGCTTCCTCGAACGCACGATCGACAGAGAGGGCGCCAAATTTCATGTCTGTAACAATACTGCCTCACGCATTCTGATTGCAGTAACTTAGTTTGCAGTTCGTCTGCTGGGAGCCTTGTGTGAGGGAAGTGCAGTGCCAGAGCCCAGAGCAGTGACAGACGGACAGACAGATCCTCTCCACTCAGGAGCTACATAGATCTCACGAGACGAACCGTAACTTTTCTTTCTTCAGTGTTCAAGGAATCTAACCTAAGACACACGTTTCGTATTAAACCAGATACGCTACAAGGGAATGAGGAATACGCACCACGGACGTGTAGTACTTTTGCATTGTTTGGAATAATGCTGGTACACCAATGATACGTCTTTTATGGCACTACCAAAGCCAAATCATCGGAAGAAAAATGATGCCAGGGCCATCTGGCCTAAAGAAAAACTTTAGTCACTCCAACGAATAGGCAAATAGCTTAATCTGTGATGATGATAATGATGACCTTTATGATGTTCATTATGTTAATGATAATAGTCGCCTGGAAGATAGAGCCAGTTTAACACATGCACCAATTGACGCAAGCGATGACGCTCCCGACTTGCGTTTCGTCAATTGTACCTTTTGAGTTTTGGCTGAAACACAAACTAGCCTGACTGATTTATTTTGTGCTTTCCCTCAATGCCGCCAGGTGATTGCCAGGGTAGGTAGTACAGCTTGCTTCCACATTCTTTCACAGTAATAATTTACTAAAAGTTAAATGAACGGGTATAGTGACCTAGCTGCAGTCTGAACAATTGAGGAACCGTTGTTCGACTCCCGGAAAGGGAGAGATTTTTATCTTTTCCTAGGGGTCTTAGACCGGCTCTGGGAACCATCCAGCCTCCTTTGCGTTGAGTACCGGGGGCTCTTCACGCGAGAACAACGGCCGAAATGTAAATCTAACGACCTGCCAACACTTAGTACAAAGGTTAATAATGCGTGGAACTATAACTCCACTCCCGCACACGCCTTTATGGCGTACACAGTGACAACATTGCCCTAATTATTTGACGCTGTACATTCTGAGCTACTAAAAGAGATGTTAAGTATACTAAATACCTACAAACCAATCCCGTTACAGGCTTGGACAGGCCCTTAGGGTTCCACGAGGTTGAGGCTCCCAGATTTCTAGACAATCGGCACATGAAGGTGGCAAGGTTGTCAGCCCTACGCACCGGCCGCCTGTACCTCCCCAGAAAATACTCCTGGTACTCATTTCTGTTAGAGGCTGAGTCGACCCCAGGGTCATAGTGCGGCCGGAAGGGTTATGTCAATGAAAAATTCCAATGACACCATCTGGAATCGAACCCGCGACCTTCCGGCTTGTAGCCATACACACTCAAATGTTTCTCTGTGAATTAAGTTTCCAGTTTCAAGCAACAAATGTCAGCATAGGATTCTTTTGTCCCTTTTCCATTTAATCGGTGCAAATACGTACTGGTCTGTGTTCTCTTGCATTGAAGATATTTCCACACTAACTTCCTTGCTTCATAAATACTTCCTAGAAATGAAAGTTCAGGTAGATCTTAACCGACGTTTGTAGGTCACTCTTGCTACTTGCTTTTCGTTTAGGCTTATAACTTGACTGTCATTCGTACATTCAGAAAAATGCGAAATTCGAAACTACAGACACAGTGCGGGAAATTACACACCTGAGCTCTTGCAGGAAAAAACTGTTTTTTTTGGGGGGGGGGGAGAAGTTGGGGCGAATGTGCGGATAATATTAAAATGTCTGCTAAATAAGTGGGTTCTTAGGGCATGTACGGATTCAGGTACTGCAGGATACTGTCTAATGATAGGCTGTAACAGAGAATTTTTTGACTGACAGAGCTACTCAGCAAGGACTCTGCTCCACAGAGTTGGGTGATTGGTTAGACCATTCGTATATGCCATGTTTCAGATTCTGCGCGTCAGTAAATTTGAGTGCGTCATTATGCCCTTTCGTGTGTCTAAGCTTCCATTTGTCTTTAAAAATAAAACGCAGAAAGCCATTATTTGACGTAGTTGCCGATGTGTGACTCAGACACAAGCTGTTCAAACTCCATAAAGCATTACAGACGGCGTTCTAATAATAAATGCATTACTGTCCTCATGTTCAGCACCCGTCCAGACCGGCCCTGGGGCCCACCCAGCCTCCTGTACAATGGGTACCGGGTCTCTGTTCCGGAGGTAAAGCGGCTGGGGCGTGGCGTTAACCACCCACCCCCATCTAGCGACGAGGTTAAATAAATAGTACAGCTATATTTCTCTCCCCCCCCCTGGACCTTCATGATCTGTTTTAGGGTAAATTTTACCTTTTTACCATTTACCTTTACTGTCCTCATAACCATTAAAATTTCTTAATTTTTTATTTTACGTATTGTGTTTTTTGAAAATGTTATGATTCGCACATAACTTTGAGCATCCAAGATTTTTAATAGGCCCTCCATATAGTTTCTTTGAATTTCTGGATTACATAACAAGGCTTTGTGTACTTCTAGTTTACATAGCTTTAAATCCTAAGATAATATGTAAGTGACATATCGAAAAGTATGTGAAAGGAAACACTCGAGTATTTTAAAGTACTATCCCAGCAGTTACTCAAAGGATGTGAAGAAAATTACAAAAGTGTCAGAACAACCGGCGTCCGGGTTAAGATTTGAATCCGAGTCTTCCCCATTAAGGATCAAGTATGCAAAGCAGTCGAAAGTGTATGTTTTTAAGTGCTTGTTAGACTTCTTTCAAAGTAGTCAACGACTGTAATATTTCTCGCGTTACGCTCCTTAAAAATTTTGTATAAATAGGCAACGTCTGTCTTTTTCTCACGTTACGCTCCGTAATAGTTTATTTCGAAGTAGTCAACGACTGTAATATTTCTCGCGTTACGCTCCTTAAAAATTTTGTATAAATAGACAACGTCTGTCTTTTTCTCACGTTACGCTTCGTAATAATTTCTTTCGAAGTAGTCAACGACCGTAATATTTCTCGCGTTACGCTCCTTAAAATTTTACATGAGTAGGCAACGTCTGTCTTTTTCTCACGTTACGCTCCGTAATAATTTCTAACAAAGTAGTCAACGACTGTAGTTCTTCTCACGCTACGCTCCATAATAATTTCTTTCAAAGTAGTCAACGACTGTACTTATTCTCACGCTACGTTCCGTAACAATTTCTAACAAAGTAGCCAACGACTGAGCTTCTCACGTTACGCTCCGTAATAACTTCTAACAAAGTAGTCAACGACTGTAGTTCTTCTCACGTTACGCTTCGTAATAACTTCTATCAACGTAGTCAACGCCTTACTCTCCTCGTGTTACGCTCCTTAATAACTTCTGTCAAAGTAGTCAAGGACTGTAATTCTTCTCACGTTACGCCCCTTAATAACTTCTAGAATCCAAGCTTCTCCGAGGCCTATCCGTAAACCGAGCGACAGGTATCCGTGTGTAAACCTGTGATGTTCTCTTTGTAGTTGTCTGAACTGCATGGAACGCGCGGAACATATGCGATAAGCTTGTTATAAGGTTTCCTGCTGCTTTAGACTTCGGAGCCGTAAATAATGAACTTTCTGGAATAAACAGACCGCATAATGCCAGCCCTCGTCTTTGTACCCTCATTTTATTTCTTTCCAACGCGCGTTTCCATAGCAACAGCCACCTTAAAGGAACAATTTGAAATTTCTGTGTTGGAAATAGAGAGAAGTTTCCTATAACTCTGTGCATCTTTTGAGCTCCGCACCTCAAGCCCCGATAAGAGAGAACTTTGCTGCCTCCTACTAACACCCAATTAATTTCCCTCTTGCTTCCCTGTGTTACCGCTTCGTCGCGTCTGTCATTGTAGGAACATAGCATATACTGGAGGAAGACGGTGTTATGTTTAATGCCACTAAAGTGTTTTTACCTGTTTATTTATTTACTTATTTATTTATTATTCATTCAAATTAAGTACCTCCATGGAGTTGAGTTCTCTGAGAGCCTATTACTTACTCAGCCGGTCAACAAATTTCCCTCCTTTTATGGAACTCAGTTTATATAACCGTTTTCACACATTTGCCCCTTGACCCTATCCACAAAATAACGAAACCAGCCCACACTCCACTTCTTTAAAATCGATCTTATTATTATATTTTATCTGCACTTAGGCCTCCAAAGTAGTCTCTTCCCTGTGTGTGTTACCGGCTACAATTTACCAAGCATTTCCCATTCCCTTTGCGTTCTGCACATCAGATTAGAGGAATTACTATATTTACGTTCAGGTTTTATCACTTTTTGTTGAACAACTTTAAAACGCTGTGAAAGCAATATTCCGAGATGTTTGTTTTGTGTTTGCATTATTGTTTATTTCTGCCAATTTGAGTGCGCTGGGGTGGCGCAGTGTGCTACACGACCAAGACATTTCTCTTCACCACCACATTCAGACCTGCGCTAAGGCCTACCCAGCCTCCTATGGAACGGGTATCTGAACCTCTTTATCCAGACGCAATAGCGGCCAGTGCATAACGCTGGCTAAATTAATTTTTCGATTGTTGAAGTTAACAACACAGGCAATGTACATATAAACGAAACCATTGTTTGCCGTGGAAAAGCAATAAGTAATAAATATTCTGAGTCTGTATCTGTAACCTTAGATATCCAGCATAGAAAGCGCATGGCCTTATTGTGGTGTCACCTGTGGCCTGTCTGGCTGTACCATATTTTTCCACATTATCTATAAAGTCGCGATTTTCGGAAAACACTCAATATGAAATATGTGTTTTGATTTTCTGTAAAAATTTTGACTGAAATTTCTCATTCTAAGAAAAACTGAGGGAGATTTTATAAATGCGCATAGGTTTTCATTAAAGCTCCCGTTGTTCATGTCAGATGTTAATGAAGCTTTACAGATTTTCGAAAAATGTCAAATATCAAATTTCATGGAAATCCTTTCCAGTGGGAGACGAGTTGTTCCAAGCGGACGGACAGACACTGACGGAGCTAATAGCTGTTTTTCGCAATTTTGGCGAACGCACCTAAAAATGTGTGTTTTACGTCTTACTTCTACTTCTCGCCAAATATCATTTCGGTGATTCAATAGAGTAGGATGAGATGGACGAGGCCTGTGGGTACGATTACCGAACAGCATAGAAATGCATACAAAATTATGGTCAGAATACCTGAAGGAAAACAGGGGATGGAAGACCTAGGATAAGATAGGAGGATAAAAGGAAGTGCCCACTTTGGAAACCAATCTCTAGATGGAAGGATAATACTAAGATGATCGTAAATAAAACATAATGTGAAAAATTTGACTGGATTTATCTTCCTCGGTCTAGAGTACAGTGGCGGCGCTTCTTGACAAAGCAATGAACTATCGAATCCCATAAAAACGACTTTCTAGACTAGCTGAGTGACTGCCAGCTTTACAAGACAGACTCCGCTGCATTGAATCAGTTCCGAATTATAGCCAACAGATTTCTGAAAACCCGCTTTCTACCAATCAATGTACATAACTGATATTCTACCTTTATTTACCTTATTTTCAGTTTAGTGGATATATAAACACGTGTGCTGTGGTGGCTTATTCTGCTATAATTTATGAATATAAGTAGATATACGTTTGTGTTCTGTGAGTCTGAATAGGAAATAATCCACTGGCCTTTCACGTATACTAGATTTAAAGAGAGGTGGGGGAGAATATTAATACTTGTGCAGTATTGTTATCAACCACGCACGTTGCGTGATATGTAGTTACTGCGAGGATTTGCTTTCATTAACTGGAAATATGTATGTATGTTGTGTGTCCGGGGGGGGGGGATGTACTGGTAGGCTCATCTCCGTATGGGCACACAATGTTGCCAGGTCTGTCTCAGTCTCCCCCCCCCCCCCCCACCACTACCTGCATAAAGTTTCGTCAATTCTCGTCAATTGAATGGCGATGCTACTGTTGGTATTGTGCCCTGCCATGGCTGAGCTGTGCACTGAATTTGATGCATCACAGTGGACAGAAATGCTAGTGTCTTGAACCAGCCACTGTGAAGCTGACATTTCCAAATAAGTACGACTCAAAGCAAATTTCGACGCCAATTTCAAGTTTTAAGTTCTCGTACATGTACGCTAAGCCTACTGCTTGGCCTCCGCGTATTTTTCTGTTGCATGAAAGTTTTTGAAGGTCAAGCATCTTGCTTCTCCTAACGGCCTGTACTTTTATTTTCTAATAGCGAACGTGCCCTTTTGTCGCCCTAAAATACACTTTGCTGAAGTAATGAATCTCACTATTCGTTATGACATTCTTATTATATTAATGTGTACATCTTCTTCTTCTTCTTTTGCACTACAGCCTGGGTGGCTTTGGCATCCGTTTTTTTTTCGGGTCTCTGGAAAATGAGATATTTTTCCGGGTATCAGGTCGTCAGCCTAAGGCCCCAACCCCCAACCTGGAGGACCAGTGGGCTGCTCTTTGTCTGGTCCCTGCCCTTCGACCTGTCTGGCTTGGGTGGCCCTACCAGGAGCTTAGCTCCCGCCAGCATAGCTCTCAGAGTCGTAACGGGACACACAAACCTCCCCGCCACGATATGGCGGCAGCCCCCCGGGGAGGTAATGTGTACATCATTCGTGGAAATTCCTTTATTTACGCTGTATTGCTGCATAATGATCGCGTTTGTTTGTGAAACTGAATAGGAGCTAACCGAACATTGCCGTGAAAAAAACAGCATGTTACAAAATACTACGCAGTCCTCGAAATTGGAAGGCTTTTTTTTGGGAAAGACCTAAACAGCGGAACGTGGGTGCAAATTCTTGTCTAGCATCCTAAGGCATGAAACTACATTTAGGGTGTTTTGCAATAGTTTGCTGAGGATGATTAGACCTAACAGAGCAATATTAACAAGAGAACGAAGTGCACTGAACAGTCAGGTGCTTCATTGTATGTATGCTGTACGAGGCCTGATGAAAAAGTAAGCCCAGAAACACTCAGAAAAGTCCGGTTGCAGTGAGTCGTAAGATACCAGAGAAATGAACTCAGTCCAGGTAATTCTTGATTAGGCCCCATATGCTGCTCTGGCGATAATGTGAAGGAGGTTGCGATGGGTGAGGAATGTAGACCGGTTGGGAGAAATCACAAATTAATAGAATATTATGGTTTGAAACTCCGAAGTGAAGAGGCCACCTTTGGGGATTTAGGAGTAGCTGGAAGAATAATATTGAAAGGAGTCTTAAAGAAATAGGGTGTGAGACTGTAGACTGGTGCATCTGGCTGAGTGCTGATTCCAGTGGTGGGGTCTTGTGAACACCGTAGTATATCTTCGGCTTCCATACAAGGCGGAAATATTCCTTGACTATTTCCTTCTTAAAACACTTACTGCTCCATAGAGCTAGCTGGTTCAATCAGGAGTCAGGATGGCCACAACAGCTCAATAACACGAACTGGTTGACGGGATTTTGCAGAACACTTAATGCAGACTGTTTTGTGTTTTAAACACTAATTCATAACGCGTATTATTTGAACATTTCAAATATTCATATATCATTTTTGCTTCAGCGAATCACTTCTAAATAACTGTTCGTTATCCTTCTTAGACAAGAAAAGAAAACAGATTTAAAATGTCGGGTAGCAGTAAAAAGATACAGAATAAAAATGTACACACAGACACTGAAGGGACTAAAATAACGAGATTCACGAAAGAAGCCGGAGAGATGGGGGGGGGGGGGGGGGAGTGTAAAAGCTGTCCCATGCTGCCTTACTTGTACACTCAGTCCAAGATTATAATAATGCAAGTCTTCGTGAAATTTTAATGAGCTTCTTAAGAGATGAGGAGTAGAAGTAGAATGTGAAAGTATACAAGGAAACTCTTTAAAAATTTATGAAAAAGGGAAAACAGAGTATTGATGGTCCAGTTTTTGGTAATAGTCGTACGTGAGGTTGTTGCGAGTCGAGTGAAATCAGTTTATAATGACGTATAAATACGATCTTACTCAAGACGTAGCGTATAAAATATTTGGCATTTCGTGGCACCAGTTTGAGTGGAGGCTTGAAAGTCGGTATGTGCTGCAGGCACCAGGTGTGAAGATGAACACCGGTCTGTGCTACAGACAGCGCCTCTGTAGATGGAAATCATTATGTGCTACAGGCCCCGGGTCTGTCAGCGAACATCAGTACGTGCTAGTCACTGAGTCTGTAGATGAATATCAGCATTTGCTACAGGCATAGAACCTGTAGATGAACATTTTATGCACTGTACTACAGACACCTGGTCTGTAGATGAATATCAGCATTTGCTACAGGTACAGAACCTGTAGATGAACATTTTTTTGTACTGTACTACAGGCACCTGGTCTGTAGATGAATATCAGCATTTGCTACAGGTACAGAACCTGTAGATGAACATTTTATGTACTGTACTACAGGCATCTGGTCTGTAGATGAATATCAGCATTTGCTACAGGTACAGAACCTGTAGATGAACATTTTATATACTGTACTACAGGCACCTGGTCTGTAGATGAATATCAGCATTTGCTACAGTTACAGAACCTGTAGATGAACATTTTATGTACTGTATTACAGGTACCTGGTCTGTAGATGAATATCAGCATTTGCTACAGGTACAGAACCTGTAGATGAACATTTTATGTACTGTACTACAGGCACCTGGTTTGTAGATGAATATCAGCATTTGCTACAGGTACAGAACCTGTAGATGAACATTCTATGTACTGTATTACAGGTATCTGATCTGTAGATTAATATCAGCATTTGCTGCGGACACCAGATCTACAGGTGAAGGTCGGTGTGTGCCACAGACGCTGGGTTTGTACATAAACATCGGCATGTGTTACAGGCACCGGGTCTGTAGATGAACATCAGTTGTGCTACAGGCATCCTTTACAATCCTTCATCATCCACGGCCATGTTTCTGGTGGACTCTACATAAATTACTCAAATTTTAGGTTATTCATACCGTGCATATTCTTACAATCAATGCATCAACAAACTTCTGCACTATAAAATACATTCATGAACAAGTATAAAACTCCTACATGTTTCGGCACCGGGGTGCCATGATCAGGGAGTTATTCAGAACAAAGGAGTACAAGCCTAACACGCCAATCTAGATAGATCTGATAGCCAGTGAATTTGTAGAACAGTACTATGACGTTTTGAATTGTGCATTTAACATAGAAGATCTCATTTCGAACAACTGTTGTAAATTCAGTAAGGAATAAAATGATTTATAGCTATTTTATTGTACATGTTACTAACCGGTTAACTGACTTTTCGGCCACTGTGTACTACTAGGACGTTTTTGTTTTATCAAAAATGAATTTTCTCTAAACTCGTAGCTCTGCGCAGTTAACAAGAAATTGTGACAGAGCTCGAGGTAAACGATCACATTCCACGTGTTCTTTTTGCGCTGATAATGATTAAAACACAGAATTTTTTTAAGTCCTATAGTGGCTATGTTAAGCTTATAAAGCACAGTGATATCAACTGGCTATAACATTAAAAGCTTTACATTTTGATCACAGAGATTATACACTGTAATTTTTATGATTCTCGATATAAATAGCAAGTATTTCCCCAAACAGAAAGTTTTTGTAATAGAGAATTTGGATGTTTCCTTTGAAGTAGAAGCTGAATTTTATGTATTTTTTACATGAATTTCGTGATTCAAAGAGTCAGTTTCTGTGTACCGTATGAAAGGACTTGTTCAAAATATTGAGGCGAGATTCATGGATTACGAGAAATAACCTGAAAATATTTCTCTGTCATGTTTTGTATGTTTTTAACAAAGAGGTTCTATACTCATTAATAAATTCAGTAAAACACAGGACGTTACAGTTTTGTACCTACAGTTCCTAATAGTGTTTCTCAGTCATCGATTGGTTTTTATTTGGAATCTTTGATTGGAAATATTGTTGTAAACCAAACATTACTTATTCCCAAAGGTACGCAACATTACACCTGCATTTTAGTAGCAATGAATGCATTCCGAAGAAATTCTAGCGATAGCATACAGAGAAATATTGGGCATGGAAAGAAATATTGCCCCCTTTAAACCTATTATGGGTTAATTAATTAATTAATTAATTAAGTCCATGGAGTAATGTGTGAGAAACTAGTAATCGCATTGCTAGTCAAGAAAATCCTCACCTTTTGTGGAACCCAAAGTTTCATTACCATGTCCACAAAATCCGCCACTGGTCCCTGACCTGAGTTAGGTGAATCAAGTCACATCCTCCTACCCAGTTTCTGTAAGATCAGTTTCAATATTATCCTTTCTTTTTAGGTTTTTCACATGATCTACCCTTCACGTTTTCCGTCTGAACATTTTCATGCATTTCTCATCCCTTCCCTAACAACTGCATGACCCGCCTATCTCATCGTCCTTTACTTGAACACCCTACCTGTATTATTTGGTGAGGAGTAGAATTTTACACACTTTCTTAAGCAGAGTCCCTAACCTCCTCTCTCTTCCTCTCTTTTAGGCCACAACATTTTCTGGGCACCCTGCTCTGAAACACTCCAAATGTATATTAGTCCCTTCAAAAGACAGAATAGCTATGCAGTCATAAAACAACAGGTAAAATTAGAGTTTTGCTAATCTTAATATTTACATACTTGAAAGACAAAAGATCCTTAACTCTACTGCAGAAACCATTTCCCAAATTCAGTTTTAAAATGGGATGTGTGAAAGGAAATTGCGCTGGATGTCGTCGAAAAACTCGATCCCACCTGTTGATCTAGGCGGGACCCCGTGAGCGTTTCGTTGTGCGTGACAACATGCTCAGCGCCCTCTGTTCCAAATGTGAGCGGAATTATTGATAGCCTTGTGTTACGGACAGTCGCACTTCTATTACTCGGAACATAACAGAAGCAGGTCACATATTCCATGAGTTTACAGAAAAGGCATATAGAGATTTGAGCTACATAAGACGTTTCATTCCGAAGGTAATCGAAACGAGCCAAACTTTACGCCATTAATTTCGAACATTATAAGTTTTACCAAAATGTATGCACGAAACTAATCGAAAAGTGCTTCAAGTTAAGCAGCGTATAATGATTCACCTGAACTATACGTACAGTATTAACAGCGGTTTGAACGTTTACAGCATTAACAGTGGTCTGAAAGTACAGTATTATAACAGTGGTCTGAACGTGCAGTATTAACAGTATCTGAACGTACAGTATTAACAGTGGTCTGAACGTACAGTATTAACAGTGGTCTGAACGTACAGTATTAACAGTGGTTTGAACGTACAGCATTGAGAGTGGTTTGAACGTACAGTATTAACAGTAGTTTGAACGTACAGTATTAACAGTGGTTTTCACATACTCCACTCACAACTCTAATTGCTAAAGTATTTTCAGACATTTACATAGATATCACGGTAAGTTCATACGATGTACGTTCAACCTGTAGTCCACATAGAAGATTGTTCTCACATAACTTTTTAATTTCTTCAAATTCAGTGGGATTTTCATTTGCTTTAGAATACTTTGCCTTATATTTTCATAGAATTTGTGTGGTTAATGACATAAACTTTAGTGTTAATACAGAACTCAAATCAATAGCTCATTAAACAGGGGCCACTTTATTTGCAGCGGTTCATGATGTTTTTACTGTATTTTTAGAGTTCACTAACATCTCGTTTAACTAAAACCATCCGTTTTAGAAAATTTTCCATAAAATTACATTTCTACTGTTTTTGCTGTATCTATCCGTAGACTTGTTCATATATGAAAACACCCATTGACTGAAAGTATTTTATAAAACTGAATACTGGTAAATCTTACTAAAATACAAGTACATGCTACTTCACAATGGGCAATTAAACAATAAACTACAGGCTTCAGAACGGAACTACGCTCATTTCTTTTTTCTGTGGTGCAACAGCCCAACTCGGGCCTAGGCCGTCTCATTGTTGAGGTTTCTAGACCACACACAATTAGATACAATTAGACTCCTCTGAACGAGTGATCAGCTCGTCGCAGAGGCCGCTACCTTGACAACACACAACAAACACGAGACGAACATCCATGCCTTAGCGAAATCCGAACCCGCGATCCCACCTACGCCTGAGACGGTACGGTTACCGGGATCGGCACTACACTCATTACCTGGCTGTTAATTCCCCAGTGATGGAATAGGTTATCTACAGTGGAACACCGCTATAATGCGACAAACGAACCAAATTGCTGTCCATTCAATCCAGCTGTCTAATTCCAGGGCTTAGCGTGGCTTGGGGCAAACAGAGCAAAGTTGCACTACATTTAAGCTTCTCTTTTACATTGTAGCTACACTCTGTGGAGCAGACTATGAATGAGAGTAATACGTAACGGCGAATTGATAGCGTAACACAGATTGGACGCAAATAAATAGGTGATTAAAACGCTGCAGAAACATAATTGTTTTTGTATGTTTGTCCTCCATGGTACGACACGCGTTTCCAGTATTTTTTTGGTATTTAACAGGCCTTTTCATTTTAATGCTAAGGACTGAATTCGCGTTTTGTACAGCTGTGACACATCTGTCTGTAATACTTCGAAGAGAATGAAGTTTCAGAATTTAAGAATTAAGAAAGCCTTAGACCAAAATCACGCATGTATAGATAACGTCGTTTGGTATAAAATAATACTAATGGCCTAAACGTTAGTTCACAATTTGGGAAAATGTACACTAAAAGACGTTATAAAATCCTTTATTACGTACTGAATATACAACAATTAACGAACTGGATTTATTGAATTATAAATAACGCCTGGAACTGACTCATGCCACTGTTAACAGGTTTAAACCTGAACAGTCCCGTTACTACGAAAGCATGTTTTCGGTTTACTGCCTTTTGGACCATCTTGTATATGGAGTTATAATAACATTCTTTAAAGACAGGGGCTCAGCTATAATTTTCTGAAAAACAGTAAAGAACGAGCAAACCAGGGATATACCAATTCAGTAAACAAAGACGTTGCTCGTAATTTACTTTTACGTAATTTCTGTTAATTGCAACTAAGTTCAGTAACAAACTCTCGGTTACAATTTTGGAAGTTGTTTTTGTTTTCGAGATTCATGAATTTCGTTTCGTTATTACGTCACACATTTCACATTCACATATTAGTTTCTACACATTAAGGATTATTCAGCTTATGCCTTCTCTTTGTGCTTACAAAACTTGCTTTACTGCCATAATGTTATCCAGTTTTCTGACACAATATGGAATGTATTCTCGAAAGATGTGACATATACCACCACCAGTTGCTGTAGCCGGAGTGCTCTTTTTCTTGGATACAATCCATGACCCGCGTCAGTAAATTTTTTTATACCATCAACAGGTGTCACATTGTGGAGCGTGCCTTTTCCTTGCCAAAATAACCACTTGTACGGTTACGCTGCAAAAAATTATTTTTCTAAATAACACCAAACATGTCACATTCATATCTATGTGAGTATCATATTAAAATGAATAAACACGGCTCCCAAATTCCTGCATTTGTTTGAACGTTATATAGCTATTAATAAGAGCATTTATCTACGTAAAATTATCCTTAGCGATGTACTTTTAGTTACACGAAGTAAGAGACTAACTCCATGGAAAGGAACATATTTTTGAGAAACTGATAAAATCTTAGCTGAACAAGGAACTGCTGAAAACTGTAAGTAATTATCAACTTCAAAGATTAGGCCTTTTGGCTTCTTCCACTTTTAAGGGTTTGGGCTTAGGACGTTTGGCCTGTAGGTTTACCTTTTAGCAATGTATAGCAGATACGACAGTCCACCGTCTTTACTAAGATAAATTTGTACCAGTCGTGTTCCCGGTATTTTGTTTCATTACCAAAGTAGTATATATTTATTTCTGCTTTGATATTATTATTATAAACCTGCCGATCCCAGTGGCCGCGTGATCTAAGGTGTGCGTCTGCGGCCGCTTGCTTGTGAGATTGCGGATTCGAATCCCGCCGGGGGCATGGATGTCTGTCTCTTTTGACTGTTGTGTGTTGTCAGGTAGAAGTCCCTGTGTCGGGCTGATCACTCGTCCAGAGGAGTCCTACCGAGTGTTGTGTGTCTAAATGAGTGTGATCGTGAAGCCTCGACAGTGAGGAGTCCCTGGTCGACTAGGGGCTGTTGTGCCATGGAAAAGAAAAGTATAGGCCTATTTGTGATAATCTAGCGGTATTCATTTACAGTAGCTCTTTATTCCCGCGCTCAGCGCTTTGTGCTATTTTCTTCAGTTGATTTCCCATTTACATTTTATCTTACACAAGAGTCTACCTATGTTCTTCAGTTTTTGTGATATTTGTGTTAATTAAATTTATGCGCTATTTCTTCACTTACAGTTAATCATTTGCTCTCAAAATTGGGGTTAATTTCACATACGGGGCGCCTTAAGTTCAGGCACAAACGGTAATCTAAGGTGCTTGTTACTGTATGGTCGGTTAGACAAGTAGTCGCATCGGTGAAATTTTAATTAACCCTTCCAAGTATGGAATTCTCTGAATAATAGAGTATATAAAGATTCAGTTTGTACCGTACAGAAACCACATGGTGTTTCCATTACAAAAACAAAGCGGTTAATATTATTTAGGGGAGTAATATCTGCTTAAGAAACATGCGAAACACTTTAACGCACTCTATAGGAAAAATGCGGATATTATAACATTAAAGCAGGCCGTACGTATTATTACCACTGTGCTTTAAATTATAGGACTCTCTGTCTTGCTCGTTTGTGAGAACTTGCTTTCACCGACAAGTTACTGAATAGGACGGACTAAATAGAAATTAAACATGCTGTTTTTAAACTTATGCATTATTCTAAGTAAATGCTCAAAAATATCGAACTTGATATGTGCAATTATGACAGTCAGGCCAAAATACTAAAAACATAATTTAGTAAAAGCTGTGTTCCGAAACACGACATTTCTTAACCTTTGCATTTCGTAGATATAATCATTCGTTATCTCTCTTCCTCCCGTCTTTCCTTTCTTCCTTCCTTCTTTTTGTTTTCATGTTAGAGTACTCATTCTTACAGAGTTTCCTACTTGTTTTTCAGCTTTACCCGCCCTTTACAAAAGGGTCACTGCACAGTAGAATTCTAATATTGAAGAACTCTTTCAAATCCACTTCCTACAAAATAATCCTCTTCCCTGTGTTCAGTTTTATGTTGTAAATCCTTTTTGTTTCTTTATATAGGAGTATATACGGTATATATAGACCCTATATAACATCCGAAAATAAAGCAGAGAACTTCATCCTTTTCCTGTACTCTGCACTTTTGTTCTTTTTTGCTAAAAGCTGCCAGCTAAATTAGGTACATAAACCCTTTATAACTATCTAACGAAATCCTGTTTACAGTCCCTCCTTTGGAAGATGATGGGTTAGTGAAATACCGCGTAACATCGATTTGGTTAACTGAATTGAGTAATTCCTAGAATTGAATGAGAATAACCGAAACATGAAGCACAGACAAAAGAATGGATTTGGTATTAACTTTGCATATGCAGTTACCCATCTGAGTAATATTTGAAGGCGACAGACAAGCTGGTTCGTACAAAATTACACCAGTGAATGAAAGTAAGTTTACAATACAACGCACGCATGACTTCAATGAAAAGAAATATGCTACTGAGGTCTTCTCTGTTCTGGGATGTTACGCAGCGTTGGGTGGTAGTTAGTTACCGACGTTTCGGAACTGTCTATCGGTCCCATCTTCAAGTGTCATCTTGGACTGCTTGACACATGACATTGGTACCTATTTGTCGTCCCGAAACGTCGGTAACTGCCTACGAACCCACGCAGCATAACATCCCGTAAGAGCGAGGACCTCAACTACATCACGGCGGAAGCCTGAAATCTCGTAAATGTGCCTGTTACGCACAGCGATTTGTAAGGAATCCAGTCCAGTAGTAACTAGCAAATGGTAGCATTGAAAAGTATCCTGCCAGTGGTCACAGCTCATTTTTAATCTCTTATCTCAATAACTTAAAACAGTAAAACGTGTTCTATACAAAGAATTCCTGTTAAACCAATGACTTTGTATAAATAGAACAGTAAATATCTTAGATTTCACACTAGAACAGGCCATGAAGGCGCAGAAGGGGAGTAGAGGTATAGCTTTACTCTTTCTTTAACATCGGCCGTAGATGGGGGTGCGTGGTCAACTCCACGCCTCGGCCGCTTTACCGCCGGGAAAGAGACCCGGTACCCATTGTATAGGAGGCTAGGTAGGCCCCAGGGCCGGTCTGGACAGGTGCTGAAAATCTCGCTCCCACCGGGATTCTATCCCCGAACCGTCCAGCCCGTAGTGAGTCGCTATTCCGACTACGCTATCCCGGCCCAGAGTAAAGTGCTTAGGATAATATACAAAATTTGTATATTATCGTAACACAACGGAATGTCACATATGAAGATTCAGGAACTTCATTTACCCATTTTCTTTTAAAGGCTTGCATCTAAAAAGAAGCATGAGCTAAACTTAAAAATTAGCACTTAATTGTGTTAGTGACTTGGGTTTGCGTGAAACTTTCGGTAGTTCGCATTAAACATAATCTAAATGCTGAAATATGTTATCAAGGGTGCATTCTGTCAGCATACATTTACGTTTCAACAAGGAAACAGGAATGTGTAAAGATTACTTACGTCAAGTGATGTCAGTGTGTCAATACGACCAAGAAATCTTAATTAGTGAGTATAAAATGTAGATATCCATTTTAATTTATAGCCTAATTCCCATTTCTCAGACTACAGTTACTTTAAATTTCCCGAACATAGAGCAAGCACCGACGCCATGTTCGTAGTTCCTAAAGCATAACGCGTTTCAGCCATGCAAAATTCCACGTCCTTAGTAGCACTGCTTCATTAACTTCGCCATTAAACAGAAAACTAAATACACGTATAGATTACACGCGTCGTCCATATTGTTTCGCAGGCTACAAAGAAATTACCTGAACAAAAACGAAACACCTTTCGAGGATATGTTACCTTACCAAACATCATTAGGCTACCCTACATTAAGTAGCGCTACCCCTGCTCCACCTTTTGAAGTTTTCACAGCCGCCATTTTGATGTTATGGTGTTAAGAAATTATAACGCACAAGTATATGGTGGCATCTATTTTAGATATTCGTGCTAAGTTTAATGAAAATCCTTATCTATTTTTCCATAATTTGTTAGTGTAGACCAGCGTTTCCCAAATTTGGTCACGGAACACATTTTATCTTGGTAAATATTTACGGAACACTTATGTTATGTGGCCCCTCATTTATCAAGTAAAGGTCAGCGCAACAAGATCTGTTACTAACCAAATGAAAGATACTTATAAAATTTTTTATATGAGCAGTATCTTAAACTATGATCAAATATGCGAAATTCAAATTGGTTTCACGATTTTTTTACGGAACACCTATTCATATCTCGCCGAACATCAGTGTTCCGCGGAACATAGTTTGGGAAACGCTGGTGTAGACGCATACTTGGACGGGATGAAGCATTGACCCTATCTTTCTAAATCAAATAATTAAGGCATACTAAAAATGCCTCATACATAATTTGTAGATATGCCTATAATCATACCTAAAACTTTGTTCGAATTTTTGGCTGTTACAGCTCTCCTGGCATTTTATGGCTTCAAACGATTTTAAGTACAGTCGAACTCGGTTATAACGTCATAAAAGGAACTGATTGTCTTGTGTCGTTATAAACTAGTGTTGTTCCAAACAAGTAGTATAATGTTATGGTTAAAGGTGAGGAATTAATTGGTACCACAGAATATCTGACGCTTTAAACGAGGTATCGCATAAAGCGATGTCGTTATAACCGGGTTCAACTGTGTATACAAGAACAGTACATCATCAAGGTTTCATGACTTTCCTTCATTTTTGCCTTCACTTCCATCTTATAATACAATATAATTTTATATTATATGCTTTTATAGAAATTTCTATCGTCTCTCTGATTGAGCCACTGTTAGTAAAGAATAACATATCGTGACACCCTCTGTCCGCCATGTTCGTACGGATTGTAACAGGGAGTTAAAAGGTGTCAAATTTAATTACTCACCAATGACGTGCTGTATGTACTAAGTTACACAAAATCAGACCATCAATTTCTTGTCACATTCATGTATTTGTCATACGGGTGGGTGGGAGAGGGGGGGTGCGCAGGCGACGGACGGATAGACAGAGAGACAGACAGACAATACCAATCAATAACAGAGTTCTGAAGAAGGAAAAATTCTCTACCAAACCATAGTAAAGAGAAATGTTTGTAACTTCACTATTCCATATTCTACCTGCATAACAATAGTTCATTAGTTAGCGTCAAAAGAAAAGGAAGTATGTGATTGCAGGGACGAAGTCCGTGGAACTAAGAATTATTTCCGTTTCAGACAGTTTTTCCCCTATAGTTTATTATGAGTGAGAGAGATAGGCATGCATTGATATTCTAATTTGAAATCCTGAAGGGAAGAAATCTCTTCGGAAATTCAGGCGTGTATGAGAGGATAATACTGTATTACAAAGCATGTGAAGGAAGTAGAGTGTAAAGCTGTCTGTATCAGCGTACTGAGGGCAGGGTTCAGTGACCAGCTGTTGTGAGGACACTGATGAAATTTACGGTTCCGTAAAAGGCAGGGAATTTCTTGACCAACTGAGCTTCTCATTAAGGTTTACGATACATAGTTATTTAACCGCTTGTTTGGTTAGTTGGTTCTTTCATTAGTTGGTTAGTCAAATGCAATATTAAAGCCTTACTGGAACACTTAAAGTACTTCTCAACATTGCTCCTCTGTCACTTCTCCATTCATGTCTACTCATCCCGAATTCACGAATGTAACTGATGTGATGAAAATCGCAGAATCAGTTAATGAAAGGTGTTCCTTTTGGCAAGAACGGCAAAAGAGTGTACTGTTTTATGAATATGCGACTCATTAAGCGTATGAAAGGTATGTGAACAAGAAAGAGTGTATAGTCACATTTCCTGCCGTGTAATATAAACACTTACCTCAGAAAAGCAGTGTAAAGTAAAGTGAAGTAATTATTGGTGCAGAGGATTGGATCGGTTCACCCTTGTAATGCAAAGATATATTACTGTATCCACGTTATGAAAATGCTTAAGGGCAAAAAAACTGTACCTTTAGTGGCAGGTAATTTAACATTTCTACTGTGTAATTAAAAATTAAGTCATTTTATAACAAAATTTGAAAGAAAATCACACACTGTAAAAAAAACTTGCATGCGGTATGTAGTTATTGGCGATCATTCAAGGGTGAACTTTAGAGGGAAGAGATATAATAATGTGCCATCTTTTGACTAGCTAGGCTGCCACTTTACTTGAAGATCTGAATCATCTTCTGTGTTTACTGCATTACATAGGCACAAAATTTAAAACATTTCAGACAAAAAAATTACTCAATCTTATTTTCTGTCACAAGATGTTTTCGCAGAAATGTTACCAGTTTTTGGGTGTAGAGAATACCTGTAAAGGATGGTTGATGTTATACTAAGTAGCATTATTAAACTATAGAAACTACAGTAACAAAAATACAGTAAACATGTTATAGGAATTTGGAATTGCAGATTTATATAAATAAATATGCAATGCAATTCATATTTGTGTCTTTTGTAAACTGCTTTAGTCACGACGTCTTATAATCACCAATAAAGTCAGAATGAGTCTTCAGTCATGACCGAACGTTTGGACATTGCCCATACTTTCAGGCTAAAAAAAAGTTTACAACCTTTCGAGGGCTAGATCTACTACCACCTTCAGGTGAAGCGGTGAAAGTTGAGAGCCCACTTTGGATGGGTGGCGACTGGGGGGGGGGGGGGGGGGGCAAGGATGAAGGTACATCCAGCCTCCAAACTCTGTGGATATATGAGCCCGAGTGGATGTGCAAGAATAAGCCTCTGTACATATTTATTTTGCTTCAGTTCCGTATGACACATTGTTTCAGGGTGCTTCCTCAAGCCTCGTGGTGAAATTTGCTGACACAGAGAAAGAACGCCAGCTGCGCCGCATGCAACAGATGGCCGGCAACATGAGTCTCCTCAACCCTTTCGTCTTCAACCAGTTTGGGGCGTACGGCGCCTATGCACAGGTACGTGATTCGTCCTACAAATATCTTCTAGACGTTCTTATACCATTGACCCAGTCAGGGACAGCCCGAGACATGTGGGCGCCCCGAGCAGGCTAATAATTAGGCACCCCTTGAAACCGATATTCTCTGAACTTTTTCGGCCTAGAACAGGGCTGGCGAACCTTTTTGAGGGCGCGTCCCCAAAGGATAATTTTCGGGATAATTCTGTCACGTGTGTAAACCTGAGTTTATTAGCACCATATTTCCGATTATTTCAGTGAGGTCTTAGCACCGCTTATAAGTTAGCAGCCCAGACAGCCGCCCGGCTGGCCCGTCCCATCTTTTTTTTTTTTTGTGAAGGGCCCCGCAGCAGATGCTACGGACGCACCGCAACCTTTTGAGGCTTATTATGCAACCCTGTGATGAAGATGATTAGTTTTTTCGTTTTTCCGTGTAGTGGAGCACCGGTGGAATGAAATTGACAGGGGAAACCCGAAGCGCTCGGGGAAAACCCGTCCCAGTGCCACTTTGTCCACCAAAAATCCCACATGGACTGACCCGGGATCGAACCCGGGCCTCCGCGGTGAGAGGCCTGGCCTGGCCCGTCCCAAAGTCCGGCCCTGGGCACCGTCATTCTACTTTGACAGATAATACAGGGCATACACAAAAGAATAGTGCGGTATCAAAAGTGAATAAAAAATGTATTTCTCACCTTACAAGGGCACAACATGCATCTTCAGCGGCGGCAACTGTCCAAGTTTCTCATTTGGTAATTACAATCCTTCAATGTATGCACCCTGGGTCACACGACACACATCCACACGGTAATCAAACTCATCCCAGACCCGGTGTAGCATGTCCGCTGTAATGGCCTGCAGTGCATGCGTTATCCGATCACGAATTTCATGGATGGACGTGGGCAATGGTGGTACATAAACGCTGTCTTTAACGAACCCCCAAAGAAAGAAATCGCACGGTGTAAGATCTGGCGAACGGGGTGGCCAAGGGAGAAGGTTCTTGTCTCCATTTGCAGCAGCACGTCCGATCCAGCGCATTTCCCCTAAACTGGCCCCGCGGCCACGCAGTAAGCATGAGAAGCGAACTGCTGGTAGCGCATGAGAAACTTGGACAGTTGCCGCCGCTGACGGTGTATGATGTGCCCGTGTAATGTGAGACATAAATTTGTTATTCACTTTTGAAACCGCACCATTCTTTTGTGTATGCCCTGTATAGAACACGTACAAATTGCATAGTTTCATGTCTTCAGACACACGTGAGATTTTTCGAGTAGCAACTCAGCACCTTGTCAGACTTCTGCCTTAATTTTGGTGTCGTTAATTTTTTATGACTGAAGCTGCTTCAGTTGACATTGATACTGCCAACGTTCTATCAAACTTTGTCAAATTCATAAGTTAAA
The DNA here is from genome assembly GCA_021186555.1 of Reticulitermes speratus. Taxonomy (NCBI): domain Eukaryota; kingdom Metazoa; phylum Arthropoda; class Insecta; order Blattodea; family Rhinotermitidae; genus Reticulitermes; species Reticulitermes speratus. Next base: position 41,155,386 of record JAJKFL010000003.1, on the reverse strand, counting down.
GAACTTTCACACATTTGTATTAAGCAGTATCCTTGTGCTGCTGTTTTTTACTGTGAAATACATGCATACGTGAATCTGAGATAAAATAAAATGCCCAGTCTTATCCGTAATTTTATTATTGTACTAATAAACTGTGTAGGGCTTCAACTGTAGACTGTTCTGAGCCAGTTTACTCCATTTCACATCCTCACATCTCACTTTTCCAGTTATCTGTTATATTGTTATTTTTATATCCTTCCTAATATTCTAAATCGCCACTTTTCAAGAGGCTTTCTACCTAAAATTCTTTCTTCATCTTCTGTCTTTTTTTTTTGTGATATTCAAGGCCTTATTCTGTAGCTCTTATTTTGTTTGCTTGTGGGAATTTGAAACTACGCGTTTACGACTGTCAATAAAGCCTTTTTTTTTTAATGAAAAATGCAGTTAATGTGTTACGTATATTTGACTGAATTCTCATCTGATCTGTGTTTTTTTTTTGTTGCCGTTTCTGCACGTGCTATGGTGCTTTGCGGGTAGCCCATGCAGCAACAGGCAGCTCTGATGGCAGCTGCAACAGCCCAAGGCACTTACATCAACCCCATGGCAGCTCTTGCAACTCAGATTCCTCACGCAACCCTCAATGGCATGGCCAACCCTGTTGTACCGCCCACATCAGGTAAGTTTCTTAGAGATTCACCATATACTGCTTGAATTTTTTAGACCCATCATGCTGGAATAGTAAATTAACATACATGCCTATATATATATATATATATATATATATATATATATATACATACATACATACATACATACATACATACACATAAACTGTAAAACATTCACAGTGTTTCAGTTAATGTGAGTTCTTGTAACGTATGATTAGAATGTCTTTTGTGGCAGGAATGATAAAAAATGTAATATTAGGAAAACCTAAGGAAAACATTTTGTGTTATATTGAACTATTTTATTTTAATAATGTGTATTTTTATATTGACATGTCCTATATCAATGTATTTTGATCAATAGGATAAATAAAAATTACAATTACAATTACAGTTACTTACATACATACATACATACATACATACATACATACATACATACATAATAAACACAAACACACGCGCGCGCGCACACACAAACACACACACACACACAGATCAATTTACAACAAACAGACCAACAAAAACAAACTAGCAACCTTTGCGTACAGTAGAAAGGTGTAAAAAAGTTAAACAGTTAAAATGTAGGCAATTCTTTCTTTTTTTTTGTGCGGTGTTGCTTTGATTTGATGCCCTGATGATAATCCGTTGGAGATCGAAACATGTAGAAATGTTAATGTGATATTGTAATATAAATATCTAAGGAACAGTATTGTGCATTTTGTTGGTCTGGTTCTTATGAATTGGTTATAGACAATGTATGGAATGAACAGTACAGAAAACACACATGTACATACATATGTACATGACCTCAAAAATATCAAAAGAATTGCACATATGCCAAATACAGAAGCCCCGTAACCGTACATGTACAAAGAGAGTTTTTTGGTTGCTGTTAATTTCTATGTAATGCAGTTAAAACAAGTCACACTTCTATTCCCACTTAAACTTAAAGCCTCAGTTACGGTTTGTTTACATACCTCTGAAGCAGGTAAGTTTATTTTATTTGCCCTTATAGTCACGCTGCAGACATAGAAATCTATATTACATTAATTCAAAATTCCAATGGATTTCAGTCACAACACAGTATAGTACATGCAAATAAACATATGTGAGTATTATTATATTCTAATCAATAAAACAAATTGAAGGCCTATTCATCAAGATTGTGGAGTATGCCATTGTAGGAAGAATTTCTGCTCCATTTTGAAATGCCAATTTTTCTTCATTTCCAAATTTGGATTTGTTATGTACCATATAATTTAGTTCTTATGCATCACAATTTTCTTAAAAATCATTCCATTTTATAAAACATCTGATGTTTGAGAAAACTGTGCCTCACCTGAGATTAAAAAATAATAAGTGTTATTCATTGTTGCAACATCTAGTTGCGTTCTACCTTGTAAATTTAATACACCTCTCAGAACTCATGTAATGGGTTTAATTTGCTATTGACTGTAGTTTTATCGGTGTGATTCCCATGTTATTTTCTAAGTCAACTTCTGTAATCCTTATCAGTAAACAGCTTGCCTGTATGTTCCCTTACTTGCCTCATTTACTTTTAGTCAGTAGCCAACCCACTTCACTGTTTTCTCAGTTGACCGAGTTGATCATAATCAGTACTCAACATGCCTTTCTATTTCCTCCATTGACTCCTTTGGCTGAGTCTGTACAGCCAACCAGTATATGTTTCTGTTTCCTGAAGTCACTCTGTAATAAGTAGATAATGTACGTAAGACATGCATGTTGTAGTTGTATATTAATCAGGACTAGCAACAGCTCATGACAGTCATGCGTTGTAGTATATGTATGTAGAAATGTAATGTAGCTGTTTAACTCTGTACATAAATGAAATGTCACCATGCTTTCAGTATTTAACCTTCAATGTTATATACAGTTTATGTATATAACAAAAAAAAAGCCTTATATGTAAGTCATGTTTGTGCTTCAGTCTGTGACCTATTATCAGTGTCTAAACAAGTGGATGAATTTTGTGAAAATTCGACTTCGGAAATTTAAGTAGTGTTGTTGGGCAATTCTGATGTTGAGTTGCATTGATTTATGATAATTTGACATGGAAGACTTTAAGTAATTTACATCTCATTATTCCCATTTTTAAGTAAGCTAAATAAACATCAGTTTTCTGTACTGCTTTATGAATTACATCCTGTCCAATATTGTTCTTAAAGTTTTGGGATCACTGTCCATTAATTTTAATAGAATTTGTAATATATAACTTTCAGCTGGCCATCTGACCTGACAAATCCTGTAAATCATTTATAAGTGATTCACAATTATAGATATTGAATATATATGAGCAGGCTTGTCACTAATAAACATGACACATAATCATGTGTGAAACAAAGTGATATTTTGTAACATGAGTTCAAGGTACCTAGTGCTAAGGCATGTGCATCTCACATGAATTGGGGTATCCTTAGGAATGTACACATCCCACAGCATAGCAGGATGAGTGGATTCTCATTAAGCTTTATCACCCCAAGGATGGGAATTTTAAATCTGTCAGTGCCATGGCATTGGCAGGTGAATTTTAATTTGGGGTAGTGGTGTTACAATTGAAAGCATGCTATCAATGCTTGGCTAGCTGGACCATATGTGAGCTCCTTTACAGTAGTGCAGTGAGTGGGTAATAAATGTTAAACTTTGTGTTTAATTAAAAATGACTTTACAGAATTAGTGAAAATGTTGCTGAACACTACTGATGTTTTGCCATGTACATTCTGAAATTTGTCTTTCTTGACTCTTGCATGAGGCTGTAATATTTAATATTGTATCCTAGTCAGACAAATCCATTCAGCTCCCATGGAGAGACAGTTTTCTGTGGCAGTTGCATATAATTATAATTTAGGAAAACTGTACCCTTCCTTGAATTTTGCAGTTACATTTGGAAAGGAATTGTACATATTTTGGGCAAGAAAGCCTCCCCACCCCCTTTATGGGCAAGTTCTTGTAGTGCCCAATGCTCTAGGGAAGTGTCAGTACTAGAATTGTCACTATCTCTAATGGAATGCGTACTGTATACTACTGTTACACGTTCTTTGTGTTGTCTTTTTTTAATTTCTTGGAGTTTTCTCAATCCATGCAGGAAACTAAAATTGTAGTAAATATTTATATGTGTCCCAATCATTTAATTAAGGCCATGACAATCTCATCCTTGATGTTCTCAATCGCAAGAAGGCAATTGGTTTCAGATACTCTATCACAGAAAATCTGTATGTCTATGAAACTTCTGGATCAGTATTCATTCAAAAGCTATTTCTGTTAACTGCTCACATTTTAACTACATATAATCAAAACATATATGAGTAATAAAGAAGTATTTCAGACTTGTAATGATAAATAATAGAAGTGCCTTCCCATTCCCCACATAAAGTGGTATATCTTACTTTTCTTAATCAGAGAAGTAAGTCAAGTGTTTCATGATTTTTGTTAGCAGGTAGGTCTTATTTGTGAAAATTGTCACTCTTGTGCAAAGGTTTGCAGTCACCCTTGACTACTAGTGAAACAAAATATATGTGTACTGACTGATTAACTGCCCTAAATTTACTAAACATGTATCAAATTAAGAATCTCCTTGAATTATATCGCAACATGAGACCATTCAAAGTGCAGGGATTCACAGATGTCATTCTGATAGTCATACCAGGTGAGATCGAATGTTCACAGCTCATTGTACATATTTACACAGTGAGAGAACAGCCCAAACTTATTATCTGTTGCTGGTCTTGGTGTATGTAGGCTATAGTTTGTTCAGGGTTCCATTTGTACCTATTGTCAAGAAGGATTGCTGAATACTTGAACCATCCTCGCCATGTAATCTGGAAGTAATAGTGTAACGTATATATTTTCATGTACTGTTCTATTCCAAAATAATTTTCCTCTTTAGACTTTTTTTTAAATTCCTGTATGTTTTACTTATGTGGAACATAGGTAAATTATGACATATGAGATGATTCTTTGCGTGGTGCAAGTAAATTTAAAATATTGGTTTAACACTGGCAGTGCCCAATGTTAAACATGTATGAATAATTCTCTTTTATGTGTACCTTGAAACAAGGCTCAGGAATGGATGAACACACATAATACAGCAAAATTAAACTCATTGTGGGCAGATAAATATTTCCTTAAGCACAACATGAAAACATAGGTGGAATGCGAGTATATCTCAAAGCATTCTTATCCTTGGTATCTGGTGAAAGTGAGTGGCCAACTTCACACTAGAACTATCTTAACACTAAAGAATGAAATCTCTCTACACACTGGACAGGAGACTGGGTGGCCCAAAAATGGGTCTAGAGGCTATCATGAAGATATCAGTCCCTACCCTTTCAGAAAGAGAGCAATTGTTGTCCAGCCCATAGCAGGGCACTTAACTGACAGCTCTCACTGACCATGATATTGAAATATAATTCTTGTCGTGGCTGAAGTGTACATGGGTAAACACTTCAAGTGTAAATGTATCTTAATAATAAATAGTATAATAAGGGTAAATTTGATGCTATTATATTATATTTGCAACTAAACTCCTTGATGCATATTAACAAACTTGTGTTGTCATTGAAAATTATCATCTTCACAAGAACAATACTAGGATGGTTACAAAAGCATTGCATTCCCTCCTGCAGCAAATTGAGCCCTGACGTACATTTAAAAATTCGATCAGCACTTCAATTTGATATCATTGTAATTCCATTTCAACTAATCAGCTCTTATTTTAGGTTCGGGTTCAGGCCAGCCCGTTAATGGCACCATTCCTAGCCTGCCTTCCCCAACCATGCCCAACTTCAACATGGCAGCACAGACCCCAAATGGGCAACCTGCTGGCTCCGACCCATCCGTCTACACTAATGGCATTCCGCAGACATATCCTGCGCGTAAGTATCTCAGCCACCTCACCCCATCACCCTATTCACTTTGCAGAGGGGCATGCCCAGAAATTGTGTCTGATGTGCTCCATTGTTATCATCTATTCCAGCATTTGGATTGTCATCATTATCAGCTGCTTTCTTTAGTGTGATGAGGTCTTTTACAGTGACAGATTGGTGAACACGTGAGAGAGCCAGTGAAGTGTTCATTAAAAGAATGAATATAGTTTATCATGTTTTATGGAAGACTGGATTCATCATTGCATAATACAATATTTTGAAAGAAAAATGCAGGAAGAAGTGTTAGTCATTATTGTATGTGAAATCCTTTCAGCACTCCAGTTTTCTCCATGTCTGGTAACTAATCATCATCACAGATTTCTTTCATATATTTATCGATCTCTCTATCTTATGTGTAGTGTATATATATATCTATGTTCACCGTGTACCACCACGATGGTGGCAAAAAAAATATGTGATATATTTTTTTTTAATTCCAATACCTTTTGCTTTGACCAAAATAAGATTGTTACAGTGTCAGATATGGAAGTTTAGGGATGTGTACTTACAGTAATATAATTGTTATATCTATGTTTCTTTGCATATTGCGATCACCAGCTGTGTGTTGCGGTTATTAAAAAATATATAACATGCATTTTTTGTTGATCTGATAACATATAATAAAGTTGTAGCAGAGCTTACATGTGAAGTACCTTACAGATGAAAAAATGCAGGGTAGTTTTAGGTAATTTTGTTACAGGAAAAAGGATGCCTTAGATCAGGGATGCACAAGCCTATTTCTCTCTGTTATATCCATGTTCATCAACTTATCCTTTCCATTCATGGCACATGAGAATATTCTACATTAATCTGTTTTTGTTTAGCACCCCGTCTTATAAATTCTTGAGTAAACGGATTTTTTTTAACCTGACTTCCTAATACTAGTCAATATTTATGTTCCATGTTTTTAAAAGGTTGTTCCATAGCAGTAATTTCCTAGAACAAATATTAAATTACAAGGTTATAAGCACATATTGTAAATAACAACTGCATATTGTGATTATAATTAAATTGAAAAACTATGGAGTTTCAATAATCAAGAATTTCAGTGTAATAGTCTACCATCAATTAGGGGAAGCAACAGATAAATGTCATATTTCATTAGATTTCTAAATTTTCACTGGTACACTACAACTTAACTCATGTTCATGTTTTTCAGTATACAAACACACACACACACACACATATATTATAATTTAACAAGTTACGTTACTTGTTTAAGATATTAATGCTTTTTTTAGTACGTATAGGTTGTCCCTCTTAGATGTTTAAAATTTCACTAATTTACATAGAAACTAACCTGGCCAAATTCATGTCTTGCTCTGATCTATATTATGTGTAGGCGGTAAGTTAAATATAAGGCATCACTGAGTAAATTCCCTAGGCTGTAACTTCGTGTTAATCAAGCATTTCATTTTTTCATAGGCATAGTAAGGTTATCATGTAATAGGTGGCACAAAAGCCAGGCAGATTCTGTTCAGGGGATAAATTGATATGCAATAGCAATGATATTGGAAACTTGGTCCCACAAAGAAATTTACAGTGCAGTTCAGTTTTGTGGGTGAAACATGTTTCCCTTATCAGAATTTACCCCAACTGATCAAGGTATATGGTGATGGCATAAGGTGAGTGCAGAAAGTCAGAATATAGTGCAGAAGGTTCAAAAATAGTTTAACACAGATAAATTATGATAATCACACAGTTGACATAGCACATGAGGGACAGATGTGAGTGCAGCACGCACGGAGGAACTGATTTTGGGCCACTGAAGTAGAACTTGGAAGGTCGCCAATTTCACAAGGAGGAAGTTAAAGTGGCTGTTGATGGTTGGTTGCAAATGCAAAAGTTTAGCTTCTGCCGTGGTGAAATTTTCAAGTTCATACCTTGATGGAACAAATGTGTCAGTGAGCATAGGGATTATGTTGAAAAACAATGATACTTCAGTGGTCTAAATGAGCTGCACTTAACGTTGTAATGACTTGTTATTTAATCTTTATCACTTGGGAAACCTTACTTATTGAACATCATGTAAATTTGCCCCTCTGTCCAAGCGTTATGCCATGATGGCACATTGAAGGCATGGAGGTGAATTTGCATACATTCTAGCCCTTGGCACTAGATGGAGATGAGTGGCCTTCTTTACACAATAGTTAGAAATCTGGGTGAGTCCGGGTGTCATTGATGACAAGGAGGGTAAAAAGATTCCCTCCCTCCTGATGTAAATTGAACCCCTGTTTTCCACTTCATAGTGACTGGCTTTACTGGCTAAGCTGTCCCAGCTTAAATGTGCAGGTGACTAGGCAAACTCCATAACTGTCTAATTGTATGGAGCAATGTCCTTCTTGAGAAGCTAAAAGTCGCTCAACTAGTCAAGAAATTCCCTCCATTTTATGGAACACAAAGTTTTATTACCATGTTTACAGTAGCCTGCCACTTGTCCCTATCCAAAGCCAGGTGAATCCAATTCAAACCCTCTTATTCTCTTTCTTTCAGATCCATTTTGATATCTTCATATATTGCTCTAGGTCTTCCAAGTGATTCCTTTCCATCAACTCAAGCCAACAAAATCTTGAAATCTGTGGTCTTCTCGGTTATTACACGGCATTGTGTGGTAATTATTTAATAATAAATAATAAATAATTACCACACGACGCCTTGTAATAACCCAGAAGACCACAGATTTCATCAACATCGCGGCAGAAGCCTGAAATCAAGGCAACAAAATCTTGTACGCATTTCTGTTCTCCCCAATACTTGCCATAAGCTCCTATGCCCCGCCCATCTCATTCTTCTTGATTTTATCACCCGAGTAATATTTGGTGAGAAGTCATATCATGAAGCTCCTCATTATGTGGTCTCCAGCAGTTTCATGTTACCTCGTCCCTCGTGGGCTCAAATATCTTCCTCAGCACTCTATTCTCAAACACCCTCAGCCTGTGTTTCTCTCTGAATGTGAGAGACCAAGTTTCACACCCATATAAAACAATGTGCTAAATTATAGGTCTATGTATTCTAATCTTTTTATTCCCAGATAGCAAACTGGAAGACACAAGGTTCTGGACTGATTGGTTACAGGCATACCCCGAATTTTAACGTGTGTTTAATTGTTTCATGCATGCAATTTTGTCTTTCTTAGTGGAACAGTACCAACATTTCTGAGGTTCCTGCTACCTCCATAATCAGATATCCATCTGCCCTGGTAATGGAAGCATGAGGAATCACACACCAAAGACAGCAGTCTTCAAAATGCATAATGCTGGTAGATGTGTATCATACCTTGATGCATAGTGTGACAGGAAATACAAATACAAGTCAAAATCTTACTTCAGTGTGCATGACAATATGGCTGCTTCTCAAGTGTCTTAAATTTATTCTATTCAATTGCATCAGGTTACATGTAACCAAACACAGGTTGCAGTACATATCAACATTTATTTAGCTGTTGAATTAATTTGGTGATGCTACTTTACTTCTGAAATCCTTCACATGTATCTCTTATTGAATCTAATCATTAACATTTTGATTTGTTGTGTTATTAGAAACTTTTGGTGTCTGTATTTACTCTTATCATATTCTGAGACTCCATTTATCATTTATTTTATTTTCACACAAGTGGGAGCATCATATCAGTGATGCAGAATCACACCAGTCACTCTGTCTGTTATAAGCGTGTCCAATGTAATGTTACAGCAGTTATGGTAGGAATTTGAAAATATGTGTCAAAAGAAAGTTCACATTAATGTATTTGAGTTACATGATTATTTGCTTGTTTTTGTTAATTCATTTCATCTTTTATTCATTCATTCATTCTTTCATTCATTCATTTATTCATATACATTAAAATATTCATTGACTTTATGATAAAAGTAATGAAAGACTATTTTCTTAGATACATTTTTAATAGTAATTGAGTTTCTTGTATGAGAAATGTTTGAAAGTAAGGGGACTAGGTGAGGAGTGAGTATGTAAGTATAGCTTGCACACCATTCATACATGGAAGTAGAAGGTATTGGTGGACTATACTGTGTCATCTTAATTTACAACAGTATGTTATATATTTTTTTATGGTGACATATGAAGCTCTCACAAAAGTTGCAAGTAGGAATGCTGTCTTCTAGGATGAGATGACATGTGATCTGGTAGAAATTTACCGACATTTCGGAGGAACATACGTGCCATCATCTTCAGGTCAGATGGAATATGGAGACAGCAGACTCACCAAAATGTCGGTAAATTTCTACCAGACTATTCTGCATCACATCCCAGAAGACAGTATACCTCTTTAAGATTTTCCTGTACATGTTCTTCAGCGCTGATATTTTGTTATTTTGGGGATCCAATCAAGACAAATATTACCAACATGTTCTTTCCAGTTCTCAACACCCCCCCCCCCCCCCCCCAATAGTGTTGTGTGAAATTTGTTACTAGTGATATTCTGTCATCTTTCATTTCATTTATGGTCAAAAATGATAAAACCTGCATTTGTATTACAAAATGTGTTTACCTGCCATTAATTTTCTACCATCAGAGAAGAAGACTGTTTTTGTATGTGCTAACAGGAATTAATTATACAATAACAAGTTTTATTTTTAACATCTCTCAATAAATTAACATGTTACTGCTGATTATGTCAAAATGAAATGTATATACTTTTATTAATGTGAATTCATAATGTCAGGCATTTCAGTATGACTTTATTAATGTGTAAAATGCTTATGTAAAAATATCAGTTTATGCTTGCATATCTGTCACTTGAATCCCATTATTTTAATAGCACATGGACTTTCTCAGTTACAGCCCAATGTATGACATTCAGAAGTTAAAGGAAGGTTTTTAGATTAATGACCTCAATTCTCCCAAGAGCAACAGAAATGTCAAATAGTGGGGCCCATTAAAACATGTCTGTCTGTTTGTTTGTTTGTTTGTTTGTTTGTTTGTTTGATGCTGGGTTTGTGACAAGTTTCTTCATGTAAGTAGTGCTAACATTTATTTCAGCGTTGTACCATTTGTAATACAGGTATTTCTCGTTTTACGCGATTTCGTTTTGCGCGATTTCGCTTTAACATGACTTGAAAATTTCCACCGCTTTTCGAATTTACGCGATAATTTTCGGTTTAACGCGATTTGGCATAGACGGTTCGTGGTCGCGCTTAACTGCTGCAGGAGGCTAGCAGGAAGTGACGTCACTGTCATGCCATCAGTCACGTGTATGGATTGATTACGTAGGTGATATAATCATGCCGTTCATTTAGTTTCAACTTCAACAGCATTGGCTTTTCTTACCAATATCAGTGAGAAATGTAAATCTGCATCACCTCGGCGACAGACAATCGATATTGTAGAGAAATTGCACGTAATAAGCCGATTTGAAAAAGGTGAACGAATTGTTGACATATGCCGTAATGTTAGACTCGCTCGTAGTAGCGTGCATACAATTCGTGATAATGCTGATAGAATTAAAGCATGTGCTAAGTCAGGAACTGAAGTGTTTTTTTTTTTTTGTGTAGCAAGACTACCACAGTCCTATCCGAATGAATCGTACCAAAAAACTATGGATGTGAGTCTTTACATTTGTATTGCATTAGAAATAAATATATATATTTTATAGAAATGTATGTATACAGTATAGAAATGTATATATATTGTATATAGAGTACATATATACTCTACAGGCCTGTATGTCCACTAGTGGTATAGTCATACACTATATAGTTTGAGGTTGTCAGTCCCCTAACTTCCAGGAAATACATTGTTTGAAATGGGAATTTTGTGTTTGATTTGCGCAACGTTTTTCAGGAATATAACCCTAGCACAAAATGAGAACTACCTGTACTCATCTAATGTTGCCCTTAAAGTAGTGTTATGATACAGTATTTGTCTACATTCAGCTTTACATTAGAATAATATGTCTGTTACTCATTTATGACATATGAGGAAAGCAAATTGTACTTTGTATTTGCTAAACCATGATAATTAAGTTTCTTTTAGTTCAAAACAGTGGCTGGGAGTATAGCCTGAGAGTTGCCTATGGGCCCCTTGTTCATATTTGTGCACATCAGTTGTGGCTAAGGACTGAGATAACTTTTATGTAGATGCGCTCCACTTGTCCATTCCAGCACAGGGTCTGGCAAACGGAGAGGCCGCACTACAACATGCTGCGGCCTATCCTGGGATGCAGCCATATCCCGGCGTTGGTGAGTGAAGCTGTATCTTTCTTTGTCTTGTTCTTTCTCTCACTTCATTCAAGTGCCTCTATTCCTACTTGGTGCCTCCATATGAAAACATCCAAGACGTTTAACCAAACAAGTGACTGGTCCGTGATCACATTCATGGTAGTACAAATGTGAAAGTGGAAGTGGGAAGTGGAAATTATATATTGTGTAATTAATTGAAACAAATAATATTTAATTTAGTAAAATAAATAATCCATTGACAGGGGACTTGTGTGGACATACACCCAAAGTTTAATCCAAGAAACTAACTTTTTAAGTAGACATAGTATGTACAGAATTAATGTTTTAAATGTATAAATTTCCCCGGGCACATGAATTTGGAGATTTATATTACTGTGATATATTTGAGTTCACTGAGCCAGAGGTGTTCAATGAATTGTATAAGGAGATATGAAAGGGAAATTACATGCTAAGGAAATAATCTTGCTCCTTGGGATCTAAGAAAGAGAAGAAATTTTAATTAGTGATTCTGTCATTGGGATTATTTAACATAGCACTTCGTGTAGTCTGTTGTCTTTCTGAATATATAGAACTCTTTATGCTGGCTGATTTGTCAGTATTAGGCTTTCTGACAAATTTATACATTGATTCAAATATTGGAGAATTTTTAAAATAATAAAACATCATCAGTTTTGAACAAGTATGTTCATTTCATATGAGTGTAACTATACGCCATAGTATGTGAAATAAGTGACGTGGGAGGGTATAGCAGAACAGTGATTGTTACAACTATCCATGGAGCAAGTCTTCTGACACTAGTACCGAACATACAGATGTATCATAGTGGTCTGAGTGTTGTGAGAAACATAACAGACATACTGAAATAAAACTTGTCTGAAGTGACTTGTAAAATCACAAAAAACCTAACCTTGATAGCCACTCTCTGGGCTGTTGTTCAAGGAGTATTTCTCACTCAACTAAAACATGCCTTAAGTTTGAATTATTTTTCCTTAAGCCTGATAAAGGATGCCACCAGATCAAGATGTTTCTTCACCCTGTTTGTGAAGAAATTGCATGTTCTGGCAACTCATACTTTGCACATGTTCTGTCTGAAATATCATTTTCTTGTAACAAAATGTCAGGGTAATTTAATTATGTAGGACTCTTTCAAACATATACATTCAGTTATGTTTTTGCTTCACCTCCTTTTATAAAGTGAACTTCTGGTCGGCTTTAGATAAGGATCCATTCCTTATTATTCTTTTATGCTCTTTTCAAATTTTGCTGCAGTTTAGAATCATTCAATATGGAAAAAGAGAAGGGAGTTTCCTAAAATTGCCCATTCAGCACTAACTGTGGTTGGCAGTGAAAACAAACTCAACCATACACAGATCTTGTGGTGTGTTTGATAGAAATTTTATTATAGATTTAAAACCAGAGGTTAATTATGTGAATAAGTAAAAATGACAACATATGTTAACCAGGAATATTACTACTTTGTATAATTATCACACATAATGTGATGTAACCTAATTATACAATGGATAGTTGATTATAAAACATTGTTACTATTATAAACAAAGTAAGTTTTTAGAAACTAAAGTATATGCAAATATAAAAGTTAAACCTGTTAATTTGTTTGGTTGAACGTTTGTGGGATTGAGAAGTATCTCATATGAATTTCATTGTAGTTCAATTTAATGCAAGAAATGTTGCTTATATCATAATATGATGTGAAAATTAAATATTTGTATACTAAAAAGAGAAAGAACCACTTGAATGAGTCCATAAATTTCTTATTTACAGAAAAATAACGTCATGATTTTAGAATTATACATTGTTCTAGGCCTATTCATAACTGTTGCTGGCTAAATTGTTAAGTCTTTTTACATTCAAAAAAGTATTAACTAAATTAGAAGCAGTTAGCTGGCCATTTGCATAATTATGTATGGCCTCACAGATTCTCGAACAAACTGTAGTTGCATGTGATGTAATTTCACATGCAGCTTAATTTGTAGGGAGAACGATTTTAAATAGACTTAGTACAAGAAGAAACCATCACATCATGTCACATTTTTTCCCATACTATATTATTTGATAGGTGTATTACCATAGCTGAAATCAAAGTAAATGTAAACAAGCGGTTTTTTTAACTTCGTGAAAATTTCTCACAACTTCATATGCAATACGAAACTTTTTCGTTGAAAAAAACATGGAAACAAAACTTAACACCATGCAATGTACAAAACATTGTTATGTTTGCGTGATCTCACAATAACATGATCAGATATTAAACCAAATAGAAGAACTTGCATAATGGTGTCCAATAAAGTAATTCTTGTTTTATATACTAGCAGGACTTTTCTTTTGGCAGAAAAGGAGGTAGTACTTATAAAGCAAAACAGATTACATAAAACCTATTTTTAACTTAAAGAAAAGGAAGTGCCAGTACTGCATACCACCAGATGCAAAGCACTGTTCACCAGTACAAGATTTTCAACACCCATATAATTTGCAGCAGTAAACTATGCAGCAAGTGTGAGCAGTGTAGATTAGAAACTCTACACATGATATATGGTCCTATCTTTTTAAACGTTCAGTGTTCTTAAATGTTAATACACAAACATCTGCCTCTGCCTTGTTATATTTCTCTCACTCCCTGCAAAACAAATAAAAATGTTTAATTTTACGTGCAACTGTTTTAAAGCCCTGGGTTACTGATGTGAACATCAAATTGCTGAACTAATAAATACTGTATATTCATTACAGTGATCATTGCTGTGTTACTTCTAATTTGACCATTCATTCAAACTGTTTTGGGAATGGGGAGGTTTTTCCACCAGTAATGAATGATAAATTTTTTTAGCAGAGCTTGGTGACTGCACTTATATCCAAATGCATAGGGAATACTAATGTGAGAAAAAACAGCTTTTATCTGGGAAGGGGAAGCTGACAGCACTTGCTTGTATATTACATTATTGTTAAGAGAAATGCCAGAGTGGCAGCCCAACACTCAAAAACGCACCAGGACACCATCCCAGACCTCCCTGGCTTACTACAGCTCTGCGAATTGTAAAAATCCAAGTAAGAATCAGAAGGACTTTGCATATTTCTTAAGCAGTGTCTCTCCTGTTAACATCAACCCAGTGATGAACTGGAAAAGGCACCCAATCAGAAAATTGCAACTTAATTATTTAAGGATTAGTGGCACATGATGATGATCATCATCATCATTTGCCATTGTGCTGTTAAGCCAGCACATAAATAACAATTATTTAATTAATTCAATTTAAATTACTCGGTAATTCAGGCTATATAGTGCTGAATGACTGAATAAGAGTGGCAAGTCAACTGGCAAGGGTGTGAAAGGAAGTGTTTGTGGCCTAATGTAAGGTCCTATCCCAGCATTTGCCTGGATGGAGTGAGCAAAATCATAACCACCCATATAGATTTAAGTCCTGACCGAAACTCAAACCAAGCACCTTCAGAAGCGTTATTCTTTGAATCAACTTCCTTGATTTGTGGTCCTGACTTGCAGAGTGAAAAGGGTAGGTCTGTGTGGTATGCTGGTCTGTCTAATGAGTATAAGACTCAACACAAGATATCCTGCATAAGGCAACATGTGACAAGTGAGAAATTAATTATCTTATAATATATTTTATCTACAGGGGTTATTGATTCAAACTAAAAGTTGCTGTCCTGTGTGCCTTGACAGAAATGGAGACCAAGTTAAAAATGAGTACAGTGTTCATCACATATAAGAGCTTTATGTATTACCTTCTAAATTGATGTTGGTGCAGCTTTATTACTTAAATACTCATGAATGTAAAATAAGCAATTTTCATTCCTGCTGAATTATCATTTTATTACACTGAAGTTTTGTACTTCAGCAATATTAATACAGTTGTTAATGCATTCATTAATGTAGTTTCTTGGATAAGCTGTAACTAACGGGTTTTGCAGTACTTAGAGCATCAGTATAAGCCGTTATTTGTGAAACATTTATACACACATCACAGATCTGTTCTGTGATGTAAAATAACTTTTCTGACAAAGTGAAAAGCGTCACAAAAGAACAGGATTGTAGCACTGTTCAAGGCAGGCTGTTTCTTTGGCGCACATTTTAAAACAGTATTCACACTTAAGTGCACATTTATATGCTCTCTGTTGACCAAATCACATATTCATAAGTTCAATCACCCCAGATGTAAATATAAGATAAAGAGTCCAGAAACAAAAATTTAGTATAGTATAACATTATATGGTTATTACAAATTGAAGTTGCCTTTGGGAGATTGAGACTAAAACGTTCTACAAGAACACAGCATATTCAAAATAGTGGTTTTGAAGCAAAGCTTATTAAATTTGTCGAAATGGGTTAATAATTATAAGTGATGAATATATTGCATTCTTTAATTGAAACTTTACAATGAATTTCAAGTGAGAGGTGCCTTTCACTAGGTCTGTCTGTGCATATGTTGTATGTATGATTGTTTGTTTGTTTGTTTGTTAGTTTGTTAGTTTACCTGTCTATCTGTCTCTTAGCTGTGGTCTTGTGTATGTATGTTAGAAGAGTTCCCTTTTAGAGCCTGCCTGGTTTCATTTTTGTATAATTCTTTGTCACTTTTTTTTTTTTTTTTACTTTTTAAATTAAATTCTTGAGAATTTAATATTATTTGTTTTGAATACTTTTTAACTCTGATAAACTAATAAATGAATACCAGGCAGAAAATCTTAAAAATATTTAGAGATTCAATGTTTTCTTTGAGGCTTAAATTTATGTGTATGTACATTGAACAGCATACTCAAGAAGACTGGAATGCAACATGTAGATACATTTACGTAAAAGACACGCTTTTCTTGTATATACTTTCCAATAATAAGTCATTAAAATGTCAATATACATACACACATAAACTGGACCATTGTTATCTTGTGCTGGAAAGTTGAATGTACTCTCTTTCATGCTTGCTTCTCTTTGCATGGTTATGTTTCTTCAATTTGCTCATATGTATATTGCTTCAAATTGTTAACATTTTTCCTTTGCTTTGCTTCTTCTGCTGAATTGTGTTTTGAAACAATAACACCTGGCTGATAACCATGATTGTGAGAACATAAACACATCATGAAATTTCTTTTAATTTAAAAAAAGAGTAATATTTCAAAAACATATTATAACTTGCCTTTATATAAACAGAAATTACTTTAGTAGCATCAAGAGTCATAAACCCAAGATGCCATCCCCCAGTCCTAGTCTGATCTCTCAAACAAACAATGAAACTTCTAATGAAGAGTAATAAGAAACATGTCACAATTTAGTGAGAGAGCAGAAGAAGGTGTCAGTCATTGAGATATGTGAATTCTGTAACAAGTATTGCAAGACTCACATGTTACCAAAAACAGTTATGGGAACAACGTATGATGACTACTTTCCTTCCAGTACTGGTACAGGTGCTTCTATCTGTGTGGTGAGGCTGACTAGTACAAATTCTAACTGCATTAAATTTGCCTCATTTAATCTCTCAGCACGACCTAATTGTTAATGGCAGAAAACTGAAAATTACGTATGTGGGGTGGCTTAGTTACATTCTTGTGGCATGTTTAATAAGCATCTGTCAGCTGATCCTGAACTTGGTCGGGGAGGCATACATGGACATGATGATACCATAAGCCTCTGTCCCTATAAAATAAAGTAGGCAGGCTGAAAAAAGGAACGAAGGTGTGAAAGGCAGAATGTGAGTGTGAAAAAGTAAATATGACATAAATCATAATTTAAATTCAGTTTCAAATTGAAACTGTAATATAATAATTTCATTAGTGGCATACTGTACAAAAATATTGTATATTGTAATATAGTATTTCCATCAAGATAATTTACAATTTCATTGGAAATGAAAATATGTGTCATTATTACTGCAGCTTGAAATCAAAAGAAATAATGTGAGACTGAATTTAAAAGGAGTTACACGAGCCTTAGAGCAATTGATTGTTCTGAAAGTATTTGTATGCATTAGTGGTCTTTTACAGAAATGTGTACATTAATTTCATTATGTCTTCGCGAAACGTTTCATAAGAATATCTTCTGCAATGTATACATTTTGTTGGCTACTTTAATAGTGTTAGTAGCTGCTATTCAAATAGGATACAGTGAAATTTAAAGACTAGCAGAATGTGAAGTCTGCATCCCTGTGCTTGAAATATCATTTACAATATTTTATTTTCAAGAAACTCTGTTGTAAACCTTATATGAAAGGTCTTATAAAATCAGTGACCAGATCCACAAAGATAGTCATTCCTGTCCATCAGTCTTTGTTAAACTGTATACTATAGTAGGCAATGTCTAATTCCATCGCGCTCACAAACAATTCATGTAGCCAACATACAGGGTTCGTTATTGCAGCTCTTAAGAGGATTTTTATACTTTTTTCACAAGATCCGGATCAAATTAAAAAACATATAAGTAATTAATAAAAATCAGTCTTGATTTTATCAGTGTAAATATTTTACTTGTTAAGGTTTTAAAATAATGAATATTATTTGAACTGAAAAATTTTAACAAAAACTGAATTCAGAATATAATTAACCCTTTGAAGATTGAAATTAATTTGAATTATACATATACACACATATTTATAAAATCTCAGTTTTTAACTCACAAACAATACAGACAGTGTGTGTTAGAAACAGCACCTGGTTAATGCTCGTTAGGGAAAAAGTCGATGTTTCTTATGAAATCTTATGAAATACATAAATACACTATGTAGCACAACACAAAGTTTACAATGCTGTAACAGGTGGTACATATTGTTACCAGTGGGATTTAAATGTTTTAACATACCTTTTAAATCTGTGAATCTCTGGTCACACAAACCTCCTCCTAACCACTTCTGTGCCCTCTTAACTTCCCATTGGCAAATAAATGGAGGACAGTATAACAACGATTATTATTTTGGTGTGTTCTCCGTTCTCTTCTGGCAGCGTACCCCGCTGCTGCGGTTTACGGCCAGTTCCCGCAGGCCATTCCCCAACCGATGTCCACCGTCCCCCCTACGCAAAGGGAAGGTAAGAAATATAAGGAACAAAAGGAAAAAGTAAACCAATCTGCAAAATTTATACCTTGAATTATATTATTTAAACTATAACATTCAGTGGTGCAAAAAGTCCTCCATACATAACCCTTGTCTCTGACAGTCCTGTTATTCCTGTGAAGTAAATTGCTTCAGATTTGTGGATGCTCATTGGTTCCAGTAACCATACCAACTTTTATTTTGTGTATATTGTACAAAATAGTTGCTGAAAATAAGGTAACAGACACCCTGATGCCAAGAACTTTTTTCTGACTTTGATGTGTGGATGGCACATGGGTAACAGATGGTACACATCAGCCCTCCACACAATTACCATTGACATTTAACATTTGTCTTACTGTGGCACCAGGGCTTGTATCCTGGCGTAGAAGAAGTCGGTGTCAAGTTTATGTAAACTGGAGGTGACAGCTTGCTTTATGTTGGCATCTGTTCCAAGTTGCTTGCCAGCCAGGTGCTTCTTAAAGGGTCCAAAGAGATGGAAATCAATGGACATTGAGATTGGAACTGTAGAGAGGGTGGTCTGTAACTACCCAGCTGTAGCGCTGTAATCAGTCACAAGTCTAGTTGGCAGTATGATGGCCGGTGACTTCCATCTGTTTGGACCCCTTAAGAAGCGCCTGGCTAGCAAGCAGTTTGCAGCACATGCTGACAGGAAGCAAGCTGTCACCTGGTTACAGAAAATTGACACTAATTTCTAATATCAGAGGATACAAGCCTTAGTGCGACAGTGGGACAAATACATGAATGGTGACTATGTGTAATTCTTATATGTACCATCTGCTACCCATATATCATGTATATATCAAAGTCAGAATAAAGTTCTTTACATCAGAGTGCTTGTTACCTTCTTTCATAAAACTTCCCTGTATATTACATTTTCCTGTCTAAAACCTTAACTTAGTACTAAGCTGATTACATTGCAGTAATTAAATGTGAATATGTTCATAGTTGAGTGTGTTTTTGTTTAATTATTTAGTCTGTTCTTTTTCAACATATAGAGTTTAACATAAGTCTGAATGTAGAGGTCCATCAGGGACAATTGCATTTATCTTTGCCAGTCAGAAATATGTGATGGTAAATTGAGTAAACTGCGATAATGCCCGTTTTATCTTAGGACCTGCAGGAAAGCTGTAAAATCAGTTGCTGAATTTTAAAACCACACTACCTATTGCAGTATCTTCTGTATGGAGCAGTCGAACAGTGATAAACTGTAAATGACCTATATATCTGTTAGGGTCCAAAAGGTCCAGATCTTTGTTAAACTCTGTATATCAGAACAAAATCATAGGATTCCTAAATCTATACATACCCATAACACTGTAAATAGACAACTGCATTGAACTGCATTTAATGTCTTAATAAAATATAAAAATATGTATGTCTCTTTATTGTCACACTTGTGTTAGTTTTTCCATTAATATAAGAATATACATCTTTTGTATAAATGCAGAGTATCTAATTTAAGAGTGCTGGATTCCATTAGTCATTATGATAAGCCTTTCACATACCAATGCAGCAGATGCTGAAGTTTCATGGCCTGCTTTTTCCCTGCAACCTAACGTCCCCCATTTTACGGCAGGGTCTTGAGTTGTCAACCATCCACTTTTGTCCATACCTTATACCTTAAGAAGATTTTTCTGAATGTTTGATGAAGCTGTTACCTGGTGATAGCTGAAATTTCTTTCTAAATTTTTGTTTTCTGTTCTGGCAGAGAACAAGGATTATTCACACAAATAAACTCAATCCTTTGATGTACCCCACAAATCCACTGTCCTTAACTAATTACTTGTTTACCAGAAACTGAAGTTAATATGTCCATGGAATTATTGGCTGTATGTGTGCTGTGCATTGTCCTGCAGTAAGTGCCCATAAAATTTTGTTTTATTTACTAAATTGGTTGAAGATAGGTCCCAGAATTAACTTCGCATAGCTTTCAGAATTCGTTCTTTGTTTCTTAGTGAAATACAGACCCTATTCATCTCTGAGCACTGATTTTGTACCAAACTCCAGTTTTCAGCTCAAGTAAAGGCAGAAAATTAAAGTTTTCTTTCATGTTACTGTGTGTCAACTTGTAGAGTAATTACTGATGCTTCCAAGGATTGTAATGTCTTCATCTTAGGTTCAAGCAGTCCACCAAGTGTAGCAGTGCTTCTTGGACTGCTTCACACTGAAGGTGAAGGCATTATGTTCTTTCAAAACGTGCCCAGTAAGACAGTGTGACTTCTCAAAAGACTTGAATATTTAGCAACACTGATGAGAGAACCTCAAATCTTGCATGTAAAGGCACATCATAAAAAACTGGCAGATTGCCTGTTTACTGATATTTATTATTGCAAATCTTCACACATCCATTTAAATCAAAACCATGCCTTATTAGCATGTAATGTAAATTCTGAGCCACTGATACCTGATACCTTGTAACATTAGGACTTTCAGTTCACAACCTGGTGGCAGAAGACTGTGTAATATCATTTTGTAAAGTTATGGTTTTAACACTTTTGTTGCATCATGAACTGTACTATTTCGAATTCCATCCTGAAGAGGCCAGAGACATAGTGTTTTCCTTGGGCTTGCTTCTATTAAGGCACCATTATCATAAAGTTTCTATTTTGTTAACACATGACTCTTCCAATTTTTCTTGTTTGTACCACTGAGCTTGCAGTTAAGAACTTTCAGTCGTAGAGGATTCGGGTCTTCTGGCATGTGATACTGTATCATTGGGTTAGTGTTTTCTGACATTTTGAAGGAATGTAGTGCCTTCAACTTACAGAATTGAGGGGTCCAAGAACAATGGACCCCTCTTGGACCAGGTAACCCTTGAAGATGAAAGCATGAGTACCTTCCTTCTAAACGTTGGGAAACACCAACCCAGCAGCACAGCATGACATTCAAAACATGAATCCTCAACAAAGAAGGCTGTGGAAATCTCAAATCTTGCATTGCAATCTTTGCTTTACATGGCACTGCCCTACCAATATATTTTCTGCAACACATTCTTTAACATTTCCTCCACGAAGAACATTGTATCAAAATATTGTGAAGAAATATTATTTGTTCAAAGGTATACTTAATTTACCTTCATCCACAAAATAGACCACAGTACCACTCACCTGATACATGAGGAAAACTAATGTTAGGTTTCTTGTGAGTCAGCAAGGCAGTAAAATTCATCTTACCATCAGCAGCTTTTCAAGAGACCCGTTTAAAAAGAGTCGGTTAGGTGACAGGACATAATGATTCCACAGCAAGGATTTGACTTACCATCAACAAATTGTGGAGAAAATTATTTACTCTTAAATTGGATTCCCTGTACATATACACAGTTAAGTCCTGCATAGTTCTGTTTCGTTATATCCATGTAGAATTTCTATGAAAACTTTTTGCACCTCTGCTAAACTCTCAATATTAAGATTGTATTACAGAAAAGGAAATACGAGAAAAAGCTGTTATAAAACAATTATTTAAGAACTTTATAGTATTTTAAAACCCCACAGCTTCAAGTACTGTACAAAAGTTTTACTGTTTATTATTATTATTATTATTATTATTATTATTATTTCCTGTTGTTTCCAAAAATATTTATAAAATCGGAAATAACAGCATTGAATGGGCTTTCATATGACAGAACATTGCATATGCAAATAGAAAATATAATAAACTAATGAAACTTTTGTACAAAGCCTTTTCTGTTGCAAAAGGAAATATATATATACACACACACATATATATATTTAATAGTGTAAATGCAGGGTGAATGAAGTGTATGTATATGTGTGCGTGAGTGAATGTTTTTTATGTGTAAGGCATATAAGAGACATTTTGGTGCATTAATGCATTGCATTACTTTTTAATTAATATACAGTGTCTGTGTCTATTAATTTATTTTTTAACTTGCATTCTGTGTGAATGTCAAAGCATTACTTTATTCTCAGATTTTGATTTGTTAGGTTCAGTTATTTATTTTTGGCGCAAAAAATGGTGCTGTGCACTTTTTTAATATTCCGCCGTTGTTCCTATTGTCGATGTTCTGTTGTTCCCAGTGTAATGCCCAACCTATTGTTTGTTTGTGTGTTCTTTTCTAATTAATAACTAGTTTTTATTTTATTTGGCTAATGATCAGTGATGGTGTGTATCATGTAACTTTACACTGTAAATAAATCGCCACAGGCTTCTGATTTAACGTAAGTGGCTGGCACTTGGAATAACATCACTACAGTGGAATCATTGTTACGCTAATAAAGGTTGGTTGTATTTACTACTTATTTAATACGTATGTTTTCTTATTTTATTCTGCATTTTAGTGTAATCGAGAATGAACGGTGGGTATTGCTGATCTGTACATTAAGAATAGTATGTACGTGTTAAAAGATCCTCTGTGGGTGACTCACTAACCTTAATTCTAAAAGCATATGATTACTTTTCATTCTTGGGTTATTTAACAGCACTGTTGTAACGCAGAGGTTGTTTAGCTGTAAATCGGTTGAGATCATAAATGGTGAATAAGTAAGAGTTATACACAAACAATCACGGCCTTTTTAAAGATGCCAACCAGTACTGGCCAGAAGTTACTGCAGAAACATATAAATCTCTACCTTGTAGCGTTGAATATTACCATGTATGTCTTCATTTAATCACAAAAATTACATTTGGTTGGTTTGGATTTTTGTGACCTATAAATTTCTGTCTGGTAGCTGGGTACATGGCCAGATTTCGCAATGGAAACGTTTTGAATACAAGTCTGAAGTGTAAGTACGCCACCAAATTGCTCTGTAATTATGTTTTGTCCCACATTTCATGCAAATTAAATTTGCTTATCTGAAAATTATTTAACCCAAATTCAGTTTCTCCTTCATCAGATATTTAAAATGAAACTAAGCCATAAAATGTTATTAGCAAACTAGGAAATAGTAGAATATTATATACGAAAATTTTAAAATGTTATTTACACAAAACTGACATGGAATATTGTGTCATGTTTTGCTTAAAATTTGGAACAGTAAAAGTGAACCAGTTTTTCCACTCTCAGAATTTTGGAGGTATGATACCATTCTCATGTACATATCTCATGGCTGTCTTTATTTGAACAGTATGTTGACTTTCATCACCTTCCATTAGTAGTGCCAACCCCTGGAAGATGTAACTTCCATCGCCAACCTCTCTTTGTAATCAATTGCTCAAACACTTTCTATTTAACCCAATAAAATTAACATACTTAATGTGTTTAAGAAATATGTGATATCTCTATCAGGCAATAAGAAGATGACAGTATTATTCAGTCATCACCATGAGAACCTCCAAATCTCACATGAAGGAACAAGTTTTCAAATGAATGAACCTAAAATTCAATTTTAACACCTATTATATTGATAAGTAAAATATAAAATTATCTTTATAAACTGACATGAGTTAACATGAAATAGTTAATGTGATAATTTAATCATTCTGATAAGAACAGTCTTCCAAGTCATGTGTGTTCATGAAACTAAAGAACCTTAAGTATACTAGGTACGATTTGAGGTTTCTACAGCAGTTTTGTGGAGGGTCTAGGTCTGCTGGGATGTGATGCTCTGTGACTGAGTTAGTGTTTTCTGATGCGTGGAAGAACGTAGTGCCTTTGTCTTGAAGGATTGATGGGATGTGACACTTTGTCACTGGGTTAGTGCTTCCTAACTTTTCATAGGAATATAGTGCCTTCATTTTCAAGTGTCCCGTTCTTCTTCAGTGTCTCAGTGCTTGAAGATGAAGGGATTAAATTCATTTGAGACATCAGGAAACACCAACCCAGCAACACAGTGTCACATCCCAGAAGACATGAATCCTTAAATATGTTGTTATGATAATTTTACAAACCCCATTTCTTTTTTATGTGAACTGATTCTCTTCATCTCCCTTCTGAGCAGTACTAACGAAAGGTTTGTTGTTTGAAATGTTCTTCCTTTATATTCATTAGCATTTGACAGTTCCAGTCACAAAATATCAAGTTCTGGGAAAAAGAATAAATTTTCTTATAAAGAACATTATTTCTAACACACAAGTAATTCAGTCTGCAGTTTGGTTAATTAACTCTTTCACTGTAGCAACCCATTAAGTATCTTGAAACTATACTACAAATAATAAGTGTTTTTCTACATTGGAATACCACTTAAAATATATATATTAGTTCAGTAGAAACTCAGTAGAAACTATTAACTCTTTGTATGAATAGGAGTAAAATTCCAAAGTAACAACTCAGGTTATGACTTAGGAATCTTTCATTTCCCCAGTAAAATTTACAGTACACTTTCCAGATTCACTGAAGAAGGAGACAGCAGGTTCTTCCAAAATGTTAACACCTATCTACTAAACCACATAGTGTCACATTGCAAAAGACTGTAATCTTCATTTTTTGCATGTCCAGCTAGTATTTATCAAATGCTGAATAATCTTGACTCATGATGTCCTCAACACATTTTTAGCTGCGTATTAATGCTGTGGTGTTAAGACAGTATGCCAAACATTCCTTTCTTCGAGATTTTAATAAATTCGTGTTTCATATTCAATTCAAAATCCCTCATCACTCTCTTTGATCTCACAGCAAAATGAGAACAAAATTAAAGCAGTCAAATAGTGTGATTTAAATGTAGCCTTCAAAGATAAGGTTTTATTTTCGATACAGTGTTGTCAGTAGATCAGCAATGCCTGAGTCCATATAAGCAGTGAAATAAGTTCTGTGCTGATCTCTGCTTGTCTTTTTGTCTGGCATAGGCTGCTCCATCTCAGGACCAGAAGGCTGCAACCTTTTCATCTACCATTTACCTCAGGAGTTTGGCGATGCTGAACTGATGCAGATGTTCTTACCATTCGGGAATGTTATCAGTTCCAAGGTGTTCATTGACCGCGCCACCAACCAGAGCAAATGCTTTGGTAAATAACACAATCACATCATGTTTCTTTTTGCTGTGTTACACAGGAATCTTGTTCTTCATTCACGTACAAAAGTAACTTAATGTTATCACTGAATGTAAGACTGCTGCTCGTCTGATTGGCTTATAGATGGTAATCAAATGTCTTCCTTTTCTGCCATGTTCAAAATCTAATTACATTGGCAGCTTTCTTTATAAGTAAATGCAGTATGTAATATAACATTTTACATGATGTAAGTAAATATACATAATACATCTTATTTCTGTTGTTTTATTTTCAGGATTTGTATCATTTGACAACCCAGCAAGCGCCCAAGCTGCTATTCAAGCCATGAATGGTTTCCAGATAGGCATGAAGCGGCTCAAAGTGCAGTTAAAGAGGCCCAAGGATGCCAATCGCCCTTACTAACCCCCGCTGTAGCCTAGCCGCTGCAGCAGCAGCTACCATCTTGCACAGGTGCGCCAGAACAACGATAGAAATATATGTGCTTTACTTCTGCAATTAAGCAAAGTCCATGCGCTGAAAACAATAATAATTGAAACTCTTCTTTTTTGGCTATACTTAGAAATGTTCACAGATAAGTATGTATCTGTCACCATATTTCTTCATATATTACGATTCATTCCATACTGTATTCTGCTGAAGACAGTTTAAGAAATATGCAGACTGACAAGTTTCACTTCTCACAAAAGGAAACAACCATCATATCTTAATTTGTGTTTCACTTCCATTTCTGTATGGTCTGAAATTAGATGATGTTTTTGTAGTTCATTACAAAACAAGTTACAAAATCATGTGTACTCCAAACCCTTTTATAGTTGCACCACAATACATATGCATTATGGAAGCAGAAACAGACTGTAGTGCAAACACATTTTTCCGTTAGGGTTATAGTATTTCAGGTGACTGCAGCTGTTCACTTTAATTTCATATACTCACATATGCATAATATGTATATAAATAATTCTAATTTCAGTATGCTTAGGCATATAAATAAATTCTTATAAATGCAGAAACTATGTAATTAAAAATATGTATGTGCTAGTATGTTCTTAGCAGGCACAGTCAGAATTTCAGCAGTAGTAAAGAATGATCTGAACCTCAGGTGAATAGGAAAATCCCAGGTGAACCTGACAAGTATAAATACAGTATTGTAATTATTATAGCTGCAGTTCACAAAAAAAAAAAAAACATCAGGTATAAGTTACACGTTATAAAATTTGGATTACAGATTTGTAAGAAATGAAAATGATCATAAAGGAATAATTTAGGGGACTGCTTGAAATTTGTTTCTTTCGATCTGGATAACATGACTGAATTTGTAGTTACCAACTTTGCATCGCAGAATTAGTTTTCATTGTGGTGGTACAGATGATCCCAGTACTATACACTAAGGATGCTGTTTATCTTTGTTTGTGCCCATGGACTATGCCTTGCAGTCAGGTTCCAGTGTCACAGCCAGTGTCATAATTTTATTATAATGTGTTCATGTTGTAAGGATTCCTCTCCTCAGCTTTCACTGCAAGAAAAATTCACAAATGATTACAACAGACGAAAGTAGGTATTGATAATTGTTTGTGTATACCAGAAGTTGTATTTTCAGTTGTTTCAGCTGGCCTCAAGAAGCTACAATCATGCAGCGCTGCTTCTGTTCAGTTGATGTGGTCCATACTCAGACACTGTCCATCTTTAACATAAACTTCAGTTAGAATTGCCAACAATCTTACCTAAAAATCTGAAAATATTTCTGCTGAAAAGATGTCTTTCAAGAAAAATTTCAAAAATCACTCTTTAATACATATTTCAGGAGGGGAAATGATACAAGCAAATCTGATTTCTTGAGTATATGCGTAACAAGTGCAAGTTTTTTAAACTAAAAATAAATGGACCAGAACATCATTCTGATTGTTTTTAATTTGTCATTTGTTTCTGCCCAGAAGCTGCTTATAGCATTCTAAGTTCTGTGTTAGAAAATATTACATGAAGTAGAACACTAGTCTTAGACATGACATAAACAATAAGTTTCAAAATGAATAATAGAAATCCTGAGTTTATTTGAGGTATAATAAAACCTGTAGTGGTAGAAGTCAATTCATCAGTTAATATCACTGAAGACATGAAAAATGGAAAGAACTGTACCTTTTCTCTAATCCAAACATATATATATATTTTTTTTATTTATGTCAAATAATCCTAGGAGCAATCCAATGTAGTTAGTGGTGTCTCCACACTTACAGGATAAAACGAGCAGTGACCTTTCTTCAGTCTGAAATGTAATTCATTAAGCTGCAGAAAATTTACTTTTAAATTTGTATTACAAGCCACGAGTGATGGTATTTCATAATCCAATTTCAAGACACTGTACATTGAGACTGTTACAAAAATAAGGTTAACATTTTCACTGGAGTTGCCCTTTAATGCTAGTTGAAATTTTCAGTTCTTCAACAGCATTCAGATCTCAGTCACATTAGCATTAGGGCTCTGAAACTGTGTGAAACAAAACTGAATATACCCTTCATTGTAAAACAAGACTTTGTGTTATTAAGTGTCAAATACCCACTCTTTTTCAAAATATAATGAATTTTCAACAAAGCATCCTATTATGTCTTTTTAAAAATGTAATATCTTATGTAAACAGCCCCAACAGGCTAGATAAAGTATGAACATTGTGTGTTCACATATCCTAAATTTTACTTTGAATTACGAAACTTATCATTTATTTATGGAAAAATTTTTCAGTATGGACACAATAGCCTCTCTGTTTTCTTCTACTAGTCATTAACAAGGTATCTGCTCTGGTAAGTCATCATTCCTTTTCACATATCTTATGCGTAATTTATCCAGTACAAATTAATATTCTATGTGGCTTTGGTTGGCGTTAAGACAGTCTGAATCAGCATGAAAACATATCCTCTCTATTGAAAAATCATGGGAGGTCTGTCTGCTGACAACAAGAGACTAATAGAACATAGAACAATGTACAAGAGACATAGTGTAATTTACATTACTCATTAAGAGACCAAGTAAACTCTGATTATGGACTTAAAATGGCCTCAATAAGACTTATTTGAAGCAAGGCTTTAGAAATTATTTTTATTTTCAACTTCCCCAAGAAGTCTCCAACTTGACTTTCACTAAAAGAGAAAGGAATATTGTGTAGCCAAATTTAATAAATCATTTTTCCTACTATTCATTCCTTCAGTGTCATGGAAACTAAGCTGTCACGGTGCGAGCGATTGAATGAACACACACCCAGTTGCCAAAAGAAAAGCACGTACGCACTGACTGATGTAAACTATGAGAGAAACAGCACCCAGTAAGTGGCCCGTCATAAACGATATGAGTTATATCTCGTCCTGATGTTGTGGAACATTCTCTGTTGTTCAGCTGAGCTGTCGTCAAGTGCGTTACATTACATGGTTTATTTTCTTCCTTTTAGAACTAACATATTTTCTTAATTCTGTGATCCAGAGCAGCCTTTCTAGCTTTTGTTAAGTGTAATTACAAGTTAGGGTCTGAATATATATGCTCATACATTTCGACTTACTTTAAATTTCGTATGGAAGTTGCATTTACATATAGAGCAGAATGGTCTACAATGGTGTAATAAAACTCATTGAGTTACAAGTGTTCAGTATTAAAAGCATTCATATCTGCTGTACTGTGTTATAACACTAGGCCCCTGAGTCAC
Organism: Reticulitermes speratus; assembly: GCA_021186555.1. Taxonomy (NCBI): domain Eukaryota; kingdom Metazoa; phylum Arthropoda; class Insecta; order Blattodea; family Rhinotermitidae; genus Reticulitermes; species Reticulitermes speratus. The sequence continues at coordinate 41,125,941 of JAJKFL010000003.1, read as the reverse complement.
ATAAATTGCGAATACTATTTTCAAAGTTGGTACACCTTGAATGTGCTTTTCCATTTTTCTGTCAAGTTTGGTGCAAGTGAAAAAGACTGGAGGCAAAAGCTAAGTACTGACTGGAATTTATGAATCCTCTTAACTGACAGAAATATTAGTCTGAGAGAATACATTAAAGTTACACATGTTATGCCACTTTCAAATTTCCATGATTTTTTAGACATTCTTAATTTTATGCTTCAAAGAATGTGCATTTATTTTTACTTCATATTGCCATGGATTCAGTTCTTTAAATCTTCTTATAAACGTAAATATTTTTGTGGGGTGCTGTTGTACTGAAGTGTTCACTGCAGTTCAAGGAACAATTCTTGTCATTCACAGTGGTTTTTCATTTAATGTCTGTATATTTTGAAATTCACATATTGTTTCTGTGGCCTTCAGAACACACTTCATTACCACAGTTACTATGAAAGTATCCCCATTTCCATTAAAAGGTCAGTGCCTTATTATGGGGAAGTAATGGAGAAAAAATGGACTTCAACTCAAATCAATTCTTATAACAGCAGAATGAACAGTTTTCCTCTCTAAAATGAAGAACTGTATTTATGGTTATCCATTATAATCAGTTTCTGAGAAACAGGACATAATGAGCAGACAGAAAGTGTAAATTTGTTTGACTGACTGACTGATGACTGATGTTCTGAATAGAATGATGGACACATGAATATTAGTTATAAGACATATAATGGCTCACATTTTGAGATAGTTATATATAAGTTCTCAAGTTTTCATGGCAGTTATTGATAAAATTATGGCCTTCTTTTGGGTTTCTGCATATCGTAGTAGTTAAATGTGCCAGCATCAGAGTTAAATACTGCCTCCCTCTTGAGGGTGACTGAATTGTTTCAAGTGGATGCTGAAGTGATTTGGAGGAAGGAAATATGTCAGTGCACATTACTTTCTGCATCACCAACTGGTGAAGCCGTAACAAAAGGGTCATCTTTTGAAATCTTAGCTCCCATTGGCTTGGGACAATCCTATCCCCTCTTCCCCCCTTCCATAGCTGTGATTTACCAAACTCCCACCTACCATGCTATGTAACAGACCCATTTCCTTCCTCTGTATCACTTCAGTGTCCATTTGAAACAGTTGTCACCCTGAAGATGGAATAAGTACACTCCTCTAAAATGTCAGCACGTTTAACAATTACGTATTGCAGAAACCAAAAAGAAAACCATCATTTGACGAAATAGTTCTTTGTTACGTTGGTACATAACAAAAGGAGAGTTAATTCAGGCACTTTTTTACATAAAATTTTCCACAATTTTATTATTTTCCTAATTACAGTAAAAGCTGTGAAATCCGGCACTGAATGGTCAAAAAAAACTCTGTTAACCAGAAATTGACTAAGGCCAATTAAATTTCACTGTTCCATCAAGTAGCAACAGTGATGTGAATGTGATGATTACAAAAGTAACATAGTGCTGCTTTGTTGGTTTTTTTTAGATTATACGCACAGAAACTTATCATCATCATCATCCTTTCACCTCTTCCTCCTCTTTGTCTCCTCCTCCTCCTTCAGCACTATGGCCCATTGAGTTTGAACTTTGCTTCCCCCTACACACACACACACACACACCACAAACATATATATCACATTATGTAATTAGTGATAAGAAGGGAATAGAAATTGTGGCAGGGAAAACCTGACAGAATATTTGGTGACAAATTACGTGGTTAGGTCTGCCCATGAGATTGCTAGGTACGGTAAGACACACATTAGGTAATTTTAATGTGAGAAAAATTATGATGTCCAGCAAACCTTTGATCCCAGAAGTGCCAGATATTGCAACTTTAACTGCACATGTAGAAGTCATAGCAGTATACAGTTTTAAACTAAAGTGCCAAATGTTATTTTAATTGCCTTTTGAATAAATCATAATATAAAGTAACAGAATACAGCTGATGTTTTTTAGAAATATGGTACTAAAATTTTTTTAATAGTATTAATTAATCATTGTCAAGTAACAAATGTAACATAGTACCTTCATGTCTTTAATACCAACGGCTGTAGCAAGAAAGAATTTCTGAATATACAGCTGATATATTGCAATATGGAGTAGGCATATTTCATTATTGGCAAATAAGAAAAAATTAAAAGTCAAATTATGGCAATGTGTTGAAGCAAATTGTGTCTCTGTCAAATAGAAGCAGAAAAGGCTGCTTTGGTTTTAAAAGTAGTGCATAATTTTATTTAGACACCCAAATTAAATCTTTTCAGGACACTAAATCCCGATCACTTGTGTAGATGTGCCGTGGGAATTTATTGTTTACATTTTGGTTGGTTTGATTTGCGTGATTTGATCTGAGTGTTCTAAACAATTCATGAATGTATTATTAACAGATTGGTGATTGACTGGTTGTTTGCACCAATGCCCATTCATTTCCATTCACATTTTATTTTACTCAGAGGGGGGGGGGGGGAAGATAGGGAGAGAGAGAGAGGGGGTATTGGAGGCTTTGGTTTCTGAGCTACAAAAATCACAAAATATATTTCTGATTCAAAATGATCTCCATTTATAAATGTAAATCTCTTGCATACTGAAATAACTTTTAGCCAAAGTTATTAGTGTGAATCTTACACATAATAAACTCTGATCTTGTTTGCACCTGCAATGTTTATTAGCCTCACATTCTTTACAAGGCTGTAGTTAATATTAGGGGTCATACAAATCATGATTTCTCAGAAATTGGTCTACTGTGGGTATGACTACTGTTGAAGATACAATTTATTCTTGTAGGTAACCAGCCATACTAATGGCAGCGTTAAACTACACATTTTAGTCCTAAAATGAGCAGATGTAGACCACTGATTTAAAGTACTTTTGTTACTTGGAGAAATTAATATATTTGGAACAGTGATATTTACAGTCTGTAACCATTGTATCATCTGAAACAGTAATGTAAGAACTTAAGTACTCTTGTGATCAAATGCCATTGCCACCAACATTCTCTCTTAAAGGGAATCAGCATTGTGCACCCAGTACAGAACTCTGCAACCTGTCTTCTCAAAGTACACAGGGATTCAAAATCAGATTTATAGCACAAAGAAACATGCAACCTTTGAAGAGCTAAAGAAAAATCTGATACAACATACCACAGATTTAACTCCTTGTGTTCTAATACACAATTTAACACTCCTATAAAACGCAGTAAGCTTGCATTTATAAAGGGTTTTAACATGATAATAGTGATCGTTTTTATTCTAAACTTGTTATCACGGTCAAGTCAGTGATCTGTTTCTTTCCCAGTTTCATCCAAATCAAACATGTAAGGTTGCATAATTTTTGTTTTAAAAATTTCTGTTCAGAATAGCATTATTATAAATCATGCTTTAATTACACTGTGAATTAAAATTTCAAAATGTGGTCAATCCAGAATCATAAAAAATTATCCCTTGTTGAGTAAATACACTATTTAACAAAAATCAAAATTGTAACATGTTCCTCTGGTAGGAGTATTCCTGTGCTGTAAATGTGGTTGATATATCTGTGTATATTAAAGGCATTATGCAGTAAGTTGCAGTGTTACTTTTCTCCATTTCAGTAGTATTTTTCTTGCTGTAATACCTCTCTCTATTACAGTTGTGCTTGTGAGCATCAGAGAAACTGGTAGTGTTTTAGTGGTTTAGTTGGGACACAACAGTTCTATGTAATGGGTGTTGGTGTAATTGTTGATTATAACTGTGTAACTGTTGCCTCTAAATTCATGTGGTTGTTTACTTTTTTTGGCAGTTTTCGTATGGAAAGAGCTGGTGTTAGAAGTGCTGATTTTTCACATAGTTTTGGCAGTATTTTGTTTCCGTAACGCTATTTTGTAGCCAGTGATGACCATACTGTTGTAAACAGTTGGACCTTTTATTTTCTCATTTTTAAGTCTTAAATTACTAGCAGTGAGTGTTCATGAATTTCAGCATAAAGGTTACAATGAAAGCCCTTAGACCTGACAGTTTACTAGACTGCATCTAAAATTGGTTATAGTATCACAAAATGCTGTGGTGTGCTTGAAACCAATGTAAAAACCATCAATTGTTTGAGCCAGAAGCTAATGTGACTATTTTATTCGTTCTTTTCTATCCATTAAAGTTAATTTGTATACAAAAATACCAATGTAAAAAAGTAATTTGAGGCTGCTCAAAATTGTGGGTACCTAAAATGTACAATTCTGTAAATCAGTTAAGTAGATTCATTGGAATTAAGGTGCATGGCAATAGTAAATCCATCAAACAGAACTATATATTTATTATTTAACAATAAGCTACATATACATATTGTCCTAACAGACCATCATCAGGCTATATATAAAAATATAAGAAAGAAAGTTATAAAGTATCAATTGTACACTTGATAAATTGTAGAAAATGTGAGATCTCACAAGAAGTATGTACATGGTTTTTGTACTTTTACTCTCTTCCTTATATATCTATATATATATATAGTCTAATAACGGTCTGTTAGGACCAAAACATGTACATGTAACGTATCATTACATACTAAATGTATGGTTGTGTTTGACAATGATTTACTAATTAATTAATAAAATGTATAAAAACAATGGGATGTCTTTTATACCGTTCATTCCATGCATTGTCGATGATCAGCTCACAACACTCAGTTCAACAAAATGCAAAATATTGTTCCCAGATGTTTTACATTACAATGCCACGTTGAACACTCCTACATGTTACAATCCCATATGGGATCATCATCAGGGAATCACATTAAAGTAACACTTCTCAAAACGGAACTAGCAATTCATGTACACAATAAAAAGATGTAGAAAGGTCAAACAGTTAAAATGTAGGCGTTTGTTGTATAATGGATCCTAGTATATAGTGTTTTGGAGACAGCCTAGATATGTAAGGAAGGATAAGATAGTACTGTCTTATCCTTCCTTAAATATATAGGCTGTCTCCAAAACACTGTGTACCAGGATCCATATATAACAAACGCCTAAATTTTAACTGTTTGACCTTTCTACATCTTTTTATTGTATACATGGATTACTAGTTCGGTTCTGTGCAGCGTTACTTTAATATGATTCCGTGATGATGATCCCATAAGGATCAAAGCATGTAGGAGTGTTCAACGTAGTATTGTAATATAAAATTTCTGGGAACAATATGGTGCATTTTGTTGGACTGAGTGTTGTGAGTTGAACAGGATGTCTTCTATTAAGTTAAAAACTTAAGAATTTCACACATTTGCATCACATGGTGCATTGAAAATTTTATGGAAGAATGGAAGTCGTATGTAATTATTCAATTTGACATTTTTGGAAAGATATGTAATTTGAAAATAATTTATAAAGCGCTGTCATTATTTCAAGTAATACACTACTGTTGCATTGTGTACATTCAACATCGTCAGGTCATCTTTAAATGCCTAAGTAGTCAGGTCACAGCAGTATTCTACATCATTTTGCCATCACTCTTTCCTGTATATTGATGTTTGTCCCTCTGCCTATCCGTTACAAAGCACAAGACTTCTTAATTAAAATTTCAGAAATGAGATTTATGTTCTCAGAGTGGTGACTATGAAGAATATTCAGGGATTTGATGCCATGTATTTTGGGAGAATTTTAGAGGAACATGAGTAAATTCCTCCTAGACTATATGGCATCATCACATCTCAGTAAGTAGTGCTCTTCATAATTATGGAATTTTGGTCTGAGGATCCAGCGCAATATTTTTGTGTAACATGCTATAAATCTCTAACATCAGAAATTTAATAGACCCAACAAAGTCAATTCTGACAGTAAATTATCTCAAAATAATCACTTTAAAGGTCCCACATTTTAAACAGATCAGGTATGTTGCTTTTGTTCTTTATTTTCAAATGAAAGGGAACTAGTTCCAGTAGTGCAGTTATTCGGGGTGGTAATTCAGTACTTCACCTCATTGCTGCACACAGGTTACAGTCCTATGGTCATTGCTGGCTTAGTTCTTGCCTATAGGTGACCTTCCATTATAGAATTTCCCTCATACACCTACCTAATGGTTTCTCTCCGTTAAGTGTGTATAAAACTTAGAATAACACAGTTAAGTGGTGGTGATGGTGTTTGAAGATGCTAGCTTCCTTTAAAACACTTGTTAGGACTGCACAGACAGTACTTTTTTGTCTGGATGATGCTGGCTGCAGAAATAGTCTCACTTGGAGGTTGTGTTGTGGTTATGGAGTCAGTATTGTGTTCCACAATTTTAAAAGTATAATGCATCATGCAGTGCATGGTTAAGGGGCTTGTCTACATAGTAACTCAGCAGCTCACATTTTAACTATCAAAATTTATTCTGTGAAATGGAATTGAATATTCATTAATAAAATTGCGTAACTACAGAAAATAATAAGTCTGCCATAATTGGATAGAAGAGTCATGATGAAATGCGAATTAGTATTTACTTTGACTGTGTCATCCATTGTTCATCTTTCTCCAGCCTATCCTGTCTTTAAAAAAAAAAAGATGAAATAATCCTGTACTTATTCAAATTACATTTCAAACTCCACTCTATGCTCATCAACCTGAGCTGTTATTTTCATTCACAATAAACACGGTTGCTGAAAAATTATCCATCTGTACCCTATCTTGTTTAAATTACAAAAGTTGTCTCTTCGTTATCACCAATTTCACACAGTATATCACACACAGAGAAATTCCCATTCAAGGTTCCTTTTGGGAGCAGTGAATTTTAAAACTAAATGGAGTAAAATCTTCAATGAGGAAATTTAACATTATGGTTATTAACTTGGCATGATTGAGAAGGACCAATGAGGAGAAATCTTAAATTGAAGAACACTAAATGGGAGTTCACTGTAAGTACACTGTTTGGCGAAATGCAGATTGTTTTATTGCACAATAGGTGGTTTATGTAGTTGCCAGTGTTGTTTGAAAGGTTAAAGGAGTCTGTAGATGTTCTGATTTGAGGTTTTTATAGCAATTTTGATGAAGATTCAAGTCTTCTGGGGTGTTATGCCGCATTGACTACTAAATGGTTACTGATATTTGAAAGGAGAGTAGCCTGACCCTGACAATGAAGGCACTATGCTCTTTTGACGAATCTGTAACTATTAATCAGTTCTGTAGATGGCTTTTAAGAAAGTTAAAAGGCAGAACATTGTAGGTCCACTTGTTATTTCACAGCAAGTCTTTTGCATACCAGGAGTGTGTTTCATTCATTACTTGTGCTGGTTATCACACCAGACTTGAGGTCCCATGCCATGAAGCACATAGCTTAAAAGTAAGTCTGTGCTAACATTTACTAGTTACATGATGTCCCTTAGGCTAGACATGAAAGATGTATTTGACAAATTGATTTAAGTCCTATGCTGTGTAATCGATATAAATGCCTTGACTTTGAGTATGTATTCAGTATCTGAGTAGATGACAAGCACTTGGCTGCTTTTTTAATTGAATGGTGGCTTCCCAGTAATACCTTAACATTTCAAATGCATCAGCATAAAGGGTTTTAAGTATGAATTGTAACAAGGGTATAGAATAATAAGTCTTAAAATGATAGTGCTCAAGGTCCATCATCATCTTCATCATCCTGTTGAGGCACATTTCCCATTACAAGTGGACTTACTATGTCATGATTGTACTGCACTCTTTCCTTAAAAATACTGGTAAGGAGTGGGATTAATAATTTCTGTGTTGTTCCATCACAGACAGCTTCTTGTAGAAACTTTGCAATTCCTGTATGACAAAATTTACAGTATTGTGTCAGATTTACAGTGAAGTAATTACCAGTTCTAACCGTTGCCAGCTAATGATTATGTGGTTAGGGATCCTAACAAATTGAGGAGACCTCATACATTTAAAGACAGAGTTTTAAATGTTTTGATTAATGTTTTCTTAAGATACTCATTTTCCATTTTGTATATCATAACTAGTGGAGTAGTTAACATAAAATTTACTGCTTGTCCTCATCAGCTTCATTGGTTGGTATGTGATATTTGACTGAAGGAGCAGGTAATCATCATGGAAAACAAGAAAATGTTTGGCAGCCTTGTCTAAAACTTTCAGAGTAATTTTTGAATCATGTCATTCATTTATGATGTACTTGTCTATATGTACCTTGCAGCATATCTATTCTTGTACTGGCTTAAGTACAAGACTCTTTTGCGGTTCATTACTTCTTACAAGATATTTAATGTAATTGCATACGATATGCATTAGGGACACTGACATTGTGGTGACTCATATCACATAAGGCTACTGAAGAAGTGTGTCCTGTGGCTTCAAACATTTATGAAATGCCTGTAACAAAGAATGGCCTACCTGTGTTAAATTACACCTTGCAGGATATTCTGTACTGTGCCTTAACAAGACCACCAACCAATTGAAATCAAAACTGTAATTTTTGGACACTTTATAAATATGAGCATTTCTTTTATAGTATTTTTAGATATTGGCTGCATGTGTAGCAAATTTTCCTCAATAAGTGTGGAACACAAAACTAATCTCCGATTGTGTAGAAATGAATGTTAATACTGTGGCTAAATTTCAGCTGACTGTGGAATGCTTCGGTCTGCAGCTTGTTGCTTACATATGTCAGTTTATTGTTGTCTTGGTGTAAATATATATTTAAGTGAGTTGGTTATAAATTGTTGCAAAATCATGTTGGGCATTTACTTCAACTTAAAAATAAAATGTTTCATAATTTACCATAATTTAAAAATATTGATGCTTTTATTTCAGACTCAATTTATAAAGTAAGAAATTCATTGTGGACAATGAAATTTACTGAATTAGTTTTTTACCTGAACAATCAGTTCTCCAGTAACAGTAATGCCATGTGGTTAAAAAACTATTTTAGTTATATAACAATATCAGAAACATATGATGGTTTCCATAGTAGTTTGTACACATAAGTTGCATTATTTGATACATGACGTTTGCAGAACATTTTCAAGATAGATATATATATATGCTACTTATGAGGATGTACACAATTTTTATAGCTGGAAAAATTGCAGTATAATATAAACAAACAGTAGTATTAAATGGGCACTGCCTTACCACACATATCAAAACCAATGACCAGTATCAGCTGCTGTCCCAATAAATACCAAATATCTGTATAATTGTTTTTCTTCAACATGGCAATGGTAAGAAGATTCATGACTGTACCTTTCTCCAGGCCCTGACATCTTAATAAATAAATCATTGTTTTAATTAGTGTTTTTTAAAGTTATGATGTAATTTTACAAAGAAATTATTAGTAATGTGTATTCTGTACTAGGCTCTCTCAATTTCACAACACTAGATCACAATCTTTTGTCAGGAAAGAATTGATTTCTCCCTCCCCTTTCACAGTAATTAGACACCTATTTTAACTGCAGACCAGTATACTTTTTTTTTCATTCATTCATTTATTTACATGCCACAAATCCATTACAAGGTCACAAAAACCATCAGGATATAGACATAGTCCAATGTCACAAAATAAAATATGAATACAAACAAAGTAGAACTGAGCATTACAAAATTTAAAAATACCAACATTAAAACTTAAATAGTAATAAAAAATAATAATCACAAGTCACATTCAGAAACCTGACATGAAATTGTCTTAAAAATACATTTACAATTAGAATGAGAAATGTATAAGTACTTTTGATCTTTCATCATACTTTTATAATCTTATATAAAAGTATGATGAAAGATCAAAAGTACTTATACATTAAAAACGACTTTCATCCAATTTAACCAGAAAGGGATAACATTGTGTGTTTTTTGTGCCCTTATAGGAAACCTTGTAAAGAATGGTGGAACATTAATAGCTGGCAAAATAGCTTAACTTTTAACTGCTGTGTAGGTTAATGGTTTCCTGTATGTGATGTGTTAATGCCATATGTTAAATGTTAAACATGTTAATGACTTCCTCTTTTCATTGGAAAACATGCTTCAAAAAATAGCAGTATATTATGGCATTTATTGTAATTTTAAACATATGTGTTCTAATAAGTGAGAACACCTTTCCAGCAACAGTATTACACACAGTTTATGGCATTTTTAAAAATATGTAGCCCTAATAGAGATCCTTACATGCGGAAGTCTTAAAATGTGTGCAACATCATGGAATAATAAAAGCATTAAAATGAAATACTAATGAAAATATTATTCAAAGATATCTGTCTTCTGAGATACAATGCCATGTAGTCCGGTGGAGAGTTACCAATGTTTCAGAGGAACTTCCTGCCTCCATCTTCAGTGTAGAGGAATATCTAGTGCTGTGAGAATCTCAAGTTTCTCTAAATATTATATGGCTTGCTACAGGTTTCACTTTTATTTTGTCTCTTAGCACAGCAGCTGTATCACATAGATGGCCTGCATATGCCAGGTCCTCCTGTCACAGCTGCTATGCTCAGGGATGTGACAAATAGGCCCTACTGTGTATTAGCCATATTATAGATCAGATAATTACATGCTATCCTATTGCTGGAAGGGCCGAAGTTCAATCCCACAGCAGTCCATTTCATATTTTATGTAAACATAAATAGACACTTCTTTGATGCACTCCAAATTTTTATTGGACTAAAAGAAAAGAAGATTACTTTATGCCTCATTGCTTACTAATGCTGTTAGTACAGCATGCTTCTTTCACTGCTGTCCTGTGCACCACATCTGTCGTGGGATGCTCTGGTTGATAAAGGAATTCTATGCATTAAAAGTGTCATACTTGGTGCAGCGATAAAAGAATGACCCTGGAGAATATGACAGTAGATAAGTTGTAGACTGAAACTAAATGAACCAAATCAACTATAATGTTAAATTTATTAGGGAAATATAGGACACCCATTCTAAGATCTACCCACTCTTACAAGTTTCAAAGTGCTCTTTTACTTGGGATTTCCTGTTTCTCTCAGCAGAATGGGGATTTCCTGTTTGTCTCAGCAGAATGAGTGCAAAGCTCAGTGCACACTTTTGGTACAGTTGCATTAAACTTCATACAGGTTTGTAAAACTTTTCAGTTGTGTTTCTGTTTAATCCAAACATAACCAACAGCAAAAGTGTGCACAGTAATTTACTGTTTAAAAAATAGAAAAGGGAATGAAAGAAATTGTCTCAAGATGTCATGTTAATTGGATCCATACTTTGCCGAGTGTTCATCTTTATTCATTTAGATTGCATGTACGTATTATGAAGTTCTTTACAAATAACTTAATTTGCAACATTTAGGTTATATCACTGCAAAGTTTTTTCTTAGACTAGTTTTAGATAATTTGAAACTGTGAACAGAAAATAAAATCTGAAGCAGGTGATTTTCAACAATACTGTGTTATGCCGAGAAATTTATTTTGACTTTGATGTGTAACTCGCACCTGGGTACCAGATGGTACATATCAGACTTCACTATAGTCACCACTGACATTTAAGCATTTGTCCCACCGTGGCACCCAGGCTTATATCCTAGTGTTGAAGAAATTGGTGTCAAATTTCTGTAGGTATGAGGTGATAGCTTAAGTCATGTCAGCATCTATTGCAAATTTCTAGCTAACTTGGTGCTTCTTAAGTGGTCCAAATATGCAGAAATCACTGGACATGAGATGGGGACTATAGGGAAGATCGTCCATAACCTTCCACCTGTATCGCTATAACCAACCACATGTTGACAGTATGAGGCCTACAGTTTCCATGTCTTCAGACCCCTTAAGAAGGAAGTGGCTGACAAGCAGTTTGTGACAGACACTGACATGAAGCAAGCTTTCACCTCCTGGCTACATAACTTGACACCAGTTTCTTCTATGCCTGAATACAAGCTTTGGTGCCATGGGGGACAAAGGCTTAAATGACAGTGATGACTATGTGGAGGTCTGATGTGTACCATCTGCTACCCATGTGCCATGTATACACCATAGTCAGAATAAATTTCTTGTCATAAGAGTGTTTGTCACCATATTTTCTGAAACGTCTTGTACATACCAGTTTTTGTTACCATGTTTTCTGAAACTTCCTTGTACATACCAGTTTTTAAAAATGTTTAAATCTTAAGTCAAGCACAACATACAGTGTGAGATTTTAGGTTTTTACAGCGGTGTGGTTGAGGATTCAAGTCTTCTGGGATGTGATGCTGTGATACAGCCACATCCAAGAAGATGAATCCTAAACAATATACTGTTTGCTGGCTGCAGTTGATGCTAATATTCCCTGGTAATAACAATTAAATGAAAAGTGGGAAGTCAGCTTTTTTTATTGCTAAGAAAAAAAGTAAGTGCAACTGATGGGAAGCACAAATGGAGGCGAGTTTTAATTTTTTTGGTATTGTATATAAAACACTGTTTTATACAAGAAACAAGAACCAAGAAACTGCATAATGTACAAAAACATAAAACACTCTTATACTCCTACCCCCATCCAAACATTCAGAAATATGAATGGCAGTATCAACTAGATAAACTTCACTTTATTTAACTTGAGATACAATTCTTAGAACATGCCTTCTGATGGCCCTACATATCTGTTCTTGTCAATACTGTAACAGAAAGGTTCTAAATTCAGTCCTATATAAATTATTTTTATCACTTTACATATATCACTCTAATGAAATTGTACCATATTAATTGCAACATTATGTTTTACCATATTCATCACAAATTACCTAAGCCCTTAGCAACTACACATTACATAATATGCTACATTGGGGCCTTAAATCATGTGCCATAAACACTAATGCACTCTGTGATACAGTTCTTCCCTTAATTTATATATGTGTTAATTAATCTGGTCATTAATTGTGGAAATAAGCACACAGACCGAGCACTTACTGTGGTCACATATATGCATCAGTTAGTACCAACCTGTACTGTTCAAGGGATACACATTATGTGACACATATTTACATTTAATATTCTTTATATGGCTGCAAAATATACTATGACATTTTGTGTTTTTCATCATTTGCAATAAGCCTTCTCTCTGAAATATTTCAGTTTGTTCTTTGTGTGAAATCATACTCAACAATCTATACTGACTAAATAAATGAAAACAGATTTTTCAGTTAGCCTTGTGTGGTGCAAGACAAGAGACCAGTCATGGTACTTCACGATGTGAGGATCTGAATCAGCATCAGAATATATCCAGGGCTACCAATCTTCCTTCCGATGACTACGTCACTGATCATGAGTCCTACAGGATGTTTGGCACCACTCTTCCTCTGATTCACAACTGTAGGAGTGGCAGTTGCGGTGACAGAGTGTGGAATCTTGACCCTCCTGAAAGATGACAATGGGAGATATTTGCCTGCCACTACTGTACAGCTCTACAGCAACTACAACAGTCACAATACCTTTCTTCTACATATACACTGCTACCAAACATCTAGAAAAGAGTCCTTAATAATGACTGGGAATATCTTCCCATTGCCAAGGATGGGGCAGCACATCATTTTCCATATACTTCCTGACAAGTATTAGCTTTGTGGTGCAGGATTATGTTAGAACTCCGGCCCACAGAACAAAATAGTCACCTAGATAACAAATCTTAGCGTAGTGAATAGATTTTAAAGAAGCTTCATATTCTTATCATATTATTATATACAATTATTAATATAACTTAAGTATTTATTATAATAATATTTCAAGATAACTACCTGCATTGAGGTGAGTGACTTAACCCATTTTGCTTAGTACTTTAAGATGACAAGCATGGATGAATTTTGAAGGTTATAGTGGCTGTTGGTCTCTTGTTAGGACAGATATCTGCAAAGCTTAAGAATGAGCAGCAAGCAGCAAGCAATGATAGACTAATCACAAAAGCAGGGCAGGGACTGAGCACACAGTCTGTGTACATGTACATGCGTGGCAGGAAAGTGTAGCAAATACAACTTGAAAAATTCCAACTGGGCTGTGATCTATCTACTAAATTATAATAAAAGAAAGTAAATATGATGTGTAATAAATCTGTACAGACTGTTTGTCTTCTTGTTTGTTCGTAAAGTAAAACTGGTGGTTTGTTGTCAGTTAAAAGAAAAGTAATGTAACTAACTCAGTGTTTTTTGGTGTACTGGTCAGTAGTCTTGGAATTTTAAAAATGCATAAACAAATTAAGAAACAAAAAAATGTTGATAATATAACAGTTATATATGTAGGGTTTATTTTTATTGCTAAAAGTGTGATGTTGATTACATTGTTGACATTCTGTCTCACCAATGTCTGTTTCACTCATTTGCTACGCGAGTTGCCTGCATTGCATGTCATGTCTCCATAAGAGTGAGGGTTTATGGATACTCTTGTTATTTTGATTAGTAGCAAGACATGGGCTATTGAGGAGGCCAGCAGCCAACTGATAAACCACTCTTGATATGGTTGCCAAGTTGCACAAGTATTTACTGCGATTTTTAACCCCCCCCCCCCCCCCCCATATATATGTAATTAATAACCTGTAAGATGAAACACGTGTAACAATACCTAATATTTATAATGAAAATGATACAAAATAATTAATAATGTAATATTTCTACTACAGTTTTAGCAAATATTAATTAATAACCAAAGTACCAAATTATTGATACATAAACATGAAAACATACATATGTAGTTTGTAGGTATTGAGAGCATACAAGGGTTAAAGTACTTTTAGTATCTATAATTAGAAACTCCCTGAAAGCCAAAGATAATAGGAGGGGTTTTTTCTATTTTAACGTTTCATTAAACATTTATTCATATTTCATAATTGTTTAAAACATGATCACACAGTGTATTTATTTTTAACATAAAACCAAAGTGAGGTGTATTTAAACAAGGTCATTATCATTGTTAAGTTACTGACTAATTGACTGACTGACCAACCAACAGACTGACTGACAGGATTTGGTCTCATGGTACAATATAGCATGGAGAAGCGACTCTGGATCTTGGTGCACGTGGGACATGTGTCTTTTTGTAGTTTATATTTCTCAGTTCAGATTGCAGGGACAGATAGACAGTTAGCAGGTGTCTTTAGAGCAATCACATTGTCTCATGTATCCAACATTTCTTAATTGCCTGCTTAATTCTTATGCTCAGACAGTCACTCACACAGCAAATGGCCTACACATTTCCTTCATATCTCCAAATCCCACTGCTTGCTGTACTGAATAGTTGAGAGCCTGCTGTCTGATATTTGTCTCTGGTAAGTGAACCACATGCTGCATCACAAACAGAAACTATTTATAATATCTAGTCAAAAAATCTCTTCAACAGAGAATGGTAGTAGGTAGACAAAGAGAAAACAGAAATACTGTAGATTTGTAGGAAATGTAGTAGTATATATTTATCTTAATAATGAATTAAACCCCAGGGGGATTGGATAAGAAGAGTCTTGTAGTCAAGTTTGTAGCATTGACAGCCAGTATGCGCATAGAAAGAGCAGTGACATGTTGTAGATACGTATGTGTGCAATATGAACAAAACATGATCGACACTTTTTCTTTTTTTCTGTTGGTGCAACTTTACTCGAAAGTATAGTGCAAGTAACAGATAATATTAACGTAATTTATTGTTTGTTTGAGAGAGTTCGCAATTTAGTGCAATTAATATCCTTATAGCAAGTGAGATTAAAGCATCAAAATCTTCTTTCATATTGTTTCACCTCTACTTCCAAACTTGTCTTAAATCTGTGAAAAGGAGCTTACCTTTAATGAACTAATGCATTCCGATTGTTTTCTAATAACTCAAACACATTCCCTTTGAAACAGTTTAAAGAATATTGATGTAATTTGGAAAACAAGTTCAGAGAACATCATTAACATTGGGACTTCAGCATACTAATTGAGTTTGACTGAACAGCTGCAGTCAATGTCGGATATGTGCAATGGAAAGGCATTTAATGTACTTTTGAAAGGGACAAGCATGTTTAATTTCCTAGTCTTATTTCTAGTGCAGTAACACAGATGGTGCTGCTTGCAGGAGGTAGTTGTCTAGCAAACATGTTAAGAGAGATAGTTATTTGTAATTTAGGTGTATTTATTTTTTATCAATTCTAATTGCTTTATTTATTTATTGCCTCATTTGAGGTTTTATGAGAACTATAGAAGGACAAACAAAAAGGGATTATACGTGGTTATCACTTATTAACAACAGCTTACTAAGCCTTTTGCTACAACCAGCTACATATACATTGAATTATATTTTGATAATATATGCTGTATAAAATTATCTATCAATTGAGTACCTATCTATGGGACTTTCATTTTTTATACATATTTATTTTTGTTGTAATAACTACCTATTGTCATTTTTATCAATTGGTGCCAATATGTGGTTAGTGAAGTTTGTTTTGTTAGTTTCACACTAGTCAGTAGCGAACTGTACTGTAGTAACTGTACATTTGGTGTATCGATTGTTCATATATTCTGTATGCATATAAAGCTGCACAGGATATTATGATAAAGCTGGAAAAACAGTGAAGAAATCCAAAGGTCTTGGCAGAGGTCCTTGTTTTCTTTCCTTCATCAAGGGGAAACATTTGTTTAATACATCTAGTGTAAGTTCCCTGTTCTGTTTCTCTTATTTTAAACACATGCACGCATGCACACACATAATCACATACACATTATACACACACACAATGTGCTCTCACAATTCAAACAGTTCAATTATTGCGCTGCCTTTCATGTAGACCTCAGTGCATATGACTTCAACATAACCTATGGATCTGCAAATGATAATCTGACCAGTGCGAACTTGTATGGGGGTGAGGAAAGACATAAATGGACTTGAAAGCGCAAGGGAATGTAAGAACATTTCTCCACTTGTCTGTCGATATGAAAATAACCCCCTCCCTCCCCCCCCCCCCTAACTGCTATGAAGTGATTCTTGGATACAGGGTATGTTTTTTCAATTATTTGTGTAAATGTTTTTCTGTGAAACCAAAAAAATGGTGTACTCTCTTAATAGATTTTTCATGAATCAAAGGAAATCTAGTGATCACTTTTCAAATGCTACATTAGTGAAATATGTGCCGATCCAACAGGGGGAGCCACAGAAATTCTGTGGATTTTTTTTATTATACATACATTTTGCTGGAATAAAAAAACATAATCCACTACATACATATGGTGGATGTGCTGTTTGGGCCATCAGTAAGATTGCCTATGTTTAAAGTGTCAGTCAGCTTCATATAGTTTACATTCTCTAATGCATTGTTTCCAAACTAGTTGAAAAAGTAGATTCACCCACATTTGGTTTAAATGCTCATTAGTAAAGTTCAGGTGTTGAGTTTCCTCGATTTTAACTCGCTATTTGCCATCCATGCTATGTATAGTATTATAATTCTGATAGTTCATATATAATATACACCATTTGTATGAACCCACTTCATCTTGTGTATCAGTCACATTGTAGCTAAATTAAACTCTTAATCACAAAACATAAAAATAAACAAAAAAAATACAAAACTGGACACGAGTGCAGGAGAGCACACCTGAAGACTGAAGTCTCAACACTGTGCTGCAACGAGACTCGTCTGTCTGACTGAAACTGACTGGAACACTCCTCCGAGTTTACTCTGATTGGTAGTAGCAGCAGCATCAGCATGGACTAAATAAGACAAGCTCGGCAGATTAGCCTGTTCCTTCTTTATTGCGATTTATAACCATTATGATAATATATAAATATAAATATGTATAATATATATACAGTATATATATATATATTTTGATTTGTTCTTGCCGCCAACTGTAAGGCAAGGAGGATAAGGCAGATGTGTGGATTGAGGTATGCCCTCAGTTAAAATCATTTGCTGGGAGGTGAAGATGCTGCCAATGGTAATGCAAGGGAATGCAGCTTAGGGGCACTAGATTTTACTGATATTTGATTCACTTTGGGACCAAACACTTGGTTTTCTGGATTTAAAAAATGAAATGTTATGTAGCAAATACTGAAGAAAATTTGTCCTGAAAGTTGAATATTGTACACTTCATATGCTATAAAGTGGAAATACTTTTCACCTCTTAGCAAATTTAGGTTGAAATGTTCTGCGGGTTTTTTACAGATATTTTTAAAAAATGCTATGAAATAATGAGGACCTGAATGGTCACATAAGTATCTGTTCAAGAAACTCGAATCTGGTAATGCATTGGTAAATTGGTTTGTTATGAAATCTAATGTATTAAAATTAATAAGTGTGAAAATTTTGTTCTTAAGTATTTTTTATTATTATTTCTAGTCTTATGCTATTACACTGGAAATATATATAATATACCCCTTTAAGAGGATATCATTAAATGATGATGCATTCTCATATCTTAGAATGTATAATGTTAAACCATGTTAACACATGGCTGCTTTTAATCTGTACCAGCTGTTTTAATTTCATAGCAGAAGTGCAGATGTTTCCATTAATATTTTGTTGGAGATTGTCTTTCAAAACCATTGTAATATACAGTATATGAAAGAACTATTGAAAGTATTTCTA
Organism: Reticulitermes speratus; assembly: GCA_021186555.1. Taxonomy (NCBI): domain Eukaryota; kingdom Metazoa; phylum Arthropoda; class Insecta; order Blattodea; family Rhinotermitidae; genus Reticulitermes; species Reticulitermes speratus. The sequence continues at coordinate 41,107,497 of JAJKFL010000003.1, read as the reverse complement.
GTCCTATACTTTTATTATAAACGGGTCTTTGCATTTAATGGGCCCAGTATTATAACCAACCTAGGTTTTGAAGCTATGTTACTAGTAGCATTGATTACATACTTTTGAAGCACTGTAATGTTTCATACAGTAAACTTCTTAAGTTTGATACTTCTTCTAAACAATACTGAAGATAAGCTGCAGATGTGATTGAATATGAAGTGTGATCAATTCTAGTGAAGATGATTTGCAAGTAATTGTTGCAATTTTAGTGTGGCCATGCATGAAACAGTATTAAACATATAATGATGATTTGTTTATCACAGTCATACATAATACAAAGAAAGTTTTGTATAAAAATAAAAAGTGCCATGTGAGTTGCAAGGTTAGGTTGTGCTTGTGGTGAACTCTGCTAACAGATAACCAAAGTGTGAGAATGGCAGCAGCTAATTTAGCATATCAGTGTGTTGAGCTTTGACCTCTGCCTGGCAGGGGGCATAATTTTCATTTTTTCATCCTCAAGTTTAAAAGTAAAAAACCAAACAAACAAGAGGCCAAAAATGAGGTATTAAACAAGAAATGAAGTATTTTAAAAAATGTGTGAGCTTCATTATACAAGCAAGTCATAATGAACCTCTGTTGCATGCCAGTTTTATTAGTTAATGGTAATGATCTTTATGTTAGAACAGACTGGAACAGTGATTCATCAGTGCTACGTTCAACATATAAAGTCATCAGATCGATAAAGGAGTGGTTATTCTATTGAATATACTGTAGTCTCAGTATTAGGTTTTTCATTTGACTTTATAAACAGGGTGACCATGCATGTAACATGGTGGTTGATTTAGGGCACGCAGTATTATTTTCAGTGGGTTACTCATGTACATGCATGTTGCAGCATTAATGTATACTTGCAGAAAATAATGTGTCAGTGGGAGCTAGCATTGGCCTGTTTCTTGTCTTCTCGTTTGAGAAAACGATAACGAAGACAGAGCTGTGTTGGACAGTCATATTTGAACATGAGAAAATCAAAATACAACAAATTCAGAACAGAATTATGTCGTATTTCTTGCCACATGTTCAGATGAGATGAATGGATCTTATTATCACATGAACAGTGCACAACGTATGTACAAAGCAAGTCCTATAGTGGTTGGTCACCAAGAGCTATGAGATGATCCTTCACCTAGTGCCAATAACATACACTGCATGTATTGGTCATCCTGTTAACGATTTAAAAGGGCTCTGGCTTCCTGTTATTTTCTTTCTTAGTCTGTTAAAGAAACTTATTATATAATATATAAATATATAAAAAAAGCTGATCATTAGTAAAGAGTCTCACCTAGATAGTCATCATAACCATAGCATAATTTATATATCCATAATAACCATCCAGAGGGCTGGACCATTATGGTCTAGGGCGTGAGGCCTGTATCTCAGGGTGTCCCTGGCTAGATACAAGCCAAGCGCATCTGTTTCATTTATTCAATTGATGAAAAATTCTTGTGGCTGCTGAACACTACTTCTTGCTTTTAGACTGTGTTTGAAGAATGAGAATACAAGAATCATGAAATTGGGATTCATATGCAATGCAAGTCATGATAACACAATATAATTTTTAGAAAGATATGGTTTTATTATTATTATTATTATTAAATCTTTATAGGTGATCAAATTACAACAGCTAAAAGCCATTCAGTGAAAAGAACATGTTCAGCAACCCAGAAGGGACAAGGACTTTATAACAGAATTAAAAATAAAGTTGAAGAAGAAAACCAAAAGAAAGGATCTTTCATAATCCCATGTGTGACCCTTTACTGTAATGTTTCCCAAAATTTAGTACACGTTTCATTACACTTAAGGATACATTCTACTCCTTCTTCTTGAAATATAAAAGTGTTGAGAGAAGACTCAACAAAAAATACACAAAAGGGATACAGAAGAAAAATGTGCATTACTGTGACATACGTTTATGCAAACAGTTGCTCTTTTATTTTATGTTGTATTGGTAACAGTTGACCTTATGCAGCAAGCACTTGTGGGGATACAAGTTAGTGGTACACAAGCTAATTAACTCAAGAGAGGAAAGTTCTTGAGCATCCGGTAGTTTCTCTGCAAGCCACTTGGAATTCCCTACTTCTGTGGAAGCCACAGGTTCATTACCATTACCATGTTTACAACAACCATTACTGGACCCTCTCCTGAGCCAATTTAATCCAGTCTCCTCATTGACCCACCATTTATTTAAGGTTAGTTTTTAATATTACTCTTCCACCTCTGCCTTTATCATCAAATTGTTTCTTCCTTTCAGTCTTTTGGCTGCAATTTTGTGTGCCTTTCCCATTCAAGCACCCCAACAGCACACACAAACAGATACACAGAGACTCTGGAATCTTTTCTTCAGGAAACACACTACATCATGTATATAATGCCTGTAGTGCCTCGCATCAATGTGAAAGTAATCGTACACAGATACAGCCCGTTTTGCTGTCAGAACTATATAGTTAATACACAATTACAGTCAAGCACAACAATTAATTTATTGTAAAAACATACAGTTTTTACATAATTATGCTACATGTTTCAGCCATTAAGGCCATCATCAGGTAAAATCTCTACAAAAATGTACAAAGGAAGGTAGATATTGATAATGAAAATGGCTGAAACATGCATCATAATTATGTAACAAGACAAGCAATACTTATAAATTTAACATTGAGATGTGTTCAAATAACCACTGTTGCCATGGAAAGCAATTTGCATTATTCTGAACGTGTGTCTGTAGCCTAGTTATCCAGCATGCAATACACATGTGTCATATATTTTCATTTGTGGCCTGTATGGTTCTGCCACATTTTTCCACATTATCTCATAACGGCACGATTTTTGGAAAACAGTTATTAAATATAAAATGTGTGTTTTGATTTTTCTCTACAACTTTTGTCTGCAACATTTCTCATTCTAAGAAGAATTAAGCGAGATACTGTCTTACACATACATAGGTCTTCATGTAAAGTACCCATTATTCACGTCAGATTTTAATGAAATTTGAATTTTCTCAACAGGTTTTCAAAAAGTACTCAAATATCAAATTTCATGAAAACTAATAGTTGCTTTTCCCAATTTTGTGAGCGCACCTAAAAACTGGATGTTCTTACAATAAATCAGTTGTGTTTGACTTCAATTGTCCATTAACTGTATACTGTGAAAGTAATTTTAACATACTTACAATAAGGTTTGTGATATCATATCTCCTCATGGAGAAGAGCAGTTGGACTGATTGTGTGAAAAATGAAGAAGTATTCTATAGTCAAGGAGGAAAGTAATATCCTACAAACATTAAAAAGAAGGAAGGCTAAATGGATTGGTCAGATCTTACATAGGAATTGCCTTCTAAAACATGTTATTGAAGGAAAGATAGAGGGAAGGATAGAAGTGACGGGAAGACGAGGAAGAAGATGTAAACAGTTACTGGATGACCTTCAGGAAACGAGAGGATACTGGAAATTGAAAGAGGAAGCACTGGATCACACTCTGTGGAGAACTCGCTTTGGAACAGACTATGGACCTGTCATAAAACAGACTACGAAATTATGAATGATAAGTGTTTAACATATGGCAAAGTAACCAGTTTCATGCTGATCACAGTGCTGAAGGATCTAAGGTGTAGACTGTCTTCAACTGCTGAAACATTTTTTCTACACTTGTATTGTCCTGTGTATGCAGAGACCTTGCTACAGATTGATTTCTCATCCAAGGAGTCCTACCAAATTCCTAATGACTTGGACCTCTGCAAACCAATCTATAAATTATTTTATTGCCAAAAGTACTTGCTTCTAAGTTACCTGAAAGGAAGGGGTAGTTTTAGGCATAATATGCCAGCATCCGGAGCTGAGGAGTACACGAAAATTATGTTACCGCTTTCACTTTGCTCAATATCCGGACTGGAGTTCACCAGCAGATTTACTTTACTTCACGACCCAAAGTAGGGCAAATATTGTGTACAAAGTAATGGTAAATATATTGATTTGGTGGTGATTTCATGCCTGGCCCTAGGGTAGAAAACTGCCAAAGTACCCCAGAGTGGTAGCATGGGGGCTGCTGTCTGTAGTGAAGGTTAGCACAAACAGAACAATGAAAGTAGCAAAATCTAGGGCCAGTGGTTTGACATTGCATCTGATTAGCCACACAAATTTTAGGTTCCATGTGGAACAGACCCTCAAAAAGTGAATTCTGAAATTTCTATAATTAGGAACATAATAGTGTTACAACAGGCAGGTCATGTCACCACCTTTAGGCAGTATTTCCTTTCAGCATTTTCCTTCACTATTGATCAGAATTTAATTAATATAAATCAGCAGCCAATTATGTTGCACAACAATGGACAGGGCAGTGGATTAATAATGCATCATTTAGATGTGTAAACCTTTAAATATATCAATGCTTGCTTACTTCAGACACCATTGAATAACAGGAGCTGAGATGGCTTAGTCAGTCAGAGAATCAGGGTTTGATTTCAGCCAGGGGCAGAGATATTTCTTTTTCTCTGCATTTTCCACACCATTTCCAGGGCCAATCCAGCCTCCTATACAGTGGGTACTGGGAGCTCTTTCTACAGTGGTAAAGCAGCCACAGCATGATGCTGATCCTCACTGTCATCCAATAGTGAGATTACAAATACATGGAACGTTACATCCACCTCCCCATACGTCATGTGGTGAAGTGCTTCATTAAACACGGGGACAATCATGTTGGTAATCCATAGAGACACTTTTACCTTAAGTTTACCTGTAGCTAAAAACACTTGAACAGATTTATCTGTTGATCTGAATAATTATGTGCACTTGACATATTTGGGGTTGCATAGAATGGTATGATGAGTCATTCAAGGTCAACTGGTATGTTATCTGAAAACAAAACTTGAATCTACGATTGAGTGTAGTGTAGATTTCTTGAAGAGGAGGCTGACATTATGAAGAAAAATAGACTTCACAAGTATGGCTCCTACGAAAAAAAAAAATGCTGCTGCAATTGAAGTTGTGTATTTAGTGGCACAAAAAACTGCAGAGACTAATACTACACACAACAGCAGAAGAGCTGATACATCCCTGTCAGTGTACTGATAGTGGGTTTTTCAAATTTATCCACTATGAAGATCAAGAATCTGGCTGACAAAACAAGCACAACATCCCCATTAGGTGGGAGCTCCCAGGTGAGTATTCCATTTTGTGCACTGTTGCAGTTACAGTTATGAATGAGTAGAATATTGTTATATCTGGATAAACAACATTATTTGTATGACTTGTGCACGTGCCTGTGTGTGTGTATGTACATTTCTGTTCTCTAACTTAAAATAATCTCGAAACTTTATTGGAAGAATTGGTGTTCTTTTTAGGCATGGTGTCCTAGGTTTAAGGAATTGTAAAAAAAATGGGATGTAAATTGACAAGGCAGAAAACCACTAATCCATGCACAGATAAGTTGTAAAAAAAATCATTAGCTAACTTAAAACAGAGATTATCACTTATACATTTAAATAATTATAACAAAAAATGTATGTACAAAAGTGTACAATAACAGTAAGGCTAACAAAAATGTATACAGCTCTTATGCAAGTTTGTCATCAGTTCCTCTTGACAGAATATAAGGAAAACAAGGAATGATGATGTCCTGAATATTCCTTCAATCAAGAGCACACATCTTAAGGAATTTAAACATACAAGGATGTCCCAAGGCTGAATATTTACAGAAAAACCCGCACTCCCATCTAGAAGTACTAAAATGCTGTTTCTAATCCTAATTATTTAATGCTACATTTTTAACTTATTTTATCACATTTATTGGAAATAACATAAGTTTTTAGATTAACTGGTTATGATTTATCACACACTTTTATGACATTTGTGAAGTTGAGATCTCAACCGTACACATGGATGATGTAAAACAATATTATGCAACTTATATATGATTTCTTTAGTGTCTTATTAGCCTGATGATGGCTTCTTATTGAGCCAAAACAAGTTGCATTAAACCATATATTATACAAAAAGTGCTTAGTTGTGATTGATGGTTATCATTCACCTAGTGCAGGTATAGCTCTATTGATTAACCTTAGCACTAGATGGAGATCAGTGACCAATATTACCCCAGATCTGCTTTGCCCTCAAGAAAGAACCCTGGTACCCACTGAATAGGAGGCTGGATGTGCCCCAGAGCCAGTCTGGATGATTTGAGGAAGGGGAAGATCTCTTGCTCGTGCTGAAATTTGTCCAGCCTGTAGCCTAGTTGCTATAACAATTGCATAACAATTTTGGGGCACACTAAAATATACCAACAGTTGACATGTAAAATTCACTACTAAAAAATTTACTACCTGCCATAGATATCTCTTTTGGAATCTTGAACAATTGCTAGTCACCAATTTTTAACTAACCAATGGGTGAAAACATACCAATGTATGTGTTGTTTTAACCATACAGTCAAACAACTGCAAAGGGTAGTTTATTTACATATAAATTGTCACAGTACTCCTCATTAGAAATACGTGTGACTTTTGTGTCAAATTATTTGTTGAAAATTTTGTACAATTTAGAGGGAGACAAAACCTGCCTATAAATCTGACAGTATTTATTCAGCTACTGAGTAACTTATGGTGTGACTGTGTAGCGGTATGTGCATGTTGTAATCATCACACAGGCGACAGAGTACGTGTTTTTCTGTGGCAACCTCCAAGTAAGTAGTACCTTGGAACAGTACACAGTAAACAGTGCCTCTCCCAAGATCCTTCAACATGGCCTTGCTACCACAAACCTTTGTTACCGACCCCCTTCATGTCTCCTATCCTTGGTGCTTATTCCTGGGGCACACTTGCACCTTTGAAACTTCACTTTTCACTGTGCGAGTTTTGAGGTTTTCACAGTGGCGTAGCTGAGGATTCCATTCGCCTGAGATATGTTTATTGCTTATTTAGTCATCCATTTTAGTCACCAAAAATGCAACATCGGACATGTCAAATTCAGTTTACGATATAAATTACAAAACAACTTGTAATACATCTACGTCAATGCAATATATAACAAACAACAATACCATCTTAAAACAGATAGACACAATGTATAAAACTCACATAGTCATATAAAACACATGTAATTAGAATGTCACATATTCATCCACTAAATAAAATGCCTATATTGTAACAGATAGATATAAACTATGAAACTAACATAGTCACATAAAACACATGAAATTAGAATGACATATATTCATCCACTGAATAAAATGCCTGTTGTAACAGAAAGGATCTCAACTCTCTTTTAAAAGTTTTGTCTTTGTCCAATTTTTTAATGTAATCTGGAACCTTGTTATACAGTCTAATTCCTCTATTTATGACACTTTTCCTGAAAAGATCTATATTGCAGAAATGAACATGTAGATCCAATCTTCTTCGCATCTCATACTCTGAATTTGTGCATTTTGTTCCAGAGATTGTTTATGTTTTTTAATGTAATATACTATATCAAGTATGTATAAACAAGCAACTGTGAGTATACTGTAATCCTTAAATATCTCTCTACAGGACGTATGTTACTAACACCACGCATTATTCCAGAATCCTTTTTTGCAATTTAAATATTTTAATACTTTCATTAACCCCACCCCAAAAAATTAGACCATATCTCAGGAGTGACTGAAAATTTGCATGATAAATATTTCTTATTATATGCGGGCTCATTACTTTCTTTACAGATTTAATAATATAGCATACTTTACTCAATTTTTGGCTTAAATACCTTTACCTGAACATTCCATTTCAATTTTTCTGTGATATATATGCCTAGATATTTTAATTCTGATTTATAGCCAATATCCATCTTATTAAAAGTAGCTTTTGGTTATGTTGTTTAGTATGGAATGACACTGCTATTGTTTTTTCAGTGTTTATGAGAAGGTTGTTTTTGTAAAACCAGGACTCTAATTCCATCATAACATTTTTAATTTTATGTTGAAGAGCACTTTCATCCTTTTCAGTAACGAGCAAGTTGATATTGTCTGCAAATAATACCAATTTTGCCCCCTGAATATTTACTGGGAGATAATTTATATATAGTAGAAACAATAGGGGCCCAAGAATTGATCCTTGCAGTGCACCATGTTTTATTTCCCTGCACAAAGAAATATATTTATTCTGAATAGAGATTCTGCTATCACTTTGGTTAATTTCAACATATTGTTTCCGCTGTGCTAGGTATGATTTAATCCACAAGTATGACTTACCTCACATACCATATGAATTTAGTTTATCAATTAGTATGTCATGATTTATGACATCATATGCTTTTGTTAAATCAAAAAATATTCCATTTACGTGTATACCTTTATCAATAGCCTCCTGTATACTTTCAAGGAAAGAATGGGTAGCTGTTTCAGTGGATTTCTTTTCCCTGAAACCGTTCTGGGCTTCCGTTAATATGTTGTTTTTGTTGTAAAAGATATTAACCTATTATAAATTAATTTTTCCAATGTTTTTTAAAAAAACTGATAGAAGTGCTAATGGTCTATAATTCTGCATATCATGAATGTCCACTTTTTTATAAGGAGGGTTTACTTTAGCTATTTTCAACCTGTCTGGAAAAATACCAGATTCAAAAGAAGCATTGTAAATATGAGACAAAGGTTTTTTAATTAATTTTATGCAGTTTTAGTAAATGGTCTGGAATTTCATCATAACCTGCTGAGAAATTGCCTTTCAAATGTTTAGTCACACATTCTATTTCATTTTCAGTTACTGGATAAATAAATATGGTATTAGCACAACAATATACCTTTTGTTTTCACATATGGCAGCTGAAGCTTCTGTTATTTTGATTTAACAGTTCATCTACAATTCCCAAAAAAGGGAGTTTAGTTTTTCTGCTACATTTTGTGGATTTATTTTTCCTGTACCATTTTTTAGTTCAATTTTTTGTTGAGGGGATTTCCAAATATCTTTATTTATTATTTGCCACATTGCCTCAGTTTCGTCCTTTGCATTTAAAATGTACTTGCCATTTTCTCTCTTTTTAGCTTCCCTTATTACTCTTGGGTATATTACTCAATATCTGGTAATATAATCTTGTGTGTCCTTTGTCAGATTTGTGTTTTTCCTCAAACTATTCAGAAAACGCATTCTTTTACTGGAAATTTTTAAGTTTTCTTAACAAATGCACAAAAATTCATAGGGCCCACGCAGGGACCGCAGACCCGCTCATGCAGGATCGTACCGTAAAGTGGCCCCTTATCTCGATTTAAAGGGCGACTTAAAAAATAAATCCGTCCATGAAAGGTTAATCCTTGTGTAATCCAACTATTTCTATTTGGTTCCCTCACATAATATGATTTTAGTGGAAATGCTATATTAAAATAATAAAAGGCTCTATCCATGAAAAAATCAAATTTGCAATTTACCTCAGAGTTCAATAGAACCTCCTGTCATGATGTTTTAAGCAATAAATATGTAAATTCCTCTATACTTTCTTCGGTAAACTGTCTTTTCCTGACTTTTACAAGTCCACTTTTTTGGGTTTTCATCATTAATGCACAATATTTGTGCATGCTGATCTGAGAAACCTAAGTCTAATACTGTTGCTGGATTTATGTGATTTTCCTTATTTATTGTAATTACATCTAGTAATGATTTAGTATTCTCTGTAACTCTAGTTGGGGTCATTACTGTATTCATCAAATTGTACATCAATAGTACGTTTTTTTACTTCATTTAATTTTGCACTCTTTTCATAAAGTTTATATTCGTCACCGCAAAGATTAACCTGACCCAGCGTCATAACCCAGAACAGAACAATCCTCACCTTTCCTCCTCAGTTACTACAGACACCATACGTTTTATCCGCACTGTAGCAACAGCGTTACAATCTATCGTAATGGATTGTAAACCCGTTGCTAGGACACAAAATTTTTACTGCGTAATGTGTGAAAAGGGAAACGATTCATTTTAAATACTCTTCTTTTCAGTTTTGTTTTACATCGTGAATTGAAAATCAGTAGACAATACGAAAACGAATGGGCGAGAACAGTTACAGTTATATTATGTTATGTTACACGATTTGTATGTGGCAACGCTGACCATAGATTAACACGCTGACTGATGAAGCAGCAGTGATGGCGACTGCATGGAGCCCAGACAAGAAACACAGTGATCGTGAGAGGTAATTTACTTACAAATTTGTAGAGATGTGCAGTAGTGGTTTATTGTGGCGTGTAGCATGTAATATAAGCCGATGTTGTTATGTCATGACGTGTTTAATACATACGTGTCTTCTTTTACTGGTGTTGACGGAATTTGTCAGCTGTTAACGTGCTTCTGGAATTTAAGGTCGTGGAAGGTAGGAAAGTGTTAATAATGCATCATGATTGTAATAGTAATTGTAGAACATATTTGCGAATGTTCGAAGTTGCACCTAATATGAATTTGCGTTATATATTTTCAATCCTCTTCTTATTTCTAATCATTCATATGGAAAAATTTGGGTTACTTCAGTGTGGAAAACCAAGTACGTGCTAGTTTATGTGCTTCTCTATGGATTTTGCTTCAATCCACAGTGGAAGAAACGTAATTCCAATGATGTAGTAGGTTAGTTTAGGTCGAACGAAAACGGTGATAATTGGCACTGAGGTTATGTGATACCCAGCCTGGCATTCCACCAGGCATTATATAACCGCTTCAGGTTGGAAGCATTGTTAAATCAAGAAACAAAGGATACCAGTAGTTTACTTCAGATAGAAGTAAAAAATACGACTTTGTTACTCAGGAAGACAAGAATTTTCATTCCATGACAACAGTAGTATTCTTTCAAGGATGCTGCACATTGTTTACATTTGCCTCTGAATACAAGTGGAGAAATAAATTTATTCAAAAGGAATAAGAAAGACAAACATAAAATTTGGCAAGGTTCATTTGTCTCATTACAGGTGGATTTGTATTTACCCAGCATATATAAACAGCAAGAAGACTTTGGCTGAAGGAAGAAGAATTCCTAAGGACAAGGCAAGTGTCCTTGACCATACATACATATACATACATACATATACATTCACTGATCCAATATGCAATGAAGTCAAAACACTAAGACACAAATGAGACACAAAGCTACACAAAATTAGCAAAACACTACAAATAACAAGAGAATTCATCCTCACACACTAAGACAAGGTAAATATATGGATTACAAAATAATAAAACAAGTAAAATATAAATAATAACAAGTCAACATTTAAGAATTAAGTAGAATAAAGGACATACACAGAATACATATATATGTTGCTAATAATAATGAACTACAAATGGAGTGCAACAGCAATTGAAAAAATTATTTGTTGCTGGTTAACTATCACAATCTTTAGAAAGAAATTCATCAATAGAATAAAAAGCATTCTTCACAAGATAATTCCTTAACATAGTCTTAAAAATATGTACATTGTTATGAAGTTTTGATATATTTTGCAGGTGATTAAATACTTTCATAGATGAATAATATACACCTCTTTGTATTGTGGAAGATCTCACAGTAGGTACATGCAGTTTATTTTGTTGCCTAGTATTCCTGCCATGAACTGAGGTTTGGTTTGATAGATTTTAGGATTTTTAATTACAAACAACATCAAAACATAGATATATAAACAAGGAACTGTAAGTATACCCAATTTTTTTAAACCTTCTCTACAAGAACTTCTTGGACCCAGCCTCAGCATAATCCTAATTGCTCTCTTTTGAATTATGAAAACATTTCTCATTGATGAAGATGAACCCCAAAAAATTATACCATAACTGATTTGTGAATGGAAATGTGCAAAATAAGCCATTCGTAGCGTTTTTACATTTACTATAGATGATAATTTTCTCAACAGAAAACAGAACTTAGTTTTTTAATTAAATTGTCTAGATGCAAATTCCATGTAAGATGACAATCTAGATATATGCCTAAAAATTTAATATTTTCAGTGACAGTAAGAGCTTCATTATTATATGAAACATGCAATGGATAAGTAGAGGATTTAGAGGAAATAAAGTTGATCAACTGCGTCTTATTTAAATTAAGTACCAACTGATTGTTTTGAAACCATTCAGAAATTTAACAAAATACCTTATTTAATTTAGAATTTAGTTCAGTATGATCATTGGACAAAACAAGAATATTAATGTCATCAGCAAAGAGAATGGTGTGAGAAACTTTACCTATGATGCATGGAAAATCATTAATATAAACATTGAACAGTAAAGGACCCAACACAGATCCCTGAGGAACACCATGTCTAACAGTTTCCCAGTCCAATAAACTATTAGGTGAACTGTCAAATTGCAAAAGAACTCTTTGTTTTCTGTTATACAAATAAGATTGAAGCCAATTTAAAACAGAGCCATTTACTGCATAAAATTCCAACCAATCGGTGATGCTGAGGTTTAAATTGTGACTACTGCCCAGGATGGAGGGATTTTAAATTTCTAGTATGCTTAAAAGCATTTATAACCATACAGTACACTATGGCCAGCAGTATGTGAAGAATTAAAGGTCCGTACAGTGCACTGAGGCCAGCATTGAAGGGTTAATGTGCACTTGGTTTAAAAAATACATGTGTGTAGGACTGGGTATTATTTCTATTGTTATTACCTTGCACTTGAAGAGTGTCAGTACAGTACAGTGTCCTTATTGCTGTGAGAGATCATTCTGTGCATATTATCACTAATACATCATTTAATAATTTCAAGTTTATTTGGAGTTAATACTTTGGATTAAATTGTGTGTGTGTGTGTGTCAGAGAGAGAGAGAGAAGAGGAGGGGGTGGAGGGAGGGAGAAACTACCTGTAAATCTAAGGGTAATTTCAGTACTCATATGGTTTTTAATTTGGTTGAGAGATCATGCAGTAATCATATTTTGTGGTGTAGTGCAGAGGTGCACAAATCCTGGATGCCAGGTCACCCAGGTGGCTAGATGTTGTACAGTGGCATTGAATGTTTGTGGTGCCTCAGTATGGAAGTAGCTTCATGTCACCCTTCTGGCACCCAAACATTTAAGGTGGCTTCTAATTTTTGAAAAATTTGTGGACCTGTGGTGTAGTGCACTGTTCCTCTATTAGTGTTTTGACACCAGGACACAATTTGGTGTTTGCAACAGAGCATAGCTGTCTCAAACAGAAAGCATCTGAGCCGGATGTGATAGTGAGGGGTTCACAAGAAAGTCAAACTCTTTAACAAACTTCATGAAAAAGAATCTGTCTTTAGAAGATAATGGTTGCTAAATTATGAAGAGCTTATTTGTCTCTAATGGAACTCGACAAGTTTTCTGACTGAAATCTTGTATGCTAAATTCTGTGTACATTAATTGGTGTCATAGCTGAGCAGAATTAGGCAACTATTTCTTGATGGGGGAATTTGTGTTCACAACTGTTAGAGATGATTGAACTTAAAACAGCTGAACCACATTCAGAAAGGCTATCAGGGACACTTGGTCTCCTGTTGAGAAGTCACAAAGGGATTTTTCTGTATGGGTAAAGGCATCTGTACTGTTTTGGATTACAACTTCACAGAGTTTTATGTACACTTTCTGTTCGTTACTTCCTTTTATTTATTTTTATTCAGGCAGTTGAAAATCCAACACATCAAGAAATACGTGATGTCTTATCAGCAGCAGGAATGAAAGTTGGAGTTGAAAATAAACTGTATAGTCGAGAGAGGAGCAAGGAGCTTCTGTACCGTGGTCGGATCAGAGTCCAACTGAAATCTGATGATGGCAAACCAATTAACCCTGACTTTCCATCACGTAAGTTGAATTATATGACTGGAAGTATGTGTAAACATAAATTCGCAGCTTGTTCGAGAAAGATCTGCCTCATTACACACTTTACAGAAAGATGAAAATCTGTCATTTTTGTAGTTGTTATCTTGACGGACAACTTACTGTTTCACAAATACAATTCAAATGTTAGATTAAAAGTAACAAAATAATTCTGGTATTAGAAGCCAGTGCTGAAGAATTGCCAACAGAAGAGCTGGACACTGAATCAGTTAAGCCTGACCCATTTCACAACTTGCTTTCCTGAGGCACAGTCAACTTTTGATCTTCCAGGCTGTCAGTTTCCAAGAATTTTGCCCTCCAATATGCTGTATATGCTTCTAGTCCATTCCATGTGTGTCATTTGACCAGCCTACTGCAACTGTGAATTTAAGTATATAGCACCAAGATATTGTCACTTGTTGGTGGGGGTTTGGGTATTTTAAGTTATGCCTTTGCCTCAGAGTAAGATGTACTTCACAACTGCAGACGAGTGTGTACCACATTAGTGTTTTGGGCAGTAGATGAGATTCTTTTTTATATAAGTAATTAAAATTGCATTATGCATCTCAGGTTTAGAGTTCCAAAGGAACAAATTTCCTTCTGTGGAATCTTTATTTGAGAGCTAGGCATATATATGTTTATCCATCTATCTGTCCATTCCCTGAATCAGTTACAGCCTTCATTACTCTGGAAGGTTATTGTCTTCTTGATTTCCTCCAGCTTCAGGGTATCCTGAAGATGGAGGCAGCAGGCCTGTCCAAGACATTGTACACATCTGTCACATGGCATCTTATCCCAGCAGACAGTGTAAATAGGTACTGCTGTAAGAACCTCAAATTTCACATCAGTATTGCAATTGCTAACTGACCAACCTTTGTGTAACTGTGTGAATATCTTTCCAATTGGAGCTCACTCCCATCTTTGGTTTTCAGTTTGTCTTCAGCAATAATATTCATTTGCTCATTTACCTGCAAGTGACTCATCAGTCTAGGATAATGGAAGCTGAAGTGGCATACATGTTAATGATTTTTAAAAGTGTTGAAGAATAACAGTAAGAAAGCACTTAGGATGGATGTACTTCTAAAATAAACATGGTTTTACAGCTACATTGCAATTTCTCTAGGCCATATGTTTACACTACAAGAACCAGTAGACTGTTACCTTTTCCTTTTGGGGGGGGGGGGAAGAGGCAGAACAGAGTAAATTTGCCTACAATACCAAGACTTGTATTGCCAAACTATACTAAAATACCAAAGAGTAAATTCTGCTCTGTCTTTTACAGCATCATTTACTTAACTTGTTGTCTGGTGAATATAATTACACATGTAATGAATTTGTATGTAGGCGACTCTGTAATGCTGTATCTTGGGCAGATGATTCCAAAGCTGAAATCCCGGGCAGGAAAACAAGGAAGTTCAGACCAGGGGCAATCTCAGTCAGGCTCTGGAGCTTTGAAGAAAAAGGGTAAAGGCAGACGATGATGCATTATAATTTCAGGTACATTGTATTCACATTTAGAACAAATAAAGTATTGTGTTATATCAGTTATTTTTATTGTAAGAATACTGTGGCAATTTCTTGTAACACAAACTGTTGGCATTTTAATGTAATATAATGAGGCACCAAACCTGCAGCGAGAATTCTGAACACAGCGGTTCCAGCAGTGTATCATTTATTGTGGAGACTTCAACAAATCAGGATGTGATGTGATGCCTTACAGTCTGGTGTAAATTACCTGAAACTTGAGTTGGCAGGTTCCTCTGCAATATTGGTAAGAATCTCCAATGAACTTTTATAAAGGTCAGTTTATGAAGGTCACACAGCAGTGGGAAGAATTTGTGTTATTGCCAGTGACTGTATAGAGAAGGAGGGTATCAAAATTCTACATGTTTACAGAATACATTTAGTTTTTAGAATCTGTTGTATGTATCTGTGATTTAAGGGACTGGCTTAAAGTGACACCAGAAAGCTTACATTAGTTGTGGTGCTTTATTCTTGGGTTCAGAAAGTATGGTTTGAGTCTTGGCCACGTTATGCTATCCACACAGAGTTCCCACGGTTTCTCCCAGTACAGCCAGATAATAATGCTAGAATAATATATTTAAATAGGCTGCAACTGCCTCCTTCCAAACCCTTGACCTACCCATCATGCATGGTCACATTTCCATGTCATTCTCATGAAATTCACAATATAGCCTGTCCTACCATAATGTAAATATACTGATATGATATGTTTAATTTGTGGTATGATAATAAGTTATCATAAATGAGACTATCTGTTGACCCATGGTACTATAACCATTATGTCTGTTGTGGAGGAAATGCCAAGCTCCATTTTGTCTTCTTTACACCTGTGACATCATGACATCAACTTTACTTTCAATCTCTAGTTTCTGTTCATTACACCTGTAACATAATGACATTAACACTACTTTCAAACTCCATTTTCTCTTCATCACATTTGTAACAGATTTGGTCAGAACTGAAGGACAGATGCAGAAGAAAGCAGAGGTCATTGAGTGATCATATTCATATAGCAGTCCTTGTAGCAGCATGATGCCTTTGCTGCCATCTGTCATGCCTGTGCCACTTCTATTCAAGTATAAGAGCTAATCATTTCATCAGTGATCTGTCCTCACTCAAGTGAATTGTAGGAAGTTGCAATTCATGGGAATCAGTTGTTGTGAGCTGAACTAATGTTTAGGCATTTGCCCCCTTGTTACAAGACAGAATTTCAAGTGGTGCTCGTGGCACGGTGCAGTGAAATACTAAGCTGCTTGTGTGGCATAGATGATGAAGCTTCTGCATTTAAGTTCCCTGTACCAGTAACCCAGAGGTACAAAAGGTCACATCATCTGGCACACTCCAGCTGGGACACAGCCAGTTATGTCCTAGTTCTTTGAATCTCAATACAGTCAAGGTATAGCAATTTCCACATTTATATATAACTGAAAAAGAACTAATATTTTTATTCTTGCATTTAAATATGCACACTGTCCTTTAACCCTTTGGCATACAGTGGCAGGACATTTACCATATTTACTCACAGAATTTATGTGTCTACATAGTTTTGCACCCCTAAATTTAGACAAGATATTTTAGAGAAAAAAAGTACTGCTTTTCCCCTCCAATTTTTAACCATAATGTTCTGTTAAATATGTACAAATGTAAGATATTAATCACATAATTTGAGACTTCCTGTAACATAAAAAGGTAATGCTCCACATTCAGCAGTATTTAGTGAAGTAATTTTTGGCCCAAGAGCAAATACAAGGATGGAACACCCATCCAATTTACCAGATCTCACTTTATCAGTCTAACTCTAATTAGAGTCTGAAAAGTAGTATTTGCATATTTTATGTGCCACAATTTTCAGACACAATTTCGGATGAGGAGGTGCATAAATTACCCCAGTAAATATGGCATATACTTTCTGGACTTGAAACTTTAAGAAGATATTTTAAGGCCATAGATGCATGTAGTGACAAAAAATTTCAGTTTAGTTCTGATAAAGAAAAACAGTGAAACTGGATTATATATACAGTCATGTTAATATAACAATACACATACAAAAAAGGCTTGATTCACATTAAAAACATGTTTTGAATGTTGTCACTTGTGTAATCACAAATGAAATCACTGTTCATGAACATGAAAGACGAGTTTGTATAAAAATAAGACGTTGCTTATAATGAA
This sequence comes from Reticulitermes speratus, assembly GCA_021186555.1. Lineage (NCBI taxonomy): Eukaryota > Metazoa > Arthropoda > Insecta > Blattodea > Rhinotermitidae > Reticulitermes > Reticulitermes speratus. The sequence goes on along the minus strand of JAJKFL010000003.1, from coordinate 41,089,995 downwards.
ACAGTTGAACTTGTGAGTCTGCTGAACTTCACTAACAAATATCACATGGTTCACTGGATACTGGTTTGTATGTTATGGAATCTGCTTCCTTAGCACTCAGAACCTGACTCAGAATCATCTGTATAGTATTCACTGAAACTACGTCTCGCTTCTGACTCATAAGCCAATAGCTCTTCATCACTAAGGTGGGAGGTCCCAGCAATAAAACTGGCAAACCTGGGAAATAAACATACATTTTTTGGATATGTATTTTTAATGCACATATTGAAATTTTAAAAACTCAAAAGACAAGCCATTAAGATGTATAAAGTGCTTATTGTTAAGCATTGTATATAAAAATCTATACATGGTTTTGTTGGGAAAACCTGGGGGAAAGGGACCACTTGATAAGCCTAGGCATTGATGGGAGGATAGTGTTAAAAATGGATCTTAAAGAAATGGGATGGGGGTGTGCGGACTTGATTCGTCTGTCTCCGAACAGGGACAAGTGGCAGGTAAGGAACCATCTGGGTTCCATAAAATGTGAGGAATTTCATGACTAGCTGAAGACCTATCAGCTTCTCAAGAAAGACTGCTCCACTTGGCTGGCTGGTCAGTTGGTTGGTTAGTTACTTAGTTGGACTGTATATATGACCTCATATAGAACAGTCATATTTTTACAAATCATAAAATTTAAAAAATATAAAGGTTATAAATTAGTAGTAATATTCTTATAAAAATTATGACCTTGAATTTGAAGTAGCAATCAGATTGGCATGTGTACAACAGTGTTTGCTTTTTTGAGAGAAAAAAAAGGTACTCAGTTGGGGAAGGGGGGGGGGGGTCATACTTGACAAATTTTGTCTGATGTATCATGCAGTAACAAAATTAGATACTTTAATTAAAACAAAACATCTCTATTTCAGCCTCCATTACTTTTTGTGTTCATATATTAATTTTGGTCTCGTATTTAAAAAAGGGCTGCTGCAGCATACCATTGTGTACTATAAAAAGAAAGCCCTTTATAAAACAACTTTGATTTGTCCAAGTGGCCCAAGTTCAACCTCCATGTTTCACCAAAGTACTGGTAAAGTACAGTGATCCACCTCAAGACCAACAGACTTAAATCTTGTCACTGTGAAAGCTACAAGACTTAAATCTTTTTGTCATTAAAAAAAGTCATTGTTAAAAGTTGATCCATATTCTGCATGCTGCTGTACCTCATAATTAAATAAGAAGTCAGGCTGATAGTCTGAAAGTAGTGCATGCTTTAAGTTCTATCTAATTGAGAATATAGGCATGAATTGTATCTTCCAGGATTATTTGAATCTTGTCCTTCAAATTCAGCATTTCAACCAGCTTCACAAGGTTTACACTGATATCTTTCAGTTCTGTGCTTTGGACTGATCATGTGGATATATTTTTGCCAGTAAATGCTTCCGTAATTTTATTCAGTTTGTTCAGTCACTAATGCTTCATCAAATTATTCTTTTACCCATACTGATCACATGTACTTCACCGTATGTGATAGTTGCATGGTTGCAGCTAGAACAAGACGTGAAAAACTATTTTCCAACAATAAAGTATCTGAATTTTACTATATTTTCAAATCCTCTAACAGATCTATTATATTACCTAAGAGGGTCTTTGAGTTTAAGCACAGTCTTCCAAGCATTGCAGTCAGGACTAGAGCAGTATTCCTGCAGCTCCTTCAAACCTTTTGCAGTTTCCTTCACCCCTTGCTCATAGTATTCGGCTTCACTCAGCAGTTTTGCTTGTGGTGGAAAATATCGTTTCCTGCAGACAGCAAAAATCCTTCATCTTAATATTAGTTTCAATTTAAAGGAAACAGGACATAGATACATAGCTACACAAAATTTACAAATAGAAACACAAGGTGTGATCAGAAACCTTCCAGACTGACTGCAAGAATTCAGTACTGAATTTAGTACTGCTAGGTGGAAGTAAAGTAAGTTTGCAGTCATCTGCTTAATCTGCACAGTCATTAGCTGTTGATTTCAAAGTTCTGGCATGTGTCATTTTGAAGTAACTTCTTATGGAGTGTGATTGTATGTTGTGACCTATGTGTTTTCCACTCTGTCAGGAAATGTCAGACTTTAAAGAACAGTGCATATGCATTACGTTCTGCTTCAAATTAAGAAAGACTGCTACAGAAACATTCACGATGTCTTCTTAGTGGAAGAGTCCATCATCCCCACACCCAAAGAAGGCCAGACAAGTTTGTTGCAGGCTGATCGGTTCCTCTCCCCCCCCCCCCCCCCCCCCCCACACACACACACACACACACAAATTTGTTCCACAGGGACAAACTGTGAACCAACATTTCTGTGTAGACATTCTGTGATGTCTACCGGAAAGTGTGCAGTGGAAACGGTCTGAGAAGTGGCACATTGGAGATAGGTTTCTCCACCACAGCATTGCTCCTGTTCACAGTATTTTGTCTTTGTAGGAATTAATGTTCATTAACGGCATGAATGTTGTCCTGTACCCTCCATATTCCCCAGATCAAGCACCATGTGACTCTTTCCTTTTTAGAAAATCCAAGTTAGCACTGAAGGGAAGGAGATTTTGTAACATAGCATGATTCAAAAACAGAGGCTACACTTGCAGAGTTCTGAACATAGGACATCAGTACATGCTCCCATGGTGTAATTGCTGGGATTGCTGTAACAAGTCACAAGGGGCTACTTGGAGGGGAAAGCATGGAGTATTAGGTAAATGCTGTTATAATTGAGAAAAAAAAAATATTTCGAACAGTTCTAACCCCCCCCCAAATATTCAATCCTGCTACAGACTAGCAGACAAAGAAGCAGAAAAGAATGGGCTTTCAGAGAAAGAGATGTTTAAAACGAAATTTTAATTTGATAAAACAAATGTTTCCCCAGCATTTTGCTTCCTCGGATTTCTAAAAGTAAGCGAATGGTCTTTACTAAGTTCTGTTTACTTCCAAGTGTCATACAATATAATGAACTTAAAATGTGATTAAGCCCCATTTTTAATAACCCTTAGTCAGATTTTTCCTTAATAAGAATTTTTAACATTATTCCTACAACCATCCACTTCAGGGGTTACACCTTGCAACATATTCTTTCTACTTATGACTGGTCTTGTGTGTTACAAACACTTTTGTGGATGCTGGTGTCACCTGTGTCAATGCTGCTGTTCATTATGTTATGACATAGGCAATCTGCGGAGGTTTCATCAGCAAGTCTAAATTTGCTCCTCGGTTTTCTAGCTCTTTAACATAGTACAGTTGGAGTAAAAATTACTGTCAAGTGCTTGAAGAAAACAGACTATCTTTATAGCCAACTTTATTTTAATCATAAGCTCATAAAGTTGAAGTCCAATGATGATCATTTAAACTTGCAACACAAGAAATTTTGGAAATATGGTTTTCATTGAGGAAAAATTATTTCACCTCCAGTTAGCTTGAGGTTCATGGTACTCATTTAGTTAAACCTGGTGAAGCAGCAGATGTTTCTGCTAAACACTTTCAATCAATCTATAATAATCCTAGTACAGGGGTCTTCCCCTCCAATTTTCTGTCCTCTCGCTCTTTAGCTGCTGTTTCTGAATGAGGTTTATGAAGCTGTTGAACACTTACGACCACTTAAATCTGTCGGGCTTGAGGCTATGCCTGGTTTTGTTACAACAGGTTATTCTAATATTTTAATACCTTTCCTCCAGTATATTTTCAGCATCAACTTATCTCAACAGCATTTTACAGCCATATGGAAATAAGTGAAGATACCTGGGATAGCGTAAGCAGTATAGTGACTAGTCTATGGCTGGATGAGCCATGGTTCAAATCCTGGCAGGAGCAAGAATTTTTTCTATCCTCCACAATGTCCAGATGGTATGAAGTTGGTCACTCATCACCACCTAGTCTCAAGGTTAAGGAGTAGAGCTTTACCTTTGCTCCCCCTACATGCCTTCATGGCATGGACAGGAGCAACTTTGTCTTTTACAGAACTAAGTGCCAGTTGTGCCTATTTCTTTAAAGGCAACAGTGCTTCTGTTAGATTTGTGAACCTATTTCTGTTATTGATAATTTTTACAAATTATTTTAATTGTAATACATGATCAAGTTTGTCACTACATAAAGTTTAATTAGATCCTTGCCAACGTGGTTTTACTCAACACAAATCTACTATTACCAATCTTGTAACTTACCTTGGCCGTATTACCCCTCTGGGCACCTCTGTGTCAAGTTGATGACATATTTTGACCTTAGCAGTGCTTTTAATATCATTCCTCAAAACTTGCTTCTTCAGAAACTTAGTGTAATTGGACTTTCTGATGGTTACGTGAACTGGTCTCATAGTTACTCAACCACCAGACAGTTTCTAGTTCAAATTTTTTGAATTCTTTCAATGACTATTCCCAAAGGATCTGTTCTGGGGCCTCCACTTTGCAGTATAATGTGACTTATGCATTGTAATGAAGTAGCTACTCTAGAAACCTTCTGTTTGCTGATGACATCAAAATTTTTTGTGCCATTAGATCTCCTTGTGATTATATTCTCCTTCAATCTGATACTCATTCTATACAAGGTTCATGCACTGTTAATTTCATGAACCTCAACTTTAGTTGAACTAAAAAGCAGTCAACCTATTAATAGCTTTCAATTTCACAGAAAGACTATAGTGGTGGTACCAGGAATGGAATAAATCACCACTGTTTCACACTTCAACTGGTAAAGATTTATTTCTGTATAACACACAGGAAAAATGTCAGGTAGTGACTTGCATAGAATAAAGTAATAAATTTACATGCATTGGTGCAAAGTACAACATAATCCACATCTTCTATCATGCAAAACACAAAACTATAAAATCTATGACCTATAAGTGCACATACAATATGATTCATGAATTTGCTGCTGCTGTTTCCTAACATGCGTTTAGTTATTGAGTTCGCTTACCAATATGCTAGCAACTTTGAAGTCCACACTGCTGGAAAGTTGTAAGCTACAAGAATGACAATGATGATGGCCACAGTTGCTTCCTGGTATTGGCTACTGAAGAAAATCATTGATAGTGATGTACCCTATGGGAAAATAACTTATAAAAACATAGTCACAAATAAGTTACAATACATAGCATAAAACTTCAAGTAGTGCTGTTATGTCTAGGTCTATTATAGTATACTTTATATTTTGAGTATGTTTCTGTAACTGTTTTATATTACTTAGTATTTTCCGAATGTGATACGATGTACTATAATTGTTTCACAGCCTGCTTATTAGGATCTATGGAATACATCTATAAATTAATATTTTCAATATTTTAACAGAGTCACTACCTTCTGCGGACATTAATACAAAATGCAACATCCAAATCCTTTATAATAAATTTCTTTCAGCCTGGCCTTGCGTATAATGCACATTGGAGGATATACTATCAGAAATCAACATAACAATTAAATTCTACTATGTACAGTTCTCAGCAAACATTTATTAATACCTGAAGAGCCCATTTAATTAAGTTTTTACTCCTCTGATCTGTCACAGGCCCAAGTCGGTAACATACGACAAAGCTTACAATTCCTGTGAAGACCACATAGGACAGCACATGGCTCTGATACTGTTCAATCATCAGACGTAAATTTTGCCACAGATACTGAAGGAAATATATTCCTACTGTCCAACCTCCAATCACAAATCCGTACATGATAGGTCTCTGAAAACACATACATACATTAACTTGCAATCCAAATTTAATTTCACAGACACAATGTGCAGAGTAGAAACCACAGTCATTATCAGATTTACATGTAATTATAATCCCAAACCTTGAAATTTACCACACTGAAAGGACTTACAATGTTACAAATTTTATAATTGGATTTTTACCTGGATTTCAGTTCTGATGAGCCATATATAACTTAGTTTTTAATGTCTATTTCTAAACACAGGCTTTAATTTGACAACTTGTGCTCTATCACAGATATATAAATACAACAGACTTTTCCATTGGCACAACTATTATCCTTAGGCAGGTCTCTTCAATGCATGTAAATGGTCCACATTGTACAGTGCCAATTTATGTTATACTTTGTGATCCCAAGTTTCATATGAAAAGTGTATACTAATTGAAATAGTAAACCTTTTAAAAAATAAGCTTTAAAGTACACTTTAAAACAACTTACTTACAAATCCATATGTTCACATACTCGATACTTGCATCAGTTTGATTATTTACACAGGGAGCCATTTAATGCTATCAAATCAGTACGCTTCATTGCGCTTCATCAGTCAGATATTAGTCTTGTGTACTCCCTTAATAGTAGGACACACTTATTCTTAGAAGGACTAATTCTTGAATCGTAATTTTTGTTTTGTGTTCGCTGTGGTTTTGTTACATTATTATCCCTGTTCCCTGTTGTTATGTATGGGGTCTTTACACAGCAGCTCATTCTTTGTGTGGTGCAGTATATGACTGTCTTTCTGTATGTATAATGCTGTCAAATTGCATCCATATTCTGAACTGTTACATGGACCATATTGTGAAAAATCTAAATTTTAACGCTAAGAATTAAATAAATACAGTGAAACTTGGATTTTACATTCCTTGAATCTATACTTTCCATATATGTTTGTGCTTTATACACAGTTTCTTGATATATGTCCAAACTGAGCATAAATTGGCCTGTTGCTGTAACTTTAAGTACTTAAGTTGGAAATCGGGGAAAAATAATTGATTTTCAGTTATAATTTCCTGCCCCCTCTGTTGTCTTGATGTGTGCTTACTATTCTGTTGCTTCAAGGTTGCAACAACAGAGTGGAGCTGTGTTGGGACTAATGCCATGCCTGTGTAGCAATGAATGACTTTTTATGGGAGTTACATATCACCACTGGTTCCACATGCTTATTTAATCACTGTGTTAGTGTTTCTTTTTTAATCTACTGCAAATTGAAATGCCACGCAGTTTTATTTCATTTTCTGGCTACAATTCATTATGTGTGACCACAAGTTCCACACTTTTATTCAGTTACAGTATTTGTGTTGCTTTTCATGACTCTCCTGTGAATTAAACTAACAAACAGTTTTATTTCAATTTCTGGTTGTGATTTGTGTTTCATCATAGTAAGTCAACCAAAGACAAGGAAAGCATTCTTTAGTCCAGAAAATATGGATGTTCTAGCCTACATAGATGCTAATAAGGAAACATGTGGAACTGCACCATCAGTAGTGAACACTAGTCTTAAAAACAGAATAGACACCAAAAAGTGTCATGCACAATGTGGCCAGTTCACTGGTTAAAGGGAGACCCTGAAGCAGTTGCCATTTCAAGAAATGGAGAGTCTGTTGGCCACACAATTTAAACAAACTGAAGCCAAGAATGCAGTAATCAGTGGCACTGCTGAGAGAAAAGGCACAAGGTTTAACATTGAAGATTTCAAAGCCTGAAATGGCTGGATTGACAGTCAACAAACAACACAGTTATAGAGTGCAAAAGTATAGTTTTTTTTAACAGTGGAGGAATGGAGAAAGGAACATTTACCCAAAATTATTGAGGGTTATGAACCTAAGAACATTTATAATGGTGGTGAGACTGGGCTGTTTTTCAGGCTTCTGTCTAACAGGACACTGACTTTGAAAGGGGATGCTTGCAGTGACAGAAAGAAATCCAAGGACAGGATAACAGTTCTCTTAGCCTTCAATGCCTATGGGATTGACAAACTCTGACCATTAGTTAAAAATATGTAGCCAACAGAATAGCATGGGTCACAGAGGCCATCTTTACTAAACAGGGCATTACATGCCAGAATGAGTTCCAAAAACAGAAAGACATTACTTTTCATGAAACAGTGTACTGCTCATCCTCAAGACAAGGTAAAGATTGTGAAAGTTGTGTTTTTCCCCAAAACTGCACTAACATTCACCAGCCACTTGACCTGGGAATAATCAGATAATCAAACATTATTACCACAAGCAACTTGTAAAGAAACCTATTTCTATGATTGATCACAAGTTGCTTCAGGATGCAACACTCATAAAGGTGAATGTTTTGGATGCACTACATTTCATTGCAAAGTCATGACACTGTGTCACACATACAATATTAGTGAAATATTTTCAGAAATGTGGAGTGAATTTAAATCAAACCAGTTATGGTGAAGATGCAATAGACATTGCATGAGATCTGCACTCTTCTGGGATATTACGCAGCATTGAATGGTAGTTCAGTACCAATGTTTCAGGACAACCTATCGGTCCCATCTTCAAGGGTCAAGAAGTCCAAGAAGAACTTCTTGGACTTCTGCAACAATGCTGCCTAATATCCCAGAAGTGCGCAGATCTCATCTACATCACGGCGGAAGCCTGAAATCACACAGACATTAGCATAGCCAATGATGACTGGGGTCAGCTGAAAGCAGGTGTGTCATTTCAAGAATATGTATCCTGTGATAATGATGTAACATGTGGAGTGCAGACCTTGAATGAAAAGTTTACACCTGATGTGTCTGAGGAGGAGGGAGGCAGATGATGCTGGAAAAAGTGAACTTACAGCAACATTTTTGTCAGCACCAAAGAACATCAACACTGTGAGGAAATACCTAATAAAGTTGATGTTGATGATAACACTATAGCTGCCCTCAATAGTACTGACAAGGTGTATAGGATTCAGTAAAAGTGAAGAAGCAGCAACTTACTTTAATCAAAACATGGAAGAAGTGAACTAATTACATACAGCTACATGAATTTTCATTTCCTTCATTGTACATTCAGTTTAAATAGTCCCTTCAGAAATGTACAAACCAAATTTCACTGTATTGGTTACCACATCACTGAATTTTCGTTTTCTAACTGAAGTAAGACAGAACAGCTTTGTTCATATAACCCCAAACAATTCAGTTTTTCAAACCTCTGTTTACAAATTGTCTAAATTCAGCCCCATTTTAACACTAGTAATTCTTCATACTGTACCTTTGGAAGTAATTTACTCATCATATATACTAAAATGAGAAATGAAGCACATATTCCAACTGAGATGCCACAGATATAATAGAACAAGGGATTCTTGCTGAGTTTAGGAGCTGATATAAATAGCAGCACTCCTGCGCCCAGAAGCAGGACCCTCCAGTAATCAATTCCTGAAATAAACTTCATGTTGTTAACCCAACAGTAATTTTATGGCAGTGATCTATGGACAGGGGACACAGATATAAAAGAAGAATAAACAAAACATATGACAATTTGCAAGTCCACCCTTACAAATGAATAGAAATATCAGCTTAGGGAATATATGTGAAGAGAAGGAATGCATATAGGATGAGTCACAAGCTCAGATTATCATAGCATGAAATGACAAATCTACATGATCAAGAGTAAGACCAAGAAGACATTGGAAAGATCTGTGGACAGTACAAACACTAAATTACCTAACCTGTGAAAATAACACCTTCTTGTTAGGTAATATAGTGCTAAATGTGTGGGCTGTTATTAAAAGCAAAGCCAGTCCATATAATTAACTATGCTTTAAACATCAAAGTACATTCCATATCCCAGTTAGCCAAAGTCAATCTGATAGTGCATCACACTGATGAGTCAGGGAATTTTGTATGTGGTTTTTTTGATACATATTGCTGAGTATTCATGTTCAAGAGTTGCTTAATATCACTACATTCTTTCTGTTCTTACAATTCTAGCTGACTTATGAATACTGTTTACACCATAATTCAAAACTACAGTGCACCTCTCTTGGCTTACAAAACAAAATTCTTCCCTCAACATGCATGCATTTCTACATTTAAGCTTACATGCCAAGTACAGGGCACATAATTATGCTGTTCTAGCAATATTTTGCATTTCCGTTCTATACAACAGGAGTCCATGTGCTCTACAATTTGGAAGCTGGGTGGTCTCAATAATCATAAAACATTATGGTCACAATTTACTTAAGATAGGCACATCTGTTTTGTATACAAACTATGAGAAATGCTTCTTTATCTCCAGTGTTCATTATTTCATATCTTCAAAAATACTGTGAAAACATTTCAAATATGCTGAAATGTCCTGCTAGTCATTTAAGGCATATTATGAATTCCAATAACTGGCAATGATCTAGCACCCTGAAACAACATGTCAACAAGCAGTTTGTTGATATATAAGAATAAAATGTGAGAACTTACTAATGATATTGAGATGCACTTGATAATCTTCTGAGCTATGAATACCAACACAGCTGTGGTTAAAGGGATTGAGTTTTACATCTTTTTGCTTCCAGGAGAAGGGGTTAATGGCCCAAGATGACCGATGCTGCTCATATTCTGCCAGCACTTCATTTTCATTTGCACCATCATACAGCTCATACTTATGACTGTCGATATCCAACTGCAACTAAATATACAAAATTTCATTAAGGGTAAAAACGTGTCCTAACTGTAACATAAAGTGTCACCGTAGCAACCATTTAACCATACCAAAGCCGTCTGCCAAATGTTTATGATGTGCTTCGGACGACCAGAGTAGCAATATATACGTAACTCGCCCACACCATGGACAACTTTGAATCGTGTACCAGGATGCAAGTACTGAACTAGAAATAATTAAAATACACTCGATTAAAGACTACAGTAAAAGTCTACACTATATGAACATAAACATAAGTTTAAACACATAATATCTAGGTATTTTATTCACAAGTTTTAATGTGGACATTAAATTTATAAGCATTCGGTTACTGTTATCAGGTTAAGGACGACCAGTTCTGTGCTTCACCATATTACATTAATACTGTATAGCACAAGTTACACACGGATGGAACAAATATTTTTACCATGTTGTCGAATTTCATTACTACGGCTATATTCCACAATGACAGTCTGGAATACTAAAGTGCTCAAAAGTAGACATCCTAAATCCAAGAATCTTAAGTGTTCCACCATATTGGCAAATCGAATGGCGCTAATGTTTATGTTTAAAATTGCGCGGTTTAGATTCGAAGGTATTAATCTGTGGTTTAGATCACGCACCAAGACTACTCCGTGCGGATGGCATGAATCAGAGGTGACTGGTAACACGAAGGATGCATGTGCGTCTCATACATAATCCAAGGTCCCACATAGAAATATCCGTGTTCAAGACGATCGAAGTGCTTGAAATTGTAATATGTAAGAGTTCGTGTTTTTTGTAGTATTTAGTTTCCTTCCTTCTTCCTAAATATAAATTTACATATGGACACACGTTAATATTATGTCATCTGTCACGAATAGTACCTATAAAATCAAAAATAATCGTAGGATAGCAATGATATTCAGCCTTCGATAAAGTGTTCTCGGGCAGACAGCCGCGCCAAATGATTAATAAACTCCATCGTTTCGGAGACCAACTCCATCATCAGGGTAATGCGATCTGCTTTTCACAGAGGCTGTAATTGTTGGGCGCCGATTCAACAGACTGTATTTTCTGTTCAGGCCTACATATATCGGCGCTAATGCAATTTAGCATCACCACCGTGTATCGAGTGTGCAGTGAGGAAATTCACGGACGCAGTGCGGGAGGGGCGTCGCCAGTTGTGAAGGGAGGGGGATGCAGCGCGATGGCGGTCAGTTGAGGTGGGAGGGGGCGTGCAGCGTTGTGGTGGACAGATTATCTAGTATGGTTGTGGCCTAGCCTGCATCTACTTTCGTCAACAGATGTGTGACAAAATTTTACGTTTCATTCACCGTGCATCTTGTTACTAATTAAAAGTTTTATTATACCAACATATGCACTATATTCTAATAATTTCATTCACCCCTACATATGTTTCGACCTGTTACAGGCCATCTTCAGGGGGTCAAAGTACTTTAACATAGACTATACATCTGTTTTAAAAGTTGGTACATCCACTTAAGAGTAAAACAAAATAAAACTTTGGTTCCCAATGGATTAAACTATAAACTCCTAGGGAATTTGTTACATAAAAAGTTAAAATTACATATACGTTGTTATATTTAAAAATTAGTGGCAGTCCGGTCTTGTATGCAGTATCACAGAGATGTAGCTTTCTGTGTTATGTTGTTACGTGTTGTGCCTTGTGTGCTTCACCGGCTAGTCACAACGCAACCAGCAGCAGCCGTACCACTCACAGTCTTCTAGACGCACACTGCCTTCCTTCCTACTGAAAATTTTCCTAAACTGCATTAGAGCCTATATATCTACATTTGAGTCACTATTTACAAGAATGTGAAGTACATGCTTGAGTTATAAAATTACTTGCAGTGTAACTTCAAATTCTGGCATTGCTGCATGCGGGTTTCCTCCCGCCGTTCGGGAGGGCAAGGTTACTCACCTGGCTAATATCTTTCTCTCACTCACGCTGGTTCACTTCGCTCTGTAAGAGAGCGGCGAGGTTCAGACGTTAGGCTAATTTGTCTCTGTTTCTGCACGTGCGGATTACGCGTATTGTACAATTAATGCAAATCCATACCTTACGAATGTGTGATTTTTCTGTCATACATGAGTGAGTTTCTAACTGTTCAAGGTACTGTAAACTATATTTTTGTAAATTCCGTTAGAGGATCCATTGGTGTACATATTCCAATAGTTCCACATACCTGTATTTATTGTAGTAGCTATGATGTAAGTTTCAGTTTGCAGTCTGGCTAGCAGACAAGGAAGCATCAAAGAATAAAAATGTTGATATGTTTCATAATACAAGACATTTGGAATACTAAAGAACCTATCTACACAACTGCAATTGAACCGTGTTACTTCATCGCGAGATTCAAGTTTCTGACTATGATATATTTGGCTGTTACACAGTTGGTCAGTGTGGCAACCAAATTGGTGGTGCGTTTTGGCCACTTGTACTTCGAGAACATGGCATTGAAATACAAAGGGACTGCAGTTCTAAGTCACAGCCTCATCACATTCAGCCCAATGGAGGAATGCTTGAGGCATTCCACAGTTTTTTCTCAAGCTCAGGTGGAATTTCAGAGCAGAGTTTCAAAACGCTTGCAGATTTGGAGAATGCAAAAGTTAAAGCAAGGGTAAGTTTTGTGACTTCGACCTAAACATACACACACAAGTCATAGACCTGTTTTGTATCTTTTTGTCGTTTGTGACATGCAGATTTCTGCAGGGGTCAGTAGTGCCTCCATTCTCATCAATCTAAACTTGTCATCCAGAGTGCTTTCATGACAATACAACTGTGATGTTAGTGACCTAAGTGTGATGACATGTATTTATTGCTTTGAGACCCAGTAGGTCGGCACAGCATTATTATTCTTCTACGCTGATGGTGGAGGCAGCAGGTTCCTCCAAAATGTCAGTAATGGCACATTCTAGGAGACTATAATCTTTGATTAATAGACTAGTTCAAAACGTTCCAGTAAGAAGCAAAAATGTAAATTTAGTGACAAGGTTGGAATTGTTTCTCTTTGCCCAGTTGCCATCTCTTAAGGACTGATATTTTTCTTCGACTTTAATTCTTGAATATTTTTATTTATTTGTTTATTTATTTATTTTTTGTTCTTTCAGAATGATCAAATTTCTCTTACATACATGCATAAAGAGAGTAGGTAAAAATATGATTTTTTAAATTTTAGGCTGTGTGTATTGATATGGAAGATAGTGTGGTAGCTCGTTTCCGCACTGGCCAGTTCCGCCAGTTATTTGATGACACATGCCTCCTTACGAACTATCCTGGATCAGGAAATAATTGGTGAGTTGGAAGAAGTATGGAATTTTAATATTTTTGACATAAGTTCTTTCCAGGTACATATCTACTTACAGGTCAGGAAACAAATTGTAAGTGGGAAGAAATGTGGAAATGGAGGCAGCAGGTGCCTCTGAAATGTTGGCACCTATCTATGCTGGCACATAGCATCACTTCCTAGAAGACGTGTGATCTTCACACTCCTTGCTGTGAAAATCTTGTATCTCACAAGCGACTTATAGATTGGTAACCCATCCCAATTTATTGTATGCATCTATAAGATCCCCAGTACACTCCTCTTCTTACTGTCTGTTTCAAACTCATTGTTGTTTTTTATTTTCCTTTTTTGTTCCTGTACTCTTTCCTTATGTCACACCTTGAGATTGTGTCCATTAATTTGGCTTTAATGCTGCACTCAATTGCAATGTACCATTTTTTCCTTGGTCTAATAGTTTTGAGCATTCTTAGTGAAACCATGATTATGCTATCATAACTTGTAATTACCTAGATTCCCTTCACTGAAGTTTTGATAGCCTGTATAATTCTTTCCACATTAGCAGCCAAGTTTTTCAAAGTGGCAAATGTTTTTGATATTCCAATATGATATTGTCCTTAAACTTTTAAATCATTTTTTAATTTCTTGAAACTGAATCTCTCTATATCAAGATTTGTCACTGCTTGTCTGTTTACTGACAGTGTAATAGCTTCTTTAAATGATCAGATGTACAGCATGTTTGACTGATTTCTTCTGTGTGTTATGCCATGTCTGTTGTGTGTGCTCGTGTGCCATGTATTATCATGTCTCACATGAGTGTGCTTATATGTCGGGTGCTCTTACATGTCATGTCTGTGCTTACATCTGTCATGTATGAATGTGACTGTTAAGTTTCCAGAATGCCCCCCTAAAGGCCCTATTTGGTTACATGCTTTCTAGTAGTTTCTGTTACCTTCAAAGTTAGTCTGTGCATTGCTGCACAAGAAGACTACTTGAAGGTTACAGAAATTATCCTAAAGTGTGGGTGATTAAATGCGGTTTTCATGTGGCCATTCCAGGAACTTAATTGTCACACCTTGTACATACGAGATGGGGCATTTAAGTTATCATGTCATGTGTATTGCATCTGCAGTTTTAGCAAGTAACATTATTGTAGTATATTCACTGAATTTCCTTGTTTCAATTTTATTTCTTTATATTTTCAAACATTATGTCAGTTGTGACACATTCCTATTATTTTCTGGCCTCTGATATTTTCTGTACAGGGCAGAAGGCTTTCATACACATGGAAGCGAATATGGTGAAAGAATATTGAATATTTTGCAGCGCTCTGCAGAAAGATGTGACCAGCTTCATGGATTCCTATGTCTGTTTTCACTGGGTGGTGGTACAGGCTCAGGCCTTGGTTCTGCTGTGCTTAGCATTCTTGAGGATAATTTTCCACTTGTAGAGAGGTATGAAAGCCTGAAAATTACATCTCACATAACACCAGTTTATAGGTTAATGTAGTTCATGTGTTATTTTCTTATGGTTCAATAAATATTGGGGTATTCTGGGTTGTAACACCATGTAGTCTAGTAGTTTGCTACCATCTATTCAGAGGAATATAGTGCCTTCAGGATAGAAGTGTTAGAAGGTGTTCTACCCTGAATGTGGAAGCAGTATGTTCCTTTGAAACCCTGGTACTGGCTTAATAGACTACATGATGTCATTACCCAGAAGACCACAATATAAATATTTGCCATTGAGGTTGTCATAACCTCAAGTCTTATATTTTGGTTCAGTAATTTAAAGAAATACATGTTTAATTGTTTATTTATTGATAGGCAACAGCAGATATCGAATAAGTATGTGTAAATACTGTAGCATCTGACCAGCTGTGTTACCAGACAGTACAAATACATAGCACAGGGGAGAATCATGCACGTAATGTGTGTAAGTGCACCTTATGTCTTCCAATTAAATAAAAGATTTTTTTCTGAATAATTTTGTATAGTTAGGCCCATATTTAACATTTACTTCCACTTATGGGCCTCAAATAAAGGTTTGTTACAGATTACGTGTGCAGCAGTGCCCACAATATAGAAACGTGGTATGAGGAAGTGAACATACCAGTGGTCGCATTGGTGTGTCACAATGTACTGAGGTCATTTAATCACTTGCACTTGAAGTAGCCTAGTGCATGATAGAAGTAAGTGTTTGTAGCCTGTGATTCTGCCAGCTGAGTTTAGTGTAATGTGTGTCTTTTGTTCCCTTGCATTACATTTGTTTGTATAAAAAATACATTCTTATTTTTGTACCGAGTTTCTTTTTTCGTATTATATGATTGGGTGGATAGTGTTAAAAGTTTCAGTGATTTTGGATTGACTACCGTGTATTAAAATGGAAGAAATGATCGTCCCTTCAAGCATTAGGAGACCTGAATATGAAATGGGAGCATTCATCTCCATTTATTACATAGTCATCAGACTGAAAATTATATTGAACAAAACTATAAGTAGCCTATTTTTTTTGTATATTCAGGTGATAAGTAGGAATATGATTAAGTGACAACAGATAAACAGTAATTACATTCAACTTTTTTTTTACTTAATAAGTGGAAATGAAGACACAACAAGAGCCTGAAATTGATTCTCTTAAATGAGTCTATATTTCTAGGTTTGTAACCTGCGTGTATCCAGCAGGAAATGAGGATGTGGTTACGTCTCCATACAATGTGGTGCTAGCAACCAGAGAGCTCACACATCATGCCAGTTGTGTTTTTCCTGTTGACAACAAGGTAAGATTGAAGTAGAAAAAAAGTTAAGTTGTTCTGTCTTTAATGCAGTATAATGTTCTTGCTTTTCAGTAAATATTCTATACCATATTTATGTATCTATTTTGAAAAATCTAAAAACGGTATGCCAAGGGATTAATTGAGAAACATTTTAGTTTCATAAATTGTAACTCTTTGTTCCTGGTACAGTAAAATATAACCATCTTTTGTTATATGTTATATCTCTTCTTTATAGGCCTTGCTAGACATATGCAGTCGCTTGAAGTCTTCAAAAGATAAGCATGGAGTAGCAGGGTACATTGCCGCCTGTAAACCATTTCATGATATGAACAGCATTGTGGTTAACATGCTCCTGCATCTTACAAGGTGAAACAAGTTGATTTATCTTCAGACTTGTTTTCAGATAGCAGGAATGATTGTAAGGATATGTGAAATAATTGTTATCATGTGTGTCCTATTACTTCATGAAATTTAATATGCATTGTACATGGTAGCGTTGGAAAGATTTAGAACAAGTAACTGGCAATGTGGCAGGTAGGCTGGAGCCAATTTGTGCATGGTATGATATGCAAGCTCCTCATACATAGCAGAATTGTTCAGTTGCCATTGTACTGGCAGGTATGTGTGGGATGTTCAAAAGAGGAGAAATAGTAGATTACCTCAACCACTAGGCTAACATCACATTTTGCGAACTACAGTATTTGGAAAATTTATGTAACAGTGCCAAAAATGATTACCTTATGTCTGCTCTTAAGGAGACAAACCTTTCTGCTGTACATCTCATTAAATAAAACATGTTAAATAACATCTTCAAGATGAAGGAGTTACAGTATTACAGCTGCATGTAATAGTTGCCCCCTGATAAAACCACTGTAAAGATATTAGTACAGTAGAACCCTGTTAAGAAGTCTTTCAAGGGACCAGAGGATTAGGGACTCCTTAAGCGGGAAGACTTATTAAGAGGGAAGCTTTTTAAAAGCAATAGGAGTTTGGGACTTTAAAAATCAGACTGCTTGCAGGGGAAAACTTATGCGGGGACTTCTTATCCAGATTCTACTGTATGTTAATTTGGTATATTAATTTTAACTTAATTTTGGCTTATAAACTTGAGAAAAATTTGAATATCGAAATGTTAGCTTGAGGTCTGAATCCTATTTTAACCAGCACAGTTGACTCTTATAATTTTTTTTTCTTTCGTATACATTTGTTACTCATGCCTGGTGATGCCTTATTAAGCCGACACATGCAGCATGCGCACTATAAACAATAAAGATAATTGTCTATTAAAACAGTTGTGATTGGCAGTCGTTTACCTACTTGGAAAACTTGGAACTGTAATCCTGCAGAAGCTTTGGATAGTGTTTGGCAAGCAGTACCTCAGTTTAAAGTACTTGAGTGACATCATATCTTTGGATATGGTACTGAATCAGTGAAAGATGGCCCTCGCAATGTACTGTCAGCAGCATCATAGAATGAGGGAGGTATGAGATAAGTGTTAGAGGTTGTTTGCCAAGATAATCAAGCATCATAACGTGATATTACCTTGACTTCTTAAAAAAAAACACTCGATAAACTCTCAGATTGGTGTAACAGAAATGCAGTGGTGATAAACGCATTCAAAACAAATCTGCAAATGCAAAATTTGGTGTTCAAACAGCTGTGTTGCTGAAGATTCCACTCTTCTGGAACATGATGCTATGTCATCAGGGGAGTAGTGCCTGACACTTCAAAGGCCCAGTGATCCTTTAAAAAGTTTGGAACTACCGTATATTCTCAAATCTAATCCGCACCCTTTTTACAGTTTTAGAGGGCTAAAATATCAGATGTGGATTAGATTCGCGTGCGGATTAGATTCGCGGTCGAGAGCTAGATTTTGGAAAAATGATTGAGCTGCTGTGCGTGCCGTAAGAACAATACAATACAATAATCTATTATTTTATTATTTATTATTATAATTTATTATTCATCAGACTCGCCGTCATCACTCATAATTCGAGGAATGTTCAAAGATCTGGCCTTCTTTATCGCCTCCTCGCGAAGTAGATCATAGCTCGCAAACAGTCCAGTCTTGCGTCTCTCTTGAAAAAACGTGAAGACTGCATCATCAATTTCAGGAAATCGTCCTTTCTTGGGTCCAGTGAATTTCCTTCGTGACGCCTCACACCCGCTGATCGCTGTCTTGTGTTTCCGCCACAGTCGAACGTTGCTTTCATCAACTCCAAAAATTGCAGCCGCTTTGCGGTTTCCATTCTCCTCTGCGCACCGAATAACGTGACGTTTGAACTTTGCCGTATATGAGAGTCGTTTAAATTTCAGGCGTCCTTCTTCCATAACTACGGTACACGACAAATTGGAACAAGCACCTCCCATGTTTCAACAACTAAGGCGCGAGCTGGCTTCAGACGAGATAGCGCACGTCTGTTGAGAAAGGCCCCGCCTCTATCGGTATGACTCATCGGCCCCAGGCATAGCGTCGGATTTTAACGCATTGGTAACATCCAATATTATTCAATCAGTCGCCCTGTGGGCAAGGGGTGGTTGAAGGAAAGGTGCGGATTAGAACCGCGAACTAACTTTTTTCGTTTAAGAAATCGCCAAAAACTGAGTGCAGATTAGATTCGGATGCGGATTAGATTTGAGAATATACGGTACTTGCCCAGTGACACAGTGCCACATCCCAGAGGACTGGAACTATAACCAACACCACTGTGAGAACCTAAAATCTTGCATTTGCAGATATGTTTTGAATGTGTTTATTGCCATCACATTTTTGCTATATAACCCTTAGAGTTTATTGCCTGTCTGGTTCTTAAATGTCATGGTACTATCAAATTACAGTGTGTCTGTTATGAACAAATTCTGTTGTTGGTCATGTTTCAGTGGGTCACGGTTTCCCGGGAATATGAATGTGGACATGAATGAAATACATAACAATATGGTCCCATTCCCACGCTTGCATTACATAGCAAGTAGTATCAGTCCACTTTTATTTCCTACATCAGGCAGAAATCCTGCCCCAGGAATGCCAGTTAAGTGAGTATATATGCCGCTGTATAACTATTATTTTCTTTCATTTAACACTTCTTTGTCAGCTGCAAAAGTTATGCAGCAGTTAGTGTGAGATGGCAGGGTATTTATAAAATGTGGATTTGGGAGATTATGGGAAGCAGCGTGGGCCGGAATAGCGTAGTTGGTATAGCGAGTCGCTATTGGCTGGACGGTCCGGGGATCGAATCCCAGTGGGGACAAGATTTTCCGCACCCATCCAGACCGGCCCTGGGGCCCACCCAGCCTCCTATACAATGGGTACTGTGTCTCTTTCCCGGGGGTAAATCAGCCGGGGCATAGAGTTGACCACCCACCCTCATCTAGTGCAAGGGTTAAAGAAAGAGCAGAGCTATACCTCTACTCCCCATTTGGGCCTTCATGGCCCGTTCTAGGGAGAACTTTACCTTTACCTTTATGGGAAGCAGCATTTATGTTTTTTGTAGTACTGTCCAAACACGTTCTGTCAGGGGCTGGGGAGAAGCAGAAGTAAAAACATTGTGACCAAGATCCAAGGTAAAGTTAAAGCAGTCTATACAGGCCCTGAGGAGATTGAGGCTCCCAGAATTTCTAGACATTCAGCACATAAAGGTGGCAACGTTGTCAGCCCTATGCACTGGCCATGATTACCCCCACAGGAGATACTCTTGGTACTCATTTCTGTTAGAGGCTAAGTCGACCCCAGGGCCACAGTGCAGCCGGAAGGATTAAGTCGATGAAAAATCCCAATGACTCTATTGGGAATCAAACCTGCAACCTTCTGGCTTGTAGCGCAGTGGCTTAATCAACTGCATCACCACTTGCCACACGATCGAGACCACTGTCTTCACAAATAGCAGGAGTGCGTAAAAACCTCTGCAACATTGATTTAATGATGTGAATATATCTGTGCATAACATTGTGATACAAGTGTCAGTTCCCCACAAAATGTCTACCAAAATTAATGTGGTTGGTAATTATCTGATTTTGAGCGAAAATTTATGTGTAAACCTTCATAATCTCATCACTACATAGTTACATAGGTTTAATGCAAGCTGTGATGTAGTCAACATATTTAAACCATTTGTTATTTGAAATGACATTCTGTGTTGGCACTACACAAGTGAGTTCATGAAATTTAAAAGAGGTTTTGAAAAATTAAATCAAGACTCAGAACCTACAATAATGAAAAGTAATACACTGAAATATGTGGCTACAGATGTGTTTGTTCTTCAGTCATTGTACTTGATAGATTAAAGATATATGGGATGATGAATACTTTTAGATAAAATTAAAATGTGCCAAAAAAGATATCAAAACTGGAGCCACAGAAATAATGGGGGGGGGGGGGGGGGGGGGGTTGTACACTGATATCCAAAAACTTAGGGTTCCAAGCACCACATCATTATTAAGCCATACCTTGAACTAATTGATTGACCACAATCCCACAAGTTAATCCAAAAAATATGAAGAGTCATGTAGAAAGGATAAAATGATATGGATAGAAATAAAGGAAATCCCATATAACCCAAAGGGTAGGAGGAGTGTATGCTGTATAGTTTAGAAAATATATGCAAACATGTAACATTAACAAATGTCCTGCATATGTAGTATGTAAATACACCATATATTTGAGAAACTATTAATGTCATTATGAAAATGCCATGGGTGTTGATTGAAGTAGCGGAATCTTTTTGGTGCTTCTTAACAACCAGTATCACTCCCTAAACATAAACACACCACATTCTGACGTTCTGTCACATACAACTGTGTCAATCTAGAATGAACTTTGATACAGACCCTTGTCTAGGTCCTTATTACAAGACACCAGTAATGAAACACATGTTTCAGTCTTCAGTAACAGTTTCTGTCCAAAATTCAATAATTTCGTTCAACAGTTTAGATAAGAAAACATGGAGTTCCAGGAACATGTAATTCAATTACCACTTGATTTTCTAAAAAGAGGCATTATTAATCTTACTGAATCTCATCAAGCATTTAATTACAGGCAGAATTATACTAGCATATTTGAAAAGATTTGACTACTCAGATATAACAATTTAATCCATACCAGTCATTCTCTATAAACTGGAAATTTTAGATGACCTCTGGCACAAATTTCAAAATCCATAAAATTCGTGATTAGTAAATCATTTAACTTCAAAAAGCCAAAATATCGATTTTATTTACTTCATAGAAGTAAATCTTTAATACAGTAATTTGGAAGATCAATCGTTATTCGGAATGTACAATACATGCAAATTGGGGTAGTCGGTACACCAAATGTCATCCTGTGTTCTTGATTGGCAGGTCAGATGACTTGTTTACCTCTGCATGGTCACACGACACCCAGCTCCTGAAGGTGGATCCTCTAGGTGGAATGATACTGGGTGCCACTGTCTTGGGCAGGGGATCAGTCTCTGTTTGTGATATGCGCCGCAATGTAGACAAGTACAATTCCTCTGATATTTATAATTATAGATGCATTTGATTAGATTTTTTTACCTCTTTGATAAGTCTTATTTTCAATAACTTCTGGAGATCTATTGCATTTATTTTAACTATTTGGTGAGAGTGTTCTCATGTTTAACAGATACAACACATGTGTTTTCCAGATTTCAAAGGAAAATGTGTTTTGTTCCTTGGGCATGTGGTAATGCCATGAAGATTGGAATGTGCTCAGTTCCACCACCTGGTCTCACATCTTCAGTACTTTCCCTTATAAATACATCCAACATGTCATCCCTGTTTAAAGATGTTGCACAGAAATTTAATAAATTATATCAAAGAAAGGTGAATATATGTTATAACTTGTATTATTTATGGTACAATTATATTAGCACATGCTGACATGTATTCAGGAGGTGCTTGATTTGAATTTTGGCCTACACACTGCCTGTTATGGCTGTCCTCAGCCTCTTCAAGCAAATTGGTCTAACACTCAACTGGGCCATGACTGGTTCCCTCAAAATTGTTTCCAATTCATCATTAACCGATCGTACCATTCAGTGCTTTATATTTTGATAGTGTTGTAAAATAAACCATAAATAAAATAAATGGTTTGTTTAACAACAGTGCCAGTAGCTCAGACTCTGATGTGTTAAATTCTAGGATGATTAATGAAATGAATTGGAAAGGATGTGGAAGAAAGTCATCATGGCCTAATATGAGGTACTGTCCTGACATTTTCTGGAGGAACTGAGGAAAACTACGTAAAATCCGCAGCCTGAATAGTCAGTGTCCTGGCCAGGATTCAGATTGGGCACCATCCAAATACAAGTCAGAAGTACTTTATTCTGTAATCACCGTGCATCTTTTCACAGTCACTATTTACATACACCAACTGGATGCAACTTTATTTAAAAAACTATACAGTTTTTTAAATAAAGTTGCATCCAGTTGGTGTATGTAAATAGTGACAAGTCAGAAGCTTATTGCTTCAGTAAACTCGCTCAGTGTCAAATACAGAATTATTATAGTATTATAATTTTCGCAGTTGACTAGGGCATAACATATCTGTTTATTTTAGTGCTCCCTAGTATCTGTAAAGCTATCAGTGCCCACATAATTTGGACATAAAACATATGGGAATAACAGCCACCAAGGTAAAAGAATTCTGAAACATGTATGAAAACATGCACACATACACACACACACACACATATTAGAAACTTGAAAAAATACTTTGTAATTGATACAGAAATTGTGACCAGGATATCAAGATATGTTTTCTGTGGAAGATAATATTTTAATATATTACATTAGCATTATATCTTAAGATTTTGATCTTGACCCATGTTGTTTTTTCTTTCAAACATTAATAAAGGCCCATGTACACCATTACCTTCAAGTGCCCGGATTCAGTGAAGAGGACTTTGCCAGTAGCCTTGAAACTTTACATGAGGTGGAAGAAGGATATACAAAACTCACGAAGATTAAAGGCGAGACAGTACCAAGATTACAAGTACTCTGATATATCAAATTGTAATGGAAGTAATTTTGAAATGCTATTATGAACAAGAAATAGTAATCATCATCATCAAGGGGGAGGACTCATTATGAATTTTAACAGACTAATTATCATGTCCTTGTAGTTTCAAGCTACAGTTGTGTAATATTTTTAGGAAGTACGCTGTTCTGTGTGGTTGCAGTACACTTGTTGCATAGACTGAGGAGCTACCATTGTCATTATTCATACTTCCTTCCTGACATATTTGTACAAAATACACACACACACACATCACATATATATATATATATATATATATATGTAAAATAAAACAATTCTGTAAAGTCATTGCCATAAAATCGTTGAAGACTGATAATCATTAAATAAATACAGTTGACACTTTCTTTAATGATGTGTTTGTTAAGAGTTAGTGTAACATCAAGAACATGTAACTAGTGTGTGTATCTGCAATAATCATAATTAGAATTTTCCAAGAAACGAGCTTGAAAATGAAGTTGGTCAACCTGTCTATTTTTTGTCCCTTTTTTGAGCTGGTGATGCACAGATGTACTTGTGTTTGGCATAGTTGTCCTTTTACAGGAGTCTGGTTCTACCGATTGGGAATCCTACTTGTTTTGTATTCTTTCTGTTACCATGTACCATCCAATCTGTCCCCTTGCACTTTGTCATTTTTGCACTTCTTTTCATACTTGAAACACATTTTGCTTTCCTCTTCTGCTTATAACATCTGTAACTGGAATGAATTTGCCCCTTCTGTACATGTGTTACATCTTCTGCACAACATTGTCGTTTCATGTGAGATTGTAACTATTTGAATATGTGGAATAAGTATTGCTGAATGTTCTACATGTTCTCAATGAACTGAACCTGCGAGGTTGAATACAGCATATTGTAATTTTGAACCTTGGGTGTCCTAAACGCATACAAATATCAAATTTGCGTATCAATGAAACAGTTTACAACGGTCAAGTATGTTTTGGTAGGGGTATTTAGGTTGATAAAATGACATATTTCCATTTTTATTTTATTGCTGCGACTGATGGTGGTGAAGAACTTTTGGTTTTGTGGTGGATATGAATGAAGTGATACTAGTTAAACCACCTCACATACACTAATATTTACTTCCCTCCCTCTTTCGAAAAAAAAAAATATATTAAGTCCATTCTCAGCATTAGGGCTTCCACTTTGGGGGGTTATGCGAGATGAATAGTAATTCTTCTTACCGACTGTATCTCTCCTGGCTGTTGTAGCTACTCTGCCTCTACTCATAGATGGCAGCAGAATAGACATCGTACGTTGCCATCCAGTACAGACATCTACCTCTGATCCGTGAGCATTGATCCAGATGTAAATTGCCAGAGAGGTCGACCACAGCTCATATAAGTGGATTAATCGACGTTGGAGGTGGTGTTCAAAATCAAGTGTTTAGTCGGAAATTCATGTTGGACGTAATACGTGGACGAGTCCTAATATTTTCGTATATCAAGACGTTTGAGTCCCATTCTTCTGCATTAATATGTCAGCTATGTTAACAGCAGATTGGTGTCCCCTCGGAAGGGACACATACTTTAGGTAATGATAGCCAAATATTTTGATTCCAACCTAGAAGAAAGTACGGAACCAATTAAAGTACGACGTTGTTTAGTGATGTATGTTGTATATCTGCCAATTTAATTGTTGTTATACATCTTTGGAATGTTTAGGAATAATCAGACTAGGTAGATAATTAACGTCTCTGTTGTGTTACGGGATGTATTCTTCAAAGCACAGTTTGTATTTCGCCTCCAAGCAAACAGCTTCACATCCCTACGCAGGATTTTCCTTAAGGGAAGTCGTGATGGTAAGACAGATTTCGTAGGGAGCGTCATGAAAAGGTGCAGTAAACAGTTTTAAACCGGGGGAGTATATGATTCTGAATCACAAAGTCTTGTCCAGTTGAACTTGCACAAGAGTTCGTACAAGGACAGTAGCAAGGTGTAATAGAAACCACTACAATCTACAACCCCCCTTTAGCTGTTAATAACCCTGCATTGTACTTAAGGTTCCTGGTCTTAGTAAAAATCACATCTAGCCTCAAACCTGTTACTATATTCTTCACACTTGCTGTTACTAGATAGTAACAAATATGGAAAATAACTGGCAGAACATGTGATAGTCATTATCTTTAGAATATTATGGATATTTAATCTTGAATCTGTTAGATATATCGTATGTTACTTTTGTTCATTTATGCCTGCAGTAGTTTGTAGCTGCTCTTGGCAGAAAGGTACAACTACTGAACATAAGTTATCAAGATATAATGAAGGTGTATTTTCACTGGTACACACAAAGAGCAGACATGCAGTGCAGGAAATGTCATTTCTTTGAGACTCTGCATTTGTAACCCATATTAATTTTTTATGTTTGGTGACTGTACAGCACATTATATGTGTTTAAGAACGTTAGTGCTTGTAACTGATGAGCTCATAAACTTTACACAAGCAGTGAGTATTAATAGTAGTAACATATATAAAGGGAGCATTTTTATCACCAAACTTATCTTAGAGCAGGCAACATTGTTACTGCATAGCAACCAATGATGCCACCTGCTCTGCAATAAAAAAATGCTCTCTGTATTTGTAATATCTCTGTATATAAAGCGTAACAAAAGTAAAACTGCTTTCAAAAGTGTAGTAAAAAGGTAGAACATTTTTACTGATTTGTTTTAAATATAATTGTAAAGTGTCTGATTATGTCTAAACAGAAACCTTCTAAACTTCTGTGACACTTATCAAAAGTTAACATGGATGAAATGAAATAGTTTTAGTTTACAGTGTTCCATGCACACAAGGCAGAATTGTTTCTTTTATTATTTTCATGTACCCTGTTCATTTTAACAGGCTTCTTGTTGGTATCATATTATATTGAAAATGAAAAGTGATGGTAATTATGTTAATTACTGGTATTGTGAATTTTGCAGATCCAGCTTATCCCATATGCATGCCTTTATATTTTCAGGAAGGTTGAGATTTACTCTATGGCATGGCAAAACGAGGTAAACATGGAAAACATGAGTATTGCTGCTGCTCCGTATGGAGGACCAATTGCACTTACCAGAGACAGAAAGCAATTTGTCAAAGTTCAGGGAATTGGAAAACCCATTATTTCCATATATTCTTCCTCAGGAAAGAATATATCATCAATTGTCTGGTCTAGTGGGCAGATCATTCAGCTTGGTTGGTCTTCAAATGAAGACCTCCTTTGTATACAGGATGATGGGTCAGTCTTGATATATGACATGTTTGGTGCATATCAACATACATTCAGCATGGGACAGGTTTGTGCTAACCAAGTACATACCTGCAGTACCGCATAATGTTCCTACTCATATATAAGTTACAAACAGCAAGAAGCAGGCTCCTTCTTGAAAAGTTACTCACCTAATGAAGAAATTCTCTGCCTTTTGAGGAACCAGAATATTCATTATTGTGCTCTCAAGTGCCCACAACTCTTCCCTATTCTGAATCAAATTAACTCATCACACCCAGGATCTCTAAGATACATTTTAATATTATCCTTTTATGACAGTTGGGTCTTTCAAATGGTCTTTTCCCTTCAGACTTACTGACCAACATTTTGTACCATTTTCTTTCTTGTATATGCTATGCATGCTACATGTCTTCTTTATGTAATTGTCCTTTGTTTGGTCATCCTGATATTTGTTGAACAGATCCAATCATAACCACTTCATTGTGTAGTTTTCTCTAGGTGTCTATTAACTTCATCTCTTGTCCAAATGTGGTATTTTCAGCATCCTGTTCTCAAACACCCTTCACTTATATTCTTCCTGTAATGTGAAGGAACACATTAAAAAAATTAATGAAAGATGTTTGTTTTAGTGCAGTGCTCACCAGTAAGTAGAATGACAGGTAACACAGTTTAAATGATAAAATATTTACATTATCTAGCCACTTCCTTCAGCTCATTTATTCATATGGTAGTTTTTTCTTTGTATTATTTGTTGCTTAAGAAATGAAGGATGTATTTGTTACATTAGTTTTGTACAACCAGCAACATGTCTGCTGTCCCATATACAGTGATACCTCGGCTAACGAGTGACCCTGCTAACGAATTTTTCGGGTAACGAAGATTTTTTCGCTGTTTTTCGGACTCGGCTAACGAATATGGATTCGGCTAATGAATGTTTTAGTGGATGCTCGCGCTAACATAAAGCAGCAAACATGAACGGTTGGGCCATTCCAGGAGCTTATCTTTTCCGTCTGTGTGTGTGACAAAGAAATGAGCTGACCACATCACATAGGGAAGACCCACCAACCCGACTGGGTTGTTTACGTTCGAGACAGCGAGAAGTGAGACGCCTGATAACATAAGCTGCTTCGGATTTGATGACGGATGTATATCAGAAGGTGAGAGAGGGCCATCGCTTTGACCTTCTAGAGAGGGGCTTCCAGAGTGCCACAGAGAGAAACTCTTCTCATACCAGTGTCAGTACGGTGCACGCTCCGTGTGGCTGTGAATGCGAGAGGTAAGAGACAAGGAAGATAAAGAGTGCTCATCAGAGGAGGAGGATAGCAATAAAAAGGGAAGAATGCTAACAGGTGACATTAAAAAAATGCTGCACTACTGGGAAGAGTTTCAGTCTTTGGCTACAAAGTGGCATCCCAACAAAGCTGAAATGAACAGACTTTGTGCCTTGGTTGAAGACAAGTGTCTGAATTACTTTAAAAACATTCTGAAAAAAAGAGAAGTTCAATCAACTTTGGACAGATTTTTGACTTCTCCTTTAGCAAAGAGACAGAGGCCAGCTACTGAAGAAGAGGAGACTTACCTTGAATAAACTTTGAAAATTTGGAAGAAGAATAGTAAAAACATTGTGTACATATTTTCAGTTTAATAGTATAAAATGTATAATATATTTTCAGTATAATAGTGTAAAGATCATCAGTTTTTCATTCTACTTTCCATTCTCCTTCATCCAATTGGGTAGCTGTTCATCTCAGCCTTTGGTGAGTTTTTGCCCTTTTATAGTGTGCTTTTTACTATTTTATAAAACTTATCTTTAAATAGTGGGCAGCATCCAGAACGAATTAAACGATTTTCTGTAGAAACCTACGGGAAATCACGTTTCGGCTAACGAATGTGATTCCGGAACGAATTATCTTCGTTAGCCGAGGTATCACTGTATTATTGGGATAGCTGTAGAAGCTCCTGTTTCAAATACTGTTTTCCGGACTATATGTTGCACCAGGATTTTAGAGGGAAATTTTCATAAATAAATCTGCTATACCACTGGACTAAAATGCATGTAGATTTTAGGCAGCAATTTGGATGAAGAGCATATGTCTTTGTAATATGCAGAATATACCATATAGTAACGATGTGTAGGCTAATATTCTTAGTTACATGTTCTGGAACTGCACTCCAAAGTCAAGTGATTGGGTATGTTGTTTGTATGTGGTATTACTGCACATTTTGTTGGATAGATCTGGCAGTGGGAATGAATATATTCATACAAATTTTAATATGAGTGGAGGTATTTAAATGTGTCATGAAATTTATTCTTATTCTCACTATCATTATTATGGATTGTAAATGGCCTTAGCATAATTTGTCATATGTGGTTCTTTTTGCAGGAAGCAAAAGATACAAAATTAATTGAAGCCAAAATATTTACCAGTGTTAATGGCACAGGTGTTGCTGTTCTTACATCATCATATCGTATCTTCTTGGTCAACAGCGTAAAGGAACCAAAAGTTCGGAGACTAGCAGAAGTGCCAGGTAAGTGTTTTGTATGAGTTCAATGATGTGAAATTTTGTGATATCAAACAGTGCTGTACAGTATGAGAAGTATCAAACAAAATGGCATGCATTGTCTATCAGGAACAGGGAAGTCTAAGACAATGGTTTCCTGAACATGTTTGCATGAAAAATTTACATATACCATATTATCTATGTATACTGGATGGAGCCAAGAAGTATGACCTTGTAACCTCATATTTTTTGTACTTGTTGACCTGCAAACTGTATTTCATATTTATGAAATATGCTCACATTAGGTATGAAATATTTTTTGCGAGTCACCAGTTAGAATAGAATATAATACGGAAGGACGGGCACCACAGTGACCCATGCACTTTGACCATTATCAATCTTTTGTGCAACCCTTTAGCTCATTCATTCAGCAGTCCCTGCACCTTGAACAAAGTGCAGTATCTTACTGACAGAGATGTCTCCAAAGTCACCTGGTTTCATAAAATGATGACCCAGGTGCCTGAATCTTCGTGTGGGCAAAGCGTCACAATCACAAAGAACATGTGAGGCCATTTTAGATGCCTGCTTGCATCTATTACACTCAGGACTGTCTACCAGCCTCAGTTTAAATAGGTGTCCTTTTAAATGACAGTGTCCTGTCAGCAACCCTGTCATTATTCTTAGCTGGTTTCTGCTCAGATTGAGCAGTTCACCAGCTTTTCTTGCAGAGGGTTTTTTAAGAAAGCTCTTAGCCTGCCTTTGTCCACGTATTTACTGCCAATGCTCCTTGCGTTTCCTACTCGTCCAGTCCCTTATCATCTCCCTGGCAGCCTTTGCAGATATACCAAGTGCAGGCTCAGGTCCTATGAGTGGATGTGAGGAGCCTTGTCCGGCTAACTGATCAGCTATTCCATTTCCTTCAATTCCCAAGTGTCCCGGCACCCATACCAGTTGGATCCTGTTATGTTCTGCCAGTTTCACCAGGGATTGATGGCAGTCCAGACTAATTTGGAATTTATCTGGAAGCTGTCAAGGGCCTTGATGGCTGCCTGACTGTCAGAAAGGATATAGATGTTCCTACCTGTGTAGCCCTTTTCTATATTCTCCATTATACAAGCCTTAATGGCATATATTTCAGCCTCAAATACCATGGTGTGGAGCCCAAGACTGAAGCTGTGCCCCCTTCTCGAGCCCCATCTATACACACCAGCACCAGTGCCTTTATTGGTCTTGGACCCGTCTGTGTACCAGACCAGGCCCCATTTTTTTGGGTTGAACCCATTCTGCCATTCACACTTGTCAGAGAACTTGAGTATGAATGACTTGTGGTATGCATATCTCAGAAGCATCCTGTCAGACCCCATCTGTAGGATGGGTTCGTGCTCTATGTCCCGAGATTTTTTGGTGTGACCAAAGTTAGTGGATTTGGGTTTCCACTGCTGGTTACTCATTAGCCTGTAAATCCCTACCTGGGCCTCTGCCTCAATCATCACATGAAGAGGAGGAAGTCCCAGGAGGAACTCCATTGCAGCTGTTGGGGTCGTCTTCATCACCCTTGTAATAGCCAGACAGGCTAATCTGTGTATCTTACTGAGCTCTGTCCTGCTGACATTGTATCTGACCCTAAGCCACCAAACCATGGGGCCGTAGGTCAGTACGGGTCTGATCACCATGGTGTAGATCCAATATACCACCCTGGGTTTCAGACCCCAGGTTTTACCAAATGTGCCCTTACAGGTCCAAAAAGCCCTGTAGACCTTATTCATCACATTTTTCAGCTGTGCCTTCCATGTCAGTCCCTTGTCCAGAATAAGTCCAAGGTATTTGACCTCAGTAGTCAGCTGCAAAGTGTGTCTGGAGAGGTTGGTTCCTTTAAGCTCTTTAAATCTCTCTTCCGGGTGAATGGTAATATCACCATCTTTTGTGGATTGATAGACAGCTGTGTCCTATCACAGCACTGTTGTACCATACTCAAAGCCTCTTGTAGATGCTCTGAGACAGTGTTTGACAACCAGGCTCCACAGCAGAGGCGATAGAATGCCCCCCCTGCGGACAGCCCCTGCCCACAGACCCCTCCAGAGTTTCTCCTGCAAGCGTGGCTATGATTTTCCTGCTGCCCGGCATGGAGCCGATCCAATGACAGATCATGTCTCCAAGCCCATGCCGTTTGGCAGCCTTTGTTATGATGTAAAATGAGGTGCTATAAAAAGCTCCCTCAATGTCTATGAAAGCTCCAAGTGTAACTTTGCTGTTTTCCACTGCTTCCTCTGTATGTGTGATCACATGATGCAGTGCAGTTTCAGTGGACTTCCCAGGTTGGTAGACAAATTGGTATTGATGTAGGGGACATAGCCCCAAAATCTCGTCCCTAATATGCCTGTCCACCAATTTTTCCATTGTTTTCAGCATGAAGGACGATAGACTAATAGGACGATGTGCCTTAGCCTCGGTATAGTTGGCCTTCCCAGGTTCAGGGATAAACTTCACCTTGACCTGCCTTGAAGCTTTGGGTATATACCCTCTTACTAGGCAGGCTCTAGAGATACGGCACAGATGAGTCGTTAAGTGTTCGACTCCTTGTTGCAAGAGAGCAGGTACAATTCCATCAGTCCCTGCCGATTTAAATGGTTTGAGTGTGCTAATCACCCATCTTATTGTAGACTGATCAATGACCTTTTTAGACAGTTCCCAGTCCTCCCTATGAGCAGCGAATGCTCTCAGGTTTGGCTGCCCTGTCCTTCCAAGGTTACTTCTTCTCCAGCAGACCCTGGAAAATGAACTCTGTATAGTTCCCTCAGGGTCTCTTTTCCAGATTGTGTGTATCGGCCATCAAGTAGTTTAATAGATTCCATCCTGTTGGCCGACTGACTGGCCATGATCCTCACGAGTCTGGCCCTGTCAGGTACATCCTCGATCCCCCAACAGTAGTCCCTCCAAGAGGACTGTGTGGCTTTTGTAATCTCTTTGTTATAACCGGTGAGGGCCGTCTTATATGATTCCCAGTCACCTGTCCTTTTAGCTTGATTAAAAAGCCATCTTGTTGAAGCTTTAAGGTGGCTCAACTCTTTGTTCCACCAAGGAACTGTCCTTGATGAGAGAGCCACCCTGGCTGGACAGTTTTGGTGATAGGACGAGAGGGTGGCCTGTTGCATCATGTCAACAGCCAGCTCTACATCCCGCACCGAGTGTATAACTCTTGGTACAAACCCTAGATTTACCTTTAGGTCTTCCTGATAGGATTCCCAATTGGTTCTCTTGGGGTTGCGATATGTGATCCTGGTAACTTCCAGGTCACCCACTTGAAACACTATGTATCTGTGGTCTGACATAGAGATTTCATCAGATACATGCCAATTAGTCACTAGGTCCCCTATCTTGTCAGTCCCTAGTGTCAACTCTATAACCTCCTTCCTATTACTAATTACAAAAGTAGGCTCGTTACCTTTATTAAGGATACTGAGATTTGTACTAACCAAATATTCCATTAAGCACTCTCCTCGTGGATTGATATCCGTGCTGCCCCATATAATGTGGTGTGCATTGGCATCACACCCAATGATGA
Organism: Reticulitermes speratus; assembly: GCA_021186555.1. Taxonomy (NCBI): domain Eukaryota; kingdom Metazoa; phylum Arthropoda; class Insecta; order Blattodea; family Rhinotermitidae; genus Reticulitermes; species Reticulitermes speratus. The sequence goes on along the minus strand of JAJKFL010000003.1, from coordinate 41,057,267 downwards.
GCTGCAATTTATTCCTACTGCAGTAAACGACTTCCCTTAATCCCTTTAACGGGGGTGGTTCATTTGAATCATAGGGGAGGTATGCCAAGGTAACAATAAGTTCCCTCTTGCTCCCTCCTCTAGTCTAAGTCACCCTCACCGCCTTCACATCCCTAGAACAGAGCTCTGACAGTGGACAGGCATGAACTGTGTTCCTGACAAAAATGCAGGATCTAGGAGCAATACTGGGTCCAGCAGAAAAGAATGTCCCCCTTATGTTGCGTAACCCCCTTATTCGGTCCCCATAAACCCAGGGTTCCTGAATAAGTGCTATGTCTATCTCCCCTACAGTAAGTTTTTGGCAAAGGAGTGCTGTCACCGCCTTCCTATGGTGCAGATAATTTGAATAAATTTACATTTGTGGGACGTGTTTTGTCCATTTGTCCTTGACTTGTGTCAGATGCTCAGTGTCCCTAGGTTTGCTGGGAATACCAGCTCCCTGGGGTGGTCCGCCAGACTGGCTGGCCCCCTGTTGAGCACAACTAGGCAGGTCCTTCTGTACCACAGTGTCCCTGCTTTTGATAGGTTTTTTTATTTCGTGTTTTCTCCATAAGAGTCCCACGAGTAATGGGGAAATAATAGTCACCACCCTCAGAGCCCCTTACGAGTGGAAAGCTTAAATACAACAGGGTGTTGCCTAGTGCCCCAAGGGGATCGTTAACAGCACTGCTGTCACCACCCCAGTGTCATGCAGCCCTCAGCACGATGCCTCACACCTTGGCTTGGGTGAACCATTGCCCCTGTTAGCTGCCTATAGACGTTACCTCCCTTCACGACGGGGACGCCAGAGGTTGGATTTTGGAGGGGAGTCAACAGTTACAAATATCTTAATGATACAAAACTCTGAGGTTATAAGAATGTAATTTTTTTGTGCCGCCAGGCATGTGTGTTTTGATCTTCCTACCTCTCTTAAGAAAAATTAGATTAGCCAGTATCAGTGTGTTCCCATATGACCGTTGAAGCAGTCGACTGTTTTTCTTGAAACGTACATGTCATGTTACTGGAAGTGAATCCAACATTGAGTTTTTAAATTTGCAGAGTCAGTAATAACGCAACAGATGTATGAAATGGTGAGATGGGAGCTACATTAGTGCCACTTATCTTAAACCCTGGCCTGAGCCTGATGCAGGCTTCTCATTTATTATTTATTTAATTGGTGTGTTTTACATTATGCAGGTCTCAATGTTCCTCCTACCAGTTGGACCATTATTTCAGAAGACCGACAGACTCGTGTTCTCATTGCGAAAGACGGGGAACTTTATGTATTGAAACAGTCTGAACAGCATGCCTTGCCAATTGTGAGTTAACAGTGTTTCCTTCCCACTATCATAATTCATACTTTTATTTGAAAGTAACGACTTAGCTTGGTTCTTTGAATTTTCCTTCTAGGAGGCAGTGGATGTGAGAACTAAGCTGACAACACCTTATGCTATTTAAGGATGCAACTCACTTTCCTAAATGGAGAGAAAGTTGAAATTTAGGAACATGCATTAAGTCAGGATTTTGCAATATGTGTTATAGGAGTGTTTAATTTGAAATGGAACACTAATTCCCCTTCTTTAATTTCTATAAATATATTAGACAAATGTTGGTTAATACATGTGTATGTTTTTCACACTGTTGACGCCGTGCATCTTCGTCATATTAAATTAAGTTACAGACCAACTGATGCACACTAAAACCACTTTTTATGTAGCTTTATTATTAAAATTGTTAAAATTATACCCCAACACGTGTTTCGATCCTAGGATCATCATCAGGGGGTTTTTTGTTGAAAGTTACAGTCACTTCATATACATGATTTTAAACATTCTAACGGCACTTTAAAAACTTATATATTATAAGTTAAAATCTGTAAAAAGACTCGTTAAAAGTTGTAAAATTGTAAAAGTACTGTAGATAGTAGATTGTGGAAGTGCTGGCGTGTGGGATCGTGGTATTGAAGGCATGTGATATGTTTTTGTGGGGAGCGAAGTGAACTGTACACTCCACCATAGTACTCTTCACCGTACAACAGGCAGTACACTTCGCTCCCCACAAAAACATATCACATGCCTTTAATACCACGATCCCACACGCCAGCACTTCCGCAATCTACTATCTACAGTACTTTTACAATTTTACAACTTTTAACGAGTCTTTTTACAGATTTTAACTTATAATATATAAGTTTTTAAAGTGCCGTTAGAATGTTTAAAATCATGTATATGAAGTGACTGTAGCTTTCAACAAAAAACCCCCTGACGATGATCCTAGGATCGAAACACGCGTTGGGGTATAATTTTAACAATTTTAATAATAAAGCTACATAAAAAGTGGTTTTAGTGTGCATCAGTTGGTCTGTAACTTAATTTAACATGTGTATGTATTTAAGTGTAGAAGAGAAATTTTATTAAATAGTCTGTAAAATACTTTTTAGTTATGAACACTGACAGATGGAAAATGCATTTCAATTGAAAACCTGTTCAGTCAGATTGATAATTGAAATTCTTATAATGTAAAACCTTGTCTTAAAAGCTTAACATCACTAGATGGTAGTTTCCCTGTGTGGAATCTCTGTTGAGACTGTGATGTATTTTGATTCTCTGAATCCTGTGTACATGTTGCATATTGCAACAAACAGATGCCAGACTTCACAAAGCCTGTCAGTTCTATCATTGAGATGGCAGTGTCTCAGAACAACAAACATGTTGCTCTCTTTGCTGACGGTGGTCGATTGTGGATTGGCTCAGCAGAATTTAGGGAACGGTACTGTGAATTTGATACCAAATGTCCAAGTCGGCCTAAACAGTTGGTCTGGTAAGTGCGTTTCAGTTATTGTTTCACTTTATTCTCCATACTTACAGTTTATTATAAATGTCCAGCTGTAGAAAATATTACTTGTATCAACATGGTTGATAATCTCAATGCCCTGAAATATGGTCTTTTCATGTCATGTGAGTATCAGAGACTTTCATGTTAAAATTACTCAATTTGTGTAACTACTGAAGCAGAGCCCCAATACTAAACATTGCTGAAATCCAATACTGTCTCATATTGAGTATTTATTGAAAATTTTTTATTTTTATGAAGTATCAGAATTTCACATTATTTGCATAAAGGTGCTTTCAGAGAGACTAACATTTGTAGTTTGGCAAAGTCTTGCTTTAGATTCAGGTTTTGCTGTTTGTTGTTCTTCCTTGTCTTGTGTTGAAAAGAATTGTTCAAAAACTTTATTTGTACTTCTATATGTATAACTAAATATTGTAAATATATCTGGAATTTTCTCAACCTGAAGTTGAATGTATTTTTATTAGATGCATTCACATTCCTGCAGAGTGCCTAATTAAAACTCGCTGTGGCCATCTGTCTATGTGTCTGTGTCCATGTACCAAATGGAAACCCACTTAGTTGACTTTAATTTAGACCAGTTTTAACACCAGTCTTGCATGGTGATATTTTGTTCCTGTGGTCAGCAGTAATGTAATTCACTAAATGTCCATTACAGTGAATAATGTTTCAGACGAAATTTGTAGTGGAGAATGACACATATTTTATGTCTAATGCCTCTCTTCCTGAAAGTCTTATGGATTCTGAGATAATTAAATAACAGGGAGATGGTGCTTACATCTCCAAATCTGTGCATTGAACACTCAGCATTCCAACTGTGTACCAAACATATGCATCCTTCCACATCAAAAACAAAAGAAATTCTTGCTGCTATTCATATTGCAGAGGCATCAGATTGTTTCTTTTAATGTAGTCCTTTTGTACAAGTACAGTATGACTTCGGAACATACATGAAAGAGGTTATGTAAATATTTAATTCTTTTATGGTGTATAATGTCAGTGGACATTGAACTTTTAATACTGCTTGTTTCTTCATTCATTTTGTAGTTTGGCTTCTCACCAGTTTGAATATACCTAAATATCAGCTAACATTGAATTTGACTTGTGTTTGCTGTAGTGAAGAGCATTATTTGAGGATAATGTCAAAATAAACAAGTTTGATAACAGTTTCAGAATATCACTGATCCACTTATCTTTCTCATATTAACTACTTTTCTTTTCACAACATGTCATACAACAAACCATCTGTCAAATATGACTGCTAAGTACACATTTTATACAGTACTTGTTAATTTGCGTTTAGGTGTGGAACAGAAGCTGTGATTGCTTACTGGGACAATGTTTTGCTGGTTATTGGTCGCCAAGCTGACCACATTAACTATGCATATGACTCAGCAATTCGGCTGGTTCCGGAGATGGATGGTGTTCGTGTCCTCTCAACATTGACTCATGAGATGATTCAAAAAGTGCCATTGGTAGTGCAGCAGATTTTTCGAATTAACAGCACTGATCCAGGCTCATACCTGTTGGAAGCTTCAAAACAGTTTCAGGTGTGTATCTTCTTTTTACAAATTAGAAATGTATAATATAAGCTTCATAGATGCTCAGTTTCTTTTAAGTGAGGAGTAATCTTAGTGAGATATTCCCCTCAGCTCTATGCTTATTCATCAGTGTCTTGATTAGCATGTACTCCATAGCTCATCACTGTGCAGCATCTTGTGGGCTGTCATTAAAGAGAAGGTTGATATGAGAAGGTAGGCAGTAAACTGCAGACAAATTTGTTGGCTTTACCACCCAGGTATTGAATGAGGAGTCTTGAAATGTCCCAGCATGTAACTGGTGGTTAAGTGATATGCAGCAGTTACACATGAAAATGGTAGTATGACCCCAGAGGTGACAGTAATTTTCATACATTCTGTACATTAACAAAAAACACTGTTTTCACACATTCTGTACAAGGTAAAAATTTGGAAGGTAAAATTATGAATGTAAAGTAGGTAAGTGAAAAATATGGAGGCACTTCATGGAACGAAGGAATATTTGGTTGGAACATTTTCTTTTGTCGCTGGTTTTATATGCTCTTTTTGTGCTAGGTGTCCCTTATTTTCCCAACCTCAAGTTTTAAATTTATTTTTTTTGTACATGTAACGTGTAATATTACTTAAGATGTTGACTGTGCAGTATCTGTTGCAATAACATTGCAGAAACGTAGCCATCGGGCTGATGAATACATCCGTTTAGTGAAGGATCGCTTGGAAGTGGCTGTGGAACAGTGCATTGAAGCTGCTGGCTATGAGTTTGATACAAGAAATCAGACGATGCTAATTCGGGTGAGTGTATATATTTTTAATAACGGTGCATATTTCTGCATCATTATTATGTTTGTATAATTGATTTGTCTTATGCAGTAAAGAATAGAGTGGCAATTTTATGTACTTTTGTGCATAATGGAGGACATATGGCTCTTTTAACACTTGTAAAGGAGCTCTCCCTAATGTGAACAGTTTAGAACACCTCTGTACCAGTTTGGTATAAGATGAAATGATGTACCTTATCCTTGTAAAAACTGATTATAAACTGTGTATTCTAGATAACACATTGTGTGGGATTTTACCTTAGTCAAGGGACCAGGCGACTCACCTGCTTATAAGTTGATGAAGAAATGAAGGTGTATGTGTTGGAGCCTTGTCAGAAGTTAATTTCATTAAAATTATCTCAGGCTGTCAGTCATGTCACATTTTTCAAGTGAATATTTCATCATCTACGTCTCCACCATCATGATTTTCAACCCCAGTGATGGAGATGGAGTCAGTCTCTGAAATGTTGCTTGACTCAACCGCCTGTTGCGGCAGTCACCACAAGAGGATTTTATTGAATGTTGGAAGACTTATCCTTCTAATTTATACACCAAGCTTTTACTTCTTCTCTCTTATATATACATATTTTTCTGAGCACCAAGTTCCTACCCTATATGTATGAAGGCAAATCCACAAGTTTCTGAACTCAATGCTAGGACTGAGAACAGCAAGTGGTAGAGATTTCTGCCACTATGTGTCATGGGTATTTGTGTCTTCTGAGTAAGTCTAGTGAGTATTATAGCTATAACCTTGTGTGTTGCTTCTCGGTTGTCATTTATTGTTGTGCATGTTAAGTTGAAATCTGCAATTTTGTAATAAAGGAACAGTGCACTTGCGTTAATTGTTATATGAAAATAAATGTATATGACTCTGTTCCCAGGCAGCTCAGTTTGGGAAGGGTTTCATCTCAGACTTAAACTCTGACAACTATGTGAGGATGTGTCGCTTGTTGCGTGTGCTGAATGCTGTGCGAGATCACAAGATTGGTATCCCACTGTCATACACACAGTATCCTTTCACAGTTTTTTAATATTAGCACTTAGACAAGGGACGGCCAGAAAGTGACAGGATTAAAAAGGTATTTGTCATAAAATTCCTGCACTGCATTTCAAAATGCTCTCACTCTACCTGATATACTTATCATGTATTATTTTCTTTTTACTGAACTAATAGAAAGGTTTTTTTTCATAATGGATTGAACATGATCATTACAATACTGTTAAAATCATCAGATATGCAGTTTCAAATTCTGTCCCAGGAATGAAAATGTAACATGCAAGTAGGTCTGGTGAGTGTGGTTGATGAACTATAGTCTCTATCCCCAACATGTTGGTTGTAGGCAAATGAAAGAGTAATGGTCAAATACAGCATGGTGGTGCAGTATTCATCCATGCTTCAAGACAAAGGATGTTTTGTTTGCATTGTTGTTAAAAGAGAGCTTTGCAGCATATTGGAATACTACTTGTCATTTTGTCTGTGGCCACTACTTGTACAATGATTTTAAATTACATCAGTGTTGCTAATATAAACAAGATGCAGCATTTCAAGCACTTTGAGAATATGAGCAGAATAGGTAGAGGTGGTAGAGCAACTTACTATGGCTCTTACATTGGGAGCACAGAAAGAGATTAAACCCCTCCTTATGTGATATAAGTTAACTGCAGTTTAGTGAAGTAATAAAATAGATGGTGCTGTTGTGTTATTCCTTTATTGCTAATACAGAATGCATCATCTGACGATCCAAGTACTTTTGGATAGACTTGTTCTAAGACGACATTATTATTTAGCTATACAAATTGCCAAATACCTGAAACTGCCTTATAATGAAGGTTCCAGCAGGATATTGGCTCACTGGGCATGCTACAAGGTAAGTCTGTGATGCAAAATAATTTTTCTCACCTCTTACATTCTTGTAGAGTAAAACACTTTAAGTTACACAGTTTAGTAGCATAAAGAGTGCTTTATTTGTAGTACTAAAGGGACAGTTGTCTTATATCATTATTATAAATATGCTTCCTTTGGACCACATGAAAATCTTGTTTGAAAATATGAGAACCAAAGTTCAGAAGGAGAATATTTTTGCACTAATAATTGAGAGTGAAAATTCACAGAATTATTAACAGTTTTGACTGCCATGTTCAGCAAGTCAGTTCCTGAAGAATGCAACATTCTTCAGTCACAGTATACTTCACCATCTTTTGATGAGATGACAGTAACCCAATAGTAGATTGTTTTAATAGATGAAACACAGCATTCAAGGGTAATCAACTTCTTATCCCTTCAGATGGTCTGAATAATGCCACTATTTAGGGACTGAAAGATTAAAGAAATAAATTGAAATATAAGATTAGAATTTCAGATAAATGAGTAATTTTAGGAGTAAATGACAGGAATACCCCAAAGCTAAAATTAGTGAGCCTGAAAAACTAAAAATGAAATGGTTATAGATTTGTATAGAGTGCTGATTGTATGGAACCGTGAACTGACCATTAGCCAGACTAATTCAATCAGTAAAGCGACTGGTTACAGGCCAGACAACTGGTGTTTGATTGTCCGCAGAGACAAGAATTCTCTTTATCACCATGTCTACACTGGCAGTCGGGCCCACCTAACCTCCTGTCCAGTTGTTACAAGGGGTTCTTTTCCGTGGAGTAAAGTGGCCACAATATGAAGGCAGTCATTTTTCTCAACTCGTGCAAAGTTTAAGAGTGCAATGAGTTATCTTCACATGTCACAACATCTTCATGGTGTGGTGCGTAATTCATCACTCAGACAAACTTAACATTTAACTTTAAAGTTACCTGTGTGACTTCCTTGTATTGTATTGGTGATTATGTTTGCTGTAGGTGAGACAGACTCAGCTGGACAGAGAGCAGGTTGCACGGGATATAGCTGACAAGCTAGGGTATGCACCTGGAGTTTCATACAGTGAGATAGCCATGAAAGCAGCTGACTGTGGACGCAAGCAACTTGCAATCAAGGTTGGTTGTCTATGGAGGCTTAGTGTGTTGTACTTCAAGGTACAGAGATCAGTTGTGTGACCTCAGCCAGAGAATTTAGAAGTTATATAAATGTAATGGGAATTAAATTATTTTTTTTTACGTTGGTTTAGAAATACTCCTGGTGTCTTTAAGAAAATTTTGTTGAAAAATACTGAAACATGACGTCTCATGTAGGACTGTACATAGAACAGAAATCCAATTGCAGCTGAGCTGAACTTACGGGGGATCATTTGGTACTACCTATATGCCATTTAGAACATTATGGATAGGTTATTGTTAAAGTAATTTAGAGGGTTTAGGGCAGATGTGTGTTATTTAAATTAAACACACAGTGAACAACAAAAAATGAAGGATAGATGCACATATCTGGCTCCGGACAGGGGCAAGTGGTGGTTTTTGTGAACTGTTAGCTTTTTGAGCAGGACTTTGCGACATGGAGTTAGTTATCTTTGCAAACATGTTGATGGTAAATTCTGGCACTGTAAATGGCTTTAGTGTTCATTTTGGGGATGTGATTGATTTGAATACTTTACTATTGAAGCATTTTGTAAAAATGTGATGATGATGATGATGATGTCGTTGTTGTTGCAGCTAATGGACTATGAGCCCAGAGCAGGGCTGCAAATACCTCTTCTGTTGAGGCTGGGTGAAAACCTGCCTGCTCTAGTGAAAGCTATTGAAAGTGGTAATACTGATCTTGTGTACACGGTGTTGCTGCATTTACGTGAGAACATGCCCCTTGGAGATTTTCAGGTACTGTGACATTGTATTTCAACCAATAAAGGACATGTTAAATAAGTATTCAGTTGAAAAATTTGTATTTCTATATTTACATTGATATGGCTTCCCTGCTCTTAGAAATGTGTAACTAATTTTTTCCACCTCTTAACTATATCAGTGCTCAGCATATTTGAACGTGATGTGGTGTCATATCATATTTTAGAATACTCTAGTACATTTTGCTGTGACTTAACTGTGGTATCACATACCAATAGAAACACTTGTAGCTTGTATTTGGGAGGTTCCCAGTTCGTATTTTGGCTTGGACTCCAACTATTGTGACTGAGGCTGTTTGTAGTCCTGCACAGTCCCTCCAGTAAAGTGTCAGTACAATACCTTGAAAGAGTCCACAGATGCTTCTTTTCCTATCCTGTGAAGTTTGTAACATTCAACCCTATAACTGCTACAGCTTGTACAAGATAACCTACCTTTCTGGCTGTTGTTATAAAATTAATTTCTTGCTAAAAGCATGGAAAGAATTGTATCTGGAAATGCCAGAGGTTTGTTTTAATCCTGTTACCTCCTAGAAATCTGTCAGGTCCGTATGCCAGACACACTTTTCTACAGTCAGTTGCTAAAATTACATATTGATGTTGATGTGTCACAGATGGCTGTAAGGAACTACCCAGTAGCACAGGCTCTGTATCTCAAGTATTGTCGTGACCATAATCGGGAAACTCTCAGAGACATCTATGTTCAGGAGGATGATTACAACGCCCAAGCAGCTTGCTTTATTCGAGAAAGCTATGATCCTAAGGTAATGGTTCATATTGCAGAATTGATCTTTACCTAAGTGTCAGTTAAGTTTGAAGTGAAGTGCATATAGAGTGATTCAGAAGTCACACAACCCCTTGATACATGTGAAGTGGATGATGTGAGAGGTAGACAAAGGCCATGTAAGAATTCGTCTAAGCAGCTGATATGCTAGGTGCGTGCACGCTTATTGAAAAGACGAAAGATAGAATCTAAAAAAAAATATGATATCGCCATCCTGTATTTACTGCATGCTGCTTACCAAAACAGGTACATAAGTTTGTAATATTAAGCATAGAGTACAATTTTAATTTCATACAATTAGCATAGTGAGTAATCACTAAAAATTACAGTTTCAATATCTGATCATTTTGTGGAATAATTAGTGACAGAATGTATTGAAGGTGGATGTGAATGTAAATTCGTAATTATTACCAGTTGATACTTATCCTAAAGGTTTACATTAATAAGATGTTTGTTTCTGCTGTGCAGAATACTTTGACAATCGAAGCATCACTCTCAGCAGCACAAGAGAGTTATAAGCGTGCTCGAAATGACTTCGCTGCTGGACTGTGTGAAGAACAACAGAAATTGCTGAGGCAAGTTGAACAATACAAATGCACATACAGAGAAACAATATTAGTCATGCTTATCATTATACCGTGTTGCGCTCGTTCATAAATTACCCCATTTTTACTGTCATGTAACATGCTTACTTCTGAACTTGGGAGAACATCAGTTTTTTTTATCATACATTCCAGAACTGTGTCACATTGCACTACTTTTCTTACATTTGGCTGAATTGTTTATATTAAGATGAATGATTCTGTAATGATTTCTAGATGAAATACAAACTAAAGTAAACTAAACTAAACATAATGGTGTTTAAGAACATGGAATGTAGTATTATTTGACTGTGTTGTTATAAGTTACTTTGCAATAATTATGGCAGGTATCAGAAGACACTGGAAGATAAGTTCCGAAGAGAGTTTGTGGGACGCTCCCTGCATGATACAGTATACCTCCTGTTGCTACTGCATGAGATAAAACTGGCAGATAAACTGCGGGCTGAATACCGAGTAACTGATAGGAGGTAATTTATTCATTATGTTGAAGTGTTTGATATAAGCCGTATTTATTCTCAGTGAGATTTGATGTTCTCACTGGATTGACTATGAAGATTTAAAAGCTTCTGGCATGTAATGCCATGCAATCTGGTAGCAGTATAACAGCATTTCCTCCAAAACATAGGTCAATTGCTACCAGGCTGCATAGTGTCACATGCTGTACTTATTCTGTCATGGTTACATTGTAATTCTGCATAGGATAGATGGATGATACTTGTTTGAATTGTTTTAATAATAGGCTTGTCTGTGGCAATGTTCATTAATACTGTGTCTACCCAAGGAGACTTGCTTAACACACTGGTAAGCCTCGCCTTATTTGTCTTCCTGCTGATTCTGGCTTTTTGGTGAGTGAGTACACTTATGCTGAAGATTGAGCTGTTATGCCCAAAACTGACCTTCAATCAGAATATTCAATAATCTGTTAGTAAATACAGTGGTATAGCATTGAAAATTATGTCAAAACTGTTAACCTCAGCAGAAAAAGTGAAGAGAATATTGCCTGTAATAAAAATACTCTAAAATAGACGTAGAAGTATTATCTAAAAAACTGTGGTTTGGCATGTCTTGTAAGGAAAGGTAGAGGCCAGAAGCTTGATATTTAACCCTCTTAATGCCAGGCTGTAGGGGTAGGTTATGCCAAACATCATTAACCTGTCAAAGTAGAGTAACAGCACAATGTGCAAGAGTACCAATGGCTGACAGATTGGCCACCCGGCACTGGGATGGTTAATGCCCTTTAAAAGAAGGTTGTAGTAATGTAAGATGGTTAAAGATTAGAGTCATGTGGCAAGCTTGCATTGTGACAGTGAGTAATCTTGTACATTAACTGCAAATTTTGGATGTCTGTTGCTGAATTCTCGCTGTGGAGGAACAGGTTCAAAGCCAGTGCAGAGTGTGTGGGATATGTGGTTTGGAAAGTGGTATTGGAGCAGTCTTTTCTTGTGTACTTTGGTTATCTCTTGCCAGTAAGCTTCTGCAAATGTGTCTTCATCTCTCATTTCTATAAAGGGCTCCATACACATTGGCACACATAATAGCACCATGCATTGCAGTATACAGTAGTCCCCCGTATCCAAGGGTGATACGTTCCAAGACCTACCGCGAATGCCCGAAACTGCGGATAGTAGCAAACCCTATGTATAAAAGCGCAGAGTAAACTTTAGATCGACTAAAGTCGACGCTGGCAAATTAAAACGTAAAGACTGAAATCGACCATGGTCGACTTTGGCAGTGAATGTGTTAATATTTTCGGGCCGTGGATACCGAATCCGCTGATACATGGGTTCTACTGTAATTTGTGAGATTTTTATCTCATTCAGTGCAATGCACGCACACATGTGCGTGCTCTCACACACACACACACACACATTGATAAAAAGCATGCCACAGTCAGTGGAACCATTATTAGATGGCACGTTCTACTGCATGTGTATAACGGATATAAGTGCTGTCTCAAAAGAGTCAGTTGTCTTACGAAGCAACACCAGACTTCACCGCCAACCCTCTATCTTACAGGAAGAAATTACTCTGCACTTTGCAGCAAGTTTCTGTAACCATCTGTCTGCATGTGTTTATTTGGATATTCACATTTTGAATGGCATAAACACAGATGAGTTGAAAAATACTTGAAGGTTCCTCCCCAGAATTTCAGTTATTTAAGTATGGCCATCATGCTTCACTGGATGTTTAGCTCTTTCCAGGTTGGACAGTTAGGACTGTGATGACACCCTGTTCTTATAGTAAGCCAGCATGAAACTCACATGCGGCTGTTCACTGTTAGTTTGTATTTAGACTGGCAGTATGTCAACACTGTGTAGTAAATAAATAATATTAACAGTTCAGTGTCAACAATTAAATATTTGTGTAACCAGTTAAATGTGTTCTTCAAAATCCTACTGTGACTGAGAACTGCATTAGGACATAAAACAAATCTGATATAGTTTCTGGATTTCATTTCCATAAGGGAGGCATGGAAGACCTTATCTTTTCCAAAATTTTAGTTTTGAATTTTTTTGAAGAAAAATTACTTTTCAAGAGATGTACAGTTCTGTGGTCAGTAATTTATGCATACAGAACTCACATTTAACAGAGTCCTAAAATTTACATTTTGTGTTATTTTACTTTATGAATGTTCTGAATGTTAAAAGTGTTATTTTATTCAGATATTGGTGGTTGCGTATCCTGAGTCTTTCAGAACTGGGAGACTGGCTGGAGTTGGATAGGTTTTCCAAGAGTAAGAAGTCTCCAATTGGAATTGAGGTAAGGTAAAGATGTCGTACCAGTATTTTTATTCAGTCTTGTTAGTAGGTTGTTCCATAAATTTCTTTCCTATGCAGGCACTTAAGCTGTAAAAGATAGACATATCAGTTATTTAGATATTTATTTGTTTTGTTTATAAAGTCAGCTACTTTCTTCTTCCACCCTCCCATATGCATATGTTGAGAGTTAAAAGGAGGCATAAGGAGATTTTGGAAGCCAGATGTATATTTTAAGGTAAAAGAAATGTAATGTGTGTATGCGTGTGTGTGTGTGTGTGTGTTTTCTGCACGTGCCCTCATCCCTCGTGCAAGATTTCAAGCACTTCTGATGGCATCAACACACCAAAAATAATAAATGAAATTTAAAGTGTAATGTTTGAACATAGTAATTTTTATTAGTTTGTTTTAAAAATGTTAGAGAAATTGAATTGAATTTTGTATGTACAGTAAAACCCCTGTTTAATGAATTGCTGGGGGATTAGAATATATTTCACTAAATCGAGGTTTTCATTAAATCGAGGTTTTGTATAGGTTTTGAGCTATTGTCGGGACATGAAAAATCATCACTAAATCCGGGATTTCACTAAATGCAGGAACATTAAATCGGGGTTTTACTGTATTTTCCCTCTGTTGACCTTGAACTGTTCATTCTTGTTTATTTCTGGTTATTGATGTGTTACATGGCATATTATTTCCAGCCATTTGTTGATGTTTGCCTCAAGCATGAAAACAAATATGAAGCACAGAAATATCTACCTAAAGTGAAAGATGAACTCAAAGTGAAGTACTATGTTAAAGCTGGGTAAGTATGCAGGAGAGGCAGTAACATTTTCTAAAAATGGGTCTACTTACTACCATCCAGTTCAGAATAGTTTGTCTTTGAGTCTCCTGTCAAAAGCCCTAAATATGTGTAAAAGTATGGATTTATCCACTGCGCTATATGAATGTGTGACATGGTCGTCACCCTGAAGGAAAACAGATTGAGGATGTGTGAGACTAGGGCATGGGAGAGGGTGAAGATAAATACATAATCAAGAGCGTCATAGTTTTTACTCTCCTCCAAATATTATTAGGATAAGCTGGATGGGGCATGGAGCACACGTGAAAAAGTTAAGAAGTGCATGAACAATTTTTTTGGGGGGGGGGAGGGGGGGGGGGAGTGCAGGCTGAATTTAAGGAAACGGATGACTTGTGAGGCATACTGCTATAATTTGCATCCAGCATGCTCATTTTATGAATGGATTATAACTGTACATCATCTAAATATGACACCTACAATGTCAGATTTGTAGGAACGTAGACTTGGGAAATTTTCCCACAATTCCTTGTTTCATTTTGGGAGTCCTTGCATTATGTAGTAAAGGTTTTTTATTGGACTGAAGTGTGCATGTTTATTATGTTATTTTATGTACACAGAATGTTTGAGGAGGCAGCTCGGATTGCATATGAACAGAAGGACCTTCAAGCTCTGTTATTTGTCCAGGGGAGATGTGTGTCTGCAGATCGTAACCTTAGTGACAAGATCAATCTTCTTGTTAATCAGCTCAGTTCCAAGAAATAAACAGGTATGTCCTAGTTATTTAAGCAGGTTCTGCAGCCGGTGAAATTCAGCAGTATTCTTCATTAATTCATTCAGACATAACACATTACTAACCTTTTTAAAGCCCAGCAGTTAGTTTATGTACCACCAGGTTCATCATTCAGAAATTCTGCATCCTGCCCACAGAGTGTATTTATGTGTTTTGTATGGATCTCTGAACAAACAGTGTCTTTTGCCTTTTACAACATTAACTGATTAGTTTTTTGTAACTGAGATGGAGAGTGTTTACTGTGCGGTACAAACTGGCTCTTTGTATAAAACAGATTACGTTTTGTCCTTAAAGGGTTAATTTAGTTCCACTACATATGTGGCTTTCAGTCTTCTTCATTACTCTGCCAACAGCAATATTGAAAATAAAATGTTAGGAAACAAAAAAAAAATTTACATCAGCAATTTGAGAGCATGACATGCATTGTCAGACTGTCAGTGCAACTCCTTTGATGGTGCATCATCATCAAATGGTGATGAAGATTGTTACTGTGTCATTAAAAAGTTACTAGATTCTATTTTCCAGCACACTTCAGGATTCATATACTGGTGGGAAATTGAAACGTAGTAGATGAATAATTCAGTTGGGCCTACTTTGTGTCATGAAACTAGTCCAGTTTCTGCATACTCATGAAGCATCATTACTACAGTTCACTGGGACTGACCATGTTACTGCTGCAGTATCAGGAAAGAAGTTACGGGGCAGGTTATGTAGCTATGAGAAATTAACAAAAATAGCACAAAATTTATTTTATCCATGGGTACTTAAAATCTATTTTTTATGTTTCTTTCTTGTTAGGCAGTGTCTGACATAAGTATTTATAGATATAAAAGTGTTAGTGATTTTGTGAAGGCTGGTATTAAATTGTGAAACTTGACGAACACGCAGGACTTTTCTTCCATAACATTGCCTATTTGTAGTGTGACATGCCCTCAGAATGTTTGGATAAAGTCTGAGGTTTTATATATATATTATATATATATATATATATATATTATATATATATATATATTGGCTTGTTTGCTTCTTCATGACTTGGATGTCTTTGTTCTGGTAGAAGTGTAATTCTGTGTGTAAATAATGTGTTGCTTTAACTTCATATTGAGTAAGAATTATAATGCAGTATTGGGAAGAATTTATATTCATGTAATATGACTCCCTCA
This sequence comes from Reticulitermes speratus, assembly GCA_021186555.1. Classification (NCBI taxonomy): domain Eukaryota; kingdom Metazoa; phylum Arthropoda; class Insecta; order Blattodea; family Rhinotermitidae; genus Reticulitermes; species Reticulitermes speratus. The sequence goes on along the minus strand of JAJKFL010000003.1, from coordinate 41,041,370 downwards.
CATTTCTTGTGTCATTCTTGTTTCAGGCCCACATCACATAGTTTGTTGTCGTTTCACTAGAGGGATAACCAGTAACACACTATCTAGTGAAGGAATGATAATACACCTCACTTTGACTTTAAATATGACAGTTTAAAGTCATATGTAAAAGTGTTATGACATTCAAACAAACTTCGAGAATTGAGTGTACGTACATGAAATGCATATATTTATTTGCCAAAGGATGTGTATAATATACAGTGACAGTTCCTGCTTGGCTGTTTCATCCCTTCCAAGTTATATTTTAATGTCATTGTGACTGAGAGTGTTCACTTCCCAGAATTATGTTTGAAACCCCTGCTTCATGTTGCTCTGCCATTGTGGGTGATCATTTGAAAGTTTATTTTCTGTCGGAGGTAAAAAAAATATGGGACAGGAATGCTAACGTGTTTCATTGCAATCACAATCAGTACTGGAAATTCTCATATGCATTCTTTGAACCTTTGCATGTCAGTACTGCTGGTTAATGTTCATGTTGACTGGATTCAGCTGAGGATGAGATGCAGTGGATAGCTCTTTTAAACACTGCAGTTTATGATTCTTGAGGTGCCATAACAGATAGGATGTTTGCTGACAACTGGACACTTAGCTTTTCAAGGACTGCTGCATGGAGTAAGTTCCTTCTTTAACAAAAATATATGGATTGAAAAAAAGTTGGATTACAAAAATAAATGAACAAATATAAAAGAGTTAAGAAAAATTGCTGTCCATCAAATGTAAATTTATTTTTCTTGTTACAGAAAAAGCTCCTGATTGGTTTATTATGCTAGTCAAATAGGTCAAATCACCATATTTTTTATGGTTGTCTGTGTGCATCTGTTTCAATAGTGCAACTTTGTTATTGCTAATAAAGTCTTTTATGAATATATAATTGTCAGTCTCATACATCCTGCCCTTGCTTTATTGACATTCACTGTACAGATTATGTTTTAATGCACGGTGATAATATTTATCTGTTTTTTGCTTTAAAATCTACTTTTTGGCTTTTACAGACAAACTGTGAAGTGGGTCAGGTGAGCACATTGGTCAGTACACTTTAACCTGTACTGCTGCAGATTTCACTTTATGGATTTTCACCTTGTGGACAGTTGTCACAGAACAGATTATGTCCATAAAATGGGGGATGGGTGTAATTGAAGAATTACCATGGTAGTAAAGTACCGTATATTCTCGAATCTAAACCGCACCCGAATCTAATCCGCACCCAGTTTTTGGCGACTTCTTAAACGAAAAAAGTTAGTTCGCGGTTCTAATCCGCAGCTTTCCTTCAACCACCCCTTGCCCACGGGGCGACTGATTGAATAATATTGGATGTTACCAATGCGTTAAAATCCGACGCTACGCCTGTGGCCGATGAGTCATACCGATAGAGGCGGGGTCTTTCTCAACAGACGTGCGCAATCTCGTCTGAAGCCAGCTGATCTTTAGTTGTTGAAACGTGGGAGGTGCTTGTTCCAATTTGTCGTGTACCGTAGTTATGGAAGAGGGACACCTGAAATCTAAACGACTCTCATATACGGCAAAGTTCAAACGTGAAGTTATTCGGTGCGCAGAGGAGAATGGAAACCGCAAAGCCGCTGCAATTTTTGGAGTTGATGAAAGCAACGTTCGACTATGGCGGAAACACAAGGCAGTGATCAGCGGGAGTGAGGCGTCACGAAGGAAATTCACTGGACCCAAGAAAGGACGATTTCCTGAAATTGATGATGCAGTCTTCACGTTTTTTCAAGAGAGACGCAAGACTGGACTGTTTGTGAGTTATGATCTACTCGCGAGGAGGCGATAAAGAAGGCCAGATCTTTGAACATTCCTTGAATTATGAGTGATGACGGCGAGTCTGATGAATAATAAATTATAATAATAAATAATAAAATAATAGATTATTGTATTGTATTGTTCTTACGTTGTTTATTAATTACGTTAATTACGTTATTGTTATATTGTACAGCAGCTCAATCATTTTTCCAAAATCCAGCTCTAGACCGCGAATCTAATCCGCATCTGATTTTTTAGCCCTCTAAAACTGTAAAAAAAGTGCGGATTAGATTCGAGAATATACGGTAAATAATGTCTCTAAAATGTTTTCTGGCTCTCCACTTTCAGAAGATAAAGTAATTGTCAGTTTGTACAAATAACACATAGACAGCACTAAATATTTTAATAGACTCTAGAAGATTATGTTTCTGCCATTGAGAAGGTTAAAGAGTGCAAAATTGATTTAAGTTAATTAGCTTTTCAGTGACACTGGATTTTAAATTCAACTACTGCCTAGGATGGAAGGGTTTTAAATTTATAATACCCTTAAAATGCATTCACAGCTGTACAGTGCATCCAGGCTGGCAGCACATGAGGAATTAAAGGTCTGTACCATGCTCTGAGGCTGGCATTGAAGTGTTAAGTCCAATTTGCTTTTACCATGAAAAAAAATGCAGAGGTGTGAACTGTAGACAGTCCTGCTTACATGTGAAGAATGAGATTCAGAGCATTAAAAATTCATATGAGGGCATATCCAGAAGTTCCCAAACTGAGTCGATAATGAAATATACGCCTGTTTTTGTTGTTGGTCATTGTTGTCTCCTTCAAAGTACCCCATTCAAAGTTTATGCAATGGGTCCAGGGTTTTTACACTGCTGGAACCACCACTGGAACTGACTTTTTGGAATCACACATACGACAGTCAGTGATTGTGCCTGAATTTCAACGACATCCTTGAAACTGCTCTCATAGCTGTGATTTAATTCTCAGGAATAAGAATAAATAAATCACAAGGGGCCAAATCAGGCAAGTAAGAAGGGTGGGGACCTTAGCCTTGTTTTTAGTGGCCAAAAATTGCTGTACTGACAAAGCAGTGTGTGCCAGCACACTGGTATGTGAATCAACCAACCTAGTCCTACCATCAGTCTGAGTGTTTTTTGGCAGACTTGCTCCCTCAGACATTGCAAATCCTCCTAGTAGTAACGCTGGTTAACTGTTGGACCTGGAGGAACTTCTTCCTGATGAACAATGCCCTCACAGTCAAAAAAGGTCACCAACATGCTCTTGATGTTTGGCCTGATTTGCCTTTCTCACTGTGCACCTGGAGAGGACTGATGTTTGGTTTGTGGGTTCTAACAGTAAACCAAGATTTCATCTCCTGTTGTGATACTGGAGAGGAAGTTACAGTGTTTCAGACTTCATGCAACAATTCCTGGCACACACAAACACTCTGCTTCTGCTGGTATGTGAGCAGCTGTGGCACAAAGTTTTGGATGTCTTATTTCTTTTTTTTTTTTTTTGTAACTCTTCTCTTCATTATGCATGATGCAACCAGATAGCTTCCAGACTGAATGATATCACCCTGATAACACTTATCTTACAATCAATGATGTCCCCCTTTGAAGTAATATCCTTGGAACTTTATGCAGTGAGCCAAGTGATTGCATCTTCTTGGAACACGGCAATAAAATCCTAATATTGATTGTCATACACTGAACTAAAATACACAGACCCTGACACAGCAAATTGTGATAGTGGCAGCACTTGACAAACAATACTGATCAGATAAAATAATGACCCTTTATAATAAACTTGAATGGAACATTATATCATATTCATCTATATCATATCACCTCCATTTTGTTTGTCATGTGATACATATAAACTATACAAACTGCAGAGTGGTAAATGGTAAAAAAGGCAAAGTTCACCCTATAACAGGCCATGAAAGCCCAGAGGGGGAGTACAGGTGTGGTTAATGCCATGCCTCAACCACTTTACCCTCAGGAAAGAGACCCAGTACCCACTGGTAATCATCACAAATTATCATCTGTAGAAAGTAATACACAAAAAGTCATGCTTCATGATGTCTGTGCTTAAAAAGAAACCTTTTATTAAACTTTGGGACATACATAATGAAAGCTCATCCTAAAAGTACTGGCCTTAATTATCACTGATCACATAATATAAATAAATTTGTAACACTTATTTAGACTGCTTATTTTGAAAATGCTACGATAACAGTAACAAACAACACTATCACAGATACAAAAATTGCACAAATTTTTAGTCCAACTTTTTTAACTTTCTTTTTTTGCACTTCCTATCCAACAACAAATATTCTCTACCAAACATGCATGATCACATACATTTATGTACATTAATGTTTCAACAAACAGATCAATGCAAGCCCACAATTTGAATCATATGCTTCGTATATGAGCAACATTATGAGTCCTACATATATATATATATATATATATAATAGGTTATATACACAATATACAGTATGTACATTACCATATTTTTATGCTTATAGTTTAGAAAAGGTGACTAGCATATTTAAATAATGTTTTTGTCTTGTTATTTCCTTCTTTCAGAAATCAGCAGGAAATTCCATCATTATTTTCATAACCATATCATTTCCAAGGTGTATTTTATGTCTTCCATTCCACACATTAAACAGACTGAAGTGAGAAAATGTTGCTCAGATGTGAATTGGAGAGTGAAACAAACATGGAATCATCACCCAGTAGTGTGGGAAAAGAAATCCATCAGAAACACCATCACCATCACGATTAAGGTAGAATGCTGAAGAGCATTATTATTATAATCTGTACTGATTTGTACATATTTACATAAAGCCAAAGATGGAACAAACAGTAGATCTGGTTTTCCTAGGCCAAAGCATTACAACAGCCTGTGCAAACCCTTCCATGTCATTTACTTTGTTTTCATAATACAATGAGCCCTTAAAATCTGTGTAGGCATTTTTGCCTCCAGGTGCACTTCTACTCAACATGTGTCACTTAAAAAAAATGCACAAAATGAGCCTCAGCACCATAACAATAGATACCAAAACATAGGACCATTGTAAGATATAATCAGGCAGTATTCTTCAAAGAAGATGCACATACAAAAGTGACAGAAATTTCATATGAGGAAAATTAAAGACCAGATTAATCCATGGGCTTTCAAACATGGAAAATGGTGGGTGAAAGTCAAACTTTCAATTGAAAGATTATGGCCCACATCTATAGCCTCTCCTTTACAAAACAATGATCATTACGTTCAGTTTTGAGTAACTTCAATAAAATTAAGATACTCTTACAATTCTGTACTATTTAGCATTCTCCCTTAATATGTTTACGAATGTATAATCATGCCACGCATCACATCTTGTGTGTGCCTAAATGTTTTCAATACTACACAGTTACAGGCTGTAGTTAAGTCAGCAGGTCACAAGTACAAAAACAGAACTTCCTCATTTTGAGTGTAGATGTCACACAGTTCATTGTGCTAAAAATTATGCACTCCCTGAGCAAATTGGTGGATGCCCTATTTGTAATTGTTATGATCCTACAGTAATATGATGGTGGTGGTGACATGTTTCTCTGCACCATCTGTCCCTTATTATTTAAGTGACAAACAAATAATAAGTATGTGTACCAACATACGCATTTTGAACATTGGCTTAAAATGGAGTGGTTAATCTTGCAACTACATATTTTTATGCTCTTAATAATGCAACTGGGCATAAAAACAGTATAACAGCTGGAAACTGAATCAAAATATGAAGACAAATTACACTTACAGCTTTTACAATTAAAGCTGACATTGACTGTGTATATACCTTTGGTAAATTTAAACATACCCACTTATTTCACAAATACCAAAAATTATTAAATGTGATGAAGTTTAAATACATAAACACTAATATTTTCATATAGAGTGATGTCCAAACACCATCTGATTACAATCTGCATATGACAAATTATATATAACATATATCAAAAGCACTAGCCATTAGTCCAGAGTATCTCAGGGTTTGGAAAGATCAGAATTCGTAAGTTTAAAAACATACAATTCTTCTGGTACTTACTCCCTAAAATTAACATCTTTTATATGAAATGCTTTTTATACGACAAACTTTCCAGTAAGCAAACATTGTGGTAGCACATCTGAACTGAAACTTGCATAATCTGGGAGGCATTTATAATTTTACATACACTACAGCACAGCAAAGCAAGATATAAAATATGTTTCATACAAAATGTATACAAACTATACACGTCAAGTTACAACCATCCATGAAATCAAAATATTCTGCATGATGGCCTTGTTTTTTATTTTCCTAAAAAAACTACCCTAATGAAAGCTGCATGTTTTCCACATATCACTTTACACTCAAGACTACACTGAATGGCAGGTGTCACTTCCCAAGTTTGTGTGTTGTTGATTACAGGAAAAATTGGGTAGTTAGTGTCTGGAATATTAGTAGTGAATGATGGAGATATATGTCTCATTTACAGGGAACCCTAAGGAGCTGGTTCGATGTGGTATTGTTGGTCTCCATCACAATGTTTTAATTAAATTTAGTATTCATCGTGCATGCTGTAGTGAGGCCAACTATTATGTAAGTTGTGAAGATGTCAAAATTTAATGCAACATTTATTTTCTTTGTTTTAACTTATGGACCATATTCCCAATTAAAAAGATGTATATAAAATTATGTAATACTATCAACAATTACACAACCATAATTATACTGTCTTAGTCTTTTGCCATTAACCTTTAAACAATCTACAGGAAATCAACATTTATGATCACACATTATGCCTTTCTTCATAGTTAATAAAAAAAAATAACTTCACAGAGAGAACTGAATCATTACTGTGTTTTCCATTTAAATACATTGCATAAATAATAATAATAATGTAATAATAGGCAACAAAATTCCTTTAATCCTGCAACCACGGGACCAGACAAGTACCTACACTGACGGGTAATTTGTTGTTAGTGCTCCTATATGTGGGCTGCACAACTATTCAGAGGAGTATTCCATTTGGATATCTCCTTCAGCTGCTGGTTCCAGGGCATCAGGGTCCCCTTCTGTATTTTCTGGAGTCTCTTCACTTTCTACCAGGGATGCTGAAGAAGTTGATGGACTAGGAGACAAGGGGTTGGGAGATACCACAACAGTCAATGCAGAGACACTCTTGGAGGCCTTTCTGAATGTGTCCCTAAGATTTGCCTGTTTCATTGCCAGAACTTCTGGACTTGGAGGGGACTGTTTTCCTCAACTGCAAAAGTATCAGGATTAATGCAGTATCAGCTTCCAGATTAAAGGAATTATATTGTAATAATAACTTACTGGCCATGAAAACTTCACACAGAAATCTAATTACATCCGCATCAGCACATTTGCATCATTTCCAAATTAACTGTAGCATAATTAAATTCATTCCTGACCTACACCATAACAGGGCTTTTACAACAAGCAAAAAGGTCTCTTTTGGTACAGTTTTCCTTTCCAGCATCAAGAACGTTCCAAATTGTGCCGAGCAATAAGGGATATCTTTTTTTAATGAGTCCAATTGAATTAAATGAACTGAAAACTGTTTGGGCTATTTGTGTTGCAGTTTTAACATTGTTAATAGATGGGTTCATGTATCTTTCCCATGCAGGCACAAAGCACTGCCTGACAAATAGTAATAATAACACAATACAATGCAAGGACATCTAAAATGGTATATTGACTACTACACGAACTGACATACGAACTTAACGATATGGTCGCACGCAAAGCTTCACAGACTGCTTCAATTAGCTACCACTTGCAGCATGTGCCACTCACATCAACTGACACTCCACATATCACATAAGCAAAGGGATGCCAAACACAGCTGTCCTTAGTTTGCTTTTAAGTGAAAATGACAAACCACACTTTCATTTGAGTATTAGTTAGTACAGATGAAGGTATCATACCTTGCAACACTTTGTTTTTAGGCGAGACTACAGTTTTTCTGTCATGAGGGTTAAATGCCCAAGTAGAGATGGTCACAAAAATGGAGTTCTACTATACAGTAATAGCCTGATCACTGAAGAGGATTTCATTACAAAATATGTGTTCTACCTTAAATGCTCCTGAAAATACAAGTGATGCATTGTTTTAAGTATGAACCTAAATAATTGAAATTATGATATAATCTCTATAGCTGTAATACGGTAATTTAATTTACTTACAATTATGAAGTGGTTAATGATGTTACTTATGCTGTGCACTTTACAAATGTGGGTAATCTTTTATTGTATATTTACTCTTTTCATAGATGCTGGAGGCACAGAATAATATCAAGGTATCTTTCACATCTTTTACAAAGTGAACAAATCCCCAGCAAGGTAAAGTTACAATAAGAATGGCTGGAAAACATGTTGAGCCTTGAACTTGCTAAATATCTGATTTGCATTCCCCACATAACATTACCCAGCTTGCAATAGTTCTGTATTTTCCTGATTACCAATTATAAATACACTACATAAACTGTTCGACTTCAGTACGTTAACTTGAATAATTAATAAGTACACTGTATGAGAGAGAATTTAAAGGCATATGGAGATGACCCAATGATGACAAGTGGCAGTATTGCCAGATTCTTGCTGGATGGTGAGAGGAGAGGTGAACCACATTGGCCCTACATGCAGATACAGAGTACTGATACTAAAAACAATAATGATGAGCAAGCAGTTTAATGCAAAAATATGTCATGCCTTATTTTTTATTGTCAAAGCTCTAATAAATGCTGATAGAATGTCGTGGTAGATAATCACAAAATAACACAAGTATTGGAATAACCGGTGATTTAACAATGTCATTTTAATTTAATGTACTCCATCCCGTTGTGTCTGATCAACATTCACACAGATATAAATTATTCCATTGTGTTGTGTTAGGCAGAATAATTTGTATCTATGAATGACTGTCATCATCTTCACCCTCAGCACCACCTAATTCTGAGTCACCACTTTCATCTGTTGAAAAATTATGGTAGTGCATTATGTAATGTCACCCCAAACCCTATCTTTGCATAAGTCCGTTGCCTGTAGTTCTGCACGTTGGATGTATAAACTCCAGTCTTCCATAATGATTGTCAGCAGTTTCATTTATGCATCTCAAATTGGACAGTCTGAAAGTATAGTTCAGTTGGGTGACATCTCACTTCACTTTCACCCATGGAAGTTCGAGTGGTTTATACTGACAGTGGTAAGAAGATAATTTGAGACAGTGTGACCATTCATACACCCTTTGTCAACTTCTATATGGTGCATGATTTCTGTAGGGTCACATTCGATATTCTTCTTTCAAAATCATTCAAGAATCTCCTTTTTATGAGATCCTGTGTTAGGAACTTTATCTTATCTATGATGGTAAAGTTGTAGCCAGCACTGTCCAGAATCATGAACAATCCCTCTGCTAGATGATTTAGAAATCTTTGCATGCAACCCTTTAAAATTAGCAATGTTCTTCTCTGAACAATAATCAGACTCACACGATCCAGTTGCTGTCAGTAATAAACCTGCTTCTGCTGAACCTGCATGGCACACAATAAGCCTGTTTCCCTTCCATAGAGAACTTTCAAACCTCCCTTTTCTGATGAGACTTGCCAGATGTGTTTTTGGATGGTGTGAGTAACCCTAGGCATATACTCATAAGCTCGTAACCCAATTCTGCTCCTTTCCAGGAGACTTAAACACAGCAAAAACATTTTAACAAACTGAAATCTCTTTACCACAATCATGTCAATTCCTGAGTATTCAAGAAATCCATTTTTATGTGCTCGTCATACAATGACAGTGTTTTTAACAATATGAACAGACTGAAAATAATGCTCCTACTCCATCATCACAAAACTTCATATTTGTTTCTATCAATGTCAGCTGCATCACTTGTGCCAGGCATGTTGAGTGTTACTTGTACGCAACAATAATGAAACATAAGAGCTCACATTAATTAAAATATGAACTAAACACTGCTGTAGTATTAAATGTGTGGCTTTGATTCCAGTGCAATGATAGAAACAAGACCGGAAACATATGTATAATGTAACACTGAGGCGCATCCAGATCCAATTATCCTTCATGAAAAATGCATGTTGACTTCACAGTTTCAGCCAGTTGAAAGCAATACACATAAGACATTACTCTGCATTTTTGTGCCTGGCATCAATCTTTGCTCCATGCTGTGTTCAATGACATATGGCTTCTGTGACTCTGGTGTTTCTTTTATTATTATCTCGTAAATGGCTTGATTTTTGGAAAAAATCTGGTATGAAATGTGTATTTTGATTTAATCTAAACTTTTATCTGAAACTTTTCATTTTGGAAACAGTTCAGCAAATAATATCATGAACATACTTAGGTCTTCATGTAAAGTGCCTTATATATTTGTCTGATTTTAACTAAACTTGAATTTTCCTGACAGCTTTTAATAAAGTCCCCAATACAAAATTTCATGAAAATCCATCCAGTGGAGCCCAGGTAGTTCCATGATGATTGACAGACATGACGAAGCTAATAGTCGTATTTTGCAACTTCACAAATGCACCTAAAAAAGTGCATCCCTTCATCTGTCTGAATCCCATCTGGGTACAAATCTTTGGTCTTAAAATGACTGCATGATGGAAGGGAAAGTGTTTATATGTTTGGTTCCTAACAAGATGGTGTTTATGAGAAGACAGTGGTCAATTGTCTTAAAAATATGATATTTGGATTGACGTCATGGCATAATCAAGCTCTATCCACTGGTGTGACTCCCACCTTACTATCAAGGTACATTTTGTGAGTGCAAGTCATAAAGAAATGTGCCCAGCCAAGGCTGAAGCTTCCATATCCTGTACTAGGCAGTGGTGGAGGGCTGGGTAAGATGGTGAATCACTGGTGCTTCTGCCATAGCACTGCCTCATATGCCTTTAAATTTTCCATTTACCCTAGCTTCATTATTTTTCTGCAACTAAAATATCATCCTTTAAATGTACAGAATAATAATTTACATTCTGTGCTGTGCATTGCCAGAAAGAAGGAACAACTGTATTTTTGTATTGTTCAAAATGCTTTAAATGTAGATTGGTTTTGGGGTGTAATAGTAAGTGAAGACATGACAGCAACAACAAAACAACAGCATAATTCAAATCCACAAAGTAATGTTGTTGATACTGTTAGTAATTTACCAAGAGAAGCTAAAGAAGAGTAGGCAAATTATTAATGTTTTTTCCCTCAACCCCACTTTTATTGCCAAAGTATAAAAAGAATAAAGACTACTCTTGCCGTGTTAGTCACAGTCTCCTTATTCTGGCAAATTCATTCTTCTGTAATTCCTTATTTCCATACTTCCATTATGTATATATGACTGCACTGTTGCAGTCTGCAGACATAATCTGCACCATGAACACTACTGTCCTGCTGTTAGTAACTATTCATTAAAAAACATGGCATACAATTCTATTATGAAATGTACTAGCAGCTTTAGAAGTTCACTGCTGGAGAAATATGTCTGGCACTTAATGTCCATCATGAATTATGCATATTACTCATAGATGTATATTATGCTTCCACAATTATAATTAAGGGAACTCAGCCTTTTAAGTGAGATCATTATACAAACATGATGTATGTCAGGCACCATAAAATAATGATTTGTATTTTTAAATAAAAAAACATAAGCTGAGGCAAAGTATTAATAACACACAGAATGTGAGTTAGTTTTAGGAGACAAGATATTTGAATGTTCAGATTTCAGACTTCCATAGAGTGCTGCCGAGTTTCTGATGCAGCTTTGTAATTCTGTTTGTTTACATGTGGCTGTGTTACTTTGACTCTAGCAGCATTTACCTCCAAAACTATACAACACAGTTATTTTTGGGTGTCAGTTTTGAAATAAAATATAATATGCTTCTGTACTTCACTAATTCTTGATCTCACTTTAAGACATATTTTAGGTACCTGTAGTTCTTTTGTTAATTACTGTGCTCTGCTGAATTCATATCACTATATAGTGAAATAAAAATGTAAAGTTTCTTTTGGAAATGGTGGATTTGAACAATAAGCTGGGGAAAATCTTAAATCAGGCAAGAGTAAATGGGAATGCCATTCTCTGTGTTTCAAGTATTCACGTTTTAACACAAGTATTTTGGGTTCCTGTTTTTTATAACAACATCCACTATATTTAATCTGAAGGATATCAATATTAGTTTTTAACCAGTGAAACTTTCTTTTAAAGTACATATGATAATTGTTTTTACAGTTTGTAATTACTAATCACATTGCTTAACTTTTGACACTATGTACTGTGTATTATGATACCGTAAGTTCTTTTCCCAACAAGTGTTAGTTTACCTTCTCCTGGTTTCATGAACATATGAGGTCTGGCAATTAAATAACTGGACAGATGTTTCTGTTTAGTGACTGCTAGCACTGATTAACTGATGTAACATTAACTCTTTTGGACTAGAAATAAATGCCCACAGCAGTCTGGAAAAGATGAGAATTTAAATGGCCACCATTCCTAGGCATGTTATTGGCAGTGACTTTAGCCGACTTCAGCATTTTAAAGTGCATACTGCATGTTGACTGTGGTCGATGTTCACCATGAAAGGATTTAACTATCATTCAGTGTTCTGTGTTAAACAGTTGGTAGAATGTAGCTTGATTTGTGCTGGCAGTAAATGTTTTACGTTGACAGTGTTTTTTTCTAAAAAGCATAATAAATTTCTATTAAAAACACAAAAAGAAGCGTGAAACTCAAAGCCATGCTTATTTGCCTCACACACACATGCACGCGCGCATGAACACACACACACAGATACATATACACATACATATTGTCCAGTACAGTTTGTTGCTCCATAATTGAACCAAGCCCTGCACAATCTTTGGCTGGACAACTGAATCAGTTTGCTTGCACTTCTAAGAAAGCAAAAAGGGATACTAACCTTGAAACATCTAGTGTACCTGCCATATGACTTTTTAATGTTCTTGATAATAAATTAGTTATCATAATCTCATTTTTAATAATTTCAAAATATTCAAGATATGAGACTGCTTGTATAGAGTCAGAAGATGATTACTTTGAACATAACCTCATTCAGTACAGGTTAGTGACAATATACTAACACAATCAGTCTGGTTATTTAACTGTATTGGGAAAACCAGCTGCACATTTTGCCTTTGTACATGCAGAGAAGCTGGGCACAATAAATAAGCCTATGTTTGTAACTTTGTTAACTATTACAGAGAAGATGCTTGGGTAGCAACAGTTGCCTCACCACTTGAAACCAAATTATTTGGTGTAAGGGTCTGAGTACCAACTGTTGGTGATGAAGATGAGACAATTGTTCCAGCAGAGAATTCCAACTGTATGCCAACACCAGTGGTGGAAGTCACTGGCATGACTGGAAGGGTAGAAGGGGATACAGGAACACTGACAGGAGTGGTTGGGGTAAGCAATGTTGCTGTAGACTTGGTAGACTCTGGGACAGGTGTCTGTGGTGAGGTAGCAGGAGTCAGCACACCCAGAGCAGTGGTTAAAGTCTGTTGCTCCGTTGCAGCAGCTTGGGGTATCGATGAAGTACTGTTCACAAGTCCAGCTACAGTATTCCCCTTTGTTGGAGGTGGAGCTAAGGCTGGGACTGCCACATGGATGGTAGAACTTTTAGCAAAAGTGACTGCATCAAAATTGTTTTCAATGCCTGTTTCACCTTGCGTGATGTTTCCATTCTCATTGGGTTTTGTGGCCACAACAAGACCTTGAATAGTTTTAACAGGTACACTAATGGCAGCACCAAGACTTGCAGTGGAAATCTGCTTAAGAGCAATTGCACGGATGGGCTGCAATGCTGCCACGTGACTAGTTGGGATCTGTAGGACTTCTCCATTCTGTGTGGTAAGAGTTGTAAGGTTAGCTCCACTGTGATGAGCAGCAGTGTGGTTCCTCAAGCCATGACATGTCTTGTAGCTTTTCCCACAGTGACATTTAAAACCTTTACGAATCCTGTAATATAAATGGGTATCTCCAGTACTATCAAAGCATATAAGCCTTACATGGATGTGCAGCATTAATTTTAAGAGATTCTGGTCATCCAAGAATCTATAAACATAATACAATATAGCTCCTGCACAGATCAACTAACGCAAGTCATCTGTTCTTAATTTTGATACTTTTTACCACATCTGGTTGAAGATATGTTCTGAAACATCATAAAAATGTAAAGAAAGAAAGGTGTGTGATTCTAAACAGAAGTGTCATTACTTTGATCATAAAATCCATTCAACTATAAATCTGATATCCTTACTTTTATCATATCATTAATTAATGATACTGCAACAATTTTAACATGAAATATTAACAGCAGATTCATAATTCTAATATCACACTAGGTGGTCTGAAATGCTCATTTTACTGCAACATTGTTTGAAGTTCATAGCCTTCCTTTCTACAGACTTAAAATAAATATATTGGATCAAAAGAGCAGTGACTGACACTTCTTTTTTTTAAACAGTTCAACTACTTATATCATTAAAACGATGATTATTAAGGACGTACATTGTAAGATTATACTGAATACACGGTACTGAAAATAAACTGGGCCAACTTAGTCAAATAATGGCTACAGACTGGAGTGAACATAGCTCAATTCCCAGATCAAGCACACAATCTTTTCCTTTGCCATCATTTCTGGTGCACATACTTTCTGGCAAAATCACCATTAAATGAAATGCAACTGACACAATCGTCATAAACATATACAAAAACACCCACCTTCTTTTGAAAAAGAGAACATAAAATCGAATTACTTACTTTCCATCTTTCTTATGACCATTCTTGGAATGATATTTGATTCCATTTGGATTCTTGTAACGTTTTTTACATCCGGGAACAGGGCAAGCAAATGGTTTATCCACATTATTATTGTTTGATGGATTAACCATCCTGGAAAAATAAATATTCAATGCTCACCACTGCCAATAGTACACTTTTCACAAACTAATACCTTGAGATTCAGACATACTTACCAAAGGTGTTGTGGTTTCTTAGAATTATGAACAGGCATTTTCTTTACCGGAACACTGAAAAAAAAAAGGCAGACCATGAAAACTAATTCTTAGTGCAATGATATACTGTAAGATCAAAAGCTGCTGCTTTCTATTTTACCTGCTCCCATATCTTAATATGAATTCTGCACTGAATTCTTCAGATGTTGTCCACGAATCATTACTGTCTTCAGACTCGCTCATCAACTCGTCTTCATCTGCTTCACTACCTACAGAATATGCATTTATGGAGGTTCTTATTACACACACGTTTTGCACATTTGTAATATTTAACTTGACAATCGTAAAACAACAGTCATTCGAAGACAAAATTACCAGTGGGTGTGTTACTCCTCGTAGTAGTGGCATAAGGAGTTTTGGTTCCTTGATTTTGGGCAGGTTTTCGCTTCGCAACATGCCCCTCTTTCCTAGTACCATCAGTGAAGAACCTCAACACATAACTAAGTGGAAGACAAGCTGGCTGTTGAAGCTCCTTCTGTTCAATGACACGGGGGTCATAATCTAGAAGTAACGCAATTTATTTTGTAACGGACTAAAGCCCTTTCGCTGCTGCAGTTGCTGACAAAGTTATACAAGTCGGGGTAGGTTGGTATGGGGGCTAGGGTTGGGCATGTCAACCTTACCCTAACCTTTCATGACGTTTATTATAAGAGGTATGTATAGCGTGAAATCATGACATAATTTCAAAGTATACGTTTATTTACCTATATGGATATCCTCAATATGTTGTATAAGGTCTGCTAAACTGGGAAAAGTTAGTCCACATCCATTGAATTTACAGATGTTTACCATGAAGACGGCCATATCCACGAGAAACTAGTCAAATTACAGTGAAAGTGTAGTAACGCATTAAAACAATCACTGTTTAAAGTTTTAAAGAGCATTATTCAAGTTCGGCATTATGCTTAGTTTTCAGTCGAGTTTTAAAACTAATATGGCTTACAAACAAATGTAATGTAATTCATTTACATAATTGTTGTACATTATTGTGATATTGACTATGCAGTATCGACGAATTGAGTCTTCGGCTAAGTTCGGATGGTCGATAAACGACTACTTCGAAAAGGTGAAGACTATGTGAACGGAAGCGGTCTGTGGTTTGCTCGCGTATCAGAGCCAACTACACTCGCAAAGTGTTGGTAGTTCGTTTTGTGTTTATTCACGTATTCCCTGTACCCAAGACCCGTCTGGCTCCTCCTGTCCGCTGTTCTTTGGTAAGTTCGTTGTGCAGGAGGAAGTGAGTAAAGTTATCCATTAATTGTTGTGATCGTAATAGTCATCCAGTGATATAAAGTGTATTTATTTGATACGTATTTAATATATCGTTGGTGCGCTTAGGTATTTGGTTTGTACGTTATCGTATATGGACGATAATTTAAATGTTCGGAAGAGTGTTAGGCTCCCTCGTAAGAACGGCCATTTTATTCGACCGGTTGTATGAGGCATAGCAGTAATTGTAGAGCTGTAGGATGGTCAGCTGTACAGTTGTGCATAAGCAAAATACATTTTTTGTTTCTCCTGTTTTTGTAATTGCATTCAGAATTCCCGTGAGAACCCCGAGAGCAGCACTGAGGAGCCGCGTATCCTAGTAGTTTGTAGTATTCGGGTTGAGCATTTTGTAAGTGCATATTTCGTTTCAGGGATTTAAATTGACCAAAACACCACCACCTCAAAATGTTCGCATGTGCCCGATTCATTGCCCCTGCCGCCAGGACCGCCGTAAGTTTTCTGCATCTATGTACTTTCATAATACGGCACTTGCGAATCATGCGGTTGAGATTGAATAGATTGTATGTATTTGTTACTTTGTAGCTGGTGTCTGGATCTCGAGTATACATCCGACCAATTAGCAGTGCTTTGGTTAGTCAAAGCAGCCCACTACAACAGAATTTCACACAGACGACGCCTCCAGTTAGTTTGGTAAGTAAACTGGGCTAACAAGTTCACCTGTACAGCATGATTATTTTATCTGACAACTATGGTTTGTAACCTCCCGCCACCCATATGGGCGGTCAACTGGAGTAATGACGATTTGTAGATTTATGTATGTGACCTATTCGTGTATTTCTTTTTTGCTGTTTGTGATGGAATGATGTGAGAGTTATGCAAGTGCATGACAGATTGCAGTATTCAACATAAAATTTTTGTATTCATGGCTAACTGGTAAAAGAGATTTGTCTCGGACATCACCCATTTGTGCTGTCACATTCACTTAGTAGTTGCTATAGTCTGTGCATTGACCCATAACCAGTGATTCAGTCACCTAAACTGTGAGTGGAATTCAAACTTTACTTATTACCTTTGAATCATCATCATCATGGCTTATGTAATGGTTGCACATGCCGTTCTGATCATTAGAGTTCCAAAATCCATTCATGTATTACTACTGATTTTTTCACAGCTTCCAGCAGTACGTAACTTCCAGACAACTGCTGTGACAAGAGATATTGACTCTGCAGCAAAGTTTATTGGAGCTGGAGCAGCTACTGTAGGTGTTGCTGGTTCAGGTATGTGTAGTTTGTAGTTACCTTTCTGCATGGTGTGTCTGTAGGAAAGAATAAAATGAGAGGAAGTTGTATGTGATTGAGAAATCGGTAATGCTCCATATTGTGACAGTTTGGCATTTTATAATCTACCGTATGGCACCTCAAATTCTCTTTGACTTTAGCACCAGACGTTTTGCTTCTTTGGATGTTACAGCAACTAACAGATGCAAACCCTGCCAGTATTCCTGTTGCTGGTCTTTTCAGGCAATGTATATGGGCTTGTGAAACCCCTACCCCATCAAGTCCTCAGATCTTTCATTCCGTCTTGCACAGCAGTGATGCTGAAGATTTCCTTTTATGCATTGTCATGTTACGTAGTTGTTGGCAGTTAAGGTTATTTGTAAGTGACAGTGAGCAAGTTGTTTATTAATGAAGTGCTCGTTAAACTGGGATTTTTAAACAGTTTACAATACATGCTCCAAATGTCTTGGCATCATGGTGATCTTGTGTCTGTGATGTGTTCAACTGTGGTCTAGCTGCTGACACCACCAGATAAAAAAAAAACAAATATGTTGAACCATAAGTTCAAGCACTTATTAAGTAGGTAATGATTATATTACTTTTGCTGTGTTTAACACTAGCCCTTCAGAGGGGCAGGATCATGTAACTTCATAAAATTTTGAATGTTATGTGATGTTCACATTGCTGTGTGTATGTACAAAATGAATACAAATGATTGTATGCAGATAGTGGCCAGTGACAAGCTTGCACCAGGGGCTTACCTACAGGGTACTAGTTACCCAGAACAGCCCCGGGAAGGTCTGAGTAAGGGTCTGGCAACACTCTAGCAGGGTGGCCTGTTAAAGGGGTGTGAGAGAATAGAAACAGCGAGAGTGGAGTGGCAGTTGTCTGGGATGCCAATTGTGGCTGAGGCTGAGCTGCGTCACTTTCATGGAAGCTCTCATGACCTGCAGTTTTAGTGCAATGTGCAAGTAGGACTTTGTGTCCCTAACTCAATTCAGACTACTCTGTGGCTGGCCACCCATTCTGCAAGAGCAACCCAATCATTGATTGGGCTCTGCTGGTTTGCACATAAAGCATCAGGAAATATCTGTGCCTGTACACACAGTACTTGAAAAAAATAATTAAAGAAAATGAATTTCTGTTCATGCAAGGAATTAGAGTGTAGTGAGTAACGCATGTTTTGTGTTTGGTATATTGCTTCTCTGGTGTGTCTTGCATACTTCATATGGAAACCAATAAAAATCACAGATATACTCCGTGTTTTACATATTTGGTATTTATTAGTAAGGTAATGTTTTCTTATCAAGTGGGATATGGTGCATGCTGTAAATGCATGGCATTTGTTACACTGCACATATTTTGTGCATATGAAATTTGAAGTAAGATAAAATACTTCACAGGAGCTGCTGTTTATTGGATCAGGTTGTATTGCCTTCTAAATGTTAGATGGGTGACCTTCTAAAATGTTGCCCTCAGTATTTGAAACTTGGCAGGATGGTTGTACTATAAATAGAATTGTGATTGGCTGCTATGTGATGGTGCTATTAGAGCAGTACATGCTTTCAGAATTTCAGCATTTGGTTTAAGGGCGTGAAATTTGCATTTATGCTGTTGCATATAATGATGAAATAGTCTGCGTGTTGGTTTTCTATGTGCATTTCAGTTGTGGGCACTTTCTGTGGTAAATGTAATTTGTACCACAAGTGGACTATTTCATTGTATTTCAGCTTCAGTTTTCAAAGTTAGTATGTTTTATAACCTGTAGTACTTAATATGTACTTCTTTTTCCAGATTAGTTTTTATCTGGC
Organism: Reticulitermes speratus; assembly: GCA_021186555.1. NCBI lineage: Eukaryota > Metazoa > Arthropoda > Insecta > Blattodea > Rhinotermitidae > Reticulitermes > Reticulitermes speratus. The sequence goes on along the minus strand of JAJKFL010000003.1, from coordinate 41,022,151 downwards.
CATATGAATTGCACCATCCTTAATTGTGGTGGTCTTGTAATACTACAGTAAACTATGAACATTTTATTTTGTAACAACAGATGCACTAACCATTCAACACTTTTCTTTTCTTGATACTCTTCTCCCCCACTCCCCTGCTATTTATCAAGTTGGTTCTTGAAATAATTTCCCATTCCATTGAGATTGCGAATCAGGGTGCTGGTGGTTGCTAAAGTATGTGACATGGCAGTAACATGTGACCTGAGGAATTCACTTTTATATGAATATAGAGTAATACCATATATACCGTAATGTAATCAGTAGTAAACAATGAGCATATATTTTTTGTGTATTTTTTGGACTTTCAGTCCATAGTTTCTGATGGGTCTATGGAGAGGAAGTGTTAAATGTGAGGGGAAAAATTGCAGGAAAGTATTAAATGTTACAGAAACACGAGAACTCAAGAAATGAAATTTTTGTGTATGAAGTTAGGCCTGCAAAAATAATAAAGAAAAAGTAACATTAATACCTGCATGCTAGTAAGTTTTTTCCAAAGAAATCTGTAACTGGCAGCTGTTTATTTCAAACCCTTATGCTCCAGGAGACACTGCCAGTTGAAGGTTCAGAATGTTGTATTCATAATGCTCACTTTTGCTGTGTGTGTTTAACAATTTAACATTTTCATAAGCAGACTAAAATTCAGCAAAAGTTATAACTGCATGAGGGTCACCTGTTTCCCTCTCCGCCCCACTTGCAGCTATCTATGCAATTATCACACGACTCAGATGCTGGAAATGCCACATATGGGGAACAAATTGTTTATAGATGTATATGAACTAAAGTCAACATTCACAGCATCTAGCCTTATCTAGTTCTTATGGAAGGCATCAGACTTGTGCAGTTTGGTGGGTAGTACACAAATTTTGTGTTCCATAGAAATTACATAGTTGCGGATGAGTGGTTTATATGTCCCCAAACAAAATGTTTCTACGTTGTGCCAGTAGAGGCATCCAGTGCCCTCGAAAACTCCCTTAAAGTGGTTGTGGTAGTGCTGTTTTATGTGCATAGTATTTCGTGTTTTTAGAATGTCATTTAAAAAATCTTCCATACATAATCGGCATGAATAACAACAGGAATAACACTTAATGACAACTTTTAATTCCCAAACTCAAGGGGAAGCAAACAGTGATGCAAGACTGTACTGTACTAACAGCAGTAGGACGTAGTTCACAGGTTTGCCGCTGTACAAATAAGCCTCCCCATCGCCCTCAGCGTTCAACTGTCATTCACACTTGGCAGACATATGGTGACATTTTGTAAGTAAATAATAATTAATCATTGCAGGCAAGTTAATGCTGCTGTACATTCCAGAAATATCACATTACTTTCACCACATTTTCATGCGGAACAGTTCTGGGAATGTTATGGGTTAGGATAAGAATTCTGAACAGCTGTGCAGGAAAATGACACTTCAAGGAACAGCACATCCGATAAAATTATACATTCTTTATGTGGGTGAATTTTTAGTACCAGAATGATGGATAGAGATTTCACTGTTGTACATTTGAATTTACTCTATTTTATGATATACAGAATGTGCGGATAGAGATTTCACTGTAGTACATTTGAATTTTATTCTGTTTTATAATACACTGAATGTCTGTGCATTCTTATCTGTATTGAAAGTAATGCCAGGAAATTGCAGTGATGTAACCACTGCCTTACCACAAATTCTTCGTAGGTGGTGTATTCAACACCTGGGTGTTCAGTTGAGACAAATGTGCTGCTTGCATTAGCACACCTATGGTCTGACCATGAGGCAATAGTAAAAATGTATTGAGGAATATGTTTTACAACTTTTTTAATAAAAAAAGGGGGGGGGGAAATGAGATCTCAAATTTATATGGGTACCTCTTACAAAGTTCCTACGCCTGAACACCTGCAAGCATGTAATATACTATTACTAAACATTAAAATTCTTGGAGAGTGAAGTAATCTTTCTTAGGATGTCCATTGTCTAATATTTAATAGAGTACTGCATATAGGAAGCCAGGTCTGTTTCCATCTTCAGGTAAAGGAAAGCATCAAATCTTGTGGACCCTTTAGAAAGACCTATTCTCAGTCACTAGGCCATACTCCTATATGATGGCTTGGTATGTAACTACAGTACCCCCTCCTCCCCTGCCATAAAACTTCAGGGATCTGTAATCAGTTCTTACGGAAGCCGAGGTACATAGTTGAAGTTCTTGTTCTGTAGTCTTTTCTTCTGATAAATGTATGGGGCATTTTTCCTGTGGAAGAGTCTTGGCCCTTCCTGGTTCAGTATGATGGTGTTATCAGAACATACTCGAAGCTTGTCCTGAGCCCTAGTACGATCAAACTTAGTCCTCTGGAATTTCCTAGAGGGCTGTCTGCAGATGTTAATTTTGTATTTTTGGTCGCTGCTGTCAGCTTTTCTTTGCAGGTTGGAGGTGGTATTGCCATTGTTTGCAGTAAATTTGTTATTGAGCTAACCTAGGAGTTTCTAATGCAGATGGAAGACCAGTACAAGTTAATCCATCCCATACAAATATTTTTAAAATCCATATGGCATACTGAACTCAGTCTCATTCTAGGAGGCCTTACTCCACAGAGGGGTTTTTTTTCCCCCCAGTGTCAGCGGTATGCTGCTCATTGTGATGCATTCTGTTTTTGTGTGGTTTAGAATATAGTAGACATACTTGGTCACAGTCATATTCCCTCATCCTTTAATGTGCCTTTAGAACAACAATACTGCACTGGTTAGTGTACAGGGTAAGTAGACTGGTCTCCCTGCCCATTTTCTGTGCAGGTGACACATAAAGAATTTTGATCATTAGCAAAGTTGGTTTTCCAGCTACAGTGCTGGTTTTCATGGCGGTCTAAGCACAGATATCCATTTTGTCTCTGATCATGGTTGCCCCCCACCACCACCACAACCTTTTGGCGGGGGGGATGTAGTCAGTCATGCCTCTGAAGAGAGCAGCTATTATAATGTGTTGAAATGCTGAAACAACATACCATGTTGATGCTGATTGTTAGTCATGTTCTAGGCTGACTTGCATGTTGGGCAAATTCTTAATTCTTTTCTTCACTTTTATGCAAATGTCATTGCAGTGCCTCAGGCCACGACCAGGTCTAAATCATGTCCACTTCAACATTCAGAAATGTTCTAACATTTATGATGATGCAGTCTTGAGTTACTGATCTTGTAAAATTACACCTGCAGAGCAGTTTCGTGTCATTGTTTTACTTCATTAAGTCTGAATTTGAGACGTTTTCGGGAGTTTGGTTCTGCCAGTGCAGCAAAGGTGAGTGAACATGGTTTTTTATGAGAGGGTGTATGCATCTGCACATATTAGGATTTTTAACATCAGTGTCCTGCACAACCCTGTATACTGGTCTCTAAAATGTACTGCTTAGTGGCCTAGCATGCCATGTGCTTGTCTGTTCTATGGTTAGCTGGTAGCAGTTTAAGCAGTGCTAAGCCAGAAAAAGTCAGACCATCAAGAGATACAATTGGAATTTAAATCTGTCTCCTGAAGTTAATGGAAAAGTTTTGTGTGTGCAAAAATAATGCACTGCCTTGAATCTGGAGTGCCATTTAGGGGGGTTACTTTCATAACTGGTGAGCAAAATTGTGTTTCATATTTACGGTCTTTAGAGTGCTAACTGAGCTATCTGAGTAGTTGTAAAGGCACATTCACTGGCCAAGTGTTCTCTGGAGAAGAAGAACCATGTAGATGATGTGAATTAGAAAGCTTTAGAAATTGTTTGCCCACACTGAATGTGTACGAAGAAATTTTCATCGGTGTCTGTGAATCACGAGTGTATTCAGATTTTCACCCTTTGTATTAACAGTGGTCATTGTTTTGATCATTGTAAAGTAAGTGGTTGGCATGTCCAAAATATTTTAACTTTGATAACATTACACTGTCAGGGACTCACTACCTGGGTGTCAAGAAATTGAGAGTTTAGTGGTGTCAGAATGGATCCCCCTCTCCTGCTGCGGTTTCCTTGATCCCAGTGACTAAATGTGTATAAAACAACAGACAGGATTACCCCATTGCATCCTTCCCTAATGACTTATTTTTGTCAAATGGACAGAGCTGCCTGTGTGTAATGAATATTTTTGAATATCTGTATTCACTTATGTTAGTACAATACTATCTACCAAATACTGAGGTTAGAAATTAATTGACTTGTCATTTACTCTTATGGCATGATACATTGGTGTAATGTATCTGCACATACACCTGTTTTGCTACCCCATCCCCTTTTTTTTTTTGGTGATTGACTGCGTTTTCTTTTTGAATTGCTTGTTTTACAGAACAGTCTTTACATCCATGTTGGCTATAATCTGTATGGCGTAGTACAGTGTGTGTTCTGTGTTACAGGAGCTGGAATTGGAACAGTGTTTGGTTCGCTCATCATCGGCTATGCAAGGAACCCTTCACTGAAGCAGCAGCTGTTCTCATATGCCATCTTGGGATTTGCCTTGTCTGAGGCCATGGGTCTATTTTGTCTTATGATGGCTTTCCTTTTGCTGTTTGCATTCTAAGCGCATTTTAGTTATTACCTATTCACTGCCACCATGGAAGTGAAAACTTCCCTGGGGTTTAGGGCCTTCCATGGAATAATACTGTGGAGGCAGGACTATTAGTCATGTGTTTTTTTTTTTATCTGATGACTTTTCGAGATGGTGATCCTTGAATGAGAAGAGCGTCATGGGGCTTTGTGGACAATACTGTTATCCTTCCTTTTATCAAGGCCACCTTCAAGAGAAGACTAGCAGAAGAAGAAAATGGTCGTCGGCTGAACTCTACAGGATTATTCCATGGTTCCCCCACACTTGTAGTGGAAATGGAGCTGCCTGCGTTATGTTGAGCAATAGGACAGTTTGAGTGGGATTGCCAAAATAAGAGATGAAATCCAATTTACAGAAGATAGTCTTGTGGAATTAATTTAAGTTAATAATTTCTTTTCAATGTCAGGAATAAAGAACTTCATATCCAGTGACTTCAAGAATTGTTTAGTGGAGAATTGCGAAATTTGCGATGTATATTTATGAGGGATTATTACTTTTACTGTTGTGTACTGCACATTGTATTTTGGACACAAATTATGTAAGATGGGAGAGAGGAATATTCCATTCATTGTACAGTGTTGTTAGAACAAGTAAATCTTAGTTGTGAAAAATTTCCCCATGCTGGGTAGCTCAAAACAAGTTTATGAATTTCTGCTCAGAAGTTCCCGTGCTGTCCTGTTGCAGTATGTCCAATGCAAAATAATGTATTTTGAACAAAAATGTACTACTATGGAGCATTGGTGGAATAGTAGAGATGGGAAAACTGAAGTGCTCGGAGAGAAACCTGTCCCGGTGCCACTTCATCCACCACAAATCACATATGGTTCTGTCATACATGTTCTTGAAATGACTGATGTTTATTCATACAGTGAAGGCCATTCTTTTTGTTCATTGGCTTGAGGGTTGTAAACAACCTTGCACTGTATAGTGGTCACCTCCATAAACATTTCGTACTGTTACTGTAAAATATGCATCCAGTTTAACCATGGCCCAACCAACGGTATTACCTGTTCTAACGGGTCTGCGTGTGATTTGTATGCATTGATTATAGATGCATGCTGCAGCAGTAATATAGCTGTGATTTGTCTGGTGTATGAATCCTTCAGCTTATAGCCTGCAGTCATTTGGACTTCTGAACTTTGTCCTTTCAAGTTACATTTAAAATAAGAAAACCGAAGCTAATAAATACAGTAAGTCTGTATACACTCTGGAGCTTCATAATTCAGAGTATTTGGGACAGGGAGTTTGCTGTTTCCTAGGTATTCTCGCGTGGCAGTACCAGTTCACACAATGTTTCAGAATCCAGACGTTATAGCAAAACACCTCAACATTTGTCATCCAGTATCACAAGCGATTGTTCTTCCCAGCACAGTGGTGGATGGTCCCAAGCTTTGTATGTGCTGTACCTGAATCAGTTCAAATGTGACTCATTTGCCAGTGGCTCTTTACATATGAACAGGATTTGTTTCCTGTAAATGCCAAATTTTCAGCATGGAAAAGTCTCTTGTAAGTGGGTCGTTCAAATTTAAACAAGAATTTAGTTCCCTTTCAAGCACAAATCAACTTGTATGAACATGCTTGCGCTGACATGTTGTGACATGTTTAAACTTGCAACCCACACTAGTCGGGTTCCTCTCCACCTCAACCATCAGGTGCAATCAAGATGGCAGTGCAAGCATACCTAGCAGTGTTGTGCAGCATATAATTATCTAATTTCTCACAAAGGAATGTGTCATTCCTTCTGAAATCTTTACCAGGTTTCAAGCACAGTTTGGGGATGAATGTTTGTCACAGCCAAGGGTGTTCAGTTGGGCGAAATCATTTCGAGAACGAGACCATGTTGAAAATGAACCTCGCGCTCGGCGACCAAGAACTTCTGTCGATCCAGACGTTATGAAAATTGGTGAACTTATTCGGGCTAATCGTTGCATAACTGTTCTTGAACTGTCACAGGAAGTAGGAATTAGTGCAGGGAGTGGTGAAGAAATTCTGCACGAGTTGAGAGTCAGTAGAGTGAGCGCAAGGTGGGTCCCACGGCTTCTGTTACCGGAGCACAGGGAAAGATGTTTAATGGCCGTTGCTCAACTTTTGCAACGATACGAGAGAGAAGGAGCTGAATTTTTGGACTCAATTGTGACCTGTGATGAGACCGGGGTCTACTACTTTACTCCTGAATGAAAAAGAGCAAGCAAGCAGTGCAAACACACCCATTCTCCACCCCCACCCCCCCAAAAAAAGCGAAAGCAATTTTCAGCGGGGAAGATCATGACTGCTGTGTTCTGGAATTCAAAGGGTATCATTCACCTGGACTTTCTCAGTGGTCAAAAAAACCATCAATGCGCAGTACTATTCAACTCCTGAATGAAAAAGTGAAGTCTGCAATCCGCTTAAAGCAAAGAAAAATGCAGGATTCAGTTTGCTTCCTCTAAGACAACGCTCGTGCTCACACTGCGGTTTTAATGATGGCAACTCTACTGAAACTGAAGTGGGATGTCCTGCCTCATCCACCGTATAGTCCAGACTTAGCACCATCTGATTATCATTTGTTTGGGCCAATGAAGAGGGTTTTAGGAGGCAAGAGACTCCAGAATAATGATTAGGTCATTGCAGCTGTGCAAAGTTGGATACACGAGCAACCGAAAACCTTCTTTTAAACTGGAATCAAGAAGCTTCCAGAACGTTGGCACAAGTGTATTGCAGTCAACAGGGACTACATTGAAAAGTAGTGTGTAAAACTTTTCCATTTTATTGTGAATACATTTTTTAGAAACGAATTCTCCTTTAAATTTGAATGACCTTAGTATTTTTCCAATTTAAGGTGTATAATTGTATGCTGCTGAATGTGTTGCACTGTGCCACTTGACCCATATGCTTTACACCACTGTAATGGTTGATATGCAATGACTAGGATGGGAAGAGGTGGCATGTGTGAGGGTGATGTGAAATGCATATGAGGTTTTGGTTGGAAGGTCAGAAGGTAATATGAAGCTACCTTACAGGAGTGGAGGGTGTGGATTGGATTGGCTCACACAGGGACAGGTGTTTGCTGTTGTGAATGTGGTAATCCCCTGGGTTATGTAAAATTAGGGAATTTCCTGACTAGCCAAGGAATACCTGTTACCTCCACAATGAGGACTCGGTCCCTGGAATTGGATGTACTCATCCATATTCTCCCTGTACCTGGTGGATAGGTATGGTATATTTGGGCCTAGTAATGTGTATGAGATATTTTTCCTGTGTAAGAGGTACATTTATCTACTGGCTTTCACAAGGAGTTTTTGTTTCTGATCTAGATCGGGCTGGGTATATCCTTATTACTACATTTTGAGGTTCGCATTATTATCAAATCATATCTTAAACGGACATTACAGGCCTGTACAGTACTAGTCGTGTAAATATGTGATGGGGAGACTGCAGGTTTATATGTGTATATGATGTAAATGTGTGTTAGTCATGGAAGGAGGATGTTGCTCTGTGCCTGACCTTGCATCAGTGGTTTATGTATGTGTGAGGTACAACTTGGCATTCATTGGGTTTTGGGGGAAGTGGGTATTGAATTGGCTCACATTGTGTTCCTTGGTGGCTTGTGATGACATCTGTCCCATAGAATACAACTTTTACTTGTTACATGTGGTGTGGTGGATGTGCTCTTACAGAGAGGCAGGTTATATTGATCTTAGCTTTTGGTTTAAATTGTGTTGGTCACAAATGAAGAGTCATCTGAGGGCCAGTTGTAGATTGTGGACACTTTGTGTGTGTGGAGGGGGGGGGGGGGATTTGCAGCAGGCTGATCACACATCCCAAGGACTTACCAGATGACTACAAGAGGAACCCAGAAAACAGGAGGTCCTCGGCCTCGATCTGAAACGCCATACAGATGTAATCACAAAAGACAGTTAATGTAGTAGCATTAGTGATGACATTAATTGTTGATTTGGTGTGTAAATCATGCAAAAATAGAGTGCTGTTGATGTGATGGAAAGCTCAAAAGATGTAGAGGAGAGTGGAATTGAAATTATGGTAACTATTTTACTTCATTTGTAACAGCGAAGTGTCTACATATAACGCAAGCAGTGACGTCATGCACATGATCTTTGCTACCTGATTTGCCCACGACAGCATTAGATATACATTTGTATTTATGATGTAGCAAATAGGAAAGTGCAAGATTTGGGGGAACCTGGGACTGTCTGTTAGAAATTTCGTGTGTGATAACATCTGTTTGCCAGTTTTATGTTTATGTGGATGATGGTGAGCAAATGGGATCTGCAGATTGATATGGGCCTTGCAGACTGCAAATTATCAAGTTTTTGAGGCATGGACAACCAAATTTTCACTGGACTGAGCTGGGGGCTTATGAACTTAAGTTGTGGAAAATCCCTCGATGGCATGCCTACTCGTACAACAGACGGTTAAAACTGGAAAATGTTTAGCACCACAATACGGCACGTATTTTGAGAGTATGGAAGTATCGTTCTGTGCACCGGAACTGCAAACTGACGTGCGAGGCGTAACGTGTTGTGGCGTTTGTTTGGGATATGTGGTACGATGTTTCTGGATGGGTGCTATTTTGAATGTGAGTGGACCTGCATCTACTTCCCCCGTTGCTTCCGTCAACAGGACTGATTCTTTTATCTGCTGGTTGTGAAGCAGGTGACAGACTACCCGTATCGATATTATTATTATTATATGATATATATATATATTTTTTATCGCAATCAGGTATTTACATGGTCTTGCAGAAAACAGTAATGTTCATATTGAGCATCATAAAGCTTTTTAGGAACGAAGGCAGACTGTGACTAAGGGTTTCGGGGATAGGCTGTGCGTACAGGCAAATTCAGTAATCATGCTTTCATATTGGCTACGACCGCGATCTCCCATTCCAACTTGCAACGAATCGAATCTTTCAACGCTAAAGTTTCTCAGTGTATCCACGCCACAGAATTAATAAATACCATTTAACATAGGGTTATGTCATGGTTACAACAACAACTGAAATTTCAGGTGTTTAGCTGTCTTTCCGACTTATTGGCGTCGTAGAGTAAACTACAAGCCATACAATAAAAGCGTTAGAAAGGAAAACAAGAAGAGGGAAGAATATAACTGAAGACGTATGTAAGTGGTAAATTTAATTTATAGTTGTGATGTGCTGCTCCTGTCTGCTACAGAGAGGAGAATGATGGAATTAGTGTCGTGGGACTTAGTAATGTGATGTGGTTGGCCAGTAGGCGTTAAGTGTTGATGGCTTTCGTTAAGTTAGGAAACGTAGTGGATGTGTTTTGTGTGAAATGTGACTTCTTGTAAATGTGAATGTGTGGTTATTAATGAAGGAGCCGTAATTCTGAAGAACCAGGTATGTTTCTAATTGGATTTCATAAGTAGGTCTTGTCAATGGATTCAAGCTAGCTGACTTTCTAAAGATGTCAGAGTTTATTTTTGACTTCTGATACGTGGTAGGGTTTTAACCACACATTCTTGTCAGTTTAATATAGTTAACTGAAGCATGGCGTCCTTTCATTGCTGGTGAATAGTTGTATTTATTTAGAGAATATAAGCGAATAAATCGTGTTTCTGTGTCTATCCTGAACGGTAAAAAATAGAAATGTTTTGTTATTACAGTTCTGAAGCTTGTGATGTATAATTACCAGTTGTAAAATATTGAACCGTCATTTATGTTATTGTAGAAGGAAATATAACCTCATTTCCTAGTCAACTTGTGTTCTACTCTTGCCATACAATTTTGCTGTTCTGTAAAATTAGGTTACTTGCCAGGGCATGCCACGATATTGATTTATGAATTAGCGGGCTTGGTGAGGTGGATGAAACATTCCGTGTTCTGAAATGCTGGGTCTTTTTTCACGTGAGACATTTTCAGCTGACTTCTTTGTAGTAGTGACATGTATGTCACGTACACTAGACGAATGCTTAACAAATTCTGATGGAGCAAATTTAGAATAGTATACACTGGGGTGAGAGGTGTTTATGAACATGTCGAAAGTTTCATATTGAAAGAGTCCTGAAATGAGTTAGATACATGAAATCCAAAAGGAGTACAGAATTTAGGCATTTTGATGGTAGCTGCTGTGCATTCAGTTGATTGGAATTTGTAGAACAGTGTAGTATAATTTGAATGTAATTCTTCTATTACTTCAGATGGGATTTTCATCAAACCTTCAGGGTAAGGCTGCTCATGAAGCTTTGCTCTGTCGGCAAGATGCAGAGCTTCGTCTATTGGATACTATGCGGCGTTGTCTGGCTACTAAAGTGAAGTGCGATCGTGAATATGCTGTGGCTATCACATCTGTGGCACTGCAAGGTCAGAAACTGGAACGGGCAGAGGATTTGGTGGGAAGTTTAGTGGCACAGGCAAGTTATTGGTTTTCAGAATACTGTGGAAGGATGTATATGATATCAAAAAGACACATTAACTAACTGCACAGAATAGTCAGGAGATGTTCCCACAATTCCGATCTCTTATAATTTTCCAACCAAAATTCTGTTTGCATATCTGATCTGGAATACTGGATACTGGAAATTTAAAGAGGAAGCACTAGATCGCAGTCAATGGAGATCTCGCTTTGGAAGAGGCTACGGACCTGTCGTAAGACAGACTACAGAATGAATGAATCTGATCTCTCCCATGCATGCTTCATGCCCACCCATCTCACATTTCTTGATTTCTTGATACTGATAATGTTTGGTGAAGAGTACAAATTATGAAACTCCTTATCATACAGTTTTCTTCAACACTCTGTCATTTACATCAGAGGTCCAAGTCTGTCCTCATTTGAAACATGATTCTTAACTGATTGGTAGCATGCATTTCAGAATTTAGTCTTTTTTAACTTGTGCATGAATGTTTTTGCATTTGAATAATTGATTACTAACCTCCTCTTATGTGTCAAATGAGGGAAGACGGGTTCTGCTATATTACAGTTTTATTTGAAGGCTTTACAGTTTCTTGTGATACAAAAACATATCACTAAAACAGTACATAAAGCTAATGTTGTTACTTCACTTTGATTCTTACTGCACATAACACAGTATTAGACTGAATCCCCAAGTGATTTATTCCATTAGAAAGCAGTACAAAATTAAAATTTAAATGAAAAAAATAAAGATGAAATATTTTGAGTCATGTTTTTAACCCCGTGGAGTGCCCATTACAAGTACTCTGTTCATTCATCATTTTCATGAACGGCAGAACCGATTTGTGTGAAATTTGATATTGCAAGGCTTACTGCAGCCTGTCAAGCCATGTGAATTTTCATATATAGTACACCAGAAAGTTTTAAGGAGCACTTTGTGTAAAGACATCCATTGTGCATGCCTCTTGAGCAAAACTTGCTAAGTATCTATTTAAGTGAAAGTGTTTTGAACGAGAGTGCTTGAGAAGAATTAAGTACACACTTATCTACAATATTTTTTTCTTTTCATAAATGTTACTTTTTCAAAATATACAAATAGATGTGTACATTTTTTCTGTATTCAGTAATTAACATTGATCTTCCAGATGTACATGAAGGTTACCACGGTCTCTTATTGTTGGTAATAATTAAATGAATTATCTTACCTGAATTTATAGATCTAAATTAAATAAATGTATGTTTAATTAAAATATGATTGAACATATCCATCTTGTTAAGTTGTAAAACTTTGCTTGTGTGGTATGTCATGAGAGGAGGGATGCAGACATTACAATAGAATGGCTGGTCATCCCAGTTTGTAACAAGGAGGAACAGAAGAATTGTCACATTTTCTAATATTATATATGAGAAATAATTTAGGGGAAGAGTACTATGGTGGCAAAATTATTCTTTACAGGCCAATGTACTTGCTTTTTATAGTAAAGTAATAATTAAAAAGTTTTGTTGCATTGATTACAGTGTGAAGAACGAATGAGTGAAGTGTCTAGTTAAATGAACCCGATATACTAAAAATGTCACAGATTTTATTGTTGGTGTTAGTTTGTAATGGTACAGTCTCACAAAAACCCACAACCTGAAGAGTGTAGACAGAGTCAAGAAGTAAATAGAATTTATTAATTACTTTGTTTACAACAATATGTGACAAATGCAAAGTTTGTCATTTCTCAACATAATCATCCCATTTTCAATGCATATTGGGTAGTGGTTCACAAGCCTGATCCCATATGCAACGAAAGTTTTTGGTCATGGTCGAAGCCACGTATGTACCACATCCTTAACTTCATCATCACTGGTAAATCTTCGTCCACACAAGGCTTCTTTTAATGGTCTCTAAATCTGTGCTAATCTGATGGAGCTAGGTCTGGAATGTATGGCGGTTGTGGGAGAAGTTCAAATTTCAGTTGCCGCAAAATGTGCAAGCGCGTTATTGTGGATCAGAATAGCCCCCTTGGACACCAAACCTCTGTACTTGTTGCGAATTGCCAGCTGTAGATGTTTTAACATCTTTTGACCACAAAAAACTGATCACAGCTTGCTGTTCTAAAATGGTGCAGTTTGAAAGCAGTGCTGCCATCTTTAAAGAAGATTTGTAAACAAACACAACACTAACTAAACCCGACACTGACTTGTTGCAACAGTGACTAGTATGTAGTTCACATTACATTCACCATGCATTTTTGTACAATTGATTAACTCACACTAACAAATGCACCAAAACAAGTTTTGTCATTGATTTCTTTATTAAAAGATTACCCCAATACGCATTTTGGCACTTCTACATTGCCATCATCAGGGGGATCGTTGAAGTTTTTACATAGACCAATCTTCTTGAGTTACATCAGAACAGTTTAACAGTCACCTAAACTGTTCTGATGTAACTCAAGAAGATTGGTCTATGTAAAAACTTCAACGATCCCCCTGATGATGGCAATGTAGAAGTGCCGAAATGCGTATTGGGGTAATCTTTTAATAAAGAAATCAATGACAAAACTTGTTTTGGTGCATTTGTTGGTGTGAGTTAATCAATAGTATGTAGTTATTGAGACAACTGCTAGGTTTTACGGTGTGTCAGTTGCAGCGCCTCTGCAGGCAAATTCACTTTACTCTTTGATTCACCTTCATAAAATACTTGCTTGGTCCACAGATTTACTTTATAAAGGTTGTGATTCTAAACATGGATGGTGTGAAAAATGTAGGAATATGGTACCTTCTTGATCATATGCATCAATTTTTAATTCTGCAGTTCTGTTAGGTGCTGTTATTATTGTTAAGTTATTGTATTTTACTAAAGAACATGCAGATTCTGTGTGTGTTAAAGAAGTTGGATGTAACCTCAAAGTTTCACGCAGTAGCTGTGTTTGTAACTGTTGCTTTACAAATATTATTTCCTATTTAATGCAGATGTATCTCTGTATATATAAATTCACCTGCCCAACTATAGTGTTTTAGTAGTTACTGCCATAAAACTGAAAGCTAAAAAATAACTTCACTCAATTAAAAGCATAATTCTTGAAAATCTGTTACTCTACATTATTTCAAGTATCTGAATTGTATTTGCCAGCTTTCCTTGCACCTTACAAGTTTGTCCTTCCACCATTTTATCATTAACTGTTTTTTTGGATGTAAGAAGTATGATACGCGAATGGCTTAAGGTACTGTGTTCAACCTGAGGACACGATGGAGCCCAGAATTGGAGAAACCTTTGACTTCTAGCACACACCAACCAGAAGGCAGGGACCTTGCAGGTCGTATACGATTAATGTGTGTCATTTGTCACAGGCATGGAAGAACATGCTGGAAGAATTGGAGAACACAGCAAAGCTAATCAAACAGAATGCAGACTTTGTGGAAAGTAAGAGCTTGGATAAATTGAACTCCCTTTATGCAGAGAAGCGGAGAGCCAGGAAGCAGTATCAAGAGGAACACAATAGGATTGTTGCCCAGTTCACTCATGTGAGTTCACATTATACTCTCTTCTTAATCATATGCAGCAGAGTTCTTCCAGAACATAGTAATTAGGATCTGTCTTGTGAATGATGTGTTTAGTCCATCTTACAGAGAATTGTTGACTTTTTTAAACCGTTAGCTGTAGCTTATAGAATAAATTTTATATAAGGTTTGGATGGCTTGAGGACCATCCTACATAAGTATTTTGTCTTCTCAAGTAAACTCAGGTAAACAGAACTTTATATGATATATACCGTGCATTTTGATAATTAATTAATTTTATTTCAATCCAACAAATGCACTACACTTTCTTTCGATTATTTTTTGCCCCACATGTGTTTTGACATATCTTGTGCCATAATAGTAACTTACTTATTTATTTATTTTATATTCTTACAGGACAAGATCAAATGTGATCGAACAATTAGTATATATAGCCAGCTGTCAAACACAATTTTAATATCTCTTTAATATTTTATACTACAGCTATCTTCAATTCTAAATTTAATGATTCGCTTTTAATATAAAACACTCAAGAAAGATAAGCTAATTACTATGAACAGAAAGACAAGTGACATTTAGTGCTAGCGGCTTACAATAATTATGTGTTGTGAAAGTGAGTGAAAAACAATTGGATGTATTGACGATTGTGAACTCTTGACGACCCCCCTGAAGATGGCACAAGATGTGCCGAAACATATGTAGGGGCAAAGAATCATCGAAAGAAAGTGTAGTGCATTTGTTGGATTGAAATAAAATTTTTAAAAAGTTGATTAATTCAGGAAAACAGGTACACAGCATTAGGTCAGAAATAATCCTGGCTGCTATGTATATTCCCAGTTCTGAAAACCTGAATCACATTGGGTGAAAGTAAAAGTAAAATTTGTTTATGTATATCAGATGTGAATGGAATCTTCAAACAGCTCTGTAAACTGTCTCAGATAGTCTCTGGCTTTAACATTTGAATGAATTTTTTTGTAGAAAAGAAATTGCAGTCAGTGCTGTGAAACAGTTTGTTAGATTGTTGATGTTTTAGCTTTTTTTGTTTACACCCTACTTTGCTGTGAGGAAATGGATAGTATTAAAATGAATCTGACTGGAAGAAGTAAATTTGAAAGTGAGTGCATGGATGGGAGAATAATATTAAAATGGGTCTTGGACAGTTGATTTATGAAGATGTGGACTGTGTTGAACTGGTGAGGCAAGCAAGGTCCAGTGGCAAGGCTCTGTGTTGACAGTGCTGAATAATTTGTTTGCACCCACGCCTAGTCAGTATGGCTTTCAGCATTATTAGGCTACAAAGTCTAATAAATTTGGAATGATGTGTGTGTGTCAACATATATAAAGTATATGAAGTGTTAGTCTCCACCATAACCCCTTCTTTCTGTATATGTCAATTTCACTGACATCATAATTCTCATAATGTTCATTATAGAGAAACTGGCAGAAGGTGAAGACGGTGAAGTTGTCCCTGTTCATACTGTGATATTATATGGGGGAGTGAAGGTATAGCTTCACTCATTCTTAACCTTGGCACTAGATGGTGGTGTGTGGACAACCTCACACCATGGCTGCTTTGGCCCTGGGAAAAGATCTCCCATTATTCATTGATTAGGAGGCTTTGTAGGCTGCAAAGCCAGTCTGGACGTTTAAGAGAAGAAAACTCACCCTCTCCTGCTGGGACTGAAACCCCAGATTGTCCAGCCTGTAGCCTGTATGCAGTGTACTGACTACGCTATCCTGGCTCCTAGAAAAATTTGTTAACATGATGCTAGCATCATAAGGACGAATCATCACAGCAAACATTATTACCTGTATTGTAATACAGAGAAGAAATGTGCATGCTTTATTCAGCTGTTGTGTGATCTTGTCACACTTACCTTCCTAATCAGCAAGTAGTTATTTTCCGCAACATTGTGTACACATAATACGTGGTGTGATGACATAATTTGTCTTGTCACACATCTCTAAACCAACAAAATGCATGGTATGAACAATATAAAATTTTTCTTGTGTTTTTTCTTTGGTATAACTGCATTTTCCCACTAATTCTGTGCTGCCTCCTTAGAAGTACATAGTTACGTTGCAACTTGATGCAGGAAGACTGGCAGTTTTGCCATGGTTGGAAGCATGTGTGGTACTCCTGTGTTCTGAATTTCGGAGATGCAGCCTGTGGTTGTTCTCAATTGATGATGATGTTATCCAATTTTTTCTCGTCCATTGCCAGTTTGAGTTTTAGGAAAACGAAAGGATACACAGCTATAAATCTGGGGGGTTATGAAAGCTGTGAGAGAACAGTCATGCAGTTTTTGCCCAGAACTTTAATGATTCTGCTTATGCTTGTCAGTAAACAGATGATGCACAGATATTAGGGCAGTTCGTCACATGTTCACGTCCTATATCCAGACGTTTTGGCATGATCCAAATGAGATTCCTACATTAGCTACTCATAAATGTGATGTGTCTTTATTTATGGATAAGATCCTTCATTTGCCCCACACTTTTGTCTGTTTTGCTCTTGAATAAATGTCCTGAACAGTTGGCACTGCTAACTAGTGTTACTCCACTTTTATTTTAGAAAACCTTTCAAAAGTTGCACATGTGCTGGTTTTTTTAGTTTACCATTTTGTGTAAACAAATCGTGGAAGGCATATCAAAGGACCGTACTTTACAAAGTGGTACACAAGGATGATGGAACTTCAAGGCTTGGAATGAATGTGGGGGGATTCAGCAGATGCTGCTCTACTTTCACCTGGCATAGGAATTTTGTTCTAATTGCAGTAGTGTCATTTTGCAACCAGTCCAAAGACAAATTGATCATGCTGTTATTGCATTTTAACTTGTATCCATCAACTATATGGGATGTATATTGTCCAATTTATTGCAGGAGAAATCTTACAAATTATATCTTCATGATATACTTATTATTAACTGCAATAGTTTCATTAATTATTAAGATGTAATGGCTGAGTTGCATGATTTGTCATTTATCAGTTTCTCTAGAATGTAATGTGCTTAAAGCTGCATATACATGTGACAAAAGTGGCTGCTGTCGATTTTCATACTGTAAAAGATACAGTCAGACCCATGACACCAGTAATTTTCTGTTGCATAGGGTTCTGAGAATGGTTATTACATGTAGGACTCCTTGGCTTCTGAGCATTGTCCATCATATTCAAGCAGCTGTCCTCCAGGAAAAGTTCCTGAAATGGAGAATGGGTGTTTTTTGATGCAAGATATTGGACAAATTCCAGATGCTAAGCAGTCTTACACAACAGTATCTTGCCTGTTTTATATGAATTGCTTGGGACTGTAAATAATGCATCTTATACTCATTTTTATAAGGCTTTTAAGTTAGATTATCGGTATAATTTTGTGGCCTTTGTGTACCTAGTACACAGTAAAACAGTCTACTTATTGGGACTGTTCTACTGACTTTCCTCATGAGTGTCTGGCATGTGAGTTCACAGATGTGTTGATATTATGTGTGTGTTGTTATGAACATTGTTGGCTGGAATGGATTACAACATAGTGCATAGATTGTGAAAGCAGGCATAGACACTCATGTAAATATAAACATATTTTCTCTTCCATTTGTTGATGAAGTTTTGATTGTATTTCTGCAAACAATTCAGGACTCGATACGACCTAGGCAGCTATTTTGTGTGTGAGAGAGAGTGCAGATTTTTGGGGTTGGCTGGGTGGTTAAAACTATGCATATTATTTTATTTTGTCCTTCCCACCTCAGCTTACAGTGCTAAGAGATGTTAGTTATGAATGTGTTTTAACGTACCTTGTGGCTGTTACAAATGCTTTTGTGTGCGCAGGCGCACACTGGGAGCAGGTGAGGGCAGGTGGTCTGGCTGTCTGGGGCAGTAGAGTCCAATGGGTGGGAGAATGAATATTTTGACTGAAATTTTTTGATTCTCTGCACTCAACAAGTTTTACATTAATAAGACAGAAGAAAATAAAATAGTGATTTTTAAAAGTTTATTGTGAATACATTTTTTAGGCATGGCTTATAAGCTAAGTTTCTTGTGGACGTATAGATTGGACACTGTTTTGTGGTGCTGATGATATTATTGCCAGCAAAGAATTGAGGTGTTAATGAAAATATGAAATATGAATTGATTGGTGGGGGGGGGGGGCATGGGGACTTGGAAACTGAATATGATTATGGCTTATGTTAATACATAAGATGGGCTGTGCCATGACTCAGGGGTTGGTCACCATCCTCTCACCTTGGAGGGCCTGATGCAATCCCATGCCAGTCCATATAGGATTTGCAGTGGACAGAGTGGCACTGGGACAGGTGTTTTTTCGAGTACTTCAGTCTTACCTTATCAGTATTGTTCAACTGGTGCTGCATGTTTATTCATTAATCTTTATTTTATTTATTTTTTATTTTTTGCAATGGCTGGACATCCCCTTGGGGGCCAAGGCCGCCTCAGTGTTCGAGGCTTCACGGTCACACTTTTAGACACACCACACTCGGTAGGACTCCTCTGGACGAGAGACCAGCCCATCGCAGAGACCTCTACCTGACAACACACAACACTCACAAGAGACAGACATCCATGCCCCCGACGGGATTCGAACCCACAATCCCAGCAAGCGAACGGCCGCAGACCAATGCCTTAGACCGCACAGCCACTGGGATTGGCCATTAATCTTTATACCAACACTATATATTCTCAGCAATTGACAGTGTTATTAAACAACACACTTAAAAATTTGTCAGTTTCAAGTTTTTTATGCTGGTTTAATTGTCGCTGCTGTACTTGCAGCCATATTGCACCTGTATTAATTCATTCTCATAATTGGAGCTTGCATGACTATGCAACAGGCTGGATGAGTTGGGGTTCAATTCCTGACAGAGACACAGGCATTTCTTTTTATTACCACTTTCAGGTTGGCCCTGAGAGCCACCCATCTACCATTACAGTGGGTACCTTTCCTTGGAATTAAAGCTAACAGTGAATGGAGCTATACCTCCACTCTGCCATACGTCTTCTCGAAGTAATATTTAAATAAGAACAGGGAATTTTACCTTGGATAATAATTTACCAACGCAGCAGTGTGTGTTAAACAAGGTCAAAGGATGGTAAAGACCTGGCATCCACCTGTATTGAAGATACTGTATGTTCTGATTAAAAATGGAATGCAACATCACAAAAGAAGTTTCGCCTTGCGTTCCAAGAATTTCAGAACCTCGGCGTGTTAGCGTGGAATTTCGAGAGATTTTCAAAAAAGAAACTCAAGGATGACATTTCATAAAATCCGGCCAATGGGAGTCGAGTTGTTACATGCGGACGGACATAACGAATCTGATAGTCGCTTTTCGCAATTTTGCAAATGCGCCCACAAACTCGGCATTTTTCCCACAGTGTCCGTTTCTGTGTTTCATATGATTATCAGAATAAAGACCAGTTACTTTCCTGAAAGCTTTAAGTTGTTGGTCTTTGTAATGGAGACGTGGTGTTTTTTGAGGTAGGAACTGAATTTTAAGTACTATTTGTATGGCCTTAATGGTTCAAATGGTTAGAAAAGTAGTAAAATTTTGAGTTTCACGTAAAGAGCAAGATGCATTGAACCGTTACAAACAAAAACGAATTGCGCTCAACAACTTTTGGTGTACATCACAGTAATATATTATTAGAGGTCGGTTCAGTAGTTTGTGAGATGAAATTTGCCATGACGAGCTTCCCAGTTCGCAGTTTTTGCTCTCGAATTGGAACGTAGATCTAAAATAGGCGTATTGTTATATACTGTATTTTTGCATACTTTCGATAGGCCATAAGTTGAAATGAAAATTACCCCCAAAACATATACCTCAGTGCTCCATCGGATATCATATTGTCGCCGGAAAGTTCATCCAAAAGAACCAGAAAAAGACGATCTGGAATCAGGTCGTGGGGTCAGGGTCAGAGTTTCGAGCAAACACGCATCTGAACGACAATTAAATAACGGGCTTGGTGCGTTGATGCAGCGGCTGGCAACACGATGAGTTGGTGCGTACTGGACCACGTCACTACATAATCCAGAAAATTTCTATCAAATGGTCGAGATTTGGTCAGTCTTGTAAAAGTGCTGTATTTGTCTGTCAGAAGTGAGGGAAAGAAATTTCTCATGGTTTCCAGCGTGATATCCTGAAGATTCCTACCTTTTGGAAACAAGATTTGTGACTGGCGTTGAGGCTTTCGGGCTTTCAGTACGATCCAGAAATAAAACGACCAAAGTCTCCAGCGAAACGGTCCGGAGGCCTCAAGACCCTGAAAAGCGTGAGCATTGAAGTATACGGTAAAAACCAACATTGTGCTCTGATAGCAGTGGAATTGTCCATTATGAATAACCGGGATAGCGTTTTTGGTATAGTGGTGAGGCTACGGGCTGGAAAACCGAGGAATAATGGTTCAATTCCTGGAAGAGGCAAGAGATTTTCTCTTCTCCAAAGCTTCTTTACCGTCTCTGTGGCTCACCCAACCTTCTATTTAATGGGCACCGGAGGTTATTTCCCCAGTGGTAAAGCGGTCGGGTCCATCTAGTGCTGAGGTTAAAAATGAATGGAGCTATACGTCCACCCCCCTTCATGGCGCTTACAGGGATAGCTTTACCTTTACGTTTATCCATTATGACTTAGTGTCTCCAAACAGTCCATCAAGAATCCTAAGTGAAATGTAAATTGCAGTTTAAAGTTTCCGCATGTCTGGCAGCATATTTGTCGAAAATGGCAGTTGTTTGCCCGGACAAGTTTATTTGCACCATTGCAGTGTTACATCGCGTAGACTTTTCGTTAAGCAATTCTTGGTCAGATACGTGTGTTTTAAGACCCACCAGTTTGACCTCGTGTTCTTGTCATCTTCCTGAAGCCCCATCTTAATATGTGAAGGCATTCAGAGTAATGTGATGACGATACGGAAGGGACTTTCGGATAGTTATTGCCTGCGTAGCAAACACATTGTTGTGCCTGAATAATCTCGCAAGATGAGTACTTCGAAAGTGGCTCATTAAAGGTTTAGTGACAGAATTGCTTTCATGGTATCAATCCAGTTATTTAACTTTCAGACCTCCGGTGTTGTTAGGGCGCGGAGAGGTCGGAGATCCGTTATATGTGCTGTGAATCCAGTCACGCTTCTAACGTTAACTCCTGACTTGCCTTGCATTTTCCATGACGTTAGCCGTACCGCGAGTGTCATGTTCCCACAATTAGGGAACCCATTTTTTAAAAACCGAAACCCTAAATAACATCCTGGTGGCCCGGGTGGGGGGGGATAGGTGTGAAAGACAAAATTTTTAAACTGTCACGCAATTACAAAAGCAGTGTAAGTTATTACCATTACTGAAACGTGGTAACTAATCTAAATTACCACATACAAATGCAAAAAATGTAATAATAATACGAATATTGAAACTCAGTCATTCAGTTCACTCACTGATTTTTCTTTGTATATCCATTTCTCGTCCGCGGTTTCAGTCCAGACTGTAATCACTAATGTACACGGCTTCCTCACCTTCTCCTATTCCTTCCTGTTAGTGGCTTGTTGCTGGCCTTCCTACTCCTATAGGTGTCTTATCCCACCGTAGGGAAGTCAGAATGTTGGCGTCATATTTTATGACTTGGTAAAATTGGAACATTCGGCGTTCCTACCCTCAAGAAGGGCAGGACTAATTATGCGGTATTTCTGGGGAGGTAGGGGCAGTTCGGTGTTTTATATGGGCGTAAACCTTGGTCTCTTACATTTAGGGGAGAACATAAGCTGAGGGAATTCGAGAATAGCGTGTTGAAGAAGATATTTGGGCCTAGCATGAACGTTATAACAAGGAACTGGAGAAAATTGCGTAATGAGGAGCTTCATGATTTGTACTCCTCACCAAACATTCAGGTGAGCAAATTAAGAAGAATTAGATGGGCAGGGCATGTGGCATATGTGGGAGGAGAGGTGCATGCAGGGTTTTGGTGGGGAGACCTGAGAAAAACAACAACTTGGAAGACCTGAGCGTAGATGGGACGATATTATTAAAATGTGTCTTCAGGAAACAGAATGGGAGGGTGTGAGCTGCATTGATCTGGCTCAGGATATGGACATATGGCAGACTCTTGTGAACATGGTAATGAACCTTCAGGTTTCATAAGATGCGGGGAATTTCTTGTCCAGCTAAGGAAGTATTAGCTTCTCAAGAAGGAATGTTTTGTGAGGGTAGTTAGTTATGGGTAGTTCTGTGTACGTAAAAGTACCATTAGAGAGATTTCTGTTTCAGGGGATATACTTTGGAGGCACGGCCACCATGACGTACAGAGATGTTGTAATGTAAAACTGGCAAGGTTAAAAAGGTACCAAAAGCTGAGCAAGTTGCCTGAAGCAGTAACACCTCTCAATCTTATTTGGGAGGTGCCCCTTTTGGATCTCAGCTGCAATACTGCCTGTCCTTACTGAATTTGTGTCAAACAATAAATACAGAGATAAAATTTATATTTTTGTGTACTCTTCATTATATATTATGGGCCTTTATTATTAATAACCATTTCTGTAGCTGCCTGTAACAAAGGGTTGAGAAGTTCTGGCGTAAGCATATAACCTCCTGTCTTCTGCTACATCCTGCACTGATGATTCACTCTTGTGTGGGCTGTCATTGCCAATTAACTTATTAACCTTTGATGCAGTTTGTACTTCAATATTCAGAAGCTGTACTGGTCATCTGGTGTACAGATCTTGGTTGAATTTTGCAATAAAATGTCTTCAACAAAGTCAGTTTCATTTTTTGAGTTGCAGGTATGTATTTGGGTCATTTCAGAAGTTTTGTGTATGATTTTATTGTAGTAACAAAATACTAGATAAAAATACTATTGATATTCCTGAATGTTTACACATATGTCCTCTACTCAGTGTAATCACCAGCCCTGTCCACACACTTTTACCATCTACGTGGTAAACGATTAATTGCAGCTCTGTATTCGTCCTTGGTCGGACGCTTTAAAGAGGCAGTGACAGCAGTGTTGATATTGTCTTCCGAGTCAAATTGTTTTCCCCGAAGATGTTCTTTAACACGTGAAAACAACCAATAATCACATGGGGTGAGATCTGGAGAGTAGGGAGGATGTGCCAACACCTCCCAGCCTCAACGTTGCACCAGATTTTGCACATCACGATGGCGATGAGGTGTTGCATTGTCCTGGAGCAAAATGACACCATGTTCCAGCAGTTCTGGTTGTTTACAGTGAAGAGCCAGCCTCATCATATCCTGCAAGAGTGAGCAGTAATATGGGCCATTGGCCATGGTACCAACTGGCATGGGATGGTCAAGCATAAGCCCATTTCGGCTGAAGAACATGACATGCATGACTTTCAGAGCGCCCTGACTACGCCGTGCAATTTTCTTCCTCGGTAACATTGGGGCGCACCATTCAGCATTCTGTCGTTTCAGCTGAGGGTCAAATGAATGCATCCATGACTCGTCAACCGTTAAAATGTAATTGAGGAATGCATTGCCTTCATTTCTCCAATGCTCCAGATGGGTGGTGGCGAGGAGAACACGCATGGCTCTTTGGTTATCATTGAGCATATCTGGAATCCACTTTGCACAAACTTTTCTTTTCCCCAAGCTGTTGGTGAGGATACAGTAAACACTTGCTGGTGAGATTCCGACTTCTGATAGGATGAGGGTGTCATGTTTATCAGAGAAATGTGAAGTGGAGTAGATACTTATTTTCCAAAGTTCTGATGCTGATTAAAGTTTTGTATTGAGTGCCCCTACTTCCATGGAACAAAATCATGCTTCAAGAGCACACAGTGACCTTGTTATTATTGACTACAGTTTGGAGTAGCCTCCAGTAGCATAATGTTTATGGCAAATTTTTGTGAACATTGATGATTTCAGAGGTTGCAAGGTGATGCACGCACACCGGTACAAATACCATGCTGATCTGATAGACCTACCTACACTTTCTTGTTGAGAAAGTAAAGTGTACGTTTCTTATACCGAGCATCGTCAAAATTTTTTTAGGAATGTTTGTGTAGAATTTATAATGGGTATTTTATGTTTGTTAATTTGTTTATCTTTCAGTTGACTGAGGATGTAGCCCGCAAGAAGACAGAGTATCAGAAATACCTGGAGTTGTACAAACTTATGCGATCCAGGTTTGAGGAACATTATGTTAAATGTAAGTAATGAAGTACTTTTGGCACATTTGTTGCATTGGTTATTGATTCTGCATACAGTTGAACAGACAAATGCAGATTAACTCATGAAATGTATCCTTATCATAGTACTTCTTATCATCATTGACCAAGTCATGACAGTATAAACCTGTGAGGTTTGAGGTTCTCAGCATTGGTGAAAATCAAGATTACTATTCTTCTGGGATGTGTGCCTTGTTTTTTGGTAAATAGGTATGAATATTGAAGGGGAATTTGCTATTTCTATCTTCAGAGTAGAAGCTGGAGTTAAAAGTTAAAGGTGAAGTTGTCACTGTGCTTAATTAAGGGCTGTGCCATAAAGGCATGTGGAGGGAGTAGAGGTTAGTGGTTAGTTTCACAACTAGGCAGCTTCACACCTAAGGAAAACTGTCCCATTCTCCACTGAATAGGAAGCTGGGTGGTCCTGACAGCAAGTCTGGACACTTTAGAAAAGAGGAAAACTCCTTGTCCCTGCCAGGAATCAAACCCTGATACCTCTTTCTTCCTGCCAATAGCATAGTCACTGTACCAGCTGAGCTAGAGACAGTGGGCTTGTGCTGTCTGTTGATCCCAATCTACTAAACTTCACAGTATCACTCTCTAAAAGTCTGTAGTCATGAGAGTTTGTCTAGTCTGTATATAGAATGTTTCAAGTTTTATGTATAATAACAGTGTATCAGAGTGTAAATTTAGTCTGGGTATTATTGCCTTTTGGCTTTGTAACAGCTGGTAGGGGTGGACGTAAGCTGGACGACGTGCGAGATAAATATCAAAAAGCATGTCGCAAACTGCACCTGACACACAATGAATATGTACTGCTCTTGTGTGAGGCAGCTGAATACGAGCGAGACTTCCGTACAGTGCTCCTTCCAGGCCTCCTTGACCATCAGCAAGCTGTCCAGGAGGCATTTGTTCTTTCATGGTGAGTGTATACTTTAATTATTTGTGTCTGTTTTTCCTCATTCCTCATTTGGAATGACACATCTAAGATGAGTGTTCACACTACTAATACCAAATCCTGCCTTTGAACCTGCTCCTGAGTCACTTTGCTCCACCTCACAATCTCTCACTTTACCTGCCCAAAACCCACCTTAATGTTATTCTACCCTGTCCTTCTCAGTCTTCCAAGTTGACATATACAAGGCATTTCCCCACCAAAATTCAGTATGAATTCCATGTATTCCATGGAAAGCAATGGGTTGTGAGCATCAAGTATAAGAACTGCTTGCAACCAAGATCGTCCAAAGAAGTAGTTATTCCAGTCCGTGCAAAGAAACCTTATTTTTAGATCAATGGGAGATAGGCATTCCCTTTAATCTCTGGCTGAGTAACTTTTGTGTTGTTCAGAAAGACTTGAAATTTTTCATATGTATTTTATGTTACAGGCGATCAGTCCTTAAAGAAGTGGCGCAGTATACTAGTTTGTGCTCTGAGAAGTTTCGTGAGGTGCAGAGCAGGGTAGAGGCCAGTCTTGAAGCCATCAGACCAAATCAGGAGTATAAGGACTTCACAGAAAAGCACAAGTACAGTGAATATCTATTTAATGGATCTGGGGGAATGACTTATCTTATACAAACTTTAGTTTCTCAGTGAATTGGGGCTATGCAAAATTATGCCAAGAAACATTTATGTGCCTTTTGTTAGATTTACTGTATATATTTATGATAAGATTATATCCTTAAGTAAGCAGTTGAACTGTTTTTACACAAATAGTGTTACATGATCAGTCATGTGAGATTAATTTCAGAAACAGTTAATGGCATATTAAATAAACACTGAAAGGAGAGTGACTTAGAATCAAAATGGCTGTTGTGCCACCTGTAGTGTGGTTTTAGCATGTGTTTTAATATGTGATATTACTTACCAAAGATTATGGATGTTTGTTGTAATTCTTAGCTGAGGGAAAGTGTAAACATGAATTGTTTTGATGACAGTTGCAGGAAATCAGGGTACAAGTTCTGGGATGTTACAAATGCTATGCACTAAATATGAGAAAATAATGCATTGTTTGTGTTGGACTTTGGCTTTGACCAGAAGAAATATTCACAAATATAGCATCGGTAATCATTGTATGGTGTAGATTTATTACTGTCATATATACTTCTGTTCTGATCATGGTCATTTTATGAAGCTGTTTTCTGTGTTTTCAGAAGTGTAAGATGAGCTGATTGAATAATACTGTATTTATTGGCTGCATAACATTGTAACCCATCTTGATAGTTTTATGTGTACAGTTTCATTTCCAGCCTTGTCTGCATTTCAAACTAGGGATATTCCCATTTTAATATTGGACTGTAAGGTAAAGTTGTCCCTTTACACATAATTAAGGAATGTGGAGGAATGGAGGTGAGTGGTCAACATCATGCTCCAGATGCTTAACCCCCAGGGAAAAAATCTCCATTTCACTGTACAGGAGATTGGGTGGGCCCAAGAACTGATCTGGACTTATTGGGGGGAGAAAAATCTTTTGCCCCTGCCAGAAATTGAAGCATGGTTCCTCAACTGTGTACAGGACTTTAATATGATGAAGCAGCAAACTTCTGAAAGGTTTGTAGTAATGGTCAGTGAATACACATGCATACTGTGTCTGTGAAAACCAGAAGTACTGAAGTCAAACTGATGGTGAATGGAAAATGTCAGTCATGTTCATGATAATGCCTCTGGTGTGAATGACTAATTTATTTAGACAGATGAAATTTTTTGTGATAATTGATGTGTTATAAGATGAGTGATAAGATGAGTTCAGTTCATATTGTGTTGTGTTACAAAAACTTGAGTGTTATTAAAACTGTATTGTATTTCAGAACAATTCCTGCCTCACCAGTGCCCTTCACATTTGAAAACAGTCTTGTTGAGGATACATCAGGAAAGCTGTTACCAGGCCAGCTGACGGTGGACAACCTCACTATAGAGTGGTTGAGAGCAAAGTTAATGGAGCTGGAGTCCAGTGTGAAGGAAGTGCAGGAGAAACAGGCCAGTCACTGTTCACATGTTGAACTTGCTAACAACAAGACTTCACACGTGGATCTGCTCACAAGGTAAGCAGAGCAACTGGGAGACCGTGAATGAAATTTTCCATGGGCAACTGATCTTGTGATGTATATGTGTGGCATTTCAGAATCCATACAAATTCACCAGTGTAAACTGGATTTCTGTTATGACTGTATTACAAGTGTTGCAAATGTAAATGTAACAACTTCTGTTAACACATTTCCTCCCATATTTGAGTTGGTCATCTGCAAGACCACCTGATCTGGCCAGGGTTAGGGAGTAAAATGCTGTGACAAAACACAATTTGTATCTTTCAGAACACACTGAGCGTATAGTGGATGATGATGCATGCAACTACCATTTGTAAATCTTTGGGTGTGGGTAGATTGTTTGTTGGTCATTTCATTACCATGAACTGCTAAAAATTGCTAGTGTATGGCCAAACATATTTGGGCTGAGGGGTAAGCCAGCAGCAAACATGCAGATAGTGGAAGTGTTTATGGTTTTGGGAAGATTATGGTACAGTATTTTATGGTTGAATTTTAAGTAGTGTAACACTGCATGTTAAGGCAAACTGGTACATATTATTTTACTTGAAGGGATTTAAGGATTATGAGTAAGTGTCTGTAATTGTTCTAACTTCAGTTAAATCCCCACCCTTCATTAATGATATGCTGTGTTGTGTACATATTGTTTGTTGCTACTGATCCCTTACCTGTTTGTATGAACAAAATATTTTTTGTAAACATTATTTTTGTTTTAAATGTATATGTCAGAGGCTTAAAAATATGTCAGAGGCTTAAAAATATGAGTTTGAAAAGAAACCTGTGACAATTTTGACAACTGTGATATGATGCTGGAAAGAGGAATTTGTGTTTATGTAAGCATAAACTGAACCTTGTAGCTTACATAGAACTACAATTGTGGTCTTTGTTTTTTTTTTTTTTTCAGATGTCCCATTGTGTAGTATATAAATCCAGTAGGAAGGTGCTTCAGTCACCACAATTTTTGTTAAAAATACAATGAAACTGTATAGGCCACATGTTTGAGCTTTTCTTTGAAGCCATCGTTAGGCCAAATATAAAATATATACAGAGATATTCACTTACAGCATTGCTATCATGATAAATGAAAAGGTTGATGCTTCAATCCTTCTGTACATTGTACATGTTCAAGTATAGTATTAACAGATTCAATCAAGTGAAGTATGATTATTTATAAAATAATTGAAAGAGTCACTAAAATGTGTAACATTTTTGCATGGTGTGATCTGGTTGATATGTATTGACACTTAGAGATTATGCTGCCACTGACATCTTGTGTCACAGCATATGGAAACACAAGGATGCAAAATACTTCCTGTGCTTAATTTTGCAGTATTTCTTGGGTATTATGCAGTAAGAATAACATGAAGGACTAGAAATATCAAAATGTGTATGGGCCACATTATAAAGCCGTGGGTGCCGCATCTTTGACCGGCCTTCTTTAAAACATCAGTAGATATCTGCTGGACTGTAGGGTGTCACATCCCAGAAAATACAGTGATCTTAAATTTTTTAATCCTTAATTTTTTAATCCTTAATGACTTGCCCTTACCCTTTCCTCCCCAGAGACTTCTTTTCACATTGATGCTGTTACATGCATGGTTTGAAGGACTTCGGCATTACGTATAGGTTAGCGTATGGTGCTGGATCTGTGATGTCACCCAGGCATCAGAGAAACTTATGCGTAAAATACCATTTATTTTGCAGTTATGAAGCATAGCAACTGATTTCCTGTAAGGCATTAGAATTCAATTTTTGCAGGAGGGCTCTGTACAGACTACAAACAAACTGAAGAGTTAATTTAGAATGTGAGTGGGAGCTTCAAGATTTTACAATTCTGTAATGATTTGGTACAGAATGAAGTCTTGACTGGGTTGTGATTTAGGATGGGTAAATAATGTGATAGTAGTGGGCATACACAACCTTTTGTTGCATATCTGAATGCCATAACAAGTTGTAGAGCACTACCATATTTGATAACAAAGGATATGTTTCATGTACTTATGGTCTCTGGCATTTGGCTGAAACTTTCCGCAGGTTGCTTACACTTGTACATGATATGCTTATTTAAGATACATCAGGGCATAGCAAAATTCAGAGCTATATCCATGAAATGTTGCACTGTCTTATAACCTTAAATTATTGTATAGGAGTTAACACACAAACATTCATTACTTGAGAGCATTGGATAGATACACTGGTCATAGTGTGGGAGAAGCATGGAAACCAGATCCTTAACCTCTCATACATGGCTGCTTGATGAATGCTGATACAGGTTATAGTACGAAAATATCTGCTTGCAGAGTGGATCCTGGAAAGAGAGAGCTAGAAGAGCTGCGGTGTCGGGAGAGAGAAATGCAGCGTCAGGTGGACGTGATAAAAAGTGCTCTCAGTGAACTTGGCTGTGAAGAAGTGCCATCAGGTTGTGACCTGTCTATAGACTCATCCTTTGTGGATAATCATACCAATATGGGTACAACCAATACGGATCAACAGCAGGTACTATGACTGACTGATTAACTCCATGGAGCAGAATCCTTGAGAAGTTCCTAATTCCTGAGCTGGTCAACTGAAGTATCATTACCATGTTTACAAGAGTCTGTGACTAACCCATACCCTGTTTCTTTAAGATCCATTTAAGTGTTATTCATCCATCTACATCTCTTCCAGTGGTCTCTTCCTTTCAGATATCTGGCCAGTTTGTACAAAATTTTTTCCTTCTCCATGTAGACTATTCTACATCCATCTTTCCAGCCTTGACTTTTGCCACTGTAACAATATTTAGTGAAAGTATTAGTTGCAAAGTTGATTATGTCATTTTTTTTAGTCCTCCTGTTACTTCTTTTCTCTTACTCCAAATATTCTGCTCAGTATTGTATTCTCAGTCATGGTCAGTCTGTGTTCTTGCCTTGGGTAAGGGTGCTGCCAGGATTTTATGAGGGTGGGCAGCCAGAAAACTTAATACTTAAGCCACTTGAGCATACGAGGTCTGTCCGGAAAGTAATGAGAATGGAATTCCTACGCTCCCTACGGCCGTGGGAGGGGAAGGGCAAGTCTAGGTCACTTACGGGTGGGGGGCCAGATATAGGTTAGAACCCATTTCAGTCTCATTCTGGCCTTCACAGAGTGGTGACAGTTATTGTTGTATCACCCTGTTATGTGCTCGTCGTGAGAAAAATGCAAGCGAGTTTGGAACAACGGTATGGGATAAAATTTTGTGTGAAAATGGGTAACAGCGCATCGGAAACCCTCGAAATGTTGAGGAAAGCTTATGGACAAGCTACCCTCTCGTCTGCACATGTCTACCAATGGCACAAAGCTTTCAAAGATGGACGCGAGAGTGTGGAAGATGAACAACGATCAGGACGCGTCTCTTCATCAAAAACGCAACGGAATGTGGATGCAGTGATGTCTGTACTGAACCGTGACAGACGGTTGACTGTCAGAATGATCGCAGAGGAATTGGGACTCGCGAAAACTGTGGTTCATGAAATTGTCACACAAGAATTGATGATGAGAAAAGTTTGTGCAAAACTTGTTCCCAAGAATTTGTCATCAGAGCAGAAGGAACACCGTCAGTTTGTCTGTCGAGATTTGTTGGATCGTTTGGTAACCGAGCCGAATTTCATGACTCGAGTGATCACAGGAGACGAATCCTGGGTGTTTGAGTACGATCCAGAGACAAAAAGGCAAAGTTCGGAATGGCACACGTCAACGTCACCTCGCCCAAAAAAAGCTCGAATGAGCAAATCAAGAATCAAATCAATGCTCATAGTTTTTTTTGACTCCCGTGGAATCGTCCGTAAGGAATTTGTACCACCTGGTCAAACTGTAAATCAAGCATTTTATCAGGAAGTTCTTGGTCGCTTGAGGCAGAGGGTCATGCATGTGCGTCGTGATATCGCCTCTTCGTGGATCCTTCATCATGACAACGCGCCGAGCCACACCTCATTGGCTGTCAGAGAGTTTTTGGCTGAAAAACAAATCGCAGTTCTTCCACATCCTCCTTACAGCCCTGACTTGGCACCCTGTGATCTTTTCATGTTCCCGAAGATAAAGAAGAATTTGAAAGGACACCATTTCGGTACACTGACCAATGTCCAAACAGCCGCAACACAGGCACTGAACACCCTCACGGTTGAAGATTTTCAGGGCTGCTATGAAGAATGGAAGAACCGTTGGGGGTGTTGCGTGCACTCCCAAGGATCATACTTTGAAGGAGATCACATTAATGTATAAAAATTTTCAATAAAAATATTTTTTTGAAAACCATTCTCATTACTTTCCGGACAGATAACGTATATTTGTGAATCACCCCAAAGTTGTGGGTCTGTATATTTAAATGTAAATTTAATTAGAGTATATTGAACAGTATTAATATTTTTTATAGTTTCTTCTTTTATTTCATCTTTTAAATTTAAATAATTTAAATAAATAAAATATAGTGGACATGTGCCTAAGGCAACAAACATAAATAATTGTTATGTTAAGTCATATAATGAGGAAGAAGACTTTATTTATTTTATATATTCATTTATTTGGCTTCCAAAAATGGAGATGATGTCTTCGGTGTAGCATGTGTTCAGAAATAAGATGTTTTGTTTTTGTTGTATGAATATATAACACTTGTGTTGCTGATTTGTGAAATGTTGAGGTGTCCATCCTTCTGAGATATGACAATGCGTCACTGGGTATTTGCTTCTTGCAGTTGTGAGACAACATAGAGGTCTGAAAATGTCGGGAACCAAATACCCCGTGATGCATTGTCGCTTCCCAGAAGAACAGATACCTTATCCACACCACTGTGTAAACCCTAAGAACTTGTGAAATGTAGTTGTGACATATTGAATATACACATGTAGTATGGAGTTCCAGATTTCCTACACCTTGAATTTCAGGTGTTGAATAGTGAGAGTTTCTGCTTATAGTCATGAGATGTGTGTTGAGAAACTATAGACCTTGCAATTCTGTTGATGATTTGTGTGAGGTATTTTATTCATGATTACCATCAGTCTCATAAAATACAAACATTTCTCCCTTATTTGCTTCAAAATTTGGCAGTGGAACTGGTAAGTTACACTCAGGTACAGTTCAAGAAGCAAGATGGTACTGCAGTGGCAGTGTATTAAATATGTCTGTTATACAGAATGTCAGCATGTGCTGTTTAATTGGACGCTTCCATGACCTCAGGGAAGGGGGTGGGGTTTTCCTTGCTAAACAGTAGGTTCGCCAAATGGCATGTGTTCTTAGTGACAGTCCTAGTGTTGCCAAGTGTGATTATATGTTGGCACTCCTGAAAACTGCTTGCTTATACAGTGTTCTCTTTTGTTTCAAGTAATGTCACTTTCTCCTTATATTTTGTATATTGTGGTGTGTTCCATGCATTTGAAAATCATTCACAAATTATTATGTGTTTTTATTGCTTTTGTATAAGTATTTGTGTTCTCTTTGTGACTTACATATCAGCTGTGAGAGTGGAAATTACATAAAGTACCATGATCTGTGTAACATTCACATTTGTGGGGTACAATTTGGGTGATAGAAGATGCAAATACATTTGTGGATAGAATGTAGTTCATTGATGATAGACTGTTGTGAACACAAAAACAGGCCATGCCATGGATCAGCAGTTTGTCACTGGCCTCTCACCGCACAGGCCTGAGTTCAGTCCCAGATTGGTCTGTGTGGGATTTGAGGTGGACAGGTGGCACTGGGACAGGTATTTCTCTGGGTACTCCAGTTTTCCCCCATCTCTTATCATTCCCCCAATGCTTCATATTCATTGAGTCATCTATCATCTGTGCTGTGTAACCTTAGAAATTGACATCATCATTAAATAGTGTACAAAACAAAGTGCAAAAACAAACTTACATTAAGCCAAACCATGGCACCATTTGACATGTACAGTTAAACCTCTATCCATCGTTCCCGTTACCGTCGTTGCCCCGCATGTATCGTCTGCCTTATTTGGTCCCGAAATTAGCCCCATATAAATAACACTATTTTTTCCCGCCTCCATTGTTCCTCGAACTGTCGTTTTCCCGCACCAATAGTTGAAAAATCACGGTCCTGACGCAACATTTTCCCGCACTGATAGTTTTTTTTTAAATTTGAAGCGATGGTTTAGTGCGCTGTGCGTGCATTGCTTTCTTAGTGCCACCTGGATTGGCTCCATCAAAAAGTATGGAGTGCATTCTGTACTCTTTGCTCTCCATCCTTTTCTTTGGACTAGATGAAGACTTGGCAACTCTGTTGTGGAGCTTTACTTCATTGCAAGTGGTTCTGTGCGTTCTGGTGTGCTTCATAGTTTCATACGTTACCCTGGTTTAATCATTTCCATCCTTTAATATCCTTTTCCTATAATATTTTATTTCTGTTATTAATTCATTCCTGTTTTTATTACTTCATTATATTTTTATTCCTGCTATTTATTTTGAAATCCATGGACCATGTCCCAACCTAAAAAGCAAGTGAGAACTCTGCACGAGCGATTGAAAATAGTAGAAGAGGTGGAGAAGAATCCTGGAGAGAAACGTGTCGACATTGCCAAACGCCTTGGGTTGGCTCCAAGCACACTAAACTCCATATTCGCAAAGAAGGACGAAATCCGAGAGCAGGCAGAAAAATGTGGTAACGCCAGTAAGAAGAGGAAAATAGGTAGGGAGTCGACATTCGCCAAGTTGGAAAGAGTACTCTTCTCGTGGTACCAGGCAAGGGCGTCGAATATCCCAATTGATGGAACCATTCTTCGTGGAAAGGCGAAGATGATTGCAGCGCAGCTGAATATAGAAAATTTCACTGCATCCAACAGCTGGATAGCGAGGTTTAAGGACCGGCATGGCCTAGTATACAAGAAGTTAGTCGGAGAAAGTGCGGCAGTGGACAGCGAAAGCACGGAAGTGTGGCTGGAAAGACTGCCATCTTTGTTGGACGGCTATGAACAACGTGATATTTACAACGCGGATGAGACGGGGCTCTTCTACAACGTGCTTCCTGATAGAACCTTGGCTCTCAAAGGAGAGTCTTGTCATGGAGGGAAAAACTGTAAAGACAGACTTACTGTTTTACTTTGTGTTAACAGTGATGGAACTGACAAACAAGTGCCGATTGTTATCGGAAAATCTCCGAAACCGCGATGTTTCAAGAATGTAAAAAAATTACCCACCAAGTACCACGCGAACAATAAAGCGTGGATGACCACAGACATTTTTTCTTCATTTCTGCGTTCATTAGATGCAAGTATGGGTGCACAAAACAGGAACATTCTCCTCTTTGTGGATAATTGTGCCGCACATCCAAAGGATACATCGTTTCTAAGAAATGTAAAAGTCATATGGTACCCGGCAAATTGTACAAGTGTGCTCCAGCCCCTTGATTTAGGGGTAATAAAGTGTTATAAGCAGCTTTATAGAAAACGCCTCGTGCAAACAGCTGTTTGCTTAATGGATGCAGGCAAAGATACGAAAAAGAAGATAAATGTGTTGGAAGCTTTGCACTACACTGTGGCAGCCTTGCAAGAAGTAACCCAGCAGACAATCGAAAATTGTTTTTGGAAAGCTGGTTACGTGCAGGGACAATCTTCAGGCGATAGTGACGTCGTATTGACCAACGATGACGACGATTTCCGCCAAGACTGGGAAAAGTTCAGTGGCATGAACAAAGATAAATTCGAGGACTACGTCTCTGTGGACAGTCACGTGGCAACCTGTGGTGTAGAAACAGTGCAGGAGCTGTGCGTGAGCCTCGTGGCGTCCGGGAGTGTGGAGCGGGAAGAAGGAGAAGAAGAAGAAGAAGCTGGCGAACCCAAAGTTGTGCCGAGCTTTGCTGAGACGCATGAAGCGCTGATGAAAGTAAGATCTTTCTTTTATGCGCACAGCACGAGTGACAGTGATCGTGAAAGTGTTCTAGGCCTTGAAAAATCGTACTTTGAATTGAGGAGGAGTAAAGTTTGCTCAAAACAAACATCAATGAAAGATTTTCTCAGCAAGAAGTAATAATTATCATTAAATTGTTCTTATCTATAATTTTTAATGGTTTCCCGGTACTAACGTTTCCCGTATGTATCGTTCTTATTTTTCGGTCCCCTGAAAAACGATGGATAGAGGTTTCACTGTATATGCTGTATGTATGTTACATATAGAATGATGTATCTTACAGATAAGTTAAAAGTTAAAAGCATGTTGGAAAGCTGGTATAGCTCCAAAAGTCTTAACCTCTGCAGTAGATGGAGGGTAAATGGTCAGCCTGATGCTGAAGCTGCTTTATTCCTGGGGAAAGAGCTTCTAGTACCCATTAGATAGGATACCGGGTGGGCTCCATAGTTGGTGTAGTCACAGAGGTGAAGAGAAAAGAACCTTCCACCTGTCAGGAATTTAACTCTGGTCATCCAGCCTGTAGCCATCCATTGCAGTGATTGAGCTATGTTACGTGTTTTGTCTACACAATGAAGAAATTGCCATGCTAAGTAATGGTAGGAAAGCAAGTACTCTTCATTGCTCATGTATTTGATAAAAATGGAGGTACATTAATCAATACAGAAGGTTGACTGTGTAATTTGAACTGAATTTTAAGGCTCTGTTTTTGGACTTTGTCTAATGTGCTAGTTTCTGTACCAAGAATCCACTGCATTTCAGAAAAGGGTTCTGTTTCTATCTTCAGGTATTGGTGAAGGGTATGACAGTAGCTACATAGAAGTTCAGCAGTGTACAAATTTCTTCATGTTCTCTTCACATGAGGATAAAAGAACAAACTCATTTCCAGAATGTGTGATTTGATACAGAAAATTATGACATATGGCATAGTCCAAATAAATAGCCTTAAACATGCTGCATCATGATGGTCATCAAATAATGTTGCCCTTTCAGTGTTGTGTGTAGTATATTCTGTGCTTTAAATTTTCCATTGCATGTTTGACACATTTTCTCAGCACCTTCCAGTGTCGCTGTGTTGTGTACGGTGTATTACATTTTTTGTATGTTAGTTCCTGTGAGTTATCCTAAATGGCAGGAGTGACATTTTTGTTGTATTGGATATGAGTGAAGAAAACACAACAAAATTTTTGATTTTGGTTAAAAAAAATTAATTTTATTAAATTCATGCAACGTGAGAAGTGTTCAAATTTCTTTCAGTGAAAGTCGTTTTAAATGTCTGATACTTCATTATACATGCTTATAACTGAGAACTCTTTTTGCCTGGAAGGTATGGTAGCAGCATTTCACCAAGAAATTGATCAAGAGAATTACCTGTATTTCTGATACATGTGCCATTGGAGTTGCAGGATTTTCATGTGATGGAAAGAAATTTTGGAACCTCAGGTTAATTCTTTCTCTGCAGGTCTGCTTCTCCTTTCGAGGCAGATATTGTGGTATTGGTTTTCTACAGATTGGATCACTTCTCTGGCATCAAAACTTTTGGTCATGTGTAATTATTTATTTTTTGTGGTATGCGTATTTGAACACAGCAGACATCTGATAATGTTTTGTTTTCAACAAAAGCTGTGGGTTCTGGCATAGTTGGACCTTATTTTGTTGTCAACAAAAGCTGTGGGTTCTGGCATAGTTGGGCCTTATTTTGCATTTGTGGTGGTATGGTTATAGCTTCTGTCTTTGCATTCTTCAGAATCTAACTTTTCTGGTCTTGTCTTGTTGTGTTGGTGTATGAAAACCACTACCTCAAATGATTTTGCTTCACTAGCTGAAGACAAGCGGCTAAATCTAGTAATAAATTACCTTTTACAAAATCATTTATTGTAACAACATATAGGAGCAGTAGAATGTGTTATAAATTTCAAGGTTGGACATTGTAGTTTTTTTTATTTTTTATTATATTAGCTTATTAATTAATGTGTGTTTTAATTAAGCGGGAACAATTAAATCGTTGATAGTTATGGAGCCTTAACATTTACAAAATACAGGAAGAGTTGTAGGATGTCTGAATTAGTTGTCTCCAGGAAATAGGTAAATAATAACAACCAGGTATTTATTTACTCATGGAGATTTTACAAGCATTTTGTTGGAATACAGTTTTGAAAATGTGTGTGGAACAACTCATGATTATTCGGCTGGAAGGATGATAGCAGCGAAAGCATATTTGGGGGTGGTAGGTCTTCATGTCACTTGCTAACATTCTCATATCACTTTTACAGTTCCCTTGGAGTGACATGTTAACTGGATGTATGAAAGAATGATCAAAGAAAATCTGTAGGTTAATACCACAAACTCTGTTAAAAAGGCTAAACGTAAGGATTTCTTCAGCAGTGTAATTTTGCAGTACTAGAGTTTCCTGAATGTTCAAAATTTTTTGTCATTGGTCATTGACAACAGTATGTGTGAGAGGTAAATTTATTTTTTGCTACATAATATAATTGTTTCTACAGGATACAGTATAACACTAATTGTAATAAATTTTGTGTCCTTTTGATACTGTGAAGTGAATGGCTGCATCTTTACCCGCAGTGTTGTTTCAGTTCCCTTTCCATATGATGTTAAGAGTCTTCACCTCAGGACAGCCAACATGCATAATTGTTCTGGAGTAGTATTGCCAATGCAGGGAGTTCTTATATTTCAGTGTACTTGCTGTTGATACGTTGTGCACTATATTTTTCAACTGTCTTTGAATACCGCAGCTTTTTCTGATTCATGGTGGTAATATAGGAAATACTTATGTTATAAATATAACAGAACTTCCTTTAATGCAGTGATTTAAACACTGCAGTCTTGTGACATGATTGCAGACTGCACATAGGTAGCTGGTAAACCTCAGAGATTTCACCAAAAAGCCACCATTCTCATGTTTCTATATCAAGAATTGGGAACAGTTCTTCCATTAAAGTGATGGATGTTTTTCCTCATTTTTCTTCTTTTCATCCATTAACTGTGGAAAATATAATAAAACGTTAGTAAAAGATGTGCTATCATCCTTGCATTTGATTTGCTTTGGAGATGAAATATGCATTCGGGCAAGGAAAGTCAGATACGTTTTTAGTTCTTAGTACAATTTTGTTTGTGGTTTTCATTTTACATTGACATAATTTGACACACTATTGTAGAGACAAACTGACTCTTGTGGTGGTGTTATAAATGATATTTTGTTACATCCATTGGTGAAAGTCACTTTATTTTGCAGAGTAGCCTCCTGAGTCAGTTGTCTCTCTCTCTGCCCCTCCTGTCAACAAAGTAGTGAGAATAACAAGGTGTATAACATTTTCCAGGGTGGTGACCGATCCTCCTCAACATTGACTTTGAAAAAACAGCAACGTCGCTTTGTAGAAATCCTCCGCAAACCGTTCCACAGATTATCCGCTCCTTCCTCTCCCATTCTGCCCCCTCGAAGTGAAGGGGAAGGACGGGAAGAGGAGAAAGACACTTCCCAGACTACTGACAGCGAGAAAGTATGTGGTGGTGGTGCTGATGATATTGATGATGATTATGATGATCGTGATGATGCTGAAATAACACTCATCCCTACTACACTTGATTCCTGTAGTACCAGTAACAGCTCGTCTGTAGATGGTTACACTGTGGTAAGCTTGTCTCACACACACTAACTTTAACCACTGGCAAATTAATGCACATGAATATCAAAAATTTTATTATGGAAACAATCTGTAATTGTAATTTGTATTTCTTTTTAAGGGCTGTAGTTCTTATTTTCATCAAGTGAAAATGGACATATATATATGTTTCTTACAAATGTGCCTGTTGGGATAGCTATCATCTTCTTTCTGAAACAACATACTGCATCTGCTCATAATCTTAGAGGTATCCAAATGAACTGGTATCAACAGATGTCAGGAAAATTAGGATAATATTTTAAATAAAGTCTTCGCAGGTGCATCCTTCCTCATCCTTTTGTTCAGTTTAAAAATTTATACATGTAGTATAAATACAGAAATGGAAAAAATTCACAGATTTTAAGTTATGAATGTAGTTCCTCTGTCAGCTGAAAATTATAAGTAGATGCAACTTAGAAGAGAGCAAAAGAGAGAGTTTTCCATACCAACATTGTATTGCCATTGCCTGTAAAGTTTTAAGATTTTATCATTATTAATGTATTTAACAGTTGCGAAGAATGATATTTTTAAAGTGATGTTTAAAAATTAGCCCTTAGTTGACAAACTCATGCCACTATTTCATATCATGATTCTTGTACATGAGATCACTACTTTGCCAGAAAGATGACTTACATGTTGTCTGTACATTAGTGCATATTGATGCGGTACAGTTGTGTCCAGACATAGTATACCATATTCAGACTAGACATATGTTTTGGAGCTTGAAAGCTATAAATTATTTAAATTACATGCCCCAACTGGTTTTGCACACGTAGCTGTAAATAGTTGCTTGAGTATAATGTGAAACAAACCATATTGACATTGAGCCTGAAAGAATTTTCCCAAACAAGTTGACACAGTGGCAGTGCTGTAGATGTGTATGAGGTAGGAGGTCACCTGGTTCGAATATCTACCTGCCTTCTGTCTGTGTAGACTGAGATGTTCTACCATTCTCCTTAATCTCCCCAGGCAAGGGCCAGAATAGTACCTTGAAGCAGGTACACCCACAAGTTCCAAATCTTTATCCATTCACCATTTATGATCATCTTGCCATTCTATTTGATGCTGTGTAATCAGTGCAGTTTAGAATGTGTAATTTAATCATCTAGGAATCACAAGAAAAACATAATAGAACCGTCTGGCTGCAACTGTATTTCAGATTTATCAGTAAAAGTACTCATGTAACTGATGTTAAATGTTTCAACAGAATCTTACCAGCTTCAGGGGTGTAATCAGAGCTGTTAAAAGTTCTACATTTAGAAGTTCAATGTACTAAAATTATTTTTCTCTGACCGGAAAATAATAAGTTTATCATTTGAAATAATCTGTGGTTTTTCTATGTTTCATTTTGATGCATTCTGGGTGTGCTTCATGTATTACTGTTATTGTTTGTTTTTGTGTATTGCTTCACAGTGGTTGTTTGACAATCACATAACACAGAGAGAACACCACCATTCTTCCTAGCAGCTACTAAGAAACACCACATTGAAATGGGCCATACCAGTAACATGTGAAGTACACACACCCAGAATATATCTAAAATAAATATAAGAAAACCAGAAATGTGGCACCCAAATGATAAACTGATTTACCTCGTTTGTTTAGGAACATAAACTCAGGACAGAGGAAATAATAATTTCAACACTTTTTAATATGTAGTGTTTTTAAGTATAAAGCTTTTCAATAACTTTCATCTGTTGATTTGCCCTTGAAGATTGCAAACTTCTTCTGAGATATGTAGGGTTATATTAGTATTTTAATTGATAAATATGAAATATTGTGTTCAGGTGGTTTTTATTAATCCCACTTCAAAAGAAAAAGTACGATGGTATGAATGTCACTAAACAGAGTCAAATCGAATCTCAATTTTATACATAGGACATGTTGGTACATATATTCAGAAATGTGTTACAATTTTTCTGTTGTACGCTGTTAGGTGAAGATATCATGCTGGGATTGTCATTGACAGCCTATATTTGTACATTTGTTTAAGTGTGTTAATGTAATACAACAGTACTAAATTTAAAGTGTAAAGGCATAACTTCTCTTAGACTAGAAGACATTCGTGTGTGGTTTAAAATTCATTGATTCCTGCTGGCATACAATGCAGAGAAAGGCAATGACTAAATAGTTAATGTTTTATATATCTTTATAGGAACGGTGAGGCAGGCAATAGGTAGAGTTGCACAAATTCTCATGAGTATGTAGAAGGATTTATGTCTCTAATATTTGTTTTATTATTAATGATGGTTTGGCTGTAATTGTGTTTTGAGTTGGTACTTTAATCTGTAGGAGTGATTTGCTTAGTCTTCAGCACTAGAAAAGGTCCCAGTCTTAAGAATTCAAAAGAAAGTACATATTTTATTGTGTTATTGTTAAGTGTATAAGTTATATAGGGAACTCATGGTTTTAGAATTTCATTTATTGAATTTTCCCACAATTCATATTAGAACGAGACCTGTTCCTTCTTTTGAAATGATAATTATAAGGTAAACATTTTAAGTGAGAGGCAGAGTTGTAAAAAGTATGCGTTAAGAAAATCTGGAAAATTTTATTCAAAATCATCTTCAAAATTAAAGTAATATGTGTTTGAATCAAGTAGTACAAGGTGTTTCAACTGCAGTTACTACAATATGCCAAAAACCCATCGCACAGGAAAAACTCAGATGGAGTGTGTGAGGAACCCGCCACACGGGGAGAAACCAAACTAAAGCCCTTACTAGAATACAGGGAAATCCCAGTTTGAGAAAACCTATTTACAGGGAACACCAAACACTTGATTTTAACACTGTTACTAGGAGACTGTGTAACACAGACCATCTTTGCTGTTTCGTTTGCAGGCAGCACTAGTTGAGCGAAAGTATTCACTTACATGAAAGGTGCTCTGCAACAGTTGTATCATGTCCTTAAAGTTATTGCTGTCAATGCTTCCAGGCTTCATAATGTAGGAATCATTAAATAATAATACCATCATTCAGCCTTATGAGATAAAATCATCGTGTGTGGTCTACAAGCTTTAGATATCTTGTCCATGTGGCCGACAGTGTAGAAGGTATTGAGCCACCCTTACGTAATTCATCAGAAAGACTTATTGTCCAATGTTGTCATTACTGTTTTATGTTATTATTAGAAATTTGTTAATAAAAGTGTTGTGCATGTTATTATGTGCAAATAATAACTATTCAAGACCCATTAGCACTTGACAGCTGATTCATGCATGAATGACATTCCTCACTTTGATGTAAAATATGCTGATATGTTGCATTTACAAGCGTGTGGATTAAAGTTTTGAACATGAGTTTGCATGAAATGTTCTGTTTTACTGGTTAGTGCTCCATAATCAGGAGGTCCTCCCAGGTTCATATTTCAGTCCAGAGACTGGCTTTTCACAGTTTTGCTCAGTTATTCCATGCAAGTACCAGGACAGTACCCCAATTTAGGCCATGACCACTTCTTTCACATCCCTTCCAGTTTGCCATGCACTAAGAATACTGTTATTCAAGACTGTCATTAAATAAACCATAAAGTAATGTTAAAAAATAAATAATATAAATCTACATACTTTGTTACGTATAGTATTACAGTACTTCCCTTTGTACTTTGGAACTTTGATGCCATGTTGGTTTTATGAATGATTTTTTGAGAACTGGGACCTTTTTCTGTTTACAAGCAGGTGTGTCAATTAGAGATGATGATTATAACAAGCTGACTGTTGGTACAATTATGCTAGTAACTAACTGGTATGCTGTTATTGTAAGGAACATTATGATGGTCTGTAGTAGAGCTTGCATGTAGGTCTTGTTTTCATGCATTGTTATTTTAACCATTATTCGCTGTACAACTGGCCAAGCATGATATTTTTTCACTACTAATACTATTACCAGTGAGTTAAACTGCAGCCACCAGCAACATATTGTGTGGGATTTAAATCCTTTATTTCCAGATGGTTATGGTTGATGAAAGCACTGTGTTTTGAAGTGGTGTTTCAGGAATACTTTGCTTTGTTTCAGTTACATTCTTTTTTTTTTTTTAGAGAGTGAAGGCTTCCTTTGATTTTTAGCTGGTTGTTGTAAAATATTTTATGGGCTAGGTTGAGTGAGGTGGGTAACATCTGTGTTGGCAGTAAAATTTATATTAACAGTACTTCTAATCAGAGTTGATGATAAAGACCTACCAAAGCTTCCAAAGATCAAAGTAATGTGGTATATGACACCATGTCAGTTGGTCGTTAATTACTGACATTTCAGACAATCTTGCTGCCTGCATCTTCAGGGCAGTCCAAGAAGACTACTGAAGGTAGAGGTAAATAATCTTCTGTGAAATGT
The DNA here is from genome assembly GCA_021186555.1 of Reticulitermes speratus. Taxonomy (NCBI): domain Eukaryota; kingdom Metazoa; phylum Arthropoda; class Insecta; order Blattodea; family Rhinotermitidae; genus Reticulitermes; species Reticulitermes speratus. The sequence continues at coordinate 40,978,602 of JAJKFL010000003.1, read as the reverse complement.
CAGTAACTAGTGACTGACATGGCATCATATCACAGAAGACTTCAGTTTTAATCAGCAGTGCTGTGAAAGCCTCAGTCATTCATTGAGTCATATGCTTTTGCATAGTTGAGTAGTATGCATGAATAAATACTCTCCACGGTGCTTTGTAGCTTCTCAGTCATCCTCTTGCTACCCTCTGCTCTGAGTTGTGTTTGGAGAAAACAGCGGTGTGCATTTTCGTAAAAATGCAGCTGTCATAAAATATGGCATCTCTCCAGATGGCTTTGTAACCCACTGCCTATTCTAAGGAAATGGAAAGTGGAAAAGAGAAAGGCAAGCAACAGCAATTTTAACCTTTTGAGTACCGACATTTATTTCCATTATATATATAAAGCTTCAGTTCCTACATCACAGAGAACACAGTAGTAATCATTGCAAAGACCAACCATTGAACGGTGCTGGGGGAAGTAATCAGTGTTTATTGTGAGAATTATACAAAACACATAAATATATTGTATGAAAAATTTCCAAGTTTCTTAGTGTTACAGTAGGTGGTACATTTCGTTACCAGCAGGCTTTAAGTGGTTAAATATCAAAATTATTATTATTCATAGAAGTGTGAAAGGAGAACATATGCCTCATGCAGTAAATGTTTCACACTTGACAGTGTAAATGTTTTCATATTAATGCTGAAATAAAAGGCACATACTCAAGTGCTTGCAAGGGTATGTGCTGTGTATTATAAAGAGTGTAGTTGAAACAATGGAGAGGTTACTTGATGTTTGTAAGCAGGATATCATATTTGTGCCTTGTGGTGAGGTATTTGAGACAAGTTAGGAAGCATTATGGAAGTTAGTTTCTGGTAAAGGCAATTCTTAGTTGGCTTAAATTTTTTATGAAATGTTTAAATTGCAATAATTAGTGAGAGAGAGAGAGTAGTAGTGGAAAGATTCATCAAGAATCTAGAGTAAATTATTTAAGAAGGTACACATTCCACATTTTCCTAAAAAGGTCTTTACTTTGGATAGAATGGGTGATGGATTTTTTTTTGGGGGGGGGGGGGGGGGCAAGAATATCATATCCTCATTTAATGTTATTAAATTGTCCTATTTATTAGGTACTGCATATTATTGCATATTTACTACCTGATTTTCACAGTGACACAAATTCTTGCGTAATGATCCAGAATTCTAGTGCTGAAGAATGTGTCTTGAATTTGTAGTTGTAAAATAGTGGGAGAAGTATTTTAATCTATGAAATGTCATTGTATGAAATATTTTCAGGAATATTTTCCTTTAATAAATTGATAAAAATGTGACCTTATATACTAATAGGGACTTCCAAAATTGTTCCAGTAATAAAGGAAGTAATTTCATCTGTGAAATATTAAATTCTTCGGGAATGTGTCTCTTCCATGAATTGAGAAAAATGTGACTATGAATTAATAGACACATTAATGTTTTGTAATACAGTTATTTTAAGATAAGAAGCAGTGTTTTGTCATGGTGCCATGACTGCTGCGTGCAGTACACACTCCATCCACCTATTAATTAAATAAAAGAAGAGTATGGGAACTGAAGTCCGTGGCTTTTCTTTCTGTACATTCTCGTATTGTATGACATAGTCCATAAAATCTCCATATTTGGAAGCTTGATACAAATCTTTGTCATCAGCTTATTGTATGCAGTGAAGTGTCAAACACTGCATTCATATTTGGTTTTACCCTTGGTTTTATCATGCCAAAGGATTCTGATGTGTGGAGGTTTGGATATATTACTTTCAAATCACACTTTAAATATGAAGTCATGTATGTGATGTGCACAATCGCAGATGTCACTGACACCTCATCGATCACTGGTGGATGAGGAATGGTTTCATGGAGTTTTACCACGTGAAGAGGTGGTAAGGCTGCTAAGACATGAAGGAGACTTCCTTGTGAGGGAAACGACACGAAATGATGAGTGCCAGACCGTTCTGTCAGTGTGCTGGGGTGGGCACAAGCATTTCATTGTACAGACTACTGCAGAGGTGAGTTTATTTAATTAAATTGTATATATACACATACTTTATATGGTGAATATTTATTTGTGTCTACATGCAGAGTAGAAGTCATGATGACTAGTATCACACAGAACTATCAGTTACAGTTCATCGTAATTGTGTACGGACATTGTTGATATTGAGTGAAATGTCACAGCTTCTCTGTTTTTGAGTAGTTATATACAGTTAGCAGTGCAGAATGTGTGAATTTGTCCCACAGGGTCATTTCCGGTTTGAAGGACCAGCATTCCCGACAATACAAGAACTTATTATCCATCAGTCCCAGAGTGGTCTACCTGTCACAGGAAGATCGGGTGCTGTGTTGAGGAAACCCATCCTAAGAGAACGCTGGGAACTGAACAATGATGATGTTGTTCTACTGGATAAAATAGGGCGGGTGAGGAACTTCATTACACGTTTTTATTGTAGCTGTATGTGTATCATATCACATATACAGTGAGGCCCCCTTCAGGCATTTTTGAAATAATTCAACTAATCAGGGTTATTATACAGGAAAACCTCATAGACGGTTAAGCCTCAAAGTGTGTTATTAAAATATGTAATTTTAATCTGAAGTCCTAAATAATAGAATATTAGTTACTGGGTATGTATATTTATAAGGCTATTATAACAAATCTAGCAAAGTTTTATTTTGTACCTACCAAACTGGTGAAGTATACATTCTGATTTCTTATACAAGCTGTCACTGATCTCATCACATTATCATTAGTTGGCCCATGCACATGTACAATAATAAAATGGCATTGAAGAATAAAGTTTCAGGACTGATGTTGTTGTACAAGTATGGTTTGTGGAAGGCCTGCTGAACATTTTATGTGGTGTGGGCAACTTTAGCAAAATTTGTTCTGCATGCAGGCAACATGAAATTCATTTCACAGAATAAAGAATGAATTAGTATATGAATAATTTTTTATTTGTGCATTTTTCTATACATTGTATGCAATAAATACATACTGTTCACACTAAGAAGAATTTATAAAAATGCAATTAACAACATAGGGTAGGGTGTCACTATTTTTAGCACATGTTTGCGAAATGTAATGTGTGTTTCCATAAATAAATAGCTCATAAGTTTTCAAAATTTGCTTCGGAATTTTATCTCGGCTTTGCAGGGAAAGGGTGAAAACATGTTGCACATGAGTTACAGGTTGAGCGGGCCTGATGTGTAGCATACCCCATTAGTAGCGGACTTTTGTTAGTTTGCATTATGACTGCCAGGGATGAGTGGAAAGAAAGTTCTAGCTTAATCAGTTCATCCTTAGCACCCCCATTCATGAGTTGTGTCTTTATTTGTTGTTGTGGAACAGCAAGTGAACATAATCTTTATGTAACTACCATTACAAGACAGTCTCACCTGTCATATTTCCATTATATGAAAACTATGCCTTTTTACTTCATAACTAATGATACAAATTACTTATCCTATGTTTTCTTTAAATATTCCAACTACCAATCTTCATGTTATTCCATCAGTGCCTAGGTCTTTCCAAAATAATCTGTTTAATTCTGAGCCTTCGTTATTTATAAATAACTGACATAAATTTTCACAAGGCAGTATAAATTTCTGCTTTTGTAATTGCATAATAATGATTGATTGCTGCATATGTTGTGTTGATTCAGGGAAACTTTGGAGATGTGTATAAAGCACATCTCAAGACCAGCAAGAAGGAAGTTGCTGTGAAAACATGTCGCATGACACTACCAGATGAACACAAGAAGAAATTTCTGCAGGAGGGGCGCATACTAAAGCAGTATGACCACCCGAACATTGTAAAACTGATCGGTATTTGTGTGCAGAAACAGCCCATCATGATTGTAATGGAGTTGGTTTCAGGTGTGTGATACTGAAGTGACATTTATTACATGTTAATTAAAATAACACTTTTGTAATTTCCAAATTCTTTCCATCCATGCTTATTTCATTTTCCAGTCGTAGAATGACTTACGCTGTTTTTCATTGAATTTATTGATCAAAACACTTTAATGTATGACCTATGTTTGATTGCTGCCTGCTCATGTGTAGCTGTTTGTGTTGAAGTTTTTTTTAAGTTAATTAGTCTTTTCGAAATTTCTGTGACTTGCATGCTGTGTAGATATTTTCTGGATGACAAGGTATGTTTACTTTTCCAGATTTATTTTCAACCCATAATGACATTCTTTTTCATGCATTATTCTTTTGATATCATCATCATAATCTTATATTGTAGTATGTAGATATGCTCATATAGCTATTTATTTATACTTGGTGAATTATTTCAGCACTTTTAGTAGTTCAGATTGTGTAGTGATTAACGAATTTGAAAGGGTACTGAAGGAGGGAGGAAACCCATGAAATACCTGGGTTAGAGCAGTCTGTCTCCACGTTAAGAATTGACTGGGACCTCCGAAGTGTAAAGCGTGAGTGCTGCCCACACAGCTCCAGTGTTTAGTAGTTGAAGTGTGTAAATACTACATAAAGAAATGAGAAAAATTATGATGACTGTCATCCATCAAATGCTGTGGCTTGGTTGGCTAGTTTCCGTCCTCTTACAACAGAGACCCTGATTGAATCCCAGGCCAGTCCGTGTGGGATTCGTAGTCAACAGAATGGCACTGGGACAGGTTTCTCTCAGACTACTTTAGTTTTCCTCTGACAGTATCATTCCACCAATGCTGCAGATGCATCCATTCATCTATCACTGATGCTATCTAACATTAGCATCTGACAGCATTGTTAAATAAAACACTTAAAAGAATTTATACCATACGAATAACTGTGCAAGTTGTCAATTTATTTATGTGTATAACTACTGATAATTTAGGTTTTACTGCATGAAGTTTGTCAGACTCGTGTTCAGAGCTATGTGCTGCTGCTATTTTTGTAATTTTCAAAACAAATATTTGATATAATATTGTAATTCTTCATTTTATTTTTTCTGTAACCACAACTGGTTTTGTATGCCCAGACAACTACTGTGGTTCCATAAGTATTGCCTTTTGATGCAAGAGCGAAGGAAAATGTTGCAGGTGACAAGTTGCTGAAACACCCTATTGTTTGTGTAATAAGCGCGTCCTGTATTATTGTAACCATTGTGTTCAATATTTCAAAGGTAAAAGTAAATTTATTTATTTATTTATTTATTTATTTATTTATTTATTTATTTATTTATTTTTTTTTTTTTTTTTTTTTTTTTTTTTTTTTTTTTTTTTTTTTTTTTTTTTTTTTTTTTTTTGCGAAATTGTACATGCCATGAAGGCATATAAGGGGAGTGATGGCATAGCACCACCCATTCTATATGGAGGAGAGTGGGCAGCCTCATGCCCGGAAAGAGCCCCCAAGCACCCAATGAATAGCAGGCTGGGTTGTACCTGAAGCCAGTCTGGACATTTTGGAAAACATAAATCTCTTGCCTCAGCAGGAATTCAAACCACAGATTGTCCGGCCCATAACCTGGTCACTATACCACCTATGGTGTTAAGGTTTTTTCAGTATTTCAAAGTTGCTAAGATAACTAAATAAGTATCTATCTCATTTTATTGTGTTGTAATATACATCAGTTCCATGCTGTTACATTTGGCCTGATTTTAGCGTTCTCTATGAAAGTATTTTAAGAATGTGGACTACATTTTTAAGTACAGTATATATATATATATATATATATATGTAAACTGAATTTGTTTGAGAAAAGGTAACATTATCTCCATGTGTTTCTGTGAATATGAGTTCGTATTTCTGGTTTCTGATTCTAACCCTCTCCCCTATAAATGCTTCTCATATTAAATGGACTGTTGATTATTGTTATAATGTAAAGGTGTGTGATATTGTAATGAGTGGAATAATACATACTTGTATAAGCATATGCAAACTATTTGCTGTCATTTTTGGTTAGGAGGTTCCCTACTCACATTTCTGCGAAATCGTGGTGGAAGTTTAACACAGAAGCAGCTGCTGGGAATGTGCCGAGATGCAGCTGCTGGAATGCGCTATCTTGAGTTAAAGAATTGTATTCACAGAGATCTAGCTGCTCGAAACTGTCTAGTTGGTAAGTTATACCTGTGTCACGAACTGGTCATTTCCCATGTATTGATTGTCAAAAAATGTAACGATCTGGTTTTGATACTGTACTTGTTGCTGAACCTTGAAAAAGTGATACATTCTTGGCTACTTCAGGGACTACAAATAAGCCTCATTACAGAGGGAACTGTGAAGTAATTTGTGATAACACTGGTCTTTTTAAGGTTATGAAAATATAGTGAAGATTTCAGATTTTGGAATGTCTAGAGAAGAAGAGGAGTACATAGTATCAGATGGAATGAAACAGATTCCCATCAAATGGACTGCTCCTGAAGCACTGAATTTTGGTAAGTATGGTTGTTGAAGTGTATGCATGGTTCAGATTTTGGGTTTTGCATCAACTTTAATATTATGGTTCCTGAATGACAACTGTCATTGTGGTGTAGGCTAACATTTGTTCTTATCTGTAGACACAGTGTCTGTGTGTATGTTAGTGGGTCCCATGACTTCACAGCATAGCATGTCTTCAGGTTCTAGGTGGAGGCTGCAGCCTCCAGATACAAAGGGTGGCTTTAAATATATTGAATAAGCAGACAGCTGACAAGTGGTCCCTCTGCTTGGGGATTGGTTGAGGGTGTAATAACTCCTCACTGTAAAAAAAAAAACAGCATGCTACAAAGTGTTATGTGGAACCTTACAGTTCAGTAGATTCTTTGGAATGACCTAAAGGAGACACACCACTTGGAAGATCTAGGCATAGATGGAAGGAGTATATTAAAAAGGATTTTCAAGAACTAGGATGCAATGTTGTGGACTGGATTTGCCTGGCTCTGGATAAGGACCATTGCCAGGTTCTCATGAACACACTAATGAAACTTCAGGTTCCATAAAATGCAGGGAATTTCTTGACTAGCTGAGGACCCAGTAGCTTCTATAGGACTCAGCACCACTTTGGTTGATTGGTTGGTCGGTCAGTCAGTCATTTCATGAACATATTATTTCATAATACCAGTAACAGGAAAACTAAGCTGTTTGCTGCAAAATATGCTAGTGGTGATGTTAATAATGGCCTCTTTACATACTGTATTTATTCAGTTTTAAGGATTATTTTAGTCTTAAACATTGCATTTGACATTATAGATTTCCACCTTCTATAAGGAGGTTAGAAGTAGGGTATTTGTCCATTAATTGTTTTTCTATAAATGACATTTAGAATGGGAGAAGGGAGTGTGAAGGGATTTAAATATAAATTGTAAACTGGCTTCATGTAACAGAGAAAATGTACTTGAAAATAATGAATTATAAAGGTTCTGTAGAATATCATTGTCACAGGACACATTATTATGGTCGTGATTGATGATACCCATAAGTTTGTGAACCTCTCTTGAAAAGGTCTCCCCTGAATAATATTATATATTTCATATTTATTTATAAATCCACAAATCCTCAGAGGGTACAATAATCTGCACCATGGGATATGGAATTCGTCAAATAACCTTCAAATAACATATACACTTAAGAATATACTTAATGATATACTTAACAAGCATAGCCATAGGCTTTTGTCAATATGTGAAAATATCCATACAAAATAAATACAATTGTACTAATAAGTATAGATGCAGAGTATCAAAAACTGTTGAATTAAGGTTAAAAGGCAGAAACCTAAGCAAACAATACAGGCAGAACATAAGCCCATTAAAAACATTCATATTGTGTTATAATTTTTTGTTATGGTTAAGATAATTAAAATATTCCTCCAAAGTATAAAAGGTATTACAATAAAGAAGGTTCTTAATTAATCGTTTAAATTCATTAATATCATTAATTTTAACCTTTCTATAAGATGGTAAACTATTAAAAACTTTTAGACCAATATAATAAGTGCCCTTCTGATAAATTGTTAAATTTGTTGTGGGATAATGAAAATCCGAACCACATCTAGTATTTATTTCATGAATATCTAAGTTACATGTAAATCGATCCTTATTATTACAAACAAAGTATAGTGGTGAGAAAATGTATTGAGATTGAAGAGTCAAAATTTTGAGGTTGCTGAATAATTTTCTGCATGACTCATTTTTACTGGTATTAGTGATTATTCTTAATATTTTTTTTTTGTAATCTAAAAATCTTTATGCAATGAGGTGAAGAACCCCAAAAAATTATGCCATAGGACATAATTGAGTGGAAATAAGTAAAGTAAACCATAACTAATGGTGGTTGTGACACAATCGGTTTTAGGGTTCTTAAGGAGTAACATGCAGCATTAAGCTTCATTAAAAGTGAATCGATGTGAGCTTTCCATTGTAAGGTACTATCCACTATTATTCCAAGAAATTTAGTGTCAAATTTTGTATCTATCGATTTATTGTTATATTCAAAAATCACGTCTGTACTAAATGAATTTTTTGTTCTAAACTGCAAAAATTAGTCTTATCATAATTTAACAATAATAAATTTGCAGAAAACCATTTATTTAATTTTGAGAAAATCTCTCTACTGTTATTAAGAAAATGAGTACTGTTTGTATCTGTTATGACAACACTAGTGTCATCAGCGAAGAGAACAGGGAAGGAATGTCTTTCTAGTATTAATGGAAGATCATTAATATAGATAAGAAATAACAAAGGCCCAAGAAATGAACCCTGTGGAACCCCCGAAGAAACTTCCCTCCATTCAGTAGATGTTACATTGTGTCGATTATTAACAGTTAATTGTACTTTTTGATATCTGCCCTCCAAGTAAGTTTTCGTTAAACTTAAAAATTTACCTCTTATGCCATAAAAATTGAGTTTTGATAATAAGATATGATGATCTATACAATCAAAGGCCTTTTTTAGGTCACAAAAAATGCCCCCTACCATTATTCAGTTATTTAAGGGATTATAGATTGTATTCAATACATTAAATGTGGCATTTTCTGTTGAGGAATTTATCCTGAAACCGTACTGTTGTTTAGATAAAATATTACTTTCAGTGCAATGTTGGTAAAGTCTAGTGTATATTACTTTTTCAAAAATTTTACAAAATGGGGGTAATAGGGATATTGGTCTGTAATTAGACATGGAGGTTTTTTTTCCTTTCTTAAAGATAGGTGTGACCATGTAGAATTTTAGATGTGATGGAAATATTCCTGATTCTAAGGACAGATTACAGATATATGCCAATGGTGAGCTTATTGTTTTAGTACAAGCCTTTAATACCTTGGTAGGTATCTCATCATATCCAATAGCATTTGAATACCTTAAAGATTTTATTATCTTTTCAATTTCTATGTAAGATGTAAATTTCATATTAATACTTGAGATAGGATCAATAAAACTATTAGATAAGTAATCTATGGGATAACAAGCATCGTTTTACAATTTATTATATGCATCATTAGATATTATTTCTGCAATGGAAGAGAAATATTCATTAAAGGAATTCGCAATAATTTTATGGTCACTAATTACATTACCATTAATATTTAGGGCATGAATTTCTTCTTGTAGTGATTTTGTCCCGGTTAAAGCTTTAACAATATTCCATGTTTTTTTTATTCTATGTGTTGAATCCATGATTTGTGTATTGATATAAGATCTTTTAGTATCCTTTATATTTTTTTTTAAATATTACAAATTAATTTGTAACTGTTCTTTATTGTTTGATTATTATAAGTGGACTTCACCCTAAAGTAATGAAATCTTTACCAGAGGATATGCAATACTGAGGTCATTGAGCTGAGACTATTAACCATTTTCAAGTTGAGTTTAACTCTTTGGCACCTAACATTAGGTATACCTGTCACACAGCGTGATGCTTAAAACTCCAAACATTGGGTAAGGTGACAGCATTTAATGGCCTTCCTTATGCAGATCTCATTTAATTCCTGTGTTCTGCAGCTGCCACTGGGCATTGGGTTAATATTGAACATAAATACCATCATTTGTTAATGTGTTTTGATGATAGTTTTTTATTGACAAGAACTGCTTATGGCTTCAGATATTAAGAAATGTCAGAACAGATTACTTTCTCTGATTTTATTAAACACAAAAATTCAGGGTTTGATGATCTTGCTGTGGTGTCGATGAGGAATCTTTCTTGAACACATAGATGTTAGAACAGAAGTAGCAGTATAGTTCATAGCATGGTCAAAGTAATTTCTGTTGATGAAGTAATAAGATTTTCATTGATGAATGTTTGCTGGTCATGAACAAACTCCATAAAATTTGATTGCAGGCTTCCGCCGCGATGTTGATGAGATCTGCGCTCTTCTGGGATATTACGTGGGGTCATGTGGTAATTGTTTACCACACGATGCCGTGTAATATCCCAGACGAGCGCAGATCTCAGGGAATATTGTATTGGAACAGCACCAAGGCTGCCTAAAGAGTGGATCCAGTAGAATGAAATGTGGTCTTGAATCAATCTTGACACTGGGCTGAAAGTGATGGGCTTCAGTTCCTAAGAGGGAGATGTCCCAGAATTGTGGAGCTTTAAGTGAAGATATCACTGTAATTGCTTATACTGTTTATGTTGTCACATACTTAATTTACCCTTGTTTACGTAGGAAAATACACATCCCTGTGTGATGTATGGAGCTATGGTGTGCTGGCATGGGAAATATTTGCACTTGGAGGAACACCATATAATGGACTCAGTAACTCCAAAGCTAGAGAGAAAATAGACTCTGGTAGGCAAGCAATACAAAATTAATTGGTTGTAATGTGATGAATTCTGTATGACTGTGGATGACATTTGTTTGAGTTAGCCACCGCCCCCAATCCTCTTCCTCCCCCCGCTCTCTTCCTCCCCCCTCTCTCTTCCTCTCACCTTCCAGGTTCTGAGACAATGCTATTTTGAGTTTTATCTGACGAGTTGTTGACATAACACTAATCATAATAAACATGAGCGTTCTTTGGCCCCGCAGTTGATACAGTCTCACATGAGAGGAAAGTGTTCACAATTTAATATTTATTTTCATAACTTCAGAGTTTAATTATGGTATGAAAATTGAGGGTGTGGTACATGTCATTCACTGGCATGCACTGCAGGAAACCAAGTGCTTGAATATATCACACTTTTATAAAGTTTTTGAAAATTTTATTCCTGATGCATTTAACAGTTGGAAGTCACCTTAAGGTGTCTGTGTTTGAACACCTGGAGTTGTAGTTTTGTATGTACACTCGTTCCTCCTTCGTTTGTGATTGTAAAATATTCCGTTGCTACTGGTATTTACTTTAGAACAGTCTGAAGTTAAAGTCTTCTTAGTTCAGGAAGGTATTCTAGGTAACTAAAGTCAGCAGTATGACCAAATGATAGATGAAGAGGACACAGAGTTTTGGCATCAGTTGTTGCAATCTTAAAAAATGGGATTGTATAGAGATTAGTATGTTGTGTTGTCTACATATGTTTTATGCAAGAGGTGACCCTCAGAAGACAGAAATGTGTGATTATTTGAATATAATTTTTAATATTAAATGTACAGTCTTGGAAATAATTATGTCTTTTCTATTTTAATGCTACATAAAATGTTAATTATTGTAAATAAGTAGTTTATATGTCCTCATAATAATTAGATTTGTAGATCTGTACTGTATAATGTGAGGTGTTTAGTGGACTGGTCTTCAGAAAACCTGTCAACATTTTACAGATCTGTTATTTTGAAAGCCTGGAAGTCACTGCATTATAGGACTTTCGGGGTGTCCTGTCTGACTGTCCTCAAACCTTCATTTCATTTCATTTTCATATGTTTTCCTTGTTGTTTATTTGGGACCAACAAACTTCTTTGTTTTCTAATGAACATAATTTTTTCTGTCTTCACTCAAGCATGATCCTTTAAGATTACCCTTTAACCACTGAACGTCTGTATGTAGGGTGCGCATAATATTGCCCCCAAGAAAGTAATTTTATACATTCAGGCGACAAGGATACTTGATTTCAGGCTTCCGTCGCAATGTTGATGAGATTTGAGTTCTTCTGGGATATTACACAATGTCGAGTGGTAATCCTTTACCGACGTTTCGGGACAATGTAATGTTCCCAAAACGTCGGTAAAGGATTACCACTCGACGCCACGTAATATCCCAGAAGAGCGTAGATCTCAACAAGGATACTTACTGCATTTCTAAGATGTGCTGCACAATCTGTGTTTTATTTCCCACAAAGTGCCATGTATTTCATAATTTTATCTTTTTTTGAGGGTTCAAATAATATTTACATTTTACATAATGGGTGTGGTAAAATTTAATTGTTCAACTCTGCTGGTTAAAGGTTACATTTGCAAAATTGCCTGTTTTTCATTAATTTCGTGTACACATAATTTGAGCCAGAAAGTTACATAGTGTTGACATCTATATGTACTAAATCAAAGTATTCTCCCACCTTACACATCATCAGTAGAACCTACAATTAATAATGACAGGAATATATTCATATTTCTTACAGGTTACCGGATGCCTGCACCGGAAGGCACTCCTGATGAAATGTATCATCTTATGTTAAGGTGCTGGGAATATGAACCAGAAAATCGTCCACACTTTGACCAAATCTATGTAGTGGTGGACACACTTTACAATGCTCATAGATAGTACTAATTTTGTAAACCCACCAGTTTGTGAAGGGCTTGTTACACTATACAACACAGATGTTTTCACTGAAAACCACTGTACCACTGTAAGGGTGGGTGTCAGATATGGGTATGCGATGATTGTTGTTGCACATTAGGACTCCACCTGTGAATATGCTAACCCGTGCATTGTATATAATGAGAGTCTCAATGTATATAATGTGTAACTGAAGCCATATTAACCAAGCTACACAAACATCTCACAAAAACCCTGAAGTCCATCAGCCCATTAGAAATTGCAGTGTTCACCCTTCACCACCGGCATCTAGGCACTGTATGGTCATTAGATTCTCACATGTTGCCAATCCCTGTGCACTTTTAGGGTAACTGTAAATTTAAAACTCCCTTGTCCTTGACAGTAGTTGGAATTTAACCTCCAGCAACATGAAGGGTTAAATTTGTCATTGTGCCACTATGTTATTGAAGCTTACAAAACTGGTACAGATTAATTGAATGTAATACTAGTTGTAATTTAAAGTGCAAGAGACTAATGATAAACTTCTTACTATCCTTAAGCATTATGCCATGAAGATATATGGAGGAGTGAAGGTATAGCATCATGCATTGTTAACTGCAGTGCTGGGTGGAGGCAAGTGGTCAACCTGACACTCCTCACATTTTACTCAGGCCAAAAGGGCCCCAAATGTCCATTGGATAGGCAGCTCATTAGTAGAAGTATGCCCTATAAGTTCACTAATCATTGAATTTTTGGTATCTGCTAAGTATATATGTTGACTGTATCCCTTGAATGATTGAATGGCCACCATGCTGTAAGATGGTGATGAATAACTGATTTTATTGCTGTAATGAATGGTGCTAGAAAACTTACAAGTCTGACAGTAACAAGAACATAGACTAGAATCTGGTACTAGAAATGGTGTAGTCAGTCATTTCTGTACCAATGACAAAGGGAAAGCTAGATGTATAACATTTTGGATATACATTTTTTCTGTGACTGGCAGTGATAGTGACACAAAACATGACATTCTTGTTAGCTGCTTCAAAAAATATACTGTGAGCAAAACTACATGAGAACATGTTAGATGAAAATTTAGAACTTTTATTTGTGTGTTAATACATAACAAGTTGAAGAAATATGCGTATCATTTTCTGAATTCTTTACTTTTTCTGTTGCCAAACAATACAAAACAGTGCTGATTGTCTACTTGAAATTCAGTTGCATAATTCATCAAAACTGCAGCTTTTGAAATGTTAACCAAAAGTGTCACATTAAAATATTGGGACATAAGTCACCTTACAGCTTCTGAACTTTCCTTGTCCAGCAAGGAGGTGGGAGTTTGTGTGTACTGGGGTCTGTCTCTGAGTAATAGAATATCGGGGAGAGTGAAGGCCAGCAGATAGAAGGCATACTTTAATATGGGTATGAACCGTAACACACTTGGCACGTTTCTGAAGGTTTCATTGTATACATTAAAATATCTGCATTGCAATACAATCGGAACTGAATTGTTAGTGACCTGAATAAGTGTGTGGCATCTTACTGTGAGATGACTTGGTTCCCTTCAGTATAAAGGTAGAGTAGTAACCATGTCTAAACCCAGCATCATGAAGGTGTGTAACAGAAGTAGAGATTAAGCTTTACACATTTGCAAATTGGTACTGCATGAAGGTGTGTGGGTAGCTTTGCCCCTGAGGAAAGAGCCCACAGTACCAATTTCATGGTAATTCTACACTGTCTAGTGGTTGGCTTAAATATTTGGTAGCCTGAAGAAATTCGGAGTCAATGTCAACTGTTACCATTAATAGAAGAAATAAAAAGCAAATGTATGCGGCAGTATAAAACAACAAATTACCTTGATGTCAGTTGAGCTAGCATCCAAAATTACATTTCTATTAACCTTTATTGTCTGGCCTTTAAATCCGAATGTGGCTGCTGATAGCTGAAGTTATTTTCGTTTTTAAATGCCCTGCCTGCATCTGCATAGTATAGCAGTTTCCTTTTTGTCCACGAGGAGTTAAATTTAACGGGACATGGGCATCCTGTCCGGCCAATAAGTTAGTTTCTTCCTGTCGCTCCTTGCGGAGCATAGGGCCTCCTTTCAGAGGTTTCTTGGTCTGGAAGTGTGCATTCCGTAGTGGGTGACCAGTCCACTGACTGCACAATTTCTACTCATCCTGATGTGACTGCCAGAGTCATCTAGCAGTCAGTCAGGAGACTTGGGTGAGAAATGGCCGCTGAATTTTGCTTACGAAACATCTCTATTCATGCCTGTAAGGTTCTTTTACATGCCGTAAATCTACGACATGGGACCGACGGCTTTACTTCCCCTCCGAAGGAAGTTGTGCTACGGATTTTTATCACCCTTAAAAATCCATCGACCTCGGCCGGGATTGAACCCGCAAACCTTGGGTCCAGTGGCGAGCACACTAACCACTAGTCCACCGAGGGCGACTCCGGCCAATAAAGGTTAATATAATTCAGACAGTAGAGATTTCCAGAAATGTTTCTCTTATGCTGTAGGATCAGATTGCAAAATATGTACAAAATGTGCACAGAGGTGTGTTGAGCATAACTGTTCTTCATGAACATTCACAAACTGGCTAACTGTGCTATACTTTTATGCTGTGTCCTTGTAGAATCTTTCAGAGTGTAATAAGGTCATCACAGCATCCATCAGGAAGAACCAGGTAAATGTCTGAACATTGACTGTATAAGGCTGTGGTTTTAAGAGCATAGCCTTGAATAATCTCTCTATTTGGAGGTAATAATTTGCTTTTGTACATAATCAAATGTTCAACATATTTTTCAGAAAACACAAGTTATTAGTTTTTACTATTACAAAGTGCTAGATTCGATTAAAATGTTTGTAAATCAATTTATTTCAGAATATGAGTATTGTATTTAAGAGTTACATATTTACATCTAATATTTATATCAACATGAGATTAAATATGCTTTTTACTGTATTTAATTTGTAAAATCAGTTCATAGATTTTAGAGCTTCGCTCTGGAGGATCCCTTCATATTTTGAACGCAGATGAATATTGAAAAGTTCAACAGCAGTTGTTGAATTAAGAACACAGTTTTATTTTACTGAGACTATTTTCAAAATGTATGCAAGAAATCCTTTATATAGTGTTTTCCTTGAGCACTAGAGCAGAATGTTTATTGCATACCATGAAGAAATGAACAGATTTGTTGGTAAGAAAAGTTACAAATTTGTAGGCAGAAACATTTCCTGTTACACTGCCATGTGGTATCTGGCTCAGATTAGATAATTTATTTCACTGAACAAACTGGAAGAGGTGCAGTGTTCCTGTGCTTAATTAATGATCTTACTATACATACGTGTCAGCAGTAGGTGTGTAGCTTCACACATTCTTAAACTCAGCACTACTGACATGCCATAAAAGGTATTCTTTATGTACCTTTTAATCTTCAGTTGATTTGGCAAAATTTGTTAGGCCTCTTAAACAATAAATGTAACTCTGTAACTGAATTTTTTCTTCCCCCCCCCCCCCCCAAGTAATCAACCACACAAGTGGAAAGATGTACTCTTAATGAAAGATGCTGGAGTACAGTATTTTCAGAATGCATTCTTTGTAATTTTACATACCTCTTTGGCTGTAATATTCATTTATTGTACATACAAAATCTTATTATTGCAAATACTAAACAAGTGTTAAAAGACTAATAATGGGATATGAAGTTTTTTCGAGTAGTTTGTCACATAAAAAATACATAGTTCAGATGTTGCAGATCTGAATGAAGTCTGTATTTTATGTTATATTATGTGAATGTTTCTTGAATGACCTATTTTTAAGCAAATGCATAAAATTTTGAATTAAAGTTTGTATGAAGTTGGTATTACTGGACCAGTTTGAACCAGAATTGAATTAGTTGATTCTTTTGGTATAGACCAGTGTCATCAGTTTTATTAAAATCTATTCACTATTTTCTGAGATGAAAAAGCTATGGCCTCCCTATTATTATGCTTTCATTGTGTGCACTTTATGCTAGTGATACATAGTAATTGTTTATAGTAATATATCGAGTGAAATTCACATGAAAGCAGACCATACGTATAGTGACAGTATCAAATATTAGAGAGAATTTGACTCTTAAGTACATCGTCAAAAGCTCCTAAATGGAATTAGGTCAGATTCATGTTGAGTAATGACCTTTGGTTTTAGCAGTGTTGAACCTCTGGGTTCCATGGTAACCATGGTTACTCAAATTCACAAAACTGGTACAGCAGTCATATTAACAAATGCTTACAGTCATGGGAAGTGGGAATAGGGGTGACAAAATAAACCCAAAGGTAGCAGGAGTTTGATAACAGAATCAGACACCTACAGTTTGACGAAGTGGCACTAAATGCAACCAGTCTCTGATTCACAATTACCTACACTACACATAGTACTCTGCATATGAATTGGAAATATGGAATCAAATTACTCCTTTAAGGAAATGCTGTATTGAGGAAAACACATGACAGCCGAAACTAGGTCTTTATTTATTCTTTCCTTTTATCCACACCCTCATATGCAACATATGAGGCATGTAAAACTGAAATATGTTTGTGGAGGGCTGTGGCAGTGTAGCTTGTCTAGGTGGGCGATTGACTCTGTGATCACCCTGGTAGACACTTGTGAAAAACAGTACAGTTGAGTGAGTGAGTAGCTGGTATGCACAACATTACA
The DNA here is from genome assembly GCA_021186555.1 of Reticulitermes speratus. NCBI lineage: Eukaryota > Metazoa > Arthropoda > Insecta > Blattodea > Rhinotermitidae > Reticulitermes > Reticulitermes speratus. The sequence goes on along the minus strand of JAJKFL010000003.1, from coordinate 40,961,290 downwards.
GCATACCCTTAAAGATGGGGTGCCAGGTGGCAAATATATGCAAACAGGACCAGGGGGACATTGAGGGATCCCTATTTCTAGACTTCATATCACATAACAACACAAACGTTGCAAACCATTACTGTGTGACACTTCAAAAGCAGCATACCAAGATCAAGAACAAATGTCAGGTTAAAGTCAATGATGGCATCATTCTGCCGCATGACACTGTGCATCCCTATGTGACCAACAGAATGCAGGACCAACTGAATGCCATGCGATGGAAGGTGTTCAAACATTCTGCATACAGCCAGGAATTATTGCCATGTGATTTTCACATATTTGGATCATTACAGATAGCCCTCAAAGGTCATACGCTCACATTTGACAGCCATGTGCAGGAGGCTGTGGGACAGTGGTTTAGGCAGCAGCCCAAGTAATTCTTTGCAGTCAGGACATGCCAAATTATGCATCACTGGGACTGTCTATAAATGCCTGTGGTGATTTATCCTAACTGTTGTAGTACCTTCACACGCAAGGAGGTTTCAGTTGTACATGCCACATACATGAAGGTAATATATAAGTATGTCATTGGCTATCTTTGTAGTTCAAAATACCTCTAAGGCTATTACAAAAGGGGAAAAAATCTGGAAATGTGGTAGTATTTTCTTCACAATTTGTAAATCTGCCACATGGAGAGATGGGTCAAAGGAGTAATCTTCCATTGAGCTGAAAGTACATAAAAGCTATAGTACAAAAAGACTCTCATGACAGGACATAATGATTGCTCAAACAGTTAAACTGTCTGCCAAGAAACCTAAGTTTTTATAGATTCTGTGTATTAGAGAGTTCATACACCACAATTTGTACCAGTAAAAGTGAATATATATATATACACTTCTTCTTCTCTCTCTCTCTCTCTCTCTCTTTTTTTTTTTTGGGGGGGGGGAGTTACCTTCAGTTAATAAACTGGGCAATCAAGCAAATTCATTTGAACATTGTTGGTTTCTGTTATGTTATTTAAATTCTTTCAATAATCTTGAACTTTCAGTATGGATTGTACTTTCAATGATATGTGAAAAGTGAAGTATGTGTTTTTGTATGTGAGTGCTTCAGCACTGTGCTTTTATTCCATACTGAGTAGGTTGGTGTAGATATAATATTTGTATTTAGGACTGCTGTGTAATTTTCATCTCATCCAGGTTATGACTTACCCAGACCGAATTTATTTTTTACCATGCTAGTGAATGTCAGGATAGTAAATTCAAACAAGCCATATCCCCCCCTGTCCTCATCCTGTACCTATTCATTGCTCATGATCATCTTCCCATCTTCTTTGATGATACAACATCTGGAATGAAAATAGTGTGGCAGCTGTTGTGGGACCTTTATCACGTGCAATGTGTGCATCTGTCACGAATTTATTGTGCATTTTTCCCCTCCAGTTCACCTTACCTTTTCTCATAGACGAGTCTCCAGCTTTTAAGCATACCTTGCAACATCTGAAACTATTTCTTGACACAGACTGGAGCTCTTGTTTTGTAATATTGACAATTTGTGTGTGAATATTGTCTCGCAATTCTTACACTTAATGTGTAGTATTCACATAAACTCTTTATCTTTCAGTGCCTCTCACAAATAGTAAGCACACAGATTCAAACCTGAAGGTCCAGAAGGCCATAATCTGAGTTTTGTTTTGTTTCTTTGAAGAAAACAGGCCCTGTGGCTTTTCATGCATTCACTACATGTAAGGTCATGTAGCAGAACTTACCGAACTGTGTGGGTAATTTGTAACATCAATATCTGTTATGTTTGACTGTTTACATTCCTGCTTAATGTGAATCATGCTTCATCTGAGAAAAAAATGCAAGTTCTCATATTTTATCTTTATCTGGCACTGAATGTGTCATTTGAAATTTTTCCACTATTCCTGAATACTGTACTTTCACATGGTGCTGATGATGTGGGATTTTTTTTATGTAGAAGACTAAATGACTTTCCTTTGAATGACATGTATGTGCCTTGCAAACACATTGCAAATGAACATGCTTTGCTGAACAGAAAACATTTCCCCACATACACTGACCTGCTCTATACAGGACACAACACACAACTGGATGAGCATCACAAGTTCCAGCACAGATAAGATGACACAGCTTGCAGCCAAATTGCCGTGCCCAACTAAGCTCTTATTTCCGTGTGCTTTGAGAACTGATTAGACATCCTGCATAGATATGACACCTGAAACAAAATTAAAATTTGTATCGTCATCATTAGTCAGGCAGTCACATTCCTTCTACCAGGAGGTATCACAGTGTAAGACACCAGCTACCAGTGATATTTAGCCACACAGATATTTTAGGTTGTGATGTAATTTGTTGATTTTTAAAGTAGCAGTCATCAAGTATTCTACAATAAAAGTGGCAAAGGGGTTGACCTTTAAACGATTCACATTTGCACACACAAATGCACATAAAAAAAACATCCCTAGAAATAAATTTTGTGAATTGCATAAGGAAAGAGCAAAGGAGCGGTAACATAGCTCATGTACCATTTGTTCGCCACCTTTTGATGAACTACCGCATTTACCTCGCATATTACTTTGTCTCTTTGAACAAAGATGTAATGGTATGACTGTAAGTGGGAATAACTACAAGTCATTGCATAATGCTTTTACTTTAAAGTACAGTGATACATTTATAATTAGAACACATCTGATGCACAAACTTCTGAAAACTTTATGTTGAATGAAATCACATGACAGATTGTGTTTCTAGTTGTATTGACAATTGTATAAAATGGCTCTTTCACCAGTATGCAATTCATGGTGGTGTCCATAAGTAATTGCAGGTTTGGTCCCACGTCCATGTCACAATTTTACCAAGAGCTCCATAGAAATCAGTGAACCCAGAGACATATGTAGACTTTAGCAGGAATATCAGTATATGCATGAAACAATGAGTACTGCAGTCTCTTGTTAATTATAGAGACTATATCCCTAATGTGATTTGCAGAACTGCAGCTGACAAGGGATGGCATTATTCTTTCATTTGTCTGAATTTGTTATATTTATTATTTTATTATTATTATTATTAATTATTCTTAAATATGTATTGATTTTTAAATAATTTCCAGAGCAAATGTTATATGTATGAAGGCCCATACATACTGCGTGTACAAATGGATGTATATATTAATAGTTTTTCTTTACATTCATCTTCCATTCATATGATTATGGTGTATTTTCTTTATTTCCCATTTAAATCAAGAGTTTTCATCAAATAGTGAGTGAAATTCACTAAAAAATGTTTGTTATGATAATACGTAATGAGCCATGAACTTTATGAAGTATTCAGTTTTATTTTGATAACTGTTTGCTGTAATTACTCACACGTCCATACAAAAGAAATTGTGTATAGATGTTCAATAATATTGATGTAATGAGTATTAGTCAATTCAAAATGGTTCTGATGATATATTAATGCAGGATTACTAGGTTGCTGGAGTTTTTAGGTGCACCCACATAAGCACGAAAAGCACCTGTTGGTTTCATCCTGTCTGTCTGTTCAACCACCTGTATCAGCACAGCTCCCACTTGGATTCATTTTAAATTTGATATTAGGGAATTTAAAATTGCCCATTCCATGGATGTACTATTACAACAACGTGTATTTTCACCAACTCGTACACAACATTAAAATAAATGTAAGAAAAACTTCACAAGAGTTCCAACATGTTTCGGTGTGCCAAACACACCATCTTCAGGGTAACACACTGAACAATGAACACTTAAAAAGTACACAAATACAGTTATTAAAATTGCTAAAATACAATTTTTGATGCAGTATACTGGGTCAAAAAAGTGGTGTTTTAACAATTTTAATAACTGGGCTTGTGTACTTTTAAGTATTCAGTGTGTTCCTCTGAAGATCATGTGTTTAGCATACCGAAACATGTTGGGACTCTTGTGAAGTTTTTCTATACATTTATTTTAATTTTGTGTATGAGTTGGTGAAATACATGTTGTTGATATTAGGGACTTCTTTGAAAATCTGTCAAGAAACTCCAAGTTTGGTTAAAAACAAGCAGGAATATCAGTCACTCTACATGAAAACTGAAGTACATTTGATAGTTGCCTGAGACATAAATTCACCATAAAAGTATTTTGTGCAACACTCAGTATCATTATAGTGCTAAAAGTGTTGTACCTCAACAGTACACACAGAATGCATTTTTTTCTTTCTGTTGTAACAATGGTTACATGAATGCACCACAGTATTATATTATACGAGTATGTACATTGCCTATCTTGTTGCATCATCATCATACTCAACAAAAGAACACAAGCTGATGGACAAAGTTCAGGAACCTAGTAATCCTGAATCAACTATTGCCTTGTGAAACAGAAATTGTATAGATTGGAATGCAGCATTTGGTAGTACGTCTTGGTTTTGTTATACAAGTGTTGCAATTCATGAAATTGGGGAAGTGTTCAAGGGTGATATTTTAAGACTAATGATTGGAATTTGTTGTCTACAGGAAATCAAAGTATTACACTTAAATTCCTATAGCAAGCTACTCTACGGAATCCTTCCACACTTAAAATACTGTTACCATTACTTAATAACATTAGTGCTGTTGTTATTCTCTGTAGTTTGTGTTTGTCCTTTTTTTGTACTTGGCCATAACATAAATGTCAATACATTCAAAAGGATATATATTTTGTGTTCCCCTTGTATATTGTGCATTTTACATTAATATTTAGGGGTGAATTTATGGATCCATCTAGTATTTTAATGGTGTACACATGTATGTGGTCACCATGCCATTGTTGCACTTACCAATAGCTTCCACATTAAAACTTTCACTTTGAACATAAGGCATGTTTGCTCCTTGTGGCTAAATAGATATGGACGTGGTGTAATTTTAAATGTAATCGAAGTGGAGGATAGTTTAAATACCATTGTAATATTATTAATTGCCCATTTTGATGCCAGTCACAATCAAATTCTGTCCCTCCAAAATGAATTGGTACAAGGGAATGTTGAGATTTTTGTCTGTATTAATATATGAAGAATGCAGTCTAGGAACACCTTTTCTGAAAATGGGGAATTATTGATGCTGACAGAGCAGAAAGTCAGTTTAGTATGTTAGCTTTGTCTTTCTGACCAGGGTTCTTACAGCTATAGTTGTATCCCCAGGGGAGGTGACATGGCACCCAGGTTCCTTCACTCTAGCATTTCTCAGTTATACTAATTTTTCATATTTTTTATGGGATCTTCTAGTAATTTATCTAAGGAGCCTGGACATTAGGAACCTCTGCTTTTGTTGAGTTCTGTCTATATTTTATACATAACCTGAATGTATGTTAAATCTCTTTTCAGTATTACGCTTTCTTTGCATGCCTTGTTGCTTTACCCGGCTGTCATATACCTCAACTCTTGATCCATGTGCATTTGAGGATGAGAAACCCTCATTAAAGCTCAGTGATAACATGTAAAGTTTAAATTTTATATTGCTTTCACTGTGCATTTTCACTCACTATTCAGTTTACCAACAAATGCACAAACATAAACTACTTTTATAGTTTTATTAGTATCGTTGTATTCCCCTACACGTGTTTCGGTCCGTAGACCATCTTCAGGGGGGTAAATAGGCTACTATGCTTCACATCGCATGTTAAAAGGGCCCAAAGAGGACACTTGTCTCAGTAATAAATTATAAAACATTTGAATTTGTAAAATATGTAAAACTGTAAAACTTATAATTTTATTGTACAAGTTAAAGTCAAGATTTAAAATAGCAGCGTTGGTCACTTGATGTTCAGAATCCTGGTATTGTATTTGTTGTTGATTATAAGCGTGTTGTTTTGCGTGCTGTTGTGTGGAGTGGTACAAGCTGAATGTTGTCTGGTGGACTTTGTTATGGGGGTGTATCGATACACCCCCATAACAAAGTCCACCAGACAACATTCAGCATTCAGAAGATGGTCTACGGACCGAAACACGTGTAGGGGAATACAACGACACTAATAAAACTATAAAAGTAGTTTATGTTTGTGCATTTGTTGGTAAACTGAATAATGTAAAATTTAGTTACATGTACATGCACCTTACAAATATTAGGGACAAAAATAGTAACATATTTTTTGCTATGTAGGTAATTTTTGTATTTTTTATGACTTGTGATTTACCACATTTATGAACACAGTAGGCCTGCATTATTCCATGGATGTTAAATTATGAGATTACCAAATGTAAATTAGCGCTTTGCATATTCGGTTTAAGGTAAGGTGGTATTTTGGTATTTTAAATAAGTATGGCTTGGTGTGATCTAGGCTCTAACACTGACTCCACAAACCTGCAGTTTTAGCACAGTTATTGTGGTGTCTGTGATGATGTCACAATTCCTTGGGATACTCAATCAGCTTTCTTCATAACTATTGCTGTTGTGAGGGAGAGTTGCATAGTGACTAGACTAGAATGGAGGGATGCAGTCTGAGGTGTCTATTCTTCTGCGATATGGTGCTGCTTCACTGGGTTATTGGTTACCAACATTTGAAGACAAAGTAGTGGTCTCATCTTCAAGAGTTGAAATGTCCAGTGTCATCTTGGATGGTTCACCCGTTGTCCAAGAAGACATTGGACATTTCAAACCCTGAAGACGAGACCACCATATCTGAAATGTTGGGAACCAGTTACTCAGTGATGTGTCATATCCCAGAAGAACGAATATCTCGGCTGCACTGCTATGAAAACCTAAAAACTCACAGGGATACAGTCTGTGACTGGCTCATTTCAGTTCTGGTTACATCAAAATCAGTATTTGTTGAGGTGTTACTCACTAATGTCTTAGAGGTACAAATGCTCTTAATTTCAGAAGAATTACAAAGAACATTAATTGTGCTAGCAGTATTTTGAATTTCTCTGTGTATGATATTGACCTCTTTTTATTAATATTAATTTTATCACAGCCTGCTCCATAGGCTTGTTAATTGGCTGAGACAAGAACATGAAGAGTTTATCCTGCAGGGTGATTGAAACAAAAGCATTAATACATTTTATTCTTGGTGATGTGTGTGTAATCTCTTGGAGTACAGATGAGCGTTTATAGCTTATCACATCCATATACATACGTTTAGTCTCTTGATGTGGAGTCTTAGTAGATGAAGGCAAAGTAAGATAAAACTGAAAATATGTCAGCTTTGAATGGCAGATGTAAAATTATATGTAAGGTGCTCAAAAGGAGGCTAGGAAAGAGGCTGAGGGATGATTATGCTTGGTTCTGCAAGTCTGCCTCTCTTCTAAGTCATAAAGCCCCATTGTGCAAGGGAACACTAACATGACCCTTCATTTTGGTCCTCGGTTCAGTGTGTAGATCTGTTCCTGTGGGTTAAGATGGACTGCACCTTGGTCTAGCTACAGTGTGAGCAGTTGATCTAGAGTTCTCTTAGCCTTTTCCTGTTCAAGTGACATAAAATAACAAAATGTAACTTTAAAACTGCATTGCTGCTGTTCCTCCCGACCTTCCACATCCTCCCTCCATGCCCCTCTCTCATTCTGAGCTACATTATCAGCTCATGGCATCATTTTTCTTTTGAGGACTAGGTGGGGTGCCATGTGAGTGTGATCTCAGTGTTTAGACATGTTTCATGTAGCAGGATTAAGTCAAGGAAAAGGTTATCAGATGTAGACACAAGGGTAAATTATGTTGCCTGATTGATAAGCCTGGATACCAAGTAACATAATGCATGCATGAAATTATAGGTAATCATATTACACATTTCTCATAGTTTCACTATGCTCTTGTAGAACAAGAAAAATATTCCCATGCACAATATGTGTTCATCACTGCTGAGATACACTTTAATATTACTGTGTGCTTGATTTCCTTTTTACATGTGTAAACAGTCACTTGAATAGTTTAAATTGGTCACTTTTAATGAAAGTTTCAGTAAAAATTACCATGATCATAATTATTCCTAGATGTGAAATATAAATTACATTTTAGCTTTTGAGGCCTTGACAACAGAGCATTCAGAATAAAATACTGACGCCAGGATGGCATAGTTGGTATAGGAACTAGACTACAGGCTGGACGGTCTGGGGTTTGAATCCCGGCATGGTAAAGAGATTTTTCTCTTCCAAAATGCCCAGACTGACTCTGGGGGCCCACCCAGCCTCCTATTCAGTTGGTACTGGGAATAAAGCAACTGAGATGTGATGTTGACCGCTCACCTCCATCTAGCGCCACAGTTAAGAATGTGTGGACCTATTCCTCTCCTTCGTCTATATATATGCCTTCATGGCATGGGCAGGGACAACTTTGCCTTTTACTGACTCCTCGCAGATGGTTCTGATTGGGTCATGAAATCATCTGCAAAACAAAAAAAATCAGCTGCTTTACAAGAAATAGGAAGTGCCATTGTGCTTGTGCTAGATGCAACATGATGAGTAACACCCTGAAATCTGTGTATGAGAATGAAGGAAAAATATCTTGTAAATTTCTCAGAACCCGAATTTTATAAACACAGGGACATATCACAAATGCATGTTGGGTGCCATTAAATTCAGACTTGACAGAGCCAGTAATCATTCTGTGACTTAATTTCAACAATGTGAGCTGAATTTTGCTATATATGATATTTATCTGTATTTTATTAAAATATAGGAAGTTCATTTACAGATCGTAGACCAACTACCATTTCAGTGTTCAAGGTAGAGGAAGAGCATAGATTTGTTATTCCTTGAGGAAAGTTTGTGGGATTGTGTATGGATGTGATACTTTGTTTTCAGTGAGATATGCTAACCAAGGTCTGCTATTTTACACACACATTTCAGTGCATGCAGGGGTTGTGTGGTGTATGGTTTTTAAACACTGTATCAGACCTCTGGAGCATAACATTTTTGTATTCATCACACAGCTGTTTGTTTGCCATTTAAACAGATGCCATATTTATGTGGAGAACGTTTTGCATTCTGAAAGTGTTCATGTTTGTAAGAGTTTTTGTGTTTTTTTTTTATATAGTTTTTATGTGTTTATTATGTGTGTTGACTTAATGTTGTACAGATTTTCATAAAATTATTCATAATATAGTTGTGTTGTATTTCTTTAGGCTTACTAACAAACTGTGCATTACAGTAAACTGGACATAGTTGTAATAGCCTTGAACATTCCTTGCCTAGTGAAACAAGATATACGAGTACTGCACAAGATGTACACGGATTTGAACTGAAATTAATGGGGATTAAAACCCGTTAATTGTGGTGCTGGTCTGGACACAACAGCATACCTAGTGCATAACAGCACTGTCCTTACAGAGTTGTTATGAAAATTCTTATGGCCATACAGTTCATCTTATGGTAGACTGTGAGCATGAAGTCTGTGCCCATAGTGACTATTAAAGTGACAGACAGAAAGAGAATGAAAGAAGCAGCATTCTGCACGTACACACTGTATCTACCCCATCTATATATAACCCATCACAACTATATTAGTTCAATCTTAAGGTGGTTCAACCACGTTGTGTTTACAACATGCTACCATCAGCTAGATATACAAGGCTTCAGAAGAGTACATATAAACCCTCTCTGCATAAACTTCCCTTCACTGCCCACAATTTATTGGAGATGATATGTTTTATTATATTCAACACAGCTACAATCATCTGCCTAACAATATTAGCTTGGTATCTTATTACACCAGAAGCTGCATATCATTTACATTATATATATATATATATATATATATATAATATCTGTCACCTTTGTAAGTTTGAGAGCTCAAACCATTAATTACAAATGTAATCTTCCATTTCATTTTCTTCATGTTCAGCCTGATGATGGCTACTTTAGCTAGCCAAAACATGTAAGCTGTTCTTAACCTCTATGAACAAAGTTGTGTTTAGATGAAACATAATTACCGTATATTCTCGAATCTAAACCGCACCCGAATCTAATCCGCACCCAGTTTTTGGCGACTTCTTAAACGAAAAAAGTTAGTTTGCGATTCTAATCCGCACCTTTCCTTCAACCACCCCTTGCCCACGGGGCGACTGATTGAATAATATTGGATGTTACCAACGCGTTAAAATCCGACGCTACGCCTATGGCCGATGAGTCATGCCGATAGAGGCGGGGTCTTTCTCAACAGACGTGCGCAATCTCGTCTGAAGCCAGCTGATCTTTAGTTGTTGAAACGTGGGAGGTGCTTGTTCCAATTTGTCGTGTACCGTAGTTATGGAAGAGGGACACCTGAAATCTAAACGACTCTCATATACGGCAAAGTTCAAACGTGAAGTTATTCGGTGCGCAGAGGAGAATGGAAACCGCAAAGCCGCTGCAATTTTTGGAGTTGATGAAAGCAACGTTCGACTATGGCGGAAACACAAGGCAGCGATCAGCGGGTGTGAGGCGTCACGAAGGAAATTCACTGGACCCAAGAAAGGACGATTTCCTTAAATTGATGATGCAGTCTTCACGTTTTTTCAAGAGAGACGCAAGACTGGACTGTTTGTGAGTTATGATCTACTCGCGAGGAGGCGATAAAGAAGGCCAGATCTTTGAACATTCCTCGAATTATGAGTGATGACGGCGAGTCTGATGAATAATAAATTATAATAATAAATAATAAAATAATAGATTATTGTATTGTATTGTTCTTACGTTGTTTATTAATTACGTTATTGTTATATTGTACAGCAGCTCAATCATTTTTCCAAAATCCAGCTCTAGACCGCGAATCTAATCCGCATCTGATTTTTTAGCCCTCTAAAACTGTAAAAAAAGTGCGGATTAGATTCGAGAATATACGGTATATTATTCTTGTATATTAGTCCATGTTCACATGTACTGCTCATTTTATGCATAGGATAATGTTGTCAGAATACTTGGTAAGCCATGCTTTCTTCCTGTTCACATGTACTGCTCATTTTATCTGTACGATAATGTCAGAATGCATGGTAAGGCACGCTTTCTTCCCTTCATCTACTTGAGTACTAAGATAGTTCACCTGCACAGATTTTGTGCTCCCACTCTAAGCTCACACCTCATCAAGTGGATTGCATCCATTGTATTTATGATAACATTATTGGGTCTGTATTGCTCAGTTATTAAATATACAATATAATTTTTATTGAATATCCCACAAATAGAATAAAAAAAAATAAATTTTAATTTTATGTGCAGTAGTGGGCATTTACCCTATTCACTTTGAGTTCAGTACTTTTACTCTTGGTAAAGAGTATGCACCATTGTGGCCGATAGACTTAATATAAACACCATGTAAAATAATCTAATTATAAGTTCGTGTTTCTTTAATACTGAAGGCTTGGCACATGTATAAAATTTACAGGAAGTTTAATGACAAGAAGAGTAATGCGCATATTTCCTATAAAGCTTTTTATTCTCTGAGCAGTGCAGACAATTTTCATCGATGAGGAGGAATTGGTGGCATTTGAAATAAGATAGGCAGTGTACGTGTAACATAATATTGTGGTGTGTTCGCGTAACCATTTTGCAGTGGACACACAACAGTGCATTATGTGTGTGTGTGTGTGTGTGTGGTGGCAGTGATGGCGGCGGCGGCGGCGTTGTTGTTGTTGTTGTTGAGTTACATGCCACTGCCAACTATGAAAAAGTATTGCTTCTTGCACAACAGTGCTTTTATGGTAAAATTGTCACTGGCAATAATGCAAATTATATGTAACAGTTTTTGAAAGAAATTATATTCCAACTAATTTGCACTTTATCCACCCACTACATATAAATGCTACATTGAAACAAAAAAATGTTCCTTTGCTCATGGCACTCTTTAGACGTACAGTTTGGCTGAACAGATCGTAATGACATATAAGTCATTGCGTAGTTCCTCAGTTTTTTTTGTGTTGCCATAAAACAGACAGAATTAATCAATTATGAAGCAGTAAGTATTGAATATTATGAGTGTGTGTGTGTTCTTGCCGTAGTTGTCTGGCTGTACCATATTTTTCTACATTATCTCATAAACAGTACGATTTTTGGAAAATGTATTGAACATAAAATGTGTGTTTTGATTTTGTCTACAACTTTTATCTTAAACATTTCTCATTCTAAGACGAGCTCAGTGAGATATTATCATAAACATACATAGGTCTTCATGTAAAGTACCCGTTATTCAGGTCAGATTTTAATGAAACTTGAATTTTCTCAACAGATTTTGTAAAAATCTTCAAATGTCAAATTTCTTTAAAAGGCGTCAAGTGGGAATCAAGTTGTTCCATGCTGACAGATGGACGGGCAGGCAATCATGACAAAGCTAACACTCGCTTTTCGCACTTTTGCAAATGCGCCTGAAAACTGTTTCGTGCAGGATGTGTAACTGAACAATACTGCAGCTAATGAATACCCACAAGAAGAAAACTACAGTTGGTAAAGGCATGTTTTGAGAATAACTAAAGGTAAGCAGGATTAAAAATACAAAGGTGAGAGTAAACTACAGAAGCCTCAAGAAACTCAGAATTACTATAGGACACATTAAAGGGAATTTTTTTCTCTTCTAATATTCCAGCTTTACCACAGGTGTAGCAAGAATTTCCTGATGCAGCACTGCAGAATCACCCATCCATTCCAGAAATGTGCTCCACACTTTGGTAAGTATATTATATTGACAATATAATTCATAGGGTATTTTCTTAATTTTTCCCCAGAAAGTTATAAAACTTTCCCTTTCATAGCAACTTCTCTCCCTCCCCACCATTGCCCACTGTTTGCCCATTGCAATATACAGAAAGACCATGAACAATGTAAAGGAATACACTTGTGTTGTGGGTGAATCACCTGTACTTTTCTGATGTAATTACATGAATTCATGGCACCATCTCAAAATTGTGAGATCCTCAAATCTTGCAATTTCTCACTGTCCATTTTATAATGGGTGTAAGTGATATATTTTTGCAAACACGTAAAATAAGCTGTAGTGTTTGATTTATTATGACCTTAATACATACACAAGCATTCAATTGATTTATTATGACCTTAATACACACACAAACATTCAATTAATCATGCTTGCTATCCTTTCAGACATCTGTAACATTTAGTGTATCACCCATTTGAAGATTCAGAAGTATGGGAAGTTCTATCTTAAAATTCATTTATTAATATGACAGTGTGTTTAGTTGTGTTTCTTTTATATGTAAAAACGAGTTGTCTACATTTCATAGTAGTTCTAAAGCAGAGACTTCCACTTGAACTTTACATCACTGTTGTGGAAGGCAAAAACATCTCTGCAGAGAAGGGCAGCCATCTTAAATTATCAATGCAGACTTCCAAAACAGAACAATTGGCCTGTATTACTTAAAGACATTTTATTTTATGAAATCAAATGGAAATATTCTGGCAGCATTTGCAAAGCATAGGAATAAACACACTGATTTAGTATAGCTTTCCACATACAAAATTCAGTTTGTACATAACTGTGACAGCATATTTTGATATGAAGTTCAGAGTAGTTCCAGTAAGATGAATTTTCATTAAACTATGGGATCAGAATTGTCGAAGTGCATATCCAATAGATAAACACACACCACTTATGTACTTGTGCAAAGGCCTACGTGCATCAGGACCACAAGGGCCTGACCCATTATTTATTCATATGTACTTGTGCAGCAGATGTTTAAGTTAAGTTAAATGTTTATAAGCCCAGTTCAGCATTCATTTCTGATTATGTAACACAAATCACTTTACAATGCATTAGCTGACTTGCAACAAAATGGTTTGAATTCTGGTTACATTCTTCATTTCTGCTTTTAACTAGAAGTTCCAGAATACAGTTCTGGTATACTCAAGTATGTGAAATTTAAGGTATATGCACCAAAATAAGCCTTCCTCTAATTTAATATATTACCTGTACATTTCAGGGAGCCAGAATGGTGTAGTCAGTAGAGTGCCTTAGGCTACAGAGAATCCAGGCAGGGGCAAAATATGTTTCTCTTCTGCAAAATGTCCAGGCTGACTCTGGGCCCTCCCAGCCTTCTATGAAATTGGTATTGAGGGCTCTTTCTCCAAGGGGTAAAGTGGCCAGGGCAAGGGGTTAACCATTTACCTCCATCTAGTGCAAAAGTTAAGAATGAATGGAGCCATACCTCCACTCCCCCTGTATGCCATCATGGTGTGTAAAGGGAAAACTTTACCTTTACCTTATTTATTCACATTACACACCCCACTTTTATAAATAGGGTTCTGGAAGCTTGAGTCATTGTGAAAAAAAAACAATTACATGCCACATGCATGGCAAACCTTTTCACTACCTGGTGCAAAATTTACATCAAAATTTATCAATAAGTTGTGCTGCTTGTTGTCCATGTTGCATCAGTACTGCCTGGTGAGCTTAATGAGATAACTGCTTGGAATAGTTATGAAAGTGACACAAAAGACAATAATTTCATTAGTGAGATGGCTTCTTAAATTTGACTGTGTATTTCATGGTGCCAAACTGATGCAACATTGATTTATTGTAGCCATCTTTCTCTGGGTAACCATATTTCTTAATATTGAGGATGGATACATAAGTAACAGCAAAATGTATCTTATGAAAAAGAACTATGGATTGATGAACTACTGAATACTGAAGTGGCTCCTGGCGTTAATATAAACAAAGTCCGTAATCACTGGTGCCAGCCAGTATCTTGTTTGGTACCAATAGGTCACTGGTGTGGAGCAAGTGCCACTACCAAAATGTAAGTTACGTGAAAGCTTGATTTTTAAGTTGGATTTGGTTTGTTTCATCTGTTGACAGTCATGAATACACTATGTAGCTGGGTCATTTTGATCAATCTGTTGCAAATATCCCTATCACAATTACACATTCAACATTTTTGTAAATATATGAAAACGTGCAGTTCCATATTACATGCTTATGACATGCAGTTGTCCCTATGCCTCAGCTGCAGTAAGATTGTACAGATGAAAATTTGCTATGAAATATGTATCTGTTTTCCTTCACCCTCTATGACATTAGTATGTACCGCTATTGCATGCATACATTTATTAATTGTGAACTACCTGATTTGCTTCATCACTTCCCCTCAAGCAACACAACAGTGTTCCCAGCTCAAGCCTAATCGATACAGATGGATACAGAGGGCTGACAATAATCAATATTAGTCACTAGCCCTGTCCTGAATGTGGCATTGCACTTATAAAACTTTCAGAAATACAGTGTGTCCACAAAGTCCCTTCGGGGTTTTGAAAAATTGTGGCGCGCAAACAAATTGAGCTAGCCACATGCGGTTTGCGGCAGATTACAGTGAAACTCTGGAAGACCCTTATCAGGAATGCGATCTCGGCTACTCCAGCGGTGTCCACAAAGTCCCTTCGGGGTTTTGAAAAATTGTGGCGCGCAAACAAATTGAGCTAGCAACATGCGGTTTGCGGCAGATTACAGTAAAACTCTGGAAGTTTTTTTTGCCGCCAACAGATGACTTGATGACCTGAAGACCCGTATCAGGAATGCGATCTCGGCTATTCCAGCAGAATTGCTCCACAGAACATGGCAAGAGCTCGAATATCATCTGGACGTTCTCCGTGCTACCAAGGGAGCCCACATCGAGGTCTACTGAGGTCAGTAAAAAACTTCCAGAGTTTCACTGTAATCTGCCGCAAACCGCATGTGGCTAGCTCAATTTGTTTGCGCGCCACAATTTTTCAAAACCCCGAAGGGACTTTGTGGACACACTGTACATCCATTTCATATAAAGTAAATGTCAGGATCCCACAAACACCATCCAGCTGTCAGAATGTCACAAACTGGTATTAAGATTTCTAATGCATTGCATTCATTGATTCAGTATATGATGTGGATGGCATAACATACACTGTTATAATTTTCATGATATTTTGAGCTAGTAATTTACATTACTGAAATAGTTGTGTTGACTAAAACTGACTTTATTATTTAGTTTATGAAATGCAGTAGGATGTCTTCTCTAAAGATTATCATTAGGACAATAAGGAAACATCACACATTACTTGAATTATACTATTATATTTTTAACATCTTTGTAACAAGTGTCAGAATCGTATAACCTGCATATGTAATCAGTTTGATGTATATTACCAAATACACACATACAAAGAACTAAAAATCAAGCTGCATGTGACTTCTTGTATTTTAAAGTCTCAGATGTTACACAGTAGTCAGTACTCAGTTTCTAACCATAACAAAAATAATTATAACTTATTAATAATCACTTAATCTAAAATCTTAAATCACATTTAAGCAGTCTTTGATAAAATGCCTTATTTGTTCAAGAACAATACATCTTGATTTGTAAATTCACTGCAGCTTGGATACACATACAAATTGGAACAGTCAAAACATTTCACACACTACCTATACAGCATAAAGCACCATTTTGTGTCTTCACAACAAGCACACTTGATTATAGTATCCCAAATGATATCTGTTGTATTGTAAAAGGCTTCTTCCCTTTCATCAACAGATTCTTCAGCTCTGTTGAGTGATATACATTACATATGGTATACTATACAATTTATCTTGGCATTTTTTAATAAATTCTTCATGTGTGGCATAGACATTTTAATAAATATGGCACAGTAACTTATAGACAGAATTTTATGATACAGCAGGCGCGCACTCAGAATTTTTTTCTGGGAGGGGGCTGACCCTAATACTATATATAATTTATGTTTGATTTTAAAAATTATGTTATAAAAATCATGTCATAAGTATAGCATAATACTGTTTGCAACTGCATTGATATACATACAAATATAACTATATGTTCCAAGACTCAATCTCACAGTGTCCTATCTGCTTGTTTTTTAATCTTATTAATTTATTTTTCAAAATTCTAATGTACTAGTCATCAGCCAATTTCAGTGGCTGAGTTCGGCTAAAGAGTAAATCACGTAACACTTCGATATCACAATATCTACAAAATCTGTCTTTTTTAAATTTTGGGTTTGGGGGGGGGGGGCTGCAGCCCGGCAGCCCCCTCCTTGGGTGTGCCCCTGTGATACAGCACATTTGTTCACCCAAGAGTTCAGATATATGGAAATGAAGGTAAACAATTTCTTCTTGAGCAGCTGAATAATATTTCTAATACAGTGAGGTAGAGTTGTTGTGTCCTCAGGCATAGGAAAATGCATAGGTTTGCCCTCCGACATTGTGGCTGCATTATTGCCGCTGATCACTGAGCGGCTAAAACAGGCACACACTTGTTAGTCATGGCTTATTACAAATTGACCTCAGATGATGTCAGTTAGCTTGTAAGCTTCATTTAGCTACACAAGAGCATTCATGTACAACACTTCTGCAAAGCATGTGTCACTGAAAAAACGTAGTTAATAAGTGCCATGCAAAAGAACAATATATATACAGAGTGGAAAATTTTAAAATTGCATGTTCAGTGCTGGACAAAATAAAATACAAAAATTTGTATTTCTCTTAGATGAGGCACGGTTTACAGTACACGTAAACAGAACGGCCAAAATAACAGATGTTGGCATTAGGAAAATCCCCATGCAGTTCATGTCCTTAAACTGCAGTGAGTTCATGCCAAATTATAGGGCCCATATTTTTTTAAGAAAATTCCAACCATTACATTAAATTAATCCTCATACCATTATTCAGGGAAATGAATGAAGGAGAGACTGTGACCTCCCTGTACAAGAACTATTACGTTTTCACTGCTCAGTTGGTGGAGTAAGTAGGCTACTATGTGGACGGCTGAAGAATCTGGGTTCAATTCCCAGCAGGGGCAAGAGATTTTCTCCCCTCTGAAGTGTCCAAGCCAGATTTGGGGCCCACCCAGCCTCCTGTTCTATGGATAACTCGGGGTCTTTCCCCAAGCCTAAAGCAACTGATACTGACCATTCACTTCCATCTAGTGTCAAGGTTACGAATGAAGCACAGGAGTTACTTAACCTGTTCAATACTATTCTCCTTTGCATTATTTCTTATGAATGAGTGACTGACTCTATCTTTCATTCATGTGCATTTGATGACAGAGAGGAACAATAATTTCTACAGAATGTCTAATTTTATAATCTTTGAAGTCAGAGTTTAAGATGAACCAATACAATGACCAAATTCCTAAAAACGGACCATGATTTTTAACATTTGGTACATAAACATGTAGCTGCAAACATTTCACTGTGATAAGCATACAAATGATCAGTAACAACATAGTGCAGTCCTGCTTCCAAAGACTGAGAAATCTTTCTTATTGTTACTTCTACTTTCTTCTGATATACGTTGTTAAAACTATCATATGAATGTACTGATATTTTGTTCCATCATCTTTCAAACTTTTGTTTGCCTACAAATTTTTATTATGTAGTGTAATTCTTATTGTGTCTGCATGCAGGCCCACATGTGTGTACTTCACACACTTACTTGGTATCTTGAACAATCTCAGAGAAAACAGCAAGCAGTTTTTGAAAATGTTGGATGTTTACAGTATGGAAAATTGCTAGACGAGTATCAATTTAAGTAGTACAGAACTTTGGATTTTCACATTTTCAGTTCATCTCAAACTATGATCCAGTTTGTTAATCTACCCGATTGCTACAAGCTGTAAAATCATAATTGTGTGAATTTGATATGGAATGTTAAATTATCTTACACACAACAATAGCAGCAATTGCAGACTTCCTTAAAATAGGCTGTGCAAAGCACAGAAATATCTCGTCCTCCATACAGTTAGTAATGCAGTTCTGTACAGCATATTGTCATCGACTTAATTTCTTAGTCATTAACATGAAGAACAAGTGCATATCACCTTGCTTTCAGCAGTTCTTCTAACATGTACAGCTGATTAACAGCTCCTAAACAATGACAACATTATAGTGGCATGTGTTAGACTAAAGGGAATAACTAATTCACTCGATCAAGTAGAATCCTTGAGAAGCTCATTGTCGCTCGGCTAATCAAGAAATTCCCCTATCTTTATGGAAACGGAATGTTCATTACAGTAGTAATAAAGGCCTGCCTCATCAAAAAGTAAGTGGGGAGAACTGGCCAGGAGTTTAATCAGGTTTGTTCTTACACTGTCACTGAAATAAAGGATAGAAGTAAGTGGTTATTAAGTAAACTGTTGGAAATGTCAACATTCATGGCTGTTATAGCTATGGATGAAATAGGTCTCTTAGAAGAAAATCTGCACACAGTTTACTTGCATACATCCTGACTGTTGTATTGACTGTCTTAAGCTATGGGAATGCTCTTTGATGTTACATTATTGTTTGAATGGATGAACTTCTACATTTTTTCTTCAGTGGAAGTATTGAAAGTTACAACAGTTTTGTTCAGAAGAGATCTGAATGTAGGTCAGTGCACTTACCCATAACTGTGTTCTGTGGATATACATAGTACTTTAACAGTGTGCAGATAGAAAGAAAGCTGTTGTGAAAAAAAGTGTCTTACTATTTTAATCAGACCTGTATTCCAACCAAAAACATTCATTTAGTTGAAAATGGTCTTTGTTTATTAGGTACATCCACTCCAGTGGAGGGAATGCTTTTACAAATGAAACAACTGCAGTCACCCAAGAAAAGCCATGAGTGTTGCCAAGCTTGCTTTTCTATGGGGAATTAAAGTTCATTTCGAGGATAACCATCTGGAATTTTTTGCCGCATTGCAACACAACAAGCCCATACTGAAGACGATAAATTCATGACAGAAGTACGAGTGGTATGGGACTAGAGAAGAAGAGCAGCAGGAAGAGGATGAAAGTGATTGAGAGGTGAGTTTTTTTCCTTATTCTTTATTTTAAAGAAGAGATGTGATCAGTTTTCAGTATGTGAATGTGCCCCTCCCTACTCCTCTTCATTCCATTTCTCCCAACTATTCTATCCTCTGAAACTGTCCTGGATTTACTTACGAAAAAAAATGGTCACCCTAGATGTATGTGAATTAAAAAGAAAACAGCATTGGCATGAAAGGGGTTGAGAGAGAAGTTAGGGGAGAACATCATATCTGCAGTTGTTATTCACTCATTCTGTAGTCTGTCTTACGCCAGGTCTGTAGCCTCTTCCAAAGCGAGTTCTCCACAGGGTGCGATCTAGTGCTTCCTCTTTCAATTTCCAGTATCTTCTCTTTTCCTTAAGGTCATCCAGTAGCTGCTTACACCTTCTTCCTCGTCTTCCCATCATTTCTATCCTTCCTTCTAACTTTCCTTCAATCATGTGTTTTAGAAGGCAGTTTCTATGCAAGATGTGACCAATCAAGTTAGCCTTTCTTCTTTTTATTGTATGTAGGATATTCCTCTCCTCCTTGACTCTGCGTAATACTTCTTCATTTCTCACACGATCAGTCCAACTGATCTTCTCCATTCTTCTCCAGCACTACATTTCAAAACTTTCCAGATACTTCTGGTCTATTTTCCGAAGTGTCCACGTTTCAGCACCATACAAAGCAATGCTCCAAATGTAGCACTTTACTAGTTTCTTCCTTAAATTAAGTCCAGTTTGCTGGTGAAAAGAATTCTTCTTGTTGAATGCTGTTTTTGCCATGGAAATTCTGGATTTAATTTCACATGTATACCTTGCATCATTTGTTATCATGCTACCCAAATAATTTAAATATTCCACATTCTCCAATTGCTTTTGATCTATCATAATTTTGATTGGGTATGGTTGCCTTGAGATTCTCATTACCTTAGTTTTTTCCACATACATTTCCATTCCATAGCATCTTCCTATTTCAGTTAGTCTATCTATCATGCCCTGTAGCACCTGTGCTTCCCTAGCCAGTAGCACAAGATCATCTGCATATTTCACAGTGCAAATTACTTGTCCTCCTATTTTGAAGTCTCCAAACCCTTATTGTTATTACGGGTCACTTTCATGAAGCTCTACTAGCATTATATTATGGAATTAAACTGTCTGCCTTTTCCTTCTAGAACTGAATGCATGAACTGCACTAAAAACAATTTTAAACAGCAAAATTATTTTCACAATATTTCCCATAAAAATTAAACATGACACTGTTCAAAGCATATGAATATAAAACTATTAGTTACCCTGTAGAAGATAAAGCTACGCCAACACAACAGACACAAAACTTCTAATACTTTTATTTACAGAAAAAAAAACTGAAATGTCCAGTGGAATATCATACTTCTAATACAACTTGTTTTGTTTAAAAATTGTGAATTGTCAGTCTTATAAGTGTATATTACTTACTGACTCCCTTCTTTATTTGTCCTTCACACACACATATGCTTAGGAACTGAATTACAAACCTACAAACCTCACAAACTTACCAATTGCCTCCTAAGTGAATGGAGGGTTCCCTCTCAAGACTATGCCCTATGCCTAATGGGTCTTTGGAAGGTACTCCCTGCACACATTCGCTCAGACCCTCTACTGTGCTGAACACCTTCATGCGCACATCACTTTTAGGGGGTGGTACACCCCCATCCTTCCTCTTTTCAACAACCATCTTTTTCTTCTCTTGATTCTGACGCTGTAAGGCAAGCTTGGTGGGTGGAGAAAGAGCTCGCTGTAGTGTGACTGACTGTTTATCTGTGCGAGTCTCTCCTGCTTCATATGCTGTCTCTACTTCCAGCTGCTGGGATAAATGGCGGTGACTTCTCAGAAGTGAACACAGCTGGAGGAAAAAGACAAAACTAGAATTTAAATCAACTGGTTGAAGTGTGAATATCAAGTTGCCATTTATTACTTATAGATTTTCCTCTTCTTCAAAACATCCAAACTGGCTCTGGGGCCCACCCAGCCTGCTATTCATTGGGTACTAGGGGCTCTTTCCCTGGGGGTAAAGCAGCAGTAACATGAGGCTGACCACTCACCTCCATCTAGTGCCAAGGTTAAGAATGAGTGGAGCTATACATCAATTCCCCTATATGCCTTTATGGCATGTACAGGTACAACTTTCTTTGCATATGAAGAACTTTGTGTTGTACATTAAACCTTTCACCCACTTGTATAAACTGTAGTTACTGAATCATTCAATCCATCACACAATTTTGCATCCAAAATCTGCAGCATAAAATATTTACATTTTTATTGTCTTTTCACAATTGACACCCCTGTTTCCTGCAACAAGGAGAGGAGTGGATGTGATACCTTTTATTAAACAAACTGCAAAGTTATAATAAAACAGTACTGTACAAGGTTTTTAACATTTGGCACTTAAGAATCAAAATTTATAAACATTCCCTTTTTTGAAATCTGTGGTCTTCTGGGTTATTACACAGCGTCGTGTGGTAATTATTTACCGACGTTTCAGGACAACGTATCGGTCCCATCGTCACGGGTCAAGATTCCGAAGTAAATATGTTTCATGAGGAGGATAATATATTATTTTCTCTGATAACTTTACGATCAACAGAAAACAGTAAGACAGACACATGACATGACATACAGGTGACTAACCTCTTGTAACCCTTCCAGTACTTGTAGAACTTCTGCACTGGCAGTGGGAGGAAAACTTCGTTGCAACAAACTGTGATACTGTGAAAGCTTCATTCGACAAAGGGACATAATAGCGTGGGCCTCCTGCAGTTCTTTTCTGAGCACTGCGGGATCCTGTCAACATTAGACATTTCAGATTTTATGCATGTCTGTAATGTAAGCAATTATGGATACATGCTCTTTGTCAGTTGTTTCTCTATGAACTGTGAACACATGAGACCCTTATATTCCACTCACACAGGATAAAAATTGCTGATTTACATTGTTTTATAAATAACAACATCACTTTAATTGAAGTTATGTAGACAGTCTTTGTGCACAAAATTTACATTTCTCATGGTAATACCCGAATATCTCGTCCAATAGGATCAGTACTTTCAAATATCAGTCTGTAGGAGAGGGAACTACAAATCGCTGATATGTATAAGAATTCAGATGACAAGTAATCCATTTCCAAGTACATGCTAATGTGCATGTTTCTTACACATAAAAAATTTTCACATTAAATAGAATACATTAACCCTCATTAGTTCAAACATGGGGACTAAACATTATGGAACATGCAGAAAAAATTAAATGAATTCTTTAGTTTATTTACTTGTGGGATTTATATTCTTCTTAAGGCAATTGTAGCCATAACAAAACTTCCAAATCAAAGGATTTGCATGTCTTTTATCATAAGAGCTTACAGATAATTCTAGGTGTTAGAATAATATCTATGTTATGCAATTATCCCAGAATTTGCTTGTAGCACCTGAGAACAACAGTACACATTTCAGCTGAATTATGATACCTTCCAGAGGCACATCACAGAATACAGAGTCAGCATGCTTCATCAGCCTCACCATGTACAATATGAGAAAGAGGGAACCTCAAGATACCCTGCTTTATACTAAAATAAACCCTTGTCCAGTAATCTGATATGCCTGTCAAAATACAATAACTCTGTTCTTTATTTTTGGTGCAACCTGTAAAATTACACCCATATGTGATATGGTATTTCTAGTGATTACATACATCAAGGGTGAATCCATCAACAATGCTAGCATCAGCATCACCCCTGCTACCAGTAGCTCCACCTGTTTGGGTATGTTTACCTAGCCAATAATCTGGCCTTTTTGAAAATTTCTTCAACCTGAAAACAAAAACAAAATTCAAAATAGTTTACAGGTCAGTGCCAACAGACATTTAAGACGTGGTCACAGTCAAAATGAAAAGCCCATACAATTGTATTTTTACATGGAGATTTATTTTGCACTTCTGTAACTGAAGTAACATAGGATTAAATAACAAATGCTGGAATAAATATGTTGGTGGTGTTGTGGACCCAGGTCACTGGAGAGGGTCCAGTGGTGCGCTCCTGTCAGCATGGTATTAAAGTTTCAGGTTTCTTGACGAGTTGAGTGACCATCAGCTGTTCCATCATTGGACAAACTTTCTTTCTTTATCAGTCAATTTTATGTTTAAGGGTTCGCTACGTCCCCCTCTCCACATTCTAGATGATTCAACAGAATAAGCTGGTGACTGCATCTGTGGCAATCTTTCTTATGGTTTACAGAGTGGTGAATTTTGGCAGTTTACATTATCATTTGAACAATTATTCATACAATAATTGGTTACTAATTAATGAGCATGTAAAGTCATATACTAACATTAAGTGCATAATAATTCATGTAAGTAACGAATCTACATTCAGAAAATTGAATGATCCAGCACCTTTAAACAGTTGGGCTGGAGATCTCACATAAGGTGTAGTTGCTCGAATGGTAAATGTCAGTACCGTCATCACAAGTCACTCATGCCATGACAATCAGCTTTTCAACAAGGACTGCATGGCACAAAGTTAAGTTATTTAGTTTGTTAGTTAGGATCAATATGAATTCAGACTGCAAGAGATACAGGAGGGAAGGCCTGTGGACTATTTCACAGTATGTTCCTGAAATCTGTCTAAAAAAATGAGAAAAACTGTGAAAAGACACAACAGACTGTAAGCGTGGCTATAATTCAGGGCAGGCACTTGTGGACATGCCACTTTATTGGGTCAAGGGATCATAAAATTCCCTGTGAAGTTTATGTGTGATTCAAACACTGTGCAGAAACGGTTCTTTATGCTGGTACAGGTAAAGTCTTCCCTTTGTTTAATTAAGGACCAAGGCATAAAGGCATATGAAGATGTTAAGTTATGGCTCTATACATTCTTAACCTTGGCACTAGATGGCTTCATGCCCAAGTAGCTCCTCCCCCCCCCCCCCCCAGGACCCAAGGAAAGAGATCCCAATATCCATTGAACAGGAGGTGCAGTGAGTCCCAGGGCCAGTCTGAACACTTTGAAGAGAAAAATCTCTTGGCTGTGCCAGGAATTGAATTCTGATTCCTCAGCCCAGACCTAGCCTATGCCCTATGCCATCTGAGCAATCCTGGCTCCTGGTAACAGAAAATATTATCACTAACATCTCCCCTGTAAGTACCATGGTTATTCAAGTGTCTGTGCCACATGGGAAGAATTTATTAAAAAATGCAAGGGCAAAGGTAAAGGTAAAGTTCACCCTAGAAGAGGTAATGCATGCCCAGAGGGGGAGTAGAGGTATAGCTCTACTCTTTCTTTAACCTCGGCACTAGATTGGGAGGGAGGGTAGTTAATGCCATGTGCTGGCTGCTTTATCCCCAGGAAAGAGACCCGATATGCATTGTACAGGAGACTGGGTGGGTGGGCCCCAGGGCCGGTCTGGACAGGTGCGGAAAATCTTACCCCACCAGGATTCATTAAAAAACACAAAGAAAAATTAGATATATGTAATGCATATCAATCAAAGAGCCGAAGAACCTACTGCTGAAAGGGAAGAAGCCTCTTAAAATACAACATATAGTGTTTAGGATGACACTCAAGTGTGTTTGTTGTGAAGATACAAAATAGTGTTTTATTTAGTGTAGGTACTGTGTGAAGTATGTTTGGACCAGTTATTTGTTTGTGTATACAAACTGCAGTGACTTTGCAAATCAAGATACCTTGTTCTTGAATAAACAGGGTATTTTGTCCAAAAGTGTTAACATATGATTTCAAACTTGAGATTAAATGACCATCAGGAAGTTACTATGATGAAAATATGAAATTAGGAAATGTGGATGTCACAACTGCAGCCTCCACACTACTGTTTCTACTGAACCCAGATATTATTACAGTCTTATGGTTACATCTTAAATAGCTACCTGCCAGACAGAAAGGCCTGTTGTGACTTTGTTGGCACCTTAGGAAGCTCCTTGTCTGCTACACCTGTCTGCTGTCCAGCAGCACGGTTCAGGCTTGCCTTGCCATCAACTGTCACCACAGGCAGATTTGGGGAAGATGTCATTGCAAGTGAGCCACATTTCTGTAAAACGTGGTCCTATTCTTAGCATTAAGTCTTCAATGTTTTTGAAGAGGGAGTAAGTGTATGTCATGTGAGATGTGAGGTTTTCACAGCAGTGTTGCTGGAGATTCAAGTCTTTTGGGATATGGTGCTGGAACACTGCCTGAATAGTGCCTGATATTTTGAAGGATCGTAATACCTTTATCTTTAGGGTCGCACAGTTCAAGAAGAGTTAGCAACTCTTCTTGAACTGTGCGACCCTGAAGATGATGGCACTAACCATGATGCTTCAAAATATCAGACACTATTCACCCAGTGACACAGCATCATATCCAAGACCTGAATCTTCAATGTATATCTAAATCAGAAGACAGCGAGTCAGATAAAAATTAACTCCATGACGTAAAGTACTTCTTCAGAAGCTAAGAGAATACTGAAAATAAATTAAACCCCACTTAAATGCAAAACACTTTGAGTTACTGTTTTTTCTGATTGGTAAACACTGCTTCGTTTTAGAACAGGACACGTTTTATTTCAATTCCACTCATAAATCTGTAAATGTCATACTGACTGCCGAATTAGTTTTCTTTCCATGGCATATTTGCCCATTCATCGTGGAATCATGAACAGACTTCACATTCTCCAGTCTAGATACTGCTAATACCACTTTCTTTTCAAACATTTTTATTTCAGGTGTTTGCCTCTGGTAACTTTTTAGTTTCATAAACAGAGATACTAGAAAAATGACGAAACAACATCACTATTGGTTCAGCATTTGTTTTGGTTCAGGGCTGGGGTAGTGTAGTCAGTATAGTGACTAGGCTATGGGCTGAATGGACCAGAGATCGAAACCAAACCAGAGATTTTCTCATCTCCAAACACATCCAAACCAACTGTGAGGCCTACCCAGCCTCCACTTCAATGAGTTCTTTCCTGGGGATAAAGTGGCCAGAGTGTCACACTGACCACTCACCTCCATCTAGCACTGAGATTGAGACTGAGTGGAGCTACACCTCTACTCCCTCTCTGTACCTCCATGGCATGTATGGGACATTTTTACCTTTTTTATTTGTTGTGTTTCACAGCAAGAACTTTAAATGAGTGGAACATGACATGTGTACTGAGTATGTTCCAAGGGCACCAGTCATATTCAGACAACATAACCATTTGCTTACATATGCTGTGCTGACTCCAAGGTTTGTATTTGTAATTAACATTTCCACCTTTTATACAGCCTTCCTCTTCTGTCTGTTCATGTATTGGATAAAATCTTCTATAGTCAACTACTTTCATAGACATCAGTTATGTTTAATTCTTCTCTGTTTTTTTATTTTAGTTATGGTCAGTTCTACACCCTACAGTAATCTCAGGAGAACCTCTTCTTAGCTGCCTCAATATGTCTTTCTTTCTTTCTTGTTCATCATCCAGCATTCTGATCCATATAATTATGTGGGTACAGTCATTACTTTATAAAACTTAGGGTCCCTGTTCTTTTCTGGCCATATAGCATTCCTTTAATTATGCCACATGTATACTTAAAAGATACCTAGTTTCACATTAAAACTTAACATCATACAACCAGAAAGTCTTCAATGTATTTCAATCTTTAGTTTTTTGGAAGCAGACACATACTGAGGGATTCTATACTAAAAAAACATTGGTTTATTCATTTTGTGTTTTTTATTTACTTACTTAATGACATCAGCATATATACTGTATTGTGTTGAATGACAGCGAATTGGAAAGGAATGAGAAGGAAGCAATTGTGGTGTAATTGAAGGTGCTATCCTGGCATTTACCTGGATGGACTGAAGAAATCCAAGATGCATACAATCCCATTGTTGGAAAGATTATGATATTCTGAAGATTACAATCTTCCCAACATCAGCATCATTACACAGTTGATACAGCTCATTTTTATATTGTCTCCTTCACACACTCTTTTCTCTTTTTTATCCATAAATTGTCCTTAAGACAATTTTTTAAAATTACTTTCATCACGCTTTGTAGGGTTCCAGGTTTCAGAACCATACAGTCGGGCTGGTTTTAACTTGGTTTTATAAAGCTTACATTTACTTTCCAATTTCAAATGCTGTGACCTGAGCTATTTTCTTAAAGCATTTATTACCAAGGGATAGTCTTAAGTTTCAATTTTGTTGTTCATACTGCTTGTATCTGTTATCATTGACTCAAATACTTAAAACTAATTAACATATTCAAACCTATCATAAGACACATTGCTTTCATTCAGTAACTCAGCTTGTATAAATTTTAATTCTCATGTAATGTTTGTATCTACCTGTTCATCCCTGAGATAGAGTGCATGTTCAATAATGTACGTGATATCCACAGCTCCAGGATATCGCATGAAGTAGGTCATACAGGTTGTATAATCACCACTCAGTACTGAAAAATAAATATGTAGCAAAATTAAGGTGTGATAAAGGGAAGGATATCATTTTATTTAAGCTGTCTTTTTTTATGCAGTCTAATTAAATATGCAAATACAGTGCAAAAGTGACTTTTGTGTGAGTATCCATTTCCACTGTTACTGAATGCAATGGTTCTTCATTCTTCATATTTTCTCAGATGTTATTGATTATCTCTTACTGTTTACTTAGTAATTTACTAAAAATGTACTGAAAATTGAAAACTAAAATGTCTGCCAAAGCTGGGATTTGAACCACATGCAAGAACTGTTGCAGTCTCGTGGAATGAATTATGTGCTTTCTAGGGAAAAGTTCTCATTTTTTCTAAAAGTATATTCCTGGTGACCCCCCACCCCCAAAAACCCAATTTATTCGGTATTGTGTAACAGATATTGTACTTCTAACCTTTTAATTTGCACATAAAATTTAGTGCTCTGTAATAAATGAACAGTTAAGTGTTCTTATTTATTACATTCACATTTTATCAATCAAGCATATGACCACACATTTACTTCCATTATTTGTACTGAATTATTCTTACTAATTAAATTCATGTTGTAAAAACTACAGGCTGTAACATCACACATTCTAACATTCTATTTCTTATCATGACAGTGATTTATAATTTCTTTATGCATTGAACTATTTCCAAGTAACAAAACAGCAACTGTTTTGTGCACTGTAAAATCAGTTATGGTCCCTTGCAACCAAAGAAAAAACAGAGAAAACCAGACAGACTAGAGAATTTCCTATGTACGATTTCCAATACCTTTTCCAAGACAGTCTTAGTAACTCAAAACTCAAAAGAAATCATTTTTCTTTTCATATTATGCTCACTTAATCAGGTAACAGAAGAACTCACACTGACACCTGATGGCCATGAGCATTGCCACTACCACATAGTTGACCAGCTCAAAGTTTTCGCCTTCTGCAAAGATGACATCCCACAGTACCAGCAGGTCTTGTAAGGGAAATTCCCTCCCAAATAAAAGACGGAGCCAACGTCTGCAAAAAGGCATGTTATTACACAATTATGAGTGGAGTAAATTTAATACTGAGATTAATCACCTCAGATCATTAAAATTCAATGTTAAATGGGGAAAACCTTAAATAAAGAGCATTAACTGCAGTTCCACCTTCAGTATAGTCACTGGCACTTAAAATTAGTACAGTATGTTACTAGGTTGATATTTCAGACATAGTTACGGAGTAGAGTATAGGCCACACAACACACTCACATTCCAAACAGAGGAAGAGGAATGTCTAGCTGCTCCAGATGTTTGTACAACTCTTGGTCAGCATGGAACAAGATAGTGTCCCTAATCCAGTTCAGCTGTGTAACCACTTCATTTTCTGACAGATTCCCAGAACCCTGGAATACACACATACTGGAACTAAACAGCTGTATTAGACTTTCAACCCTCTGTCCATTCCAACTCCAAGACTACTATTTGCAGCTGTCACCCTTGTCCCGTCAACATGTCTAAATAAGATTTCACTTCACTATATTATATTATAAAGTGTCAGGCCCTTTAATGTTACTGTGTTACAAGGAAGAAATAATTAACAAACTCCATTGTGTTGCATTACATTGCATCATTACAATAGCAACAGTATCAACAAAGCCCACTACATTTAAACTGAGTTAGTTGAATTACACAGTGATGTTGATAGGAGTACAGGCATCATAACACATATGCATACAACAAAACGCGTGTAAAGGCAGTTCAAAAATTCAGTCATGTTAGAATATCTCTGGTTTTAAAACTTGTGTTTCAGTTCACATAATTCTGTGGAAGTTCAAGGGTGATGGTGTTATACTGGTAGTAATGGTAGTGACAGTTATTGCTGTAATGCAGTAATACAATGTATAATAAGGCTCCTTTGATATCTGGCAGGGAGCCCCAATGACAGCTTGGCTAGGGTTTGTCAATAATTACCATTGGCCCTTAATGAATTCCACTGTACCTGTCAGATGTGTGTACGTACAGATATCAAGGACATGGATTCCAAATGATTACTGAAATAATAAATACCGCAAGACTTACATTTCCTTGTGGAGACTGGATGTTGGCTGGGAAGTAACCAGTAGGGGTTGGTGTGAGATCACTGATGCGGTAATAAGACTCGATTCCGCTCATGATTCTGCAGAATAATGTGCTGCAGAACAACAGAACAGGCCTGATTACTTTCAGAATTTCCACTTGAGGGATTTATTTAAGTCTGCGTTTCCCAGCCATTCAGAAATTCAGCTTAGAAGATTAAACTGGAGGTAGAGTCAAGTCTCAGATTTGAAATTTTAATATAAAATTCCTTTTTTCAACTGTTCATACTGAAACTCACCATTAGAGAACACATCAAGCCTGTGGTAATGCAGTGGTTCCAGCAGCAGCCTATGGAGTCTTTACAGAGGTATCACTGACTAGTCTGTCAAGGGGATGCTTGTATTTTTAACAGCCTCTACTCCTATGCCCAGAACAATCCCCAGATGGGTCTGATTTGAACAAACCCATACATTCATCACTTCCCTACATTACTGTTTTCTTCACACAACCTTTACAACACCCAACGTACAAGAACTTTAATTGTATAAAACTTTCTTTCATTTCTATCAATTTTAGAATTCTGTAACTTACTAGGCATCTTCTTCAAGAAATGCTGGATCAAGTACTTCTGCAATCACATCACTGAAATATTAAAGAAAATCATGGAATAGAAATTTCAGCACTTCTGTCAAAAAAATTCTAAGGTCACTTACTTGCAAACCTATTTTGTTTACTTGCAGCACAATTATATAAATATTGCTTCTCATTAACACAAGTAAATGTATGAACCCACAAAAATAGTACTGTTATTTATTCACTCACATAAGAATTCTCAATAAATATGACGAGTATATATTGTGAAGAACTACAGATAATATAATAGATGAAAGAAACTCTACTATTCCTAAATTTATAGCCAATAAGAACTTTCTGTAAGATATTTATAAGTCTAGGCTACATTCCATGAATTCCACAAGGAAGTAAAAAGAAACTTCAATCACCTGACTGTTACGTGTTCTCGGGTGTGTAGCAATACTTGGTGATCACAGTGCAGCACAAACATCAGTGGGGCTAGGATTTCATGCATTCCCTGCAAATAGCAGTAGTAGATATAAGACTTAGAGCACATGGTATTGAGCTCAGTGCCAATCAGGTGGAAAGACAGATTTCCAATTTTTAAGTCAGTTAACTTCAATTCCTTGTTCAACTGTTTTCACTTATATCAACTTCTTATTTTTAAATATGTGCCATACATTCTCCCAGCTACATGATAAAACACTTCTGTTGTGAGGCTTCAGTAGAGAGTGCCTGATCAGTTGGTGAAGGATATACAGTGATTAAAGGCTCCCGCATATCTGTCACTATGCAGAACCAAAGCTGGAATGCAAGTGAACATAGCTTCACCGTCATTACAAGAGTAATGCAAAGAAAAATGTTGTGCAGACATTGTGTAGCTGATCATTAACCTTTAGCCAACTAGTTTAAATGAAAAATGTAACTCATGATGGCCACAGTCTTTTGTCCTTCAACAAATTTGGTGACTGTTATTACTCCTCCCATCTACAGTTATTGGCCAAAAAATGTGTTGATCATCTTCTGAGATGAAATCAGTGGTATTGGAAAAAAATATGACCTATTGTGTTCTTTGTAACTAACATTCTCTGGATAATCACATATTCTGGTATTCACAGCTGGAACATAAAGGAGCAGCAAAAATGTGCTGTACATAAATTATGACTTGATGAACTACTAAATATGCCAATGTCTCCAGACAAAACATGTATCACTAGTGCCACTGACGCCAATCGCCTCACTCTCTGGTTAGCCATTGCTGGTTCAAAGGTTCAACTATATAGTGTGCATTACTAGAAGAATAACCCTCAACCTATATTACATCTATGAAACCATTACAAGTTTCATTAACAACAACATCTCTTTTCCATTACATAACAAATAGCAAAGTTCAATTTATAATATGGTATTTAGCATTATATATACAGCAATAATTGCTTTTTAAAGTGACTGTTATTGAGATTTACTTCATTTCCATTATTTAACAGCCTCTGAAAAAGAAAAGTGATGAAATCACATTTCATACTTGATATTTTTCTTTGTGAATGGGTATTCATAAGTTAGCCGCCTTTTTAACTGATTTCAGCATTTTATTCTGACCTGCCGATAGCACATAGCAGGATTCTCACGAGCATAGCAGAATAAGATGTTGACCATTGAATTTTGTATTGTGTCCTTCCTGAAAAAGTCTACTCCAGGGAAGGTCCTGACCACATCCTGCCTTATAAGAGACTGCAGCTCCTTGTCACAGAAGTACTGGTGCCACATACTCTGAAGTTAAAAAAATTCACACTGTATTTCTTTATACATTAAAAGTTATTCCATGCATATTCACAAGAACAAATAAAACTACTGAATAAAAGTTATACAGCACATCACACTGCCATAGAATGTGTTTTTTATTTGCAAGCAAGAGTTAAATTTGTTGTACAAAGTTTAAAATTTATATTGTATCTGTATAAACACAAAGGTAAGGGCAGAGTCATAAAAAGACTGAGATGCAGTAATGTAGTTGATAAGAATTAAAATTAGGTGCACATTCCTCAAGGGCTCTGGATGCTGCAATTATCTTCAGAGCTGCAGGAGAAAAAAAAACACTTTTACATAAATGTATTTACATGCATTAATTTCAGCACATAATATATATTTTCACCCATCTTCATTACCACTCATTTTCAAGAATCAATGCAGTAATTTATTTTTTTTACTGGGGGTGCAGAACCCTCATTTGTGATAGTGGTAGGGATTTTGTTACTAGTTAACCTATTTTCATGCTCACTCAACTACATATTTTGTTTCTCAGCTGTGATTATAGGACTATATTATTTTACGCATAATACTGCCATCATTTTCCCATCAAAGTGGCTTCTCAATACATCATGTCAGCACAACGTAGCAAGGCTTACTTCAGGTTGCTGGGATAGAGGATTGTCTTCAGGTTGACTTCTATCCCATGGATCAAGAGACAGTTCTTTGAGAATTTGTGCATAATGCCGACGTTGTTGTTGAAGCTGGTTAAGCCACTGACTTGTGTCAGGAGAAAAAACCGCAAGAAGAGAACGCCAACACACACTGCGAAAGCGAGAAGCTCTGAGATTTCCTAGAATAGCACGACGACGCAGTTCACCAAGTTCTGGATCATCTCTCCTGTATAGCTGTGTCCATTCTTCCCTAAAACACAACATTTATCAGTTTTATTAACTGTAACTCAAAATAAATTATATGGACTTAGACTAGGATGGAAATTTAATATTGAACAAATTATTTCATCTTTGTCATGTCTTCTAGTTTTTTGTTAATTTACCAAGTTTCCTGGGGGAGAGAGGAGTGCAGCCTACCACACAATCGTTACCCAAGGCTCTTTCACCCGATGAAGTCAGTTGGAGCGCGATAGTTTAATGTGTGGTTGACCATTTCGAACTTCCCTCTACATCCCACTATGCAAGGATAGATTTTTAAAATCTAAATACAACCACCTAAAACCCTAATATCGATGCCTAAAAATTTAAATATGTATTCACATTATATTCCATTAAATTCCTGACGTAAATGACCTGTCAAGTAGCATGATCCAAAGCTGATTCTTACTCGTATTTCTGAATCGAGATGCTCTTCTCAGATGAATCACAAGATGTTTCGTCTGGTGTAGATACTGAGCTCCTCTCTGTGGTGTCTTCTTCCTCATTCAAACTTCGTACCACGGGTGGACCTATAAATTTAAAACCATTCACTTAATCGGACAGACTTCTTATATTAAACCCGCCTTACATGCGACTTCATTTTACCTGGTAAATTACATTCCGATATATCCTCCGCATCATTCATCATGCTAGAAGTCAGTAACACTCAAATTAACTCTGTCAAATGCATGTTTCACATCTGGCCGTTTCTAACATAACTGTCACCACGACCACGTTTCAATCAGATGATATTTACATCCCCTCATCCACGCTGTGTACCACTTCCTAAGTATATTCTATTAACAATGTTGGTGTTACTGGCGCCTGTCTGTGTAAGCAGATGTGCTTTATCTCTGGTGACGACCAACGGCGCTTTTGCAGCCGACCTAAATAGTTTGTTAAGCTTTTGTATTTACGTATATAATGCGTAATTAAATTTTGATCCTTCATTTCGACATATAATGTAACGCTTTTTCTGTGTTATAATAACACTACGTGTATCACTTCGCATGAAAGGTATGGCAACCATGATAGTGGTCACAGATTTTCTGTAGTGGACCAACAGCCGGATGAACGTTTAATTGCACATGGAAAGAAAAGGTCTTGTGGCGCCAAAAGCGGCATCTACGTACGTTACTGTAGCCGGCGCTCAATGGTTGTGTTTAGTACCATATACATGGCAGAGTAGGGCATTTTTGCGGGCAAAGTTCATCACACCTCAGCCTTCAGTAGAGTCATATTCGAGATTCAAAAAAGAATAGTTAAGAGTTATTATGAATTCTAATAGCAAAGATTCATGTCGTGACTTATTCAAAAAATTATGTATCCTTTCTCTCCATTCCCAGTACATATTCTCTATACTACTGTTTGTTGTTAAGGATAGAGGTTTATTCAAAACTAATTTTGATGTTCATAAATTTAATACAAGATCTAATTATGATTTACATCTCCCCACAGCGAAATTAACAGTATTTCAAAAAGGAGTTTGTTATTCGGGTATCAAAATTTATAACCACCTTCTGTTACATCTTAAGTAATTATCATATGACACTAATAAATTTAAATCAGCTTTACAAAGGTTTCTTCTTACAAATTCCTTCTACATCTCGGATGAATATTATAGCTGGAAATAAATAAGGATCTTGGTTCCAGTAATTAAGGTTTTTATATTGTTGTCTAATTACTATATTATTTATTCTGCTACAAGTGGTAAATTACGTTTTTATCATTTATAATAAGACCTAGGTTTACTGTTTTGATTTCATTTAATATTTAATCTCATGACTGGCTATGTGTAGCCTTTACACTTAGTCTTAAATTTTTATACCTAGATATATCAATGACATGTTCTGTATCCGATCCTTGGATTTATGGAATGTTAAATAAATAAATAAATAAATAATAATAATAATAATAATAATCACCAAGTTTCTCGAACTTTATCACTGACTTTTAACCAAGAAGGTAGCATTAAACACAATGAGTAGTTCTATGTTTATCTTGATATAGTAGCATTATATGTTGTTATATAATGACAAATTCTACATCCAATGGTTTGTTACCTATTAAGGATCTCTAGAATGTATAATAATAAATAAATAAACAAATAAATTGCGTTCATGTCCGCTGTGACAGAGTACATGAGGAGTATCTTTACGAAAGGTATGTGACACATCAGACTCTTCACACCATTACCATTGAGCTGTCCTTTGTGATGTGATAAGCTGCACCTCGTATTTAAGGTTTAATTGGGTTGTGCAACACTTTGAGGGATGAGGGTGCCTCCATCAGTGGGCTGGTGAATGTAACATTGACAGTGTGTTAGGTGTCTGTTGGAGTGTATGGAATAGGGGTTTTTTTTTTCCGTGGTGCAACAGCCAGCAGTGGGCCGGGGCCTCCGCTTTATCGAGGCTTCACGGTCAAACACAGACACAAGGAATACGTCATAGGATCAGAATATTATTCATATCCCATGCATTAAGCATGTTATTCATATAATTCCAACTAAATGCAAGTGCACTTAGTTAGAATTATATGAATAAATGTCATAGGATATCATGGGAAGGGCATGATGTTGGCATTACTGTTGGAGACAGTTTGTTGCCACTTTCTGTGACTGTTCAGTATTTGTGTTCAGCATTGCAAAAAGGTTAATTTATATCGCCTAATACAGGGGCCAAAAACTTATGAAGCAGAGTCCCTCATGAGAAGCTAGAAGTTACTCAGCAAGTTATCGTACTCTATGGAAGCTGAAGATAAAAAGCAAATAAAAAACATAACCTACTCTAACCTAATTACCAGTATGACTAAATGTAATAGGGAATTAATATAATGACATGCATATCATTGATATGTTTGCTTATCATTGCTGGGAAAATGTAAGTGGCATATGTGGTGGTTTTGAGCCAGTCTCTTGGTAATGTTCCATTTACTTAAAGCAATTGAGAATCAAAATTTTGAAATGGCACTTATAAGTGCTGATAACAGGGAGCAATTACAGATGTGGTATCAACCACATGGTCGTGCTCAACCAGCGTGCTACAGATTGAAGCCTACTGCCAGCCACATTTCAATATATAAGATTTGGAATAAATGTACATTTTCAGCCAAACTACAGATAATTGATGGAGGTGAGGGGCTCTTCTACCCACAACATTTTTTTCCTCTCTCTCCCACTTACAGTTATGAATGAGGACATTCTGGATGTAATGGTTGCTTGGAGAACATATTATTCTGCCAATAAATAAATAAATGAGTGAGTGAGTGAGTGAGTGAGTAAGTAAGTAAGTAAGTATGTAAAGTAACCTAAACCTATACATTAACCAAAACCTAAACCTAAGACCGAAATGGCAGAAATGGCCAAAACAACCAAAATGGATGCAATGTAAAAAGGTTTAAAACCACTGTTGTGAGTGTCTGTTGCACTTGGTATTTGATAAGCGTGACTGTATTCCAGTCTTAGCACAGAATCTTTCTGTGTGTCTTTATAAGTATATTTATATTGTGCTCTGTATTATGTTTTTCTGTAGGCAGTCACCAGAGGAGAAGGAGAGAACACTGGCTTTAACAAAGAGAAGGAACTCTTTGCTGCAATGGTGAACCTTTTCCCACAGGAACTAAGGGGTACCTACCCCAGCACTGTACTGGAACAAGTTAGTGTGCAAGTATAATTTTTATAATTTAAAATAATTAACATTGTGTGAAGGATGTGCATTGTGTTATTATGGTTGATAATGCACTACACTGCATAATAAAATGTAGTGTTCACCAAATAATGTCAAGGTCACAAAATTAAGAAGGAAGGGATTGGCAGGGCATGTAGCATGCATGGAGGTTTCAGAAATTATATGCTTTGTAGGTCAGAGAACCTGAATGGAAGAAAAGCAGTTCACTGACCATTGTTCACAACTGAATGGAAGAGATTAGTTGGGGAGCTTAGACATAGATGGAAGATATTAACATCATCTTACATAAGGTGTGATATTCCTTATGGGATTGATCTGGCTTAGGGTGCTTCTAAACGCCGAATTAATGCCCATGCTCTATGTAATATGGGAAGCTTCTGTACTTGTTGGGCAACTGCTTGCTTTACAAGAAAGCAATGCTGTGGGGTGGATGACCAAGGAATCATCCAACAATTTCAGACAGGGGAAAGTTTTCTGTCATCTTCAAAGCATCCAGACAACCTCTGAGGCCAGCCCAGCTTCCTATTCAGTCTGTGCTCAGGGGAAAATGGCTGGGCCAGGAAGCAAACCACTTATCTCTGTCTAGTGCTAGGGTAAGTGTGTGTGGAGCTGTATGTGCTGTACCTCCACACGCTTTTATACCCTCACTGTTTGGTGCTTAATGAAACATGAAGACAGCTTTACACTGTATGAAGTGTTTTCATGTTATGACTATGTGGTCATTGTCTGTGCACATTGTCGTCTGGGACCTCAGTGACTTAAGATTGAACTTGTATTTTGTATTAAACTTTGTGTTGTTGTTGTTTTGTGTGTTGACTGCTGTGTAACACTGGTCAATGCTGCAGCTTTAGTGTATTAGTGTTGTGTGTACTGTGCAGAAAATATCACCATCAGAAACGAAGTTTTTTATTCATGTAATCATAGTTATGGCATATGTATTTGATTTATTTCATTTGGTGACAGTTGTGTATAATGGAGGCAATTGTTTCTACTTCGGGAATGTTTAACATTGTAAATAGATTTGAATGTGTGATTGTCCTTGTGATATCATTTTAGTAGAACTTTAAAATTCATCATATGTTGTCCTGACCCTCAAATGTGTATTTATACTGATAATGTTGGTAACCAGGAAGTGTTCCAGATCTTGTTTCCTCAGTTTGTTCGGGAGGCAAAATATGAGAAAAGTGCACACAGTTGGTGGAAAAAGAATGTGGTATTAAATACTGTGTCTTTAAAAAACATGCTGCATTTCCTCTAATTTACTTTTCCCAACATGACATTTCCATCCACACTTCACTTGTTCTTTATGTTCTTTGGTACAGGATTTGAGGTGCTCACAGTGGTGAGGTTTGATAATGCAGTATGGGTGTTAGGACACCGTGTAGTCTGGTACATGGTTATGAATGTTTTGGAGGAGTATTCTGGGTCTGTCTTCACAGGCAATCAGAAGATGGAGGCAGTATATCCTGAACAAAACCTTGGTACCCACCGGTTGGACTACACATTTTGATGTAAACAGAAATATGTAGGAGAAAATATTATGCAAAATAATATTTCCTAATAAGTGTATTTAGTTGGTCTGTAATAATTTCGGAGTTTGCTATTTTTTAGTGTCATTGTGAATGTAGGGGTTGAAGGAGCTGCTTTGCCGCTGTCGTGCTACATAATTCCATAAGTTACCACCATGAGCATGCTTTACCTAAACCCACTGAGCTGTGCCAGCTACAGTAACGCATGAAGGCGCCGCATATTGCGGTGTAGTTTTACGTCTCCACGGAGTTTCCAATCCGTTAAAGGTATTATTCTGTGGTCACCGAACTCTGTGGGGAACTGGAATGTTGGTGGGTGGGTCCAATTCGGCTAACTCTCCCATAATTGAACATGTTGTAGGAGTGTAGGTAATGGACGGGTTCCGTGGAATGCGTGTGGAAGAATTGTAAAGTTTCTGTTTCTTATCCTACCGTATCAGTGGGTCGAATATTTTCTGCACATATTGCGGGTGTTATTTGCACCATTATGACTTTAAAATCAATAAGATACGAAAGTGGTAAGCTTGAAATACTTGACCAACTTTCTTTACCGGCTCACTCCCAATACATTGAGGTTAAAGGCGTGGAAGATGGATGGAGGGCAATACATAAGATGCACGTGAGTAGAATGAATGCTTTTCAAATAACTTAATTTATCTTTGACACATATGTAAGACTTGTCATTGTTTCCATAATAACTCATACGTACATAACCTCACTCTGGTAAAGTTTAAGTAATGTTGACTTTACGGAATATACTGATACCGATTGCCAAACTTGTTTAGGCAACTCTTCTCGTTTACGTGCTACAGAAGTTGCTGCAGTGTAAACCAAACGCTCATGAAATAGAATTATGTGTTATTACAAATATATAAGGAACAAATATGTAAGGCTGTAGTTGTTAAAAGAATGTGTATGACATTTGCACAAATCATTATGCTGATACTATCAGATGGTTTTTAAGCAGTTTTTGTTTCTGTCGATTGAGAATGGTCACGTTAACATGCCCATTTGGGGACAATTGAAATTTTAAATATGAATGTAAATATATAAACAGGAAGAAGCCTCTATGAAATGTAATGTAGAATGATTCAGTAAAGTTTTATGAGAGCACATGATTCCTCCCTTAAACCAGTAAAGAAGTGAGAAGTGGTCACATTTTATTGTACTTTTATTTTGTGTCTGTACAGGTGCGTGGTGCTCCAGCTATTGCCATTGTTGGTTGTCTGAGCTTGGCTGTAGAAATACAGTCTGAAGTGTTCACAGACAAGAAGACATTGCGACAGGAAGTAGAAGGAAAGCTTAACTATCTTGTATCTGCTCGACCAACAGCAGTTAACATGAAATTGGCTGCGGATGAACTAATTTCTCTTGTCAATGCACTGGATAAAGATGAAACAGTTTCAGCAGAACAAATGAAAGCAAAGTAATTATTAATATAGGTCCAGTAGTAGGCGCCTCTTGCTGATGTGTACTCTTTGGTATGCCGTTTGTAGTATTAGA
This sequence comes from Reticulitermes speratus, assembly GCA_021186555.1. Lineage (NCBI taxonomy): Eukaryota > Metazoa > Arthropoda > Insecta > Blattodea > Rhinotermitidae > Reticulitermes > Reticulitermes speratus. Next base: position 40,921,082 of record JAJKFL010000003.1, on the reverse strand, counting down.
TTTCTGAGCACCCATTAACTTGACTCCTGAAGTCTCACTGTATGCATAAAAAAATTACACAAATACGTTTGGATGAAATTTACATGTGGAATCTTCATTAGATCCATTGCTAAAAGTTCATTATGTCCAGATTTGATAATGTATACTAACACTTCACGTGAAGGTTCTGTGTATTTTTAAGTATACTTTGATATTTTGTTCAGATTTTCTTTATACAATGTGTTGTTTCCAAGATAATTATTACCAAAGCTTCAAGGCTTTTAATTGTGTTAGTGGGCGACAGCCTAGTAAGTACTGATTGTGTGTTGAGTTCTGAGGCAACTCAAAATGAAGTTCCTTAATCATAACTCGAGCGTTTTTCGTATGACTACTCAACCTGTAACCATGTGAACATATATGACAGGCTTTCAACTTGCTGTTGACAACAGTGATCACTTTGAAATTTGTATCTCCTTTGGCTCTAAGATTTGCAAAGATTTACAGCATGTATGAAGTAACAGTTTTTAACATATGATGTCAATTGTTCAGGTTCCTGTGTGCAATTGAAACTATGCTGGAGAAGGACATAGCTGACAATCATGCAATTGGTGATGCAGGTGCAAAGGCAATCCTGAGTCATTGTTCAGGTGACAGCATGGTGCGTATCCTCACACACTGCAACACAGGTTCCTTGGCCACTGCTGGCTATGGCACAGCACTGGGAGTTATCCGATCTCTTCATACCCTAGGGAGGCTAGGTAAATGTGAATAATGCATAAAGCATTACATTTCCTAATATTTATTGGTGATTTGTGAATAATGTGTGTAGCAGTTGAAAATAAAATACTTTGCAGTTCTTAGAAGTGTAGTGAAACACAGTACTTTATTTTGTTTGTACAATGAATTCAGTTTGAGATAATGGTGGTTTCTAAGTTTCTTCCCTTCAGTTTTTATGAAATTCATCCCGTTATGTCGTGACATTTCATTACTGCTATATTTATTGCTGTCAAACACAGCAATCCTTTATTGCATTTATCAATAATGCTACATGTTTCACAAATAGAAAGCAAGTTAATGTGCTTTGAAAGAAAGATTCTACGAAAAATTTTTGGCCCCCTAAAGAACAATGATGGATCATATAGAATTAGATATAATGCGGAGTTAGAAGAATTGATCCATCATGAACATGTTGTGAGATATATTAAATCACAACGATTAAGATGGGCGGGACATGTGGTCAGAATGGGAGAGGATAGATTGCCACATTTGATATTAAACCAGAAATTGTGGGGAACAAGACCCAAAGGAAGACCAAGGGGAAGGTGGATTGATGCGATAGAGGAAGATATGAGAAAGATGAAAGTGCGCGACTGGAAGAATGTAGCTCAAGATAGGAAGAGATGGGGACGTATTGTTTGGGATTCCAAAGCCCACCAAGGGCTGTAGTGCAAGAGAAGAAGAAGCTACATGTTTCAATCCGTCTTATGGACCATCATCAGGCATGCCTGATGATGGTCCATAAGACGGATTGAAACGTGCAGCATTCTTCCATTGCCTTTCAGGTTACATAGTTTTTGTCATGACTGTTCATTCCATGTCCTTTCCAATTCATTGTTCACTATCATCTGATCATTCAATGCCATATTGTCGTACTTAGTGATAGTGTTATTAAATAAACTGCAAATGATCAAATCTTCAGTCTTTTCACACTTCTGACTCATTTTTAAAAATTCATAAACTAGTTTCTGTACCATGTTTTTTCATGACTAGGTTGACTGACCTATGTGTATTTTTAGTTTTGTTGCAACAGCTGTTTACTGCTTTGGTTATGTAGCCTCAAATGTTAGTAAGACTGTGAGAATGGTGACTTGAATAGGACATAAAAGGAAGCATGTACATCCTACTTTAAAGTACTGTATGGTGTATGGTACTAATATTTGCATGAAGGTAATAAGGAGTTTCAAAGTTGGGACTGCATGAATGTTAGTGGAATTAATACTCACTTCATCACAATGTTAAGTTGTACTGAGCTGTGTTTGTAACACAGCACTTAACTATTATGGTGATAAGCAAATACTGTTTTGCCTACTTTTGTGTTTCGTATTGCAGATATGTGCTGCCCTGCTAGAATCTTTGGAAGTGTTAAATAAGATCACCTTTTCAGACGATGACCGGGTGGTGAGAACTAATGAAGTATTGCATTTACCCAAGTGTAAAACAAGAATTTTTCCCAGATTTGTCCCCTAAAAAATTGGGTGTTATAATCGCATTCAGATTTAACCATGTTTAGCATAGGTATTGTCCAGACAATTGTTGGCAGGGTGGGTGGGGAGGTGGGTGTTTGTCATATTTGCAGGTTCATGCATTCATCTTATATTTGGATAATTATGTTATGTTAAGCCTCCTAAGTGGTCTTTCTGGATTCCGTATTATTAATATGTGTTCAGCAGATGATGCCGGAAAGAAGTAAAACAACAATTTTAATATTAGACATCCCCATTGGTATGTACACAAAAAAGTATATTTTTACTCTTATCAATAATACAGTCACAACAAACACATACACTTGCAATACATAATCAGGCTACTGGTTTCAGCTCAAAAGAGCCATTATCAGGCCTATGATAGAAAACTATAAAAATCAATCTCCATACATTTGGTAAAAGGGAAAGCTCCCCTTTTTATACAGTTATGTATATAAAATGTATATCAATATATAAATGTGCTACCTAAGAGACGTATATGTTAAAACGTAAATATAAAATATCGACCATAAATACAGCAGTACTGTTAAAGCAACACAAAAACCAGTGAAAATACGTGCCTAATACACAAACTCCTGTAAAGTATCCACACAAAATAAAAAACCCAGTTTTTCGTATATGCGTGGGTACTACATAAGATACCAGGAGAGCAAGACAAGTGTATACGAGTGATGTACTTTAAGGACCAATTTATCCGGTCGCACGAAGATCCATATGCAAGGTACAGGATTGACACTGGTTTTTTACATTAGTACTGCTGCACATACATCCAAATCTTACAGTCTGACTCCATTTTATTTATTCATATTTTTGTACTTGTAAGGTTTTTATATTTTACATCTTTTATATTTACATTTTAACATACACTTCTCTTAGGCAGCACATTTACCGTATATTCTCGAATCTAAACCGCACCCGAATCTAATCCGCACCCAGTTTTTGGCGACTTCTTAAACGAAAAAAAGTTATTTCGCGATTCTAATCCGCACCTTTCCTTCAACCACCCCTTGCCCACGGGGCGACTGATTGAATAATATTGGATGTTACCAATGCGTTAAAATCCGACGCTACGCCTGTGGCCGATGAGTCATACCGATAGAGGCGGGGTCTTTCTCAACAGACGTGCGCAATCTCGTCTGAAGCCAGCTGATCTTTAGTTGTTGAAACGTGGGAGGTGCTTGTTCCAATTTGTCGTGTACCGTAGTTATGGAAGAGGGACACCTGAAATCTAAACGACTCTCATATACGGCAAAGTTCAAACGTGAAGTTATTCGGTGCGCAGAGGAGAATGGAAACCGCAAAGCCGCTGCAATTTTTGGAGTTGATGAAAGCAACGTTCGACTATGGCGGAAACACAAGGCAGCGATCAGCGGGTGTGAGGCGTCACGAAGGAAATTCACTGGACCCAAGAAAGGACGATTTCCTTAAATTGATGATGCAGTCTTCACGTTTTTTCAAGAGAGACGCAAGACTGGACTGTTTGTGAGTTATGATCTACTCGCGAGGTGGCGATAAAGAAGGCCAGATCTTTGAACATTCCTCGAATTATGAGTGATGACGGCGAGTCTGATGAATAATAAATTATAATAATAAATAATAAAATAATAGATTATTGTATTGTATTGTTCTTACGTTGTTTATTAATTACGTTAATTACGTTATTGTTATATTGTACAGCAGCTCAATCATTTTTCCAAAATCCAGCTCTAGACCGCGAATCTAATCCGCACGCGAATCTAATCCGCATCTGATTTTTTAGCCCTCTAAAACTGTAAAAAAAGTGCGGACTAGATTCGAGAATATACGGTATATATATTGATGTACATTTTATATACGTAATTGTAAAAAAAAAGGGGGGGGGAGTTTTTTCCTCTTACCAAATGTATGGAGTTTGATTTTCATAGTTTTCTGTCATAGGCCTGATAATGGCTCTTTGAGGTGAAACTGGTAGCCTGATTACGTATTGCAAGTGTGTGTGTTGGTTGTGACTGTACTATTGATAAAGAGTAAAAAAAATATTGTCAATTTGTTACAGAACATGTTTATTGTACTGAAACAAGACCATATAATCAAGGTGCAAGACTAACAGCCTATGAACTGGTACATGATAAAATCCCAGCTACGCTTGTGTGTGATAGCATGGTTTCAGCTCTGATGAGAGCACGCAACATAACAGCTGTGGTTGTTGGCGCAGACAGGGTGGCAACCAATGGGGACACAGCGAACAAAATTGGAACCTATCAGGTATTTTATTAGTCTTATGATTCTTCAAATGGTTACTGGTGAGAAATGTGTCTTTCTATTCAAGTGGAAGATATGTCATTGCAACCAGGTATTAAGTATAGGCCTGCCACTTTGCACATCAGCAGCTGCACTAAGTGTGACCTTTCCACTTTGCATGCTTTTCCTATGCAGCGAACTGGAGTAACAAGAGTGAAAGTTAAACGCTCACTTGTACTATATGCTGTACGTATATCTGACAATTATTTGTGTCTGTATAAAATATATGACCCATAATCGTTCTCACAGTTCAAGTGAACCAAACACCAACTTTTGTAGCATATAACCGATTATATTGGTCCTTGCGAGGGAGGTTGGAAGTAGTGTGGTTGGAGTGAGAGTTATATAGCGCCGGCACCCCATATCAAAGGCAGCTTGGGATATTGGAGTCATGAAGTTCAGAAAAAGGAGTAAACAAGCCATCGTGCTAGCTGTGGGAAGGAAATGCAGAAAACACTAGGGTAACAAGGGCATCAAGTTGTGCGCTCCAACCGCTCGCTGGTCAGTAGAGACCAGATATAGATCTAATCATATGTGCATGTTGTAAACTGTGAACAAATAGTGTTGTGGTACATTTTGTCAAATATGTCTCATTGTCAATCATCTGATCATTTTAGTAAGTTGGTGCTTCATTGTGTTAAATTTATTTGTGTAACTTGATGAACAATAATAGTTGTACGTCCATCATCGAACACCTATTCCACGTCATATTCTCTGAAATAAGCCTTTCTCTCCCGTGTACCAGATAGCCAGCTCATCCTCTTACCTACATGCATAGCTTTATCAGAGTAAAAATAACGACAGCTGCAATGTGCGCACAGAAGTTAAGAGTAGGGATCAGTTAAAGTCATGGAGTTGAACTTTATGTGTAAGATGTGAATTTTCAGTGCTTCGGTAGCTGTTGTTTTATGCAGTTTCATTGCTTCAGTAGAATTTCTTTTACCAAAAATTTAGACGATGAACAGGTACTTTGCTAATGTAAAGTTGTGCTAATTTCTTTTCAAGTAAGTGATTAATTTGTCATTGTATTGAAAGTACAAGGCACGTGTTAGTAGAAATAACTGAAAAGGCTTTGTGTGTAACAGATGCAGTGGTAATAGTGACATTAAAATATCCTTGATACTGTTTATTTGGAACATAAGTGGAATAGAAATTTCAATGCAGAAACTAAATGTGGTGTTGTTTTGTAGATTGCGGTAGTGGCAAAGCACCATGGAGTCTTATTTTATGTAGCTGCTCCGTTCACATCTATTGACTTCAGCATCCCAAGTGGAGAGCATATTGTAATAGAGGAAAGGCCAGAGCGTGAGATGAGTCATGTTGCAAACCACAGGATTGCAGCCTCAGGTCTGTTTGTTGGTTTGTCCCCTGTCCTTTCCCCTTCTTCCTCAAGTTGGCTTGTGAAGTGTCAAATTTCAAAATGCTGGCTTGAGTGTGGATGTGGTTTGATTTGGCTGTTGAAAATTATTAAAAACAAAGGAAAATGATGTGCCTTGTATAAAATGTTGAATTCCCATGTGTGTGTGAGATGTGTTTTCGTATAGTTTGGTAGATTGGTGTCAGCATTCATACATGTCTACTAATCTACAGTGTCAGATTCGAGAAGATTATAATCCAATTATTAAGTGCTATTATTAACCCTTTAGCTGTTGCTTTCTTTATGTGCTAGACCAGCCCCATTGCTGTTTTTCTGTATATGCAAATTTTTTTGTAGGTGGGTTAGTGTAGTTAGCTACCTGATGTGCTATATGTTAACGTCGCATACAGCCACGTATCCAGTACTTACTGTGTTTGTGTTACTAGTGCTGGCATCTGGAGCTTGCCATCTTGAGGCAAAAGTATCTTTCATGTAAAATATAAACACAATGTTTTGTTCTGTGTCATGGAATTGGGAATGGTATGTTGACAAGATAAGTAACTGCACATTGCAAAAATATCAGGTAGCACACTAAATTTATAGTTGCAATATCTTTGGCTTACATCTGTGGCATTGCTTGTGCTTGATCTTTTAGGACTCGTGACTAAAGCCAGCCATGAATCGACATTACTATAGCAGTGCTTAGTAATACAGGTGTTATCAGTGCACTGCTGCTGTAGTAGTGTGTAGGAACTAAAATTAACAATTTACAACTCCTGTAAACTGGAAATATGTTTCTACTTCTCTGTTGTGCATTTGCTTGTATATTCTGCCATAAATACAAGTCAGCAGCAAGATGCTAATTAATTTTCATAACTGTGCCTGTTTCTAAACTTGTTTTTAAGTATTGTTCCTAAAAAAATTGCCAGCTCTGTGTTTGTTTAAGTGTCCAGTAATTTTTAAGTCTCCAGATTAAAATGTCAGCATCTTAAATCATGACATGAAAACATAAGTTTACAAAAGTTTAAATCAGTCCTTACCTTTCACCCAGTTCCTTTAAGACACATTTTATTATCCCGCCTGTGATTAGGTCTTTGAAGTGATCTCTTTCCATTTGGTTTTTTGACCAGTATTTAATATTCACCTTTCCAATGTGTGCTTGTCCAGGTGCACAGTAATTCTAAGCTCTACATAGCTTGGAGTATGTGTGTTTATAGGTATCAACTGTTGGAATCCTGCATTTGATGTGACTCCGGCAAGCCTGATCACAGGAATAATCACAGAGAGAGGTGTATGTAGTCCAGGAGAACTTGTCAAGCACTGGCAGAACAGCAGTGATTACCCTGACTCCTAGCTGATTTTCTTCTAGGCCACCAGAGTGCTTGCCAGAAGTAGAAGAGGGTCTTTGCTCAAGATTAATAAATATTCCAAGTTTGTATGAGTATAATTAATAGTCATCAGGTATGTGACTACAGTTTTCTTTTTCCAGAATAAACAAGTTTTTATGTATAAATAAGGGTATTATTTTGATATGATGATGGGAGGAGAAAGAGCATGAAACACTTTTAGTTAGAACTTAAGTTTTCCAGCTTTGCATTTCTCCAGGAATATTTTGAAATTTGAGTGCCCGTGAGATTGATAGACCAGAGCCGTTTCATGAACATCATGATTACTCACATTTATTGCAGTGTCTTTCAAGATATTACATAATTAGTTAATCATCGATTACATATTTTTAACTGTTTATATCCCAGTGGTAACTCAGTCTGCCACCTGCTGTAACATTTGGAAACAGCATCTTCACACAGAATTCTAGTTGTGTGTTTCATATGATTCTGACAATCAAACAGTTGTTTACCTAAACAGAATTAACTGATTGGTACTTATAATAGTGATGGACTGTGTTTTGTATAAGGTAGGGACTGAATTCTTACATATAATTTGCATGAAAGTCGGTCGTTGAAAAGGTTAAGGTGGGTTAGTATTTGTATAAATAATAAACTTGGGCACATGCGTCTGCTGTGAAGTGGCAGACTGACTGCAACATTAGCCTCATGCTTAGTGGTACCAACTTTGCTACTAGTTAAATTCACATTGGAATTTTTATAAATACCTTATTGCTGTGGGAGGTTTTTTCTGTGCAGCCTGCCTTTGTTATGTCTAATTCCTCTATATTATGATGTGTATCAGTAATACTTATTCTACACAGTTTACTGTTGTCTTCACTGTGCGAATGAAATATGTAGTATTTGTCTTATCCAAATATCTGATTCATTATATTTGTAAATATTCAAGTACTAATTGCTACATCTTCTTGCTTGTTTTAACCACCCAAAATAGAGTTCATATAAACTCTGAAGACATGTTCTGTTGCTGTCCTTTTGAAGAACAAGCTTTACAGGTACAGTGAGTAAGTAACAGGTTTTTTTGACAGAGCAGTCAGCTTTGCTTTAAAGGCAAGTGTGCATTCATGCAGAGAGCCTATTAAAATTGTTCTGTCTGCCCATCCATGCTTTCATCCATATGTGTATAACAACTTGGAACCACTGAATGGTTCTTCCTGAAAATTTTATATTGGAGACTCTTATAAAACTTATTGAGGCACTGCAATTTTAATTTAGATTTGACAGTTCTTATGACCACTTTATATGAAGACCCATCTACATTTCCGCATGCATGAGCATTTGCATCCGTTTTCTGTTCATAAGAGCACTGGTATTTCTGCTCTGCACATGCTCGGTTCCTATCACACTTGGGCACACACACACACACAGTTCAGGAAATGATATCAGACTCTGTATATATCATTTAAATTTCATGTGCCAAAAATGGAAGTCTGGTGCTACAGATGGTTTGTGTATTCTCTGTAGCCTAGCAACAGTGCTACAATCAAGTATAATAGGAACTGTGCATCAACTGGAGTACCATTGCTGGGATTTGTAGAGCATAAAACTTGCAGTAGTAGTTATATGTACATTTTCTAATGTGTTATGGGCAAGAAATGTTTTTATACATGAAATCTGGTGTATTCTTACTTCTTTTCATAATATATTTATATGTTTCTGATGAAAAAAAGTTTTATTCTTGGAATTGCATGTTATATAAGCACTTTTGTAACCAAACTGAACATACTGTTCATTCTTCAGAAGAACTGGATACTTTTGTTCTCTACCAAAATAGTGAGCTCTTAATCATTCATTCATAACACCAACGAATGCACATTTGACACATAAAAATATAGTCTTATATTACTCCTACATGTTTTAGCGTATTCATCTGTTCCGTCTTTCTGTCCATGTGAACTTTATTAAGCCTGGTGTTGGTTTATATGTTCAGGTTAAACTTATTGTGTTGTGCATAATTTTTGCTTGAATAGTGGTTTTAAAAATTAATTAAGCCATTTTAGTCCAAAGATATAATTTCATTCAGGGATTTTTATGATGATTTTTTATGCACAGTTCAAGGGAAACAATGCTTGACATCATTATTAAATTCCCCTGAAAGCTCATATCATCCTCTCAGCCTGCGAGACTAAATAGCATGTCATATGTATTTATTCTCTTCTGTTGTGTTGCAGTTACTTTTTAGTATGCATAATTTGTTACGGTGTGAAAAGAGATGATCATGGGTCACTTATTGAAGAAAATAAGCAGATTTCTTTATTATACTGAATATTCATTTTGCAGAGATGTCTTGGAGATATGTCTGTTTAGTGTAGTTGTTTATTACAACATCCATTCTTTGGAGATATGTGTGGTTTGTTTTATGAATAACATTTAATGCTAATAGTAAATTGGACAGGAATTGATAGAAAGTGGTTGTGACCTAATCAAGGTACTGTGATGACATTTACTAGGGGTACTGAGGAGAACCACGAAAAATATGAGTTAGGGTCAGTGATGATCTGGCTAAGATTCAAACCAGACAGTCCTAAATACAAGTCAGGAGCATTACCATTACACCAACCCATTGGGTATATGTACTCATAAGACATCTAATACGTACAAACTCTTCCAAAATGTAACACGTACAACATTTTGTATGTTTGCACATTTGTTGTTAATCACATTACTAAATGGGCAGGAGTGGTTAGCTTCTATACCTCTGGTACATATTGGTTAGCAGTTAAGTGTTTGTTGTCAAACTCTGCAAATCTGCAGAGATAACATTATGTGTATTGGCAGGCACCATGCCATGCAGCACAGTTTTTAAACTCCCTCTCCACTCATGGATTTATAGCAGATTATAACTGGTGGTTTTGTGTAGCAAGGTGGTTCTGTTATGTTTTCACAGTTTGACTCTGCTAAGTTGCAAGTTATACATGATCAGAGGTGGGAGAAATGTCTAATTGGGTTGGGGAGCCAGAGACACTTGAAACATGACAATATGTACAATAATGATTAATAAATGCAAGAACATTTGTATTGGTGTTTACTGGAATGATGTCAGAGTTTCTCTAGCTGAAATATGTTATGGTGGTCAAATGAGGTAGAGTTCATTGTGGAGGGGAGACAGAAGAATTAGTGAAGAAAGAGGTGCTCTTTGACTGCTTTGTTGTTTCTTTTTCATGTCCTTTCACATGTACACATCAGTGCATAGTGCCATGACAACCTTCATCTCCATCTTCCAGCCATACACAAGACCCTTTCCATCTTTGTGAGGAAGGGCTCACAATGACTGATCAAGATTTTCAGAGTCGATGGATCAGTAGCCTTAACACTTCTCTTGACCTTGTCTTCATTTTCCTTGACGAAATCAATCATTGATTTGCTTATGGCATAATGGCGTCCGGTCACAGCCAAGCTCATTTTCCTGTCCACCAGCATGTATATATAACACTTTCCAGGCATAATAAAACCAGTGCATGCCCGGAATTTTTTTACTGAGGGTGGGGGCTGACTCTGAAGCTATATATAATTTGTTTGATTTAAAAATAATGTTATAAAAATCATGTCATAAGTATAACTGTAACATAACACCCTCTGCAACTGCATTTGTATACATACAAAAATAACTGTATATTCCGTGATGCACCTTATTTAAATCACGAGGTCTAATCTCCAATTTTGTAATTTCATCTTAAGACACCATTAGCTGTTTTAATCGCATTTTTCAAAATTATAATGTACTAGTCATCGGCCGATTTCAGTGGTTGATTTTGGCTGAAGGGTAAATCATGTAAAGCGTTTGATATTATCGTGTCTACAAAGTCTGTGTTTTTAAATTTTGATTTGTAGGGGGGGGGGGGGCTGCAGCCCGGCAGCCCCACTCTTGGATGCGTCCCTGTAAGTAAAACATGAGGGCAAGAGTCAGTTCAAAAAAGTGTGACAAGTACGTGTACAAAGTACATTTCGCATCGCACTGTATCGAGGCAGCTAATCGTTGAGGAGGGCAGATGTGGCCTATTCTGTATTATTCCGTGTGCCAACGCAAGCGCGACCGCGAATGAGAGACCTACACCACGGTGTACGATGGCTGGTGCCATAATTCTTCGGCGAGTAAGCGAACCTACGAACGATAAGCAGCGTTGGAGCAAGTCGGGAATGGTGTTGACATGTAACAAAACACCCGACCGGAAGTGACAAGCGATTGTGGCTATATAAAAATAATGGCCCTATATATTATGGGCATTCGAAGAAATTGTTAAGCGGAAGCTCAAAATGAGACCATTAGCGTAACGACTAATTTCCATATTGTAGTGTACGTAGAAGAGCACGTACATTTTTAGAACATCTTTCAACGACGTCTATTCACAAGTCACAACTTTCTTGAAATGCTTGGTTCAGAGTCATGGCGTTACGTGAACGTGGCGCACTATGAATCTCGCTTGATGGTTGGTTGGAAGTTTGGCCGACAGGCGGTGCGCGTTTCGTATCCGTTCTAATAGCCGGAGTCGTTAATGGTGGATTCGTGTAGTACCAAATTGGAACTTGAGCCGGCAGCCCGTGGCTTAAAATATTAGCTGTCTGCCGAGTGAATATCACACAGTTTGCATTTGTGATTAAGAAAAATACAAATACAGGAAGAAAAATGGACGCCACCATAGAAGAAACTTTTGTGGGAGAAATTCGCCGAAAATCCACTCGAAGGACTTACAAAATTGAGGAGGTAGGCGCAATTTATTTCTGCTTATTAATTACACAGTTTATTTAAATAATTCAATATTGTTTATTCCACGAATATTTAATAATGGATACAAGGTTTTGTTCAATACAGTAGCGGATTTTAATACGTCAGCCTTAGGGGAGACAACTTAGTTTTCGATGCATCGCAGATGACTCATGTTCTTTCGTTTCGGAGAGTTAGGGGTGCATAACAAAATATTATTTAATATTAATTATACTTTGTGTATATCATAAATTTAATTAAGTACACGAAACTCATCCAGTATGGTCGCGGCATTTGGCTGAAAGAATGATAACCCTGCATAACGATTAGTACCGGTATGTACAATTTTGAATGTATTATTAATTTTGACAACTGCATCTGCCAATCATGATTCAATTTCATGTCGGTGTTCTGCAACCAACATCTTCACAATCCATTCATTACACTGTAATGTTTTTATGCATATGTAAGAGTTTTTTTTCCTTAATTTCACTAGGATAATTCGTGAAAATTTCCTATCAAAAAGAGGACGAATCTATTGAGATGCATACCTTTGTTAAATGTGTCATTTGACTCTTGCGTATATTTATTGGTGTGTATTTGTAGTATACCTAAAGAAACACTTTAATTTCTGAAGCTCTACTTTTTCGAATATTCAGTGTCTTTTATGCTGCAGTACTGAGGTGTACTTTTGTGAGTTAATGACGTATCTTGAATTAGTCGAAATATGCTTGTGATATGTCATGTATACAATCATGTATTAATATTCCATGTCTAGGTAGACAGAACATGACACTTGCTATATTTACTTCCTGAATATAAGGGCATTTGGTTCCTTTCTGTTTGAATGTCGGAAAACGTAATCAACGTTAAAATGTTGTACCATAGTCGAGACAGGCAGTTTCAGAGATATAATCTAATGAAGCCGGTTGTGTTGATGTTTATTCACGTAAGACATGACCCGTTATACGGCAGGAAACTGCACTTTCTTATAGGGTTGGTCGGTTGTAAATCGGTACATGTCAGTCTGTGTGCTGCTTTAAACTTTGTTATTATAACACGATTAATTTGTAGAAGAAAGATATCGATCACTAATACACATAGTAGCATGAATGAGCAATGGCTTGTGTATTGATAATATGGCGCCAACGCATACGGTTGTCGGACTGTTCCAGTATACGGTTATTACGGTGTAAGCAACAGGCTTTAAATTAATCTTAGGATGAGACGTCCCGTTGTGATGCGTGATGACAGCTTTATAAAAAAAAACGGAATATGTAGTAAGTTTTGGACAATAAAATATACTGTCTGAAAATATAATTTTCACTGAGGGTCTATCCGTTTATTTGTGTAAGCGTTTAGTTAATTTAACGCCACGTATACGTAAAGCCAGTTTGACAAAAAATGGTTGCGCCACATGAAACAACATGTAAAATAGTCACCGCGATTGTCGGTTTTCCTTTCAAAAATCCTGTGTGTCTGTTGTTTAATTAAACATTTCTGACAAAATACACTATGTCGACCTTTCATTAATCTTTACAGGGTGAAGGTAACGAAAACATTATTCCAGTTGATGGGACAAATCTCTCGCGAATTTATTACCCTATTGCACTGTAGAAGCAGAAATGTTGTACGCGCGAGAAGTAGTAGTCGACTGAGTAGCAACCGTGCTGTGTAGTTCGGAGGTCCTATGTTAAAATCTCGGCCCGGAGGACGCTATCTTTACTGAGGCTGCTCGTGTTTTATTCAGTTCCTGCAAGCAAATTCTGGTATAGGACCTGAAGCCAGGCCACTGCTGCTTAGCTACACATTCTTTCCATCGCGCTAATCATTCTGTCGTTCGTAGTCCTTAATCTGAACAACCGAAAACAAAGTTACATTAAGAGTAAACAGAGAAGCAAAAAATAGACAAGTGTCTTTACGAAGACGGCCGATAATGTAGTGGCATACTTTCCTAGCCAGGTACCTTAACCCTCCAATGCTCGGTGGTCATTATATGTACCGCCGGGTTTCACATTGAAGAACTCTGCTTTTTCCCCACAGGTTGTATTTTACATAATCCGCATGAGCCTTAAAATAAACAGCGAATTGTTTTTCCTACACAGCATTGACCAAACTGTTTTCCTAATAGAAACACACTGTCTTGTCTGTGAATTATCGTAGTTTGAGTCTTCACGTGGATAAAACATGGGTCTACTGCTGTCCTGCGCTTCGGCAGCCTGGATGTCTGAATGAAATTAAAACAACAATGGAAAATGCTACTCTTGTTGGCAGTATTCGTACCTTCCATTTGAATTATTTGCAGTTTTCCGTACCTCTTTGACCTATGAAGGTAAAAAATAGAATAGTACAAATTCGAATTCACTAATGCGAAGCGATTTGCAGTGCCGATGTACAAAATAGGAAATTACTTATGCCTTTATTTTATTAGACGTACGCCATATCGAGAAGTTTTCGGGTTATGGTGACTAGTCTAGTTTTCGCAAAAGGGCCTAATTTTATTAATTTGTGTGGTTTGTTTTTTATTTTTTTTTAAATTATTATTGTAGGCGTGCTTTATCAGAAACAGTTCACTAGCGGCCGTGCTAAATCCATGTATCGCAGAGTAACAGCATTTCCTGTTTCTCGTAAGACATAATATTACGCGTTTAAATTAAAACTTTCCACTATACAACTGTGATACGAATCTCCTTGAAAATTTCTGCCTACCCCAAGGGATCTGCGGTGTATGTTTTGGGAATGACTGGTATAAGCGTATGAACGAAGACGTTAACAATAAATTATTTTTACAATCTTTTACATACACTCACTCACTCACAAACGCCGACGTTGAAATAACCGGTTTAGATCCTTGAAGAAGGAACACAATCCTTTTTACTCGTATTTGTTTGTTATAGGACTCTGTCACCTTCTCAGATTAAGCAGTGTCAAATGGTAGTATGATAAGGGAATATGGAGTGGAAGTAATGTGGAAGGGAGGGGCCGTGGCCTAATTTGAATTTCGAATTGCTTCTCTCCCGAACACAAAACACAAACAATATCGCTTGACCCAGCTGGGTACAACACATTCATCTCTGGAGTGACATCTTATTGCTCGTGTGTATATTTTCATACCTTAAATTAATTTATTGCCAAACTAGTTAGTTCCTTGTAGCAGAATCGTTCTTGATGAACTGATATTCGCAAACATTGTGCTTCGGTACCGTGTTTATAAGGGCCTACTGAATGCTATATTGACGAACCCAATCCACAGCGTCGTACCCTAGTTCTTTAACACCACATTAATATTCTCTTCCAACTACGCTCAGGTCTCCCAAGTGGTTTCTTTCATCGGATTTTTCCCATAACCTTCTAAAGCCCAGTGACAATATGTATCACCGTATCTCACACTCAGGACCCCTACATTCTGCCCACAGGATGTATTTATGTGTTTTGAATGATTCGCACAAAAAGTTAGATTTTTTCCCTCCTCAGAATCAACCGATTGGCTTTGTGATGGAGGAGTATGTTTACAGCGCGGTACGAACTTAATCTTGAAATGTAATTCGGAATCAATTCAGTCTTCATGCGGTTCGTTTGACGTGTTACCGTCACGTAGACGTACTGTAATAGGTCTAGATGCAGCGCTGCTTGAAGTATAGTTCGTCTTTCTGGATGAAATAAAGTGTTGTAAACTGGAAGCTACAGTGAATATTTTAATTTGCTGTCGTTGTTGTTTATCAACTTTCCAATTTCTGCAGTTATGTACAAAGACCCTTAACCAACTATGTGTTTTTGTGTAAGTTATGTCAACATGGTAGGAGCATACTCGAAATCTTCCTTCAACCTTATTTGGAATTTCAGGTATACATCTAGTCTTTCCAAGTGCATCAGTCATCGTTATTCCAAGTACCTGCTCATTATTACGTATTCCATATGGAATTAATATAGGTCTCTCTCTTTTGTCAAGTAAGGTGGCCAATTGTACTTCCTTTCGATAACTTCTGATAGGCAAAATATGTTAACGACAGTAACAACTTCCAAGCAGCTGGACGTGCATCGGCGTTCAATTTATGTAATTGTATGGCGCGGTACGTTAGCTGTCCCATCTGCTACAGCTGTCTAGTTTTGAAGCCATACTTCAGGTTACTGAGGATTACGTTTGTAATGTATATGATGACATACTGCCTACGTAAACTTTCACTCTGTGAAATAAATTTTCTTTCCCGTGTTTTCAAAGCATACAGTCAAGTCCAGTAACCGTCAAATTAGAGACTGGATGAAGGAAGCCTAAATAAATAGTACGTATAGCATAACGCAATGCAGTCTCTAGCGATAAGCCAGCTACCAAATATTCCTTCGATAAAAGAATTTTAACCTCTATCGAAAGATGAACAGAGTTTGAACGACATCGAGTCTCTTCCAGGATCTGCTTGAAGTTGGTTTCAAACATTTCATATTATGATACAAACCAAATGTCATATTCTTTATATCATAATGCATCATCAGGAGCGTAGGGGAGGGGTGCTCTTGCGGCCGTCTCGGGCGGCAAAATGAATGTTTAAATGAAAAAAATTAAATTTCTACTCGCAACAAATTTTAAATTCTTGAGCCAAATAAAATGAAATTCAAAAAATAACTGATTTTTTTTAAGTTTATAACTTATGTTAGTAGCGGCCATTGTGATTACTCACCCCAGGCATCAAAAACTAGCTACGCCACTATGAATCATAATATTTCATCAGCTTGCAAGTGTAAAACTTCTGTGTGTTTTAAAATGTGGACAGCCTTATTTATGTACGAGTGTGTATGTAAAAGCATAGAACTGCATAATGCGGAGTCCAGGCAGCTGGTCATGAAATTCGCCTTCTATAACAGCATTTGAATTCTTACTACACTGCCTCCTATATCACGCTTCTGGAACCTTGTCCTAAGTCAGATGAAATTACTCCACGGCTTTATTCCCTGTTTCTATAAGACACACTTAATATACCGGTGCCCTTTCATCTACCTTTAGGTCTTCAGATTTCCTTCAGGTCTTCCGACAATAATTTGTAAACGTTTTTACCTCCCACTCATCATACATATTGCGCCTGTCGAGTTTTCCTTGATCTGATTGCTATTATATAGTGAAGAGTGCAGTTCATGAAGTACTACTGAACGACAAATTCTGACAGATGGTTAACAGAACACCCTGAATATCGTTGTTCTTGTTCCAATTTGCAATGAAAAATTTAATGGCAAAGCGTAACTGTGTAATATTTTGAACTCCCTCTTACACTCTGCGTCTGAACGTAAATTATGTTGTCAGTTTTATTTTCTTCGAGTAGGAAATTTCCCTCGACTTTTACAGTCCTTTGCTGTCTTCCATTTCGGATGTCCAGGGTAATTTCGCCTGTTTGCTCGCCGGAACTAATTTTAGGTCTGTAGCTGCCATCACTTCTGCTTGTATCCTGCCGATCCCGATCCGCAGCATCATCTGCCTGCCCTTCATTCACACAGCTGTGCTGCAGCTTTGTTCATTCAACACTTCAAATTATGATATAACCCCTTAGGATAGCTACTGGTTCCTAAACTGGGTTCCGCGGGACCCACGGTTAACCTTTTGAAAACCGAATTTAAAATGAATTATGCCTAACGTTCAGTTCGTACCACGCTGTAAACGCATCCCGTATCGGTCACAAAAACCAGTCAGTTAATTCTGTACAGGAAAGTAATCACTGTTTGCACTGTCTGAATGTTAAACCTTGTGGAACATAAAGTAACCACAGTGCTTTCAAGGGTTAAAGCAGTTTCACATTACATTTCATATCTTCTTAAGCTGGGACAGCATGGCTATTAAATACGTGTTTCTCTCGATTAAATTATAAAAAGCATACTTGTTTGAAATTCTGTCAGCAATTTGTTAATTCTTTGAAGCGTGAAACTTTTCTAAATGGTAATTAAAATTTAGTTCGTACCTCAACGAAAACACACTGCCTGTCCATTTCAAGCATGGACTGTTTACTGCTGTCTATTAAATATTGCATTTCATTCATAGAATCTCACGACATCCATAAACACTGAAAAAAAAACGCAGATTTTTTTGTTTTTGTTTTTGCTTTGCAAAAATGGTAGGCGTATATATTTACCTCTAAGCTTTAAATTGTTAAGCTTGACTTTTTAAGGATGAAATCCCGTCAGTAAGTTTCGAGTTTCAAGGTTTCTTGTGGCCAAAACATTTTTCACAGACACATAAATGCTGTTCCGATGATTTCCAATTAAAGAGCTGCGAACTGCAGATTTATATGAAAAATGCGTCCAGTGAGGTACAAGAAAGAGCTTATTACGAACAGATGACAGACTTTCATTCAAAAGTTAAATGTATGTAGATTAGGCATTTTTCAATGCCCGTGCGCCAGGAGGATCATGGTGTTTGTTTTCTTTTTATTACAACACAAATATGAAATAAAATAGCTAAGAGTAAATAATTATTGAACGTTCATATACACCGTAGGATGCAGAAAGTGACATAATAAGGAGCTTTATCAATCGCACTGCCCACCAAATAGTATTGTGGCGGAATTTTGGGGCGCATTGAGGAGAATAAAACTGCGCGTGCAAAGTTGATCGGAAAACCAATAGGGAAGGAACCACTTGGGGGATTGAGGCGTAGATGGGACGATAATATTAAAATGGGTTTTAAGAGGATAATGTGTGAGGCGCGATTAAGCTGTATAATTTCGACTAAGGCCTGGTGAAATATTATTGTGAACACAACACCAAAGCTTCGGGTTTCATACGAGGCGGTGAATCTATTGACCAACTGAGTGACTGTCAGTTTATTAATATGGAATCTGCACCTTGAAATCTGGTGTGTTTATGTACATAGTTCTATATGTGTAGTTCTGTATATGCGTGTGGATTATATAATCCTACATAGTCACGTTCAGGCACAAACTAAGGATTTTGCATAGATGTTTGTACGATCCGATCTAATTCCAGGATTCGTTGATCATAATGAAAGACGTACTACTTTGTTTACAAAAGTAAAATCTCCATTTTATTCCTACAGTTTACGTAAGCTATATCTTTTCTACTCCGAGGAAACAATCTACCATCCCACTTCGTGTGTTAGAAAGGTTCTAAACACAAATTTGCCTCTTCTGATAGAGGCAATATATCTTATCCGACGTTTCCACGATAATGTTGACGTTTACAATATTTTACACTTTCCTGGTCGCCATGTCGGATACAACTGCCACTTTTTACTGACGCAGAAGACGAGCGCAGAGTTACAGCAATTATCTTGTATGCGTGGCAGTTATGGGCGAGGATGGAAATAGACGCAGAGCGAAGCGTTCTTGTTTTGAAACTACAAACTGACGTCATCGTGTTGCTGCCGATCATTTCAGCTACAAGAGAAACGAATTGAAGATCATCATGATTATGATGATGATCATCATAATAATGATGATGATAATAATAATAATGATAACTTGCACTATTTGCATAATGTGGGCCGGGATAGCGTAGTCGGTATAGCGACTCGCTACGAGCTGGACGGTCCGGGGATCGAATCCCGGTGGGGGCGAGATTTTCAGAACCCGTCCAGACCGGCCCTGGGGCCTACCCAGCCTCCTGTACAATGGGTACCGGGTCGTTCCCGGAGGTAAAGCGGCCGGGGCGTGGCGTTGACCACCCACCCTATCTAGCGCCGTGGTTAAAGAAAGTGTAGAGCTATACCTCTACTCCCCCTCTGGGCCTTCATGGCCTGTTCTAGGGTGAACTTTTACTTTACTATTTGCATAATTGATCTAGTAACATCGTGTGAATGATGTGAATGACAGGAATATAATGATAATGATTGCGTTGATGATGATGATGCGCATAATAATAATAATAATAATAATAATAATAATATAGGTAAAGGCAAGGGTCAGGCCCAAACATCTCATTGGAGCCAAGAGGGGGAGTAGGGGTATAGCTCTACTCTTTCTTTAACCTCGGCGCTAGATGGGGTCACGTAATAAATAAAATGACAGTCACAGGCTTAAAATTAGCGCCGGAAGTCACAGAAGAGAAAACATTTACGCGTACTTACAAAAAATATCTTGCATCATACTAATAGCCTATTATTCAGAAGGTTCAGGTTCGATTCCAATTTTTGATACTAAAGTTAAAATAAAAAAATTAATGCATGTCAACACCTCAAGCATGATACAGCCAACTCGCGAAGCAACGTACAACGTACAGCGAAATTACTTCAGAGAGGATCATGTCCAGCATCTGCTGGTATAACTACTGATGTTCTTAAACCCGTTGGGCCCCGAAACATTTATGTGCAGCGTTGTGATCGACATACAGCGGCGGAGTCGTGTAGCCTGCACGTTGCCAAGCATACACTTGTGTTCTGACCCTCATGCAGTGAACATTATGATAAAATGCAAACCAGACTTGCCCATTGAGATAACGGTACGATATTACAGCCATCCAACCGAAAAGTGAAGTAAGGCCGGAGACTCGTGCGAAGGCCAAGTCGACGTCCCTTGCTAGATTAAACTATCCCGACTTACGAAGTGAAAACGGTGGTTTGCCCACTCCGAGGGGTTTGATTGCCTCAGCTGAAGGCTCTGACGTCTTCATACTAAGGTCTGTTGCTTCTGGCGTGAGGACTCTCACTTTTGGCAGTTAGACGCTTGGGAAGAAACCTTTGTTTGCATGAATGTCTGGGGATTGAACCCAGAGGTTGTGATTACTTTGGCTGAAAGCCTCCGCAACTGCGGGAAGGGACGGGGTGAAGAATCATTTCAGCTAAAGACCTCCGTGATGGGAAAAAGTAGGCTGTCCCCATTTTTGGCTATACGCTGGCGTTTGTCTCACCACTGTGTAAAATCACGGACAAATAACGCAGCCACACACCTTCCAAACGTTTTTATACTGTTGCTTCATTGGTCACATTTAGGCGTCACGCTGAAAGACGAGGACAGTTTAATTACACTCGTAGTTGATGACTTGTCCAAGACTTCTTGAATTTGAAAATATCTATACATCGAATGAAGTCTGACTTTTAAATGTTGATAGCCGCTTATATGGTAGATACGTTTCCTGCCGTTTATAGAAACCAAAGGTTAATTTTGCTTTGCTGTTCTCGAAGACTGAAATTCTGACACTGATAATGATGTACCTTGCAGAGCTTCACTGTTGCTTTGATATTCGGCCTTTCTCTGTGTTTACGCACTATAGATCTCTAATGCCACACATTGTTCTGTATAAAAACGAAATAAACGGGATTTTATTTGAAATCATTCACTGGTTGTACCGTGTCCATTGTCACGTGTTAAATATAAATGAACCCCCAATGTTTCTGGGACTGGATCAGCCCCTCCCTCCCCAAAGTGTCAGGGAAGTACCTACTCTGTTAAATCTGACAGGAAACTGCTCTGGATCATAGGGTCCAGAGGTTTAGATGGTGATTGTAAATACGTACGTAAATACACAGAGTTAAATGGCTGTGCGTTCTAAGCGGTGTGCTACCGTCCTTACGACGCTGTCAGTAATAGGGCTGTGTTGTGTGTATCGTTAGGTTGATAAGTGAATAATGATTTAGAATGTGCAAGGAAGCGGTAGTGGCCCAATTTGAAGTATTGTCTCGACATTGGTTCGGACGGACTGAGGAAAACTAAAAAAAATCGCAACCAGGATAGCCAGTCTCCGAGCCGAAGCTTCAAACTCAGACTTCTTGAATACGAAGCTGGAATTCTACTCACAAGATATCCAGGATCTATGTCCATATTAGGTTTTACAACTAAACTTTGTAGGCATTTATAATCTCTCCCATGTGCGCTACATGCCTTGTCTATGTTGCCGTTCTTGGGTTTGGCAGCCCAGCAACCGTTGACGAAGAGGGGATTTAAAAATTGTGAAATAAAATGAAGTTATTACAGTCGTTCCTGTGAAGAAACTCCGACGCCGACACAGGACGTTTAAATAAACTTGTATTTTAAATTGAAGCTGGGATAGCGTAGTCGGTATAGCGACTAGCTACGGGCTGGACGGTCCGGGGATCGAATCACAGTGGGGACGAGATATTCTGTACCCGTCCAGACCGGCCCTTGGGCTCACCCAGCCTGCTGTATAATGGGTACCGGGTAATTCCCAGGGGTAAAGCGGCCGAAGCGTGGCTTTTACCACCCACCCCATATAGCGCCGATGTTAAAGAAAGAGTAGAGCTATGCCTGTAGTCCCCCTCTGTGCCTTCATGGTATGTTATCGGCCGAACTTTACATTGTTTATATTTTAAATTAATTGTACTGTCTGTAATTCGCCTGAAGCGACTGAAGATAACCATGGAAGGTTCGTTGAGGATAATTCATAATTCCTGCGTTATTCGACATGGATACCTGTCTAGTACAGTACAAGGGATTTACCGCTACACCACCGTCCTCGGTCTGAAACAACTGACTTTATTTAGCTTCGTTTATTACAGTCTTAAATGACACTGAATATTATTAAAGAACAGGTTTGTTTCCTGTGGGTTTGCTATTTCAAGTGTGGGAGTTCAGCCCACTGTAACGCCTCTGTGATACAAACAAATGCTGTTCAGCAAATCGAGAGGAGGTCTGTTAAATGTAAAACTTACTTTGGTTCACCTGAAGCTCTTATCCTGTTTGACCTAGGGTAGACGTACAAAATAATCGTTTTATGACCTGTCTGGAGGCAACCGTAGTGCACGCGCCTACAGTTATTTCTGAAGTATTGACGTAAATGTCATATTCATTGAGAGATGAATTGGAGGTGTCTGAGAACACATTGTTCGTAAAGTATTTAGAACTACGAAGAATGAAGGTCTTTTGAATCATCAAACAACGAAATATGGACATAATATTTGGAACTCAGAATGTTAGGGGTCTCCGTAGATCTTGTTCATTGAGGGCAGTAATATAATCAGAGAAAGTTTATAGGAATCTTAAAGAATTCGGGATTTCAGGCTTCCGCCGCGATGTTGATGAAATCTGCTCTCTTCTGGGTTATTATGCAGTGTCGAATGATAATCCTTTACCGACGTTTCTGGCCAACGTGTCTGTCCCTTCTTCAAGGGCCAAGAAGTCCAAGGAAAAAACCTTGAAGATGGGACCGATACGTTGTCACGAATCGTCGGTAAAGGATTACCATTCGACGCTGCGTTATAACCCAGAAGAGCGCAGATTTCTTTAAAGGATTCGGGTTTGCGGATGTAGACTTAATTTGTCACTCTCAGTACAAGATCTACTGGCAGGCTCTTGTGAACGTAAAAGTAGAGTAAATTGGTCCCTGTACACGCCATAAAGGCATATGTGGGAGTGAAGGTATATTTCCACTCATTCCACTCATTGCTAACCTAATAAATATATTTTTTTAATGTCAACATTCTCCGTTGCACTTCATTCCTACCATCATTAGTAACACCGTACAGTGCATTTGTATCCGATAATCGGGTTCAAATCCCACGAAAGGCATCCTTTAAGGTATGTAAAAATAAAAATATCTTAAATCCAAATTTGACGTAACTGGAAACTCAGGTGTTTACCATTGAAGTTATGTCTTTACCCTAAACTGGAAACAGCCCCAAAAAATTTCAAAGCTTCACTTGTTTCTATTCAGAATTGTAGCAGCTACGCTATTCATTCCGCGATAGCAGGCCATTTGGATTGTGACCTTGGGCAAAATTAAAATTCAGCTTTGACACATTTAATGACATTGAGTTTAGAGTAGGTTGGGCTGCTAACCTTTTGACTCGAAATCTTGCGTGACTTCTCCGGCGTCTTTTGCTGAGGGCTTTTGATTTCCATGGAGGTTTTAATTAACTTTTAAGCAACGAGAGTAATGCAGTATCCTCTCATGAAAATTGACCAACTAATGACACAAGGCCCTCATTTGTTGCCTGACCGATCACATAAGTCGAATACACATTCAGCAGAAGTGCCACGTTTTGGAACATGAAATACTGATAAGACGCAAGACATGAGTTCTCAGTCCTTGTGAGTCCACCATACGTCATAAACTGAGGGCGGTTATCTCTCTTTCATTACAGTGGGTATCCTTACAGGCACTTGACAACTAATATCCATTTACGTGTAACGTGTAAGTGAAGTCCTGTAAAATTGTCCCAAAGAACTGTCGGTTGTGTACTACAGTAACTTCAGTAATTCAATAATAATTCCTTGTGGTTTCATTAAATGTCATCCTTTATACAAAACCTACTTCTTTATTTGCCGGTGAGCATCCCATTAAGAACCTGGAGAAGGAATCCGTACCTCCACTTTTTTAGGCTAAGCCATGCTTCTGAACCTCTCACCCACTCTACCTGCCATAATTAACAACATCCATCCCTGCGGTATGAATGAGTGAGTGAGTAAATGAATGAGTGAGTGAGTGAGTGAGTAAATGAATAGTGGGCTCGAGCCCTCCTCGATCCCGAAGCACATAGGCCTTTTTTAACAGGCCCTATGTGCCCCTTAAACCAGATTCTGAGTCTGGAAGCCTGTTCTTTTAATGAAGTTGCAAATTGCTCCCAGGCTCAGATTTATCCCTGCGCTATTAAGCTTAAGGTGAGAATGACGGGTGAAGGTTTCGTCGATAGATTGGGTCTTTAATGTAGCTCATTGCGAACGGCGAAGAATTATACAACAAAATGTGTTGATGAATAAAATACAAGTTATTTACATATGACCCAATATGTTTTGACTCTTTTAGGACCATCCTGCAGGGCATATGAATAATGTTTATTACCAGGTGATTTTTACAATGTTACTTACAGAGTAAAATATTTCAAGTTACAAAAAGAATTGCAGGTCCGTTCCCGCAGAGATAGACCCCAGACTAGCGAACAAGAGCCAAGTACCGCATAGGGATCAGTCTAATATATAAACCCTGGACCAGAAGCGAAATAATGCTGAGCGAAATCAAGCACATGTTTGCATCATTTACGTGCTAGTGAAAATAATATGTAATGGGACCTGATGCTTTTAGATTAGGTAGTAGACCCAGCAGGGTAACCTAACTTTTTGCACCGCAAAGCTTGTGGCAAGATTGTGAATTACTCTTACAATATTACTGTATGATCTGAAGGCACTGTTGTAGCTAAAAGAGTAATTGCATTTATATTTTACAAAAAGAATCACACAGGAAGGTAAATGTTTGTGTCTCAGGTAATAGTGTTACAGTGAGACGCGATGTCTTGCCAATTTGAACAGACTCCAAGAAAGTTTTACTAAAGACCATTTCCACAGCATGGTTAGCAACATAATTTTCACATTCATAATGTGAGGATGTACGTAAACAAAAGCAATTAAATTTACGTGCATTCATGTTGATACGACAGTAGCTAAATATGAAACAGCTTGTCCTCTGTAAGTGCCAGTAAACCCTAACCTTACTGCCTCTTACGTATTTTAGTATCAAATGGAATAATAAACAAACCATTATTTTTTGTATTTCAGTATTTCTTGTTAATAGTGTATTAATTTAGGTGTATTAGTATCCACAATAAAACTGTTTATTTCTGGAGAGAGATTTAACAGAAGCCAAAGGGACTCTACCGAATGGGACACGTTGGTTTCTCATCTATGCTGGTGAGCTGAATCGGACACATTAGCTTTTGGCCAATGCTGATGAATGTAATTATTTAATTTGCTGGGGGGGGGGGGGGGACGTAAATATCCTGAAGACAAATACGGAAACTCTATCATATTTTGTTAGGGGGTTAATCCAGAAGTGCAATGTGAGAAAACGAAGCATATTTCCACCGATCTTTGCCAGAATGTATGGTAAGTTTATAAATTAATTTAACTCACAAACCCTTCGAGACATGGGAAATTTTAAAATATTCGTGAATGGCAGCAATAAAATAGGATTATGTCAGATTTGATTTTCTTGAAACTCCTACTGGGAAATGGTAGTTTGTAGTTCGGTACACAAGTACCAACGTTGTCTGCATAGTTGAAAGTAAGCATATAATCAGGTTTACACTCACGAATAAATGAAATAATAAGTTCGGGGGACGGTTGCTATCACTTAGTGCAACATCTTCTAATTTTTTAAGACTGTCATTTATCTAAATGATATATTAAACTTTATTTCCTACACAACACAGCACCTATCCCGTTTGCATTAAACGGTTCGTGGACTTTAGGGACTTAGGGACTTTAGGGCATAATGAAGAGACTGTGTGGCTCTAACAAAGTGAATGTAACGCGTGTAGAGAAAAATACCTAATAAGGATTTGCATAACTCATGTTTAGTAAATATTATTAGGGCGATAAATTTAAGTACAACGAGATAGATAGGACATGTGAGAAGCGTGTGAGGAATGTAAAATACGAAAACGTTGTGGTCGAAAAACTTGAAGGGGAGATCTGTGCGGAAAAGGGAGGATAATGTTAGAAATTCATATTAAAGAAAAAGGGTCGATTCCGGTGGCCGCCTGCTCTAAGGCGTGAATCTGCGGCCGCTTTCTTCCTGGGATTGCGGGTTTGAATCCCGTCGGGGGCATGGATGTCTGTGTTCTATGAATGTTGTGTGTTGTCACGGGCCGACGGGCCGATCACTCGTCCAGAGGAGCCCTACCGAGTGTGTGTGTCATTGGGTGTGATCAGGTGCAACAATAACCCTCTACACCTACAATGAGTAGGTAGAAAGAGGTCAGAATGAGAAATAAATAAATAAATAGGGTGGAAGGGTCGCATACTGGATTGATATGGCTTAGAATAGATTTCCGTATAAGGGGAAAATTGAGTACCTGATAAATTTGACATAATTTGGAAAGTGTTTGATATACAGAGTTTTAAGGATTGGACTGGATTGGCCTGACCTAGGACAGTGTCCAATGGAAAGTTTTTGCAAATGGAAAAGAAACTTGGGATTCCGCAGTAGTAGGGAATTTTTTGACCAGCTGAATGAGTGTAAACTTTCGTAGAAAGACTTGTAGATTTATAGTGAAAGGAGCTTAATTAATTTATAAAAAATTTTGGTCACTCTAAAACCTCGGAACAGAGTCCTTTTTAAGAAGCTGA
Source organism: Reticulitermes speratus (assembly GCA_021186555.1). NCBI lineage: Eukaryota > Metazoa > Arthropoda > Insecta > Blattodea > Rhinotermitidae > Reticulitermes > Reticulitermes speratus. Next base: position 40,894,083 of record JAJKFL010000003.1, on the reverse strand, counting down.
TAGTCGTTTAGGTAGTGAATAAATGTCCCCCCTTTTAGAAAATGCGAAGTTTCAATGTCATATTCACAAGATTCCTCTACTGGACCCTACAGTATGCTAGATAAATCTAACCCCCAACTATATACCTTATTCTATCGGATTGCTCCCCTGTGTGGTCTCTTCCTTTTACGTTTTCTGTCGTCAAGTCTAATATAATATGGCTCTAGTAATTTCGATAGGGAAAAAACTGGCTCTTCTTTAGCATCGATGTTTTATTAGTACAGTATTTGTAATAACGAGGACTAACACGGCCTGCATGGTCACATAGACGCGTTCTACTGACTAACACGTCTACTGACTAACACGGCCTGCGTGGTCACATAGACGCGTCTACTGACTAACACGTCTACTGACTAACACGGCCTGCATGGTCACATAGACACGTCTACTGACTAACACGTCTACTGACTAACACGGCCTGCATGGTCACATAGACACGTCTACTGACTAACACGGCCTGCATGGTCACATAGACGCGTCTACTGATATTAGGTTTGTGGTTATGTTTTATATTAAGTTGCGACAAGCGGTCGAGGGAGAGGAAGTATCTTGTGAAGCCAGCTGTTTTATTAAAATCTCTCTTTCCTAATGCTTATGTGTGTAAGAGATTTGTTCCGCTACTCTGGGCCAAAACCATCCATCGTCTCTTTTGGCGGTCACTTCACTGAAGGTCAAAAATAATTACGACTCAACAAAACACACACTATGCGAGGAACTATAATGCGCAGTGATACATTATTATTCCTGTTTCCTTGTTTCACCGAGAATTTGCTGTAAGTTAGATTTTGTTGATAAAACTAAATAATGCCTCCGTAGGACGGACTGGGGCAATGAGCAACGTCAAACAAATGACATGTCGCAGTTGTTTAGTTCGGAATGTGAATATAAATTGGGCATTGTTCACAAACGAAACCGACAACATGACCTTTGTTATTTTTATTTATGGGTTTGAATATACACGCAACGTATGTACGTAGGCTTCATATTTATACCGAAACACTGTTACAAACCCCCAACGCACGAGATGAGACAGGAAGTTCGAGGGGCATAACGCACTGACGGATTCTTTTTCTTCATCATCATCATTATCTTCTTCTTCTTCTCCTTCTGTGACTCCACTATCCAAGAAGGATAAGCGCCACCCTAATTGCTCTCCTCCCTCCATCCATCTCTATCCTGCACCAATTGTCTCCAGTGAACAATTCCCATCTTTCTTATGTCATTCTCTACGTCATCTGCGGTGACGAATTGGTGCTTCATTTTTGAGCATGGTAACTACTCAGGGCCTTGAGCGGTGCTAACTAGCCTAGCTGTTCGCTGAAAAGAAATATTACTTCACGTTTGGCCGTAGGGTTTGTGAACCTTTTTACGAAATATAGCCTCTTTTAATAGAATTAGTGATATGAGAGAAGGGCCAAGGGATTTTGATATGATAGTAATTTGTATAATTTGATGGCGAATTTAAATCTGAATGTAATCGCATTGTGCGAACGGTGATGGAGAGGGAGACTGGACAGAGCTTTCGACTGGACACTTAATACCTTTTGCTTTAATGTTTTCTCCAAATCAACAAATTTATACAAATATTTTTGGATAGAGCACATATATTTTATTCATAAACCCGCCTACATGATGCACCCCAATAAGTTTTCTGTCGCGTTGATACTTGGTATATGCACAAGAAAAATCTTATGTCTTTAAAATTATTAAATTTTAAGGTAACTTCCATGTATTATACATAATATTCTACAATTGGAAATTTTTATGAGTAGAGAATATAGATTTTTGTCTGTATCTGTCAGAGGATCGCTAGATGCTGGCTTACATAAAGGTTTCAGACCCGCAAGTAATTTTATCCTTAAAACTGATTGATTCGCAGATGTGCTGTTTTCCACGTTTTATTAAAATGGATTACAGACTCAGAACACAAGCGGTAAAGTTATTTTATGCCCACCAGTTTCCCTTAGCTCTTTAAAGCGCAATTGTCCTACCTACTATACATGTAAAACTCTGAATTTTTTACCCATAGAGTGTAAAATAATTTAGAACAATGCTTAGGATAAATCATTCTTTCTTAAAGAGAACTGATTGATTTTGTAATAGAGTCGCGGTGTTTTCTTTGAGATAGAAACTAAAGTTTTAAATACCACTTCAATGAATTTAAATTTTGCAATTGTTAAAGTGACTCATATTAAGCTACTAGAAAGGACTATGCACATGCCAAACTTCTCTAATTTTGCCAAAATTAAAAAGGTGTGGTGAAATTTAGTACAGAGCGTTACCATAGTTTTGGCTCTGTTACTTGTGGACAGACAGGTGTACATGGCACAACAGTTGTCATCGGACTTCTTTAAACGTGATTAAAATGCGATTCTGTCAGGTCGTTTCAGAGATGAGGCGTGGTACTCAATGATGCTGAATGTTTTGTAACGCAGAACAGGAAAGAAACAATATGCTCAAGAAGGGAATGGAGATTGCTAAATGACACACTCTAAAATGTCGATCTTTTCTATAACAGGCCGCATGTGTGAAAGACCCGGCTGTAATTCATATTCTAAACATACGATATCCTGATATGACGATACGTTAAAAGAAGATGTTACATATCTAGCAATGTTAAATTTGTAAGGCTAAAGCTGGGCAGGATTATAATAATTAATTACGAATTTCTGCAAGTTTAAAGCAGTTTGTAGTCGACCTCTCACTGAGGAAGTCCGGGTTCTATACTGGTCCACGCGTTGTGGGATTTATGGTCGACAAGGTGGCCCTAGGAGTTCCTTTTTTTTCCTCCGGGTCGGCTTTTTCCTGATAGTATCATTTCACCAATGTCTACCACGACGCTATATAATCTTAGCAACTGACAGCGTCGTTAAATAAAACATCTCTCTCTCTTCCATCTCAAAAGTCCTTCATTTCGTTGATCACCTGCGTATAATATTTGGTGAAGAGTACAAATATTATTATGCAGTTATCTCCACGCTTCTGTTAGTTCCTATCTCATGTGCAAACATTTCCCTCCTTCTGGTGCACCTGCAGTCATTTTCTTTCAGACCAACCGTTACACTGATATAGAACTTTAAACCAAGAGCACAAATAAACACATTCGTATATATGAGATTATGTTGTATATAATTTAATAATACATTTAATAATCCCTTTTGTGAAATAAATTGTTACACTTACCTACTCTGTGGCCTTAATTTCATGTGAAATATGCCTACACAATGGCATCAGTTTTGCCATCTGTAGAAGTGTATTTTTGTATCATAAATTATGAGAAGCGAAAGTGTGCCGGCAACTTTCATTGTGCTTACTGCTATACCCATGACGAAAAGCAACTTCACGTACATTTTGCTGTCATTGACGAAGTTGTCCTTGAAAATTACCTCCTCTCATTACGACGAGACGCGTGTAGGTAGAAGCATTTTAGGTCTATGCTTTAAAATGTAAGCAACTCTGTGCAGGAAAGACACAAAACCTCATATTTAATTACCAGCAGGTTACCTTCACAGATTGTTGTGTCTTCAGGAAGTATGTAGCGTGGATAAGTTCTTGAAGTAACCTGTAGATGGAGGCAGCAAGTCCTCCTATATCTTGGTACCCGTACACGGTGTCACATAACAGAAGAGAGGAAACATCAGCACGGCTGTGAGAACCTCAAATTTCGTAAGTTTCCCCGATTGCTCGTATTTACCTTTATTTTACCTTAGTGATGTAAACTCTTGTGGCACGTATCAGGGAGAAGAAAAGTGTTTACAGGATTGTGATAGGAACCTGAAGGAAAGAGACCACTTGGAAGCCCTAGGCGTAGATGGGAGGATAATATTAAAATAGGCCTTAGAGATATAGGATGGGAGGGCGTTGATTTGATTTACCTGGCTTATGGTAGGAATAAGGGGCGGGCTGTTGTGAACACCATAATGAACCATCGGTTTCCATAAAATGCGGGGAATTTCTTGACTGGCTTAGGAACTGTAAGCTTGTCAAGGAGTGTTCTGCTGCATGCAGTTAGCGATATAAACTACATAGTCATGAACGGGACATCACTGTCTTCAGTCATATGGGCTCGAGTTATTGTGTTTTTTTAGTTTTAGACTCTCTTAATTCGATGTGCATGATATATATCACTGTTGCACCAAGATCGTCAGTAATATATGCAGCTATTTCTAGGCGTGAAGCTAAGCACGAGCATTCATTCATATTACTGAACAGATGGATTTAAATTGTTAAGTACAAGATAATTCGAAACTGGGCCAAGTACGCCAGATGTCATGGTGTGCTGCTGGAACTAATGTGGTTCTGTGTGACGAAGAAGAATAATGACGCTGCATACTGAATTGAGAAATCTCGAAACAGTAAAACGCTGAATATTGCACATATTACGTGCAGTTCTTTTATATATATATACGTTTATTTATACAAACTAATGCACACCAATTCTGTATATTCATTCTATATATTCCTACATGTTTCGGCTGACATTCCCAGATGACTCCCTGACGATGGCTAAGAATGTCAGCCGAAACATGTAGGAGCGTATAGAATGAATATATAGAATTGGCGTGCAGTATTTGGTGTAAATGAACTTATATAATTAAAAGGCTGGTTCGTAAATGGCAAGGTGTATCATTATTTGCCGTTACGTTTTGTCTGCCTGTTTATCGTTGTCCTATTTATTTTGTGTTCTTCTGGACGTAGACTTTAAAAAAATATATGTTCGCTGATGAAATAGGTTAGGTAGAAATATTTGAAATAATTTGGTGTTGTAATTTGATGTATTGTATATTGGCAAGTCCGTACAACAGAACAGCATACTGCCGAATCAAAAAGTACGTACGTACAGTGATGTTGGTTAGCGAGGTTGCCGGCGAGCTTTAACTAAGATTTCGCACAAAGAGCATTAGTTGTTGGAGCCTGTAGATTTGTCGTACTGACCATTACACGGAGAGACGATGCGCACAATTTGAGAAGAAAAGAAATTGTATTAGTAGCATATCTTGTATTTTGTTAGAAGTTAAAGTAAATGTGACGTAATCACATTCAGCAGTCGAATTTTATTGCAAAGAATATATGATCCGGAGGTCAGGTCTAGCGGAAGGGTAAACAATGTGGCATTGTACGTGAACTCAAGATCAGTATTTGCCACTGATTCGAACAACAAATTAGGTTAAGATACAGATTACCTTTTGGGTTAGTTGCTCAGTCCTTTTCCATAAATAAATAAGGCAAATGGTGTAGGTAATCGCAGACTTGTTTCCTGTGCTCATTTCACTAAGCCCAGTTTAGTATCTGTTTATTGCCTTAAGTCAAGAACATAACTGTATGAATAATCTGCCATTTTTATAAGGTACGTATCTTACAGTTGTGCTTAATTAATCAAACACTTTGCTAGGAATGATGTATAGGGTGAAGTTATAGCTCCAGTCTTTCTTGATGTTCGGTACTGGATGTCGGCGGGTGAAGAGCTGCATGTCCTGACAGCTTTATCCCCGAAAATGAGCCCCCGATATTCCCAGGCAACAGCCTGCGTGGGTCTCAGATTTGGTCTGGACACAACGTCGAAGAGAAAAATCACCACCCCTGCCGAAAATCAAACCTCGATTCTATGGTCTGCAGCCAATAGTCTAGTCACTATACTTACTGATCTACCCAGCTCACATTTTTAATACTGTGACTATTGGATTATATTGCTCTACAAATTGATAGTCCCTACGGTGGAATGTGAATGATGAAATGCAAAGGATGCGAAAGGAAGTGGCTGTAAATATAGCCTCCTGTCCCAGTGCTTTGCTGAAAGAACTGACGAAAACTGAACCTTGAGAACACCGAAGTACGGAGCAGAACTTCTAACAAGTGAATAGGATGTTCAGTCGGATAAGATGATTTAAGTTCTCTATGGCTGAAACGAAATACCGGTGGTTGAAAGGTAAACTGGTTGCAGAAATCTGATATGACGCAAAGAATCCTGTGAAATATGCATTGCTCTTTGTATCATCTTACTATTTATTTTGCAACGGATTTGTTTAACCGACATGCTAATTCAGTCTGTATTATAATACTCGTTGTTATCTGGTTCCTCCTTTTAATATGTGGGTGTTGTCGTCCTGCCTATTCATGAGGAGATACTACGAGAAGTGAAAGTATTTACGCCCAAACAGGCAGCCCAGTGACCCTGCAGAGAATTGAAATGTCATTGCTCCTATTCCCAGCATTCTCTACAACAGACCATTTGAATACTACATTACTCCTGTCTTATTATTTTATTGTGGCCGCTGAATTTTCGCTGCGCAGGACCGTTGGTTGAGTCCATTCTCACAATCATGCCTCTAAGGGTGTGTTTCGGCTATTTTCCTCATAGTTTCGTAAGAAATAATCGAGTGCGAACAATTCAGCATGGTCATACTAGCGACTGTATAATGCTGAATTCCTCTGTATCTTTCTCGTACAGTGTAAACTACAGGATGAAGTTTTGCACAGCCGAATAAAAACCGTGACGTTGAGTCAAAGGTGCAGAGGGGTAGAGTAAAGGCCCCGCGTGATACTACATTAGTAAATTCATTGAAGATTAACGATCAGTGTTGCGAGAATTGATAGCTACAGCTTACAAAATGTCGGTTGTTTTTGGCGGCAAAATGTTTCGGGTAGCAATATGAACTATTCCACGGCCGCCTGAGCTATTGACAGGCTTATTAAGTAAATTATAAGCCAAGTGGTTTTGGTTATAGCTGATGTTGTACTGTACCTCTCCTTCTGCCCCGATATTGTGCAGTCATCCTCTCTCTCCGTTGACGCAGGCCAAGGCGACCGTAGAATAATGAAGAATACGATCAGATTACAGGTAGACGAACTGTTGAAAAGGGACTGGCAGGTCACCGCCTGTGTATGTCATGTCATATATGCGTGTTTACGCAGTAAATCAACGAATGATTTTGAAGCATCCAAGAAAGTTTACGGCAGGCCACCTCCAGCTCTGGATCCCTCTGCATTTCAACATCTCAGGTCACTGAACCGCAGTAAACTAATGTTATTGACACTAACACAGTTAAACACACGAGGTCGGGCTGTAAAATTGTGCACAAGAAGAAGGTTCCGTGTTTAATTACAAAGATGTACACACCGAGTATATGTGAACTCATTTCAGACACACCATGCAGCAATTTGCGTTACCCGGTCACTTGCGTTTTTGAAGTGTATCTCGCAATTGTGTTTTGCAAGCATAACAAACTAATATATATCGTCGGATGGCAAGAATAATGAATTCGAAATGATATACAGGATGTTCCGCATAAGGTTACCAAACTTCCAGATGTTATTATGGTTTACTCCAAATTGCTCATAAAGTAACATCCTGAAGTTTGGCACACCTCATGCGGAACTTCCTATATAACAAAGTGTTCGTGGCTTAATTTGAAGTATTACTGCTGCATTTGTTTTGGATGGACTGTGGAGAACCACGAAGGTCGTCAGTCAGGATAGCCGATCTCCGGATCGAGATGGGAACCCGGGACCTTTTGAATATGAAACTGGGGTGCTATCCACTCGATAGCGACGATTGGTGATATCGAGTTTTGAAAGTCAGAATTTATTCTAGTACTTCTGCTTGTATAACGACGTCAGAACGATCATTTGGAGAGATATTGGTCTTTCATACATGACGTAATTTATTTAAAAATTGAGTATTTTCTTTAATAATTCGTTAATCTAACCAAATTTAGTGCTTCACATAAAGACATTGACATTTCGATATAGAATTCTGAGAATCAAAAAGCTCATGTTTATCAGAATAAAGTAGGTATACAGACCTTACATTTTCATCCGCTATGCCGATGTGATATGATATGATATGAATAAGAAGATAGCAGAAGCCTTATTCTATTTCATAATTTTGAAAATAAAATTTTGCAATACACGTATGAATGAAAGTGCAAAATGCTTCTACAATCATTTTTAAGTAGCGTAATATACTACGATTTTCTACTGTCTTTTATACCATTCGAGGTGTATAGATACCGCACAAAATTGTAATATCTTTATTGCAATAAATGACATATCTCTTCTTGCAATATTTTTTTTGGCGCATGACGGCTACACATGTCAATACTGCACTAATTCAGAGCATACACGTGACTAATTACAAATAAATTTAAAGCGATTCACCCGTTGCATTCACTCAGATACTGTTTTCAACTGATTATTAACGTTAACAACTTGCTATCATTTGCGATCAGTGCGTGATGTAGTCAATATGCTGCTAGTAGTGCAGCGTCCAGCCACTAGATGGTGGACTCTCTCGCTATGTAACTCAAATGGGCTGCCGCTAATAACAGCGCATGCGTGAAATCTTTTTCTTTGAGGATAATCGCCTAATAATAAAAACAGTCTATTAATGTGACGTTTATGGTTAAGTTCAAAATGGATGGATCACATATTGTGCTTAAACATAGTTATAGTGATTCTTGTGTTGTCAATTATCACAGATGTTTCAAAGCTGAACGTCCTCACTCGGTCTTCGAAACTGATTATGAGCCAAATAATGTTCAACATGTGTGAGCATTATTGGAGGCTCACTAAGCAAGCCACACCTAGCCTAACTAACTTCATGCAGTACAGTCGTTTTTGAGAAGCTAGTAGTCTCTCAGCTACTCAAGAATTCCCCGCATTTTATGAACCTTGCTCAAAAATCCGCCCTGGTCCGTATCCTGAGTTGGTTGAATCCAGTCCGTACACAGTATGTCTTTAAGATCTATTTACATGTCAGCCAGTTGGGAGCTATCGCTCTTATTTCTTAGATCCTCCCTGAGGGTGGTGGTTAACGGTCGAAACATATAGGAGGAAAATGTAATGTAAATAAATAAACATGCAGAAACGTTTGGTGTACTCTGATGGTCTACAAAGATATTGTCAGAAGTTTGTGAAGAAGAAAGAAAAGAAAGTATTGACCTTCGGATGAGGAGGAGGAGAGAGGGCGGCAGGGAGAGGAAGTAACAGGAGGATGAAGAAAACTGCATAGTGATGGTCTTAGTCACAGTTATGCGGGCTAAGGTTACTTAAAGTAATAAAATAATATTCACTGAGCTGTGCCGCCATGTATGTTTACAAGTATGTTATGACCTTGTTCCAACAAAGATGAACACTCAACAAGCGAATTAAACACTTACCACGGCCGTTTATTGAGGTCAGCTTCTTCTCCTGTTTGTAACTGTTACCATCTTGGACCGTCGGTATCCATAACGCTAGCAGACGCTTTACATATACGAGTATGCTACAAGTGATAATACGCACCCTGTAATAAGCAAGAAGTTTTTTCAGATTTAATAGCATACCTGCGTTTAGTGTTATGAAGTAGGGTGACTTTTGGGGACATTTTCTTTTCGGGGAAGAAAGCGTTTTATGGGGCGGGAAATACGGTACGTAGAGATGATCACATGCAGGATAGGTTTGATAGAGTATATAGCACTTGGGAGATATAGACGTATCTAAATTTGAATATATTATTAAAATGGATCGTACGGAAATATGTGTACTGGCTTTATCTCCCTCGCCATAAGATTCAATAGATAGTTATTTTGAAGGGTATGAAGGTTCTACGCCGATCCCAGTGGCCGCGCGGTCTAAGGCGGCCGCTAGCTTGCTGGGATTGCGGGTTCGAATCCCGCCGGGGGCATAGATGTCTGTCTCTTGTGAGTGTTGTGTGTTGTCAGGTAGAGGTCTTTGCGCCCGGTTGATCACTCGTCCAGAGGAGTCCTACCGAGTGTGGTGTGTCCAGTTGAGTGTGATCGTGAAGCATCGATAATGAGTAGGCCCTGGCCCACTAGGAGCTGTTGCGCCATGGGAAAAAATTACGATTCTGTATCAGGCGGCGGCTCTCGTCGTCTCAAGCAGAACTGTTACAAATGACGTCTGGGCCTAGCTGCACACCAGCAGCGCAGACACGGATCTAGCGTCTGCGTGCATGGCAATTCCGATCGTGAGCCCCTTTCCTCGGAAAAGTCTGTGTTGCGAGTGAATGATTGACGGCGGATCACACAGTCTTAAGGACGAATCCCTCTCCACCTCACAGCGACCGAGTCCAAAAATACACAAGGCAGAAGTTAATTATAGAGAACTGTGCGTACCGGAAGGCGTGGCTGTCAAATACCGAGTGTGTGGAGTGAAAACACATTAGACATGCCGGTTGGGAGATAGTGCTATTGTTCCTTAGATACGTTCCTGGAGGGGTGCACAAACGTTCCAGTAATCTAGAGCCACTTCAAAACTTTAGGCACCAGAAGGGTGACATGAAGCAAGTATTGTACCGAAAACCTAAAATATTAGGCGCTGCCGTACAAAGCTTAGTCACTCAGGCAACATGGCGCCCTGCATTTCTGCACGCCTGTGTTACTGATTTTGTCTGATGTATGATTATCAATTAAGATGAGGAAGACAGGCTAATATTATGCAGGCAATACTGTATAATGCAGAAAGTATGTAAGTGGTACACAGGTCCGTACCATCCTTTATGTGGTAACAACACTAACGAGCTTGTTATTATTATTATTATTATTATTATTATTATTATTATTATTATGTAAAAATCGGTTTAGAATCTTCTTGCTTCCATCTAAGAAAGTTAAAGCTTGAACCAAAAAGTATCTGTATGTGTTGTTTCATGTTGGTGTGAAGTTTGTTTTCTCATTCTAAGGGGAAAATCATTCATTGATGGTGTTCTAGAGCACAGTTTTCAGAAGAATATTTCGATCTGATAGACGGGAAGTAAAAAGTGTATAGATAATTATGTGACAAGGAGATTTACTATTTTTATTCTTTGCTAGGTATCACTTAAAGGGATCTAATCAACGGGGTGAGATGGGAGGTTCACGTAGCATGCGTGGAGGAAATTAGAAATGTGCAGCAAAATTTTTGCCGGAATATATGTTAAGAGTGTGGACTGGATTCAATGGGTACGTGTGAACACGTTAATGAATTTACGCTTTTCAGACATGCGGGCAATGTCTTGATCACCTGGGCCACTATCATTTCCTCAACAAGGGCCCTTCTTCATGGAGTTCGTTTATATTTCAGACTTTCCTTTCTAATTTTCAAAGTCTTTTTAACCTGCCCAAAGGAATTGTTCGTAATAATAATTCAAGTCAGTTCTTTGTTATTAGTCTGCGGGCATAAGAGTCATAAGGTCAATTAGGATACAGAAACAGCAGAGGAACATAACAAAACATACATCAAATGACAACCAGCAAGTGAAAACACTTAGAAAATGGATAAGAAAGAATGACAAGAGGTACCAAACTAATAATAATGATAATACTAATAATAATAATAATAGGATAGCATATTATATCGTTATATTTTTATGTTCATTAATGTTTGCTGTTATTAATTGGCCTCCTAGATGTTGAGTCAGCATACAAATAACTAATTATTATTATTGTTATTATTAGTATTATCATCATCATCATCATCACTACCATAATCACCACCACCATCTTAGGTACCTAACTAGGTTTCGAGGGAAACTGCTGCCACCTTTTGCACTTTATGGAGATTTACGCAGCAGTTTCATCAGAGATGTTGATGATCCCCTCGAGAGTACATGGTGTTGCGACCCAGAATCTCGTGATCTGAATTTTTAACGCTGTGCTGACATCAAATCTCACATGAATCTGTACATTCACAATATTAACCTCGATACACACCAATATTTTAATGACCCTAAGTAGCGGCCTTTATGCTGACACAACTGAGCGGCAGCAAATCTGTCACTTCAACAGCAAAGCATGTGAGACAGCCTCTGTGGTCTTGCCAAATATCGGCAGCTGCAAAGTGTTTGTATTTTACGAAGAGTGGCAATGACAACAGATTTCGTACTGAATTCTATATGCTGTTGTTGTGTCAGATATTTTAAACTTCGAATTTTAAAGAACCGAACTTCAGATCACTGGTAGAAGAGATAAATCAGCCTTCGAGAAACTAGGACGCATGCTGCAGTTTAAGAAAACAAGATTTATGAACGGCGCTTTTCATAACTACGGACGAAATACAGAACCAGTTCTTCAAAAGATATGTTAATAACTTCACCTGATATACGATGTAGGTAGTTCGAGAGCTGTTACCTTTATTACATTCACAGCAAATGCTGAAAATTCTTACAAGTTCAAAATTTTCCGTCGGACCATTTTTACCTTTTGTTTGTATTCTGCCAATGTTTAAGTCCGTGTGAAATATTGAATTTCAGAAATCTACCTTCGGGAGGAGACTTACATTTCGGAGAAAGTCTGCCTATGCTTTTTTTACCTTTATAAATGTAGGGATACGGTGTCAAAATCTTAGCTAGATGTTAACATTTAATTTAGCTTTACTTAAAGACGCTGTCAGGAAATCACATTATATAACGTCGAACTGTTATGATGACTTACGAGTGATGGGATGTAGAAGTGACAAAATATGGTTGTGGCCTATTTCACGGTACCTTCCCGCAGTTACCCTGGATAATGCGGGATACCTCCATTAAAATAGTCGATGCACCCCTCCCGTTTCGATTCGAACGTGAACTTTCCGAATACTTTGTTAGCCAACTTGCTCCTTATATAATTTCGCTCGTATCTTTGATTTTTTCTATATAAATACATGTTCTTTAAAGTAAAAATATTGTGACTGTGGCTGCGGTTCTGAAATGCATCAAGACAGAGCGCAGAAATTCTCTTACAGACACAAAACAAGTGAAGGTACAAGAACATGTGAGGTAATGTCCATATATAAAAATGACGTGAAACCAAAATCAGTAACAAAATCGTAATATATATGGCATTATTTGCATTATAGTAAAATATAGAGTTCTCCCTAGAATAGACTGTGAAGGCCAAGAGAGGAGAGTAGGAGTATAGCTCTACTCTTTCTTTAACCTCGGCGCTAGATGGAGGTGGGTGGTTAACGCCACGCCCCCGCCGCTTTACGCCAGGGAAAGAGACCCAGTAACCATTGTATAGGAGGCTGGGTGGGCCCCAGAGCCGGTTTGGACGGGTGCGGAAAATCTCGCCTCCACCGGGATTCGATCCCCGGACCGTTCAGCCCGTAGCGAGTCGCTAACCAGACTACGCTCTCCTGGCCCACACATACATTTTAGTACAGTATAATAAATATGGCCTATTTGTAATCAAGTGTGTTTATAAGACGGGGGTGCAGAAATTTTCCAAAAATTTAGTAGCTACCTCAAAATTCTAGGCGCCCGAATGGTGATATAAAGCACGTTCTATGCTGAGGATCCACAAGAATTAGGTGCTATTGTACAAAATTTAGTGACGACGACCTGACGCCTGGAATTTCTGCACCCCTGATGTAAGATAAGTAACGGTCTGTGTAATGTACTAAGAACATCTTAAATTCAACAGAAAAGACAGGCATGATCACATCAGGAAACTACAAACATCTGCAAATACGTCTTAATCTTTGCGTCTAAAAAACTGTTGTTGTCGAACGTTGCGCTCGAGAAATCAGCCGTAATCTGGATGTCCTGGATTTGAGATCGATTATCCTGAGGTTGTTCGTGGTCTTCCTCAGTCAAGACAGACAAATGACGGCATAAAAGGCCACGACCGATTCCGTCCACATCTTTTCCAGTTTATTACTTACTAATTATTTTTATAGCCTTCAATGCTATTTAATCTTGGGAATTGAAAGATTAATTAATGACAAGAATAAGTAAAAATGAAACAAAGGAAACTGTTATCATTCCATATAGTTTCCAAAACGCTAAAAATTGAGAAATTCATAACAATATCGCTAGTTGCTTTGTATGCATAAGGTGTGAGCTCTTAGTTTTTAAGAAAGAACACAAATCGGCCTACAACTCTGGAAAGAAAGAGCGCAGGAAAACTTTAGGAAATGAGAAAGACGAAATAAGTCAACCATTTAGGATACTGCTTAAAGAGGAACCTGTGATTTGCGACGAATATGAGACATGTACTGTTTTTACTTTTAGGATAAATTATGAGTTTATACGTTGTGGTAGAAATGTGGCTAGAAAAGGTGAGACAAGAAAAGCATAAATTATTTTCGTGTAGCATAACTCTTAGTTTTATGTGCAAGTGGGAGAGCTATCTAATCCTCATGATTTTATGAACATAACAGTACATGTTCCACAATATAAATTATGGCGCTTTTGGGTATTACATCCTGTTACTGCCCATGCATCATTCTGTTATTCATACCGAATTACTTTCCCTTACTTAATGCAGGTACCAAAAACAGAAGGATGTGATATTACACTAAATTTATACGTAATATTTACTGGCTTTACATCACCGGGGTTTTGTGTTATGCATTATACAGTATGAGCCTACTGTTGCTTAGCAAGCGAAATAACATTAAACGTAGATTGTTTTATGCATTAAAGCTGTGTATGTTCTTCTAGCAACCACAACTTGCCGCAAAGTGAAAGGAAGAAAAATTTAACACAGAAGGATTCCATGTACTAGGTGATAAGAAAATACTGAGACAATTGTCACCGAAGTTTAAATTAACAGAATTCTGAGCACACAAATACGATGGCCGAATCCTGTGAGACATAGCTTCGAGCGATATAGCCTTACTAGCCGGTACTTTGCAGCTTCCCGCTTTCAAAGCAGAATTTATTTTGGGGTTGTTATTAATAGTTGCGAAAGACTCGTGGCATACAGAGAACGTCAGTTGCAACATAGAGATACGGATATCGTGTGTAATTGAAACAGCGCGTAACTTCCTGTTAAATAAGGTTCATTACTTGTCAGACCGTCAAGAAAACAGGATACGAATTTGATTCTCTGAATTTCAGCTGCGTATTGTCATTGCGCGTTTTATTTAACGACGTCGATTGCTAACGGCGACAGATGGATAATTGAATATAGAGCATTAGTGGAATAACACTTGGGAGGATAATATTAAAATGGATCTTCAAGAAGTGGGATGGAGAGGCATCGACTTGATTGATCTGGCTTAGGATAGGTGGTGGGCTCTTGTGAATGCGGTAATGAACCTTCTGGTTCTATAAAATGCGGGTAATTTCTTGACTGGCTGAGGGGTAGTTTTTTTGTGCTGAATCCACATGGATTGACCCGGGATCGAACCCAGGCCTCCGCGGTGAGAGGCCGGCGACTAACCGCCTGAGCCATGGCACGGCCTAGTTAGTCAGTTAGTTGGTTAGTTGGTGGAATAATACACGGCAAAAACAAAGTCCTCAGAGTAAAACCTGTCCCAGTAGTCTACCATTGTGTTCATCATATACCTCACATTCACTGACGTAGTTTCGAAACCCTTTGCTCCTTCGTTGAGCGATTTCAAGAAGAACGTCCAAATTACTCGATGCGTATTTTCTACGAAACTATATTTCCAATTAAATTGTAATTGCTTTGCCGAATTCTATATAAACCTGTACGAAGAATGTGGCACTGGCCATAATTCCGACGTTAGAATAAGCCACATGCCTTTACAGATTCCGCCGATACTTTCGGGAGTAGAAGCATTACTGGCATTAGTCTTTATAAAATTTGAAATGTTGTGATCATATGAAGGTAAGTGTCTTGTAGGATGTGATGTCTGATGTATACCGAAGTGTCAGAGGAGTTCGCTGCTTCCGTCTTCTACCTGATACAGAGGCCTTTCTGTCAGATCACATTCGTCAAATCCCAGACGATATTTGTCCTCATGGTCATCGCCGTGAGAAGCTCCAAAACACATACCATATATACTACAATAGAAACACTCAACTTTTATTATGACGAAAGAGCGAGCCTTTGAGCTTCTTTTGGAAATAAATAGACACACGCATTCACTAGTTAGGGTAAAGCAATCCCTATACAGGCCTGTACAGGAGGCTCCCAGAATTTTTAGACAATCGGCACATGAAGGTGGCAAGATTATCAGCCGTAAGCACCGGCCGCCTTTACCCCCCAGGAAATACACCTGGTACTGATTTCTGTAGGAGGTTCAGCCAACCCCAGGGCCATAGTGCGGCCGGAAGGATTAAGTTAATGATTTTAAACCCAATGACCCCATCGGGCATCGAACCCGCTACCTTCCGGCTTGTAGTGCAGTTAGGGTATTGCCCTATTTTTTAGAGTGAAGTTTGCTGTTTTATGAAACGAACAGTCCTTTTTTATTCAGACGACATAACTTTAGATGTTTGTAGTGGTTGACGCTTCAAGCTTGACTAGCGAGTGTAATCTCACTGAGTTGCATCCCCATATGTTTTCTAATACGAAGCGTGTACTTCTTTGCTCAGACGATACAACTTGTGTCAACTGATATCCAAACTACACACACCAACAATGTGCTGTTTTATTTCATTATGCTTGTCATACGGACTGTATAGCCTGATAGGCTGCAGGGCCAGCCCATCTTCCTGTGGCTCTTTACCCGGTAGTTGTTCACTTAACTCCATTCATTTCGTAGATGAATGAGTGACGATTTTACCTCCGCGTCACAAAGGCTTGTAGACACGGGCGCAAAAAACTCTGTTTCAAAGTCGCCAGGAGTTCTTATGCCTGAAGGACTTACTGGGGTGCAGTATGTTTACTGCACGTGTTTCGTGCATGGTGGCGACACTGAATGCTTTCCTTCTAAGCCTAATCACGGCCACCATATTCGGACTCCTTTACTTTTGTGAAGTTTTTAACACAGTAATAAAGTTTTGTGGATATAGCTAATTTAAAAAAAAACGCGTCTCTGTAGCTATCAGAATATTGGCTGCGTGACGCTAACTGAAATACTCATATCTTACAGTTTTCTGGCAACAAACTTTGCTACAGCAAGTGAAGTAGCAGGGAGGAGAAGGGAGGATTTTTAGCGAGGCGTGGAAAGTACATCGTTTCTAGAGAGGGGAGGAAGTTTTGTGTTATAAACTGTTGCCATTTCTATATATATTTTACTTGATATATGGAAGAGAGGTGGGAGAGAGTAGACGGAGTTTTGAAAACAGTATAAAAAGAAACCTTTCGGATAGGGTAAATAGCTAAGGCCATGAGCATATCCCTCTCCTCTAACCCTACAGGAGACGTGAGACGGTCTTATAGTTGGTGAGGTTGAGTCAGATGCAAGCTCCAGGCTTTGTCAGTCTGGTTTCTGTAATCGTCGGAGTAACTCACACACGTGCATAAGTTTCAAGAACACTTTCACTCATTTGTGTCAGAACATTAATTAGTGATATAGCAAACAGGAGGGATACTCTATGAAATGGGGATGGAGTACTTCCAGGAGTGGAGCCGTAGAGAGGTACAAATCTAACATTAGTTAGTGTAGTTACAGCAATAAAGAAGAGCGTGTGTAATGAACATGCTACTGTCATTTCGAAGAAAGGTATGATTGTGTTTAGGAACGGAACGAACACAACGGTTCTTTGTCTGTAAAATTGGCATCAGCCATTTAAACTATTCAATGTTTGTGGGCGTCAAAGCTTAACTGAAGCCAAGAAATAAGTTTCCGAACGAATTTCTATGTTAAGGCTTAGTCTAATTTTAAACGGTCAATGTTTTTGCGTGCAGATTTCTCTGATTGTTGTGTCTTATGGGAATTGACTTTAACCTTGTACTAACGACTATATTTTGAGCGCAGTGTTGATATAATGTGCTATAATTGGTCCTTATTATCATCAACATAAAAGGCTTTAATTTTATGTCAAATCCTTTTGTCAAACAGAAAATTCACTCTTTATCCCAGAACGTTATTATTATTATTATTATTATTATTAATATTATAACACTTTATACCTCCTCTCATCAAAAAGAAAAGAATGTTTCCATTTTCTGTTCAGTTTGTAGAATAAAATCAGTATAAGAACGCTTTAAACATCGTGTGTCTAATTGGGTGTATTAGTAGTTAAATTTTTTTAAGTACTGACGTATTTCTGGATGGGATGTGACTCTTTGTTTTGGGGTTGGTGTTTCCTGACGTCCATAAGGGACGTAATGCCATCGTGTTCAAGGGCTGAGGGGTCCAAGACACCTTACCAACGCCGCGAAACTGCGTCATGTCACAGACGATCTGTGCCCTCAACACATCCGTTGCAGGAAACTTCAAAACATGCATAAATTATTTTTATTTTCTTTATGAATAAGATAGGCATAGGCGTAACTTGGCTAATAACATTGGGAGCAAAATTTACAGTGCTTCTCTTCCTTTGTAAAGCGTAACTCAGATGCCTCTATTCTGCGCCCCATAAAACGCAGGTTTTTAATTTTTTCTGTCTTTACACCACACAAATAATCGTTTAGAAAATATTTATGTTTTTTATTTGCCCCTCTTCAACTCAGTAGTCAAAAAAACATTCTTAAAGAAAATATTGGAGGGGCATTTGCTCCCCCCTTGCTCTCCCTAAGTTACGCCTTTGAAGATGGGTATTTCTTTGTCTCTCACTCACGGTTATGATATGCATATTTCGGCAGCATGTAACAAACACATATATTGAATATTTTGTAATGTTTAGAAACAATTTCATGACCTCATACGTAAAAGTATATTCTTCTCATACAATCGATTTTTGAAGAAAAATTCGTATTTTGTGTTGATATTAATATTCACTTTAAGAAAAATATTTTTTGAATTTGAATTACGTATTACCAAAGCCTGCAACTGCAAACACCAAGTTTTCAGCAACACACGTCCCGTATATTAAACCTTACGATCTGTATTATTTTAGAATATGGTTTAGGTTAATAATTTGATATAATACCTTAGCATCCCGCTCAAGGCTATTTTGCTGGGTATAACTCAAACAAATGTGTTTTATATTGTCAACGTTTTTATCAGAGCTAATCATAATTCAGACTATCAAATTACAAAGATCTCCTGTGGAAACTGTCTGCCTGTGGCACTCACTGCAGCTTGCCAAACTGTATGCACTCTTGTATAGACTGAAACTTACTCAATGTGCGCTTGGTAGGAATTGCAGCTTACTAAACTTTGTGTACTCTGGTACGGACTGCATATTACGCAACTTAACCTCTCTTTCGTTGTAAATTTCTTGGAGGAATTATTTATTGATTTTAATGCCTCACGTAGAAAAGTTCCACTTCAGTACGATTATTCTAATCATAAGAAAACTATAACAATGTATGCATTTGGCCTAAGCGGGAACTTGCTACTCTCAAAATCTAAATTTTTCAGCTTCTGTACACAAACTGTGTTACATTAACGTGCGCTTCTAGCCTAGTATTAGGAATTCCGGATCTCATCCCAACCATCGAACTTAAAGTACAAGATAGACATAATAAAATACGTTCATATTTTGGGTCTTCTGTCTTGTCAGCGGATACGGACATTGAGAAGAACATGCTCCCTCTTCCTAGAGTTACTTCTGTGTCAAACTTGGAAGTAATTCTTCAAACCTGAAGGCGGAGGCAGCATTTTTCACCAAAAGTCAGTGTCCTCCTACAAGACTGCACAGTCTCAGACATTCTGAAAAATATCCTGCGTGAAAACTTGCAGTTATAATAAAATGTGTCAGCATAATAATTGTCGCTTGAAGACGAGTATATCTGTCTTCAAGTTCTGTCAACACATTTGTAAGCATGGCGGGTGTAAATGCAGACGCAGCAGCTCATATCTTCCTAGCAAGTTTCGGTAAAGTGGTGGGAAATGATGGAACATAAAGAGTATCCTGTATTCCCGAAAATAAATCGAGTTATGTAAGTTCAGGTGAAACAGGTGGCCCAATTGTAGGGCCGGGATATCACTGCAAATTCTTTTCCGTGGAAAATTTTGATCCAAGATATCCCGCCTGACCTATAATATGAAAATATGAAAGCCCTCTTTCTTAATGAAATGGCACTAATGGGGGTCATATTGTTCGAAAATCTGCATCAGGGATATCTATAACACGCCTATGTACACAACACCAGTCACGGGGCTTTCGGGAATTAAAAAATAGGCCAGAATTCTCAGTTTTGTTAGAGCACAAAATGCATTCAAATTGGACTTGTCTTATGTACTTTGAATCACTGCTTGCAGATTGATGCTCCACCATATCCTAAAGTCATTGCTTTCCCTTATTCTAATGCTATATCCCTTAAAATGTCCGGGAAGAAGGAAAGCCACTTTGTCACTATACACTATTTCGGCTATAAAACTTTTTCGTCTTCAATTCGTGTATCGAAAAAAGTAAACTTACCACAAGCTCTGCCTGACGAGGAGTTAAGTTTTCTGTGGACTTCATTACAGGTCTTTGACAACAGAACATTAAATTTGCGTCTTTGAACGCATTTGCAATTATAATTACAATATCATTAATAGAACAGGTGACTGGGTGGGCCGCAGAGCCAGCTTAAGCGTCTTTGGAGAAGAGAAAATCCTCCTTTCACTTCCGGGAATCGAACCATGACTACTCGATTGTCCAGTCCGTATCCTAGTCGGTATACTGCCTGGGTGTCCGGTTCTTGCTGGTTCTGCAGAAGGCGGAAAAGGAAATGGGAGAGGGGAGAAGAGAAATAATAACAGTATTAAAAACATCGAAAAGGGGGAACTATAAAGAATGTAAGTTGACTGATGAAGCCATAGGGATTTCAAGAGGCTTAGTGTGTGCAGAAGACGTGCTATACCTGCAGTAAGTTTTACGCGTGAATTACAGTCAGAGCATATCTTTAATCTGAAGTTCACATCAAGATTCAACTGTTCTGTTTCAAAAGGATGTCACTCACTGGTCGTACTCTTAACCTGTGACCTGTACGTTACTTCGGTCTGCTTTATTCCACAGCACATCACAACACTGTTGTCATTACAATAATGTCAACTTTGCTACGGTAGGCATACGAGTGTGTCCATTACTTATTGCCAACCGGGACGCCGAATGTCAGGATTGAATATTTTATCTGTTTTCCGCAGTTTATGAGGCAAATGGCAGGGTATTACCTCGACTAGGCTAACATCTTGCTTACAAGTCCTTTCATTAATCATTTGATGAAGCAGACTATACTGACTGACAGCTTCTTTAAAACTGTTCAAATAAATAAATAAATAAATAAATAAAACTTTCCTGAAAAACTAGAATGGTAGGTTTTGAGCTCTACCTTTGCAGCTTAAATTTTATAAAGTTTACAAGCAGTATTCTATGCAATCATGAGTTCCACACTTATCAAATTTAGGACACTTGCAGTTGATTTGCTTTACCTGATGACTTTTTTAACTGCGATTTATTCGATGCATATTTAAGTAATTATTTTTATGACAGGTCATTTTTGAAAGTTTAACGTATAGAACATATTTGCAAGTGGTGCAAAGAACATGTACAGAATATCATAACTGTAGAAATTGCTTTAAGGTAAAGTTTTCACTTTGCATGCCTTGAAGGCGAAGGGGGGAGTGAAGCTACAGCTTCATTCATTCCTAAAATCTGCACTAGATGCCTGTGAATGGTCAAATTCAAGCCCAGGCCGCTTGGAGTCCAGGTAAAGAGACGTCGGCATCCATTAAATGGGAGGCTGGGTGGGCCCAGAGCTTGCCGTTTTTAGAAAAATATGTCTAATTTTATACAACGATCAGACTGTCCTTAATGCAAAGTACCATATTAGTGAGAAACCCCTATACTAAACAACCCGCTTTACTTGTAAGCAGGAGAAGTTGCCCAATTGCGGCGACTTTCATCTCGGACAAAATATTCTGAAACCTAATTACCTGCTAAACGGAACGAACGAAACCGTAACACAGACTATTTCTTTCTCCTAAGTTATGCCAAGACTTACACCTTGATGTTTTCAAGTGAAATAAAATTGTAATAAAACTTGAAGCTTTATTCGATTAAATGTGATAAAATCTGCTCTGGGCTTCTGTTTCGAATTCACGCTCTCCAGAGGGGTTTTTATCGTTAAAATGTTATTGTTATAAACGATACGTGTTATGACGCACTTAAAACACACAATGATCTAAAAGGTTAAGAAAATTAACATAGACATCTAGGTAACTCTGGATATACTGCGCATAATACTTAAAATAAAGTCGGTTCTGTAGGTAAAATCTTGGATTTCCAGCATTTAAGACAAAAGGAGGCACTGGAGCGACGTCAAATGCAATTCGTGAAAGAAGTGGGCAAGAAGCCCAAAAGATTTTTTTATATTGTTAATTTCGTGCATTGTATTGTGAATTAGGCACAAAACGCTCTTCACAGTGTAAGGTCATTCTGCATGGAGCCTCTGTTGTGCCACATTATTTCACCACTTTTTAATGTGGTGTTAGGTAATTTTATTACAAAATTAAGATGATTTTAGAATTTAATTACCCCGAATCAAAGAAAGTAGAGCCTTTTGTATGCACAATATATGTCTTCGTGTCACATGTTTCAATTTCTTAATTTACGTTATAAATGAGATCTGCGCTCTTCTGGGATATTACGCGGCGTCGTGTTGCAATTGTTTACCGACGTTTCGGGACAACGTATCTGTCTCATTTTCAAGAGTCAATAATCCTTTATTTTCTTCTTGGACTCTTGAACCTTGAAGATGGGACCAATACAATGTCCCGAAACATCGTTAAACAATTACCACACGACGTCGCGTAATATTCCAAAAGAGCGCAGATCTCATCAACATCGCGGCGGAAGCCTGAAATTAAATTTACATTGTATTTAGATAAATATTATTATGAGAAGTTGCAATATTATGATAAATTTTTTATACTATCGGCCTATTATGTTTGTATGTCTTTGAAGACCTAAGAAAATAGCCTGTTGCAACTTCAGTCTGCTTGTTATATGGAATATGCCTTTCCACTCTATTTTATTCGCTATTGTTCTTATTGTTTCCTTGCTCATTTACTCAACAGTCCTTTCCCGGTCGAAAGAATTATAATGACACATTGAAATATATGTGATCGTAAATATAATTTTCTATCTCATCTAATCTGTCGCCATTTTTGCTGCATTTGAAGGTTAGGAATCTGTTACTTTACAAAGACTTTTCAGATACAACTATTCATTTCATTTAGATATGTGATATTAGCAAAAGCGGGTGGCTTGCTTTCTACTCTCAGCGAATGGTTTTCTTTATAGTGCACTGTATTTAAGCATAGCCTAATTAACACTTTTGGATGCCAGAGGAAAACTGAGTCCTGGGCTTTTGAGAGAGCTCTTCTATCCTGCTTCCAGCCTTCAGTTTTAATAGTAAACTTTTCAGCATAATGCCCGTAAGTCATTTCCTCAGATTCGAAAAATACAGAATTCGCCACCGTCTAAACAGGTTTTGTGTTGTTACTTAGCACATTGGCATGTATTGACGGCTTTTGGACGATGTCCGTTCTATTAACTCAAGCTATTAATTACGAATTTGATCGAAACAAACCGAAAGTGTTTAGTTAAAGGATGAGAGGCCATTTATATGGAACTGTTATGGTCATTCATAGGTGAGATCATTTTATAAAAACTTATAACTCGTTTGTTGCAGGTACTAAGTAGAAGAAATCACATATCCTCGGATTTCATCCCTCTAAGTCTGGCCCGGGCTTTGCTTTTTCAATCGCTAACTTATTTTAAATTTCTCATAGTTACATTGTCTTCCATTATATTTCCCACTGTATAAGAATCGATATAGACGTGTTGAACGACAAAAATTCATAACTGATGCTGAGAGAAGGAAAGTGGATTTTTTGAAACAAACACTCTAGAACTTATATCAATATAGAAATGGCTTTTCAAGAAGCCTGATGACATGGTTACATAGATCGACTCCTACTGATGCATTAGATCAGAAATGTTTTCGTGTAGTTTGCGTTAGAAGCATATTGATGTTTATCATCCGTGGAGAGTGGTGCAGTGAGGCTTGCCAGTTGGAATCTTGTCAAACAGCCATCCTCTAATGAAACAGAAAACAAATGCTTTATAGCCATCCCAGTAACGTACCCACTGAGTAACTGACAAAAGCTTCATCCTTCAAGTTCTGTCGGTCTGTCAATTCCTGCGGCTCTCTGGACTGGAAAAATGTAGGAGCAGTTTAAGGCTATTGCGAACTGTCTTCAGGAAATTGCTCTTGCTTCGCAGATCATTGAACATCGTGATATTCTTTCCTCAAAACTTAATATTGTCCATTGTGGTTTCTTGTAAAGTGACGTAAAAGAAAAGTCATTATTTTTACCACCACTGCTTGTAGCATACATAACACCTGCACCAAGTGTGCTGCTGCGTAGACTACTGCAGTGCAGAATCCATGCAGGGCCGCAATACCAGCTTACAAAATGCACCGGCAACAGAACATTTCAGAAATAGAGAGGCAGGGAATTTGTTAATCCTTTAAAACCTAGTGATTACTCTACGTATCACCAGGTTTAACACTAAAAGTTCTGAATTTTATCCACACCGTGTATTTATGTGTTCTGTATAATTCGTACAACAAACAGCAATTTTCCCCATATGCAACACGCTCTGATATATCTTTCTAATGGAAGCAAACTCTGTTATCAGCAAGGTACGAAATGAATGTTTATTTGTAGATTAATTCTAGTTAGCAGAGTCTTAAAACTATTACAGTCATTTGTAACGAATGTAAAGAAAACCTAGAAAAGGAATTTGATTCAGAATTGCCATTCATGCTACTTCAGTGCTTGGTTTATTAGAGCTCTCTAAGACCTAGTGCTCGCAACTCCATATTCATTTCGTAATTGCTACAGTTTTATGAAGCTTCTAGTATGTTTCTATTCTGGTTGCAGTTCTTAACTCTTTATAGCCCAGTGGTTAGTATATATACCGCCAGGTTAACACTAAAACTCGTTCATCGTGTGTATATGTTCGTGTGTTCCCTATTACTGTTACAATAAACAACCATTGTTTCCCCATGCAGCATTTACCGATCGGTCTTTGTAATGGAAGCACATTGTGTTGTGTGTGAGGTACGGACTGAATATTTTATGTTGTGCAGATTAATTTTAGTCTTAAATGTTTAATGGTCTGTAGATAGTCCGGCACGTGTAACGAAATTTCGAAATATAAACAGTTCTCTCAATACAAACTGGGCTGCAGGTTATAACTCCTGGTGGAACAAACATTTCTGCTATTGTATCAGCGTAAAAACCAACCATTCGTAACCACATAAATTACGCTGGTTTTATTGCTTAGTATTTCGTTATTGCCGGGAAGCCATTTAGGCATGAGATATTCTTAAGACTCGCATATAAACCGGAAGATTATTTTTTTTGCGGTTTAGTCATGCCTTGCGGCCTTAAAGTTGACACATTGCATGCGAAATACATTTGGCTGCGCTCATGACACTGGAGATAGCAGCTCATAAAACGTTCAAGTTAAGTTCCTCTCCCTAGGTCAAGAAGCAACTGGAGTTAATCGAAACGGTTTCGAGGAACTGTATTCAAGTAATCATCAGAGTTATTAAAATACTGAAAATAGAACAGGTATAAAACTGTGCCAGAAATGTGTAGTATGGTAAAATAGTTTGGGTTATCTTAAAATATTCCACGTTTGTTATATATACATACTATTTTAAGGGTGAAAGTTTTATAAAAACTTTTAAAAAACCGTGATATTTAGTAAGGGATTGAGCACTAAAGTGAAGGTCTCCCTCTAACATGCCGTGCAGACACAGAGGGTGAATGGGTGTATAGCGCTGCTCATTTTTAACCTCGGCGTTAGATGGATTGGGTGGTCGATGTCACGTCTCACCGTCTTACCCCGCGCCCCAGGGAAAGAGCCTCGATACCCAATTTATAGGAGGCTGGTGTTTTCCAGGGCCCGTCTGGACGCGAGCGAGCGAGCGTGTTTGTGTGTTGTGTGTGTGTGTGTGGAGAAGGGAAAAATCTCTTGCTTACGCCGGGATTCCAACCCCGAGCTGTCCTGCCCGTAACGAAGGGCTGTCAGGATACAAGGAGAACAAGGAATGATGACTTCCTGAATAATCCTTCAATCAAGAGCACACACTTAAAGAATATGAATATAAAACGTTCCCCCAAGGCCGAATATTTACAGAAAAACCTGCACTCTCATCCGGAAGTACTATTATACTATTTTTAATTCTATTTTAATGCTATACTTCTAACTTATTATTCTATCACATTTATTGTATATAACATAATATTTAGACTAACTGGTTTCGGCTTGTCATATACATTTATGATATTTGTAAAGTTGAGATCCCAACCATGTATATGGATGATGTAAAATAATGTTATGCAACTTACATAATAATTTCTTTAGTGTCTTATTTGCCTGATTATGGCTTCTCGTTGAGCCGAAACATGTTGCATTAAAACCATACAATATACAAAAAGTGCCTAATTGTGATTGACCATTATTATCCTCCTGTGTTAACTTTCTTACAAGATTCCGCCACTTGTCCCTTTCCTGGACCAGAGGATCACAGTAACAATAATAAAATGACTAAACATTTTATTAGAGTGCAACAAATTTATTCCTGATATTATTTGCTTCTAATAATACTTCAAGAATTCTCCTTCTCTTGGAAACAGTTTTGATGCCAAGTGACATTGGCCTAAGCAACGAATGTATTAATGTAGCGACAACATACATAAATTTCTTTCCTTCCTACTGTCAGCATTAAAAAGGTCGCGTGTTGTGCCGTCCTTTCGAAATTTCAGTGGAAGAAGGGAATAAAACTGGCAGACGAGTGTTTCTGAAGCCAAAACAAAGTGCATCCTTTGCCGAAGTTAAGAACGGATGAAGCTATATTTTCACTCCCCCATGTGACTTACTGGCGTGCACAGGGACAAGTTCGCCCATTTACCTATGGTATGTTTTTAAAACCTAATATGTTAGGCTTATTTTGCCCTTCTTTACTGGTATAATATTACGCATTAATACAAATCACGTGTTATATAATATTGTGTTTTTGAGGGTAGTTACAGAAATAACTGAAGAATTAGATTTGGTGCCTGTAGTGTAATGTCAGCCATTACGATGACCAAGAAGTTGGATCCTCTTTGATACAAATTACGTAGGCACGTGATTAGTGATGGACTATTACCCATATTCGTCCCATGGCCAGCTGAAATTAACAGAAGCAGACTTCAGCTTAAAAATAGATTTCAAAACTCTCCGCGTCCATGCTTTTCGTCTGTCGCCTGGACATGAAAAATAAATGGTAGGTTAATAAATAACTTTTTGGTTCAGTGTACTTAGCTACCAAACTGATCTGTCCATTTGTAATGCCAAGACAGCAGGATATCTTCCTGTTGTGCTATTAGAAACAATTTGTTATGTATTGATGATTATTACTATGAATAAGTGAACATGGAGCAAGGAACTATTTTTTTAGTAATTTATCATAAAGTAAATAAATGTTGTCCGTGTGCAAGGCATGAAGGCATATGAAGGAGTGGAAGAATGGCTGCTCGCCTTTTGGAAATTGGCGTTAGATAGACCTCGGAGGCAGCGTGACGCCACGGCCGTTTTCCCCCTCGGAAAGAGTTACCGGTACACATACGACGGTTTTTCTCTAATTGTTAAAGTGCATTCGCAAAAGAAAGAACGAAAGACACTTAATGGCCCACCTGTTCCCAAAACACATCCGCTCTTATAAAATTATTTTATAAGTGCTGTATCATTTAGTGCGTTTTTTTTGTCGTAGCTTTCCTCAGCCCATCTATGAAAGCTCCTGAACTGTGCCCCAAGTTAAGCAACAGCAACTTCCGCTTTGTGTGTCCTTTTTATGCGTTATTCACCATATCCTACAATTCGGTATTACGTACTTGGAACCCTTTAAACAGGTGTTAAGTAAATAGGTCCTAAAAACGACATTCTGCTTTCATCCGACGAAGCGTCAAGAAGCATTAATGTGGCTGTGTTTATTCGTGTTACCTTACCAGCCATTGCAGTGTAGCAAGCAGATACGCACAATATATTTTACTGAAATATGTAAACACATTTGTAGTTTCCATAATATACATATTAGATGACAGTAAGCTGTAATCAGAACGAAACTGGTTGTGCAGTTTTCGTGTCGTCATATTAGGCTCCATTCATTTGTCGCAGTCAGTTCTCCATATTTTTAAGTTATCTATAACCGTACACAACATACGGCTCGCACACAAACCGAATAACATTCATGTTTTCCCCACATCACCACTTTGCAAAGGAACCATATTTGCTGAAACTGAAAGGCCTCCTTTAGCACGTTACATCGAATTTCATGAAAGCTGTCAATAGAGGACATCTTGTTGATTGCTCTGATTGTCAGGGGACAAGAGACTGACTGTTAGGTAGACATGCGAAGTCTAGCAGCGTTCCTCAGGGACTCTGGAACAAAGAAATGCCCTCGACTGGCCGAAGATTGACATCAAGTAGGCCACTACTGATTGCAAGTAGCACGACTTTCCTTGAAATGTTAATAGCTATTCAAACGAGAAATCCCCCTTATTTTGTAACTCAAAAGTTTCATTACGTGTTATGTGATCCTACCATCTATGCCTTGCTCTGTATATTTGACTTTTCCTGTTCAAAATTTTTTGTTCAGTTATCTTTTGTACGTGCTTGCCATATGTCCTGTCCATCTCAATCTTGAATTTATAATATGAATAGAGTCATGTTTAATATGTTGCCCACACAATTTCCTACATAACTGCGCACCTTGATGTTTCCGGCATTCTTCTTGTACTGCTTGGCCCTTGAAGATGGGGCCGACAGCTTGTCCCGAAACGTCGGTAACTACCAATCAACGCTGCGTAACATCCCAGAAGAGCGAAGAACCCTAAAGCCATCGTTACAAATATTTTCATTCCAGCTGGACTGCCTGTACTTAGGCTCAGATATTTTCCTCAGCTAATTATATTACCGAGAAGCACCGCAAATGTCTTTGTTGGTTTTTCCTAATGATGAGTATTTGAAAACATGTAGTAGAAGTTTCATTCGATACTTAAATTAAAGTGAGGAGGTCGGAATATAAGGGTTGTGTTGTTTCAAAGTATCCTTTGGCACAGTATGCAGTAAAAGTCACAAATAAAAACATTACTACACGTATGTAGCTATATTACTGCCCCTAATGATACATTACTGACGCCATTAACCCAGATACACAGTGCATGTCGGTAAGACCTGTTTGGTACAGCAGGTATATAGTAGGTGCTCTTCAGACAGCAAATGAAACTGCTGTTCTCAGAGGATGGAGGTTGGTTATTTGTGTTTTCAATGTGTGTCAGCTATAAAGGTGAGAGAAAATTGATAGCTACATTTGTGAAGTGATAATTTTACTGGCTTGATGAAATCAGCTGAAGCAATGAAAATATAAACAGTTTTTCCTGCAAGCGGGCTAATTTCTGCCACGAATCTTTAAAACAACAATCAACATACGTGGTAGATTGAAAGGGGCTTATGGGCAATAAAATTATTTTTAAAACTCTAGATGCTCAACAGCTTACACTTCCACCAAACCAATCTGAATCCTGTCGTGCCTCCAGTATACCCATTTTTCCACGCATAGCACGATTAGGCTACTTTACTAATTAATACGTTAATTTGTGTAATTCAATATTAATCTCGCTATTTATATTCGTACCTGTCTTTAATTTTCTTACAAATCTTTGTATCGCATTATAATTGATAAAAGTCCGATATTTTTTTCCTCTTTGTGTGTACCTAAGAATCGCGTTTAGTGATGATCAGCATGTGTCCCTATTCTTTTTAAAATTCGAGTATCTCAATACCATTTATCCTGAAATATTTGCAGTGACACTTGGTAACCTTGGCCGTATGCAGTAGCTGAGTAAATTCTCTGGTCACATGCCACGGCCCAATTCCTCAACAAGCAAAGCACATAAATTTTGAACTCTGCCACCATCCTTTCGTTCATTTACAATTAGAAACAAGGCAAAGTACCATACATCACAGAGTCGGGCGCGTGTTTTATCTTTTTCAACGAGGAGGAAATCATACAGTTGGCTAGCTACAAAACTCTGGTATTCACCGCGCTCGCCAAAGTCGAAGGGTTTCATTAACCATTTAAAGTACAGTGGTAACTATGTGCAACGCTTGGCTTCACATTTCTGCATTTCATACACACACACGCATGCGCGCGCGTAAAACATACATGCACTCTGTGGTAAAGTGCGGAGTTTATTAATGTTAAAATATATTGCTTATAATTTTGACTGGGGTTTGAAAGGTTGCATCTACAGGAAGATCATTTTTCTGGTAGGTCTATACTTTGCTTGTCATTTGAACTGAAGTGTTTCGTGTATTCATTCTTACGAATTTTCATAACCGTCATATTAAAGCCTGTCGGTATTTTCTGATATCTGATGTCTGCCAAATGCACACCACAATAGCCTAAGGGAATTACACTGCGCTTTACTTTGTCGTAGTGGATGTCATAATCCTGCTTTACTTTGTCGTAGTGGATGTTATAATCCTGCTTTACATTGTCGTATTGGATGTTATAATCCTGCTGTACTTTGTCGTAGTGGATGTTATAATCCTGCTTTACTTTGTCGTAGTGGATGTTATAATCCTGCTTTACTTTGTCGTAGTGGATGTTATAATCCTAAAAACGTACATGATTAACATGCATCGAATTGATTTATTAAACACCGCTCATTCTCAGGTCGTGAGCTGAAATTATGAAAGAGTAAGACAGAGATTATCAGCAGAGCCTAACATTTCTGGTGCATTCCCTCTGCTGTTTTCCCTAGATTTTAAATTAATGAATATTTTCAAGAAAACGCGGAAGATGCCTTTCCTTGAAATGCGCCTTTCCACGTTTTACACAACACACACTCCAAATTTTCTCTGTCTCTTTATAACAGGCTGACAATCTGTCGCGACTTTTCTTTTGTTTTGATTGGGGGTGAGGTCTCCTCCGTGTCAAGCAATGGACTTGCAGACGATCACAACTTTACTTTTATTTCGCGTGAGAGATGTTTCTCTGTACCTTAACATAGAATTTAAAGTGAAAATTCTTTTCTATCCAGTGCTCCCCGATTTTGGCAAAAGCATTGCTTTCTGGAGTGTTTCCAGGCTTCGCCCATTTGTCCTTTAGGTAAGTGCTGCGTGTAGAGGAAGAAGAGTATGGAGCATTGGTGGAATGATATAGACAGAGGAAAACCGAAATACTCGGAGAAAAAACCTGTCCCTGTGCCACTTTGTCCACCACAAGTCTCACATGGACTGACCTGAGATCGAAGCCGGGCGTCCGTGGTGAGAGGCCGGCGACTAACCACCTCAGCCATGGCACTGCCTAAACAGCGAATTTGGGTTCGATCACGCCTTCGTTTGCCTCAGTGCCTACCTCACAGGAAACACTGTCTCAAATTATGTACAACAGTAATGACGAGAAATCCTAAATATGCCTGTTTTAATGTAAGTTACTTCTTATTTTTCCAAATTTTAACCAAAATAGAAATATTCAACAACGTTTAGAGAAGATTCCAAAAAAAGAAATTTCACGAAAATTCGTCTCTTGGGGAGTCGCCGTGATACATGCGGAAAGACAACAGATTGATATTACGAAGCTAATAGTTGCTTTTCACATGCCAGAGCTCCTAAAGACGATTGCTTTTCAGGCTAAGACCATATGATATTCTGTTTTCCTTCCCTGTAGAGACGTCAAATTAAGGTGGGAAATGCAGAGAAAGACTGACGCGTCCGGCACGAAAGAACGCTCGTGTGGCCTTAGCCTCAACAGACAGACGCAGACGGCTTTTACAGCATTTATTGTCGGAAATCTGTATTTTAATTCCAGTGAATATGAGTTCCTGATTCTTGTTGTTGTAGAGCTTACGGCTAAATTACTGTAGACAACAAGAATTGTATACATATATGTGGGTGTTATTATTACACATAATAATTACGTGCCGTGGTGTTATTGTGATACATAATTATGTGAATGTTATTGTTACACATAATGATTGTGTGTTATTTTTACACAAAATGATTATGTGCCTGTTATTCTTACACATACTAAGTATGTGGGTGTTATTGTTACACACAATAATTGTGTGGCTGTTAATGTTACACACACACAATAAGTATGTACCTCTTATTGTTACACACAATAATTTGTGCGTGTTATTGTTACACATAATAAATATGTGGGTGTATAATTATGTGGGTTTTATTGTTACACATAATTGTTTCCATTGCGAAAAACCTTAAATATTAATATCATTTTGCATTTTATTATTTGTAATAAAGTGAAAATATATTTTAACTAATGTTTGTGTTATGTATGGTTCTTATTCATATTTCTATTGCGTATCCAGTGAGTACCAAGATCTTGCAGATAATGCTGCGAAGAATAAATTTAAATTAAATTAATAAAATCTCATTCTTTGCCGTTTACGAGACGCCCACCTTGTAGCCTGCTTACCTTCGACGTCGATATTTAATGAACCCTTAAACAAGACATTATCACTAGGCTACTGGATGGCCAGCCGCGGAATTTTTCTTCCGTTTCTAATGGGGAAAAGACGATTTTTCCTTCTCCAAAGAGACCAGACCGGCTCTGGGGCACATCCACTCTCTTATATAAGTTTTAAAACTTTCGCGGCGACAAGATTCAATATAGTTTTCTCGGGCGCACAGCCGCGTCAATTCGTTTGAATACAACGTTTCGGGGACTAGCTGCCTGAGGATGGGGACGGAGCTAGTCCCCGAAACGTTGTATTCAAACGAATTGACGCGGCTGTGCGCCCGAGAAAACTATATTGATCCACTCTCTTATTCTATGGGAACAGGAGGATCTTTCCCCGGGCGTAAAGGGGCTCACTTCCGTCTAGTGGCAAGGTAAATTATGCGTAGAGCGATACACCCATACACTTACACGTATACGCCATGGGTCTTCAACCCGCTGCCGGCGATGTAATTTATATATATATTATAAAAATTACACAATAATTTGGGAAGTTGGGTATACGGCTTATTTTTATTTTTCCAAGTGCAGCCGGCGAACCAGCCCATAATCACGGGTGTGGCCCTTTGCCATAAAAAGTTTGGACGCCCATGGTCTCTGCCTACAAGGCATGGTGCTTCTTTAAGGACGTAGACATCTAACTTGTACATTTTGGAACAAGACTTGGCAAACGTAATATAGCGACAGAAGAACAACTTACCTACAATTTCTGTATGAAATGTTATTTACAAGATAAAATTATAAACATGAACATGGCGCAAAACTTTGATGTTTTAGCTGACAAATTTAATATAGCCAGAATCTGCACTAGTAGAAAATATGCACGGAAATGCACCACAGAACTCTGTTATTATGCATTTAACTTACTTCATTAATACTTTATTATAGGACTACTATGGAACTAAACATATATAGACAGTATTACGAACGTAGGTAAAGGCAGGCCTCAACAGATTTCCTTCTTAGTGGCGTAAGCAAATCAAATATTGCAATATCAAATACTGCCACCGGGTGAAAACCCAATTGCAGTAAATAATAATAATAATAATAGTTTTCAAAATATGAGTGATCACATAGCAATCACGAGTATTGCTTTACGCCTGATTACTATAAATACACAGCGCTATTTATCAAATATCATTCTGTACTGTGCATGGGATCATCTGTTTTTATGGAGTAATTAATACACAGAAATAGATACACTCATACGTGATCAAAGACTAAAATATCCATGGCTTAATTACACATTCTATGATACCGTGCCATGTCGAGTAAACCCGAAGCAAAAGCATTGACAAATGCTTGACGGCTTATCTCTTTGCTGTAATAAGGCATGATAGGCACACGCATTCTTGGATTTTTTTCAGGTGTACTGATTTCTTCTGAAATATGGGAAGTTATACAGCATAAACCGCCAGAAATATGTCAACGGGGATCCGAATTTATAATTACGTTGCTAAAATGCATAACATGTAGTAGCATAATCTGTAAACTTTTAAATTTGCTAACAGGTTAGCTATGTGCAAATGACTCGCACTTGCATGCAGAATGTACCTTCTTCGAATACCCACCAAAATAATATTTGTGTAGTACTTTGAAATATGACATAAACGCCTTCTTCTCGGCCTTTTTTACTTTACAGTGTCTTACACGACCATTCTATCATCTCATTGGACAGTAAATAACTTTGACCGTTAATTAGTGTCATTAAACACCCTACAAGAAAGCCAAACATAGAAGATTCTTCGCTATGTGACCGACAAAATATTTTCGAATTCTCCCTAAATAAATTTTCAATATAATAGTAACTTGATAAAATTCACAAGTTTGTGGTATACATTCGTAATTAACTCCATGTGGTAGCGGCTTTCTTGAGATGTTCGAGGTCAATCAGCTGGTCAAGGAAGTTCAGAGACATGGACACAGTCGCCCGCGATATTTAAGTGCCATTAAAACTTCAAGTCGTACATATTTGTTTGAGGAACGTGACTATGGCAGGATAATATTAAAATATATGCTAAAGGAATGCGGTGGGAGCACGTTGGCTATATTTATCTGTAACTGAATAGCTACAAGTGACTTATTCTTGTGAAAACATTAATGGGGGAGGAGAAGTGCTTTGTTTAACGACGTAGTCAATTACTAGGATTATATGGCGTCAGTGGTAGGCGAATTAAAGGTGAATATGTGGTTTTTTTAATGATAGTTACAGGAGAAAACCGACGCACTCATAGAAAACCCCGTCCCAGTACCACTTTTTCCACCACAAATTCTAATTGACTGGCCTCGGTTCGAACCCGGGCCTGTGCGGTAATGTGCCGGCGACTAACAGCGTCAGCCATGGCACAGCCTGAACAGTAATGAAACTTCAGGTTCTATAAAGGGCGGAGTATATGTTGACCAGCTGAGTGGTCACTAGCTTCTCAATAAGGACTTTTTCTGTGGAGTTGGAGGGTGCAAGTCTTCGGTTTGTGACGCTGTGTCGTTGGGTGTGTCTCAGCTTTACGAAGGATCGCGGTGCCTTCATCTTCAATCCAAGATAGACTGGACTAGTTGCCCCTTGAATGTGAAGGCAGCACTGGATGTTTGGATGGAAATGTTGGGACCCCACTCACCCAAAGACACAAAGTCACATCCCAGAAGTCTTGAAGTCTCAGCAACACCTCTGTGAAAATATCTGAACTCGTTAACTTAGGTAGTTGGTTGGTGAGTGTCAGTTCCAAAATTAGGAGCTCAAATGCCGGTACCACATATTTCCACTTGCATCTTGCGTTTAGCTGTAGATGAATATGACGTCAGTTTCCCCCTTCAGCTGGCCGTTAACCGGGGGAGGTCGTGGTATTTTACAAATATTTGTGTCTAACTGAATTACGCAGAGTATGAGGTGCTGTGGGAGTTGTACAATGCTAAACATTGGAGCCAAGACCAGTGCGGGGAGTAACTTTGATAGCGAAGCAGCAGAAACAGCAGCCTTGGCGCGCACGGACGTACCCAGAATAGAACAAAAAAAGCTCGCAACAAGTTCCTTTTCCTTTTGTGTCTGTCACGAACCCTGCAGGTTCAACTTTCGAACCCTGAAACCGACTATAATCATGCGACCCCTTTCTTCCTATGTGTCTGGCCACCCTAATAAGCTCTAAGCTAATTTATTTTCATGGAACTTGGTATAAATATCACGCCACAAGTTCTTTCTAATTTTGTTACATTAATGAAACCAAGAAAAGTAAGAAAGTCTTGATCGAGTATGTCTGTGCAGTGGTAACGATCCAGGATTTTATTCGCGAGCTACCAGTATCGAATCCCAGCCTGGACACCGCTTATTCTGACTGAGGCATTTCGGAGTTCTTGTTAGTCGCTCCCGACATGTGCCGACTTAGAAGCTCAGCTATACAGAACAAAACCACTTCCTTCCAAATCCTTTGAAATTCATCAATCATCATAGAATTAAATGCCATATAACCTGATATGCTAACCACGTCGTCGGATGAATAAAAAGCACTTATAGGAAATTAAATTCACTCTTACTGCAGAGTGCTGTTCTTGGATCCTGTAAAGAATAAATTGCATACAAATATTACGGTCTTTCTCCATAGCCCCTCATTATTATGTTTCTCCGACCTATCTTATTCACCAAGTGCTCTCTTTTAATAACTCTGAAATAATTTGTCATAATTTTCAAATCATAAAATATATTTATAAAATGCGGGTATTAACGGTTGAACTTTGTGAATTGTAACTGTTGTTAAAATAATGAAATTAAAGACGCTAAGAATGTAGCTGAGGTGGAAGGAGGAGGCTGTCAATTAGTACAGAATTTTTGTGGGGAAATCTCTTGCAAAAAAAACCCCCACTTGTAAAATTTAGAAGGATATGGATGCTAGAAGTACAGACTGCAGAGATCGAAAGTAGATTCAACTGGCTCAGAACCATTGCCAATTGCAAATTTAAATATTAGAATTTTTCTTAGTTTTGAATCATATTTCCACACTATTTATTATATATCATAGTAGAATGTTTATTATTAGTTTGCCAAATTTGTGTGCAACTTACAGAGGAGTCAGTTACGTTCAGTCTCTGAAAAATGGCGTTAATCGTCAGGCGACCTAGGTACACATACGTTCATCCTTTCACATGCAAGGTACCGTCAGTGCCTGACAGCGTCAATCGTCCAACGGTCTCGAGTTAAGCCCAGCCATAACACGTAAATTTGGTTTACTGATTCGATGTCTAGAAAAATTGCTTACAATCGAAAATACTTGGTCTTTACTTGTGATGCTGTGACCTTTTCTTTCAAATGAAAAATACTATTAGGACTGTTGAGAGTTGATGTGTTACGTCTGCAGAATCCGTTGCAAAGTCAACAGGTTTCAAATATTTCTCCGAACTCATGCATTTGGCCGACTTTCATGATTTTCTTCTTCAAAGTATGCGCAACAGGACTGGGCTGGACAAATATTTTTTGTTTGTGAGAGACAGCCACATAACCTAGTTTAAAGCATCATTACTGCTTTCCGCTGAAAGAATTAAGCTAAGCAAAACAATATGGCGGGTGTCGAGCGGAAATCCTGGATATGAAATCGCAACTAAAACATTAGCCAGCACATTCCGTTGCTAAATAACTAAATTCGACTTACGTTGGCGTCTTCTTCATGCATATGGTGATGGTAGAGAAACAGTTTACTTCGTTTGTCTCACCTGAGAAGGTCAGCTTTGTAATCTTAAGCACAATGGTAACTATGTATTCCACTGGGTTGTTAATATATAAAATTACTGAGTTTTGACCACTAACTGTATTTATGTATTTCATATAACTCGCAAAATAAATAACAATTATTTCTGTATGAAACATTAACCGACTCATCATGGTGATGCAGACTTTCTTTAGTGTGAGGTAGAAAGTGAGGTAGAAAGCTGAATGCAGCGTGATTGGATTAACTGCTGCCGGGAGAATATATTCCTGTTTCCGAACTGGAAATCCTCCCTCTAGATTAAGTCAAGGATTTCGTAGCCAGATGAGGGAATAAATTTGCAGCTAGTGAGCTATATGAGAATAGCACTTTGGAACGTACGTATTTTCAAGAGAGTTTGTTCACCCTTTACAACACCGTGTAGGATTATTCAAAATCATTTTCGTCCAAGAACTCTTTTAGCTTAGTAGTCAGATGTATTAACACAGGTTTTGAACGTGTGCAGGGAAGTTAAAGCCATTATGCGCATGAAAAGATGAAAAGTCTTAAATTACCAGAAATAAAACATAATACTTTTCTCTTTTTCTTCAGATCATTTCTATATTGTCTTATGGTATGCGATGCCGTGTGGTCTGGTAAAAATTTAGTATATTCATGGTATTATACCCTGATGAAGGTAACATGTTTCTCTAAAATATCAGTAAATTTATACCAAAATATTCGGCGTCACTTCCCAGAAAGCAGCCTTCTTCCTAGTTACCGCCGTAAGAACCTTACGCCGCACATTATTTTAAATGTTTATTGTCAATATCACAGCCACATTCTTACCAGGGAACGCATTTTAATGTTTATTGTAAAGTTTGAATACACAACTGCAAAATTTTCAATATGCATTTTACAGATCGAATCTTGTTGCAGTAAGTCCATTATCTGGAGTGGAGAAGCTATTAGTCGCTCAGGAGGGCAGAATATTTCCCGCTTTATTGGAACCCGAACGTCAATTGCCATGTGTATCAGAGGCAGCTACTTTACCGTTTGTTCAGACGTATCTGTTCCACATTCACACATCCAATTTCCTTCAGACTCATCTTAATACTATTCTTTAATCGATTCTTAGGTTTCTCAAGCATTTTCTTCCCTTCAGGCTTTCCGATTGAAATATTACTTTTCTTGTACCTCACCAAGCAGCTTCATGTCCCACCCACCTTACCCTCCTTTATTTTATGGTCGTAATACTATTTGGAAAAGACTAAAATTATTAAGCTCCTTGTTTTGTAGTTTTTTCCCATTCCCTTTATTAGACCAAGCAAGTAAGTGTTCAGTGAAGTTTTGTATAGTCTTAAAAATACTCGGCAGTTACCTGATAACATTAAGTGATTCACAGATTTAAGTAGATTGTGTAGACACAGACACATTTATCAATCTTAATGAATATTATCAAAGATAAGTATTATGAAACATTTTTTCTGTCCGTATTACTATTCTTACTGCATAAGAAAATAATTACGTAACCTGCATATATAATGTTACAGATCACGGTGATACGATGCGATAAGGCTGATATGACAACATTAATTACTTACATGCTCTCTACTAAAGGAGTAGGCCTTGCCTCAAGACAAGACAAACGTTTCTGCGTTCCTTACTCGGTATTCCACAAACCTATAAAAATACCTTTAATAGTCACAATTTTGAGATCGATACATTCCATTAAACTGTTTTACGTTTAATTTAGGTGTTGCTACATAGGCCTGCTTTCGTATTGGGAAACGTAGACATGATTAAACACATTTTTAATATTATATACCGTACATCTTGTCATAAACTTAATACCAACCAACAAATGCACCAATTAGATAATATGTGTAAAGTATGTTTGAGACCCCTACATGTGTTTCAACAAATAAGTTATCTTCAGGGGGTTCATAGCTCTGGACTTGTAATGTGTGATTATTTAAATATATAGATAGATGTGAAATTCTTGTATCCCTTTGCTATGAACTCCCTGAAGATAATTTGTTTGCAGAAACATATGTAGCGGTCTCAAATATAATTTACACATGTTATCTATCTGGTGTATTTATTGGCTGATATTACGTTTATGATTAAACACATTCGCGGAAAATTATCAAAGCATTAAAATAGACCTCGACTTATAAAATACAAATTCCTTCTCTCCCCAATCCGCTGGTTTTCCGCTGGTTGCTAGGAGTTAATATATGTTGCAGGCATAAGGCGATGTATATGCGACGTTATTCCGTCGCTAAGCAACCTTGTGCGGTTTTATACAGAAAATTACATGGCGTTATCACTCAGCAGTCTTACGGTTATTGGTAGGAGAATATAGGGCGTCATTATTTTATCTAACCAATATCATTTGTTACTTTCCTCCGCTACTCAAACGCGTGTGGATGCTTGTTGAGTGGGCTACATTTTATATGATAAGCGGGCCGGCAGGAGGTTACAATTGATACTGGTCAAATAAAATATTTTCTATATATATTGCTTAATGCATAAAATGATCTATGACCACCGCCGGTGTATCAGTTCGTGGAGCTGAGTCCTTATTGAGAAGATAGAAGTTAAGACATGCAGTGTACGTATAACGTAATATTGAGGCGCTTTCGTGTAACCATTGTTGCCGTGGAAAAGCAATAAGTATTATATATTCTAAGTGCGTGTTTATAGCCTTAGTTATCCTACATGCTAGGCGCATGTGCCGTATTATTTTGTCACCTGTTGCCTGTCCGGCATTAAAATCTTTTTCCAAATTAACTCTTAAAGTTCACGATTTTCGGAAAAATGTTAGTAAATATTGCGTGTTTTGATTTTCTCTATAACTGTGTCTGAAATATTTCTCACTCCAAGAAGAATTCCGCGAGATATTGTCATAAATCTACATAGGTCCTCATGTAAAGTACCCGTTATTTTCGTCAGATTTTAATGAAAGTTGAATTTTCTAAACAGATTTTCCAAAAATACCCGAATATCAAATTTCATGAAAATCCGCCCAGTGAGAGCCGAGTTGTTCTGTGAGAGTGGACGGACGGAAGGACAGACAGACATGACGAAGCTAATAGTCGCTTTTCGCAATTTTGCGAACGCGCCTAAAAAGGTTCCTTCTTTTAAGCAACTGCAAGAATTATTACCCTGCTCACGAGTAAGCTACTCGTCTCTATCCTGACCAAAGTAATCCGAATTATAGATTCTCGACTTGTTTCTTTAGAATCAACTTCAGTATTATCCTTCCACGCCCTCTGAAAAGGAAGTTTAGACTTGTTCTTCTCTTTATATTTTCAGATCTAAACTTTGTTTACACTTCCCATATATCCCATACGTGCTACATTTTTCCCATCTCAAACTTCTTGCTTTCTTCATCGTAACAATTTTTAGTGACAGTTCAGATACTAATTATGAGTCTACTTTTGCGTACGGGCATATTTCTGTCCTACTAATCTGTGTTGTTTGTGATGTGCTCTTTGTCGTTTCGAGATGTCATACTGAATCTCTAAAGAACTATTTCTAACCAGACCATATCAGAGGGTTTAATCAGTGAGAAGAGGTGGAAAACAAGGAGAGTAAGAAGAAGAAGAAGACTAAGATGAAAAAGAAGCGCCATCTTTAGTAACTGGCTACTGAAATGATAGCAGTGCAGAACTGATTCTGTCAGAACCCACCACTTCGGTTTTTATACACCCATTTGTCTCTGTAAGAAACAGAAAGGCTAACCACAACTCGCCATCAAGTTAGCAATAACAGTATTTTTCGCACTGGATGAAATGTTTAGGACTAAAAACAGCACCAATGTGGCCCTATTTATGACAGACCTACTTTCGAAACTTAATGTTCTGGGCAAATGTGAAACCAAATTGCAATAACACATCCATATTACTAGCACCACAGCAGTAAACACAGATGGCTCTGCGGTAATTTCTGCTTTCATGTCTCTATTTGTTGGTTTGGCTTACGCCATGATTTCCTCTCCTGAAGCAACTTTCTTGAAATTTTCCTCTAGAAATTCTATAGTCCCTGTTCTTCAGATCTTGAATTCAGACTTCGTTGTGTTTAAATTTCAGGCTGATGTGACAATTCAAATGTGCGCATATTTGGTCACACCTTCAGTACTATAATTTTGTGATGGGTTGATCATTCACTTTCGAATTATTTTCTTTTAGTCACTCATTTTTCGTGGGCCAGGATAGCGCAGTTTGTATAGCTACTCGCTACGGGCTGGACGGTCCGGGCATCGAACCCCGGTGGGGGCGAGATTTTCCGCACCCATTCAGACCGGCCCTGAGGCCCACCCAGCCTCCTGTAAAATAGGTACCGGGTCTCTTTCCAGGGTATACAGCGACCGGGGCGTCGCGTTTACCACTCACCCTCATCTAGCGCCGAGGTTAAGGTAGAATAAAGCTATACCTCTAATCCCTCCTCTGGGCCTTCATGGCCTGTAATAGATTTAACTTTACCTTTCACTTTATTCATTCTTCATTTAATGGCGCTTCCTG
Organism: Reticulitermes speratus; assembly: GCA_021186555.1. Classification (NCBI taxonomy): domain Eukaryota; kingdom Metazoa; phylum Arthropoda; class Insecta; order Blattodea; family Rhinotermitidae; genus Reticulitermes; species Reticulitermes speratus. The sequence continues at coordinate 40,852,542 of JAJKFL010000003.1, read as the reverse complement.
AATGTATTCAGGAGCATTTCCCTTCTTTAAAAAGAAAGAAATATTCGTATGCGATCATGACGCTGCATATTTTGATATCTGCATTTGTGTGTGTGTGTGCGTGTGCGTGCGTGCATGTGCGTGTGTGACCTTGCCGATCCCGGTGGCCATGCGGTCTAAGGCGTAGGTTTGCAGCAGCTTGATTGCTGGGATCCCTGGTTCGAATGCGGCTTAGGTCATAGATGTTCGTCTCGTGTGTTTCTTTTGTGTTGTGTAGCTAGCGGTCTCTGTGACGAGTTGATCACTCCTTCAGAGAAGTCCTACCGGCTGTGTGTGTGTCTCTCTCTCTTAAGTGTGTGTGATCTAGAAACCTCAAAAGAGGCGGCCTGGGCCCGAGTTGGGTTGTTGTGCCACTTCTAGGGTGAAATTTACCTTTGCCTTTTACCTTTACACGTATTAAATCTGACAAAGAGATACACAGGTAGATCATAAACATACCTACATATTACTATGAATTTATTTGCACGTAAAAACGACAAAATATCTTACGTTACAGAATTCTGCGATTATATTTGACAAATTATAAAGAATCCGTGTTTAAGTAATATTTACTTTACAAAAACATTCATGACAATAACTGAGGAATAAGATTGTCAGGTTAAAAATATGTCCAATACTATATTAGGCTCATGAGCTGTGAATCCCTTATCTTGTTTGAAATTGCTACACTCTTTGTTGACTCATTTACTTCTGTTATTACAATTAAAAGTCATTCGCTTTCTTCTACAGTTTCAATTAAATTTCATACACAAAATACTCTTATTTTTAGTATTAACGGCAGATAGTGACCGCAGATGTAGAGAGGTTACCACTGACGTGGGAAGTTTAGTCCCGTGATCAGTTCAAATGTTAATGTGTTCTAAGGTCTAATTATAAATCCTCACTCAACCTCCTACAGAGATCTCTGCCTTGCAATCTACGTAGAGATCAATGAACTTTTAATAAACACTCCTTTAATTTGCTCCAAATGAGTCTTGGGCTCGTATCTTAAAATAGATTTCGACAGCAAAAAAAGGACCCCCACCTTGGATATATCTTGTCGGTCTGTGGCTGGAGTAGAAAAGCAAACACAATCTGTCTGTAATTATACACGTATGTGAGATGTTTTTGGCAAGACTGCACTAAGAGAGGCTAATTCGATTTCTATTTCAACATTTCGCAGTGTTCTTTATAATTTTCAAGATATGGTTATTTCATTCAGTGGAAGTTAACAACAAAAAGTGAGCTTCGTTTATACATGGGGCCTATCTATCATCTGCCAGTGAAAAACATTTCATATTTTGTGTGAGAGAAATGAAACTGAAGCAACATTTAAACAAGGAATATTTAATTAGAATGCTAGTATATATACAAGTATTTAGAAGCTTCAGAAAAGCGAATATTAAAATTACTTAACATTTAAAACATTAAATTTATCTAAATACTGTATAAAATACACATTATAATTCACAGAAAATATACTGTTTCCATTTAAAAGATCAACCCTTTATTATGAATATAGCCTAATAGCTGTTGATTGTAAGATTCTTTTAAAACATGCAGATACTAAATTTCTAATTTTAAAGCATATGGTATGCATATGCAGATGACCTTGTGCTACTGGCTAGGGAAGAAAAGATGCTACAGGGCATAATTAATAGACTAATTGAAATTGGAAGACGCTATGGAATGGAAATGAATGTGGGAAAAACTAAAGTAATGAAAATCTCAAGGCAACCATCCCCAATGAAAATTATGATAGATTAAAAACAATTGGAGAATGTGGAATATTTCAATTATTTGGGTAGCATGATAACAAATGATGCAAGGTATACACGTGAAATTCAATTCAGAATTGCCATGGCAAAAGCAGAATTCAACAAGAAGAAAACTCTTTTCACCAGCATACTGGAATTAAATTTAAGGAAGAAACTGGTAAAGTGCTACATTTGGAGCATAGCTTTGTATGATGCTGAAACGTGGACACTTCGGAAAGTAGATCAGAAGTATTTGGAAAGTTTTGAAATGTGGTGCTGGAGAAGAATGGAGAAGATCAGTTGGACCGATCGTGTGAGAAATGAAGAAGTATTACACAGAGTCAAGGAGGAGAGGGATATCCTACATACAATAAAAAGAAGAAAGGCTAACTGGATTGGTCACATCTTGCGTAGAAACTGCCTTCTGAAACACGTGATTGAAGGAAAGTTAGAAGGAAGGATAGAAATGACGGGACGACGAAGGAGAAGACGTAAGCAGCTACTGGATGACCTTAAGGAAAAGAAAAGATACTGGAAATTGAAAGAGGAAGCACTAGATCGCACCCTGTGGAGAACTCGCTTTGGAAGAGGCTACGGACCTGTCGTAAGACAGACTACAGAATAAATGAATGAATGAATGAATGAATGATGGTACATAGCGAGATTTGCGGTTCTCACAGCGGAGTTCCTGAAGATTAAAGTCTTATGGGATGACATTTCGACTAGTAAATAGAACTGACACGTTTGTAAGGATCGTAATGCCCTCATATTCAGGTCACACAGTCTAGACGAGCCTTCGACTGCCTGGTCATTCGACCGTCTGTAAATATTTACCAGTTGACATGGCGTAGCACCTCAGAAGACTTGAACACTCATCGACACCACTGTGATCTCCAGTCTCGTACCTGGTAAGAAAGACTACTCCCTTAATATGCCTACATAATATTGAATTTAGTTACTTAAACAGTGTGGCCCTCAAAATTACAAGACTAAACCGCGTTAAATAAGTCTAAACAACAAGACAGAGTGACACATTCATGCAGATCGAACATGCATTTTGAAACCTGTTACATTTGAAGAACAGACAGAACTGAATACATTTAGAACAATTTATTAGAAAATACCTAAATATCTTGACAGTGAAGAAGGATAGACATTTATTGAATAATTTAACAGCACTTTCCAAACAGTAAATATTATATCGCCTTTTATTATATGACAATAACTTAGTTTGAACTATCTTGAATTAAATATTTATAGCTTATTTTTAGGCTATGGCCATATATTTCCTCGAGGGGCAGGCTAAAGCTATATCCATTAATAACAGGTTATATATCAAATATGTCTACATACATCCTGCCGCATCAAATGTAGAAGTGCCAAACGATACACCATGACAAGTACATAGCCAGCAAATAGCGATAAAGCTGCAGTTTACACATTATTATTAAATAATATTTCGTGCGTTATATTTTCATTTACGATATTAGGTTTCCGATATTAATACTGTAAAAGTAAGGATTTCGGGAGCAGGTTGCCATGAAGTATTGACAGCATTTATCTGCAGAGCTTGAGGAAACCCATGAGAAACATACTAGAACAGCCGCGAGCTCGGTTGAGACACAGTGCATTACTTTATACTGAAAAACTTTCAGAATGAGAGCCAGAGACTTGTGAATGAAATTTAAAGACATGCGAAATGAAAAACCTCATACAGCCTGTTTATAGAACGCTTTTTACCTATCATGTGTCGCGTGTCGCTGTGTTCACAACAGCGCATCACTAGACTCCTGAGTCAGTCGACCTCCTTTTTCACTTTCATACCCTATTTGATTTTCAATATTGTGTTCTTATCTACTCATAGGTGTGAGCCATTTATATTTTGAAATGAATCTTTTATATATACAATCATCTTCTTCGGTCTTTTTCAGTGAATACTGCTGTCTGACAGTTCTGAAAGCGGACTGTATCGAAAATTGGGAACGTAGTTTCTTACTAGTTCAAATACGCTGGTTGGTAAAAGAATGCAAGTTACCATCCTTCTTCATTACTCATTCAAGCGGTATCTGCTGTGATCATACCATTTTCCTTTATTTTACAACCATGCTATTCGGCGAAGGGCACAAATTATGAAGCTCCAAAGCTCCTAATTATACTTTTTATCGTCTGTTTCTCTTTCGTGCCGCAATATGTGTATTCTCATTGTTTTGCTCAACTTCTAACAGTGAGAGATCTGTCGAATAGGATTTCATCGTCAAGCTGTAAAAAACAACTTCGTGTTTCTTTAACCCACTATCCCGACTACAGTTTTAACAATGGCAAGATCTTCCTTTCGAATTGTGAAACTGTTCTGCCGTTAAATTTGCTTTGTGGCATATTCCGTCTCCATTAGCGGAACGGGATTTTCTCCTGTTGCGTCATTTAAAGAAAAGTACGCTAAGAGGTTGTCGACCCGTTCCAGCGATTTATATTACAAGTATTTAAACAGGAGTTCGGTTAACTGTTCTGTGTGTATCTAGAGAATGGAAACAAAAGTCTTGCAGACATACAGCAGGCGGTCAAAAAGGAGCAACAAGAACCAAGATAATTGGCTCAAGCGTTAACGCTTTTGGCTTGTAGGCGATTATAGCTGAATCATTTTCGAATCTCGGCCGGGGCAGCGACTATCTTGTCTGCGGTATTTTATACGTATAACTAACAGTCCCTCCATATGAAGAGCCATGCAGTGCTTCAAATGAGGCCACGGCCACTTCCTTCAACATCCTTTCCGATTAATTATTTACAGTCACGTTGCCATCTAACGTTATAGCCTGAGCTACTGACAGCGTCCTTAAATAAACCATGAATGGGTAAATAAATGTGCCTAATTTTCTCTTTGCTATGTTCTAAAATTAATTGGCTTTCATATTTACTTAATGTAGTTACTAAATCAATGTGAAGTCCTTATCACGCTCGATTGTAACGCTGTTGCTAGGATACGAAGAAAACACACACTATATGGAACACCTGATCTATAGAGGAGCGCACACGCCCTGATAATTAGAAACTATGCTTGTACCTTAACTGTGAGTATATTTCCGGCCTTTGTCTTATAATAAGAGCTCGAACCTGAGATCCTTTGAACTTACGTAGGGTGCTGTTAGTCATATAATGAGAACATTCATATCAGTAGAAAATGACCAGCATAAACATGTCCTATTGAATTGTTCGTGTTCAAGACATTTGTGCGTCACAACTCCAGATCTCATAGATCAGGGGTGGTCAAACTTGCTTAACGTAAGAGCCACATACGATAAACTTCAGATGTTTGAGAGCCGCAAGACATGAACAAATAAAACACACACGTTTTTATTGTTGCATGCACATTTTGTTACAAAAGTTCTTAAATATATTTACTCACCATGAACATTAAACTTACGTTTTAATCCAGTGGACACTCAGTTTATACCCGATAAATAATTATAGAGCTTGAAAATTGTTTATTTACCTTTTATATGAATTGTAGTGCAAAAAGGAGTTCAGCCAACATATTTCCGAGAGCCGAATGTGGCTCGCGAGCCACGGTTTGGTCACCCCTGTCATAGACTGTTATTCAAGTTTCGTCCTTATTGCAAAAGCAGAAGGTCGCCGCCAGTAGCAACTTAAGCCGCAAGTTTTGCCACATGACTTTGATTTAGGGCGTAGGCATTAATAATTTTTTCGGCCTCAAAGGAGACTCCACCTTTTCCTCGGCTTCGGAAGTATTTCACCCGGATGGATTATGGCCCATTATACTACCCCCGACGTGGAGGACCAGGAGAATTTGGTTTCGGGTTGCCATTCCCTACAAAGGTTTCCTCTAAGACTAATGAGATATAGGTTTCCCAATTAATTTTCGGAAATGTTATTCTTCTAGATTCACTCTTAGCTACATCCCTGTCCCATTTTCAGCAGCAAAGGAGAAACCCTGCATTCAGATTCCCGTAAATGAACGGGAATGCTGAGACCCGCCACTACACCCAAGGTGGCGAAACATAGAGATCTGTAACATAAAACAGCAGAAAGGAGATAACCAAGTTCAATGTACCAATTATTTTAGGACGATGCGTAAAGGTAAACCAGACATATTAGCCGTGGCCTTCAGCCAAAGTATACCGCAGGAAGGAAGGGAAAGTTTATTTTCCTGTTTTATAAAGATACGGACATTTGAATCCATAACATAGCGCAAACAGTAAAGTATAAACATAAAAATTATCTTCTAAAGATATAAAGTATGCAGACCAATTATTACTAGTCTTATTATAATAAGATAAATAAATTGACGAATTGTTAATACTAGGCCCAGGTAGCTTAAAATTTATTCATTAGAAACTAGAGGCTTTCAAAATGCATAAGGCTTAAATTTATTTTACTCACATATGTTGTTCAATTTACCAGTTATTAATAGCAAACAAACATCGCTTCAGACCGGAACAGATGATTTCTCAGGGCAGTATTTGCCCGACAGGATATTCTGCAGTGACTGACAGTGGCTTGCTGACTAATGCTGCTCAAAATGTCCTGCGTCACACGTGGTAGCAGCACTCAGCGGAATCGATGTTTCAACGGATTACCAACTTCATGCGTTCTGCTCTGAACTGTTTCAAGAGTGGAATTTCCCCTACTTAAACATTTAAAGCTCTGGGGTAACTATATGTACCATCTGCTGTACAATAAAGAAACTCTGCATGTTCCAACACAGTGAAGTTTTATGATCTGTATGAATCGCAGAACAAATTATTTCCCTATGCAGTATTAACCGGTTGGTTCTACTAATGGACACGGACTGTGTTCTCTGAATTAGGAACAGAAGCTTTATGTACATAATTTAGATAAAATCCAATCTTCAGGCGGTTAGATATGACCGCTACAGAAAACTGTAATTTCGATTTTCAGTTATCTTATTTGAAAATGAAGCCTACTTTGCATACATCCATAAAGGAACTTACCGTTTAAGCTATAAACAATTCACAAGTTTGGTAAAGTTCGACGTGGGAGACCTTCACTAATCTCATTTTAATTATTCCAATTTTTAAATAATGATAATCATCTTCAAAGATCGCCACTAATAACTGTGTAAAGAATTATGGAGTACACCATATCCAGTCTTTCAAAATATTTGTTAGTTAAAATTCGTGCTTCAAAGAGTTAAGTGCCTCTAGAAATTATCTTTGTGCCAAACCGTCCTGAGGCACTATTGCAACACTTATCACGCCTCACTCTGACGTAGGGGTCTGTCAGTTAAAATAGGGTATACAACGGGAAGGCAAGGTTGAGAGCTGTAGGAGACTTCTTCCTGTCTGATGATGATGATGATGATGATAATAATCGGAGGCCGAAAAATACGATAGGTGGGCGCCAGTTTCTGTGATTTATTGATGACAAATTTTCCACTTGTTATTCAGGAGATGGCTTCAGGAACTGCAGTCAGTTCCACCCGGTCACTTGTAGCACGGATGCAATGGGGAACCGCACCCAAAGACGCTATGACGAACATAATTAAAAGGCCATAATTAATCTCTTTTAAGTACAATTCTTTTGCCATTTTTATATGGGTAGCCTGCGAGCGTGTAGGGCAGACGACGAAAGACGTGGAAATAAATGCTGCTCGTCGATTGGAGACGAGAGATGGAGTACGCACGCCCGTAGCCAGGGGGGTGCAAGTGAGTGTAATGCACCCACTACAAATCTGGAGGCTGCCACTACGAATCTGCAAAACATCAAAGACAAACCTGCTGATCAGCCCGCTAAAAAAACTTGCGACATCCTACTACATCCACGTGTTACGTCTGTTGAACGGCCGTGGTTGGAAACAACTCATTTTCAAAAATGTTTGTATACACCCTATGCAAGATATTTTGTGCAGTGTTATAGAGCGCATTGCGTAACTAAACTGTCAATTTTGTGGTCCTGACAAAGGTGTTTTTACGCTTATGCATTTATCCTACAATATGTATTCACAGTATTTGTATAGTAAGAATCAGGTAGAGAGGAATATCCTATAAAGAATAAAAAGAAGGAAGGCTAACTGGATTGGTCACAACTTGCGTCGGAACTGCCTTCTAAAACACATTATTGAAAGAAAGATAGAAGGAAGGATAGAAGTAAGGGGAAGACGAGGAACAAAACGTAAGCAGCTACTGGATGACCTTAGGAAAAGAGAGAATACTGGAAATTGAAAGAGGAAGCACTAGATCGCACTCTGAGGAGAATTCGCTTTGGAAGAGGATATGGACCTGTCGTAAGACAGAAAACAGAATGATGATGATATGTATAATACAGCATTATATACGTATATAAACGTATGTTCTTATATACACCCGTAGTGGAAGCCGCTGCACCCACCGTGTTCATGGTCTGGCTACGGGCCTGGGAGTAGAGCATCAGATAATACTATTCCACCTTCTTCTGGCGGCCAAAATATTTGTCTGACTCCCAGATACTAAATAGTTTTTCGACCTCTGATAATCAATAATAATAATAATAATAATAATAATACAATTCATCTTATGTTTATAATTACACGCCATGAGAATGAATTGGTTCAAATAAGGTACATACGGATTATTATTTTCTCATGAGTCCAGCACATTTGCCCATAAGAAAATGAGCTTATTATTTTTGATTATAGATTCACATTTCTTAAATAAGGCCTGAAAAACACAAAATTTATAGAGTTGAAGTCTACAGTAGGAAAGTGGGTTTTGGGAATTCTACCCGGACCTCGTCGTTTAACTGCATCTCTTTGCATTCCTAACGTCTGTTTCGTATTAAAAAGGAAGGCAAGAAACGAACAAGAGGCTTACAAGCAAGTTAACTGTTTGCCACGTTATTCGTTGACGCAGCTGTAACTGGGAAAGTAATGTTACACACTTACACCAGCCCACTTGTTACTCTGTGTGTGCCTTTCATGCACTAACCTCAATGAAAGGAACTGCTGTGTTCCACCAGGTCAGTACTCAGAACATCTTCGCGGTGCATCTCTATGTGCCGTTTATGCGTTAAACTTGTTCAAAGGAACTTTTCTGTGTTCTGCGGACGGCTCAGACAGATTCGTCTCGTCCTGCTTATAGACTTTCATCACATTTCACCTTACCGATTTTTACCGACTCTTTGTCTATTTGACGAAGTTGCTCAACTGTAGAGCCGTATTACATTTAGAACGCATATGTGTGGTATGGAATGAGGTGTGAGGATGATTCTATGTAGCTTCTAGTGCTTTCACCCCCGGTCATCGTAATCTGCTCTTGACTTCCATTCTTAAACCTCCAGACAAAGGGTCAAAGTGTTGAAGCTAACTCGTTAGATTGAACTACAAGCAGCAAGCGTTCATTCTGCTTAACGTCTTGCAAACAAACAGAAGCACGGAACACGTTGAGAGCTTCCCTCTTTTGACCCTTGGAAACGGGACCGATCGGTCCGTAACTACCAATCTACGCTGCATAACATCTCAGAAGAGCGAAGATCTCACGCCGCGGCGGAAGCTTGCAATCGCGCATTGGAACACGTTGTCGGCGTAATGTGCGGTGTGCATGAACAACCGTTGTTACTTTTCATGCAGAGTCTAAGTTGTGTTTGATGTAAATTAATTAGCGGAAACACGACGGGATTTCTGCTCAGCTGGGCATAGGAACCAGTTGTCACACCAGTGCTTGTCCGAGGGTTAATGTCACGAACACTACATTATATTTTGGGCGTGGATCCTGAGCTTCGCTTAGAGGTAGTAATTAGAACGTAATTGTCAGACAGACCCGGAAGTGACCCGCGCGCATTGCGTAGATGGCATGTTATTGTTATCGGTTACAGTTCCTCAAGACGTTCTCAAAATAAGCTGACTCTGCCTTAACATAGCCGAAACATGTAGCTGATTGTGGATTTTAAATAAATGAATAGTTGAGTTAGACGGTTAATTATAATATTGGTGTGTGTGGGATAAAATACGTTAAATTATTTCACTTCGCTAGAATTCATGCTCAGAGATTTACTCTTACTCATGTATCAGAAGAGGAAACTGAACAAAATATTTAATTTCTTGTCTAAAGTCACGTCTTACTGTAAAGCGTATATTAAGGGTTTCAGGTTTACGCGGTGGTTGTTCATCAAATGATGGTTTTCTTTTGTGTCTCTGCACTGTGTTGTGCTTAAATGTTCCGACGTTTCGGAGGAATATACTGCCACTATCTTCAGCGCGATTAAATTGTTTTGTGTGGATTCTGAAATGATATGGAGAAAAAAAATTGTCAGTTATATAGGACGATTCGAGATAACTTGACCAATGACGGCTACGGAGGATGGGCAGAGGGGTTAGGATATTCCCGAGCCAGTGAGAATTGCTATTTCTAGGATAGTTCTTCAAGACCATCCAGTGTATGTTAGTTTTACTGTTGATTTTTTGTGTGATACCGTTCTTCAGAAGTCAATATTCGGTAAACTAACCCACAAATTCCCCGCCTCTTACGGAGGCCAAACGTCCACTATCGTGTTCACAGTAGCATATCACTACATTCTGTTCTAAGACATGTGAATCCAGGGCACAACCTCAATTCCTGTTACGCAACATAAATTGTGATACTATTATCCCATTTACGCCCAAGTCGTTCATGTTTCTCTTTCCATCACAATTCCTGCTAAACTTTTACACGTATTCCTCGTCTATCCCATGCGTTCTACATGCCTATTACGTAGGGTACATCCTTGAGCTAATAACTTGAATTGTATTGGGCTGACAATACAAATTATGAAGTTCTCGTTGTTTAATTATCTCTTGCCTACTGTTACTTCCTCTCTGCTAGGTCTAAATATTCTCCCCAGCAACGTACCAATTTTCCTGTTGTTGTTAAAATGTGCTTGAATAGTAAAATAGAGTGAGTTTTATGGACAGCGCTTCAGTGAAATAAACTTATGCTTTATGGGTCATGAGCTTCAGTGAATTTAACTAGCTTTATGGGTCAGTCGGACTTCATGGGAAGAGTGACCGACTCTTCGTCTTACTGAGTTTGCTCGCCCACAACGTATCTGACTATGCATCTACAGTCTGAATGTGCTTTGAAAGGGAAGACTGCCTTTCTTCATCGTTGGTTGCAGAAGTGAGGTTTGTGTCGCCAGTGACATCTGTCGAGATCAAACCGAATGCCAACTCAAATACACACAATAATAGAACAGTGTTCCAGTAGAGACTACAGTGCATAAAGTAATATTAGAAATGGAATGACATGTTTTTATTTCAGGTGCATGGTAAAGACAGTAATACATCGATATGGTATTCATAATAAAATTAAGAAAGGATTCAAGCAAGAAAATGTACGTTACGATTCAGCTCAGAATATTTATCTTCCTATCCTATATGACACATTAACATTAGAATATATGACATTTTAATTATGTCTATGGTTTTGTATGGGTCTGAAACATTGTCTCTGTGAGGAAAAAATATGGACTGAGATCGAAGTCTTGGTAAATAATTCTATTTCGGCCTGAGTGAAATAACAAATGATTAGAGGTAGTTACATAATGACATACTTCTTAATATGCAGTCTTCACCTAATATAATTTTGGTGACCAAATCGAGAAGAATGAAGCGTGGAAAGTAGGTAGCGTGCATGGAGAACTGACATCACAAAATTGTAGTCGAAGATGTTCAAAAGAAGAGGCAGCTTGGGAAACCTAGGCAAAAACGTGCGGTTCTTCGTATTACAATTAAGAAATAATATTCAACAAGAAGATGCCAACTTGATGGGAATAATTCTTAACACGGCTCAACGTGGCGTGGCCCTGCCCTTTGTGGACACGTTGATGAAAATTCGGTTTCCGCGAAATAAGGACATTTGCAGTAAGCTGAAAATTGTTATCTTTACAAGGAGTATATATTTGTTTTCTGCTTGACCGGGGTGGTCCTCGCCCGGGCCTTCATGCAGCCAACATTTGTCTGTACATGCGTGCATTATTAATTTTGGGGCTTTTTTTGTATTTCATGTCGCTTGATTTTTAATACTAATATCCATAAGCCCATACAATCTCTTACTGTCATTACTCGTACAGAATTTAACTAAATGCATGCAACAGAGTCATTCTTGACAAGCTAATAGCTCCTAAAGAAATTCGAAAACTTTTCCGACATTTATGGCATCCGACTTTACATTAGTGTGTTTACAAGAGTCTACCACTGATCCCTACTATAAGCCAAATCAATCCACTTTACACCCTCCCATATTCTCCAAGGTCTCCCAAACCGGTCTTTTTCTTTCCGGTTTCCCAGCATTAAGCTTCTATAAAATTTTCTACTGTGTCACACGTGCCACATGCCTCACCCATCTCATCCTCCTTATAATGACATTATAGGAAGGTAATGTTGTCTCTGTGCACGCCGAGAGGGCGTATGGAGGGTGGAGGTACAGCTCCACTCATGCTTAGTAATTATATCCTACGCCTAATAATATTAATTAAATAATTTTTACTGCAAAATTTGCGTATACTGCAAAATAAAATAAATTAAAGACAGGTTTTTCGAATTTAAGTGGTTGATGACGGCAATGTGAGTATTTTCCTCTGTATCGTGTCGGAACTGGGTCGGATGGTATGCGGTGGTGAGGTACAGAGCATCAGTTTATTTGGAAAAGCGCAACACGCTTCACTCGGACTGTTTCGCGTGACGGCAGGCAGCGCAGCGCTCGCCGCTATTCCAATTTGTCGTTTGGTGGGGTCCACACATTTTAGTTCAATGTATTGGAGTTAATATCAATTTTTTATTCGCCGTATTTAAAGAAAGTGGTGGAAATGTTTTCTTTCGGCTCGTAGACACGCGTCACATCCCACAAACACGTTGTTTATTGCATGTCGATGTTTTATAACTTAAGCGAGTCGAATTGAAGCGACTATCGACGGTTGTCAGGCAAAATAATATCCATCATATGCAGGAGCCCAACACACTTCGGATGCTTCAAGTCACACAGAAATTTGCTGCGCTGGCATCTGCTAAAGGCAGACCTCTACTAGTGGTTTATATGGCAGTAAAATTTCACACGTCTTCCAAGAATCACAAACAGGGTTTATGTTGGTGAGGAACTGAACACCTTGCGGTCAGACTTCGCATTACATGATTTGTAATTGTTTATAGAGATCTTGCAGGCCAGACATTATTTTTCTGACCACGGGGTAATGTCATGCGCGCGCCATGTTGGGAGGCATGCGGAAGGCCAGTGGCCGCCGTCCACCGGGGCTGTCTCTTTCTCTCTATCACTATAAATAATCTGGTGCACAGATCACCAAGTATAGGGTGTTGGCCGGCTGCCACTCCTTCGGTGTACGCCCGCAGCCTCTTTCCTCCCCTTACCCCTTCAGCCAATGTACGCTATTCTTAGCTTGGCGACTTTTTTTTCTTCAAAGCCCGCTGATCAGACGGCAGATGACCCTTTCATCTCTGCCGCCAGCGTTGAATATACTAACAGGTGGCCTTGGCCTTCCTCGGTGAACACTGCAATGAACAGCTGATAACAATACACAAATGTCCAGTCAATGGATCCCATTAACCCTTTAAAGTTCTTTGGATACTACGAGTATGCGAGGTATGTACCGCCATGTTTAACAGCATTAAAATCTCTGTACTTTGCCCAAACAGTATTTTTATATATTCCACGTGATTGTTAGAACAGACTGATTGCTTCCCTTCACAGCATTAATAATCGTAGTGGAAACACATTGTTTTTTGCGTGTAGAAGGAACTAAATTGTTATATAAAAATGTAGATTAATTTTAATGTTCAAAGATTCGGGGTTTCAAAATTTTTCGCGTGATTAGATTCTGTTGATACTGACTGGTTCGGATTCATTTCGACTGGGCAAAGACGCTTTGTCGATTTTGGTACAACAGTCTGCTCACCATTAACGGAGAGCACGACACCGTAACCGAACACCGTTGGTGGCAAGTGCTCAAAACCCTTGATAAGCGATGTGAAACCTTCGTTACCGTATCACCAGGGACAAAGAAGGTGATGAACCTGGTGCACAAAGCTCTCATCAATGTGTTGAAACTCTGTAATGCCTCTTCGAAGCTCAATAGCGACGTGGAAGAATGGATCAAAATAATTGAGGATGCGGAAGAGCTTGCCATTTCCTTGACAACCAAGCAGAAGCTGCTTCAACGTTACACTAACACTCAGCTAAGGATGCGAAAACCCCTTGCAGACCAATATAAAAGAGACTCCCAAATCTCAGATCACAGAAGGTGAAATCCCAGCACACAACCCAGACGAGGACTCAGCCCATACATAAACGAGCCGCTGGAAAGGAGCACTGTTCCTGGGGATGACAAGTCTGTGGTGACAAGAAGAGAGAAGTATCTCGACGACATCACCAACTACCTCCGCCGATCCCGACTACTAATTGTCGCTCTCCTGCAAATGGAGAATAACGAGAGTTAAGAAAAATTTAATCTGGAACCAGCATCCTAAACAAACACTGCAGCACCCTCAGGCACCCAGAAGAAATCACAGAGCCCACTTTAAGTCATCTTGACATCCACTGTCAATCTTCGTTCCTCCAAGAAGCGAAGAAAAGCTGTACTGTACGACCAATTTTTACTCAGAACTACGAAATCCAGAGTTTGTGTAGCAAACTACACTAGAACCGATTACAAGGCTGTCCTATCTTGCATTTCTGGTAATAACCTCCACCAGTTTACTTTCTAGATTAACTCTGATAAGCATATGACGTATGAAGAAAGTTATCCAACGTATTCCTATTAACATATCCGCTCAGGACATATCTATTCCTCCTCAGGAGTTGGGTTGTAATGTTATTAGCGTCCAACAAATGAGACCAAACGCACTTCATCTGGGGGTCCGGTCGCCCTATATGCTTGCCTCTGAAGTGACTTTCACATGCTGCTAGAAATCTCAAAGTACCTATATCCTTATCAAAATCTTCGACATTATCATGAAAGTTGAATCCTACACGGCACAGACTGGCCTTAGGCCGTGTTTTAACTGCCACCTTACGAAAATGCTAGTACTGCGAGGCGCAGCACCAAAACAGCTACAACGAATGTGGCTGTGCGAAAAATGGAGCTGCAACGCAAAACAGCAGCTTACCACGGTTCCTCCGCTATCCCTGCTGTCGGAGCTTCTTTTCCAAAAATGGCAACTCTGGGAAGACATGTGGATCAGCCGCAGAACTTACTCACAGTGAGGGAATCAATATTTTCCATCATATCCAATATGTACAGAAGGTGCGCTGTGTGTAGTAGCTCTTAAGGTGGCTGTAATACCTTGGTCGAGTGGTTGAATGAGGGAGGTTGTGTTCGAAGGCACTAAAATGAATTCGACGTTTGGATGAGCATGCTGAACTGTTTCAGGATGACCAAGAGCATCATACAATATGAGGACGACCTTAAAAACCAAATTATTATGTGGAAGATACTTCTCAACTTCTCGTATGAATCAGTTGTTGAACCACTCCATAAATATTTTTCACTCAACCCAAACCTTTTTGTTTTCACGCCAAAAGACTGGAAGGTGATTTTTATTTTTGAATTTAGAACACGAGGGTTCATGTATCTATACATGAGCATAGGTTTCAGCATGAAGTCACCAGCGGCATTGCAGCAAAATAGAAGGGTAATGTGAGCTTTGGCCGCCTTAAATTCAGGAACGGCCGTGTCAGTTTTATGTATAATGTGTGAGCTGGCATCCGTTTGCAGAAGAGCCCTGTCTCATCAGCATTAAACACTTGCACCAGCCAGTCAGTGACCCTTCACCTCAGTAAGTTTCGGAAGGACACTAGGAAATGATTTTGCTGCTTCATAATCAGCGTAGAATATTTCACCTTACAACTTCGATTTATGAAGACTGGAACTTTGAACATTTCAAAGCAGCCTTAGCTGGCTTTAAAGGCTTACTTCAGCTTAATATGACACAAAATAGTCAGGTGTTTGGCATTTTCCCTAATAATAAGCGTACTTAGCGCAGTTCTCTTTCTGGTCTTATTTCCTATCCAGACTTGTACTGCTGTTTCCATCAGTTCAGTATTTTGATCGCGAGGAATGAAGGTAAGTTTGGCAATAGACAATGAACCAGTCTCGACGCTGGCTCTAATTGAATCTTCACTATGATGTACTGTTCTAATCGTCGATTCATGAACACCAACCAACCTACTCACAGAACCACAAAATTCACAAAGTGCAAGCTCATTTAAAATATGAAACTTATTTTTCCAAACTCAATAGTTTATTGCCCCTTCAGCTAACTTTTTATTTTCCTTACTCGTCGCACGCTTAGAGGCAATAGATTACCACATACTGCACTAACGACGCCTGCGCTAATAACTAAACACGAGCGAACGAATAGCAGAAAACGTACGCCGAACTTACGAGATGGAGATTCGCAAATGCATGTTGTGCAGCAAACTAACTGTAGCGAGAGGGATATGCGCAATGCATGTTGCGCAGCAGACTGAATATGATTAAACACTAAACGGCAAGCGAAAAACACGCCCCGTTAAGAAAGGACGGAAGCGTTCGTATACCGCATATATTTCAGGGGTTTTTTTGCCGCGGTTGAAGACATGCGGTAAAAAGAAAGTCTGTGTATACGCGAAACCGCGGTTGGCGAGAGAGGGGTGTACTGGATCTCATGATTTTACGATTCGTTTAACGCAATGAATTAATGAGTGCTTTTAAACAGAACTTTACAGTATTATTAAAATTTCTTCTGTTATTTGTACTCGTAATTACCCTTACCATGCATTCTGATTCAAAGCATACACTTTCTGATTGAATTTTGTTATTGTTGTACAGATAATGACATTATATTATTTATTATTATTATATATATTATATTATTATTTAGAACGAAATGGCGAAATGCGTTGAAATATATTTAAGAAATAATGTAATTTATTGTTATGCTATCGTTGGTACATGCAGTATGTATGGCGAAATAAGTGCACAAATAATTTTGATCGGTAAATCTCAGGGGAAAAGGCCACTTTGCAGAACCCCCGCGGAGATTGTAGGTCAATATTAAAACGGATCTTGAAGGTGTGTGACGGATTTAATTGGCTTACGGTAGCATAGAGAAGTATTTTTTCAGGTCCCCGAAACATCAGTAGTCTTGTGTTTATGAAGCAAATATTCCAGGAAAATTCTGTAGGGATATGGTGTCTTATGTTTACTTTAAACCCTTCAAATAACAGTATTAACTACGAACAAAAATAATTTACGTACCTGTGTAAATTACCTGTGAGAAGAGTTACAGTGGAACATTCCGACAAATGTACACTTTATTATGTCCTATTTAATATATGCTTGTGTCAATAAATAGTCGACATGTTTCGAACTGTATCAGTTCGAAACATGTCGACTATTTATTGACATAAGCGTGTATTAAATACGACATAATAAATGTACATTTTCGGAATAAGACTATATACATTAAAAATGTACGGTGAAAATAACATGAAGTTACAGTGGAACAATTTGAAAGATAAGGATTTGCCCAAAAACAATGAAAAAATCCCGTCTACTAAATTTCATTGCAAATCTTTTCAGATGTTGGGAGAAAATGTGTACGACTAAGCGGACATGACTGGCTACACTGTGTTCCTTCGTGCAAAGAACACTTTCTGAAGCCTAGAAATTAAAAAAGAAAGAGATAAAGTTGGGTTTCACTTAGGCATATCAATTTTTCATCCGTGATTTAACACGTACCATGGACTTCTGATATACTGTGAACATAATACATAAGTAATTCTCCATAATCCTGTAAACTATGGTTTCAGTAAGCTTTACGTTTTATTGACCGTGCATGAGTTGGTATGATGAATAAATAACTTCCTATGGTTTCAGTAATTATAACACCTGTTAACACAGAGAAAGGAAATTTCTGGTGTTTGAAAGACCAAGACCAAATATGGCGTCTAACGTACCTAACTACCAGTTGTTATCTAGTGACACTTTCTCGTTCGATGTGAGATGAGTGAGAGGGGAGAGGCTTATTGTGCTGCCGAATGTAACGATTAGCTGTAGCGATATAACAGTGGGCGTAGGTGTTTTGAAACATATGAGCGTAAGTATCCGTCGATTAATCTGAGCGATTAATTTATGGCCCAAAAATTGGCATCAAGACGACATAAATACGAACGTACTATATGTATTCTTGAGGTGATGTTATATCATTCATTGCAGTGTACGGATTTTGACTGTGGTGTTTCATCGATTGTGACTGTAATGTGCCAAAGGGTGTTGGCTTTCCTTTCCTAAAGTAATATATGAGCGCGTAAAAGATAATTTATTGAGATTTACGATTTGGAGTGCAAATCCTTGTGGAGACAACAAGGCGTTTTGTTACATTGTACCAAGCCTAAGTTAAGTCTTGATTGACCCTGTTCAAGGCTGTAATTTAGGTTTTGAGGTTGCCAGGGAAATGAGTATTGTTCTGTGGCATTTGGTTCTCACACTTTCGCAGTGTAGTTGCAAATTATACCTGAAAGAGTGACATATTTTGGTGATCTGTAGAATGAAGTGTCGTTTTGCTAAATGTTGCATTACAGCTTGAACAGTTCACCACATAACCTGAACAGAACCCAGTGGCCTCAGTTAAAATAATAAGGAAGATCTCTTTATATATTCCAGACTTCGTCGAGTACGACGACAACTAAAATGACAACAAACACGAAATTATATGGAAAGGACCTCAGTGCTTATGATGATGTGGATGTTGATACTTTACTGTCTCAACTGTCTCCAGAGGAAATAAATATTCTTGCCAAGGAAGTGGACCCAGATGTGAGTACAGTTTTTAAGTGTCATTTGCAACCAGAATTGTTTGGCTTGAGATATGAGAGTTAAATAATGTTAATAATTATAATAATAAATGTGCTACACAGATTTTCATTGCCTGTCCAAAACAGACTGGCTTGACCAATGGATGGCATATTTCTGTTTTTCATTTACTTTTTTTGTTAATTGTACTAACTGTTACCCTGGTAGTAACAGCAGTATTACCAAAACGTAACGAGTATGTGGCATCTGTCAGTTACAGGAGTAAAAATTAATCATGTATATGAAACTTCTATCAGAATTATTAGAGCAAACATTAATTCCATATCTTGTTGCTAAAATGAACCATGTTTGCTATCTTGTATTGTTAAAAATGTTGTTTATAAGTGCAACAGTGTCATTATGACAATTAGCCGTACAGCAAAACTGTATTCTATCACATTGAGCTGTATTGTTCTACCAGATGGACAGTTTATCACATATCCAGCTCTTAGCTGTTGCTCTACCATTGCAGGAGTCCACTGGTTCACTTGCACGTAGATTGAAGATAAAGCAGACATATTTTTGTAATGTGTTATGTTTTGTGAGTCATGGCTATAACTTTTGTTCTAGCTACATTGATAGTGCAGTGCCAGTACTGATTGTTATCATTCCCAAGCACCATTCAAATTGTGGAATATTAATATTTTAATTATGTTATAGACTAAGTAAAGTGAGTTCCCCATTTGGCACCAGCAAACTAGAATTCATTTCATTTATTGCTAGTTACTCAGAGACATTGAACAGATTAGTGAAAGTTACAAAACTTTAGTTGTTTGATTTTAAGAAATATTGTTTCTATAAATTGCATGAATTTCAGTGACTTAAGCATTATAACTGTTCTTTTGACCTTTAAATGGGAAAATTCTACCTCATACGCAGAATACAGAGTAATTAAAATTGCTGGGAAAGATTCCAAGAACATTGATAAAACCAACATAATTACCAAGAAACACACTGAAGGGTATACAGTTTGCCTTTCACAGTCCTACCACAAAATAGTTCTCTGGTTGTTTGAGTTGGGATTGAAGGACTTGCGACCAGTGTGGCACGTTTTCTTTGGGCATTTTCATTTCTAATGCATATTATCAGTCACTGTTGATAGTGGAAAGATACTTGTGTCATTGTATTCAGCAGACAGTGATGGGAGATAAGTATCTGGCCTGATGTGCCAGCACAAGTTTCTTTTTTTACTTCAAATTGTCCTATTTTCCCACATTTAATTTCACAAATGCTGAGATCATTAACCAGTTTACTTTTGTTGTTTCTATATTTATGATTTGAGTAGAGTAAGAGATCAAAATTTATCTTTCTAAATGTGTTTTTGTGGATACAGTGGCTAGGGTATGAGTATACTGAAGTGAAAGGAGTAAAGTACAATTGTCTTGATGGTGAATAACCTTTATTGCCCATGAATAAGGAGCTGTAAATCTGGTAATCCTGCAGGGCCAGCAGCCAGAATTTAACTGTGGTGTAATTGTTTATACTCCACGATAGAGGAATATTTAAATATCCTGGTACTTTGGGCTGGTGGTTTGATTTTAACTGACATGCAATGAAATTCGTATTACAAAACTGCAGTGCTTGGCCAGTTGTACCACGTGCTTGCGATACTACAGTAATGCAGCTTGTGGGTGGTAAAGGTTAAGCAGAATCTCATTATGGTGGCATATGGGGGAGTGGTCCTTCAGCTTGGGGGTTGGGTGAGGTGCTAACAACTCCTCACTGTAAAAAAGACCATGTTACAAAACATTTGACAAAGCCTTGGACCTGGACTGATTCTTTGGTACAACTTAAGCCCAGGATAGGAACAGGTGGCGGGCTCTTGTGAATGCGGTAATGAACCTTCGGGTTCCATAAAACGCGGGGAATTTCTTGACTAGCTAACGACCTGTTAGCTTCTCAAGAAGTACTCTGCTCCATGGAGTTAGTTGTGGGTGAGTGGAATTAAAGCTTCACACATTATTTCCCTTGGCATTTGACAAGCGCATGGTCAGCTACATTCCTTCGAGAAGAAGTCACTTCCCCCACCCCTGGTTTCCATTAAATAGGAGGCTGGGTGAGTCCAGAGATAGTCTGGAAGTGTTGAAAGGTAGAAATTCATGCTCCTTCCAGGCATCAAACCCTGGTTGTCGATCCCTTAGCCAGTCATTTTACTGACTGAGCTGTCCTAGCTCCTGACAATATAGGAGGGCATTGAGAATTGACTGCAGATGTGGAGAATTTCCAGACTAGATATACCGTACATTAGGGGTTCACAGATATTCCAAAAATCTAGGAGCCACCTCAAAATTATAGGTGCCAGAAGGGTGACATGAAGCAGGTTCAAGACTGAGGATCCACAAGTACTGGGCCCACTGTACAAAATTAAGTTGCCAGGGTGACCTGGCGCCCAGGATTTGTGCACCCTTCATGTACCTTCAACATTAGTAATACTTCTGTATGATGTGTCACAGGACAACTTACTGCCTCCATCACAGAGGTGTAGCTATGCATGTGACAAGGGTCCTACAGGCCCATTGAATCGAAAGAAGCTGATTGAGCATATCAACAAACAGGCTTTGGAAACACCAGATAAGCCGGAACTGAAGCCATATGTTCCAGGCACTATCAGAGGCAAGAAGGTGAGTGTCATGTCTTGTCACATTAATTGGTAAATAGAGGTTTTAATTATTTTCACTGTCAGTGGTTGATTGACATGTGAACGTAGACTTTGTGTTTTCATTGCCCATGTATCTTTGTGAATAAGGGTTCTGATATTCTTGTGATTTGTTGACATGTTTAATTTTGGCAGTTGTAAATTGGTTAAAGTAACAGCATTGATTGTTTGTAAGCAGAAGTTCAGAACTAATTTACAAATACACAGCAAATTTTCTTGTTAGAAATTCTGATAGCATGTTGTATGAAACCAGGGAGGAATGATTTAATTGCGCTGATAAATAGAAGATCACCAGCAGTGTTGTTGTGGTAATTATTATTTTTGTGAAGTTTTGAATGTGGGAAGAAACAGTAATTACAGAACAGTATTCAAGAGGGTGGCTAACTGGAATTTTCTTTTAATTTACATGTTCTGAATTTGTTTTCTTTTTTACACATGGTAGTCTATGCTTGATCGGAAAAAACTCACCTGAGGTTTGAACTATCTTTTCCAATCTGCCGTCATGGAAAAATATGAATTTAGACATCTGTTAAAAGTCTCTGGACATATTGAACTTTGTGTTAGTACACATTGAAGAAGAGAGAGAAATCTTAATCTAATTGATCCCTGCTTCCCCTTTTATGAAGGTCTGGGGTAGTGGATTGGAATAGAATTTTGATATTACTTGCTTACACTTTATCTATTAGGGCGCATGTAACAACTGGTGTCGAGTGTGAAGTGTGATGATTTTGGCCAATTCTGCAAAGAATGAGAGTTACTGACAGAGAGTCTGTAACTATGATGCTCTTGTTAGGTACAGCAGAAATTAAAATTCTGATACAGTGTTCGCTGATCAGTGAATAAGATTCGCTTAAAACTTTACTAACATTGCTGGTAAACTTTAACACTTCCACATTCATTTTATGTTTTATTCATGTTAGAATTCACTGTTACAAAATGGCTAAGCTTGCAAATTGCACCATAATTTTACAGCAATACTGTACTGAGAACTGAACTAAAATACACATATTCTTGATTTTGCCTAGTGGATCCCCCCACCACCATCAGCAAAGGAGACAGAAGCAGAAGAGCAGATCACTATTGACTTGGGAGATGAGTATGAACATGCCCTCAGTGCAGCCACACAAGAGGAAATTATTGATCTTGCTGGTAAACTTAAGTTCATGAATTTTATTACTCTTAGAGCAACACAAATTTAATACAGTAGAACCCGGATAAGAAGTTCCTGCATAAGAAGTTTTCCCCTGTAAGAAGTCTGATTTTTAAAGTCCCGAAATCCTATTGCTTTTAATAAGCTTCCCTCTTAATAAGTCTTCCTGCTTAAGGAGTCCCTAATCCTCTGGTCCCTTGAAAGACTTCTTAACAGGGTTCTACTATATTTCTTATGTGTAGTAAAGATTGTTAATGGAAGAACAAAACTGTCATATGACAGTTTATGTTATGAATTTTGTGGCATAGCTATACCAATGCATGTACACATATACATTTGAATATATAGATCTATGTATATTTCATATATTTTCTGTCTCTTTTCTCCAGACCCAGTGTACTGTTTTGCGTTTGACTCATACACACATAGCTGTGTCTGAGCCTTGTGAGTTTGTACTGAGTACCATTCAGTCAGGGTGTGAGAAATTGCACATATGTGGTGTATGTTTACAGCCATTCTGGGTTTCCACTCAATGATGAACCAGGACCAGTATCATGCATCCCTGCTGAGTAAGGGGCAGCCTATTGGCCTGGGTTGGGATGGCATCACCAAAGCATCACAACCAAAGCCGTACCCTGCAGATCCACCCAACATGACAGATATAGACGCTACAATAAAGCAGGTTCGGGATGATGACCACACCCTTGTTGATCTGAACTGGAATAACATTAAGGTAATAATTAGCATCCTCTGTCTCCTTGTGTCATATCTAGAAATACAGAGATTAAAATATGCAAAAAAAAATGATGTTCATTGTTTTTATATGGGTGTAAAACTTGGTCTCTTACTCTAAGGGAAGTAGTTTGGGAATGGGGTACTGGAGCCATTGTTTGGATCTTAGAGTGTGAACATAACAGGAGGACAGGAAAATGAACTGCATAATGAGGAGCTTCTACAGCAAATGTTAAAATTATTAGGGTGATCAAATAAAAAAAAAATGAGTGCAGCAAGTAGCATGCATGGAGAAGGTAAGAGGTGCACAAGGAAATTTTAGTCACAGTGCATGAAGGGGAGAGGCAACTTGTTTGTTGTACTGATAATCAGGGTAAGAAGTTTCAAGTGGGGAAGAAAAGAAGGCAAGATGTTCATAAATGTAGCTTATATCATATGGTGTATTGGGAATATTAAAAATTGTATAATCACAATTATTTGTCCTGTTATAACACTTGAGTATTGATTTTTAAAAGTTTGAGATGGCAGTAATAATTTTTTGTTATGAAACCTTCACCAATTGTAGTTTTTGTTATGAAACCCTATACACAAAGGAGAGATTGTAGCATTCAGAGTAGATAGTATGCATATTTTTGTGTACAATTGTACTGATCACATTTCTTGGCACAGAATATCTCTGACGAGAAGTTTACTCAGCTGTTTGAAGCACTCTCAAACAACACACACCTGGAGACACTGAGTCTAACAAACACTGGCATGACTGACACTTGTGCTCTCAAACTGGCAGAGGCACTGGAACACAACAGTACCCTGCGAGTTATCAAGTAAGCATGTTTGTATGTTTAAAATAATATTAAATTTAGGCAGACAGAATTGCTTAATGAGGAGTTCATAATCATGGCATTTACCAGTGTTATTTGGGTGGTAGGTCAAGAGGATAATATAGATAGGGTTTAGTTGGATTCACCAGGCTTGGGGTGGGGTCTGGTGTGAGGCTTTTGTGAACACAATAATGAACCGTTGTTCCATAAAATGAAGCAGGTGCTTGACCAGATAAATGATTGTCAGCTTCTCAAGAAGTATCTCTGCTTCAAAGTTAGTTTAGTTTTAAAAATATTAGTTTAATTTTTTTGGTAAATTTAGAGAAAATGGGTTTTTCTGTTTTCTCTATCCTTCCAATACCCCATTCTAATTAAGTTGATGCCATTTTCAGCGTGGAAACAAACTTTATCAGTCCTGCTGTTATTGTGCAACTCATCAAATCCTTGCTCACTACAAAGTCTATTGAAGAGTTCAGAGCATCAAACCAAGTAAGAAATGTTTGTGCTATGGCATTTTTATAGATTCAGTGGTGGTGATAAGTATCCTTCAATTTAATTTATCTTAAAATTTGTCAGTTAATTGTTCCCAAAACATTGGAAGTGGCACCAGTGTCTGCTGTCTGGAATGTAGCCATACATGCTAGAAGAGTTAGGTAAATGGCAGTGAGTAAAAGACTGACTTGAGCAAGACTTTTAAAGTTCTTACTAGCCATGGTTACATGCAGAGGGAAATGCTATAGCAGGATCAATTTCACAAAGTCTCTGGCTTTCAGGCACAGGTAACATGAGCGAGTCTAGTCTAATATCACAAGTCGGAAGAGTGCACAAAGTTGTGTGCGTGTGGATCAGTGTGTTTCTGCAGTCTGGTGGGGGGTACCAGTGTTTGTCTGCTGGTGTAGTAGCTGCAATTACGTGACAGGTAGGAGCACCATAAGGTTTGGGAGACTTGTGCTGAAGATTTCAAGCCAGATGTTGGGTACTTTGTGGCTGTAATCCTGCTGTACCTTTTTCTTCTTCGAATGAAAATATGCAGTAGTAGAATATTTATACAGAGAGTTTTTCTAAACATGGCAAGTCAGTAAATTGGGCCATATGACATTAAATAATTGGGTAGTAGTGAATAGTGTCGACCTCGGTGGACTAGTGGTTAGCATGCTCGCCACTGGTCCCAATGTTTGCGGGTTCAATCTCGACCGAGGTCGATGGATTTTTAAGGGTGATAAAAATGCGGAGCACCACTTCCTTCGGAGGGGAAGTAAAGCCGTCGGTCCCATGTCGTAGATGTACGGCATGTAAAAGATACCTTACGGGCATGAATAGAACTAGTAATGCTCATAAGCAAAATTCAGCGGCCATTTCTCACCCAAGTCTCCTGACTGACTGCCAGATGGCTCTGGCAGTCACATCAGGATTGAGTCGAACAGCGTGGCCAGTGGGCTGGTCACCCACTGCCACAAATGCACAAGACCAAGTAACCTCGGAAAGAGGAGGCCCAAGCCCATATAGGGCTGTCGAGCCATGGTTATTATTATTATTGTTATAGTAGTGAATAATGACTTGGAAAAGATGTGGAAGGGGATGGTTGTAGCTTAATTTAAGGTACCATTCCAACATTTGCCTGGGTGAGAGACCGCAAAATATGTCAGGTAAGATAGTTGGTGTACAGCCTAGTCTCCAACGGAGCACCTCCCATGCTGAAGTCAGAAATGTTTCTGTTAGAGCCAACTTCCTAAGTGCTCAGCTATACAGCAAGTTGTTTTAAAAGTTGAATTGGGTACTGCAGACTAGGTGCCACTATTGGTTGCTGTGCAGCAATTTATGGCATCTGCTCTGTGGTGCACAGTCCTGCTTTAACACAGGGTTCAGTACTTCAGAGTGGGTGGTGTCATTGGTCACTGTGCAACATTGCCATTAAGAATGGTTTTTCAGATTCTGTGAACAGGTTCTGTGTTCAGCTGGACACCATGTATTTTGCTCACTGAGGTATTGTTTCCGTGTTATAGCCCCAGCTGTGGTACTCTAAATTTTTTTGACTACCATATGTTTGATTTAAAAATAATTTTTGTTTTATGTTTCTTGAACAATATATTAATGATTAGTGTGTATCAGAATAATAGAAGACTCAAAGGTCCAGAAATTCGGCTGTAGATTAGAATAAACTTATGATTTGAAGATTATGGGGATTTTAGAGGTCTAGATCAAGAGGGAAGGGAGTAGTGGTGTCAAAGCATGCGATTGGCCAGGGTCATGCAAGGGCTGCAGTGCCATGAAGAGGGAGGTGTTTAGAATAAACAAAGAGTGAGTGAAAGTTCTTGTGTTTTAGCGTTCCCAAGTGTTGGGAAACAAGATTGAGATGGAGATAACAGGGCTTATTGAGCAAAATCCTACCCTCCTCAGGCTTGGTCTGCACTTGGAGTATAATGACGCTCGTCACCGCATTGCAATGCACCTGCAGCGCAATATTGACAGGAGTAAGTACCTCACTCATCTTATACTTATATAAGCATTGCCACACTTTTTGAGCCAGTCCAACTAGTTGGAATTATGTATCTAAACTGTTTATGTAAAGCAGCTGTGTATTACCAAGTGGCAATACAAAACTGCTTTACTAGGTACATCTGTATTTTTTGACTGTATAATGTTTCATTGCCATTTTCTTTACGTTTTCTAGCAGTTCATCGTAAGCAGCATACTAGAACTGTAATAAGGAATGCAGTATTTAATTTTACTGGAATTTGTCATATGCTAAGCATACATGATTGTGTATATGTTTTTTGTTTATATGTGCATTTGTAATAGTGTTATTTGACCTGCAGGACTGCATGATATGATCAACACTTGTAAAGTGATTTCTTTTTTCTGTGATTAGATCATCATATTGTTGGTGTGTTCAAACTAATGAGATATTAACTGAAGTTCCTAGCTTCCAGGGGCAATGAAAGGCACTGAAGTTGATGATAGAAGAACAGTCTTTGTAGAAAATTTGTAGAATTAATCTGATTATTTTTTCTAGCTTTTCGGCTAGGTGGAATATGCTTATAGGTGATAAGTTTCTCTGCAGTCATGTGTTGAGGAAATCCCCATTGTGAACAGGGATTGTGGTTTCATTTTTAGGTGTGTATGTAGGTTTTGTACTTTGATGCCCTGCTTAATGTCCTTTTGTAGTGGCATTCCTTGTATGTGGTGGGCTGGGATAGCGTACTCAGTGTAGTGGCTCGCTACAGGATGGACTACATCTACTGCCAGTACCAGCGAGTTGAGATTACTTTCTTTTTAGCAAATAATATAGGAGATAGTTCTAAAATAATAATTAATGATATTAAAATGTAAATTTGTGTCTAAAGATCATAAACTTCAGGAGTAATTAAATTTTTTCTGTCTATATCAGCATCAACACATTTATTTGAATACCTTACATAAGACATACTTGGCTTACTGACAAGGACAAAAATTTTCATTGTTGAAATTTAGATTAGTGACTTAATTGTGTTGTTTATTCACCGAATGTTATGAAATGTTACATTTATTTATTATTTTCTCCCCCACCCATTTTTTGGCTGTTCGCATATGTGCATTTTCATGTGTACACACATGGTTTTGTGTGTGTGTGCATGCGTATGTGCATGCATCCATCCACCATAGTATTTTATTAATTTCTCGCAGCATAATATGTGAATGGGCAGCAGTGTAGGATTTGCATGTGCGTGTAGTGATACACAAATAGACAATAATTGGCAAGATCTGCAGTTTTCACAGCTGTGCTGACTCAGGCTACATTTTCTTAATGTTTTGCCCTTATTCTGCATTATTTGTTTGAGTTGAATTTTGTATTATGTGAGATTCATAATGTTAGTTAAAACATGCTATGAAACTGAACTCTTTAAAACATTTGCTTGGCTCAGACTCTCTTTGTTGGCTTACACCTTTCACCTGTGGCTGTTGTGTTTACAGTTTGTATGTAGTTTATGTTGCTGTTGATTCGTGCACAAAATCTGCCACAAAACAGACCTTAAAAGATTTCTCCTGGCTTTGGTTTTATTCTTTTCTCTGCACTAGTGACTGCATTGTTCTTGATTTTTAGGTAGTATGATCACTCTTGATGCTTGCATGAAACTTGCTATAATACTAAACTCAAAAATGTATGCTTGGCTTTTAGTGTGTATCTCGCCCCCACCAGGATTTGATCCCCGGATGGTCCAGCCCATAGCGAGTCACTGTACTGACTATGCTATCCTGGCCCACCAGTTAATGACTAATATAATATTAAAATATATGTAATTTTAAAAATTTCCTTGTAGGAAAAAGATAAACCTTGTTTTTACTATGGTTGGACTTTTTTAATGGCTAGTTGAATGCAAGATGCAAAAGGTTGAGGATCAATGGCTCA
This sequence comes from Reticulitermes speratus, assembly GCA_021186555.1. NCBI lineage: Eukaryota > Metazoa > Arthropoda > Insecta > Blattodea > Rhinotermitidae > Reticulitermes > Reticulitermes speratus. Next base: position 40,824,191 of record JAJKFL010000003.1, on the reverse strand, counting down.
TATCATTCTTGATGCTTGTTCAAAACATTGCGAACTTTTGAAAACTGTGCTTGGTTTTGATTACCTTTTTTGTGAACAGTGTAGATGTCAGGTTGGTAATGATCCCTGTATGATATGTACCCTGACATTGTAAGCAAACATGCTGAGAAAAAATGTGTGGTATTCAAATAAATATGTACATTACTGTATGCATAAGTATTGTTATGTTGTATCATGAATGAAGTAGCACATTAGCTCAAGGGGTTTAATTCATATGTGACTGCAGCAGGAAGTTATCAGTCTTGTCACCAGTATGCACATATTCCTTTTGTACTAGCCTCATATATTTACTGACTGTTGTATATTTTCACTGTGATAATTTATTTCACGTTGTTCCCCCCCCCCCCCCCCCCCCCCCCAACTACTGAAGAATCTTACCATCAATCTCTGGGTGCTCACCATCTACCATTATGCACTTCCATTCTACCTTTCCATTTTAGATATCCTTGTAGCATTTGGTCTTCATGTGCATGTTTGTTACATGTGACATGTTTTATATGTATAAACTGTTTCACAGTCGATGTAGAAGTCTTGTTTTAGGAAAAACATAGTTGCAAATGCTGTCTCCTGTCTTGTGTTGCGTCATTTTTGGTGGTTATGTCAGCTCCAAGAAGTGTGTGTATATATGAGGGCATGTCTGGAAGTTCACAAACAGAGTCAAAATATGCTCATATGCATACATTTGTTATTGGTTGTTGTTGTACCCCTTGCTAGTCCTACTTTCTTTTATGGAAAAGACAGGCTTTTCCACTGAGAGGACTACTGTTTGGTGTGTGGGTTGTGACAGTAAGCCCAGGTTTCATCTCCCATTGTGACCTTTAAGAGGAAGGTTTATTCATCTCTGACTTACGCCAACAGTTCCTGACACACAAACACGCTGCTGCTTCTGCTCGTTTGTGAGCACTTGATGCACCAACTTCACAGGATTCACTGCATGTTGAAGTCCTCCCTCACAATTTGTTGATTTGTACCATATGAGAGGCCTAACGTGCCAGCAGTCTCCAAAATGGTACCTCATTGTCTTCAGTGACAGTTTAGAGACCTTTCTCCACACTTTTGTCTGTGTAATGTTTGGAGGGACAATCAGAATGCTCACAATCTAACAACCAAAGTTTCACCATGTTTAAATCAAGAAAATGACTCAAAAGTTTCTGTATTCTTGCCATGGCATTATACCTGAAAGCTATTTTGAGGATTGCTTGCATATCCAATGCAGCTTTCCTTACTTTGAAGCAAAACCTGATGCAATTGCATTGTTTCTTCGAATCAGGCATTAGAGATTTGTGGATTGCACTTTACATCCACCACACTAAACACCCACTCAGAAGCAAAGCAGACGGTTATGGCTACAAAACTCACTAGACTGACTCAGATGATAGCAATACTACAGCATTTAGTGGCAGAAAGCCATACTTCTTGCCGTTGTTAGTCGTAGAGGTGAGTTTGGGGACTTGAATACACCTGCCTATGTGTATTTTCTAAACATCTTTTGTAGAATAGCAATCACCTTTACATTAGAGGCTACACCATTATATTATCAATAATTACGAACACCCATCAAGGTCAATTGGCCTATGTCCTGATTGCAGGAGGCAGGAATGCTAAGAGAGCTCATAAGATATCCCTTTTCTTATTATTGCCTGCACTGTATTTTATGTTCATTTATACCATTCTGCAGTCATCTTTTTTGTTATTGTCACCAGTTCCCTTTGCATAGTGAACACCTGCCACATCATCCCACATCCACATGTATACACTTGCCATGCCTTTTTGCATTTGACAACAGCTGCTCTTTTCCTCGTCCTTTTCCTAAGCCAAAGTTATATAGGCTCAGACTTTTGCTTCCTGCACTTTGACCACTGAAATCCACCCAAACAGAAAATGCTGTCAGTGAATCCATTGCTTCAGGTTTGATGGGTTATCCATACTAACTGTGGATGCTTCCAGAACTAGCAGAGCCACCCAAAATTCAGAAAACCCACCAATCTCAGAAATAGTCCTCAGAGAAAGCAAACAAGCATTGCTCGGCTTTTTTATTTCCTGGCTTATGAAAGGGAGGGTTCTCTACCTGACCCCAAAATTTGATAGTGTTTTAGAACATTTGTAAAGAAGGACCTGATTTTTCATCATTTCTATAATCAGAGTCTAACAGTGGTTGATATTCATATGCTTTATTAGTGTAGCGTGTTTGCATTTCAGCTTTGCTTTTTGCTCATTCATTCTGATCGTGAGACAGGTTTGTGCTTTGTGTGTGTATGTTCATATGAAACTGTACTTTAAATTAGTACTGTCTGAAAGGTATGTCCATTTTTCTATCCTGCTTGTCAAGTATATGCATTGGTTTCTTTACTACTATTTATTTCTACTTGTGTTTTATTATTGTTACTAGTATTATGCTTATATTGATTTTTTGTGGCAGTTGTCTTCTGTTTCTCTGTTAGCTTCTAAGTGTGTTGTTTTGTGTGAAACCTCCATTTGCAGTGCATAGTTCGCATCTGGTAGCGAGAAATCAGATTAAAGTCTGTTTTCTGTTAAATACAAAATATGTATTTATTTTCTCATTTGGATAAGAATACAAACACAGTTTTTGTCTTTGTATTTGTTTGATTCATTCCACTGTGTTTTTGTTGTAAATGAATAAACCAAATTCCCATATTAACAGCTATTATATTATTAGGTACAAAATCAAGTTATCTTTATTAACTGATATACTCTGACTACATGTTTTGGCTAAAATTAGCCATTATGAAGTAAATTCCAGACATTGCAATGAATTTTCACCCATTGAATATTGAATGGGTGAAGAATTTGTTGTGTTTTGGCTTCTGAGGTGGAAAATCCTTGTAAGTGGGAAATTTCTATGTTAATCAGAAGGGAAAATTTTCACACTAAATTATTCTAACTTCTTAGGTGGGAAAACTTTTTAAGTGAGGACATCTTAAGTGGGTTTCACTGTATTTTGTTGATCAGCCATAAAGGTAAAAGTAACAGTTTGCCCTGAGATTAAGAACAGTCCCTTGAAGACATATGGAGGAATATAGACAAAACTCAATGCATTCTTTGGATGTGTGTGATGTTCTGAATGAAATCTGGAAGTTTGTCCTGATTTTGTAAGCTGAAAGAAGGAACATAATTATGACCTGGGTATTACATCATTACTGTACACACTGAAATCACGGTGTAATCCATTTAATTTTAAGTGCAAACTGTAGAGGCGTGCATTTGTTTGACCATACTTCAATAGACTCTGCACTGCAAATGGTTGTTTTTTGGTAATTTAATTTAATTTTCAACTGACAAGAAATGTGGTTGATAGTAATATGGTTAGTTTGGTTATTTGAATGCAGTACGTGTGTAATTTTACTAGGCAGTGCCTGTTCTTCACTCCAGTTGTCTTTGAATTGAAGTACTGAAATACTGAAATTAATTGTTTATTGTGATTAAATGATGATAAAGTCCAGAAACACTCTTACACTAAGTATAATATATCATTGTCAGAACCTTTTAAAACTAATTTTCTCTGTTTTTAATTATGGCACCAAATAACAATCGCTGCTTACATTAAGTGGTTACCAGAAAATTAAAGAGTAGTTGACATAAATCACTCATACACTTTAAAAAACATAGGTTGCATTGTGCATTATAAAAGAAGCGACTGTGTTTACCTAGTGGCCAGACAAGGGATGGAGAAACATGGAAAATTGGAGATTGAAAAGATATTTGGTATAGGGGAGTGTAATTATAAAATTCTTGCATGTATTGCATTCAAGCAAGCATTCTTTCACATATTAGTCATCTCTGACCATTAATTCTTTGAACATTGTAATTTTACTTAATACTAATGCTTAATACTAATATAATTTTTATAGAAAATTGGCACACAGAAATACATAAACAGAAACCCCTGTCATTAGGACATGAAGTCATTGGAATAATATGATATGTTGAAGTTTTGTTATGTTCAAATGCAGAAATATTGGGCCGTGTCTTTTGTTGTAAATAACATTATGAAAATACTTCTATAAAATTTAAATTTACTGCTGTCAGTTTTGAACAAGGAATCATTTCATGGTTTGTATCTTTCACCTTTTGGCTGCCTTTTATGTGGATACAGTCCTTGAAGATCAGTGAGATGCAAGGAATAATTATAATCAGTCAGCTTACGAGAAAAATGCAGGATAGTGTCAGTATAGTTTCCAGTGGTGGGCTGTTGTGAATATGGTAATGAACACTTTGGCTCCATACATGTGGGAAATTTGATGTCTAACTTTGTGACTGTTGATTTCTCAGGTAGGGCTGTGCTGTGTGGAGTTATTCATTATTACTCATGGATTTGATTTTCTCATTATTTTTCCACACATGAACTTCTGTCAGGTACTGCATATGCATACATTTATTTTTATTGTGGCATTTCCACCCTTCCCCGTGAAATTATACATTCTGGAGTAAACATGCATTTCCTTTCACTTACACTTTGTGAACATTTTGTTAACTCTGTATAATGCAGGCAGTATGAAAGAATAGAAATTGACTAATACATTGGTTATTATTTTTGCAGTTATTTACAGCAATGAAGAGAAATATGGCATTTCTACATTCTCAGTTTTATTTCAGAAATTTAAGTGTTATTTTGTGGAAAGTTGGTATTGCATGCTATGAAGGAATTTATGTTTGTAGAGCTTTTAATGCTTTAATTTGAAGTTGGCTTCTCAATGGTGGTTGTTACATACTTTCTCTATAATATGTGGACATTCTTTTTCTTTCTTTAACCTGTTCCTGCCTAGATTGTCGGATAAATGCTAAGGCTAAGTTCAACATAAACCTCGGGAAGGGCAACGCTCCTTTCCAGATTGTCTCCAGAGACTGATTACATTATTGAGTGTGAGTAGGTATTGATTGTGATCCTGTCCCTTGGAATGATGGTGTCTACATTATAGCATTGTGACAACAAGAATGTTTTACTTGTGACTGTACCCTTCTAAGCCCCAGACTTGTGACCAGCTTTTGTTGTTTATTTCCATATGTGTTTAGACCATCTTTAAATGTTTTAACGAGAGGTTTCCATATCTCCTTTACTTTCCTGTGATTTACAAAGACCAACCTTGTAACACTTAATTGTGTTGATACTTCAGTTGACATGAATTCAGTCTGGCTTCGTTTGGAGGAGTAGGATAGTTCTGTGTCAGAAGGATAAAAAAAACTCATTGAAGGGAATAAATACAGTTCTTGGAACAGTTGTTCACTTGCATTAGAATTTTAATTCTTACATCATTCTTCATGCAGTGGTGTTTCAGATTTTCTCTTTGTAATTTTAACCACTGAAATAACTGACCCCTATACTCTTTCTCCAGCATTTGAATAGGAAAAATACATCACAGGAGATATTATGTTGATATTGAACATACACATACCACAACAGTATTTTCATTTCTTCAGCTTGTTAGCACTGAGCTTTCAAATTAGTGGCACCACCACTTGAAGAATAGAACATCAGAGTAATGACAGTTTGTGTAACTTCATGCACTTTGCTTCAAAGTTATTAACTCTTTGCTTTTCCTAATGTAGCAAAATCTCATTTGAAATGGAATTGGCAAAGTGTTAAAGAATTATGTATCCATTGGTTTCACCAGTACAGATTTTCTTGTAATTCAAGTTTGATTAAGCTCAAATTTTCACCTGATGACTTCAAATAAAAAGATGAGCACAGGTGTTTGTAGAGTAGAGTATTACTTAGGGCAACAGTTTTCTTGTGTAGCTTGCCTTTCTGATAGTCCTTACTGTCTTCATTAGCCCAGAAACAACAAATATGGATGCTTAACTATTACTTAAGCTTTATACTACAGTGGCTTATAACTGTGGTGCAGAGTTAAAGATTAGGATGTACATATTGAAATTCCAATGGTTAATGGTTATGAAGTATATTCAGTCTTGCACAGAACCTCTACAAAATGTACTTTGTTGAATTTCCATATCTGTTCCTGCATTAAATTTACCCATACTGGTTAAACAAGATAGATTTTTGTGACTTGAAATAGTTACAGATACATGATGGTTGTAGTGTGAAAAGAGAGCTTGATTAATGGTGAAACCTAACGAGTGTGTCATGAAAGTATTGCATACTCTTCATATTCTGTTTTGTAGTTTAATGACCAGTGCTGTCATTTTTTACTTATTTTATCTATCTGATCTGTATATAAGACTGAGAGTATGTTGTCCTATGTGGGAAATATTCACATTTATCCAAGAGAAGAATTTTTTTTTTTTGTTTAAAGATTGAAGATCTTTCCTTTTGGTTATATAGGAAGGTGATGATATTGTAGAAGTATGTGCCTGGATACATATTATAGTTTTAGTGCTAAGAATTTGGGTGGTGTTTCATAGATGCTTTAACTGAGTTACTTTGCTAAAAGTTTTGTGTTGGTGTCTAGCATGTGACTTCACACCAATGAAATGAAGTCACACTTCTGTGATGACAATTAATGGACACATTATAAGTACATTCCACTCCTCATCCTACCTCTTGCCTGTACCTTGTATTAGAAACTTTGTGGATGTTAACTAGAATTGCCCTTCAGATTGGAGATCATACTCATATGCAGGGAAATACAGGTAAAAATATTTAGGTTGGTTTGAGTTTGATCTCTGATCTGTACAACATATTTTACTCAGTTCACAAACTTATCAACATTTCCCTTGAAAGATTCTGTCTTTCAAGATGTAGAAACTGCAATATGTATGAGTATTAACTTAGTGTGTAATTAATTTTTCATTACCCCACAGTACGGAAAGACTTAACACTGCGGCTCCAATTCCGATTCTTTAACAACCTCCGCAGGAAAGCTTTGATCAAGTAAAGAACAAGGTATCCACAGGAGTCGTCTTACATATGTATACTTTTTTCTCTAACAGAGTATCATACTCGTTGCGCGATTAAACACATTGGAGAATAAACATGTTCATATATAGGCATGTTTCTTTACTGTAATAAAATGAAATTGCTTTATTTTCTGTTAACATTAACTGGCATCGGACTAAATGCTTATCATAACATATTTACAAACTGCATTGCCACATTTATCATTTTGATATCAAAGCCTCACTGCATAATTTGTGTATTAATATTTTTTTGTTTTGCTGAAGTGAGATAACAGACTTACAAGTGTGACTGATGTATTGTATTTTACAACATGTACACACTTTACAGTGACCTGTGGCAGGTGATTAATGACGAACAGGGAATACAGAACATGTCTATACAATCAGTAACATCTCTTACCAAGTTTTAATATTGGAATTGATTTTGTTGTGTACCAGTTATATTAATTACTTCAAAATGGTTCCAGGCTTGTGTGGGACAGGTTGCAGTACACAAATTGTCCCAGCTGAAATTGCCTTGTTTTGAAACACTTCCACTAAGCTCTTTCCTCAGAATTCAGAACATGTGATATCTTGTCAGACAGATGTGATGTGGTACAAGTTTTATGGTATTGTGTTTTTAATTTGTGGGAAATGTTGCATTCATGGGGTAGGTGAAGAATGTGTACGAAGTTCTAGTTGGAAACCTGAAGAGAAGAAACTGCTTGGGCGACTGAGCTGTTGATGTGAGGGTAATATTAACATGAATCCTAAATTGGTGTGTGAGGGTTTGGACTGGATTCACCTGGCTCAAGATGGAGTCCAGTGGTGGTCTCCTGTAAACATGGTACTGAACTTTCAGGTTTCATGAAAAGTGGGGAATTTTAGATAGATGAGCAGCTGTCAATTGACTGAGGAGGCTTGTGCTCTGTACAGTTAGTGTGGGTTTAATTTGTAGATGCCAGTGACTTATGACTTGTCACTGATGGTAACTGCGTAATTGGAATGCTATTATCTGATTGACAGAATGGATGTTTATATGAAGTTGTGAATTGGGGTTGGCAAAAAATGTATCGTTAATTAATTCCATGTTTTATACATTCCTTTCTGCGCTGTTTTGTCCTGTATTCACCATGTTCAGACTTCAGTCTCCCATAATTGTGTGAAATAGAGTTCTAAGGCTGTGCCTAGTACATTTCAGGTAAAATATGTAATTTATTGTTATCATGATGTTATTGCAACTTCTTTCACAATGTGTGTAACTTGTTACTAGCAGTGACGTTTCTCTTAGCCATAGAAAATGTGTGTTAGGAAGGATCAATAATGTGTAGTAGACTGTTTGCTTTTATAGAGCCACCCAACCTAGGAGTCAGCATGAGGTGGTTTGTGGAAAGTACAGATCATTTTAAATTTAAAAAACTGACAGCTTTTATAATCATCAGATGATGGGATTTTATTGCTAACAGCGGCAGGGTTTTTCTTGTTGCCGCCTCATTCAGACCAGCTCTGGAGCTCACTCAGTCGCCTGTCAGTTGGGTATTGGGCATTCTTTTACCAGAAGTAAAGTGGCTGGAGCATGAAGTTTGCCACTACTTCTAGAGCTGAGGTTATGAATACATGAAGCTCTGCATCTGTGTATTTGTGAGTTATGAATTGTATAATGTTCAGTATTGCAGTCTTTCAAGTTTCCTGGGGGCCAAAGAAGCCAAACAGGAAGGTATTTGGACAAGTATTTGAAATATGGTCTGGATCTTTGTAAAATTTGAACACATTATTCATATGTATCGACCTTCACTCTCAGGATGATTGTCTTTGAGGACTTACAGCATTACTGGAGTTAAGAAGATAGCTGTTACTCAGCAGCATTTGGTTATTGTCAATGTCAGGTTCAGCACCATTTATGTGTGTGGGTGTTCATAGTGTTATGGTGTTGTGTAGCAATAAATAAATCCACTGTCTTGCAGTTATGTATATTTTATTGTTCTCTGTGATATCATTTTTTAAGACTTGAATCCATAACACCATAACTTCTAACAGCACACCTGTGTTATGGACTGAACTGAAACATGTAGTTCAGCATCATGTGAATGGTTATGATGCAGGACGGGGTATATGAGAGCTTAGTGGAAGTAGGAAACAACACAAAATTTCCAGTAATAATTGTGTACTTGTACTAGTGAGTAATTAATCCAGGAACAGTTTTTTCAGTGCTTTTATGTAGGTATAGAGGTTTCATTGTGTGTTTTACTAACATGGTAATCTCTTGACATTGTAAATTGTTGATACAGGCATGTGGCATGTGATTTTTAGAACCCAGCACAACACAACTCAGACAGCCATTATTGTCTTCCTTATTCTTTGTTGGTGCATATTCATGTTAGTACCGTTCTATGCAAGAACACTTCCATTATATTGTCTTGCAGAAGACATTATTCTGTTTTAGTTGAATACCAGGGTAATTTAGAACTTCAGCTATAAACTGTTCCTCTCATTTCCCCTTGTAAGTAATCAGTAAACCAGAACGTCCCATATTTTTCATCTATCTTTCCTTATAGTCCATTATTATAATGTACATCAGTCTGGTTATTTGCAAAAGGTTATTTCAGTCTTATGTATTTCCATCTGGTTCAGAATACAAACAGTGACAGACTTGTGTGCATGATAATCAAGCGTAAGTTGCATAAAATTAGGGGAATTTCTTGACTAGCTAAGAAACTGTTAGTTTTTCAAGAAGGACTCGGTACCATGGAATTAGTATTGTGTTGGCTATTCTGTCTGGTGTGGTATGTGGTAATTGAAATTGTGTAATTTAGCTGTAGATAGTTCTGTAATTTGTAATAAGCTTCAAACGTCAGAATTTGATAAATATTTCAGGGCTTGGATGTTGCAAATTATGAATTCAAGTATGAAAATCTGAACTTTCTTTTTATATCAAGACAAAATTAAGCCTGATATTTGCATATGCTATTCTGTCCTCCATAACGTTATGTGTATACTAGCAAAACAGTTTCTTTTGAATGTGATGGATTTATAATGCTGTTGAAAAGTAATGTACTGTTAAGGTTTTCTGAAATGTCTGCATCAGAGTGCATAAAATACCAGTGAAATGGTTCTGAGGTGTCTTATGGAACTGGAGGTCTTTCAGAAGCCACTTTTTTTAACTCTTAGGCATCTGAAAGATAGTGAAGAGACAACTTGCCCACTCTTGAACCTCCTTGTAGTTCTCAATGCTAGACATTACCATTAAGTAAGTTACCCAACAAGTAACAAAAGTGAGGATACTGACTGTATTTGAGTACCCATTAAAACTACCTTTGAATCTTGAGATCTCCATTCTTCTGGAATGTGGCACCACGTCACTGGGTGATTGGCGCTAGATGTTACAAGGCAGAATGTTGGTCTTATCATCAAGGGTTGAATCCTGCCGCATCCCAGGAGAACAGACCTCAACTGCAATGCTGCTAGAGCCTAGAAATACCTTTGAACTCTATTTGTTCACATTATGTTTATTAAAAGACATATGATTTATGAATTCTGGAATAATGTGACTGCTCTTCATGTTCAGTTATAGGACATGGAAGTTGCTTACTAAGTTGGCAGATAATCAGTCTTCATTCCTTGATTACAAAGAGAACAAAAGCAAAATCCAAGCATTTGCTATGTAATGTTAGAGAAGTGTTGAGGAAAAACAATACCTAAACATAAGACAACCCTGATAATAAGACAGTGTACAATCTTCAATTTTCAGAAAAATACCTATACAGAACTTGTTCAAGCTTGTGCATGATTGTAGTATTACCCCCATTTTTCAGATAATGGATTAGGAAAAAATTCTTGTCTTATATTTGGGTTAAGTGCTAATTGTTTAGGGAAGATGTTGGAATTCAGAATTTGTAAACAGAGTTAGAAACTGACTTGAATAGTTTGGCTATGTGAAAAGGATAAAGAGACATCACAGTTAACATTTAGAGGAAAGGGACCTATGGGATGACTTAGTGCAAGGTGGTTTGACCATATACCAAAAGACATTAAGAAGATAGGGGCAATGTGGTAAGAAATGAAGAAGGGAAGAATGTAGGAAAGTAGATGAGATAGGAGATTTTATGTTCACTGACACATACATGAGAAGGATGCTACAGAAAATAAGATATTCCCTAATTGTGTTATCAAGCAACAGTATAGCCAGTAAATAGTTATCCATTCCGGTAGCCTCAAATTTCTTGAGTTTTCTTTCTTAACAGGTACATTGATTTTGTTAATGTAAGCAATGAAAATTAAATTATCTTTTACTGCTTCTGTCTGTGCATACAATGCAGCCATTTTGCTGAAAATATTTTGAAGAAAGACACCTTGTACAAGAGTGTGTTCCTGTACATTCTCACTGTCCCTCAGTGCTTAGCAGCAGCCACACACATGTGATTTACATTGCATAAAAATGACTAATGTCCCTTTCATTATGTATTCATCAAAAGAACAATTAACAAGCAAGCAGATGCTTACTGTATCAGATGCTTTGAATGAAATTTGGTTGAATATTTTCCTTACACTTTTTTCAACAGTACACAAGGTGAACAGCTCATTGGCGTGTTAAGTTTTTAGCCCATAAAAATTGTACAGATGATTCAGTTTGTAGATGTGTAGGGCTTTGTAAGTTAAATAAGGTGTGATGTTTTGCACCACTGTTTGATCATTGTTTGGATGTAAGGAAGATTGCATTTTGTAGTTCATACTTTAGAAGGATAAAGCACTAACTGTTAAACGACATGTTCTCATTGTGTGTAGATATTGAACATGTATTTCTTTGTTCTTTTCTAGATAAAATTCTTGCATTCTTTTTCTTCATGTATCTTCATAGTCCATTATCACTTACTGAGAATTTCTTTTTAATGCCTCTTTCTGTTCTGTTTAATTTTACTGTTAACAATTTCACCAGGTTAAAATTCTAGAGTGGTTGTTAGAAACAGAGGTTGGTGATGTAATTATTTCAGTTATTTTACTTGTTAATTGAACTTCATTGCATGGACATGATTAGGATTGCTGTTGTTGTTTCCATGAACATTAGATAGAATGATGACAAATACTTATAAAGTAGGTCTACTAAAAAGAAAACAGTAATTGTACGTGGCAAGGTTACAGTTACTGTTGCAAAAATCTGAAAACTTATAATGGCAAGATTTTATCTAGAGCATACAAACCTATTGTACCTCAGTTTTATTTCTAATTAATTTTTATAAAAATCGTATTCAACCATATAAATATTTTACAGTGTATACTCGGAACTTTAGATTCAGAATTTTGTGATGCATCTTGTTCTTCTGTTGAACTGTCCTTTAAACACACAATTCAAAGTACATGCATGCTGCTGTTTATGTGTGCATTCCAAGAAAAGTGTTTTGAAAGAGAAAAATTGGAATGTTCAGTTCAGAATTAACAGGGCCATAACCCAGTTAAAATTTCACAATGCACCTGTTTGAAATCTTGTAGTGTGTATGTGTGCATATGAAGTAGGTGAGGACATTACAGTATCTAGCAGAAAGAGAGCAGCTATAGACAGGGAATTATTACACCATGTTAAAAGCAATGTAAGCTTCTAAATAGTGCGGTGAAGCTTTTTTTTTTTCAGTTGTGGCCCCGTTATTCTAAATGTGCATCATGAAAAATTATTAGAAGAAATTAATAAGTATATCACAAAATGAATAACTACTCAGGTACTTTTATTGCAAGGACCATACTTTCCATGAATTAGGAAGTTTTAAAAGCTGTGAAAGCTGTATGCAGAAATGGTCATAGACACGCGGGTGTTGTGTGTAAGACTGTTTTTATGCTAATGGAACAGTGTAATTGAATGCTTAAATTATGCAGACAAGTGTGTTATAACTCGATTATTCAATTCAAAATTTTAACATTTTGTTTCTGAATTTTCTAAGGAAGGGTTTTCTTTTGTAAAATGTATTTAAAATACAAGGCCAAGGGACCACGCATGGTTACATAAACTATGTTATGCAGGGCTGCAGGTGTGTGAAGGCAAAATATAACTTTACCAATTCAGTCAAAATGAAAAGACATTCAAATTTTATTTGTTTTATTGCACAGCTACAAACAAGCTAGACTTTGATCTTCGTAATAATGAAGTGGACACTTGTCTCCTGATTGGCATGGTGCTCTCTCTCTCTCTCTTTTTTTAAATTAAGAAAAGATAAAATTGTATTGAATATTTGTGGGGGTGATATGTCAGTTAATTTTGTGCTGTCAGATATCTGTATTGATATGTGAGGAGTCTCTCAAGTAACAGGAACCTACCTTTCATTATGTAATTGTACACAGTTATCTTCAATCCTCTTATGAATGTACTGACAACCAGGTTGTATGGTCTTACAGTTGCTCACTTCCTCCTCAGTTGTGTCTTTTCACTTTCCTGCCCACAGAGTATTAGGAGACTAATGTCTACTGTCAGTAACATAAAACCATAGGTCCTATCATGCTAGCGTAATTGTTGACTGCTGTGCAGACTTGCAGAAATTTGAGAATTGTCTATGCTCTAACTCTTGGTGCAAACTCACCTCTGTTACCAATACTTTTCTTCTGTAATACATGTTTAAATAAAGTTTGAGTCTGTTGTGCTGGGTTTTAAAACAGAATGTCTCTTAACACAATAAGAAACTTGTTCTGCATTTAGTTATTCCCAGGCGGAGTTGGTCTGGACAACATTGTGATGACTGCGTCAAGGCACTCTGGAGTTTTAGTGCATGCAGTTTTTCTTCCTTTTGATATTGTTTGATGTTGAGGTGATACCAATAACTGTAGTGTGTTCTTCCCTTGCCTCTGAAGTCCTGTTGTTCGGTTTCTTTTTACTTTTTAGTTTTAATTACAAGTTTTGTGTTTGTTTCTTGATTTTTTTTTTTTTTGGAACATGAAATATGACAAAATGGAGTATGATTTTAAGCACACAGTAGAGAATTGAAGACAACTCTTATTGTAATTTATTTACCTTTATTATGCCTTTACGTGCATTATTATTCATTCTGAAATAATTTTCCAACCTCTGTAAATGATGACACATCAATTTACTGCATTTCAACTTTTATAATGTGTGTTTGAAATGTTACTTTAATTTTATTCCCTTTTTTTGTACATAGAATTGTTGATGCATGATTGAATTCTCTGCCCTGGTAAGAGGGTGTCGGTGTTATTAGTAGCACCATATGTCTGATTGTACAGTGGATGAGTTTTTCATTTTTGTTTTGAGTGTTTGGTAATTCTGAACAAGTGATTATGTTCCTTTGTTTTGCAGTACGCCTGACTCGGGTTGGAGCAACAAGCTCGTAGTGCGATGATGTCTCGTTTCATAGGTAGTAGTACCATTTCTTCACATCTTGTACTAACATTATGCCCAGCCACCATTTTCAGAAACAAGGAAGGGAACTTCGCATGCTGTGGTAGTGAAATCTTGCAGTTATGGATGCTTTCTAAACATTGAAATTTTGAGTGCAGTGAACACACTAAATTTTACATTCTATGAACCTTGAATTGACCAAATCTTTTAGATATCTAGGAGATGTTACAATTTACTTTTCCATATAGAAATTGAAGCATTACTTATCTCCAGAAAGATTTCCTGCGTTCACAGTGTTTAAGAAGCTTACAAAATATGCTGTTCCCATGCATACAGAATATGTCGTTACCAAACATGGGTCATGTTGTCATATTTCTACTGTTTGTGGCCCAGTGTCAGACTGAGTCACCCATGTGTTGGGAGAACAAAAGAGAGACATGTTTTATGTAATGATGATATCAGTTACTAAGATAATATAGCATGGATTATAGATGAATAAGATGAATAAGATATGATGATGGACCATTGGTAAAATGATACGTGCAGGGCAAACCTGAAACACTCGGAGAAAAACCTGTTCCAGTGACACTTTGCTCACCACAAATCTGATGTGGACTTGCCTGGGACTGAACCCAGTCATCCATGGTTAGAGGTGAGAAACTGAGTGCCTAAGCCATGGTACTTTCTGGAAAACACACTTAAATACTGTTAGATGAATCTTGGGATTGGGATTTGTTTCCATGCATGCCTGTCAAGGCTTATGGTATGGCAAATGAATATAACTTCTGCCCCACTTGTACAGAACGTTTCATTGAACATTTGGGTACTCAGTTTGGGAACTTTCTCTTTCATTTTGGTGAGAAAGGGAGGGGACAGGTTGGATGTGGTAGATTGTTTATTATTGAAGAACAGATTCCTGGTGGCTGCGTTCAAGACAGCTGTTCCACAAGGTAGGTGCAGTTTTGTTGGCCCACACTGTTTCCCTATTGAAGACTTTAATGTTGAAAGGAAATCTATATACTTATCAGGATAAATTTTGTGTTTTCAAACTGGTAGTTGTGGCTTTGAATTAGGTTTGAAGTTTATCTCTGGTTATGATTCTGACTGCTCAAAATCTCAAACCTTATTCTGTTTCTTAGAACAAAGTTAAACAGATTGTGATAAAACAGTATTGTAGACATATTTTTCAGCACACAGGTCATAGTTTTCTGTTAGACACATTTGTGTTTTGTGTAGCCGTGATTTGCTAGACATGTTCATGTTCCTTGTAGCTCAGTTTTGTATAACTATTTTCACTATACTTTCAAAATAAAGCTGTAAGGCATTAATTATGTTCTTACTTAAGATAATGTTGCCCTTCTTTTGGTATGTGGTTTTATGTGGCATATCACATGTTTGAGCACACCCTTGTTTGAGTGATGATTATAATTTGCAACATATTTCCTCACTTCATAATAGCATTTGTGCACTGTCATGCTGATGTGTTATATATACCTAATCAGGATTTGTTTTGAACATTTCCATTGCCTCTGCAGGATATGATTGATTGGCAGTTGTATACTGAAAAGTACTGTACATTAGAAGCTTCTGTATAATAAATTATTGCTTCGTTAATCTTTAATCTGAGTTGGAAGTTCCCTTCACTGCCCAGGTATACACTAATAACTTATCTTTTTATGTGACCTGAATTCTTTTAAAAATTGTGTATAAGCTAATTATTGGCCATAGTGATCATACATACAAAATTATGGAATACACATTGATGAGGAATGGAACTAATACTGTAAGAAGCATGGCAAACAAAACTGCATCTGACTTTAGAACACTTGTTGATGCCTGGAAGACGAACATAGACTAACAGTAGAAGTGTGTGTACTGTGTTTGCTACTGGCCAAGTAATATGAATGTTGCATAGTTCATAATGAGCAACTAACAAAGATGTAGGCTGTCACTGAAATGTTTATAGGTGTCACTGCTGTAATTGTAACATGCAGTGAATCATTCTAGTTGCTAGAACTTCCCACACGTCCCATTGGGTGGTGAATTCATATTTCTCAGCTATACTGACAACTTCTGGATGTAGCAAGGAAACCGGATGCTTAGTGAGTAGTTTTTGTAGAACTGTCAGCTTTAAACTGTCCGTACACACCTTCGTGCATTGTTGCTCTCACTGTTACTGTACACATTTCAATGCTGCTGGCTTATTTTGTAAAATTTAAAACTTCTAAAAATTCTAAATATGGTTTATTATTCTTTATGTTGTGTAAGCTGTCAGATTGATATGTTGCAAGCTACTACTGGGACCTTTTCTATCAAGTGAGTGGTTTGATGGGAAACTTTTGATTTTATGTGTAGGATATTTTTAAGCAGCTTGAAGTACAGTGACATCCACCGTTTGTTAGGGATTTGGTTGACAACAGAAGGGAAATTGGAGTCTCATGTGAAATACAAACAAAAGGTACATAGCTGCAGATAATGAAACTTCTGTCATAACTACAGGTTCATTACTCACTTTTATTGCCATGTGCCTATACACCCACACCTTAACCTCACCTGCCCTCATCTTGTGTTGGTGTTGCCCAACTGTCTCTTCATGTGTTGGTATGTTAGTGTGATAATGTGCATATGGAGTAGTTGTCTTACAAGCTACATTTAATATGCATTTTGTTTTTCTCTGAATTTGCAATTGAAAAGAGATTAAATCCAAATACACATACACATTTTGTGGTTTTTCTTTTCACATTTTTAACAAAATCTGCAGTTACTATTTTATCAGTTTGTATGTAGGATGTATTATCCAAACTAAAATATATGTGCAAGATATGAGAATAAATTGTGGGCATGGCATGAATTGATTTATCTCTTTTCATTTTTAGTTTGGAAGGGAAATACTTGCTAATTGCAAACAAAATGTAGCCTTTGATGTGTCCTCTTAAGAAATAAAGTCTGTCTCGCTGGGTAATTGACGTGTATAATTTCACATCACATTAATAGCCTGATTTGAATGGCTGAACTGTTAGTGTCTAATTGCAGTATGTTATTTTTTCATTAGGTTTAGATTTAGTTGTAGGTGGCATTTCTGTTCTTAACATTAGTAATACACAGTGTATCTGATTGTCATTTTACCACACACTTTGTTCCATGATATAAGTTTATGTTACATTAATATGGTGGTATATGTGCTCTGAAATAGTAGTTCTTGTGGCAAAGCAGATGCTTCACAAGCCCTGGACATTTGTTCAGTTGTATATTTGTTGCTTAGGGTGCAATGAACTTTTTTTCCAATGAGAGAAGGAACTTCGGGGTTTTAATTTTTTAGTGCAAGGGTTTATACAAATTTAAAATTTGTACATGTTAATACTTTTTTATTAATGTTATGGTTTGTTATATCACATTAGCAGATCAACATACTGTGCATATATGAGGAATGAGAGTATTTTTTTAATAAGAACCGTAATGCTTCTGCATATAGTTCTAAGGTTAAGTGTAAATGACATATTACTGGAAACTGTGTAGCCCTGGTGGTATGGGCACTCAATTCTCTCATTGGATTGGTTATGTTTTCACACTAGTGCTTACTCTTAAGAAAATTCATGACACAAGTCTGATACAGAGAGCTTAATGTGGGTATTGCTGTTGTGTTTCATGTATACAAGGTTACTGATGAAAAACCGTCAACACAACTGTTTATTAAAATTTAACACCACAACTACAGCAATATGTTTTGGTGTGATATGTGAAGCCATCTTCAGGCCGTATCTGCAACTGTATAAAGAGGAAATCACTAATACGATGTGTTTTATTAATAGATGTTTTGAGATCTCAGTTTTTACAATTTTCGTCTTACGTGTCATTTTAGTAAGTCGCATATTAAAATGAAAATTGAAAGTGTTCTAGTAATATGACATAAACATTTTATGATGGCTTACTTCAATATGGAGCTGTCAATATCCTAGATACAGTTGAAACATGTTCATTTAAACAATAGCTGTTTATTGAGTTGATTCAATATTTAAAATCCTCATGTTGATTCATCATTATTGAGATGGAAGAAGGTTCTGAAATTTTGGTATAAAATTTTGTGGTTTAGATTTTGGTTTGGAAGGCTACATATATAAAGTTTGTATGTTACTGTTATATAATTGTAAGTAACAGATAGATGCGTGTTTACAGTATCTATGACATCATCCTTTTGAGTAGTAAATTATAAAATAAAGATTGGACAATTAGCAACAGTGGTATAAAAGTTCAAAACCTGTGTTTACACTATGTATAGTTTGCAGCACCTGTCATTTGTGCACATGACGTATGTTATCGAGTCAAATATTAACAGATTATTTCAGTGGCTCTTTATTCCCATAGTTTGAAATATTTATTGAAGTAAATATGATTATCAGACTTCTGTCATACCCATCACTGCAGGTGCAAGGCTTTCTGCATTACACAGCCTATAAAGTAGTGCTTATCAAACTTTTTTTCTCTTCTACCGCTGTCACAATACAAAACATGTGCATGTACCACTAACACAATAAATAATATGTATGCATACCACTAGGTACTGCAAATATTAATGCCTACTTTCAGGATACTGATCTTCTGGGATGTTTCACTGGTTGGCGGGTTTGAAGTCTTTAAACCTGCCAACCACTGAAGCAACAACGCTGTGAAAACCTCAAATTTCGCAGTTGCTACTTTACTAAGTTAACATGATTAGACAACAGAGGAGAGTCTGTAGTTATATTCGAACAATGAATAGTGTCTTGGTATACACTTTATAAATATTTTTCTCACATTTCAACACATTTAAAACAATTTTATTAGTGCAATTAACGTTTCTACATTTTAATTATTAAAAATAAATTCCTAAATTTCTTCATGTACTGCCTGGCGACCATCCTCGTACCACCACTGGTACACATACCACTGTTTGAAAAGCACTGCTATAAAGAACTCCTTTACTGCTGAGTCTAAATGTTATGATTATGATGTGTTACAGTAAACATGACTATTATTTAGGATGTTGTTCATCATCTTGAGTTTTTCAAGCATAATGTTTGGAAACAATTGTTTCTGTAACCATGTATCAAGGTTTTATACTTGGTGATGGAAACACTAGGCAATGGATAATGTCCAGAATAATAGTCCTGTCTGTTGTAACTCCTGTACTTGTAAAATGATGTTAACCCACACTGGTTGCTTGATTATTTCATGTATGAGTAGCGTCGATGTTAAACTTCTCAAATAATCTTGCATGTAAGTAATTTATTGTTTCTGTAGAACTAGATTGGGTTCATTCTGCTACATAATACTCATATAATATCAAAAGTGTCAGTTTGTTAGAAAACAGTTAAGATGTCCATTGCCATCTCTATTCTGACTGAGGGTGTGTAGTAGGTTGCATGTTACCTTTGAAAGATTCTGATGATGATGTATTGCAATAAACCTGACTAATGTTTTGGACTTCAGACATTGTCATTCATATTGGGTTTTATTTTACCATAGCATTCCAAAAACTGGGTCTTGTTTTCTCAGGTGGAAAGGCAGGGTGAAGGATCCTAATCTGGTGGGCCTCTGTGAAGGAGCTACTCCTGCTTTTACTAAGTCTTTCAAATGGGCTACCAGATTAGAATTCATTTCCCCCTCTTTTTTTCCACCTGAAGATGAAGACAGGCCCAGTTTTCAAAATGTTATGCTAAAGAAAAGTGGACAGTGGCTAAGACCTTAGGCTTACAGGTTACATGTTAATTTATTTCCTGTGTTTTAATTTAGTTGGGATATAATAATTTGGAATGGGGATATAATAATTAGGAATGGGAATGTAATAATTTGGAATGGGGATGTAATAATTTGGAATGCAGTTGTAATAGTTTGGAATGCAGGTGTAATAATTTGGAATGGGGATGTAATAGGTTGGAACTTGGATGTAATAATTAGGAATGCAGGTGTAATAATTTGGAATGGGGATGTAATAATTTTGCTCTAAAGATAAAGATGTTAATGCCATTTTTGTTAGTTTAAAACATCTTGTGTATCCATTGTGTAGCCCCTGTATATTAGATGTGTGGATTGAAGTAATGTGTGTGTGTCCCTAACTTAGCACACATCATGGGAGCAACACAGGATTTCATGCTTTTATGTTTGTAGTGGTTTGTGTTTGGTTATGAATAGAAATATGTTCACTGGTAGGTCAGTTGTTGCTAGTTTTCCAAGTTTATGTTCATTTTCCTCTATTACATTTCACACTTTTTCTTTGCATTGTGAATACACTGTTGAGTATTTAAGGTGAATTAGCAGAGATCCACTAGGCAGTAGGGTAATAGTTAATAGCAGATAATTGGCCAGTAGTGACACACAACAATATACAGAGCTTGAAGCTGACCACTCTCCTCCTGTGTAATGCTAAGGTTAAGAAGGTGTGGAGCTCTACATCCACTCTGTAGTTTTCTCCGTGGCATGCGTGTAGTTAAGCATGGGTAACTTTATTTACCGTTATCACTACATTTTGTATGACATCTGTTTCTTAATTGTTGGTAGATTAATATTTTATAAGTAATTTAGAGGTTATTCCTGTGAAACATTTTGTGTGTAATTAGATAAACACACAAATGAGGGATGAGATATGTATTATAAAGATGCTTCCACAGTGGGAATAGGAGAATGAAATTCAGTTCTATAGGTGCATATAAGGGAATGTTGTCCATGTTGTACCACTTACTGATTTTACTTTTTTAGAAACAGAAGTGATCGGCTTTTTATGCACCTAAATACCGTGGCATGTGGCCACATCTTGGCCAAGAAGTATGATTATTTTAAAATTTACCTAGTATTTACAGGCATAGTTTTTTAAACACTTGCAAGCAGTACATCTTGAAAAATTGCTAGTTTCCTAAATCTTACCTGGAATTTCCTAAATCATGCTAATTTTGTAGATGATGGGGGAGAATAATGTACTTGAAAACAGAGTTCTTATTTGTACTTTTTCGGGTGTATTTCAATATTTGTATGACAAATACAAAATTATAAATATTATTTATGCCTTTTACAATTGAAAAACAGACAACCAGCAACACTACCTCTGGATCAAAATTGAATCTGGGACCTCCTGAATTATGTCATTTACAATTTAAGTACAAACAATATTGCTGTTTCTGAAACAGAAGTGAACCTGGGATATGCCGTGTGTGAAACAGGGTTGCTAAAAATCGTGGCATTTGTTTCATAGTTTTTTGCAGCATAATTTTGCATGCGCATATGCACACCAAAACAGTGAGTGTTCATAGTTGAGGTGTCATAATAATGAGTTCTGTCTGTTTTGTTGTGGACACATCTTGGTGCCTGCTGATAAAGCAGTGACCTGGGTTCAGACTGCTGTGAATCTACTTCAGAAGGCATATGTGCTGTGTGGTTTCATGTAGGGTGAACACAGTTTACTGTGTGTTATTGAATCGCATATTTCTGAAGATAGAATAATAAAACACCACTTCACAGGATAGTGTGCTTCTTGGGTTGTGAAGCTGGAACTAGTGCAGCTGCTGTGGGTCTGTCATATAAATTTTAGGAATGTTTTTATGGTTCATATATTGCAATTTGGTTTCATATCTGAATAAAGAGTCCTAAATATAAATCGAGTAACCTGATTTTATTTTACTTGTGACTGAAACAGAAGCAAGTTAAGAGGGGAAACCAGAAACCTTTGTTGGATCATTATGCAGTTTTGTTGTGTGTGGTCGTCTAATGTGACATATTGTGTAGTTGTCGTTAAATTTAATTAGGGAATGAAATGTCAATATTGTAAGTAGTTCCAACACTAATCTTTGAATTATGCTCTTACAGAGCTGTTTATTTTGTATATTTTTCCTGAGTTGTGGCACATTATCTTTGATAATTTCCTGTCCTTCCAAAACTACAGTTTGATATGGCATTATGTTCAGGCCTTGTCTTTAACCTTTGCATTGGAAGGGGGATGATGCTAGATTAGGTAACTGCATCTTGGATATGGCATTGGAAAGTACACTTTATTTGTGTATGACACCAGAGTACATTCTAGGCATACAAATGAATTGGGCTTTGAAATGAATTGGACTGAACGAAAATGACAATGGCTAGGGAAGATTTCCTGTAGGTTTTCGTATTGAATTTTGTTTAATCTGCCATGTAGTTTTGAGTACTGCTGCATTTGTCTTGATGGACATGAAAGTACATGCATTCTGAATTTTTTCCCAAAAGCTTGAAATTTGAGATTTTACTGAGGGGGGGGGGGGATCATTTTGGGTTAGTTAATATAAACTAGCTACCAGGTAGGAATAGACTGTTGGTAAGGTGTTAAGAAGTTAGATCTAAGTGAATACAAGTTGTTATGGAAAGCATGTGAGATAAAAGCAGCAACATGCTGAAACATAACACCAATAAGCACACTCGTGATTTTGAAAGCGAATGGTAGTAAGATATTTCTTTGTTACTGCTTCTTCATTGCAAAGAAATATACGTCACTATTCCTCACTATCTGTTCATGGTCGGTAACATGTAATTTTATATTGAATGTTCTTGTGTATAACGAATATAAAGTACGTTAACTTGAAAGCTTTGAAAGACGCAAAACAGCAGATTCTGGAACAGGTCATCATTGGAAAGAAAGAGTGTGTCATATATATATGTTGATTTTTGCTACAGATCGTCTTCGCAGAATGGGGCGTGCCTCTCGCAACTACACCATTGGGTTCGTGGTGCACCGTAATTGAGTTCAAGAATGAAGAATTGCATGAATTTTATCCTCCTCATAGCTTTGTGTGCACCAGGATAAAATATTTTGTATGAGAGCTTTGAACATGGTGTGTTGAATTGAGGCTTTATATTATTTTTATTTACTACATCTACTTTTTTTTTTTAAGTAAGAACACTCCTCATTCTTCTTACGCCAAAATCTCCCTACCACTTTTTTTAAAAACAATTTTTCCATTTTATACATAGAAGGACATAATTGGTATGCTTTGTTGTATGATGCTTTTGAAGTTGAATTACTGTAGCACCAAGATGCACATTTCGTACACATCCTATAATATTTTCATCTTGTGTTTAATGGTTCATGAGGGATTTTTTGACTGATGTTTGAGGTTGAAGTTTTTGCAGTTAAGCTCTTGAATTTTGTTTTTTGCATAAGACAGATTTTTTTTACCGTAGTGGCACTTTAATGAAGAAATTTTATTATTTTTTTTCTTTCTTTCTTTAGTGCTCTGGCTAACTGAAACAGTCGTTCTTATGTGCTTAGTATTGGGACTTGCATACATGGGTGTGAATATTTGCCCTTGTCAATGAAGTTCCCTTTTTTTTGAATGGTCTTATTGCAGTTCCAAATGTTACAGGACAGCATATTTGTAGGAAGTAACTAAATGCTGTAGATTGAACAGTACGAAGTAGGATTCAGACATAGAACATTTTTGATGAAGGGAAATTGTTGTACATTTCTTTCTTTAAGTTTCTTTCCCTCCCCAAGTTTTGGGATTGTTTTAATTTATAAATGAAACTTTAATCCTAAATGTAATCACATTAAGTATGGCTGTAGACTACTTGTTTGTACAAATTTGTAAGTATTTTGTAAAATTATTTGGAACAAATTAATAATCATATTGACATGTGGTTAATGGTGTTAGTAGATACTGGTGCCCAGGCTTCTTGTGCTTTCAGCTCACGGATTTCAACTACTGTGATATGTTGACTTGACATGAAATGTTTTGTGTACATACTCGTGACTATTACCCCATTATCTCAAGTAAATTGCTGTACCAAGTTCCAAGCATGGAGTGACTTGGCTACTGACTGCAGTGATGTGTGTCAACACTTTCTCACAGTCATTGTTAAAGCCCTTTTGTGGACATATGTAAACCAATGAGACAGAGCACTGGCCATCAAGTATTTTATTGTCGAACTGTAATACTCATTGTCAAACAGAAGTGACATACTGACATCTCTTATTAATAATTCTCTAGCTGATGGTTTCATTGTGTTTCAGCTTTCATTTCTCAAGTCACTGCTGTATAAATTGGTATTATGCATTTTATTTCTTGCTCTCCCATTGTACCACAAGCATAGTGGCAGTGTTTGGTACTGCTAGGATAAGATGATGCACACGTATTTGATTTTTATTGCATAATTGCACCCCTTTTACTGTGGATGCCCTTAATGTACAGTATTGAAACAAAAAAAATAATAGTAACAATAACAATGATGCTAATTTTAAAATTAAAAACAGATGTTTTAAACATATAACCTGCAGTCTTATTCCCTGCATCCCGTGTGTTAATTCACTTACTGGACCATGCCAAGGTGTTTGTTTTTAATGTATTGTAGTCTAGGTACAGTGAAATCCCAATTTAGTGAATACTTTTTCTCATCCCAGACAAGGCTCAACATAAACTATGTACAGAGTAGCATATGATTTTATAATATGTTTATAATGAATAATATGTTTTTGTCCTATGTTTAATAATTAAAATAGTAAATTATGAATATTAAACAATAAAGAAAATTACAGCCCCTCCAAATCATCTGCAAATTTGCAGTCACGCTGTACTTATAAATTTAGTTTTAATAAATAACCCACATTTAATGGAATGATTTTGTGACCTTCCAGGCTGTATATTTAAATTTAATGCAGTTCTGATTGAAATGGCGAATGATGTTTAGATGTTTTCTGTGCCAGCCATCAACATGCAGTAATGATGTTTGTGGAGTCACGTTACATACTGAACATGCACCAAAGTCATGCTGTTTGTGGTGTCAGTCACTTTGATTCAAAACTGTCTATTTTGAGTTATTAATTATACAGAAATTTACTTGATATTGTTGATAGTGTAATTTTTTATATGTATAAAAGTGGTTTCTTTAGCTCCTTATGTAAATAAATTATTTTTTTTAGAGCAAGATGAACAGTTTTTTAGTATACTTTTCTGATTATACATGTAGTTACCAATGTGTGAAATCCTCAATTTAGTGTAAGAAATGTTATTTCCCAAGATATTCATTGAATAGGGATTTCACTGTGTCAGATTATTTAAATGTCTTGTAACTGTCCAGTTTACTTGTGACCAGTTCCTTGTCACCCTGCCCATTGTGTCTGAGTGTTGGATTCTGTCTGGATGTAAGAGGTGTTCCTCAACTTGGTTTGACTTTCAGAAAGTGCTGTTTCACCCTGTTGTCAAAGTGAGTTTGACAGTTTCGAAATTAAAATTTTAAATACTGTGTAAGGTACCTTGAAAGTGTTCAGGGACAGAAGCAAATACTGGGACACTATATGTACAAGGTAGGATGGAGTCTGCTCCTATATGTTATGGCATGCACACTTGCAATTTATGTGGAACTGTTGAGTGGACATGATAGGTCCTGAGGACTGTGCACAGTGCGTGTTACTTTTAAAGTGCTGGGGGGGGGGGGGGGGGGGGGTGCTGGAGCCTGTTGAGCAGTGGGTTAACAAGCAGCACGCTGACTTAAAATTGTCCCAGTAATTGCATGGTGAACAAGTGATAGCCTGGTCAAGGGTGTTTTTGGGTGGTATTGCAAGGACAGTTTTGAATCATCAGAAGACAAGCTGCTCATGGCCTGCATTACTGTAGGCTGTGTCTACTGATCGCTACGTGAAATGATTCAGAGAAAGTTAGAATTTGAGTTGGTAGTTGTCACACCATCTTTGGTAAGGATCTGAAGACATTGTGTGCCAACACATGAACAAGAATGCTGATGCAATGTGACTTCTGGAGCCACAGTTATGGAGAATTTAAACTGTTCTGGTCCTTTGCCTTGATAGGTTGTAGTTTCTTTACAGTTATTAATATTTTAGTTGGTTGTCCAAAGTATGTACCGACTCAGTTATGCCATTATTAATGAGACTGTTACAGTATTGCAGGCACAAGTAGGCAGCAACACCACACTGATACACGCTAATGGAAAACAATAAAATAAAAGTAATTGTTGTGCAGGGACATGTACAAAGTGAACCCATAGGTGGTAACTGCAAACCAACAACGGGTGAACCATCCTAATGAACCGTAAGAAACGACGAAGACATACAATAATGTGAACATTCTCTGTACAACAGAAGCAAATGAACAAGGTGACCATACTGTGTATGTGTGTGCAACAGAAAGGTCTCACAAAGGTAACATCGAAGCTAATTTCTTCTGCACAAAAAACTATTGTTTGGATTTTGTGTTCTGTGTGTAACACTGGGCATTCAGTATATGATCTGTAGTTTTGGTTGGTCTAATATTTTTGAAATGCAATATTTATTAGTTCAGTTGGTTGAAGGATCCAAATTTAATTTGTTCGTAACTTCATTGATTCTTTACTGTCATTCATGAATATTTTAAGGACTGATCAGCTATGTTAGTACAGTATTATGATTTCAGTGCCTTCTGTGAGTGTTAGGACCTCATTTTACCACATGACTGTAACTGCTTATTCAACATATTTGCAGGCACCTCCATCTGCAACCTGTGGACATGGCCATATTGTTCATAAATAATGTTCTAATTCCTGTATGTTTCTCATCCATCCATTTCCTCTTTCTTTCTGTCTGTTATGTTCTATACTGCATTGTTCGCTTTTTTTCAGTAATTTCCGTAAGGCTAATTAATTATTTCTTTCTCTTTTCCTTTTCTCTAGCCACATTTTCTCCTAGAGTTATCCCATCTTCCTGAAACTTCCTAAACTGACCACTCTTCAATTTTACCAATTATCCCCCATGACTTTATTTTTTCCCCGTGAGGTCCTGTGGTTCTTGAAGTTCACTCCCACGATTGCCGTCGGAAGCCCTGTTTCAACTGTGACCCATGAACCGAAGGGTGACGACCAGTTTTATACGCTGTCTGAGCAGAAACTGGAGACGCCAACGCAAATAGGCGGTAGGGGTTTAAAGGCCATATCAAGCGTCTGTGGGGGATTGACATGCCGCACGCAAGGTTTGGGTGGGGTTATTGATCCAGTTACCAGGCTTTAGATGCACCAAAACATACGGTTCAGTCCGTTGGCAGGTGATACTTCGCGGGTTGGCTGTTTTGCCTGGTGTTCCCCAGTGAAATCATCTGCCGTCGCGATATAATTTTTTGTCGGCCATGAACTTGTTTAAATTGCCCGTTCGTTACGTAAGCAAGAGCCTATTCCTGCTAGCACACGGCATAGTGTTTGTAGGATATTATATTCATCTTGGTAGGTATGTCGATAATATGCCAGCGGGAAAATTACGACGTTAGGTTACAAGCATAACATGAAACTACTTCTCTAATTGTGAGATCGTGGAGACTAAAATTTGAATCGAATGTTTACGTAATACAGTTAGTAACTTCCTATCAACTAATGCATTATCATCACAGGATTCGTTTTACGACAGCTGTGTCCCAGATTCGACATATCCCAAAACTCCCTGGGTATGTATCTTGAATTAGGTCATGGCTACGTCGTTTCCCATACCTCTGGATTTAGTGTATGGTAGTATGGAACCGCTCACTTCCTACAAATAAATCCACTAAGTAACGGCCGTTCTTTCTCCGGGGGTATAGCGTCCAGAACGTGAAGCTGGCCGCCGTTGTCCATTGAGTGCCAACGTCAAGAATTTGCGGACGTTTACCCCGAACCCCCCCATGTGTTTTAATGGCGTAAGGCGTAAGTAGAGATATAAGGTTTATCTTCGCCTGGAGAGGCAGCTGAAACAGCTCTACAGCCCTCGATTTGCGCCGATTTTGAAACCAGGTCAACAAGTGAAAAAATATATTTTACTATTATTTATAACGTTTTACAATTATTCTCGTACTGCTTTTTATACTAAATCGTAATTCTTACATGCTGATGTAAGAGGAAGAGGAGGAAAGAGAGGAAAAACTTCCTCTATGTGAAATGAAGACAAGCGATCTCCAGCGCATCCTCTCAGACATAGATAAACTCAATGATGAGCTCTGCGAGATTGACCACGACTGGGAGCGGAGTGTTACAGCGAAGAGGAGCGTTATGGCGTCCATGAGGCCTTATTATGAAATTTTGATAGAAAGGAAAAAGAAATCAAGACAGTCCACACTGCATGCTTTCTTCAAAAAACGTGACGATCCTCAACCAGGGACTTCGTCAGAGAACTAACGCTGCTTCATTACGCCATTGCCGGTTGTAATATGTACAAAATATATTTTTTAAATTCCCCTTATTATATTTACGTTATTTCAGAGCTTTAAATGCAATGCCATTATATTACTCGTCAATGTTTGGATGCTGGGAACGCATGTCATTGACTTCCCATTGATTTACATTATAAAATCGTTTCAATTTACGCCGATTCCGATTACGCCGGTTCGTCCAGGAACGCATTCCCGGCGTAAATCGAGGGCTACTTGTACAATGGCCATGTCTGCTAAATCGTGACGCTTCGTCGACATCGTGTTTTCTGCCTCACAGGTCCAGATGTTTTCCGCAGTACTTTGTTGTCTGACCCCCTCGATCGGTAAAATCAGGGAGCAAGTTTGACGTTCAGATAAAACAACTAAAATTATATTTTCAGTAGTTTATTTTCAGTATTCAAACTAAAGTTATAGTTCTGTTTACGCAGACTATGAGACAGATCCGAATGGAGCAAATATTCCCTGAACTTTATCTGCTCTTAACCTGTCCGTGGATAGAGTGTTGTTTGTAGCTGTCAGAGGGAGAAAGAAAAGTGTTTTATTTAACGAGGCTGTCAGTTGCTAACATTACATAACGTCGATGGCAGATGAATAAACTATGAATATGGAGCATAGGTGGGACGATTCTGAAGGGAAAGCAAAAGTACTCGGAGTAAAACGTGTCCTACTGCCATTTCGACCACCACAAATCCCACATGGACTGGCACAGGGTCCAACCGGAGCCTCCGTGGTGCTGATATCGTGAAGTATTTCAGTTTCTCCAACTATGTATTAGTTGTTCCGGGTTTGTAGTGTTGATACCTTATGGGTTGCAGAAAATAAAATTAGTTATTCGCTTTCGCATTCATTCTGGTCTCATAACTAAGAAACGAGTACCCCAGTAACTGTGGCGTCATTCTAGTTAGAATTGCCTTATTTTGCTTAGAGCTTTCTATATATCTGGCTACGAACTGAACGAATCTGCCAGAGAACTAGACAGTCAAGGCTTGGAATCTAATACCGCTGTTTTTGTTTTATTACCATGAGTTTAAAGTCACGTGATTACATTCAGAAGAAATAACACGCTTACTGGTGGAAATAAATCCGTCGCTTTATGTCTTGCCTCAGTTTTATACCCACCGTGTCCTTTCGATTTAGCCCTACATTATGACCTGACCTATTTCACTTCATGGTTAAAGTACAGAATTACATACAGTTTTCACATTGGATTCGTTGTAGAAGTTTCCTTAAAATGGTCTGAACATTTACAAAACGGAATACTTTACAAATAATTATGCTGACATTTTATCTGGGTTTCTGCAATTGGAAGTGTTCGGGCTGCTACAACTGAATACAAGCCAGCAGCAACAATACCTAGATCTGGAATTGTGCATCGAAACATGTCTCAGAATTACATAAAATCGTGATACGTTACAAATAACATAAAGTATGTTTCGGAATGTACACAGAATTGTGAGGAAGACTGGTTTCTTCCTACGAATGAATGCAGAATGTTAGAACCGCGGCTTGAAGACTAGGTTCTGGAAGCAATGCAGCGAATCCTACGTACTAGGCTACAAATGAAGACAGGATGCTCATGAGGGCAAAAGTATGGAGGAGTTTGCACGATGACGGCTTTTCTGCGTATCACCATCAAATACTTTTAAACCAATTTTACTGGCGGATCACGCCAGCCGTGTAAAATTTTGTGATTGGCTACAAACACAGCTACAAATTCTGCCTGATATTCTATACACCTCTTGCCTTCAGTTTACTCCTGGTGACACTCTATAAACTATAAAAAGAATTCCGTTTATTTGGCATAGCAATATCCACGTGAAGTATTACGAAGTACTTTCAGCAGTGGTTTTCAGCAAACATATGGTTTGGAATGCTGGAAAAATGACCACATGTACCATATTTTATCCGGGTATGTTAAACAACGGGTTATTACAGAAATTTTATAGGGGCTGAAGTACGTATTTAGGGGATAAGCCTCTTGCAACCTAAAGACAAATGTGGATACAACAGGACGGAACGCTTCCAAATTTTAGCAGAGAGGTGAAGGAGTGCCTGAACAAAAAATTATGAAGAAAGATGGATAGGAAAAGGAGGATCGGTGACATGGACAGCTGGATCAGCCATCTTGCTCTGGGGCTGCATGACGGCAGGTTGTACCACAACGGTAAGCCGGAAGCAAGGTAGCAGCTGGTGGAGTGCATAATCGAAGCTAGTGACGGCATAAGAAACGAAATTGAATACATTTAGTGGCAATATTTATTAGAATAATGACTGGTAGCCTGCATGTAGTCACGAGGCAATCATTACGAAAATTTGATTCAGCTGCAAACGTTTAAGATAACATTCACAAACTGATCTGAAAATATATTCTATATTAATTGCTACGTTTTGCTATCTGTTAACTCGATAATGCTGTTGCATTGATCTGTGGTTTGTAGGACATTTTTCGTTCTAATGACCTATAGAATACACTTCTGAAATTTGGTCAACTCGTCTTGAAACATTCTGTATATTTAATGTTCTTAAGGCAGACCTAACAAAAATGTACAAGGTTGTTCGGGCCTTTTTAATTATTTACTTTTCATGTTACTAACTACTCATATTTTACATGCAGGTCTCTTTTGTTACATAAGTGCTCAATATGCCGCCAATTTCACGGTCCTTAATTGTATTTCCATAACAAAAGATTAATAATGTGAATATAAAATTATATCCACTCATACTAGTTTTGAATGAAATATTTTTTATGCTAATGAGTTCTAGTGAGTGTTTGTCCTGGAATTGGGGATCGGATAACGTTTTATGATTTTCCTCAGGTTTTTCAAAATAAGTAACAATTGTACAAGTCATTACCTCCAAAATATTGGTCCATTCATTGAAAAAAAAAATTTAAGACTTTTAAAACACAAATACGTGCATCTACATATGAAACAGACCCAGAACTTTAATCTGAGTCAGCTAATAGTCTACTGTGTTCAGTGAACCACCACGTGTTTACCGCTCGTTACTCGTGCTTGCGCGCCAGGTCGCCGCCAACGGCTGTTCACCCCCAACTCGCACACCATCATGCTAGCCTAATTCATGTGCATCAATTACAGTGCCTTGGGGTAGGGAAGGGGTTATTACGAAAGTACTCATAACGGCAATTATTACGCACGGTGAATAAATATTCGAGAGCAACCTCCTGTTTACTCTTACATGTAGATACTTCC
The DNA here is from genome assembly GCA_021186555.1 of Reticulitermes speratus. Classification (NCBI taxonomy): domain Eukaryota; kingdom Metazoa; phylum Arthropoda; class Insecta; order Blattodea; family Rhinotermitidae; genus Reticulitermes; species Reticulitermes speratus. The sequence continues at coordinate 40,792,599 of JAJKFL010000003.1, read as the reverse complement.
AATGTCTTCAAAGCGGACTCAAGGTTCTAAATATGCACAAACTTGCTAACATATTTAGAAAACGTACAGTCCAAATATTTATATTGGCTGCTGTAATTACTTGTGTTTCTTGAGTATTTTAAAGGTAAAGAGGCGAATATTTGGACCTAAGAAAAAAGGAAGCAAAAAGGGGATGGATTTTAAAATATGTTTATTTAACGATGATGTTAGTAACTCGACCTATATAGCTAAAATGATTAGATAGTTATGAATTGGAAAGCATGTGGAAGGAAGCTGTCATGGTCCCATTTACGGTACTTTCTCTGCATTTGTTTGGAGCAACTAAGGAATATCGCGAGTAATCTCAATCAGTATAGTCATCATTCCGACCGGGTGGATAAAATTGCATTGTGACAATGCACACTGTGTAGATCTTCCTTCTTCTTTTTCCAATGGTACCACATCTGTGGATGGGACTTGACCCCCTCAATGACCTTCCGCCACTCCTTTCTTGACTGTGCACTAAGTCTCAAATTCTACATCCAACCTGTGCGACGTCCTGTAACTTGTCACACCACCTCAACTTTGGTCTACCTCTTTCTCTATCTCCATTTCCTCCCGGTTTAGTACAAAGGACTTTCCTTGCAGGGCACTTTCGTCCATCCTCATTACGTGTCCAGTCCATCTATGTCTATTACGCTGAATAAATTTCACATCATATTAATTACAGAGCTTATACATTTCAGAGTTTTTGCGCCTCCTCCAACATCCATTTTCAAGTATGGGGCCAAATATTTTCTATAGAACTTTCCTGTCAAAGGATCTAAGAGGATTCTCGCCTTGTTTACCCATAGCCAAGTCTCGGAGCCATGTGTGAGTACTGGCCCAATTAACGTTTTGTAAATGAGGCATTTAACTTTACATGATAACAGTAGGCCTATATATCTTCCACCAAATATGATCAGGGTGACTCCTGCTTCGCATGTAGGAGGTCGCAAGTTTAAGTGTCTACACGGAGACTGGCGAAAGTAGCTGTGATTTATCGTGGCTTTTTTTCAGTCTCTCCACACACTTCCCGGGATAAAATCTCAAAATCTCACTTTTGTCTTAACACAACTCTTATCAGAAGGAAAAGCGGGCGAAGACTGGGGACCTTCGAACAAAGCAATACTCTTTCTGATATCGGGGAATACTGGGCAGAGAATTAGGCCTACTTTTGTGCTTTTTTTTTCAATGGCTCGACAGCCCCTTGGGGGCCTAGGCCGCCTCATTTTTCGAGGCTTCACGATCACACACTTTTTAGACACACCACACTCGGTAGAACTCCTCTGGACGAGGGACCAGCTCGTCGCAGAGACCTCTACCTGACAAAACACAACACTCACAAGAGACAGACATCCATTCCCTAGGCGGGATTTGAACCCACAATCCCAGTAAGCGAGCGGCCGTAGACCCACGTCTTAGACCGCACGGCCACTGGGATCGGCACTTTTGTGCATGCAAGGGTTAATAATGTACGTACGTATGTATGTATGTTATGTATGTATTTATGTATGTATATATGTATGTATATATGCATGTATGTTTGTATGTATATTTGTATGCATGTATGTACGTAAGTGTGTACGTGTGTATATGTGTACGTATATGAACTGGACTCGGGACTTAGGATAGGGTCCAGTGCCTAGCTATTATAAATGCTCTCGTGACAGCGTTCCATAAAATGTGGGTGGCTTCTTCTATGATGTGAGTGAATATTGGCTTCTCAATAAGGAGTGTGTTTCACGAAGTTAGCTACGAGTTAGGCATACATTTTGCTTGCTAGGTGGAGGCGTACAGACGCTAATCCCGGCGAAGTGAACTGCAGACAGATGAGCGATGAGTAATCTCCACCCATAGCAACAGCTTTGTTGGGGCTAATTAAGCAAATTTGACTCAGCTAGGTATAGAGTTTAGGTGAGGACACGGAGTCTTGCGGAAGGGCTTGTGGGTCGGCGTGTCTGTGCATTATACACTCCAGTAGGCGTGTGCGTCCTAAGGATCAAATTCCGTGTTTGAAATCCTGATCCACAGATTACTGACAGCCAAGGCCGGTTTCAGATATTTCAGAGCCCAAAGAAAAAGTAAATTTGGTGGCCCTATCTACGTGTAGTCCTAACTGACAATCCAGATTAGACCAATGCAAGAATTTACATACAGTTATGTTAGACACAAAATCTAAAATGCAACCAGCTTTTCGGGATTCCCTTCGTCCTTTTGTTTTGGTAATGAACACTGGCCACTTACATTTCATTCTTGAGAAACTGATACTTAAACAGCTGGTCAACAGACCACAGAACGCAAAGGTTTGATATCACATTCACAGAGCCCCCGCAATAGACCCTATATTGAGTCAGCTGAATTGAATCCACAATACAGTGTCTTTTTCTTTAATGTCCTGTTTTAAGATCGAATTTTTAGGTTTTACAGCAAAAGTGCTACCCACTTTTCTCTTCTCATGATATTTTCCTACCACGGCACCGTTTTTATTTCTTAATTCTAATAAGATTTGGTGAAAAAGGCAAAGTATGAGGCTTGTATTTAGTTTTATTTGTATATATTTGCAGGCCAATTTGTTTGCTCGCCTGTAGGACGATTTTTGAATTCTTTTTATGCCCTTTACAGCTTTCATAACCTACAAGTTACAGAATACAAGTTTTCATATTTTCGATAATGCGTATGAAATAAGCTGAGTTGATTAAAAAGAGCACTCTAATCACAAAATACAGTAATACATTTGTAAGAAAGACAGATTTTTTTCTCTACTTATGAAGGCATATACTTCTCATTAGGCAATTTGAAATAATAATGCCCTTTAAATCAAAACAGGCTTTTATTCAATAATACGATTTACATATTTACTGTCTTGTATACGACAGGGACTCTCTCCGCTAGGTCTACCAACCTTTTAAAATGTATGTCTGAAAATGGCTATTGCAGTTGCCTTCTTAACGACTGTGACGTAATGCCATGTGTTTGCGTCCGGATTTTGAATCAACATATCAGAATTACTTCAAAAATGTAATTTTTCTGTATGTCACAATTACATTCGCAAGGAAATACGGGCGCATAAATTCGCTCATTCTGCTTTCGATGATCCTGAATCTGTTGGAATTTTGCGATGGTATATTCCGAATTAATTAACATTAAACGTCATTTGGATCAAGCCTTTGAAACCGAATTTCTCTCAGTCAGCCAGGTTTTCCTTCAAACCGCCTGCTTGGCCAGCAACTTCTCCTGCAGTGCCGCTATGCATGTAGTAAGACAGTTGATGTGCAGGCGTTCATCACGTACAAGCACTTCCTTATCTTTAGCATAGTATTTACGATGCTGGGCTTTGTGAGAATGTTTCAGGGGATTACACAGCTCCCCTGACATTCTGACACTTTATAAGCCAGCGTTTCTCAACCATTGGTCCACGGACCGGCACGGGTGCGTGGCTTAAGCTTTGTCGAGCTCTCATTGCTTACTAGACGAATTTCGTGAGGCTGGAAATCTACCGCAGGCCATGTCATGTTAGGATGTCTTAAACATAGATCATGTTCCTCAGGCGTTACTCCAGAAATAAAGTTGAATCCCGTAGCAAACTAAGTAAAATGCAGCGTATTTGTGTAACCGGCCAGGGTCTGTTGTTCAAGTCTCGGACTGAATTTCAAAGAATGAGACGATAAACTGGTTGTTTGTTAATTAGCCAATTTATGTAATGACATATAAATTAAACAAAAAATGCACTATTTAAAATCTGGAATGTACGGAGGGGATTAGCATTTCAAACCTCTAATTGCTGTCCGCAATTAAGCCTTGTATATCATTAAGATGGGCAGAGGTCTAGCACACCTCATATCCATTAAAGGCTTAAAATCTATTCTTTGTTATATTGACAGGTAGTTGTATGCGGTTAAGTGGTGCTTTTGTTCGCAAACATATTTTCGGACGGGTTTGCCTGCAAGCTAGCTGTTTTCTTGACAAATGAAGGACATTCCAGAATTCGTGGCACTGTAATTTTTGGCTTCACGAGAGTACGGAAAAAAAGGCGGGGTGGTGCAGTTCACATCCTAACAGCATTCATCTTAAGCGACCTTAAGTTTTTCCTTATTGTAGCTGGTTTATTCTAATTCTGTAAACAGTTGCTCTAATTTTGTTACTTCAGAACTAAACGCGAGCTGTGTTATCGCACAAGTTGATAACGACGGCTATCCAAGTGGCTTCATATCCCTCCCGTATATTCCTTGGAATGGGATTCATGCTAACCGATGAGCATACGGCAGTACTGTAACCGTGAGTCGGGCAGTTTAAGGTGGACGGTTACATTTGTTGGTCACTGCAAAGTGCCTTACACATGAAAGTACATTGCAGTGAATCAATATTGGAGGGTGTTAAAATTTTTGTAGAACTTAGTGCTTTGGAGACCGTTAATTTGGCAAGGAGACTTCAGTTGACTATGTGACACTGCCCAGTGATTGCATAATTGCCATTCTTACATACAAGGACTTTTAAACGTTTTAAATTAATTTTTCACTTTTTATGGGATTATGTGAAAGTAGTAATATATATACCATATAAAATATACCATATATCTTAATATAGGTACAGCATGTAACACACATGGAGAAATGATAAAGGTACACACAATTTTATTTGGAAATCTAAGATCATCACTTGGGAAATTTAAGCCAAATGTAAGCATAATATTAAAATGAAGTTTAGTTTAGAAATGAGGAAGCTGACTGAATTCAGCTGGCTTGGAAAATAAACTATTTGCTCGCTGTTATGAACACAGCAACAAATCTTAAGTGGTGATGTATTTAAATTGTAAGCTCTTTTTGTAACAAAATGAGGAAAAACTTTTTCCTTCTAGATGTTTTTCATTTAGGTGGCCGGTTGTGAAACTCGGTGTCACCACTCTGAATTAGAGACGGGGAGCTTCTCGTACAGCAGGCAGCAGAAACATCTGCTGCTGGCCATGAAGAAGCTCGGTGGACACCGATTGTGGTCTAAATTTGGAGTGTGGATACGTAGAGTAGAGAATTGTAAGAGAAAGGACTCAAATGCTTAGTAAATCAGAGGAATTTATTTACTTCTTTTCCCGCCTTGTAAGACCCTGCAATTGGCAAGATGCACCCAATAATGAGCAAGTTATTTTTGTACGGATTTAATAGCCATTTTTATCCGGTGTTAAGAAGTAAGGTGATTTTTTGGGGATAACTTTAAGTAAAAAATGTGTCTTGTGACGCCGAAGATACAGTATTTATTGGTAGTACGTTTGACGACTACGTCCGTAACTCATCGAAAGCTTCGGTGATAATGAACAATGAGCAGAAAATTGTGTGGAAGAGAAAGCAAAATTCAGCCTTAGTGAACTTGTCTAAATGCTTATGTTTACTTCCAAGCATGTTACAATCAAGTATTAGAAAGCTTACTTTATCTTTAGTTACTGGCTGCATGCCTATATATAACGGCTTGCCATGACATTCACACGCTACTGCATGGGCCCTATCATCTCTCGTCTCTTATCCTTACACCAGCCCATGAGTTACTTTCATCCATCTGAATGCTGGCATCTGGTTGTGATATGTTGTATTGTAAGCTCAACTGTTTCTTTAGCTCACTCTTACCTCACAGTGAACAGAGTATTTCACAATTATAAGAAGGTTACAAATGGGGTGCCCCGCGATCACAAGACTTACACAGGTCTGACCAAGGCATTCTTTACTTTTAAAATATTTTATGATTTCACGCTACACGCGTAAACGTAACTTTATTTATACGCATAAGAAAGGTATGGTCTTCTCTGTCCCGATTTTCAAGAAAGTCGTAGTGCAACAATATGATGTGCAGCTTTCTTAGACCGATTTTCACCAACTTCGAAAACAAACGCTAAAAGTACAAACGGAAACTCATTTAAACCGGTAAGCAAAGTGCTGCTTTCACTGTGCCAAATTTCACAAAAATTACCTTTAGTCAATAAATTTTTATGTACATCTGTACCGAAATGTTTCAAAATCGGATGAGAATTTCATAAAACACTGTGAAAATTTTAGTTAATCCCTTAATGAAGTGTAGCTGTCACTAATCCAATTTTTATGACACCCCCACTTGCTCGAGAGCTTTTTGTAAAGAAATTCTGTACCGAATTTAAAGGAAATCCGACACTGATACTAGGCCGCAGACGTACGTGGCCTTCAAATAAAGCCTTCTTTACACTTCGTAAATTATGCCTGTAATCTGCTTCTTTGCCAATAGCATATACCTCACTAAAACACATAAGCCAATGACAATGGTCGCTCTGCCAAACGCGATGTAACAGCGTGTGGCTCACAGGTGACACACAACCCACTAACAGTTTATGCCATGTTAACTAGGGTATGACTCAATCATTCATTCAGTCACTGACTCACTCACACAAGGGTGTTACACAAGTCAGATCGATATGTTGGCTCTGTTAATATTTTGAATGAGAATTTATTCCACAGGGAATATAAAGTATGAGATGTCACAATAAGGAGCTGCACGTTTTGCATTAGAAACATGGAGTTACTATCCCACAGTGTCTATCTGAAATTATTCCAAATAAGAAATGAGATTTCTTGGGTAGTAAATTGCTGGCACCATTATATTTTCATTAATTCCCAAAGTCCGAGAGCAGCTTCTGGCTTCCTGGTTCAAAAGGCTTGCTCCATTTCAAATTTATCTCGTGACTTATTCCTCTTATGAACGTTGTCTGTTATATTTATCTGTGCAACAGAGTTACTGTGTCTGAAACATGTCCTATTGTTACTGTTGATGTAACATGCCACACGATGCATGAGAATTTTACATTTTTACATCACGTTTTTATTCCTTGTATCCGGCAGCCTTCTGTGTGCTCAGTACATGATAATGAACAAAGCTGTATGCGAGCAACACAGACACAAGTCTCAATTTCAGAAATTGTTGTGTAAAGTTGAGCCCATGGAGCCCCTAATTAAACAAATTATATTGTTATATATGTGCCAGAACATGGGAAACTACATGAATTACACTCCTTTTCAACTTACAGCCGTGCAGTACTTAAATTATTTTTACTAATTAAAGGTTGCTACATTCTAATGTAACTTTTATTAAAATGTTTTCACGGTTACCGTGACTGGTGGAATTAAACACAAAATGTTGAAGTAAGTGGGAACAAAATAAACAGATAGAGTGGCGTGTTGTGAAAAGAACACATTTCATAAAATGGATTAAAACTAAATTTTAAAGTTGGAAGAGAGGTATAATTCTAACTTTTATAAAGAGCGAAAATTATGAAATGTGAAATAAAATTGCTTGCTTATGACAGAGAGGGCTCAGAATCTTGCGTATTCTAATCACACTTTCTATAAAACTGCACAGTATTGTACTCGTAACTCCATGCTAATATATTTCCTTATTTATCTCTCAAGAAATCTTATAAGTAAGAATCCTATATCCCAAATTTTGTACTGATGAGCTATTTCGGAATTGTCCTGTAGGGACTGGGAAAAAACCAAAAAACTTCGGGATAGTTGGTCATGGGACTGAGATTTGAACCCGAGACCTGTGTAGTGTGAAGCACGAACGATAATTACTGAACCAAGACTTTCGGCCTAGGATCGTTTTGATTGGTTGTTAGGTGCGAATTTTGAAGTTTGCACAGCCGTGTAGTTCAGGATGCCGTTTTGTTATTGGTCTATATTCATTATTTATGGAAAATGTCACCTTTCTTTTTTTCTGTTGTAAGAACTGTTGTTCCTTATTTGATAACGTTTTCCACCGTGTCGTATTTTAAAAGCGTCTCTCCTTTCTCTACTAATAACAGAAATATAGCATTTTTATTATAACTTTAGCTGAACAGAATTACAACAAACAAGCTTTCAGACTATTTCTGTGGCAGGAATTGTGTGCGTACAAATAAGTTCCTAACTTATCCTTCCCCACCCCTTTCTACTGTTTTCTGCAGAGTTTGGGAATAATTAGTGGGACGTTAGTCACAGTAGTGAATTACTGTAACATTTGCTTCATTAGAGTAGGTGTGCAAGCATTGCACATATAAAATCTTTAAAATGTTTTCCCCACTACTCGTAAAACTGAAGCTAACAATATCGAATTTTATCATTGAGAAAATTTATGGCTCACATTTTTAGAACGTTATCTAGCTAAATAACCAACTTAATGAATTAGGGAAATTTTTCAGGAAACCAGATTGTCTTAACTGCTCGAGAAATTCCCAGAGTTTTATAAAACCAAAAATTTATTATCGTGTAAACGTGAGTCCGTTAGTGAACTGTGTCGAGTCCACACTGTCACATCCTCTTTCTTTAAGGTAAAGTAAGGTAAAGTTCACCCTAGAATAGGCCATGAAAGCCCAGTGGAGGAGTAGAGGTATAGCTCTACTCTTTCTTTAACCTCGGCTTTAGATGGGGATGGGTGGTCAACGCCACGACCCGGCCGCTTTACCCCCGAGAATGACCCGGTACCCATTGTACAGGAGGCTGGGTAGGCCCCAGGCCGGTCTGGACGGATGCTGAAACTCTCGCCTCCACCGGGATTCGATCCCCGGACCGTCCAGCCCGTAGCGAGTCGCTATACTGACTACTCTATCCCGGTTCACCTTCTTTCTTTAATATGCACTTTAATATCCTTCTTATATCTATATCCACCTCTCCCAATTTTTCTGTTCCCTTCAGTGTTTTGATTAAAATTTTAGTAATTCATCTGTTTCAAGGTTCCTTGTAAGTGGAATAAACGTTTTTTTAATTTTGCAAAATAATTTCCTCGGAATGGGTAGTATGTATACAACAGTAGATAAAAGCTGTCCGAATGCTACTTTTTCCTCCACTGACCCATCACGAACTGGTCTCGTATCAAGAACAGGCTTTCGCTGTTAGAGGCCGGCGACTAACCGCCTGAGCCATGGCACGATCCAGAGACTGCCTTCGAAATGAGAAAAGTTTTAAGGAAATACGAATCAAAATACACATTGCTATAGAGAATGTGCCGATCCCAGTGGCCGCGCGGTCTAAGGCGTGGGGCTACGGCCGCTCGCTTACTGGGATTGTGGGTTCGAATCCCACCGGGGGCATGGATGTTTGTGTTGTGTTGTTGTAAGGACGGTAGTATGGAACGTAAAGTGACATGAAGGACGAAAGGATTTAAACAGTACAAAAATGGATCAAAGGGGAAAAATCCCGGACAAAAAAAAAAAAATCCCGCCTAGGGCATGGATGTCTGTCTCTTGTGAGTGTTGTGTGTTGTCAGGTAGAGGTCTCTGCGACGAGCTGGTTCCTCGTCCAGAGGAATCCTACCGAGTGTGGTGTGTCTAAAAAAGTGTGTGATCGTGAAGGCTCTAAAAATGAGGCGGCCTAGGCCCCCAAGCGGCTGTCGAGCTATTAAAAAAATAGAGCATGTAGTGCGAGTGTGTGTTTCCTTCTGCTGCAACACAGTCTTACTTGTGACGACATAAATTATAGTCAATGGGGTGTTTGCATTTGTAGAATCGAAAAGAAGGGCTTTCGAGAGACAAAGTATATTGAAGAGCAAGACCTGAGGTTCTCAGACCAATGATGTTGAAGATTCAAGTCTTCTGGGTTGTTACATCCTATCGACAGGTAATATTTACCTGCGTTTCGAGGAATGATAGTGCCTTCGTCTTCAGGATCAAACAGTCCAAGAAGAGTTTTTGGAATGTTTTTACCCTGAAGATGAAGGCATTACGATACTTCGAAACGCAGGCAAGTATTACCTGTCGACCGGACGTAACATATCAGAAGACGTGAATGTGAAGGCGTATTGCAGTTCACTGTCACTGCATAAAAAGTACTAAAACGGAGTGTACAGATATTGTATGAAATATTTGGATCTTAAACATATAATGAATGCTGTCATGTGCAATCTAAGTGCTATATTTGTAGATAAATATATTTGTGTAATTTCATTTCCCTTTCAAGGATTACTACTCTGAAAACAAAACAAAGTTTTATATCACAGAAGACTCTGAACTTTTATTTTTTCTGCCTTCTGGATATTTTGTTTTCTGTACACAGCCTGTAAGAAGCTCGACATCACCACAAGACTCTCTCGCTGTTTTTGTAAACTCGATCAAAGAGGATAGAGCAACTGTAAAGTTTCGCGTTGTAGATGCTTTACTGTTTTAATGGGTCCATGTTTTGTTAAGCTATACATGGTTCTTGAGAAAAATAAAGAAGATGATTTGAGTGGAAGAAATTTGACGATAGGCTATATTTAAGTATGGGTTACTTAACGAGATGTTAGCAGATCAAACTATAGAGCATCGAATAATAGGGTAATTGTGGAACCTAAAAGGATGTAGAAGGAAGTGACCCAGACCATGTGTGCATCCAGAATTTTTCACTTGGTGGGAGGGGGGTCTGACCATGAGGCTATATAAAATTTATGTTTAATTTTAAAAATTATGTTATAAAAATCATGTTCTAAGTATAACATAACACTGTTTGCAGCTGCATTTATATACATACAGATATAACTACATGTTTAATGACTCAATCACAGTGTCCTATCTTCTTTTTATTTAATTTTATTAATTTATTTTCAAAATTCTAATGTGCTAGTCATCAGCCGATTTCAGTGGCTGATTTCGGCTAAAGGGAAAATCACGTAAAACGTTTGATATCATAATACCTACAAAATCTATGTTTTTTAAATTTCGGTTTTGGGGATTTGAGGGGGGGGCTGTAACCCGGCAGCCCCCCTTGGGTGCGCCCCTGACCCAGACGTAATTTAAGGCACTTCCCTGGAATTTACCTAGAGAAACTGAAAAATAACACGAAAATCTGAATCAGGATAACCGGCTTTTGCCCAAGATTTGAACGAAAGAACAGACTTTTTAATGAAACGGCGGCGGAAATATTGTTTTGCGTGTAGTATGTTGAATATTTTAAAGTGAAATTTCTGAAAAGTGTTATTACAGTGGAGCAGTTTGAACTGGGTCTGATGGCCTCCAAATCGGTCAAAGTGAATTAGTCCTTAGTACGTGGACTGAATGAGGCTTGTCAAACACGTGTTTAAAATAAAATACGCTATTGCCATTTACCTAAGAATATAACATACTGAAGGATCGATTAAATTTTATTTTTTACTGGAATTATTTCCAAAATATTTTAATAATTTCCTTAATAAATTTTATTATTTTTATCTCTTATTCCCACAATCTTTCATTTCGTAATATTACTACTTTTATTTTCCATCATTTATATTTTATGGTATTTAGGAGAGGAAGTATTTCTGCCAATTCTCTTCTTCTAGTTGTTGGCTACTTATTTCGAGAAATGAAGTACTAAACAATATAGTGTTCTGTTTTGTTTCAATAAAGAATAATATATTATTGTTTTTATAAATCCTATTTACATTCTTATCTGTGCAACACTAAATTCCATTGGACGTAATTTAAGGTGCAAGGGCTTATATATTATAGCAAATGATGGGCCTATGAAGACTCCTAGTGCATTAAATGGCCTTGATCCAATCGGATGTCGAAGCTGCACTATCCAAAATGTGAGCATGAATACCTTTACTGGTAGGTGTGAAATACTCTCTGAATAGACAGAGAGCTCTCCTGCTCCTAATCTCGACGGATTCCGTGATAAACCCTCTGCTAATGCAGTGCCTGTGTTCTGCCTCTAATCTGTGTAGAGTTTACTTATGTATAGTGTTGTGTGAACGTCTATGTGTCTGCTGATGGATACGGACCGATAAAACTGTAATTGTACGTGCTGTTTTGTATGGGCGTGGAGCTTCGTCCCTCGCCATGAAAGTGGGCTGAGGGTGTTTGAGAACATAATATCGAAGAGAATATTTGGATCTATGACAGAAGTTACGGGATGCAGAAAATTACATAATGAGGAGATTAATAATTTGTACTTAACACCAAATATTACTATGATCATGAAATGAGGCAGGATGCAATGTGTGGGGCATGTATGACATGGAAGAAATGAGAAATGCCTGCAAAATTTGATCGCAATACCTGAAGTTACAAAATCGCTTGAGTGACCTAAGCGTAGAAGGTATTATACTATTAAAAGGAATTATAGAAGTAAAATGTGAGGGCTTGGAATGGATTCAACTGGCTCAGGATAGGATTAATTTTTGGGGTTTTTACTCTGCCTTCATTTTCATCACCAGAGGGAATTTCAGATTCAGATTGTCATTGAAGATGATGATTATTATTACTATTGTTATTATTGTTATTATTAGAATTGAACTAGAATTGAATTGAATTGAATTGAATTATCATTATCATCATTATATTTTGAAGCCTTCGAGCATTTCGTCCCACGTGTTCTGTCCTGGCTACTCTAGGCAGTACAGTGGACTTAATACTGAGTGTCACAAGAAATTTCATGAGTCCCTCAATGCTTCGAAATTACATTAGGTGCACGGTGACGTAATCTTTCCCTGTGATAACAGGCAATCTTTTCCAGTGATATTAGCATTTTTCTCAATTTATTTTCCAGGTGAATGAAAGCTTTCTTCTAAAAATCATCAGAGATTTTTATAAAGAATCTAACATAACAGTTGACACGTAAGTAATTCTGTTTTACAGGAATAAGTTGAATCCAATTTGGTTTTAGCTGAAGTAAGAGAAAACTTTTGTAATTTTTTATGGAAATGTCTGGTTTCACATTTTATAATATTTACTTTTGTTGGGGCTCTCTGAGTTTCTTCAGGTCTACTCTCTATGTTCTACAAGACATTTGTATCTTTCTCATAACGCACCGAAAAGCGCCCAGACCGGCGATGATGTCTTCCCAGCCTCCTGTTCAGCGGATAGCGAGATTTTGTTCCCCAGGAAAAAAAAGACAGACATAAAGCAGACCAATTACCTTCATGTAATATAAATACTAAGAACAAGTGGAGTTATAGCCCAACTCTCTCCTATGCCTTTTGTGCAGGGGGAAAACTTTAACTTCACTTTATTAACACTTTTACGTAAAACAAACATCTCCATATTCTGGCCTAAAAATTCTATTCTAATGCGTTTTTCGCTTCCGAAGCAAGAGTTTAGAATTTTGGCGCTATTGTGTACCTCAGGTGATTTCGCAAGTCTACACGTTTCTGTTGACTTGTCAGTATCGAAGCATTACCTAAGGTTGAAGAAGCGGGGGCCGTGCGGTGGTATGAAACGCTCCGAGCAGGGCATTTGTGTCTAATTAGCGCGGTGTAGAGGTTCAAAGGGAGACTGCTGTTTGCTGCATCCTGGGGGCTATCAATGAATAACATGTGACCTTCCATAAACTGCTATGTATTTCAAGTAGTTCTTGTGCCTGTGTGGAATTTTCTCTTCTACATCGGAGCTTGAAGCTCATACATAACATATTTTGTTTTCGAAGTCTAGAGGAGGAATCCTGAAAGCTAAAATTTCATCTTACGTCGTAATCAGATATTCACATGCATCTCACTAGGAAGCTTACGGTCTGATCCATTTTATCCTGCCTTCGCGTTTTAAAGAGAAAAGTGTAGAGTTTGAGGTCAGCGTGTTTTCTCTTTGTCTTCACTTCGCCTTTCAAAAATTTGACGACTTTCACAAAATTTGGTAAGGATAGTACACTATTTGAGAACAATACAAAAGCCTACTTTTTAATCTCTTAAATCCGTAAGAAGGACATGGAGGGGAAGAGAACTTCTGAGGTGGGATCGACACTAACACCACTTACATTTCTTTAAATTATGCATGGCAACAGACTTTGAAAAAAAAATTATTTACGTTTATAATCTGTATGAAATTTATTTATCACATAAAACCTCGAAATTTCTTGCTGTCAGCATTTTAATACTTGTTTATTTAGAAATAATGCTTTACATGTCGTCTTTACGAAATCGCATTTCTCGCAATTGTTCATTAGGTGTCCCCATTAGTCCAAAAGATAGAGAAAACTTTCGCATTCTTGCCATTTTGTTATTTTAAATTCTACAGAAGGAATTTTGTTAAGGTAATATTTCTGTGCCTTAAAATTTGTTCTTTGTTATTTTAGATTTAAAAAAAAACCAGATGGCAACCGTGCGAAATTTGTCTTTATCTTCGGGTTCAATGAACGTAGCTAATGAATAAATGTGGTCAGGAATATGAATATGAAAGTGGATCATAAACATATGCATGCATTATCAAAGTGAATTATACCTAATATAAAAGGTTTTATATTCTTTCATGCAAGAGGAGATGAAAGTGCATTTTTTTCCTTTTCTGCTCCGATGTACTGTTCAGAAAGTGTTTCTTGCAAAAGGAGTTTTGCGGCATTGTGGTCTTATTTTCACAAGTTTATATTTAATGTTTTTTGCTGAAAGAACCATGCAAGAACAAACGTTGGGATTTTCTTGTGTGTTCAACGTATTCTGTTTTTATGCCTTCTTTGAATAAACACTATAAATGTTTGGACGGACGGACGGATGGGTAAATAGATAGAAGGTAAAGGTAAAGTTGCCCCTGTTCACACCATGAAAGTGTATTGGGGGAGTAGAAGTATAGCTCCACTTACTGTCAACCTCGACATTAGATGGCGGTGAGCGGTCAGCTTCATATCCCTATCGTTTTACCCCCAGGGAAAGAAACGCGAGACAAAAAAGAATAAAGAAAAATAAGAAGGTGTATTCAACTGTTCAACAATAGTGCAAAGTAAATTTCACCCTATAGCCTGCCATGAAGGCACAGACGGGAAGCAGTGGCATAGCTCTACTTTTTTTAAACCTCGGCTCTAGATGGAAGTGGGTGGTTAACTTTACGCCCTGGCTGCTTTATCCCCAGGAATGATCTAGTATCCTTTGTATAGGAGGATGGGTGGAGCCTAGGACAGGTCTGGACGGGTGCAGAAAACGTTGCTCCTACGGGGTTTCGATCTCCGGAGCGCCCCGCCTGTACCGACTACGCTAAACCGGCTCTCTTCAATAAAAGTGTTTTGTACATAAGCAACATCAATATTTGTCTCGTAGTATGGACCAGGGATGTGTGCAATATACGCCGTGATGTATATTTTCTGTAAGGACGTACGTTAAAATGAAGCATGTCTAGCGCGTAAACAGCTTCAGATTTCTTAGAATTTCGTTGTTAGCAACATTCCGTGTATTAATGGATTTTACATGAAGGAAAATTTATGTATTAAACACCAGGCTTCTCTTAAGTGTAGAAAGTTCCTAAACTCGCAGCAGCCAAGGAAAATTTTAAATATTAATTTCGCGTTACAGTCTCATTATCCTACGTAAAACAAGCTGACTCAAGATAAGGTTATAAGTGAGCTGTGCAAATTAAAAACACATTAATGACAAAGGCTTAGCTACGCAACAAATTGGCATATTCAATTACTGAATTACAGAGTTGTCTGAGAACACCGCTGACTTCAAGTATTTGTTAGTATTAGTAAAAGCGTCGATCAGAAAATAACGTCATAATATGCATTTGGTTTCTTCGTTTTAAAATCTAATAAAATTTATTTCAATTTTACTGCTATCCCACTATTTTTCCACACATTCCCTGTCACGACTGAAGCATTTATTATAAGGTGTGACAAGATCTTCTAATCACTTTTAATGTAAGTCCTTATCCAGCGTTGTCAGTCGTCATGTCACGAATTTCACTTCGCAATCACCTTTAAATTTGTGTTCGATAACATTTCGCTCCAGCGCTGGAAAAATGATATGTAATCGCTCTTGGCATAATTCATCTGACTTAATCACAAGCTCTGAATTTTTTTTTTTAAATTTGCACCTTGTTAACTTCATGCCAAGTAAATGGTAAAATTAAAGGTAAAATTATCCACGTTCTTTAATATGCACTACGCCACGAATATGCATGGCGGAGTGGCTGCACAACTCCATGTATTCTTAATACTAACCAACACAAGATTTAAGTAAGAGAATATCTTCGCACGCTGACAGCTTTACTGCCAGAAAAGAGCTGCCGGTACTCCAATAGACAGGAGAATAATGGTCCTGGTTAATGACCAGGTCTTGTGGTATAAAGGGAATTATGTCTTTACTCTGAGCCCAAAGCCGATCGTCCACCCTAGCCATTCACTACAACGACTGAGCAGGCTTGTCCTGTTACAGTACAAGTTAAATATGCACAGAAACGCAATGTGTAAGAATGACTAGCATTATGCAGAAGGTGTCAGAAATGTCATGATAAATTTAATATCGATGAACGTGTACCATGGCATAATTGTAAAAAGTCAGAAATGGAACACTATACATCTAAAAGAAATGACTATAAATTCTAAACACTATGTTTAATGAAGAACGTGTAGTTCAGGAATAAATAACGACTACTTACCGCGTAAATTATACGTAAAGAAGAGATGTGTGGACCGCGCAGACAGGCTTTGATTAGATTAACCGCATTGCACATCTGGCAGAGAAGTTGCCGTTAAAGAGAGGCGTATCAGGAGCTGTGACCATGCAGCCCAGAAGTCTTATTCACAGCTTCATTAGCTTCTGAGTGTCATGAATTATCGTGTTTAGCATCTAGCCTGTATGCGAGTAATTACTGCGTTTTAAACATTAGCACTTGTGTTGTTTGGAAGTGTTAATATTTCAAGTGGCTTCTAATGCTTTCTCTACATAGAGTTGCAGAAATTGGAAGCGTAATGTGGAGATCATTCTTTCCGCCCTTTCACATGTATCACTTTCGAAACTACTGAACATACGTTGATAAATTTTTTTGCTAGTGAGCATGCACCAGGCGTTGTCGGGTAAAATTAGTCCCGGAATTTATTTGTCGCAATAAGGGTTATTATATTACTTCAATTTATAAACTCTCACCTGAAGGAGAGACGCCACTTGGAAGACATAGGCGTAGATGAAAGGATAATATTAAAATGGATCTTAAAGATATAAGATGGGAGAGCGTGGACTGGATGTATTTGGTTCAGGATATGGAAAAGTGGCTGATTGTTGTGAATATAGTATTGAAATTTCAGGTTTTGTAAAATGAGGGAATTTCTGACTAGTTGAGGAACTAATAGCTTCTCAAGATAGACTCTCCTCCATGTAGTTGGTTATAAACTTTCTAAGAAACAGCCTATCCTAAGCAAGCCTTATATAAAATAAGGACCCTACTTGGAACATTTTCGGATTACGAATATTTAAAGAACATATTAAATCGTAATCCTAATGTTCCTCAAACTCAAGACAAAAATGTATATTTCTGCGACAAGACTGCATCACAAGGCGAAAAGAGTAAAAATTAAAGGAAATCGTTATAACTTTTTGTGCAATTTAAAGATTCAAAAATTATCGCAGAGTAAATTTTAAATATTTACGATGTCTCAGATTTCAAGTATGTAATAAATAAACAGTATATAATGTGTCAATCTGTTTCAGATTAACCTTGACAAGAATAGATGTATGTATTACTCTGTGCTTGGGATTTTCAAACACAGATACTAGTAATTTCTGGAGCGGCTACTTGATACTTTGATGAATAATAAGCAAGATGTCTCTGGGGCACAGATTGAAAATAGCTCGGTGTACCAGGTCCTACTGAGTGGTTGCCTCCACAACTCTTCAGCTGAAAATGGTAAAGAATCGAGTATCCGACACTTTGATTTTATACTTTTTATTTTTGAAAGACTAGGCGATGGACACAGTCTAAAATCCAGGCAGCCCTCAATGTGATGTACCTTTGTCAGAACCCATTAGAAATGAATATCCTTCACGGTTTCAGGCCCTCAAATTTTATTTCAAAGCATTCTCAATCCCGTTGCTAAAAGTAACATTTGCTGTGCTTCCTACTCCGAATTCCGCCGATAAGTTTATTTCTATGACGCATAAACGGGCGTTTTATTTTATGTGACTTTAATCTTAAAGCTTATAAAATTTGTCATAATATTAATGGTTTATTATTATTATCTTAAGATTATATTACATGTCATAGGCCACTGCCTAAATGTGCATACAATATGCTATGTGCACGCTAACCCAGTTCCTGTCCGCAACAGTCTGTAATACTATAGTGTATGATTAAGCCTTCTGAGATTTTAAATGTAAATTGAGTAACTCAGTTACAGCGAAAAGCGTTGAAGGAGTTCGGAAGGGTTGCCTTTGTTCCCCTCACTCTGTTCCTGATGGCGTGAAAATTAACCAAACTCCAAATTGAATTTCCTTTTATGTCCTCTTGCACTACTTGTTTAGAGGTGTAGGTATTAGTGTTAGTAATTGAATTTAGAGTTACACTTCTCCCTCTGCACCCCTGGATAACTACGAAACACTGTAAAAAGAAGTTACATCGATGCCGAGGGGTGAAAACAGAAGGGAAATTCACCCTCTTCTCTTAAAAGCATTAGATTTTAACGTAGTGTATTATTATGTAAGATCTAGGAGTACGTAATAAAGTTTCAAAAATGGTTAATCAACCTGCAGTTTGTAGGATATAAATAATATTAAAATGGTGTTAGATTTCCGATGCCACTGGGTTCATTACATGAATCACAACTTTTAATTATTTGGTTGTTTTATACGCCTGGAGAGCTATTTTAAGCAAGAATGTCATTAATGCGATAAAAACCACAAGTGGTTCGCCCAGTCGTTACTTTCAAATATACATAAGAAATCTTCTAGAACGTTAAATTAAAAATAAACAAATTTATGTCATGCGGGCATTTTTCAGAGCTTGGCGGTTCTCTCTTTATATTTTCTTGGCTCTGTCTATAGCTTTTCTCTTTCTTTCTTTTCTAACGCCCTCTTTGTCTCACTTTCAGATGTCTCACAGATCACATAGACCGCAAATCCACTTTCTCTTCTAATTTGTCATTTCACTGCAGATGAATGTGTTCACATCACATAAACGTCTAAACTGGAGATATGGGAATTGCCGTTCACGATGCGGGAAAAAATGGCGCACAAAAACACTGGGGGTGGATGGAACACCTCGAGACAAAAAAAAAAGTAAAAAAAACAGGGGTGGGTATAAACCTTAAAATAAAGCAAAGCAAAACGCATAAAAAACCAGTCCTTTAGACCTAGACAGCAGGGTCTCATTTCATTATAATCGGTCGGAATATTGCCCCATTTGTCGATTCTTTATTACTACGACATCTCCGAACGGTTCTTTCTGGGGATTTGTTCCTCTAATACTTTCTTTTGTTTTGAGGTTTTTATTGTTCCCCATTTTTTGTTTGTACCAGTTATTCCACAGTCTACGAGTATATAAAGCACTTTAGCAAATGCTGCTCATTAAATGTTTAGAAATTGAAGTCTGAGCTGATTTCAATGTAATGCACAAAGAGAGAAAAATTCAATAATATCAGATTATGTGAAATAATGCAGATTCACTTCGACTGCATTTCATTTCCAATATTGCTCTCAGATTCCTCATATTAAAGTCCGTCGATCCAGTCGTCGACATAAAGGAATTATGGGACGTGTAGACACTACATAGGCCTTTGAGCACTTCTGCTTCCAGTCATGTTCATAAGCCCATATTCCGCGGATCCGCGGACAGTTCGCTTAGCCTTATACTTGTAAATAATGTATTTTGACACTATTGAAGAAGTTATTGTTTTTGTTTTAGCAATTAAATTCTTTGTATTGTTTCTACTAGAGTCTGTGTTCGCTCACGTATTTTCCCTAGTGAGGCCGATGTTTGCTTCCAGTTCTTTTATTCACAGACGGGAAATGTCCTACATCCAATGGTCTAAATATAATTTCAACAATTTGCAACCAATATTAAATATACTCGTATGTACAACGTGTTGTAAGATTAAGAAATTCTGCATTTTTGCACACATTACTCGTATATTTATAGGTGTCCTATTATTCTCACAATAAACGATTATTTTCTCAAAACCTTTATCGGGTTGTCTATATAATGGACACGTACTGTGTTGTCTGTGAGGTAGGAACTGAAATTTTGTATATTATTTAGGGTTAATTGCGAATAGTTGACAAATTTGGTTGTAAAATTTTTTCAAATTCAATTAGCTTTTATATGATCTATGTGGGCCGGGATAGCGTAGTCGGTATAGCCACTCGATACGTGCTGGACGGTCCGGGGATCGAGTCCCGGTTGGGAGCGAGATTTCTGCACCCGTCCAGACCGGCCCTGGGGCCCACCTAGCCTCCTGTACAAGGGGTACCGGGTCTCTTTCCCTGGGGTGAAGCGGCTTGACGACCCACCCCCTACTAGCGCAGAGATTAAATAAAGAGTAGAGCTGTACCTCTATTCCCCCTATGGGCCTTCATAGCGTGTTGTAGGGTAAATTTTATCTTGCCACCTTCATGTGTCGATTGTCTAGAAATCCCAGGCCTGTATAGGGATAGCTTTACTTAGCTTTACCTTGGTCAGCCTACAGGTTTGTAACTAAAATGATGCGTGTTTGATCCTGGTTACTACCACTGATTTTGGTAACGAGAATAAAAACATATCTGCAACTGGCAACCTTATGACGACGTAAGTACAGGCAACTTCCGAAACACTTTTTTGTTGAATGTGTGTAAGGCAATGCAGAAGATACAAAGTAATGGTGGTGTAATTTTTAAATCGATTATAGTTGAAAAGTAGCAAACGATGACTCCTGAAATTGTGGAATGTCTTTAGATAGTATTCCACAAACACACAAGACGGAGCTTCACAGTTCTCTTTCACGTCCGCGTCAGAACAATTTTCATCAAGCACAATGCTTGTATGTTTTCCTGAAAGACGGCCCTAAGGTGGTAAAACGCTTAGTGACAAATCTCACACAAGAGAACGCAAACAATCTCACTCACTGGTTCAGCAATGTGTCTTTGCTGGGGGAACGAAGCTGAAATAGTTTACTAACGTTTGGAATTTGAAACTTCTCTTTTCCCGCCTAGTTATGAACATGCGTATTTGAAAGCAATCTCCAAAACTTATGTCCACTTTGTCTGTTTATATAACATGAATCTCAGCAATATGAAGAATTCTTCATTCCTTTAGTTCTCTCAGATCCCAATTTTCTCTCCATTTCTCGTCCTTCGCCAATATACTTTAATCGTACACAATCTACCATAGAAGGGATCGTTACGGGACTGCCTAGATGGCAGGCGTAGTGTGACGTCACCAGCGGAACTGCGTCATTACACAATAGGAAGAAGTTGGTGGGGGAAGCGAGCGCTGCAGTCCCCCGACAGTGTGCCGCGGACGTTGGACGTGTTGGTATTGTGGTGTGTTGAGTATCTAATGAAAGAATGAGAACACGGTGGCAATGTTGCGCCTCTGCGGTGCTGGTGATTGTGTTGGTGGTGTCTGACAGAGCGGCGACTGCCAGGAATCAAACTGTCGAACAGAAAATTCGTGATGACCCTGACCTGTCAGAGGTGAGACTAATTTTCAAATACTTTCAACTTTATTTCTGTTTATTAGCATATGGTGTTTTATGAATATATCATATTTGTTACGTTAATTCAGTCCTGTGATCTGTTATGAATGTTCAGAAACTCGTTTGTGTTGGTGTACTCAGTTGTCCCGCCTTATGGTTTGGGTCAGGTAAACGGCAGGTAGGAAAGATGGCTGGTCAGGAATCATGGAGGTTGTAGAGTAGTGGGTCTTCCGCATCCAGCTTGAAGTCTGAAAATTTTTGAATTATTCATCGTAACTGCAACAACTACACAGACTGCTGGCTGCAATGTTGGATCGACATTTCAACTGCATGGTGTAATTTTGTTATAGAAATGGGCAGCGATTGTTTTTCGTGACGTAATGTAGCTGCCTGATTTAGTAAATTTTCTGACAATGAAATTCGAAGGGCAGAAGTTGTTAAGGCGATCCGACAGAACGACAGAAGCAGTAGTTGTAATGCCTATAACTGTAAAATTCCAGCACCTTATACGTCTTAGTGACGCTGTTTGTCATTTTGTGAGAGATGCATTGCATTCTCTTGGCGGTACGATCCTAATATTTACATATTATTAGATGAACATCGCCCCCAGCTGGGTTAACAACACCTTCTCTGGCACTGGGGTTACAGTTGTGTCCATTTCTCTTTTCTCGTCATTAAATTTGTATTTTATTTAGAGCAAGATGTGCAAACAATTGAGAACTTCCAAAGTTTTTAGCGTAAGAAGATGAAATCCTGCTTGTGTTATTAATCCGTAATTACATTTTCCCATTGCCGTTACAGCGTAGTCATCAAATATAGTTGTGAAAATTACGACAGATCATCCACTCATCGATTTAAATTTTGTTTATTTTTTTGTACAGTATAGTGACGCTGCTTGTAGTGACTCAGGGATTGTGTGGCATTAATCTGACATTTTTTGGGACAGTTCTCTTTGGAAGTGTTCCATTGTGAGGTGGAGTAAGCCTGTCGCATTGGCCAGTATGACAGTTGACATACTGACTATGTCACTGTCAACAGGCAGAAGCCCTACCCCTACCATGTTAGGTTTTCAAGTTGGGAAACGAAGCGTTCTGGACCAAAATTAGTACCTCAAGAGCAATATTAATGTTTTTCTTCTTTGACTAACTTCATGGACCAGAGTCCTTCTTGAGAAGCTAGCAGGTCGTCAGCTAGTCAAGAAATTCCCCGCGTTTTATGGAACCCGAAGGTTCATTACCGCACTCACAATAGCCCGCCACCTGTCCCTATCCTGAGCCATATCAATCCAGTCCATGCCCCCCCATCCCACTTCTTGAAGATCCATTTTAATATTATCCTCCAATCTACGCCTGGGTCTTCCAAGTGATCTCCTTCCCTCAGGTCTCCTCACCAAAATCCTGTATGCACCTCTCCCCTCACCCATACGTGCTACATGCCCCGCCCACCTCATTCTTCTTGATCGCCCGAATAATATTTGGTGATGAGTACAGATCATTAAGTTCCTCGTTATGTAGTCTTTTCCACTCCCCTGTTACCTCATCCCTCTTAGGCCCAAATATCCTCCTCAGCACCCTATTCTCGAACACCCTCAGCCTATGTTCCTCCTTCAGTGTGAGTGACCAAGTCTCACACCCATAAAAAACAACAGGCAAAATTATAGTTCTGTATATCTTAATCTTTGTATTTTTGGATAGCAAACTGGAAGACAGAAGATCCTGCACCGAATGATAACAAGCATTCCCCGACTTCATCTGCTCTTAATTTTTTCCTGAATGGAATTTCGATATGTTAGGATTGTTCCCAAACATTTGAACTGTTCCACCCTTTCAAAGGATTTATTATCTAACTTTATGTTGTGATTTTGTCCTGCATTCTGAACGCGGGACATGACCATGTACTTAGTTTTCTCAGCACTTACTTCTAGACCAATCTCCTTACTAGCGACTACCAAAGCTTCTGTGTTTTTCTTCATAGCATGTACGCTTCCACCCAATATATTAACATCATCAGCATAAACTAGAAGCTGATGTGTACCATTTAATTTCAAGCCCTCCTGTTTTGCCTGAACCCTCCTATTGGCATATTCCAAAGCAAAGTTGAAAAGCAATGGCGATAAAGCATCTCCTTGTTTCAAACCATTCTTAATAGTAAATGTGTCAGACAAATGTTTGCCTACCCGGACTCTGCTATAGGTTTAAGTTAGACACATTTTTACGAGCCTTACTAGTTTCATAGGGATACCAAATTCAATGAGAATATTATACAAGACCTAACTGAATCATAGGCTTTCTTGAAGTCTATAAATAGCTGATGCACTGCCTCATTGTATTCCCATTTTTTCTCAAATATTTGACGAATGCAGAATATATGATCAGTAGTTGACCTGTTACGTCTAAATCCACACTGATGATCCCCAATACTTTCCTCTGCATAGGGTGTTAACCTTAACAGAAGGTTGTTGGACAAAATTTTGTATGTGGTTGACAAAAGTGATATGCCTCGATAATTACTGCAGTCTGTTTTATCACCCTTCCTGTAAATAGGTACAATGATTAACTCCCACTGCTCAGGCAATTCCTCTTTATTCCAAATAGAATTAATAAAGTTTATGGATCTCAGGGGTTTGTTCTTTGATAACTTATAGTTTTCTGCCTGCAGAATTACAGAAACTAGTTTGCCGTGACTTGTGCGTCGAAACCAACATAAAATATTTGACTGTCCCTCCATGTAGTGTCGAGGTCTAGAAAGGGAAGAGATTTACTCCCACTCCCCTATATTCGAACTTTTTAAGTCGAGCGAGATTTCGACTTACCGAGCTGTCATATGGTGATTAGCTGTTTTTAGCATGCAGTTTGATAGTTTAGGTGTCTGGAAAGTAAAGTAATATATGGCATGAATTTTTGGCAATTAGATCCATTTTGCCCTCATAATGAAGAAATTAAGCAACTTCCAGTTAAGCTTGTGTTGCGTGATTGTTTCCATTTGTGATGAATTCGATATTATTTTAGTTTTCGGTTGGAGAACGTGGCTGTAGGCTACATTTTTTCAAAGGGCATTGAGTTCAAAAATGAACTTGTATCGTGAGATCTTTTTTGACGTCGAAGACATACTGTAGTTACGGTATCTGAGCGTTTTAGGTACAACGAGGAAATCTGAGAAGAAATTTTTAGTGAATTTTTGTGATGGTCAATTTATTTGCATGTAAAATAAGTGGTTTAAGAGTTACTGAATTCCCTTGCATCGGTTTTCGATAAGTCTCGAACTTTGCTGTCTATGAGTGGTGTATACTGTCTCCCTCCTGTCACTTCAATCGAAAAACCCTTACCCCACTTTCTTTACTTCGTCCAGATTTTCAAGCCCCATTCTTGTAGCCTGTGACTGTAGTGTAATGTAATTTCTTTCACCCTGTTGATTAGTACGTGATGACTAGGATGTATGTAAGTGAACAGAGGTGACGGAACGGCAGTGCCAATGTAGAGTATTCGTTGGGCTCCTTGATAATGGCCTGGATTGGGCCGAAACATGTAGGGGGTGTAATACAGACAATTAAGGGTTTTTCCCCACATAAGTGTATTTATTGTTTCAGTATTAATTATTATATAATAAAATACACGGTGATACGCAACACTATAAGATCTAAAAGGTACAGGTAAAGTTCTCCCTGTAACAGGCCATGAAGGCCCAGAGGGGGAGTAGAGGTATAGCTCTACTCTTTCTTTAACCCTGGCACTAGGTGAGGGTGGGTGGTCAACTCCACGCCCCGGCAAAGAGACCCGGTACCCATTGTACAGGAGGCTGGGTGGGCCCCAGGGCCTGTCTGGACGGGTGACTATAAGATCTTAGTTGTGATTTTTGTTATAAAATAATGGAATATGTCATGTACAATTTATTTTTTTCTAGAAGTAAGCATTACCAATTACAGGCGGAAAGTCTTGTCACAGGTAAAGAATGTTCTGGTTCCTATGGATCCCGTTATAAGCAGACATTGCCTTAATAAGAAATGACTCAGTGACAGTGTCACAGCTTTTGTAACTGTAGCCGTCGTATTGTAGCAGTTTCGCCTTCAGGAATTGTGGTTACGCGTAATCTCACTGTTGTCAATTGCAAAGTTGGTACTAAACATCTAAGATAAGGTATCAGTATTGTTTGCACCGAATGTTCGTGAAGTCTGTAGTACATTTCCAAAGTTCTGGAACATCAGTCCGCAAGGGAGCAATTCCGTGGAATACAGTATGAAAGCACTGTTGTTGGACGCGTGAGAACAGAAGAAAGTAACATAGGCAGCAAAAGTTGGTTTTATAGTTCGCAAAGGATGCGGCATTCTTCAGCATAAGTGCAGGGTACAGTTACTAAATGATGAACTTAGGCGCGGTTGTATCGCTTATATGTATAGCTGTAATCGTAGAAGGATGATTCTCTTTTTACGCATTCTTTGCGCAGTGTGCAAAATGAATGCTTAAATGTGGAAGTTGTGTTTGCCCATCCATTCGTCTGCATGCCTCAGTTCCGCTACTGTTGAAAGGATTTTTATGGAGTTTGTTATTCGGACGTATGCATTGAAATTCACCGAACCAACTATGTTTATATTCATATCGATTAGGTACGATCGTATAAATGACTTAGAAACCACAGCTTACATGAAATTCAAATCGAACTTTGTCGATATCCCTAGAAGCAGCTCATTTCACAATTATGATGTAATGTAAGTAGAGGTCCTTCAGGTCTACGCATTTTATTTGAAATAATTTGCGGTATTTTGAATTCCGATGAGTAATTGGAGACACGAAAAAATATCATTGCACTCTTAGTTTTAGTGACTTTGCAATAATTTACATTTGTATTGTGTAAAGTACACAATGTTTCTTCTATCCTGTCCCTGAGCACGGCGACTGTCACGGAATGTCCCGGCCGATTCAGGCTTTCTATACGATATAGTTGCCATGTTCGGTGACGCGTATGTTGGTGTTCATTTGTTCTTACGCTTGCGTTTTAAGAAATACATTTAGTAGTTTCCTATTTAAAGCACAGTGTTACTAACATACTTATACTGTATCTGCCACGTGGTTTAACATCCAAGTCTTTGAATTTTGCCCACAGCGTGTGTTTAGTGTTTTCGTATGATTATAGAATGAACTACCATTTCCTTGAACAGTAATGGTCGTTTCGGCTTTGTAATGGAGACACTATGTTTTCTGTAAGGTGAAAACTGAATTAAGTATTTATATAGACGATTCGTGCCTACATGTTTTAAATTAGAATTATTCGTATTTTTTAAAAAATTACTGAAGTTAACATGGTTTAATAAGCGTAAATTCAAGATTGTTAATACGGGGTTTCAAATTATGACGCTGCGAACATGTTTGCGAAGGCGATCCGGCTTTGCCTAGTTCATCTCTTAGGTCTTGGTTGCGCAGCGCCATGTAATGAAAGCCATGTGTTTCTGTCGTAAAGAGGATGTGACAAACCTGTTCATGTGAGAGACGAGGGCCTACGATTTGAATTCTATTTTTTTAAGGCGATATCCACAGCTGGCTTAGTGTTAGCAGTAAATAACCGTTCGCTGAAGTGCGACATATAAAATCCCGAAAAGAAAGAAGCGCATTTGGAGAATACGTGTGCTGCAGGTTGGGGTAAATCTTGTAAATACTCTTTTGTGAAATTTAGATTTATTTTAGGGTCTTGCATGTCACGAAAGTCATCATGCTTGTGGAAACAGTTGACCGATACACTGATTCAAATTCTTTCTTATGTCTCCCCGAATCCGATCATATGAAAGTAAAGGGCTCCCTCCGTTCTTTCTGAATGTTGCGCCGCGTCACTGGGTGATTGTTGCCCGAGGTTTCGAGACAGAAGTCCATGAGTTTTTAACCTTGAAGATGATACCTCTACGCTGTCTCGAAACTTCGGGCACCAATTCCCCAGTGACAAGGTGTCACATCCCCGAAGAACAGAGATGTGAAGTACACCGCTGCGAAAGCTTAAAAATTCTCGCAAGTGGAAGTAATCTTTTCACAGTATTTGAATCTGAAGGCGGATCTGATTTGAGGATCGTAAACTTCTCTGGGCAACGCCCTCATCCTGCTGATGTTTCGGGATATTCTACTGGTCTTCATTTGTGTAAAGTACCCCAGTACACCGCTGTGATGCACTGTAATGACTGTGTTTAGTAACAGATTTAGCCTTCATTATCTGTTTAGGTTCAATTTAGCTCAAGTTTTTCATATGGGAAATGCGACGTGTTTTCTTGGATAGATGAATATTATGATTGCCATTTTCATGTGAACAGTTCTGTAAATGTGTTAATTGCTTCGTATATTCTGGAAGCTCTGTGGGACGAGCACTAGACCCAGGTATTCCTATCCTCGTGTTACTATGTTGTAATTCATAATTCATGTCGATGGCAAGATATGTTTTAATCATGTGATTTCCGTACATTTTTATTGTAGAATTTCTGAAGTTAAACTTACGAGCTGTCAGACCTAAGTCTACGAAATACTGTCGTTGTACGCTGGTGATTTAATGCGTACCGACTGCATTTACCTACCATCATGTTTTCTGTGAGTAGTGTTCATATTAATCTGTAACGGGTGTGACGGTTATCAAGCCGTGGATTCTCAGCAGAATAGTAAAAACAGCACTTCCAAACACTGTTGGGGCGAACTTTGCGGTTCAGATGTTTACGAGAATTATAATGCTGCAGTTCCTCGCCGTCTCGTAGGAAAGAAGTGAATTAAATTTGAATTGAGTGGAGGAAAATAGACTTTTTGCCCACGAATGTCTGAAGGCTGCTGGCGAATTCGTGATTTTGATGGTGATAGAATAAGCTGGCGCCAGCCATTTTCTTACTGAATACGCTGAAACCATGTCACTGAAATTTTTTTTGGACGATCGATTCCTTTGGTTTACCCACGTTTGTGTGCTGCTATTAACTACTGTGCCACGCTATGTCGATCATCAGATAAACTGAATTTTCCTAAACGTAATCGGGATTAAATAGAAAATTTCTCACGTTATTTGAGGGAAATCCAAAGAAAAATTACCTCTTGGGAACTGAAATTATTCAACCCGGAAATAGAAATAAAAATGGAGAATTTAATGTAAAATGCAATATGCATACATCTGAAATATTTGTTGTTTTCTGTTCACGTAATTTTGTTTCGTACTGTACTTCCTGGACTTTTTCTGACGAGGAACATTTATTTTCAAAATGGAAAGTTGGGGGAATAAAATTCAGTCGACAAATTTCTCTTGTAAATGAATTACTGGAAAAACATTAAGCAAGAGGAGAGAAGAAAGGAGGAGGAATGAAATAAAAAGTAATGACAAGCAAGGAAGAATGCTGTTTGCTTGCGGAATGTCGTTTGTGTCTCGACCTAGCTTATTAAACGGATACCTTTCTGTAACGGAAAATGGTTCAGGCCTCTGGTGGGTTCCGTTATTCTTACGTTTTACTGTATTTAATTTGCAGTTCTCACAAACTGTAACAGTGCAGTAACTGGTAGTCTTAGCTTTGGCAAAGTAACGCGTACGTTTTTAAATGATGTAGATATAACACAGTCTCAAATGAAATAAGAGACTGACTATGAATGGGACCAGGAAAATCCTGCTTGACAGCAGTCGTGGTTTATCGCAGTCCAGCCCACATGTCACTTGGAAACACTTAGAAATACCTCGAAATACTTATGTCAGAACTTAAATATCTCTCGTAATGGTAGGAGTTGTTTTTACTTCGTCCTGACATCAGGTAAGTTTCAAGTGTGCACGAATATTCACAGAACTTTCTGCAGCACTTGGAAACACTCAGGAACACGTCGATAAAGTTCGGATAGAACTTGGTACACCCGTCATTTTAGGGGCAATTGTCACTTTGTCTCGAAATCGGGTCAGTTTCATGTGTGCAAGGTTATTCAGGAGAACTTTTGTAGTCAGAAAGCACAAAGCACCCGTAACATCATAGCAGAGCTGTTGGATATAGTGTAAGCAGCAGACGCACAAACAAACAAACGGACTGACCAACCAAACGACCAACCAACAAGCAAGCTAGCAAATAACCAAGCAACTAACAAACCAGCTAAAGTAACTACGATTCTAAGTAATTCACCGGAGCAGTCCACCTTGCGAAGCTGTGTCACCCAGTCAAGAAATTCTCAGCACTTAATGGGCATGTGAAGGGTCCTTTAACCATGTTCACGGCACTAGAAACTAACCCAAGTGGACACCTACGTTCTTAGTCACAGCGAAAACTGTTGACTCACTCACGAAGCATCCATAGTTGTTTATTAATCATCATTTCTTCGTCACCGGCCGTCAGTGCTGCATTTTGCATGCAAATCACACAACACGGATTTGTGTCTGGAATGCAGAGCGCGTTAGTCCTGTGCAGTTTATATTTGATTGGTTAGGTAAGACTGCTATCGCCAATCACGTTTCTCACAGTTCTTCCTGCGAAGTTGGTAGTCGCCCATTTCGTCGAGAAATTCCCGTCCTTTTTATGCAGTCCGAATGTTCATTACTGTTTTAGCAAAATCGTGTCATTAGACACTATCCTGAGGAAGGTGAATCTGGATTTATATCATCCCTAAATCCTCCCACATTATTTATTATTTTAGTCAAGTGGAAATGGCGCCTTGTAAATTCAGTGGGAAGTCTCTCACAGATGATAATCCGTACATGTCGAAGCTGTTTGTCGGTTGGTGCCATCTGTCAAACACTGAGAGTCTTTAATACGTGAAAGTATGTACATGTTGAAGCCGTGTAATGATTAATGCCACTTATTAGACACTGACAGCCATAGACATACTTAGTCAGCCGGTAATCAACGGTCTCCTATAGTGTGTGTGTGTATGTGTGTGTGTGTGTGCAACCTCCCATCTACATCAGGTTGCGAGTCGGCACACGAAGGTCAATACAGTTTGAGGCGTAGATCGAGTTTGTATAACAGCCCGTGTTAACACCAGGGTTTTACGGACCTCACAGTTGTATTTTTTTCCCATATATTTACATTGGGCTGTCTCCTCCTTCCACACGCATATATTTTCTTAATATTTATGTACTACCAGCACACTTGGCAGCCGGCCATAGCGTAGTCGGTATAGCGACTCGCTACGGGTTGGACGGTCCGGGGATCGAATCCCGATGGGGGCGAGATTTTCGGCACCCGTTCAGACCGGCCCCAAGATCCACCCAACCTTCTGTGCAATGGATACCGGATCTCTTTCCCGGGGGTAAACCGGCCGGGGCGTGGCGTTGACCACCCACCTTCTTTTAGCGCCTATGTTGCGAATGGGCTGGAGTTATACCCCCGCTTCACCTCCGTGACCTTTACCTTTACCAACACACTTATTCCACTTCTCATCACAAAATTCTAAGTTCCTCATTCTAGTATTCTCCTGTAATCGCACATAAGACTAGTGCCGTGTTGATTGTACTTTCCATTACGTGTAGTTTTAAATAAGTATTTACCAATACTTTTTATCCGAGTTACATCTGTACAGGTTATGGCTTTCCAAGAACCTTCACCTTCGTTCACATTCAACCATTTACTACATACGAGTTTCTCTCCACTTTTTAATTTTGAACATTTAAATAATATATGACATCCTCATCCCCTAGACTTAGGGGACATCTGCCTTTCTGAGGTAATTTCATAATGTCTCATATTTCCCAAATCCCTGCCCTGAGCCTTATTATTTCACTTTTCTTTCCTTGTACAAACATCAATATAATACTCTAAGCCCCATTTATATTCCAATTCACAGTAGTGCAACAGAGAATTCTTTTGATTAATACCCGCAAATCCTGACATTGCAGTTTGTTAAAGAAAGCGGAAATAGAAATTGTGCAGTAGACCATCAGATCTGTATGTTGAAGCCTTTGTAATGGGGAACTATGATTATGGTACGGGGGCTGGATTGTGACGTGATGTGATTTATTGAGTTTCCCAGCCATTAATGTTGGTCTACGACCTGCAGTTTAGACAAGAAAAGTGACTGTCGAGTATTAGGTGGTTGTCTAGCTGAGTTGTAGGTTAATGACCCACCTGCTGGAACCTGTGGTTATGTTGACAATGGCGATTACTTGTGCCACCTCCACTAGTTCTGCTGGGCTCTCATTACAATAGACACTTCAGTCCTAAAAACTACAGAAGAAACTAAAGTGGTCTAAGATTCGGTTGTGATTTATATGTTTTCCGTACCACAAGTGATGTGTTTGTCGCCACAGCTCTGTAGTTTGAGCCTCATTTGTTGCAGCAAGGAAATGGGCATTACGGTTGGAGAGACTTTACGAAACGCACATTATTCCATGTCGCCGGGGTGTGAAGATGACCATTTGCCTCCATCTAATGCCGGGGTTCAAAATGCTCCGCTCACCCATATGCTTTCATGGCGTGGTGCGTAATTACGCTTAGGGACAATATTGACATTACTTTTACCTTTCTAATTATTCCTTACTCTCTGGTTTATGTGGACTAAGAGCAAACAGTCTTGCGTGTTGTTAAAAATGAGTCGCGTCAAATCCTTTTGTTCAGAGTTGTCCTTTTCTCTGTCTTTGATCCGACTCTGGACGGCCGTTACGACTTGTAGTTCAGAGGCGATCTTCTCCATCGCTTTTCCGTTCTTGGCAACCGTGTGGCAGTAATCGTAATACCGGCAGTGATAGTAAGTAATAATTACATGGGCGACATACAGACATAGGTATACCACATCGAATAAGCAGTCTCATTATTTCAGTACAGTATGTCTTCCGAAAGACGCGGACGAAAAAATGGCGCTGTGGCTAGTCATTCATTTTTTGACTCATGTAACCCATGGATTCAAACGCTTACCTTTAACCTTTATCGTCATCAGTGACTGCACGCTGGTCTCTAAAATGGATTGGCGAATGGCCTAGTGTGCCATATGCTGGTCTGTGTGTGTTTTAACGGTCTTGGTGGAATGGAAGGAAAGTATATGGCAGTGTGCTGGATGTAAGGGCATGATAGGCATATCGAGCTTCACGAAAGTCGCTTTGTTCTTTAAAAGATACGACTGACGGGGACAGATGCACGAGCTCTTTTGTTCCCTGGAGCTCAACAGACAGGGGACACGAAGATAGGCCTCAAGTTCTTATGAAATGTGGAATGCGGGCTAGAAAAGACGTATTCTGTTGAAGTTCGCTTCATTATCCGCGAGGTTTAATCCATAACACGTCTTCTGAACTTGAGTGTTAGGAACAACCGTGTGTAGTTTGAGAAACGTTGCTTACAAACTTCTGTGTTATGACCTGTTATCGACAGAATGGCAGAAGCTGGAACTGTCGGTGTCTGAGAACTCTGTGCTGAATGTGGGAACGTTTGAAAGTAATAATAATAATAATAATAATAATACAGCTATACTTGAAACATGACACATAATACGGACAGTACTGAAGTCTGAAACTTGAAACCTGAGCGGTGGGGATCACCGTTGGTTCAAGAGAAGTACCAGGGAGAAAAGGCGTGTGGCAAGAGACAACAACAACATAATAATAATAATAATAATGTATCTGCTGAGTCGCATTACAGAATTTCAGGGATGTGCCTGCTAATACCAAGTATTTCTGTCTATTAATCTCAATTTGTACATTACTAATGAAATGATGCTCTTAAATTCCATATTATTTACCATACGTTTCTTTTAGTTTTCTGTCTCGCTCTGAGTTTTGTTTTCTAGTTCTAAGCTAGGATTTTGTTTTATAATTCCATTTTCTTTGTTTAATTTAATAGACTAGCGATCCTACAGACACGTTTATTTTCATTCTCCTTCCAATCTCAGTTCTGCCTTCTTCGTCTGGTTTTCCCATTTACATTTGATCTTATATGCAAGAGTATTTAAGTTTCTCATTTGTGTGGTCTTGTTACCAGTGAGTAGCTCCGCGAGTGCTATTGGCTCATTCATATATGACAACTGTTCAGGAGCTCCTCTCTCCACCTCCTTGCTTTTGTACATTTCAACAGTCCATGAGTTATTATTATTATTATTATTATTATTATTATTATTATTATTATCATAGTAGTAGTAGTAGCAGTAGTAGTAGTAATAAATAATTTTTAGGCTGTTGATTACCAATGTTGACAGGGCACATTCTGCAGAAATTTGGTCTGTACCTGTATTCATTATATTGTTAGGTAAAGGTAAGGTAAAGTTCACCCTAGAACAGGCCATTAAGGCCCAGAGGGGGAGCAGAGGTATAGCTCTACTCTTTCTTTAACCTCGGCGCTAGATAGGGGTGTGTGGTCAACGCCATGCCCCTGCCGCTTTACCCCCGGGAATGACCCGGTACCCATTGTACAGGAGGCTGGGTAGGCCCCAGGGCCGGTCTGGACGGGTGCTGAAAATCTCGCCCCACCGGGATTATATCCCTGGACCGTCCAGCTCGTAGCGAGTCGCTATACCGACTACATTCAGCACATTGTTACTGTTCTGATTGATAGAATATCTGGCTAGCGGCATTATCTCGGTAATTAATTCTGCTGGTTAGTTCTACTGATTAATCACCCTGTCAGTCACAATAGTAACTGGGCGTCTGACTGGCTGCACTTCCATATTCTTGGGCCTGTAGGTCCATAAAGTAGTCGTATGCGTTGCTGAAGGCCATTTCCGCTCTAGCATTAAGACTGTTTTCAATATCCTTTATTTCATGATTTAACAAGCGGAAGGGGTAGTCACTAGGTTGGTCAAGAATTCACCACTTTTATGATGTATTCTGTACAAGAAATTGCGACTGGACCTTATTCGTATTCAGATGAATTCAGTCAAGGCGTTTGTACAGTACTCGGGAAAATAATACACCCCTGAGCTGCCTATTCGCAAGTACTTGCTGAAGTTAATACATGCTTTATCTCATAAAGCGTGTAGCAATCTACCCTTACGATTGTCACCAAATACTAATACACCTGGACATTTTATTTAAGTACGTTGAGTGATGTTTTCGAGATGCGTGTGTACCTCGAATTTATCTGAACGAAGTCTGAACGGACATCTGTGTGTCGAAGTATGTGGTATGAATTATGGTTGCAGAAATTTTGCGGAGTTGCAAATTCTTCTGCTTGGACTAAATGTGTGCGCAGCACGGACTTCGTAAGAGTTCAAGGTCACAGCTTTTAGTTTAAGTAGAGTGTGCAGAACGTGTTGGGAGTTCTTGTGTTTTACACGCAACAAGTATGCACCATGTTCAGTACAAAGAATCGAACATGTAATCTCACGTTGGTAAGTAGAGCGAAAACACCGTCAGTGGTGACAGTTGTGTCTGTGCAACTGTATCGAGGTCGCAGTAATTGTACTGCAACTGTGGCAGTGAACTTCCTTTTCCTTTGAACAGTAATTTTGTATTTAGTGTATTGGGCTGACCTAGGGTGCGTTTAAACTGTTTCGTACATTTAACATTCGGAGATCAAAATGTGGCAATAAATTATGTAAGTCAAGATGGTAACGATTGGCAAGAAACTCAGTAAGCCGAAGATGTATTAGGGTGTAGAAGTTAGACTTCAGACATTTTTAGTTTTTGCCACTGGAACAATTGTCGCAGACTTCGGCCCATGGCCATATATGAATATCATTAAGAAGATCGGAATTGGTATACACAGTTTCCAAAAAAACGTATTTTACAGTTTTAAGCTTGCTTTCAACCTGTTCGTAAAATTTTATTAAAGATTTATGATAGATCTATTACCCGATGAAGCCTGTTAATGGCCTGAAGTAAAATATGCAGAGTAGAGGGTTTTCAAATTATGCCGCTGCGAATGTGCTGGTATAAGCTGTCGGCCTACACTAGTTCAGCTCTTACATCGCGCCTACGCAGCGTCTTATGATGAAAAAACTGTATTATGGCCAAATGAGGTTGAAAATCGAAATTTCCTTTGAAATTTAATGAAGGTGTCTCATAATGAATTAAATGAAATGTGTCCAGCGGTTTAAGCGCTGATACCAAGCGACAGACAGACGGACAGCCATGACCTAGGATACATTTCTGCAGGGAGATAAAACATAAAATTTTACCAGATTGCCTCCATCTATTCTCTAGTTACGAAATTACACATTAAACATTTTTTTAATTTGGAATATGCGAGTAAGTGACATTTATTTTACAAATTTCCATTTTTGTAATTATTATAGCAAGCTGTCCTCCCCGCGGTTACTTCGAAACACGTACACTCACCCAGCTTCCAAGTAATAATCGTGTCTCATTCTGCTCTAGAAGAAGATGGTTAATGATAACCACACGTTGCCAATATGAAACAGACAGATTATTCTAGTTGTTTTTATGTAATTGCTTCTAGGAAGCTGGTGTTATGAAATACCGCACCGAGTTGTAAGCTACTAAAAAGAGAGATCATTTCATCTGATTTAAAATATATTGTTTGGTCTCATTGATACGAAAAACAGAAGGGCCGAGATGTCAACAATTTTGAAAGGGTAGGGGCACTGTCATAGTAAAAACACAACTGTATTTGTGAAAAAGTTACAACCGCGAAGAAATTAGGGTGAGATTAAATACCGGAAATGCTTGCCACCATTCAATTTATAGTTTCACATCTTTATGCCTATCTAGTAACGTGAATATAAAATATACAAGTACATAATTTCACGTGTTGTTTTGTATGCCTGTCTGTATGATAACTTGGTCTCTCACGCTGGGGGAAGAACATGGTTGGTGGTGTTTGGGGACAGGCCGCTGAGGGAATGCGTCGATCGAAGAGAAAGAAGAAATTACAGGGATCTGGAAAAATTTACATACTCGTGATATTCGTTTGTTATACCGAAGGAGAATGAGCTGGGCGGACCATGTAGCATACAAAGTTTCAATCGGAAAACCTGAATAGAAGTAGCTACTAGTGAGGTGTAGTTGTGAATAGGAGGATAATATTAAAGTGTTTGCCGGATTTTGTGTACACGTAATGAACTTTCATGTTCCATAAATGCAGGTAATTTTTTTACCAGATGAATCATTGTTGGCTTCTCAGGATGGATTCTGTTCCGTACAATTGGTGGTTCATACGTTAGGTTTCTCAGACGGATTAGAAATATTATTGGTTAACTCTACACTCTCCTGTGCATATTGAGAGGTTCTGTGGCATTGACTCGAAAATGGCTATGGTGTCAGACCCAAAAGAACCGACATTGTGCCCCACAGATTTTCCGAATCGTTTTTGTGTTGGAATTATGCAGTAATATTCCCTGCGGCCAGTCCATTATATATATTGAACACTGCAGTTAGATACCTGAAAATGAGTTATACTGGAAAATACATACCGTTGTAATTCACATTTCGTTCTTCGATCCCTTGGGGGATTCTGCAGAAGGCACACATTGAAGCTAAAAGCCTTATACGGCTTGTGGAAAACTGTTTCATGACCTAAATTAGGACATTTCGTGACATGATTGGAGAACACATTAACTACCGTGGGTGTGTCACGGAAATATTACATTGCTCTGGCCTATTCTCGTGTTATGTATCAAAATTTAACGTAGACATCTTAATATACAATTGTGAAAACTGTACGTTAAATAGAACCAATAGACTGATAATGGAAACGACAGAGATGAATTCTGTTTTGACACGCGCAGAAGTGTGCATACAGAAAGATGGAAGTTATTT
Source organism: Reticulitermes speratus (assembly GCA_021186555.1). NCBI lineage: Eukaryota > Metazoa > Arthropoda > Insecta > Blattodea > Rhinotermitidae > Reticulitermes > Reticulitermes speratus. The sequence continues at coordinate 40,755,664 of JAJKFL010000003.1, read as the reverse complement.
TGAACTGTGGTCAGTGTAACATTACTGAAAATTGACTTCCTTTGGTATCATCTAATCAAAACTGACTTTATCTTCAGTGGTGTAACATAATTAACTCGGCAACACAGCCAAAAATTTTTGTCTTTCTTTCTTGTTACCTCACCCATAACAGTGTGATAAAACATACGGATTGTGAGATTCTCGATTACACCACGTACGTACATTAAAATGGTCGTAAGTATGTAACGGTTGATAACCAGGCATATGTTGATATTGCATATTTAAATCAAAATGACTTATAGTAACATATTGCGGTTTGGCACATCCTACGCTGAACTCCTATATATACAGCTATATTGTAAAACTTGCAGGCCAACGCAAGGTTAACGGTCATAAACTCGGATGGATGGATGAATGAATGAATTCCTTCGAAGACGGAACAGCCCAAAAGGTTGATGATGGTCTTATATATTATATCACATTTAAACTTGTAAGTGGATGGGACCACTTGAGAGTCGTGGTTACAGATTGGAGGGTAGTATTAAATGGATGTTACCGAAATACGTAGCTCTAGTCTGGTTTTGGAATCAAGTGACTAAGACATGCTGGCTATAATGGACACGGAACTTCCGGATTTCATAAAAGGCGGGGCATATCTTGACCATTTGAGCGATTTTTAAGAAATATTCCCTGCCACGAAGTTCGTTAAGTAATAAACTTTATGATTATTGTGTAATCATTAGACAGTAGCCATAAAGTATATTACCTATGGCCTGTGTACTGTGGATCCATTAGACTCTAATTGATCCACAGTGCATAGGCCACTTCTGTTCTCATCTTGCTCTTCACTTTGTTCTGTTATTATTTTCGTGATCATAGGATGTAAGCCCTTATGTACTCATTCCTCCGATTCTAGAGCACTCGATTGGGTGAGTGGGTGCCATTTGTTGTCCCATGTCACAAAGGTTATACTAATTAGGGTGTTTTGAGTGTTGTTTCGAAGGGCAGGGTCGGAATTAAAATCGAACGAGCTTCACGCAAACTCAGCTGGGGTGTGTATGACACTGGAAGGTGAAAGGTCATCATATTGAACTGTGTCAGAGGCTGCTTTTCTGCCCTGTGTTCCAAGCGGTGCGTGTAACTCCCTGCTGACAATCCGCATGGAACAGTGTCCGTTTGAAGCCAGTAGTCGCTCAGCTTGTGGAAAATTTCTCTTAAGTCTATAACGGCCAGTATGTCTCACTCTGTTCTGCATAGTGTGACACTGAACCCCGCCCTCAGCTAGGTGAATGCTCGCCCCATTTCCTAACAACTGTTTTAATAATATCTTCCAAGTGTTTTATTACTTTGCGGGTTTTCCAACAGAGATCGTATATCCAACGTTTATGTTCGTGTCTTTGTACATTGGACCAATACGAACCACATTTCGTTGGCGTTGTACTTTTAATGTATACCATCGACACCATATTTCATGGAAATCTGATGGTAGTTTAGTAGAAGAAGCAGGACAGGTATACACAGAAACGATTTTCACATTTTATTTACTTTGTGAGTAGAGCACACAAACAGTTATTTTACTGTTGAAGGGAACATGAGTTATTAGTTTTTTCCCCCCAGACGTTCTTGAATGTCCATGAACACTTGACGTTCCCAATGTAACGCAATGAATAGAAGTGTCGTAGTTTAGTCGAAAGAGTAGCTGCAGATGCTTCTGAATTATTCTAAATTATGGAAGACAGTTACAGCAGTTTCATGATATATGCAGTCTGTCAGTGCTCGAGACATCCCGTAAAAAAAATATACATCTTCACATCTCATAGGGATATTGAAATATTCACCTCTTCCACCATTGTAGAGAAAAGAAATAGCTGAATTTTATTGAAACACGTACCGTCTGTGCCAGTGAAACGGAAACTGATCCAGTCAATAATATTCATTTCTGAGTTTAAGAACGTGCGAAAACCCGTACTTACGAATGGCGGCTTTGGCACCATGTCGGCTGCGACCGAGCGGTTTGGTATAGCAGTAACACTTCTGGCTTTAAAACAGCACGTAGTTCAGTTTGAATGTCGGACTGGACACCGGTTATCCTGATTTAGGGATTTCGCGGTTGTCTTCAGTCTCTCCGGGAAAATTCCGAGTTTTTATCTCGATTATGCCTTGAGCACTCCCTTCCAAATCCTTTCGGGTTCATCATTCATCAATCCGAACATTCGACGCTCGGTAGACTGAGGTTTTGGCAGTGTCGTTAAATAAACAACGAAAAAGTAGCCAGCTTCGGCGCTTTATTTGTTGATAACTGTAGATTTATAATTGGGTTGCTCTGAGTGAGGATCCTCGAGCAAAATGTACAGATTGTTAATCGCCTTAGTTTGTCACCATATTGTATAAAATCCCTGATTTGGTAGCCGATGTTAAAGAACATTTTTTAGCGGCTGGGGCATGTGATTTGAATGGATCAAACAAGGATGGCAAAGATGTTGAAAGCAAAACAGAACATAGAAGAAAAGTGGAGACAGAGATGGCTAGAAGATGGAGAGAATGATTTACGAGAGCTGAAAGTGAAGAGATGGGGGCAAAAGCCAAATATTAGAGAATAATGGACATATGTCTTAAAGGGGAACAAGGCTGTTAGAGGACCTTAGAGTCGAGAAGTAAGTAACAATATACAATCAGGGTGAGCACGTCACGCTAGGTGACTGTTACTTTCCTAATCCTCAACGATTCAAAATTAATCGTTTCAGTATTATCACTAACTTCACGACGTGTGAGTTATGTGGTAAATGGAAAATGCAAATATTCCGATTTAATAATAATAGTAACAATATGTGGTGCTGGAGAAGAATGGAGAAGATCAGTTGGACCGATCGTGTGAGAAATGAAGAAGTCTTACATAGTCAAGGAGGAAGGAATATCCTAAATACAATAAAAAGAAGAAAGGCTAACCGGCTTGGTCGCATACTGCGTAGAAACTGCCTTCTAAAACACGTGATTGAAGGAAAGTTAGAGGGAGGGATAGAAGTGATGGGAAGACGAGGAAGAAGACGTAAGCAGCTACTGATGACCTTAAGGAAAAAAGAAGATATTGGAAATTGAAAGAGGAAGCACTAGATCGCACCCTATGGAGAACTCGCTTTGGAAGAGGCTACGGACCTGTTGTAAGACAGACTAAAGGAGAATGGATGAATAATAAAAATAGTGTGAAAACAAAAGTGATACCAGTAATAACAGGAGCAACTGGAACCATCTCAAAATCATTCAGAAAATACCTGAGCAACATACCTGGAATGAACGACATCAAGGATCTAGAGAAAACAGCCGCATTTGGCAATGCGCACATACTTCGGGAAGTACTAATGTATAAGTACAAAACGTTTATAATGGGAAATAGCATTACATATACCGTATATTGTAACCACAGATTAGCTACAACATTATATACCCTATAAACATAGTTTGTTTCATATATGTAAGTGTCAATACCCTGCATAAAGGTGATCACAGATGATGCTGATAATAATAATAATAATAATAATAATAATTCAGTTCAGTTAAATTCAGTTCTAGTTTATTAATGTGCCGAGTCAACAGCCAGATGGCCAATTACAGAAAAAACACAACATACAAGCACAAATAACAACGGACAATGAACAGGACACAAATAATAATAATTATAATAATAATACGAGTAATAATGTTTGCCTTGTCACAAGAACAGAATCCTTTAATACTGTACGTGCGTTCAAGGGAGTAATTTCGATCATTCAGCAACACTGACTAATAACACTTTATTTCACTCTGTACTTAAGCCTTATTTTAAGAGCAAGTATTGTAACTGTTTTGTCCGTTCTTAGCCCTTTTCCTCTGCAGCCCAAAAATGTGGTGGAACATGCTGCAGGGTGGGATGGATGACTTTTATTTGTTCGCAAAGTAATGTCGTATAAAACAACTGTTCAGACATTTCGTGTCTTGTAGATGTCATTTAATTAAAATCGGATGTGTTAGTTTTTCTATGTATGGCTTCACGTGGACGTTCTCTCCAGGTTTACATGTTGTTTTTTAGCTGAGTATGATTAACACCTGACCCAACTTAACGTGCCATTGGGACGATTGTCCCTGCAGTCAACAACAGGATGCAGTCATCCGGCCGACCCGACGTCATCGGTATGTAAGGTTCTTCGACGGAATGTATGGAGTTAACCGTTTTCTGAAATATGACGCCGCTAGTCTGGTAGAAATCCGACCGACGTTTCTGAGGAATACAGAGGTACTATGTTCCTCCTAAGCGTCGGGTAATTTCTACGAGATTACACATTGTCACATCCCAGAAGACAGTAATCGTAGAATTGTAGCGAATTTAAAGTCATGTTGAAACACAACCGCGAAGGGCTGATGACTTTACGTTGGTGGCTGCAGACGTGTAACGGATGAAAACGGACGTAGAACAGTGACGTATTGTGCGCGTAATAAAATACAGGGTGAGACTGATGGGACAGGCAGCAGGAATTGGAGAGTTGAGAAATGGATGTGAACGTTTGGTGGATAAACCTGAATGAAAGAGATCTCTTTGAAGAACTAGGCATAGAATGGAGGATAATATTAAAATGAATTTTGAATTGTCTATGAGGATTTGAACTTGATTCATCTGGCTTAGTATAACGACCAATAGTGGAACGTTGTGCACGCTGTAATGAACCTTCGAAATACATAAAAAGGCGGAATTTCTTTATCAGCTGAGCGACTGGGGCCGGTATAGCGACTCTCTACGGGCTGGACGGTACGGGGTTCGAACTCTGGTGGAGGCAAGCGGTTTTATCTTTTCCTTACTCGTTCAGACCGGCCCCGCCCAGCCTCCTGTATAATGGGTACCGGTTATCTGGGAGTGGCGTTGACCACCCACCCCTATCTAGCGCCGAGGATGAGAATCAGTAGAGCTGTACGTCTACTCCCCTTCTATGCCTCTTGTGGCTTGTAATGGGGTTACTAGCTGAGCGAATATTAGCTTCTCAAGAAGCCTGTTCCATGGGATTAGATTACTGTTACATCTCAATAAGGTAAAGTTCACCCTAGAACAGGCTATGAAGGCCCACAGGGGGAGTAGAGGTATAGCTCTACTCTTTCTTTAACCTCGGCGCTAGATGGGAGTGGGTGGTCAACGCCACGCCCCGGCCGCTTTACCCCCGGCAATGACCCGGTACCCACTGTACAGGAGGCTGGGTAGGCCCCAGGGCCAGTCTGGACGGGTGCTGAAAATCTCGCCTTTACCGGGATTCGATCCCCGGACCGTCCAGCCCGTAGCGAGTCGCTGAATACGCACCTGAAATAGTCTATACACGGCAGGAGCTGATAATATTTTTAGATGAATGTACGTTTTTTTTTGTTTTTTTTTTTAACATGACGAGTGTTCTTTATTTTCACGTCACGCAATGGACTGTCACATGCCTCCGGTCCAAGGCTATCTGCATAGCGGAATGCTGATGTGCAGGAACATCCAGATGTATGTGGAGTCTGTTAGGTGCAGAACAGCCAGAGAACGTTTAGTATCGTCACAGCACACGAATGAAACACGTATCTAGTTGCATGTGAAGTATACATATCGGAGCAACGAACTGAATACAGAGCAAGTCAATGACAACGTAGCAAATTTAAAACAAATGTTGTTTAAAAAACAGGCTGTTATTTTCTGTGGGGGAGTATTGTAGTTTCAATACCACACGGAGAATTGTGTTGTCGTTGCACTACTGAATTCAGTGCTGTGTTCCTTGTTTTCCACACGTGCTTTGTTTTACACGACCTCATCACCTCTAATGGTGTTTTTTTTGTAGAAAGGGTTGGGATATATTGTCTCCTCTTCTTTTAGGTGATCAATAATGAGGAACATGGTACAGCTATTGACGTAACAAGTGCATGAAGACCAGACCGAACGCGATTTAAACTCAGAGTAAAAGCTGCCTGTCTCGTTGAGATCTAATATTTAGTTTGTCTGCGGGAAGTGCGTAAGATCATGATGTTTGAGTGAAATTGCCAGAAATAAATTTGAATCTACGAGATGAAATGGCTGGTAAAAATGAGTTACTGCTTAATCTGTAGGTCTACTTCAGCAAATATCGTTGGAGTAAATCAGTTACAATGTGATACTATTGGTAGCGCACACAGAGAAATAAGAAATACAGCGATCCCTCCGTTTACGAGCTTAATTATTTCTCTAAAACTGCTCACAAGGCAGAAAATCATAAAACCAAAATTAATTTCTCATTATTTTCCACGTCACAAATTTAGTTGGCTCCGGGAATAAAAAAGTTCCACAAACATACAGAATTTACCTTAATACAACACAAAACGGTACCTAAATACGAACAAATAACACGTATGGTAGGTTAACATATTTAAGAAATATTCTGAGCCGTGAACCTGTGCGTAAACAATAGGTAACCTAATTAAATTTTATGGATGATGCATAAAAATTTGGCACCGTCCGTGTTATAAGTTGATACACCACAGGTCCTTAAGATTCATTTAATGTAAATTGATTAACATTAGAATCCGAACTCTGCAACAAAACTACGAGACCAATGAGAGACTATGCGATGCTGCGGCTTCTGCTCAGACAGCTCAGTGGTGCCGTAACATTATGCGCATTCGACAAGTTTCGGGGACCTACGGCAGCTGAAAAGAGGCACCGGGAAGAACAATCGGTGTGCGAGAGCGGTGAGCTCATCATAAATACAAAAAACTGATTTATTTATCTCGTATAAGTGAAAACTCATAAACAGATTTCTCATATACCGAGAGTTTATTGTGCAAACTGTTGGTCAAGAAACATGAAAGCGTAAAACGTAAACAACGTAAAAAAATGAAGAAACGAGTTGGTAAACGTAATCGTATTCAACATTATTATGAAGGACTTTACAAACACTGGGTGTGTGAAGAGTGTGGGATGTATTGAATACAGGCCCCAGAGACGATCTTTTTGAAGACGGTAATGAGGCGTCAGGTTCCATAGCAGCAGGGAATATTTTGAAGATGCAAATATTTGGGGGGGGGGGGAGTAGTGCCTCCATATGAAGATGAAGGCACTACGATTGTTCGAAACGTTGATAACTATTTACTAGTCAGCACAGCGTAACATCCAAGAAGACTAGAGTTGTAAGCACCACCGATGTGCGAACCTCAAGTCTCCATTCCATGGAGCAGAGTCCTTCCTGAGAAGCTAACGGGTCTTCAGCTAGTCAAGAAGTTTCCCGCATTTTACGGAGCCCGAAGGTTCATTAGGCAATCACAAGCGCCAACCACCTGTCCCTGTCCTGAGCCAGATCAGTCGAAGTTTTTTGTATTCTGCATGTGCACAAAATGAGGAACACGAGCAGTTTGTGAAACCGGGCATGCGTGCCCTCTCTTATTTACTGGTACGGAATGATAACGTTCTTCTCTCTTTACTGCTACGTCAGCAGTGACACGAGTTGGTCAGACATTGGTGACGAGGATTCCTCGTTTTATCAGGAACGTTTCTGTTATCCGTTAGATTGTTAACTCCGTTCTCTGTCGGCCTTAGTGTGTAGTTTGTTGAGATCTGGGTTTGAGTCCCTGAACGTTTGTACCGTGATGATGCTTGACGCGGTATTTGTTTTATTAGGCGCGTTCGCAGAATTGGCAAAAGCGACTATTAGCTTCGTCACATCTGTCCGCCCGCATGGAACAACTCGGCTCCCACTGGACGAATTTTCATGAAATTTGGTATTTAGCTATTCTTCGAAAATCTGTCAAGAAAATTCAAGTTTGACTAAAATCTGACAAGAATAACTGGTATTTTACGTGAAGACCTATGCACATTTATGATAATATCGTGCTCAGATTTTCTTCGAATGAGAAATATTTCAGACAAAAGTTGTAAAGAAAATCAAAACGCACATTTAATGTTCAGTAAGGATTTTCCGAAAATTGTGCAGTTTATGATATAATGTGAAAAAATGTGGTAAAGCCAGACAGGCCACAGATGACAATATAATAAGGCGCATGCCCATTGCATGTTGGATGACTAAGGCTACAGACACACTCAGAATATGTAATACTTATTGCTTTTCCACGGCAACAATGGTTACGCGAACGCGCCTCAAGAATACGGAATATTAGTCGGCTAATAGGAAGGGAAGGATCTACTTGGAGACCTCGACATAGACGGAGGTTAGTATGAAAATATATCGTGAAGTGGATAAGAGGATGTAGACTGAATTCATCTGCCTTAGGGTACTAGCTAGTGGAGGGCTTTTGTGAGTGCTGTAATGAGCGAAATATTCCTAAAAGGCAGGAAATGAACGATTTTAAGCTTCCTTTGGTGTGAATTAATAATTTTGATTAATTCGTTTATACCAGCTGTGTAGGGCCCCTCATATTTCTGCAGTTGTATAATTCCGCCTGGGAAACTGAACACCGAACCTGAAACAAGCCGTCAGAATTTTCTCTCCTAGCTTTTTTTTTAACTTATTCACGACGAAAATCCAAAGGTATAATATCGTGCCGTGTTGAAAAGTAAGCCGGATTATCTGTCGCTGCTTGGCTTCAATTTGTTATTTCTTAGTTGACGGCCTTCTGTGAAGTGTTTATGGCTTAGATAAAAGCACCAGGAATCGCGTACAATTTTAAATGGGATTTAGATTTTCCATTTCCCTTGACATTGCACATTTGCTTCTGCAGTGCAGAATGTCCTCAGTTAAGCACTCACCGAGACTGAAGTTTACGGTCTTATGTGATGTGAGGCTGTGTAGTATGGTACATAGGTACCGACATTTCGGAGGAACCCGCTTCTCGTCGTTACATGATGGCTTTACGTTTCTAACAGCGCCTAAACTTACGTTTTCGGGGCGTAAACAGTAAAGGGAACACTACTGTGAAGTGATGTAATACTTTTCGCGTACGAGAGGTCCCGGGTTCGAATTTCAGCCAAAAAACTTGTTCCGATTGAGGTTTATCCCGGTTTTCGTCAGTCCTGCCAGACAATCTGTGATATTACCATCGAGTAGGACATCACAGCTTTCTACGCCACTTTGTGATTCAATATGGTAAATCGAGTGGGCCTCCTTAGCCGACAGGGAAATCGAGACATTTGACACCTCTTTCGATGGCTCTGTTTTAGTAGGCATTATTATACTAGTGGTTGCCTGGAAATAGCTTTGTGCTTATTTTTGCTTAGCAGATAATTAGCGTGTTTTATGAATATGTGAACTTTATTCAGGACTTTCTGTCTCGGGTTGACACGTAGCGGGGACTGACTCAAGAAGCACAGTCATCGTGAACCAAATACTTCTTCGTCTAATTAAGACTTCCCCGCATTTCCATTGTCAGTTGAGCCCGCCTCTTGGTCCTGTCCTGAGCGAGATGAATCCAGTCGACTCCATCCTATTCTGTTTCCTTTAAGATCCATTTTAATATTCTCCAATCTACGCCTAGGTCCTCGTGGTCTCTTTCCTTCAGGTTTCCTCACAAAAACTCTGTATGTATTTCTCTTTTCCCGTTTGCGAGCCACATGCTCCTCCCAGCTTATTCTTATTATGATGACTGTAGTAATATTTGGCGAGGACTATGAATCATGGAGCTCTTCGTCCAGTCACCTGTTACTTCCTCCGTCTTACGCCAAATTATTTTTCTCGGCCCCATATTCGCGAAAACTCTCAGCCTGGGTTCTTCCCTTAATGTAAGAGGCCAAGTTGCACACCCAAGGCATGTTGTGTCCTTTTATTTCGGAAGGAGGAGACGGCGTCCAGAGGTAGAGTATAGCCTCGAGAGTATTTAATAAGCAGTCACGGACAGCTGGAAAGAGGTGCTCCTCCTGTTTGTTGGTGTACGAGCGGATAACACTTCCTCACCGTAAAAATCAACATATTACGAAATGTTACGCAGGGCCTTGGACTTGGGCGCATTATTTGGAGTGACCTGCGCAGTGGATACACCAAAAAATATACGAGTAGTTAAGCCCGTACAGTAAACAGTGTCTTCAAAGAAATTTGACTGAATTAAAGAGAATGGATTTGTACATGGTACTGTCAGTATAATAGATTTTGCGATGAAAGTTTTAAAATCACCGGAAATGTAAGAGATACAAAACGTACATGTAGGAGCTGGAATAGCTCAGTCAGTATAGTGACTATTCTTCGGGCTAGATAACTGAGGAATGGTGGTTCGATTCGTGGCAGGGTAAGAGTCCAGACCAGTTCTGGGGCCCTTCCACCTTCCTATTAATGGTACTGGTGGGTTGTGAATCTTACCTCCATGTGGCGTCGTTGTTAAGAATGAGTGGAACTAAATCTCCACTCCCTCCTAAGCCTTCATGACATGCCAAGGACATACTTAGCTTTACCTTTACCTTTATAGTAATGTTAGTTTCTGTCCTTGTAAAGCGGTCTTTGAAATGGACGAAACGAAACGAAACCAAACTCAACATGGACGGACAAAGTTTAATGTTGGTATTCTGTACAGAGTTTAATTGGAGTCTGTTAGTTTCAGCGCTGCTACATGTGGACGGACTGACATGACAATATCAATAAATTTTTTGGGCTTAAATTTTCGAAACGCACCTAATATCTCCACAACCCTCTTAACTATAAACGTTATAAAAAAGCAGAAACACACAAAACGTCCAGTTTCATCCAGTCCAAGTTTGGAATGACGTTGAAAGCAGTTTGTAATGCCTTAAGCAGTTCAGAACCTGGCCGTGGTCTCACTTGTTAGCAAGCAGTCCGATCCTTTTAAACCTCCAGGTACAGCGGCGACACCTGCTAGCCGAGGCAGACGAAGCGTGGCCTACACATGATTTCCTTTCCGTTACTTGAATGCGAGACGCTTCAACGTACGCAAAAGGAATACTGTTTGCTACAATGCTGTTTATATCATTATGCAAATATGCCTGAGAATTCATTATCTCCTCTTGCGGTATGAATGTTGAAAAACGAATGCCTTGTTTGCATTTTACATTCCTTCCTTAAATGCAGAATTCTGTGTTTTAATCACAGGATGCAGGGTATTTGTCTTATATTTAATGTTGATTTTCGAGCTTTGGTATGAGTGCAAAGGGCCTGTTAACACTACAGATTTCCCTTTCGGGTGATTCAGTCTAAGAGGACGAGATAGACCGTACATGTAGCAGACACGAGCGGGATGGGACAAGCATTCAAAACTTTTGCCCGAAAACCATGAAGGAAGCAGACCACATGACACACCTAGGGGTAGATGGGGTTTGGGGAATTGGAATGAATTTTTTTTCCGGAATAGTTAGTTGGCGGGTTTTTGTGGTCACGGTAATGAACCTCCGGATCTCACAAATGGCGGAGAGTTTCCGATGAGGTGAGTGATTGTAAGTTTCTCAAGAAGGCTTTTGTTCCGCATAATGTAGTTAGATATATTTTACTTTATTTTTTATTTATTAAGCCTAAAGTTCAACCTAGAACAGGTCATGAAAGCCCAGATGGGGAGTAGAGGTATAGATCTACTCTTTCTTTAACCTCGGTGGTAGATGTGGGGGGGGGGGGTGGTCAACGCCCCGTCCCGGCCGCTTTACCCCCGGGAAAGAGACCCGGTACCTATTGTACAGGAGGCTGGGTGGGCCTCAGGGCCGATTATACGAAATAAATAAAAAATGAACTGAAACATATACAAGGTAGCGCGGTCGGTACAGTGGCTAGGCTGTGCGCTTAACGATCCCGGGCTCTGTTCCTGCCAAGGGCAAGAGATTTTTCTTTTCTCCAAAACGCCCAGACTGGCTGTGGGACCTATTCCTTCTTCTATTCAGTTGGTACCGGAGGTTCTTCCTGCGGAGTACTGTGGCAGGGGCGTGAAGTTGATCACCTCCATCCTAGTGCCCAGGTTAAGAACGCGTGGAGCTATACCTCAGTTCCTCTGGTATGGCTTCATGACATGCGCAGGGACAAATATATATTTCTTTACTTTTACGTATGCGGAATTTCGGTTACAGAGTCGTGTCATGTGTCGAAGTAGCCATGTGTCAGTTTTTAATGAGGCAGTTTATATATAGACTCCAACCTCCATCCCACAAAGAGAATGAGAAGCAGTCCTTTTTACTCACTATCTTCTGAAGCAGGCATTTTGTAAATAACACAACACAAAATCGATACGAGGCGACAGGCACCTGTATTCAAAGCTTCACGTTGTCGTGTCTAAACCTTAGTCCGCTGGTAAATGGGGAAATGAAACTGCTATGATGAGTTCTTAGCTTGTATCAGATGTCACTGAAATAAGTCGTTTATGTGAATGGATGCAAAACTATTACGACAGACATCTCGAAAAATGTTTATCAAAGGCTTTCGTTATGTGCATCAGTGGAGTGAATCAGCAGACAGCAGATTATGGGTTGCTTCTACATTATATCCTTTAACGAAGGATTAAATAATAATAATAATAATAATAATAATAATAATAATAATAATAATAATGTAACACGAGAAAGGATGAGAAATTAATATATAATTTTAGTCGGAAAACGTGAATGACGGAGATCACTTGTGAAATCTAGGCTTAGGTGAAAAGAATAATGGCATTAAAATGGATCCAAGTCTGTGAACAGAATTCGTTTGTCTCAGAATAAGATTCAGTGGCAGGTTTATATGAAGATGATAGTGGATCTGATTGTTTCATAACGGCGGGGGGATTTCTTCATTAGCTTGGCGGCTATTAATTTGTCATAAAGAACTGTATTGAGTTAAGGTAGTTTAGTAATCTAACAAAGAAAGTGCCTCAATGTGAATTTCGTATATATTCGTTTCTAATATAGTTACAGTTAACCCTTGACAGTCCCGTGGTAGCTATATGTACCACCTGCTGTAACATTTGAAAACTTCATTATGTCCACACTATATTTTATGTGTCCCTTATGATTCTGACAATTTCCTCCCCCCCCCCCCCCCCCGCCCATGGCGCATCAGCCCCTAGTGGGCCAAGACCTCCTCATTATCGAGGCTTCACGATCACACTCCGACACACCACACTGGGTAGGACTCCTCTGGACGAGTGATCAGCCCGACGCAGAGACCTGTACCTCACAACACACAACACTCACAAGAGACAGACATCCATGCCCCCGGCGGGATTCGAACCCATAATCCCAGCAAGCGAACGGCCGCAGACCCACGTCTTAGACCGCGCGGTCGTTGGGATCGGCTGATTCTCATAATACCCATCTATTATTTCTGTATACACCTTTCGTCGAATGGCCTTTATAACGGAAGCACAACTTGTGTGTGAGATACTGACTGAATCGTTGTATGTAGTGTAGGTTCATTTCAGTTTCAAGGGGTTAATTAGCGAGTTTTATTTGTGCTGGAATAGAATAGACACTTGATTGACTGCCCGAGGCCTTGTTGTGATGAAGAATGAACAACATAAATGAGCTCGAATGTTTTATGCAGATGGCATGAATAGGATTAGTCCGCGATGTCAAGGTAATGGCCCACATGGACTCCATTCTCTGCTGTACTCGTAATTCGCGTGCGAAATAATACGGTTATCATTAACAGTTTTAAAATTGGAAATTGAATCACTTGAAGCTGGTTTTCTTACTTGAAAACTGAAATTTAATTGCATCCAGTGGGCTGCTGAAATGTGGAAACGTAGTACGTGCTGTGGAACAGGTGGATAGCAGCACCTGCTGATGAGCACACGACAGGACTAACTCATGGGCCTACCTTACGTCTGAGAACTTATTCTTGTATTAAGTTAAGAAGTTCACAACCATTGGGAGTAATTTTTGCGTACTCTTGCGTTGTTACGTGATTGTCATTTCTGATGCAATTTACAGGTTCCGTCTTTTTTAACCCAGATAAAAAGCCCACTGAAACTATTAGACCGGACGCTTGGTGGACCTTAAAACTGGTTTAGCGGCGAAGACAAAATTGAAATTTTAGAACGACTGTCAAAATATGTCTTTATATTTGCTCTTTGTCGATTGCAGAATTGTTGCATCTCGATTTTGTTTCATTTGTGTATTAACTTTTATATTGTTCGCGACCTTTCGTCTTTTGTGTTACGTTCATGTTATGGTCATTTGAGCCATATTGATTTTATGTGACGTAATTGCTTCGCTGTAATTGGATTGTATGCATTTATTTGCTCAGTCTGAGGGTTTGAAGTTATATACGAGTATAATGTGCCCTTTCTGGGGCCGACGAGTGCCGTGAATACTCTACTGAATAAGAACATTGATTTTTCGATTGTCAAGTCGCATGAAGGTTTTGCTTAAAGTTGTCGATGTCAAGTATACAAACATTGTGCAGCTGATAGTATCTGTTGATAAATAACTCACGACCTGGCAACTTTTAAATCCCTCTTAACAAGTGAGACTTCATGTAGCGGACAGATGTAACGTTTAAGGAAGATTGAATTTTAGGTACGGCTTTTTAGAACTTACTGCGGGATCACAAATAAATTGTTCTGTCTCGGGGCTACCAAAGAAGCGTTCTTTTCCCTCAGTGTTTTGCTCAACTCATGTAGCAACGGCGTTGTTAGTAAACATCTTATTTATTCTTGTTTTCTTGTGAAACGAACATATAGTATTGCTCTTTTTCCTCTTCTTCGTCATCATCTTCACAACTGTTATGTTAATAATAATAATAATAATAATAATAATAAATATACAGATAAATCGAGGAATGGGGGCAGTCAATCATAATTATTCTTTGCAGTGATTTAATGTAGATAATGCGACATGTTTCGGCTTTAACTAAAAGCTGTCATCATGCATTATAAAAGTACTTATATAAAGATCACTTGAAAGATATCGTGTTGTATGCAAGTGATCTTTATTCAAATATATTTATAATGCCTAATGATGGCTTTTAGTTAAAGCCGAAACATGTTGCGTAATACACATTAAATCATTGCAAAGTGTAGTTGTGATTGACTGCCCCCATCCTTCTCTTTATCTGTTTATCATAACGGGATGTTACACATAAAAGATATGTGTAATAATTATAACAGGCCTAATTATAATTGGTGATTCGAAAAGAAAGGTGTGTCTGTCATTGAAAGGAATCGGTCAGCAAAGTTTGTAAAGTGTGGGAATTTTGGATTTGTGATGACGAACTGAACATGATACGACAATACGACGAATTACTCAGATTTCGCAACTACAGCTGGCGGAAAATGCATTGTAAGAAATGAGGCCTTAATTCCTCTTGGAAATTATTCATCAGAGAGTTCTCACCACGTGTATTAACGAATTGTGACGTAGCTTTCTTGTTCGGCTGTGACACACTAGTTCTTTTCCTATTTGCCTCTAGTACGTAGTATTAGCAGCAGTAGCTACAGCAGCAGCAACTTGAGTGTTTCCGGAGAACCTTTGAACAGGTTTCGAGAAAGATGCAGTAGAAATGCCTGGAGGGACAGGATTACCTCCTTCTGTCGGCTATGTAGGTCTTCGTTTACGAGTATGACAGGGCGAGGCTCGTGTGAGCTCTGACGTAGATTTCTCTTTTTGCTGTCAACCCGTACCACTGTCACTGTTGCGGTCATTTTCAGATTATGCGTAATTCTGAATGAGATTCCCGTTTGACATAAAATATATAAAATGTTTCGTTACATGTGCCGGTATAGTGTGTGTTCTGTTTCGTGTGCCGTTATAATGCGTTCCCTTATGTGTTCCGTTACAGTGCGTTTTCTTTATGCGCCATTGTAACGGACACAAAATTTTAGTTGGAAAATCTGAAGGGAAATGACTGCTTGGGAGAAACGTATGTTGGAGGCTGTATATTAAAACGGATCTTACAGAAGCAGGGTGTGAGGGCGTGGACTGGATTTAACTGGCTCAGGATAAGTTGGCCTGTCCAATTTTTGTGAACACGGTAGTGAAATTTTGCTTTTAATAAACTGGAGGTTTTTTTTTGACTACCTGAGCGATCATCAGTTTAAAAAAAAAAAAAAAATACTCTGCTGCATGGAATTACACGAAGCAAGTGTTTGCCCCGTTTTAATTTAAACCTTTTATTTAATTAAAATATTATACTCTGAAAGCAGAGAACAAACTTCTGGTTTAATATTAATATATTTAATATTGTCTCTGCTGTTTTCGCAAACTTTCTTTGTGTTAGGAAATTAAAACCCAGGTATGAACAACTAGCTGCATACCGTTGACTTTTTGCCCCTAGGGTTGTTTTCATTATAAATTATCACGTTTGAAAACTAGATATCAGTGACTTTCTGAATTTTATTAAACAATGTGTTTGTTTTGTTTTTGATGTGGATATATTACTTTTGGGTGGGCCGGGATAGTGTAGTCGGTATAGCGACTCGCTACGGGCTGGACGGTCCGGGGATCGAATCCCGGAGGGGGCGAGATTTTCCGCACCCGCCCAGATCGGCCCTGGGGCCCACCCATCCTCCTATACAATGGGTACCGGGTCTCTTTCCCGTGGGTAAAGCGGCCGGAGCGTGGAGTTGACCACCCACCCTCATCTAGTGCCAGGGTTAAAGAAAGAGTAGAGCTATACCTCTACTCCCCCTGTGGGCCTTCATGGCCCTTCTAGGGAGAACTTGACCTTTTTATATATTACTTTTGGTGTGGATATATTACTTGATTGAGGGACATAAGAATTAGACTTCAAAAGATACTGAAAATACTGCTTCACACAGCTTTCTGTCTATATAAATGAAACGAATGCTAGTATCTTTCTCACATATTTTCTTGAGAACACCAGTTCTAATAACATTTCACGTTTTAGTATCATTCTGAAAAACAGAAAGATACCTTGCGTGATTTCAGGCTTCCAGATAACTTACCTTCATAAATATAATTCTTTATGATATCAGATTCTGATGACAGTGCTCCAGTGGCGATTGTTGTTGTTTTTCATCTTTGTAATATCATCCTCTCGTCTGTGTCGTGATCTCAAAAGAGTTCTGTTTTCTTCAGGTGTGCGACAAAACCTTTTTTACGAAATATTTCCCCACACGTGTTTGTTACATGTCCCGTCCATTCCAGCCCCTTTATTTAAACCATTAATAATAATAATAATAATAATAATAATAAACTACATAAAACAGTCATATTGGACACTGCTCACACACTTCGGAAAGCACGACTGTGAAAGAACAAAACGTTTGTTGTGGGAAATAACATTACATGTAGCATATATTGTAATAACAGAATGGCTGCAACATTATGTACACTAGAAACATGGTCTGTTTCAGGGATATAATTGTAAATACCCTGCGTAAAGGCGATAAACAATAATAATAATAATTGTTATTATTATAATTATAGATGCAATATATAAATTATGAAGTTTCTTTTTCATAAATTCACCTGTTCTCCTGTTGAGGCTTCTTCTGCTTCCTCTTTGAAGACTAATTATTTTGCTTTAGAAGATTGTTGTTTCCTTATGGCCAGAGGCCAGGCTTGACACTGACGTCATAGTACAGCTGTAATTATACACGTAGTTTTGTAGGGTATATTTTGTTTTACGTTTTAGCGTTTTAATTAGGAGACTTGGTAAGTATTCTGATTGCGTGTTAAGAAGTATTTATGACAAGGCTAGGCTAGTTTCCAGAGCGTTTTATACCCAGTCCAACATTTCTGATGATCATGGCATGGTGATGATGATGATGATGATAATAATAATAATAATAATAATAATAATAATAATACTGCTTTTAGATGATGGCACCGTGTAGATGTGAGCTGTATTATCAGTGTTTCGGACATCTTACCGCCTCCATCTTCTAAGCGAAATCAAGATTTCTCATTAGGTGACCAAATTTCTGAAAATTCTCCAGTTAACAGTCTTTCTTTGTTGCATTTTAAACAGCCTGCCATTTTAGTAATCAGAGGACACAGACTTTGTGCAACGTGGATATATACGTATTGGTTGGGTATTTTGAAATCCTGTGCTGCTGAAATGTTTTTGATATTTTAAAATTTTGTGTGTGTAAAAGTGACTTCGTTTTCAATTTGCCATTATTCTTTCTGCAGTGTGTGCCCACTGTCTGTTGTGTGATGGTATGTCAGAACGTTCGCTGTCAAGCCGCACACCCGAGTCCCAGTACTTTCATGAATGTAGTTCTGCATGCCTGTGACCATTTCCACTTTCTCTAATGCCACAGTTACGTTAATTCCCTGATACAGAGCCCGTGCCTCATGTGAATAGAGGCAGTCTCTTTTATCGCCAGACCGAGCACCGCAGAGTGGGCGGCATCATCGCCCGACTTTCGGCGAAGAGTCGGTTATAGTCTCTATTAGTGTCAGATAAAATGCAACTTCGTAGGGTCTGTTGGAAATGATGGACATGGGTGTACTTGTGAAATACTTGACCAGTTACTGTGAGAATTTTAGAAATTTGAGAGTGTCTGTGTTCAAGAAAACACATGCGTACACACCTGTGTATATGTGTTTATACCTATGAAATGTGTGTATGAATATGCGTAATGTACGAACGCGTGGGTGTAATGTACGCATATGTAGCCTGTATCTGAATACGTGTATATGTAAGCTATTTACATATGTGTTGGCCTGAATATCGAATGCCTGTTGTTGTATGTAGGCCTACCTATGCGTACGTAATATATGCACGTGAGTACAGATTTATGTGAATATGGGTATGTATGCGTACGTACTCTTGAATTTGTGTGTTTGTTTGTGTGTATGTATGCATGTATGTACGTACGTATTGGTATATTAGTCGTCAGTTTCTTGACGGAAAGCCGATGCTGGCCTGCTTGTATTTCTTAAAATGTTTACACGGATTTAGATTTTTTGCTTATTCCATTATGTCGATAAAGGGCTTACGAAGAGAGATGGCAATGTATCTGCCGCATTTTTGCGAGCAGATTGGTTCTTGTTGTGTGAGTTACAACGCCTAATAGCAGTCACCATGAGTTACCAAATGCTTCACCTTACTCCGACCTGTTTTCCCTCATAAAATGCAAACAGCTCCGCAATGTAGGGAACTCCGTCGTATCTTTGGAATCACCTGCAGCAGCTTCGCTCGTACTTTCAGAGTGGGAATAAAGAAGGGTAAGTTCAGTACTGTAATAAGCAATTCTGTTTTCACACGAGAAAGTAAGAGTAAAACTATGTTATTTCCAAACTTTTAGCATTCAGTTGACAAAGACAGCTTAACGCAGTTCGGGGCTAAAGTGAAAAGCGTTTTTTCTCGTAATATAGCGTTTTGGAATATTTTATTCTACTTCAAAATTCAGACTGCATTACATATTCAGTATTCACCTAAGGAAACTTGTAAGGATCGGTCTGTGCTGAGTTTCAATCGAGATGAACCATTCGGTAGACACATTAGTCACAGACTGCCAGGCTGTGTGTCACAACGACCGGGTTCCGAAGGCAGATCCACTGTACTTACGTGCTTTGTAAGGCAAAGTAGCGTTCGTGCACCCTCTGCTTCATGTAGTTTGTCTGGTGGAGCCTGCCTCCTTGGTATTTATATGGAAAATGCACATTAAGTTTTATCACAAGTGTTTGTTAGGACTTTTTCAATTCTCGCACCAAAACATCACACAACGTTTCGGAAACTGTTTCCTTCTTCATGTGAATTAAAACTAACCACAAACCAGTCATCTCACAGCACCACACATTGTTTCCGAAACATTGTGTGGTGTGGTGTGACACTGTAAAAAGTCCTAATAAATACTAGCCAAAAAACGTACGTTAAACCATTGCCAAAATGTATATGATTAAATGCAAATTTTAACCTAGCGTTTGGAAGTTGCATATATTATTTCCACGGCGAACGAGGTAAATTAGAGTCAGTTAATTGTTAAGATATGAAAAGTGGCCGGCGTTTCCTGCGTTAAAGGTTGAGGGAGACTACTGGACTGTGGGATTTTTGCTTTTTCCTCTTTACAAAGAAATTTTAGGTAACGATACAGATTGAGGTATCTGAGAACAGGATGCTGAGAGGAAAATTTGATCTTAAGGTGGGCAGTTATTATTTTTATGGTTTGTTAAACAACTTAGATTATATAATGTCGTTAATGGCGAGAGATAATTAATTGAAAAATGTTGGTGGAAACAATTGTGCCCTAATTTGAGGTGATTTTTCGATATTTTTGTGGAGTGATTGAAGAAAACGAGGCAAAACTGAAGTCTGGATACCCGGTCTCCGGGCCGTAAAAGAAGTGTTGGGGATACTAGTTACCATGTATAATTCTTATATACTCCCTGCCAAGGAGTATAGAATAAAGAGGAAGATGGCGGAAGGCAAGTTGAACGTGTGTGTGTGTAGAAGAACCCTTGATCCAGCTCTCCCACAAGAAGTAACAACAGGAGCTCAACGATCTGTGCTTTTCACCGGCCATTCTTAGGATAACCGAATGAAGAAAGATGAAATCAATATCGATTATAGAGTCCGAATAACACAACACTATGAATGCTAGATATATTCATTATATTTAGCTACAATATATTTCCGCCGCCTTATAGGCCGTCATCAGGTAGTCTTAAAAGCGAATAAAAAGAAAGTGTGTTTTCTAGGAAGAGGCCTCCCCTTCATAAACATTGAATATAGTATTTTAGTAACTTGGTTATTATTCCAAATAGTGTAATAATGATAATTTTAAAATAAGGACTAAAGTTAAGTAAAATAAGCACATTCTGATTTTACAAACCCCCCCCCCCCCCACCGTCCTCCGGTTTCGTTGCCCAAAATTCAACATCCACGTTATACAATGCGCTTTGTGAGTGAGTCAGTGAGTGCATGAAGCTATCTTATAGTGGATGATACACCAGATGGCAGTCGTTATGAAGCAGTCACACGGGATCTATGCTTCAGTCGACACTGCAGCGTCGTACGATACCGATGGAATTCAAGAAGCTACGTCGGATGAAATACAGTAGCTTTTCAGGGCTGTAATACATTTGAGTGGAGAAACTGAAGGGCTATCTGCGGAAATCGTAGCGACAAACGCTGTGGATTAGCGCATACTCTGTTATCCTAGTCGTATGACGAGGTTGTTTCAAGTAAAATAATAAAACAGTACCACTCGTCAATTCTGAGGTTTAAGACTTTGTACCAGAACAAAGGAGAAGATTCAGTTGTTACAAGAAAGTGGATCACTTCTAAATCGCCCCCCCCCCCTTCTGCAGGTTATGCAATTGAAGCCAGAGTTCGCTTCATAACTTTATTATCCGTGGTCGAATTACAGTGTGTGAACTGTCACGAGGTTGACCTTGTGAGATCTGTTTGCGAAAAGGAAACTTTTCCGTTCTCAATATTAACACACTTCGACTGTAGAATTAAGGAAATATACATTTTCTCTTATTAGTCGTATTTGAATAAAATCGGCCTGTTACATAACTTGTAATAGCTTATGGCAGGAATGCACAAAACCTGGACACCAGGTCGCCCGGGCGACTAAATTTTGTACGGTGGCGCCTAATATTTGTGGGTCCTCAATATGGAACTTGCTTCATGTCACCCTTGTGACGCCTAGAAGTTGGAGGTGGCTGCTTGATTTTTGTAAAATTCTTACACTTGTGGCATATGGCATGTACTTTTTCTATGGCCGTGCCGTATGGATGTATGGGGTTTGTGTGTTAATCGATTCGCTCGCGTGGATGGCTGTTCAGCTTCCAGTAGCCGGACTCATTAGATAAGTATGGGGTGTCTTCCTGCTGTGAACCGCAACGATTTTCCACCCCACTTCTTCCAGGCACGCCTTAATATCCTCCCATCTTATGTAGGACATGGTTCTGGGCTGTTGAAGGTTCGTTACTAAACAATTGTCTATACGCAAAGTACTTCCTTCATTATAAATGTTTACATATTATTATTATTATTATTATTTAGAGTTTGCCAGGCATGAAGATGTTATTCCTGAAATTCTGAAATCTCTTGTTAACGCCACTTGTTATTATTAAATCAAGCTCCAAAAATGTAAGAAAATACTTTAATTGCACCGTACGTCTAAAAACGGAAAGCATGCTATCTGTAGCATCTCTTAAAAATTGTGACGGATAAACTATTCACGTTTATTGACGGCGTTTTGAGATATCAGTTGTTGGTATCTGTAGGTAGGAGCAAGCTGAATGTCTACAGTGTAAAGGACAATAAGGTTGTTACACTGCAACATTGGACATGGTTGTAGGTAAAAACCGAATTTTAGGTTAAAATTTATGAAGTTTCACGTTATAAATGATTAAAAGAACCAATGTAGTACACATAATAAAATAAATTTTAGATAAATTAATTTGTTCCACTGCATGTTTAAGCTCCGCAGTACCTTATTCCAGAACAATTAGTGTGTGGAAGATAGTGTGTAACTGTCTTACAAGTTAGGGATTTCCACTATATTAATTATTCTCTCGGAAGATGATCATGCAGGGCCGAAACATGTGGGATAGTGTGTGTCCCAAATTTATTTTATTGCTGCCTTATGTGCGCTGTGTTTGTTCTTTAATTATTTATAATTTGTAATAAGTAGGCTTACACGGTTACGATGTAGCAGTGTAAGATTATGAAACGTCATAGTATCTAGAACTGCATGATGAATTGAGGCAGTAAATGGAGAACATTTTTGTTGCTATTACTGCCTCCGCCACCGCCAACATCACCGCTACGAACGCCGCCGCCGCCATCATCACCACACCCCCCACCACCACCACCACCACCACCACCACCACCACCACCACGACCACGACCACCACCACGACCACCACCACAACACTACTACTACTACTACTACTACTACTACTACTACTACAACTACTACTGCTACAACTACTACTGCTACTGCTGCTGCCGCTGCTGCAAAGATTTAGGATGTCTGAGAACACAGTGTTGAGGAGTCTCTTAGCACCTCAGAGGGAGGACTTAAGAGGACGCCCGAGAAATTTGCATGAAGCATTTTATTATTTGCAATTTTGACCTAATATTTCATGTACGAGTGTTTGAAGTTTACTTAACGATGTTATCAGTAGCTCGGACTATATAATGTCAAGAGATAGGACAGTGAATACTGGATTGGAAAGGATGTGAAAGGAAGCTGTCGTGACGTAGTTTGAGTCACGATCCCAGCATTTCGTGGAGGAACTGACGAAAACCACAAAGGGAATTGTGATGGGCGGCCTCCAGTTTTGAACCTGCCGCCTCCTAAGTATGAAACCACCGGACAGCGACGTGAGATTTAACCTAGTATTATTGACGACTGAATCAAGGCACGTGGCACACATTGGGGTGATGGGAAGTGCTTACAGAATTGTCGTCGGAAACTCTGAAGGGACGATGCCACTTGGGAGACTGACACGTAGACAGGAGGAAAATAAATTGTGATTGTAATTATGTGGATTGAATTCAACTAGTGTAAGATAGGGTTCATTGTTAGGCTTTTGTCATCGCGGTCATACGCGTTCGGATTTCATAGAAGAGGGAATTCCTTGATCATCTGATCGATCATTAATACATCAATACCGGCTCTTCCCACGGTTATATTGCCTCAAATCTCAAATTTCCAAGTGTCATTCGTCATAGTGACTTATAGCTTACGCAGTCTTACCTTCAATATTGGGGTTTCTGGTCCTTAACAATAGTCTTTTTTTTGGGGGGGGGGTGAGGGGGCCCCGCAACAGATGGTGCGGACGCACCACAGCCTTGAGGTTTATTGTGCAACCCTGTGAACCGGTGGAATTAAATTGACGGGGGAAAACCCGAATTACGCGGAGAAAAACCTGTCCCAGTGCCACTTTGTCCACCACAAATCCCACATGGACTCTCCCGGAATCGAACCCGGGCCTCTGCGTTGAGAGGCCGGCGACTAACCGCCTGAGCCATGGCATGGTCTAACAATAGTCTTGTGTTCAAGGTCTATCTGAAAGAATGTTTAAACCCAATAGTATGCCGAACTGTTCAGAAAGTTCGTTAAATTCTCAGAACCTATGAATTAATTATATATTTTAAAACGCTGTGCTTCTCAAAACAGCAGTTGTGGTAGATGGAATCAGGCAACCTGAATTAACAGTTTTATCCAATATAAATGGAAAGTTATTGAAACTTTTCTAATTTACGACTTGAATATCCATCCATTCAGCAGAAAATTTAATAATAAATAATACGGTTGTTTTCATGTCTGATTTGTTGTAATGCAGCTATGATTGGGCAGCAGTAAAAAATCGTTTAGATTTCCACACCGTAGCCAGTGCTTAGACCTCTCAGCTGTACGGCCTGTGGCTGCGTAGTAACATGTTACTGTTGAGATCTGTGTCAATATTGTGAAATTGAATGGAGCCAATTAACAGAACAAATATTTGCTTAGACGCTCCGTCCTTGAACTCGTCGTATAAGCAGCCCTTCCTCCGCTTGTTGATAAGGTAACCTTCTTGGTCTTGAGCGTCACACGACAGAGAGGTGTGGGATCTAGCAATTTGACTTAGATTGACTTGTACTCTAGGGGTGCCCACTTCAAATGCTGGCTGGGACACCGACTATCCTGAAAGGTTTTTCGTGGCTTTTCTCAGCCCCTTTGGACGAATGCCGGAATAGTACCTTGAATTAGGCCACGATCGCTTCCAATCACATAAATTACAGTTCATCATTCTTTAATCAATCATTGCACGCTACATATGAACTACTGAAAAGTCTTTATGTTATGTTCACCGTGCATCTTAGCTATAAGCTTCAATTCTTTAACCAACGAATGCACCTTTTATTTTTTCACTTCTATCTACCCTACATATGTTTCGACCGTATTTTGGTCATCATCAGGGTTATACCGATATAGTCACTTCACAGTGAAGTGACTATATCGGTATACCCGTGATGATGACCATGGTAATGCCTAAGTAATAAGTATAAGTGAAATCTGTAAGTCAGTCCTTTAGTGTTTATTTTTCATCTGTGACTGTTTTGTGCGTACTTGATCACTTAATGACTGAAAGAAATATGTATTTTGTTTAATATTGTAGACAGATATTTAGATATTAGATATTTTTAGATTGTTTTTAAAAATTCACCATTCAAATTTCAAGGGACCTGATGTTAGTACGAAAGAAGAGCCCGTCACATTTCTCGTTATACCGTGATACACACACATAGTTGGCAGAAGAAAACTGCGTGCAGGTTGGCGTCATTGTTTAAATTGGCATCGAGACTTTATGGTACATACCAGTGTATGAACAATTTACTAAGGTTCCAGGTGGGGTTATATTGTGCGGGACAGGATCAATACTACATCACCAGCGAGTGAATGGGGTGGCTGGTACTATCATGTCCTCTAGTCAGAAGGGATGCTTTACCTGGTTACTCATCAGACTATTGTAGTAGCCTCCCTGGCGTCCATAAAACACTAATTCTATCATTGTTTATTTAACGACGCTAACATTAACGTTACTATATATCCTCGAACTATAGGATGAGATTTAATTATGTATTGGAAACGATATGTAAGAAGTCGTGACATAATGTAAGGTACAAACCAAATATTATTCTGGAAGCACTGAGTAGAACCAAGAAACCCTCAATATGTCGTGCCACAGCTGAGATTCGAAACGTGCACCTCCCGAACGCAACTGCTTGAGACATCTTTCTCAGTCAAACACCGATCCAGTTATTGGTTAAAGTGCTCCCAAACAAGAATACATTTCGCAGTGCTGAATTTCTTTTAGTTAAGTTTGAGGTAAGTAAAGTTTGACATATAATTTGCAGACACACGGACATGTTCCCGCAGGCTGCAGTGGCAGTAGTCCTTGGATAACATTTTTTTTAATTTTAAAATACTAGCTGCTGCTTATTTCTTGCCGCTTACATAATTTAATTACTCTGTATCAACCGCAAAATAATTTAGCATAGAACAGTAGTAGTAAAACGTTTTACACTCGGGGGCCGGAAGGGTCAGTTCAAAGCAAGTTTGGTCTGACAACAAGAGACTACCTGGGAGGCGTGATAGAATATGGTAGTACATGGGAAACTGTATCGCATAGAAAGTCTGTATCTGCTGGTACATCCCGGTATAGATGCCGTGATCAGAAACACTAATAGAGACGCTGTATTAAAATGAGTCTTAACGAAATACGGTACAAAAATGGGCGTGGACTAAAGTCCCCTGACTTAGGCCGTGCCATGGCTCAGGCGATTAGTCGCCGGCCTCTCACCGCGGAGGTCCGGGGTCGATCCCGGGTCAGTCCATGTGGGATTTGTGGCGGACAAAGTGGCACTGGGATGGTTTTTCCCCCGAATACTTCCGTTTTTCCCTGTCGATTTCATTCCACCGGCGCTCCATTACACGGAAAAACGAAAAACTAATCAACTTCATCACAGGGTTGCACAATAAGCCTCAAGGCTTCGGTGCGTCCGTAGCATCTGCTGCGGGGCCCTTCACCACACAAAAAAAAATTCACCTGACTTAATGCAGCGACCATTGGGGGGCTGTTGTAAACATGGTAATGAACGTTCAGGATTCATGAAAGGTGGAGAATTTTTCGAGTCACGGAGAGACTGCTGGTGTCCTAGGAATGCTTGCTGAATGTCTGATAGTTTGGGGTAGTCGTATTTGTATCCTATCCGGCTGTGCCAACTAGAAGTCGTGTTCTGCCCTCTTCATTCAGCAGAAGTCTGTATGTAGAAAAAAGACCAATGCGTACCGTTCGTTAAAAGAGGGGGTACGGACTTTTAAGTGTGTGTAGCACTCAAATAAGCAAAAGGTGTTAGTCAACATATGTCATAACACCTTCCAAGATATGGGCGATGTTTGTATTTGGCTGGTTGCTAGTGTAACACTGCAGTACGCTTTAAGAGAAGGTGAGCATCTTAGGAGATCAGCTCTTAGGACTAATTTTCCTACCTAACAGACTAATAGGTGCAGTTTACTAAACAGTTTTTGTTCAATAATTTACCAGTACTCTTGGCAGATGTGCCTCTTCATCGGTGACAACACATGTGGTTCATGCATAGTGGGACTCCACCTCATTTTCTCCGCATTGTCAGGCAGCACCTGAACCAGACTTACGGTGGGCAGTGGTTAGGACGTGGAAGCCCAGTCAACTGGCTTGCAAGATCCCCTGACCTTAATCCCCTGGATTTTTGGCTGGGGAGACATCTAAAGACTTTGATGTATTTGGAGCCGATCATGAAGTTACTGGTATTACAGCAACGAGCAGAACATGCTTGTCAGGAGATTCGAGTGAAACCAGGAACTTTTGAAAATTACGCACTTCTGTGAGACGAAGAACTGAAAGTTGTGTTGACATGCATGGGAACCACGCAGAGCATCTGCTGTAGAGATAACACGAACATCAGCCATATCTCCGCAGCATTTGTGTTTGGACAAAGTTGACAGGAAATTTATTCCTCTTTGAAGTGAGTACTACAAACCCTTAAAGTCTGTAATTTTTTTAATATCCTGCATAAATTCGATTGGAATATCGGAGCTTGTGTCTGTTAAAAGATGATTAAAGTGTCAGTGGTTGTCCATAAATGTCCACTTTCCGCCAAACTTAATATTTGCTTTTATGTATTTACGGTTCTTAATTTATGTGTAAACAGAAAATATTACAGCTTCAACACCGAGATAAAATATTTACTGGTATCCGAAATAACGTTTTATAGCTTCCAATTTACCACTGGGGTGCGTCTGTTTTGTGACATAAACAAAAAGAAATGTAACAGAAAAGTTTCAACAAGAGTCAACATAAAATCCAAAAACAATATTGGGCTGAGGAATTGTAAAGGGTTAAGTGGGTAGAGTGTGGGCCGGGATAGTGTAGTCGGTATGGCGACTCGCTACGGGCTGGACGGTCCGGGGATCGAATCCCGGTGGGGGCGAGATTTTCCGCACCAGTCCAGACCGGCCCTGGGGCCCACCCAGCCTCCTATACAATGGGTACCGGGTCTCTTTCCCGGGGGTAAAGCGGCCGGGACGTGGAGTTGACCACCCACCCTCATCTAGTGCCAGGGTTAAAGAAAGAGTAGAGCTATACCTCTAGTCCCCTTCTGGGCCTTCTTGGCCCGTTCTAGGGAAACTTTACCTTTACATTTAAGTGGGTAGAGTACGGTAAATGATTAAAATGTTATTACATATTTTTCATGTTTAGTGGAAGAACAGACGACTTGGGCTTCGATGAAGGTTGTCAGCGGCCGCAGTTTCCTTAACCTCCAATTTCCGCTAATACCTTTGCCTTGGTAACTACGCGGTATTTTCCCAGGAACCCACACTAATTGCCAGGAATTTGCTGTGCAGCGTGCCACTCGTCTGCAGGAGCCATTCCAAACATCACTCGATTACTGTTGATGCCTGCTTCGCTTGACCTTTAACCTCCAGACAAAGAAGTACGGTGTTGCGTATTACCTACGTACTACGGTGGAGTTGCAGTAGGGTAACCCACTCTATATTTAGTCTGGCATATAATCGATAATGTTGGTGGTACTGGGCTACCAGGCTACAGGCTACCGGTCGGGTAGAGAGTCTCGTTCTTTTACTGGCCAGTTGTAGCATATGGGCGAAATTTGTCATTGCATTTTTATGTGATAATAACCTTATACAAAAGGGTTTTATTACTTTCAGTCACCGTGAAAGTCTTCAGTCTCGTATTGCTTGGTTTACCGTTTAATCAGCCGGACAATCACAAAAATATATGTAAAAACCAGAATATGTAATGAAATTATAAAGCAACGATTTTTTTTGCGAGCTCATATGCAACCTAAAATTTAGTTTCTCCTCGCTTGAAGTCAAGCCCAGTTATAATACGTGAGTCTCTTTTACGGCTGCGCTGTCCAGAAAACTTACTATATAAATGTAATTAAACCTTTTTGACTAGTTTCTGTTAATTCAGGTATCTGGAGACAGCAGTTAATAGTCAGAAATGGCATTCATAATTTTTAATTAGAAAACGCGCAAGTCCTTATTTGTAAGAAAATTATTATTTTTGTTTGATAAAAGTACTTATCCAAGACACGAATGATGAGGGCAAATTTTGCAAGTTTATACGCTTGGGAGAGACCATAATCTTATACAGAATTTTGGTATGAAAATCATTTAGAAAACAGCTGAGACCTAGAAGAATAAGGGATTTAGTGAAACAGGTTCAAAAGGCCCGGACGGGTTTCATCTGGCTCAAGATATGGACCAATGGCGTGCTTTTGTGAACACGGTAATGGGCCATAGATCCCATAGGAACGGAACATTTTATGGTAAGACTATGTGACTGTCGTATTCTGAATAGCGATTTTTCATTCGTGATTTTAATTATGGTTCTGCTATGTAAGGAATGGTAAGGGAATAAATTGTTGAAGTTCGTGTCCTAAAGTTGTGGGTTTGTATGTAGAAACTGGAGCATGTGCTCGTAGAGTGGCAGTTCTGTTGCTAACGTGCGAGAAAAATGTACGGCATTCACAATTTGTAAATGTTCGAAAGCTTTGTTCATTAAAATATTTAGAACAACAAAGATAATGGACTGAAGACGGCAGCGTTCGTAACGTCAGCCCGACGCTCGTGCACACCGCCATTTTTAGGCGCTTTCGCATAAGTCGCGAAAAGCGCCTGTTAGCTTCGTTACGTCTGTCCGCCTGTATCAGCACGGCTCGCACTGAACGGATTTTCGTGAAATTTGATTTTGGGGATATTACGAAATCTGTCGAGAAACTTCAAATTTGGTTGAAATCGGACAAAAATATCGGTTACTTTACATTAAGACCTAAGTACGTTTGTATTGTTGACAGCAGTACTAAATATTTTGTAGCTCATAAACAGTGCAAAGGGAACCTATTGTTGCATTTCCGTGGCAACACTGAAGACTTTTATATTGTTAACAGGTACATGTAGGTCAAAAACAATGTCAAGGGGACGCGCCATAACGTGACCTTGTATGTACAGTGCCTATCTTTGTTCTCAAAGTAAGAACTCTGGGCAGTAGCCCTGAAATGGCACACGTCGTCACAAAGGCCAAACAAGATATTCTGCTTTCCTTCATATGACTGATCAATGTGGCCAGGATAGCCATAACTATAAAATTAATAATTGCGCTGCAGTGATTAATATCTCTGCATAACACTAGGCCTGCACTGTATATTATTTTGACAACAATGTATTTTCTACACATAACGTCAGAAGTCCGTATTTTTGTTACCGTTAACATAAAAATATTTCATTTAGTATGTGTAGATGCGGTTTGGATTTATCGCCATATAAAATGTCGCATATCTTTGTTCAGTGGTTCATTACTTCTTGCGTTGCGGTTGTACCGAAAGCTAGATACATAGATTCTGCACGGCCACCATGCTACATTAAAAATACCTTGACGAGAGTTGCATATTTTGCGAAGATCTTTGTCCATGCACAATTCCAGACAGCTACATTACTTATCCAGAAAGACCGCACGCCGCCATGTTGACATTTTAATAACAAAAAATTCCGCAAAAAACACAAAGACAGAATGACACGATGTTCGTGCAATTACACGATGTTCGTGCAATTACACGATACTACTCCACTTAATTAGTTAATCGAGGGGACAGACGTGTGGTTATGATGCAATCATTAGCCTATCATACTTTATGTCACAAGGAGAACTACGTTCATATGGTCTTTAAGCAGCTAACTAGCTATATGGTGAAGGGCAGTAGTTCTTCAGAGGTAACAGTCGCTGATTTGCTTCCTACCGTTTATGATACTGGGATGTTCATTACCGTGTTCACAAGAGCCTGTGGTCTTCCTTTTATTAGTAATAACCAGGTTAGGGTATGGCTCTGTCGAAGGATCACTCTTGAAAGGCGTATAAAGGGAATGGAGGTAAATGCCTTTGTACTTTTTAAGTGCGGCGGTAGTCGATACATTCTGTTAGTTAATAATGTGCGTATCAAATACATTTTTACGATAAACAGTCTTACGACTCAGTGAATATAAGCTGAAGATTCCGCATTTCCTGCATTGTGCCAGATTGTTTATGGTTTCCTGGCACTTCTGTTCTTTGTAATTTTAATGTTTGCATTAGACCTACATCTCACCGTCATTACTGGAACCTGGTAAGTTTGAGACCCCTCACCCACTCTGTTTCAAAGGGTTCAGAGAAGTATGCCCAGTACTTCTCCACAACTGACTTAATTTTTAACCCTAAATACGTTTAAAATTATCTTTTTTTGTTATTGTTATTTATTATGTAATGTTGCGGTTTATATTCGAATATGTGCATATTGATAACTCATTTGAAATGAAATATCAATTTTCGGCGTTATCAGCTACTGCAGTGAAAACACAACTAATTGAATTTGTGTTTATATTATGAATACTGAATGTTGATATCAGTTCACATAATCCAATTTCATCGAACAGTTCATTTGTCCATACGTACGTGCGTGCGTTTTGTAATTCATTTCGGAGGAATGTGGCCATCATTACGCAGCCTAATGGAATATAGAGAGTGTTTTTCCCAGCGTTCACCACAGCGATAACATTGACCCGAACAACAAGTTTATAACAATGTGTTACCCTTTATTTGTAACACAGGTTGGTTATTATAGCCTGGATCGTTTGCTTCTTGACTATAGTATGCAGGAACACTCTCCAAAAACTTGCAGATTGCTCAGGTGGCCAATACGTTTCACCATTTTTTATGCAATTGAAAGTTTCATTACAGTGTCAACACCATCCCTCCAAAGCAACATATTCTGTGTCGATGGTATCAATTCGCACCGTATCTTGAGATCCACCTTCATATTAATATCACTTTTGTGCCGAGATCTCCAAAGCGTACTCTTCGCATTACGGTTTCTAGGCTTTGTATTCATTCCTTATATCCGTCTTCGTGCTACATGATCTTGCCATTTGACTAACCTCATATTATTCAGTGAACATAAATTGTGAATATTCTCATTACATGAATTTATCCCCTTGTTACTTCCTCTGACTTGGGCCCAAAACTGCTCAGACCCACACTTCCCTTGGCGTGCTAGACCAAGTTTCACACCCATTATGGGTTTGTTGGTTATAGCCTTAGTATTTTACACAGAGGCGGTAATAAGCATTTCCCGTATTTAACCCTTCAATGCCGGCCACGGTGCACTGTACGGACCTTTCTTGCTGCTAACCTCGGTGTACCGTACGTTCGTAAATGCATTTGAGTGTGCTATAAATTTAAAAGTCCGCCATCCCGGACAGTAGTTGGAATTTCAACCTCAGCGTCGTTGAATGGTTAATATAATCTTTATGTTATGAGTAATTTATAGTTTGATTTCTTATTGTTTAATTTCACGTTTTTCATTTGTCACGGTCTTGTACCCCATCCTGAAGGGGGGGGGGGCCACGAGCTCATATTTTCTTTTCGTCGCCTTTCGTTCTAGATCAACCAGCCTTGCTATCGTTCAACAGAATTCTTTTGTTTTGTTCTGTGAGGTTTATGTCTTCGCCTCACAAATTAACACGTCAGCATGTGGACTAGCAGCTGACGTGTTCCATTCACTGCTAGTCTGTCCCGATTTTGATGGACTTTCCTAATGGCATACTCATAAGCGGGCTTCAAAGAAATGACGTTGAAGCCTCTCATTTCAAGTGTGCTACTGTCTGAAAGCGCGTTTTGTA
Source organism: Reticulitermes speratus (assembly GCA_021186555.1). Lineage (NCBI taxonomy): Eukaryota > Metazoa > Arthropoda > Insecta > Blattodea > Rhinotermitidae > Reticulitermes > Reticulitermes speratus. Next base: position 40,723,177 of record JAJKFL010000003.1, on the reverse strand, counting down.
GTTATTATCCCCCAATTTAATGAGCGAAAATGGGTGTGTTTTTAACGCTAACTTCAATCTTAAGACGAGCCTGGAAACGCTCTGTCGATAATTTTAAGTGCGAAGCGCACAGTTGTTTTTTTTTTAAGCTTGTTATTTTTGGCGTTACTAGTTTACAGGCTTTATGTAAGACAACGTCTGTCTATAATGACGGCCATCACTGGTGACTGCTACTGACTGCGAGATTTGAAGTTGTCACAGCGGTGTTGATGAAGATTGGAGTCTTCTGGCATGTTACGCTTTGTTGTCAGATAAATATTTACCGATGTTTCGAAGAACCATAGTGCCTTCATTGTCAGGGTCAAACAATCGAAGATTATCGACTGGTGTTGACTGAAAATTATGTAGGCCCTACACGCAAAACAAATACGGAAACAGAAAGATCATTTCACGTATAATTTTATCTGATTAATCCAACTGATAGACTGTTTCATGTGACTAATACACTTTACGATTCACTTGCTTTATTTGTGAGAAAAGCTAGGTTTGTGCTGTTTCATACCAAAGTACTTGTCCTTTTAAGTAAATTTCAAACCAGTTATTGGATGCGATATTTTAGATACTGAGGACGGGGCCTAAGGAATTTTCGTCTGGCATGTGGCACTGTGTAATCTGGTAGCCCTGAAGATGGAGGCGGCAGGCTCCTCCGAAAACTCTTTACTTGCTACAAGACAGACTACACGGTGTCACATCCGAGAAAGCCAGGACAACCTTGGTGCTATATGTGAAACACTAAACAGAATACTGTCTGCGAAAACCCACACACGCACTACATTGCGCAGCCGCAAATTATCGTACTGCATTTGTGCGCTGTGTTAAGGCCCAAGCCGGGTTTGTTTTATGGCTCGTATAGCGCGGATCGTATCTCACGTAGAAGGTAGTCACGAGCTGTAGGGATAGAATGTTTATGTGAGGTTTACTTCTGGGATTATACGAATCCCAGCGCAATTCTTTGTACGTTTCATACTCCTCGGGCTTTTGGAGATACAGCACGTGTTTGGCGATCCGAAGTAGGCCGACTCATAGCTGAACTACTTAAGAGCAGAAATAAATTTATAGCTCTGGTTTTATTGAAGGCAGTGTGTAACACTTTCTGTGAGAACTAACGGATGGTATCGTCAGGCTATGTTTACTAGTGTATTCGGTCTATAACTAGTCACATGCCCATACATACATACGTTGTACATTACATAGATCCAAAATTTAGTCAGTATGACAGTAGGAAATAAATGTCATAAACTACAACATATAATTAACTAACCAACCAACTCCATGGAGCAGAGTCCTTCTCGAGAAGCTAACAGGTTCTCAGCTAGTCAAGAAATTCCACGCATTTTATGGAATCCGAAGGTTCATTACCGCATTCACAAGAGATCGCCACCTGTCCCTATCTTGAGCCATATCAATCCAGTCCATTTCCCCCATCCCACTTCTTGAAGATCCATTTTAATATTATCCTCCCATCTACACCTGGGTCGTCCAAGTGGTCTCCTTCGCTTAGGTCTCCCCACCAAAATTTTGTATGCACCTTTTCCCTCCCCCATACGTGCTACATGCCCCGCCCACCACATTCTTCTTGATTTGATCACCCGAATAATATTTGGTGATGAGTACAGATCATTAAGTTCTTCGTTATGTAGTCTTCTCCTCTCCTCTGTTACCTCGTCCCTCATAGGCTCAAATATCCTCCTCAGTACCCTATTCTCGTACACTCTCAGCCTATAAAAATACAACATATACGATACAAAAATGTTATCACATACGGTACTGAAATATTAAAACAAATTCGTTATATAATCTGATAATGAGATTGATTCATTTTTAAACTTCAAAAAAGCATAAATAGACTAAGAGCACGTATTTAAGTGTTTTCTTAATGCTGCTTTAAATGGAGCCTATTCATTCATAACGCTTGTGAATCTACACGGTGAATTGTTGAACATGCTGATGCAAGCATAGTACGAGTACGTGCTTTTCTAAAGACATTGAAAGGTTGGAAATTGGTCTATGAAGATGGTTTTTATTTTGCTTATTACTGCTAAGTAGAGCTGAAGTTTATCGAAGTTTTTCTGGTTATTCACAGTGAAGTTCGTTAATGAAAATAGGTAGTCGCTTGGAAGAGGTACAATCTCTAATCCCTTAAAGAGACCTCTACATGCATTTATAGGTTTTGCATCAGCCACAATTGTAACAATTTTCTTTTTTTGCAATAAATATTTTTATTGTTGCGTATTTCTGTCCAAATTCTGCTGGGCATGTCATCACCAATTTACTGCTCTATAGCTCACGTAAATCGAATTTTAAACGATTCGGTGCTGCATGGCAAGCACAAAGATGGCATCCTTCACGTAGTTACATAAAGAACGACCCTGATTACGGAATTAGGTCATCAATGTTAATCTAGTTTCGAGCGTAATGTTCGTAAAAATTTTTATTATCAGAAAAATGCACGGCAAAGCGGCAAACACGCGAACACGCGTTAACAGATAAATCGGGTTCTTATATTACACTTTAGCCCGCGTTGTGTTTTTAAGGTTTTAATGGAACCTAAGCAAGGGATTTTTTAGAGTTACTGAGGAAGTCTGTAATGCCCCTGTAGTGTCATGTTTATTGTCCTGAAGGACAGCCGTAATCAAGATTGCATTTTTATTCCCTGCTTATACGTTTTTCTTTTCCAAGATATCTACACTTTTGAGGGGAATGGACTGACCGCTCCAGTCTAAACCTCTACGGTTTGGTTTTGAAATGAAAAAGGAGTTTTGAGCGCAAAGCGTTGTTCTGAACTTGTTCAGCAATTTCTATATATTTAGGCCTATAGCTCACCTAATTTTTAAAACATGGCAACCGAAAGCTGCCTTCCTCTTTTAGCGTCGCAGCTCATTTCTATGTATCTTCATTTAGTCATTTAGTAACCAACTTATTTTACTGGGGCTCTGCAGGTTGTCCAAGCCGATAGTTTCGAACCTTTCCTGTTTTATGGACCAGGAAAACTTGCACCAATATTCTCATTATTGAGGTTTTGTGGGTTTACTTCATCATTCCAGGCAAATGGGATAGTAGACCTGCTTCAGATAGGCAATGACCGATTTATTCCACGCGTTTTGCAGTTCATTATTTCCTAATCATCATAACATTCAGCGCTGTAGTCTGAGTTACTGACAACGACGTTGAAATATAAATTGGTTTTACATTGTCCAGCGGTACGAATCTCATTATGTGTTTGCGATATAATAAATAATGCCTTAATGAGATATTGAACTCTAATGGGCCTCATATCAGCACACTGAGGATGTGCGATTGAAAATTATGCGCGGTGGCATGTGAAATGATTTATCAGCTATGTGTATTCTAAGGCCTCCGCAGACCCCGCGGCGTGGGGGGGCCCGAAACATACACAACGCTAAAATTTGTTGTGGGTTCTTTTGAACTGGATTCCACTCTTTGGACAGAAGGCAGTTTTCTGGATTCCTGGTACAAGATATGGGAGTAACTTCGCTAATAATTATAAGGGGGGGCCCCGGATTATCAAGTCGCGGGGGGCCCCGACCGGTTATCTACGTCAGTCTTGGATTTATAATATGCCGCACCTAATATTTGTCCTCAATGATGTAACCATTAACACCAAAGCCTCAGTGTCCTCTTTCTCACCACTTATTACAAGATAATGCAAAAAAAAAAAAAAGGGGGGGGGGGAAGGAAGGCGAACAAAAGCATTAAACACAAGTTGTTTAGTCGGTAAAAGGAAACAAAATGGATCCTGTTGTAAAACGGTACTTGTTTCCAGTTGTACATGCTTGCTTAATGCTTCTTGGAATTTGTAAACCGGTAGCGACCCGCAGACTGTCAGTCGAGAAACAGTGCTCTAAGCCGCTGCAGAAAGCTTTGTAATCCGCTTGAGAAAGTGCTCTGATCCGCTTGACATGTTTACTTGATGTTTGATTTTCATTTCACTGTGCTCGTACGTAGAGGTTCTGTAAGACGCGTGGAATGAATGCGCTGCACGTTCTGCCTTCATATTCGAAGGAGCTTGGAGTCAGGATTTCGATTTTATATGAAAATCTAACAACATATTTTTTGTTCTTTACACACAACACTCGCCTGCAGGCCGTGCCTTGACTCAGGCGATTATTCGTCGGTCTGTCACCGCGGAGGCCCGCCTTCAATCTATATGGGATTTGTGGTGAACAAAATGGCACTGGTAAAGGTAAAAGTGTCCCTGTCCAATCCATGAAAGCATATAGGGGAGTAGAGTCATAGCGCCAATCATTCCTAATATCGGCACTAGATGCAGGTGAATGATTCACGCTGCGGCCGCTTTACCCCAGAAAAGAACCCATTGAATAGGAGGCTGGGTGATCTCCAGAGTAGGTTTCAACGTTTGGTGAATGAAAAATGTGTTGCCTGTGCCGGGGTTTGAATCGCGGGTCATCAAGCTCTTTGCCTAGTCACTGTACTGACTACGCCATTTTCGACATCGTTTTCTTCACCACGTTTTCCACTGTCAGAATCATTCTACCAGTATTACATAGTCATCTGTCATCGACACTATATAACCTTGGCAACTGACAGCGTCGTTAATAATACTGAAACACTTGCCTGTTAAGTTGTAGTTTCCGATTCCTTCTGTTCTTAAACTAAGCTTTGAGCAGCACTTACGAAATGTTTGCGAACACAAGGCCTGTATTTTAAACAGGGCAATGCAACACAGAAACACATGTCTGTACGTACGTAGTGCAACATAACACGGTAACACAATGTCTGTACCTACGCAGCGCAACATAACACGGTAACACAATGCATGTACCTACGCAGCGCTACATAACACGGTAACACAATGCATGGCCGTGCCATGGCTCAGGCGGTTAGTCGCCGGCCTCCCACCGCGGAGGCTCGGTTTCGATCCCGGGTCAGTCCATGTGGGATTTGTGGTGTACAAAGTGGCACTGGGACAGGTTTTCCCCCCCGAGTACTTCGGTTTTCCCCTGTCAATTTCATTCAACCGGTGCTCCATTATTTGGAAAAATGAAAAAAACTGATTACCTTTCATCTTCATCACAGGGTTGCACAAGAAGCCGTAAGGCTGCGGTGCGTCCGTAGCTTCTGCTGCGGGGCCCTTCAAAAAAAATCCTTGTACCTACGCAGAGCAACATAACACGGAAATTACAGGGCCTGTGCCTAGGCAGGGCAACACAACGCAGAAACAGAAGGCCTTCAGCACCGTATGAACATAAAACGCAGCTGAGTGATATCAAATTCTGAAGCAAGACTCTAGTGCGGGGATTTAGTTATAGGCACTATTTTAATGAGAGGCTTAATGTTTATGTCTCTCTCCCGATGCAAAAAAATAGGATATTTGTCAGTCGTCAGCTGGAAAATATTATATCCGCAGGTTTTTATTCAGTTATAAGATTTTCTGCAGCGACCAAACGGAATATGATACAGCTTCACAAACCTTGGGTCATTATACTTCATAGCCCCTTGTTAAAGCCGCATGCAACACAATGCAGCAACGTTAATGGTCTGCCAGTTATATGACTGTTCTGACAGTTCCGTTTCCTTGCTCGTTTATGTCTTCCTAATGGGAGAGTAATGGCTTTGTGTCTGATGTAGCCTATCACTTTATTTCCAGCTAGGTTTCTTTACGTTTTATTAAATTCTTTGTTAAAAGTACATACTTTTAGTCCATATATTTTATATCTCTCTTCGATGATATTATCAACACTCATATAAGGTAAAATTCCTGGGACTTACTGATTCGACGAGAAGAAGAGATCAATTTGACATAGATGGCAGATTAATATTTTGATGGATCTTAAGGAAGTGGATTTTGAGGACTCATCTTCTGGGATATTACGCGGCGTCGTTGGTAAATATTTCCAGACGTTTCGAAGGATTGTACTGCCTTCATCTTCAGGGTCAGGCAGTCTTAGGAGAGTCTGTAAGGGTATGAACTGGATTGTTGTGGTTCAGGGTAGGGTCCACCGGTCGACTTCTGTGCCCCCAGTAATGAATCTTCTGGTCCGTAAACGGCGATCATTATCATGTAAAGGAGACGGGATAATTACTGATTACTTAGTGAACAGAATGTATGTGATTTAGTTCCGTAGGGTTTTGACGATGTTCAGTGATACTGAGAAGCACTCTTCTGTCTTTGAACTTTTTCAAATTTCTGCTATATAATTAAAATTACGTTTCGAAATCCGGTTCTGCTTGCGTCCTCACATGCAAACATGTCGGGTGGACCCCTCAGATATGTTAGCAGAATCGACTTCCGAAATGTGATGTTCAATTGTATAATGGACGATGGAAATTGTCCTAAGCAGGAGGACTGCTTCTGAATATTTATGTGACTTGACCCAGGCATGTATGGGAGGATAATATTAAAGTTGATCTTCAATAAGTGGGATTGGGGGCATGGACTGGATTGATCTGTCTCAAGATAGGGACAGGTGGCGGGCTCTTGTGAATGCGGTAATGAACCTTCGGGTTTCATAAAATGCGGGGAATTTCTTGACTATCTGAGAACCTGTTAGCTTCTCAAGAAGGACTCTGCTCCATGGAGTTAGTTAGTTAGTTAGTTAGTTACGTAGTAGTTAGTCTGTTAAATTAACTTTAATTTTTATGTCACACAGAAGCAACCGCAACACTTCTTGTGTTCCATTCGTGAATAGGGAATTACGTGCATAATATTTAGCAGGCCATATAAGTTGAGTTGGTGTACTGGGAATATCCGTTCTGGTGCAGTGATTTGGAAAATGCAATTAGAACGCTACTATCATGTGTAATAGTTCGGTGGGAAGGGCTGATGTTGCCTACTTTCATGTAAACCTCGTTCACCTCTCGCATACATTAACTGCAGATCACATGAATTACAATACTTCCACGGTATCTGCAATACGTGAGAGCTTGAATACATTGTAGGACTTGAATCATTATATTTTGCGTAATACAGGCTGTATCTAAAATGCTTGGAAAAACTTTACGGCTGAGTTCTTTACATTAAAACAGAGAAAAAAGTTCATATAAATGTATGTTCGGAAATGAGTGGGTTTTGAGTTTAATTGAAAGGCTAAATTCAGCCATAAGTACCTTAATTATGTAATATTTTACATACAACTGACATAATACATTTACAGCACACGTTCCCAATTTAATAACTGTTAAGTCCTTTTTGTTTATCTAATCGCAGTTCACAATATATGCTCAAAATGTTCTCCACCCGAATCAGTGCACTCGTGAACACGTCTGATCGTGGACTGTCGCACCTTTTCAAAAGTCCCGGGGCGGTTGAATGGTTTGACAAGCATAACAATGCGTCGTTGAAGTGTGTCTTAATTTTCAACTGGAGCTGAATACACTAGGGTTTTTAAGTGTCCCCACAGATAAAAATCTAAAGGGTTGAGGTCAACATGTTGTTGGGCTGTACCTCGAAAACTGTTTGCGGATATATATCGATATGAAATTTTTTCCTTATTTTGGTGTGGGGATCTCACTTCTGAAGTTTCTCCAAGCATTTTAGATACATTCTGTATACGGTTGATCACACTGGTCACTTCAGCAAGCAGTGGTTTTCCAGTTAATCATTTCAATTCGTGTGCACTGTGGCCTTACTCTTATAATCTACTATGAAAATGGTTCTAACAAAGCTATTTACTTTTAAAAAGCTGAATCCGTGTTGGACAGTCCCTTTAACTTGCAGGGCTACGGAGTGGGTGACCGAGTTTCAGTTCCTGGTAGGGAAGGTGTGATTTACTCTTTCGCTTGAACGTGAACCGGTAAAAAAAAAATGACCTACACCAAGATACACGTAGTCGCTTCAGACGCCCCATTGCCTTTCTTTGACAACTGCTGGCCATCCACCAGGCCATTTTACACCATTCACTTTTACATGCGACGGTGAATCGCAATCGTACGAAGGAGAGATTTTAACATTCTCCGTGCACCTATGTAGAAGTTTTGTAATGGTGTAGAGTTCTTTATTTTGAGAGCTGTTGGTATATTTTACTGTGTTTTGAGTAGTCACACGACTTAAAAATAAGAACTGACATATAATGTGTCCTCTATGAGGTACAAGCTGAAGCCGCAGAAAGAGTTAACCATCTAAATATAACGAGCTACCTGTCAGGCTGTGTGCGCGCATGGCATTCTCTCAGCATCCGAACCTTGTCTTACCCCTTCCGCACACATTCCCAAAGGTCTCTTCTACGCTAGATCCAAATAATAGTCCGTGCTGTTCTCAGAGGGTCTCTCACAGCTATGAACCTGGATAGCTCATTTAATAAAGCGACCGACGATGGGCTGGATGACCTGAGTTACATAGCCGGCAGGGGCATATTTTTTTCTTCGGAGAACTTAGAAATAAACACATCTAGATTTTACCCATTTAAGAGGATTAGAAAGCTTTGTTAAGAGAATGGAATAACATTTAGAATTGTTAGGTTTTTGGCATTTCTTCATCGTCTAGAGCAGAGGTGGCCAGTTGTTTCGACGATCGCGGCCGCTTTTTCGTCTCTGTCAAAATTTATTTGCCGCCTCTGCGATCAATAGCTTTTAGTTTAACGGCATTTTTTGATCAACCTACCTTTGCGCAAGAACTCTTCTCCCAGATGAAGGTAATTAAATCAAGATACCGAAGCCATCTGACCGATGGACATTTAAAATACTGGCTTCACTTGTGTCTAAGTAATTATGAACCCTTTTTCAGTAAGCTGTCACACGATATGCAGTGTCCATGCATCAGCTTCGCAATAGGAAGGTTAATGAAAAACACCTTTTAATTATGGTGAATTGTTTTAGTTTGAGAAGGTCAATTTTTAATAAATGAAACAATTGTACTTTTATATGTTTGATGTTATTATGCTATTTTACATTTCTTTGCTTAGTTGACCTAATATTAATATATTATGTACTGTGGTAGAGCGGGAAAGATTTACTGTCTTTAGAAATCACTGAGTCCAAAGGTCTGGCCACCTATGGTCTAGAGTTTAGTGTTCCAGAATAGCGAAAGTATGTTTTTGGAACATTTGATGATGGATTTAAATGCCAAAAGCTAAATAATCTTAAATGTAATATGCAGTTTTCATAATCCTTTAATATTGAATGGGATGACAGTTACAGATCTGATGCTCAGTTTCTGAAGAACTGTACCTAAGTTTTACAGGTAGGGAGCCATAGTAGATGTTTGGGCCTACACATTATTTTCATTCCCCTACGTGTGGTAATGACGAAACGTAACACAGAATGCACTACATCGGATGAAAGTAAAAACTGAAGACTTGTTTGAGTGCCACTCTGTGAAAATTTAGGTCTTTGGTCAGCGCATTCTTAACATTATCAGTGAAGGAGAAGAGTAGACAGCTTCACGTTCTGCCATATTACTCACGAGGAAGGAGTCCCCGATGCCTACTGTGTAGGATGTTGTTTGGGGCCTGGACACGGCAGCCAAGACAAAAATATACCCCTGTCGGCGATGTAACTCGGTCATCCAGCCCGTCGTCGGTCACTTTATTAAATGGGCTATCCAGGCTCATAGCTGTGAGAAACCCTCTGAGAACAGCAGGGATTATTATTTGGATCTAGCGTGGAAGAGACCTTTGGGAATGTGTGCGGAAGGGGTAAGACAAGGTTCGGATGCTGAGAGAATGCTACGCGCGCACAGCCTGTCAGGTAGCTCAGTATATCAACCAGGCTTAGCGTCCCGCAGGTACAGATCTCCAGCAGATTGTTCTGTAGTGTTGGTGGTGACAGAGTAACACTTAAGTGCCATGCATTCCAGGGTACAAAGCTGGACAAACCAGCTTGCAATGTAATCAGTGGCAAGCCTGAAGTGAAATACTCACTTATTCCGAATATCGGTGGTGCTTCCGGCTGCCCTAATGTTTTTCGTTCTCACAAAATTATGGGATAGCACCCAAAATAAAAGCGGATTACGAAATATTTACGGACGATCAATTCGGAGTCTAAATTTAACGTTTTGAAGACCTTTCTTATTTTCAATACGAAAAGCAAATTCTCTGGTTTTGCAGACAGAGCTGATCTCCGACACGTGGACTTAACTTTAATTGATGCGGTTGGTGTCCAAAGGCCCTATCTGTTTTACTCGCCATGAACGCTTCGATTGTTACTCGTCTTTGTTGCTTGTGAGGTTTAAATTTCAACAGTGGTTTATTTTAAGTGCTTAATACTCGTACTCCGACTGAGGAAATGAGTTCCTGTGTTTGAAATTTAAATGAAGCGGATAATTTTAAATGTAAGGCATAACATAGGATTTTTTTTTTATTTTATTTTTTTTTTGTGGTGAGGGGGCCCCGCAGCTGATGCTACGGACGCACCGCAGCCTTAAGGCTTATTGTGCAACCCCTGTGATGATGAAGATGAGGATGAGCAGTTTTTTACCAAGTTGTACAAGTAATGGAGCACCAGTGGAATGAAATTGACAGGGGAAAACCGACAACTCGGAGAAAAACCTGTCCCAGTGCCACATTGTCCACCACAAATCTCACATGGACTTGACCTGGGATCGAACCCGGGCCTCCGTGGTGAGAGGCCGGCGACTAACCGCCTGAGCCATGGCACGGCCTTTAGGATTAGTATTAATAACAAGAAATTGTAACTAGAGTATTTAAGCCATAATAGGCGAATACCTGTTAACTTTGTTGAAAGATGTTACACATCTCTTCCGTAAGAAGTGTTAATGCCACAGCTCTGTCTCTGCTTTTAAAACATTTGAATTACCTCCCTCCACCCACCCCCCCAAACAAAACACACACACACAAGCCTAAGAGTTGAAATTCTGTTCGATTCTTTATCGATCGAAGCCCATCTAATTAACATTTATAGCCCATTCGTACAGCACAGAAAACATTTTGTGTACGTCACAAAGACTAGTCGGATAAGGATTAAAGAAACGCTTTTTTATTTTGAAAATCGAGTGTTCCTCAAAGCGAAATTAGCCAATGTGGTGAACAAAGTTGCCATTACTCTGTAAAGGTTTAAAGTCAAAAGATGTCTACGAAAGCAGTCATATAGCACAACTTAGGCCCCGTTTTACCTTTTGTATGATATTTTTCATCAGTGAAGCTTCTTTTATTACCAGTTACACGTATACATATTGTAGCGTAACAGCGCATTTGTTAGTCTAGGACTTCTTTCCACGCCCTTCGTAATTAGTTCATAATTATATTATTCCTTATTCGGCGCTACATAGGCAGTATAATTGTAAGGTGTTATTATGTCTGACAAGCCCTAGAATCCACTGCCTTGAGCTGAATGTTTAAACAGCCCGTGTTTTTTATACGTAGTTACAGCGTGGTTAAAAGCGAATGTTAGGTGCGTCGCGTAATGTATTCTGGTCACGCTGTTTATGCATTGAGCGGATTTTGCTGAACTTTTCTTATCGGTAATTCAAATTAAATTTGGTTTCAAAGTGTTTGTGGAAATACTTGCGTGGGGACATTATTTTATCTGACAAGTTGCATCACTTTTCTCTCAGACCGTTTCATGTGACGACAGGCGCACGCAGCTATTCCATTTTGCTGCGAGTTGGGGTTTGCGCTTCAAATTCGTGTTATGCTTTTACTCACCATATTTAAAGAAGGTGCTGGAAGTGTTTTTCTTCGGCTCCCAGAGACGCGTCTCGTCTAACAAACCCGTCATTCATTGTACAGCGCGGTTTTATACTCGTAAGTTAAGCGATCTAACGGTGACTAACGGTTGTTGTAAGATAAAATGCCTGGATAACATTTTTTTAAATTTAGCTTCAAAATATCACGTTAAAATGCATACCTGCCTGAAATGATTTTCAGAACCGAGATGCTTGCTGATATTTACACTGTTACTTATGTTAACAGAACCGTGGGTAAGATTATACTATGTTTCGACCGTAGTGGTGGAGTTGCGAGAGTGTTGGAGCAGTGCGGAACTGGTGAATTTTCGTGTAGTGCGCAGCGGCAGATTTATTTGGAGCAGGTTCTAGCTTGGCCTTCGTATATCATGTCCTGCGGGTGCTTGTTAATGTGTAGGATTTTGTTAATGCTGAAAAGGAGTTAGCTTTGCGTATATTGCTGCCTAGTGAGAACGTCTGTATATTCAATTCTGAAATCAGTTTGCAGATAGAGATTTTTCGTGATTTTTACGGCCTGTTCCTAGGAATGTCGGCCTTCGCTTTTGTCCGTTAGCATCCTTAATAATGATATAATATAATATAACAATATATAGTACAATATAATATAATGTAATAATATTTATTTATTGAGTCTCAAGTTCCTGTTATTACCAAGGGCTGCGACTCCCATCACCAAGAGTAAATAATATATGGATCTTACCATTACGTCCAGTTTCATATGCTTGGATATGCATAGATTAGAACTATGCAATGTGAATTATAAGCCACTAAATCACAGTGGATTTCGAAATTACGGAATATAGAAACTTTTTTGTTGAACGTACAGGGAAGTTTTAAACGACCAAATTTACACCCCGATTAACAGTTATGTTGAAATAAATTGGTTCTTTCTTCTCATCTTGGTACAAGGGCAACAAAGAGCCTGCTAAACTCGTGCATTAAATAACCCCCCAGTTGTATGTACTGCAGAACTTATGGTCTTATATTCCGGTCTGTTGAACAAATGAATTTGTTTCGGGGTGAGATGTTTCTGAAGTAATTATAACTGTGGGGGTGTCTGATCAAAATGTAAACCTTGTGCATTTGGAGTCATAAATAACCATCTACAACGAATGCTTAGGCAAAAACTGTTTTTGGACATAACAAGATTGCAAATGGTTTTCTCTGCGCCGTAGTTTACACATTTTACCACGGCGTGCTTTATTTTTGAAGTGTCATACAGTTTTCGCGGTGTACGCTGAAATGTAATTTAATTTACGCGAGGCCTAGGCCTCCTCATTATTGAGGTTTCGAGATCACACAGAGTTGGACACACCATGCTCGGTAGGACTCCTCTGGATGAGTCATCGGACCGTCGCAGAGGCCTCTGCCTGACAACAAACAACACTCGCAAGAGCCAGACATCCATGCCTCGGCGGGATTCGAACCCGCAATCCCAGCAAGCGAGCGGCCGCAGACCTACGCCTTAAACCGCGTGGCCACTGGGATCGCCTGTAGCACATGAAAGCAATAGTCTCAGTACAAGTACCAAGGACACAGCATTTTGTATTTCCTTAAAACCCTAAGCTTCTTATCCGTTTGTTTATTTTTGGTTACAATAGTCAGTTGACCTAAATATGCATTGGATACTATAAACTGATCAATTGCTGTATTATTGTTAATAGTAGGCTTATATAACTAACCCCGCCGACTGAACGAAGTTTATAGCGAAAAGCAGTTGTGACCCTTGTCCTGATTGAACGAAGCAGAGCCGTTCTTGAGAGGTGAACAATTTTCAGCCGTCACGAAATTACCCGCGCTTTATGGAGCCCAAGGGATCATTGCCATGTTCCTAAGAACTGGCCACTGGAACTTATTCTGAGTCATAGCTTGTTAAACATCGATTTTAATATTATTCTTACAGTAACGTGTAGCTGTGCTAAGAGGTCTCTTCCGTTCTCGGTTTACTCACAAAAATGTATGCATTACAAATCTCATCCCATCCCTTCCATGCCACCTTTTTCTTGACCTGATCACCCCAAAATTATGTGGCGAAGGATCAAATTATTACATTTCATAATTATGTAGTTGTTACTGTCGTCATGCTGTTCCTTTGTGTTTATTCTTGTACATCCTTGGTCATTAGTCCCTTAACGTATGAGACCGAATTTCTCACCCATACAAAAAAACACGTAAAATTTTAGATACGACTCGGGAAGAGAAAAAGACTCAAACCCCAGTTGTAGGAAACATTTCTCGAATTATTCCTGTGTTAGCCTGGTATTGGTTTTGATTGTACTCTCCGGGTTTATGACACCACGCAGTCTCTTGGGCGTTTCTCAGCGTGTCGGAGGAATCTGCTCTCTCCAACTACCGGAATTTCGATAACAACCAACCAGACTGCAGTATGTCATAGTCCAAATTTTCGCCTGTCATGTCTCATATCTATGTAATTCTTGTGTTATTATAAACTGGGATAAGAATTGTGACGAGCGAGCTAGTGTAGCGGTAACGCTGTAGACTTATATTCTGATGGTGCCCTGTTCGAATCTCGGCCGGAACACCGGTCATCCTGAGTTAAATTTTGTTCATATTCCTCAGTCCCTACAGACATATTCCAGCATGTTATCTGATTAAGACTCGGCCGATTCCTTCCAAATCCTTTCCAGTTCGTCAATCATCCTGCCATTCGACGCTTATGGTCCGACGTAAATTACCGACAGCCTCGTAAAAATAAACAGAAGAAAATATGAAAAACTTAATAGGAAGTTTCTATTCCAGTTCGCATCTATGGTTTATTGAACGTACTGGAAGCGAAAGACCCTGCGGCTATAAGAATAAAAATAAAGCGAAAATATACACAGGTAGGCCAGTTGTTTCATAATTTGTATGCAGGTAACAAAACGTTAATTATAATAAACCCGCATTTTCTTTAATAAAGTAATGTAAAGTTTCCGTTCCTCTGGGATAAGACACTTTGTTACGAGGTAGTCGGATTCCGACGTTTCGAAGGAAAGCACTACTTACGTCTTCAAATAGCATTCAGTTCTGGAAAAATTCATTCTTCCAGAAACGATTGCCTGTTATCGCGGCGTCATGTCCCAAAACATTTCCTGAACTACATCGATGCGGAAAACTCAAAACTCGGGAAGCAATATGAACTTATTCAATTAAACTTTTCAGCTCGCTTAACCGTTGGCCTGGTTCTACAGCCTCTATTTCTGATGCCTTCTGGTTAGATAAAATGTGTGGTGATTTGCAGCGGACATAAGAGAGACCGGTAATTGTGCCCAGATCCCTGATGATGGGTGGTTACACACAGCTAGATGGTGCTACGTTGGATACGATGGGTTGTGGCTAATCATTAAATTTATTACTCCCCCACACTTACATCACAAGTGGCATTTGCGACTTCTCTGCATAGTTTTATTAAAAATCTGATTCATTGCTCGATAGTGACGTAAAATTTTCGTTTCCCTAACAGAGTTTGACTCTAGAACTGGCGAGTTCCAAGCAAGGGATTACTATTTTACGTTACTTGCAGTTTTATTTCTTTTTGACTTGACGGAACAGTGGAGGATGATTAAATACACATTATTTTTTAACTTCGAAAAAAATTAATATTTAATGAGAGTGCAACTGTTTAATATTATGGGCAATTAACTTCTGAGTATCAATCTGAAGGGATTCGAAATCCGACCTACCAACGGCCATCCTGAGTGAGGTGCGTAATTCGAGGTTTATATCTGTCAAAGACACTCATCGCGCAGACAAGGACGTAGCCATGAATACTATGTTCATTGAAGGTCACACGTCATGTTACAAATACCGTAGGTATGAAAGAGTCCTTAAGTACAATAAACACCATTTGAATAGACCAGACATTACTTGCATTAACAAAGAAAACGAGAACACTTGCATAATACACACGACTATTAAGCAAAACTATGACGCACGAAACTGATAAAGTAGAATGTTCTTTATAGGTAGTTCCAGTACTGTAGCAGGATAGAGCAGTAAACGTTTAGTAATTTTTTTTTTCCAGCCACAGACTGATACCATATTTACAGTAATATATAGATACTATGTATACGGAAAGAATGCATGCATTGAGGTGCTGAGGGTTGCAATTTTTCGAATGCGCAATATAGTCATGATATTTCTAGAACGGTAAGTTATCACCGTTAAATTTGATGCACAAATGTCTGCAGCAGAATCCCCTGAATCCGCGGTATAATCTTCCAGACCAAGGGACGTCACTTCCAAGAAGACAGTGTTCTTCATATTTATCGCTGTGAGCACAGCATTTATTTGCATCTGGTCGTCAAATATTACTGTAACATGTGTTCATCTTGCAGTACAAACCATACAATTCCTTGCCGCCTCAGTGATTTAGTGCATGATTCTAGCGATTTATGTGGCAATTACTTGAACTACTTTCAGTGGGCTCTAAGTCAAGTTTTAGAATACTTGCGGGAGTTTTCTGAATTTCCGTGGAATCCCATTTGAATACAGAGTATGCCCTAGTATTTCACAGTACGTGCTTAACACTCGAAGTAACGTTCAAAGTAACTGCGTCGTCTGATCACTTTACTTAACTCTTTAGAGAGGACATAAATTACTGCTGAACCATCTGTTTTAATATTAAAATCTCTTAATATACCCCATAGAGTGTATTTATATATTTGATGTGATTTTCTCAGTGCAACGGCGATCATTTTCCCAAAGAGCATTAATCAATTGGTCATTTTAATGGAGCAGTAACTTGTTCTCTGCAAGGTAGGAACTGAATTTCAATATAGCAGGCCTATTTAAATGAAATTTATGCTTCATAAGTTTAGCCTAATATTGAAATTTGAAATTTTAGAGATATAAAATGAAACTGCATGGAATATGATAACTGCGATTGTTTTAGACGTTCTTTACGAATTAAAAAACACCTTACGTGGAGACCACACCTGTCCGTCCATCCATATGCCCGCCCGACAGTCTATCACCTATTATCAGCCAAACATCCTTTGCGTAATTTCTTATGAAATTCTGTGTAGACCTTCTTTACAAAAAGTAGTCGAACAAGCGTGAGTTTCGTGAAAGTCTGCTGAATGACAGTCATACTTAAGGGCGTAAACGAACTTCTACCCTTATTTTCCATGTTTTTTGACCGATATGGGTTAAATCGGTATAGAAGCGCTACGCGCGTAATGCTGTTGAGTAATTGTGAGTTCCGTGAAAGTCGGTGGAATAAAAGTAACAGGCTATCTTACGCTCGTAAGTGAAGTTGTGCTGCTGTTTTATAAGTTTTTCGTCCGACGTGGGTAAAATTCGGGACACGTAATGCTCACAAAAAATTAAGCGATTAGGAATTCCGTGAGAATCGGTGCTATGAAATTCATTCATTCTGTAGTCTGTCTTACGACAGGTCCACAGCCTCTTCCAAAGCGAGTTCTCCACAGGATACGATCTAGTGCTTCCTCTTTCAATTTCCAGTATCTTCTCTTATCTTTATGAAGCCATACTTTATTTAAGGGCCTAAATTACTTTCAATTCCTACGTTCCACATTCATTTTCCGATTTGAGTTCAAGTCTGTATAAGAAATAAGCACTAGAAATGCGTGATTTCAGGATTCCGCTGCGATGTAGATGAGATATGCTCTCTTGTGGGATATTACGCAGCATTGCATGGTAGTTCTGTACCGACGTTGCGGGACAACCTATCGGTCCCGTCTTCAAGGGTCAAGAAGTCCAAGACTTGGGACCGGAACTTCGGTACAGAGCTACTACTCAACGCTGCGTAATATCCCAGAAGAGCGCAGATCTCAAGCACTAGGAAAGCCGTAATGTTTCTAGTAGGCGTAAGTGCAATTACATTTAGGCATGCACCGTGAAACAATATGACAGTTCGAGAGTTAAGACCGCGTTGATAAGTCCTGTGAATTACGTCACAGCTTACACAGTTTGCAGTATTATTTCATGGAACATCTGAACTAGTCGCTGTTTCCGTTACTGATATATCATCGTGAACATCGAGACGATGGAATAGGTTCCAGAGACTCATGTGTTTTTCGGACGTGTATGGTATATTCCAAAATTACATTTACGTTGATACAGGAGCCTCGTGTTTCGGTTTTAGGACTTTATTTGAAAAGTTAGATCTTATACCTAGGCGTAGATGGGAGGGCAATGTTAAAATGGACTTTCAAGAATTGGGGTTGGGAGGCATGACTGGATTGTTCTGACTCAGGATAGGGACAGGTTGCAGGGTCTTGTGAATGCGGTAATGAACTTTCGGTTTCCATAAAATGCGGGGAATTTCTTGACTAGCTGAGGGCCTGTTAGCTTTTCAAGGTCTCTGATGCATGAAAGTAGTTAGTTGTTTAATTAGTTACCTCTTATTCGTGCTTCTTCTCTAATACATTCTGACGACAGATTATTCACAACGTAGAACTGATATACAGAGACAAGAGTAGCGCTTTTTCGATTTCAGACTGAAACATTTTTGATCCCATGCCTTTCAGTTCTAGAAACATGAAAGGAAACTGTGACGGAAATTTTATTACATTTGAATTTTCCGTTAAGTCTTCAATCGGAATTCAAAATTAAGGTTTATAATAATTTTAAACTTCAGTTCCGTCTTATAACCTTATTAACCGCTAAAGGCAGTAATGTGTTTGCAGTCCCTTTCTCACTGATAAAATTAAGTATTTTAAGGACAGTTCGAGTCCGCTGCGGTCAATACGCGCTCCCCCCACCCCTACCTCTATCCCGCACGGTCTAAAACAGGCCTGTTGCTGCCGGCCGAGCGACAACCTCATGCAGACTTCGTCAAAGCGAATGTCTTTACAAACGCTTCGTAATTACGTATTTTATTCAAAATGTTAATGAGTTGAAACTTTTACACCCATTCGGATTTTCCCTCTTCAACCTTTACGCTGTGATAATAAAGGACTACGCATATTTTGTGTTGTACTTAATACGTGGCCAACTGCGCGAAGGTAAAGTTACACGCAGGGTGTAAGGAACGTGGCGTCCTTGACCTGACGGTGGATTTGCTTCATGCTATTGAGCAGGGATTTTCCAACCCAATGTCGCGGGAGAGTTCTGACGAGTCGCCAGCTTCCAAAATAATTGAGCTTAGAGCCTTCCTTATGGACTTCACCTAAATACAAGGGAAAATAAAAGCCAAAGCAGTTAAGCAATCCTGTCCAAATTCAATGTTTTTTCCCTCCCAATATTTTGTTATGAATCCGCAGCGGTTTGCTGGAGTACTGCGTACATACTGATAGGCCTACCATCTGGTGGCAAGGTCAGTGCGATTTATAATTTAGGGTCGTGAACTCAAAAGCAGGAGTACCAGTGCTACAGAGGAACTTACTGCTTTATAAAATATATGTCGTCAGATACCATCAGATCAAAAAGTGTTTGAAAGAGAAAGATGAATATTTTGTATAGATACATGTTTCATTAGAGGAAATACTGCACTCTGTGTTCATTTAGGTACTCTCTGTTACGTGGGAGATCGCTGAGTAACTTTTGTAATAGGCCTATAATGTAGAAATGGGATGGCGACGGTTTAAATGCCTTTTCTCAAGACTGGTCGCAGGGTTCAGAATGAGGTGATGCAAATCTGATAAAGGCAAGAAAATAACTGGGAATGACAGATATAAGAATAATAATGAAGGCTATAAAATATAATCCCTAGAACATTTGGAAAGAATACCTGAATACGTGGTCCCGAAGTTGTCTGTCCGCAACCTGCAAACGGGAGTCGGTTGGCATGGACATTCGGAAAAGATGGCATAGTTTTAATCCTGTAACCAGATAGGCCCAAGCTATTGTTAACCCTCATATACTTGGTTTGCCAAATAACTGCGTCTGCCCCTCAATATCAGCTTCTTCATTACTTTCACTTTGAAGACATAGGCGTAGATGGGAAGTTGCTGTTAAAATAGATCATAAAGATTAGGATGGGAGGACATAAACTAGGTTCATCTGCCTCAGGATAGGAACAGTAGACGGGCTTTTGTGAACCCGGTAATGACCTTTCGAGTTCCATAAAATGCAGGAAATTTCTTGGCTACAGAGGAAATATATATCTTGAATTTTTCGCTGCGACAAATTCAATTAAATCTTTTCGGGCAGATAGCCGCGTCAAAGTGTAGAAATGTTCCGACGTTTCAGAGACTGACTCTGTCCCCATCTTCAGGGTGCAGTCTCTGAAACGTCGCAACAATTCTACACCTTGACGCGGCTGTCTGCCCGAGCAGATTTCCTTTTTGCGCATCAAAGTATTGGCGTCTCAACAGGACTGTGCTTCATAGCACTGGTTATAGGCTGTGACAGGTCTTCTTTTTGAGGTGTAAACAAGAGTGTATCTCTCCTAAAATACCAACTGTTTGTTAGAATTAGCTGACTTTAACACAGAGAGCATTGCATTTTTGACAATATGCGTGGTACAGTACAAGTAGGAGCATTTTCCGGCTGCACCGGGATTGAAAGAGAGTCCTCTCGATTATAGAACTTAAATGAGAAGGTACGGGGGTTTCAAATTATGACGCTGCGGGCATGGCCGGCCTAGACTAGTTAATCGCTTAACGCCGGGCTTACTTCTCGTCATATAATGAAAACCTTAGAGCAGAGTTACATTCCTTGACTGGGCAAGGTGTTTGTCATTTGGATCGAATAAATTTACGCGTGTTTATTGTATTAGAACCGTCTAAATAACGAAAGGGATGGTAATCATACGGCATTATCTATGTTCCTGGGCTGGCTATTCACACACACACACTCACACACATTTTGGCTTTTCTGTCGAACAGAATTCCCGACATTTTGTGTTTCATTCTCCTATATTCCCTGGGGCCACTGTCACATGTCAGTGTCGCGCACGCCGCAAGTGTAGCTGTGCTCCTGGGATGGCTGTCACACTGCGCTCCATAAATCCTTAACTGCGATGTTATTGTATATGGCCAACAGCATGATATACTGAGCCCCTAGAAGGAAAGCCTCCAAGATCCCTTCTGCGTTGGAAGGCACAGAATGTTCTGAAATCAGGTGGTCGTGTTATTGTGTAGGGTTTTTTAAACAGTTTATTTGCGTGTATAGCGCTTCTCTTGTTGTTATAAATTAATATTTTCCTGTTGTTTGTGTTGCAGGTGAGTGTTCTAGAAGTTACGGTGGAACCGAAAACTAATATATCATACAACAGAAAGTTTGAGAGTGTAAGTACTTATAAATAAACTTTTGTGATGTTACGTACGACGTTTTGGGAATTGGCTTCACGCCTGTCGTCTGGCGATTGAGTATCATTATGTTTTATATTTTTATATATATGAACAGAAATCAACTGCGTACGCAACAGTTGTAAACCACAACTCCGTGTTGTGTAGTTTATAAGGAATCTGTGTACGTCAATAGACTGTTTGCATTATCACAACAAAATATTGTAGCCTAGGTTGCTGTACTGAGTCTGCTTACATTGAGATCTTACGGTGGATTCCACGCATGTTTTACTGGTTTCATCATTTCGTAAAGTTGATATACAGGATGGCGCAAACGTGTTGCTTTTAGTGTGAAGTGACTTTTGCGCCACCCTCTATAAATTTCTTGAATATTTAAGCCTTGGTTACCCCACTGCTATATTTATGAAACTCCTTGCTAATGGTATAGTGAGACTGAAACATGTGGATATGAATTAATAAAATGTGCGTACTTTGTTGGTTTTATGTCAGTTGTATTATTTAATAGGAAGACCGTGAAAAGTTTAAGATTATATTTTGGTTTATTATTTTTCTTTGAAAATTATTGATGAAGTTTGGGATGTTCCTCGAACACTTTTCAATTCCATGCTAATATGATGCTTACTGGACTGCTAGGAAATCAGCACTCAAACACCTACGAAACGTCATCTGTTAGAAACAGGTGGCTTGACTATAACAAAGTTATAGACGCAAAGCAGGTCATTTATGTGGAATAACAGTTATTTCTTGTTTATTATCGTGTTTTTCCTTTCCCTAGACTGTCAGGTCTTTCTCAAAGACGAAATGATTGATTGTATGTCTTTATTGATGATGGTATTTACGTCATTGATCGGCATTGTTGTCGCTAATTCTGACGTTGCCACGCGGATTAAATGCGATATAGGTGTCTTGTGAGGTCAGCGGTGTTGATAGAGTACACTGGGAAAGTCACTGTGCACGTCATGAAGACATGTGGGGGAGGAGTAGAGGTACAGATCCACTAGTCTTAAACCTCGGCAGTAGATGGAGGATAGTGGTCGGCTTCACGCTTCGGTCGCTTTTCCCCCAGGTAAAGAGCCTCCAGTACTTTTTGAATAGGAATCTGGGTGGGGCCAAGGGCGTTTTCGGACGCTTTGGAGTAGAGAAAAATCTCTTGCGCCTGCCGGGAGTCAGACGTTGATAAAAGGGTGCAAATCTCAAATTAATGACTCTCTGAAACATGGTGTTCCACTTCTGTCAACGTGGCTGATAGTACGAAAAACTTTAATAACGTAACTGCAATTTTCCTTCGTTAAATGCTGCCTTTGTTTTCTTTGCACGTGACGTCTTTGAATTACCATTATCCATTTGTTGCGATACTTCCACACACAGGTGTACTGGCCGACACAGTGGTACAGCTGTTCTACTTAACGTGTTATATATTCCGCGTATTTGTAGTTCGGTGTTTATTAACCACTAATAAAATCCACTTACCAGGTGAAAATGGATACCTGTTATTTTATATCATATATCAAGGGTGGCCAACCTTGCTTAACGTAAGAGCCACATACGATAAACTTCAGATGTTTCAGAGCCGCAAGACATGAACAAATATTACACACACGTTTTTATTGTTACATGCAAATTTTGTTACAAAAATACTTAAATATATTTACTCACCATGAACATTAAACTTATGTTTTAATCCAGTAGACTCTCAGTTTATACCCGGTAAATAATTATAAAGCTTGAACATTTTTTATTTACCTTTTACATGAATTGTAATGCAAAACGGAGCTCAGCCAACATATTTCCGCGAGCCGCACATTATGTGTCAAAGAGCCGCATGTGGCTCGCGAGCCGCGGTTTGGTCAGCCCTGTCATATATTCTCAAACATGTTTCGTTTCTAACTGAAACAGCATGAGGGAGAAAACAATTTTCAGGGAATCTGAAGCATGTCCAATAACTGTACTTGCATATACTTTATGCAATCACAATTACTGGATGGCTGACATGATGGCGTAGTCGGTACAGCGACTAGTTACGGGTTCGACGTTTCGGGGATCTAATCTCAGTGGGGGCGAGATCTTTCTTACCTGTCCAGACCTGCCCTGGTGCCCACCCAGCCTCCTGTACAATGCGTACCGCATTTCTTTCCCGGGGGTAAAAGCGGCCCGGGCGTGACGACCACGTTCCCCAATCTAGGGCCGAGGTTAAAGGAACAGTAGAGCTATACTTCTACTTCCCCTGTGGGCCTTCATGGCCTGTTGTAGGGTGAACTTTACTTTAGAGTTACTGGATGCTTCACTTTCCTTGAAATTATAATCTCCCTGATGATTGTTCAGTTAGAACCGAAACATGTTTGAGAATGTACGATAGGCCTATAACATAATTGGTATCCACAGTTACTTGAGACGTGCATTTTGTTTGTCCGTAATAAACACCGAACCTTTGTAAGTACGTCTTGCTTATGGTACATACTGTAGTTGTTATTCCGTGACTGGCGTGGTCTGGCAGATGGAACCCGCTGAAAACATTTCATTATGACATTTCGTGTCGTGATTATTAAATTTTCATTGTAAATTTAAAAGCTGTGAAACTGGAAGTTAAAAGTAGAGCTTTTAAAAATAAGAAAATAAATGTATGAGATCTTCTTGTATGTTGTGCAGCGTTACTGGGTGGTTACCGACGTTTCGGGATAGACTTTGGAGGTTTATTATTCGACATTGTGTTTCAGATTGTATAATATCGTTTGGTGTGCTGATTGGTGAATGATGATTTGGAAAATTTTGGGAGGATAGGATTGGTAGCTTAAACAAGACACTAACCTGACACTTACCTAGAGGGACTGAGGACAACCACGAAAAATCTGCTATGACAGTCCGTGTTCTTGCCGAGATCAAAGCAGGGTACCTCTCGAATACAAGTGTAAAACTTTTTTTTTTTTGTGGTGAAGGGCCCAGCAACAGATGCTACGGACGCACCGCGACCTTGAGGCTTATTGTGAAGATGATTAGTTTTTTTTTCAGTTTTTCCGTGTAATGGAGCACCGGTGGAATGAAATTGACAGGGGAAAACCGAAGTACTCGGGGGAAAAAACCTGTACCAGTGCCACTTTGTCCACCACAAATCCCACATGGACTGACCCGGGATCGAACCCGGGCCTCCGCGGTGAGATGCCGGCGACTAACCGTCTGAGCCATGGCACTGCCAATTCTAGAGCGTTACCTCTACACCAACCTGCTCGGTTTCATCAAACATATTTAATCTGAGTTTATGGAGGCCCACCCTGTTCTTATTTGGGCCATGTGATGTCACAAACTCCGTTTCTCATTTCTGTTGTCTCTCGGACAATTTCCTAAGTGTAGTGGTTGCAGCAGTATCTGTCTCTAGAGGGAAGTATGTGTAATCAATATATAACACAAAATGGTTACGTATAAATTATCGTGTTATTGCCGGACATTCCCCTTCTTTTGTGACATCTGGAGCAAGTTAATTTGCCCTATCTCCCCTCACCCCTTCGGTGGCAGTCTGTTGGGCACTTGATTGCAAACTGCAGTCAGTAACTCCGAAAGACAAATGAGGCTGTATCGGTGCCCGGCTTCCAATAGACTCGGGTTTATTTTGAATCATGTTTTGTGTCTGTCTTGCACATCCAGCAAGGAATTTTATGATGAAGCTGTTGCTAACCCACGAAACAGCGGTGTACAATGGTCGCTTTACGCATTATGAAAGAGCAGGCTAATAGTTGCCTGGCAACCAGACAAGAGATTGAGAAACGGAAAAGAAGGAAAAAAATAATGACGCTACTGATCTGATCTTCTGTTGTGTGTGACGTGTACGCTATTCAGGAACCCTGGAATCTTGGAGATCTGGGGCTTCCACGGCGCTGATGATGGAGACTCAAGTCTTCTTGGATGTTCGGCAGTGTCGACTATTAAATATTTACCGACATTTCTGGGTCAAGCACTGCAAGAACACTGTTCTTGTACTGCTTGACCCGGAAGATGAAGGCACTACGTTCTTTCGAAACGTCGATAGTGGTTTACCAGTCGATACTGCCGAAAGTCCAGGAAGACTTGAGTCTTCAAACCTAAACGCTGTTTGCATTTAATTTTTAAGAATACAGGCTTCTCTTCTCTTACAGCACTTCCGCATGTTTCCAAGTGTCAGTCCACCCTCTTCATACTTCCACAATAATGTGTCATAGGATGAATAATTTGGTAGTGTAAATTCTTTAACACTTTGAAGTCTGTAATTGATCTAAATATATTTAAAAATTAACATTTTACTTTACAGAAAACACTTTTGAGTTACTTCTGTCCTGATATCCATACAAACACATAAGTGCACTCTGTATCACATATGAAGAGATTTATAGTGTTTATATAGTGGAACATGCGCGTAATAGTCTGTGAATTAAGTCCTTAACCTTGAATTAGGCTTTACGTTAAGTAGGAAATGTGTGTTGTAAATTGCATGCCCGTTCTGCGTCATACAACTCTGTGCTCAATACGTATGAAAAATATATTGCGAGGCCTTATGACCTAGATGTCCTGCACTATAATTAAATGATTCCAAATAGCCCCGGGCTTGGAAACTTTTCACAAGCTACGGCCACACCATTGATGAGCGTTTGAACGGCAATTTCTGACCGTGAAGTTTCTGGTTTAGTTTCAGGAAAATTCAAACGGATATTAGTATAGCGATAGCGGTCCGGCAGTATTGCGGCAGGTTTGTTCCAGTGTTACAGTCTCAAAAATCTTTATTCTACCATTCCGTGATGTTCCACTTCCCTTAGGTGTGTGAGAAGGGCGTGGCACACCATCAGCCCTCAGTCGGCGGGGGGGGGGGGGGGGGTTCCGGTAAGGCTGATTTACTGACACCAAATAAATATACACGTTTTCTGGCTTTCACGGCGGTTTTTGATGTGTTGGTGGTCTTATTTTGGGTTTCTGCACCGTATAGTAGATGAATGTTCCGACGTTTCGGAGGGACCTGCTGCTTCCATCTTCAGGGTTGACTCATTCTGATTCACATGGATGCTGAAATAGTTGGATGGGAAGGAATTTGCGGGTTGTAATGCAAAGTCAGGGTAAATTTGGCTAGCCAGGGCTGTGGGGTGGGGCTAATACTGAGTAATTTGATCCCCACGTTTTTTCCTTCCCAACTACTTCAAGCATCCACGTGAACCAGATTCAGTCACCCCT
This sequence comes from Reticulitermes speratus, assembly GCA_021186555.1. Taxonomy (NCBI): domain Eukaryota; kingdom Metazoa; phylum Arthropoda; class Insecta; order Blattodea; family Rhinotermitidae; genus Reticulitermes; species Reticulitermes speratus. The sequence goes on along the minus strand of JAJKFL010000003.1, from coordinate 40,697,110 downwards.
GAAGATGGAGGCAGTACGCCCCTCTGAAACGTCCGATCTTTTATCTGCTGCTTGGCGCAGAAACCCAAACGAGAAGACCCATCAATTAAATATTTCATGTTTTGATTCGTCTTAAAGCTTGTTATATCCAAACCATCAGAGATCTCCGAAATACTTTGAATTAGGCTCCTCCTCTTCCTCGTTAATAATAATAATAATAATAATAATAATAATAATATTCGGTCCGAAATGTAAGAAATATGAAGGCACATTCTGTTATTTAATTTCGATAACTACTAATTAATCTCCTCCTTGTGCCGTACATCCGTGTGCATGTCGCAGCTAATGAATTTAAGCCAGTTGACGGATTTTTCTTAAACTTTGTATGGACAACATGCCATTACTGTGCTTCTTAAATTACTTTCATGTCACCATATATATGTGTATACCAACAACTGCATTAATATTTAGATACAATGATATACAACGTCTGGTAAACTTCCTACATGTTTCGGCCTTTTTCGGCCATCTTCAGGGAGGTATTCAACAAAGAAAAGTACAGTATTATGGCACATCTATGACATAACTAGCCTTTAATGTATTTTTCTTTTTTGAATACCTCCCTGAAGATGGCCGAAAAATACCGAAGTATGTAGTAGGTTTACTACACGTTATATATCATTGTATCTAAATATTAGTGCAGTTGATGGTATATATATGTATATATCTATTCTTTCTTTCATTCTATAGTCTGTCTTAACGACAGGTCCGTAGCCTCGTCCAAAGCGAGTTCTCCACAGGGTGCGATCTAGTGCTTCCTCTTTCAGTGTCCAGTATCTTCCCTTTTCCTTAAGATCATATATATGGTAACTTATCTTACTGCACGGAACATGGATAATTTTAAATTAGTTTCATAACTTCAGTAATATTAATAAGGTGGCTATGGGAACTTAGACATGGGATTACCACTTAATATAAGGCCCTGAAAGTTTGTTTGGTTATAGGTCTTACAATATTACGTTGCTTGTGGTTACGCAGTTTACTTTAACGGGATAGCGGCCGTGCGAATTCGACATTTTAGCTTTTGGTTTGACAGCGGTAACTAATGAACTGTGAGAAGTTTTGAACCGGTTTAACCTTGAACATAATTGTGTAATACTGTGTGTGTCGAACGCAAATGTGGCCCAGACTGCCTGGGTGGCGCACCGTCTTTGGTAACGCGCGACCGGAATCTTCGTGTATGAAGTAGAATTATGCGCAAATATGGATCACGAAGAACAGAATTATAATTAGTAATTTATAAGTGTTACTAATGATTTGTTGTGGGCCGGGATAGTGTAGTCGGTATAGCAACTCGCTACGGGCTGGACGGTCCGGGGATCGAATCCCGGAGGGGGCGAGATTTTCCGCAACCGCCCAGATCGGCCCTGGGGCCCACCCAGCCTCCTATACAATGGGTACCGGGTCTCTTTCCCGTGGGTAAAGCGGCCGGAGCGTGGAGTTGACCACCCACCCTCATCTAGTGCCAGGGTTAAAGAGTAGAGCTGTACCTCTACTCCTCCTCTGGGCCTTCATGGCCTGTTCTAGGGTGAACTTTACCTTTTACCTTTACTAACGATTTGTTTGTTCAGTTTATTTAACAATACTGTCTGTAACTCATCTAGGATCCATTGGTGGATGTACTTGAATAATACATTTAAAAGTGTATGGAAGGAGGCCGTGTTTGCTTAATGTAAGGCTGGCCTAGTGTCCCAATTTATCTGTAGAGGATGAGGAAAACCACGACAACTACAGGGTTGTCATTGTCCCTGCCGAGATTCGAACTAGGTATCTTCCGAATTCGACGTGCAAGTCATAAATTGACACTTGGAGAAGCTTCCTGCTATAATAGGCGTATAGACCTACGCTAAAACAATTTACGAAAAGCAGGTATCTTACGTTTGTCACAAGGCGTCTTGTTTTTTATCCGTGTAATTTAATGTGTTAATGACTGCCTAACTCCATGGAGCAGAGTCCTTCTTGAGAAGCTAATAGGTCCTCAGATAGGCAAGAAATTCCCCTCACTTTATGGAACCCGGAAGTTCATTATCGCATTATGCAAGAGCCCTCCACCTGTCCCTGTCTAAGAGATCAATCCAGTCCATACTCCCATCCCACTTTTTTAAAGATCCATTTTAATATTATCCTCTCATCAATGCGTACAATTTGTTAATGACTGTAGGCATTAATTTGAATCAAAATGGTCGTCTGGTCTTCCACGTCTCGGTCACTGAGATCGTGAGTTCGAGTCCGATTTGGGGCATGGCTGTTTTCTTTTGTCTGTGTTTCGTGTGCGCAGAGGCTTTGCTACTGGCCGATCCCTCTTCCAAGCAGTTCAAGTGTCTGCCAACGAGACGTATAAAGCCAGAAGACAAGAGGATTTTGGCTCCTCCGTCCTGTAAGCGCCATTTAATGTAATGTACTCATATACTCATAGTGTGATTATTTTATCTGACAAATATAGGTCGGCTCGCTTATCGTATCAAGCTTAGCTCACTCAGTCGATTACCCACACGCGCAGCATAATAGCTGTCGGAAGTGACAAACGATATTCGTTAGATAAAAGAAGGACCTTGTCCAGTCTGTACAGCCTTATGAAAATGTGAGACTTGAGTAAACTATATCCGACTGTCACTAGGCGTATCGCATCATGTTGTCAAACGTACTGATTACTGCATGGCTCCTGCTGCGGTGTGATTCATTACACTCGAGATATGACTCCACGCAGACAGTAATTACAGCCCTTTGACCTATCATCCTGCAGTATCGATTTCACTAGGATGGACCGAATGACATTTCTTGGATTCGTCTTTGCAACAGAACAGTGTTATATTATCTGAGCAGTCTTCCTGAAGCCGCACAGATAACGTGCTAGCTCAGCTAGTGTAGAAGCAAAGATTATGGAGATAATTACAGGGCTGTCACAGAACTACTCAGTAGGAAATCGAAAATGTGTTCATTTTAAGAGCGCCGATAAATGTATTTGCAAGTGAACTACCTCATTTTGTATTTGCGATTTCAGTATAGTCAGTAGAGCGTGTTTTATGTCGTACGGAGGTAAGTGATAAAGATGTCGTTGTGAACGCCATGAAGGAATATTGGGGGAGGTGCGGTATAGCTACACTTGTTCTTAACCTCGGCATTAGATGGAGTTGAGTGGTCAGTTTCATGCCCGATGGAAGCACCCCAGTTGTCCTTTGAATGGGAGGTTAAATGGCCCCCCAGAGCCAGACTGAACGTTGGAAGAAGAGATAAAGCTCTTGTTCTTGCCGGTACTCGAATCAGGACTTCTTGGCCGTCCGTTCCATAGCACAGTTATCCATACCGACTGAGCTCTTCTGGCTTGTGTGGGTGTTTATTCCTTAATTTATTGATGCTAAAATAATTTTGGCCGATCCCCGTGGTCGGGCGGTCTGAGGCGTCGGTCTGCAGCCGCTTGCTTGCTGGGATTGCGGGTTCGAATCCCGCCGGGCGCATGGATGTCTCTCTTTTGTGAGTGTTGTGTGTTGTCAGGTAGAGGTCTCTGCGTCGGGCTGATCACTCGTCCAGAGGAGTCCTACCGATTATGGTGTGTCCAACTGAGTGTGATCTCGAAACCTCAACAATGAGGGGGCTTAGGCCCACCAGGACTGTCGAACCATGAAAGAAAATAATTTTGACAGGAGTCTTCGGAACTGCATAAATGATTCAATTGCTGTTCGTGAACATTGAATAAATAAAATATAACATCTCTACACAAATAAAAACATTGTGTGCCGTGTACGTAAATATACAGATTATGCAGGTGGCCAATTCATCGTGACACACAGGATTCCTGAATAGGGCACCAATTAAATAATAATAGTCTATTAACGAATGGATGAGTGGCATGTTTAAAAGAAGCGTGTGACGTAAAAGAAATGCTTTGTAATGTTTGCAAACCGTGTTACACGCAAGAAAATAAAACTTGGCTGTAAGGTAAGATTACGAGTATTTAATTTTTATGGCATCTTAATGAGGTGTTTGGCATTACCAACCACTGTAGGCCGTTCCCTGTCGCCTGCGCTGAACCGTCGACGAAAAATCAGTTAACAGAAGCCCTGTTATAACATGTTTTCAGGTTCTGTCGGTGGAACGCACCGAATTCGTTACGGGAGCTGCGTTAACGTTCCTTTGCGCTGGTCCCAAGGTAGCGGAATTATTTAGGCTATGTAAATTGCAGGCGGCAGAATAATTTATATGCAGTAGGACATTACTGTGACGACGTTAGGTTGGTATAAATGTTAGCACGTCTGTAAGGGTAATCAAATGCATAAAGGCCGAGGAATATCGGTATAAATCAGAACTGAATGGAACACATCGACTTCTGTTTATGTCGATATTAATTTGTGGCCCGAAGACGGCTATTCTGCCATGAAGAATAAGAAACCTGTTAGATGCTAGTAAGGTTGGTGGTTTAGAAATGCATTTATAGAACCCTCTTCCGTATAGGATATTAGTATCTTGACGTCAGAATGCTGAACGAAAGCATAACATAAAAATAGCCACTAAATCATTCGAAAATGTGGAGGAGTTGACACGTATTTGGATACGAAAATAACAATGAAAATGAGAATGTTGAAATCGGAGAAGTTTTGCCATGCTTCAGTTCAGATTGTTTGTCATTCCCATACAGTATATCAACTCAAAGGTTCAAAATGATAAACGTACCCCTTGTTTTATACAGGCATGAAACATGATCTGTTATCCATAGATAAGAACATAAGTTGAGGGTGTTTGAACGTAAGACGGAGCTGGAAACAGGAGGATGAAATTAGATCATGGCGCGTTTCATAATTTGTACTCTTCACAAATATTGATACTTTGGTAAAATCAAGAATGATAATGATTATAAATTTTAATATTTCCGTCTATAAACTTTTATTTAGTTATTTAGTCGTGTAGAAGGAAATATTGACAATTTTTTATCATTGAATTCCAACACAACGGGACGCATAACATCAAAGTTGCAAGAATGATAAGATTGGCGAGACATGTAGCACACGTGAAGGAAATAAGAAGTACTTTAAAACTGTAACAACAACACCTGAAGCTAATGGATCACTTGAGACACTTAGGTAGCTGGGAGGATTATTTAAATATGGATGTTAAAGAAATAGGTTCTAAGGGCGTGGGCTGGATTCAAGTGACTAGGATCGGACCGCTTGGGGTTCTTGTAGACATGGTATTGCAGCTTCCGGTTTCATAAAGGGCTGGAAATTATTGACTACCTGAGCGACTGTCAGCATATAAAGAAGTAATCTGCTCCATGGAGTTAAGTCACCTGTAGACGTAAACCAACGAGTATGTCGGTGTCGCTGATTTTATGTTATGTGATACTTGGTTTTTGCTTAAATGTTCAGTCCTTCAACCCAATTCGCGTATGCATATTTCTGAGAGAATTTCTGTGTTAAGTTTATAAAAACTGCTCATCGTTCCAGCAGAACTGCCTGCAAATTAAGGACAAAAGTACACTCTTGCATCGAAAATTACAGTGGAAAGAGTTACTGTAGGGAATTGTATTATTAATAGTGACTCGAAGTGCAATACATCTTGTTTGTGAGCAGGTGTCAGAGCGTTACAATGTTATGTCTGAAAATATAAGTGTTAAGGCACAAAGATGGTAAATATTTATTACGCTAGAAGGAGACGCAGGACAGGAAGTAGTTCCAAACTCGAACTTCGCCCTAATTTCAGATTTGTAGGCCTGTATTGATTTTCGAAAGCATTATTACTTAAACTACCAACCTTTGCATCCTGAGAAGCATCTATTGTTAAGTGAATTTAATAAATACAGACTCGTAAACGCACGCTGTATCTTAGTGATAATTTACTTCTGACTTAGAATCCTCCGAGCACACACTTGTATGTGAGAACTGTTTGCAGAATTTTTGTGGCCTATTCGGTTGGGAACGAGCTCCCCTGGCTTTTCCTCTCTGTGCAGCTTATTGCATGCAATCGAGAGATGGACGTTTTGGAACTAGTCGGTCGCCAAATCCTGGTCATAGTTGCCTGCCCGTAAAAATGAGCTGAGTTCACCTTTTGATCTAGGATTATGTAATTCTGACTGTTGAACGAGAGTTTAGTCTGTATATGATTCATGATCCGTGCATTATTCGAATAGATACAATAATGTACCAACCACATAAGTATATTGAAATTAGTTTATATACACAATGAACTACTACATGTTTCGGCCAACCATGTAGTCGTCTTCAGGAATGTAAAATACAAAGGTTAGATACATTAAAACATAAAGTGAAGCTATAAAAGTACCAGAATCAATCCATAGGTGTAATTACAATCATAAAAACCAATAGTTTAAAATATCATTACAATGAGAATGGTTTCATATTTGATTGGATGATGTAAGTAGAAGGTGCCAGTTAGTAATTCATCATCCAAGAGAAACTGTTGTGATGTGAATGGTACGGTAAACCACACTGTAGGAGTTCATTGTGCATATAAACTAATTTCGATATACTTGTGTGGGTGGTACCATTATTGTATGAGTGTCATAGCCGGTTGAGGTCATTGTATCACAGTTCATGATATTGAATTTGGGTGGTTTTGAAGGGGGTGGAAAACCATAAACCTTTCTTCTGTAACACTTCGTGTGAGAAGATTTTGACATCGTCTCTTTCGAGGGATGAGCCAATTTTCGTCAGTCACGTCTATCGTACCCCTTTTGTATGTCATCTTCTAATTCTCGCATATTTGATCTTATTGTGAGGGCGATTAAATAAAGCAAAACAGATAAGCGGAACATGTAGCACGAATCACAGGTGAGACATAACAGTGTTTTAGTCGGGAAGTCTGAAGTGCGGGAGACAAAGGCTTAAATGAGATCGTAATATTGGAAAAGTGTGTCAAGAAATAGTGTGTGAGGTGTAGACAAGAATCTGTTGGCCTGTGATAGGGTCCAGTGGCGTGCTGTTGTGTGCACGGTAATGAACCACGATTTTTATAAAAACAGGCGGTAATTTTGTGACATGTGAGCGACTGTCAGGTTATCAGGAACACCATAGAGGTGCGAGACCGTACAATTCACAACTGCTGCTTCTGTCTCCGTTCTAAATCCAAGATCTCTAAGGAAACGACATGCCAGCTTGCTGTCTCTCAGTGCCGAATAGCAGTGGGATTCAAGGCTTTACATGCGACTTCGCTAGCTAATAGAATATCCTCATACTGATGTATTCTAGGGCAGGCGTGATATTTTCTGCTTGCTTCCAGCTAATGCAGGTTAAAGTGAAGTTGCTGGCTACACTGCCGGGTCTTTCCACTTGTCTGTTCGGCAGGGCTCACTGATGAGTTTGTAGTAAAATAGTTTTCTGGGATGTGAGGATGTGCAGATTGATATATAGATACCAACGTTTCAGACGAGCTGGCTGCTTCCATCTTCAGGCAAGAAGAATGCATCATCGCTGCTGTGAGAACTTCTGACCTTGCAGTTCGTAGTTCGTTACTGCCACACCCCTACGACTGCCACCATATCATCCTGTTATTATCACCACCAGTTGTGCTATTGCTTGTGGAGAACAAAAAAGCATTGTCGAAAACGCTTCGCCGTCTCTCAGGAAATTATTTTCTCTGGGGTTTTACGTGACAGTGGCAGTTTTTTCTTCCTATCGTTTCCTCAATTATTTCAGTCCATTTCCGTTTTCCCTTTCTTCATGTTTAATTCAAAACGCTATGACTAATCTCCGTGCCGTCGCGCTGACTGAGCAAGTGTGAAGGTGGTTTCACGTGACCTGGGACGAGTTAAAGGATGTTACGTCCGGCTCGACCCACAGATAACTTTTCAAAATCATATTTTAGTATTGTTGATAGTAACGCCTCGGAAATTTTGGTATCCGCTTACCATACTGAACGGTATCATGGCTTGGAAGACGAAAACAATTTTTACCTCCACGAAAACCCCACATTTTATTTTTTTAAGTTACCGTTTGTGTACTTGACCCTTCTGCTAGACTCGTGGTAAAAGGATTGCGGTAGGAACTAGCGCCACGTACGGCCTGGACATTCGTAACTGACTGACTGACTGACTGACTCACTCACTCACTCCATGGAACAGAATTCTTAATAAGATAATATTTATTTCAGTGGTCACAAATTCACTGCATTTTCTGAACCGCGAAAGTTTATTATAGTTTTCCCAAGAGCCCGCCACTTGTCCATATCGTAGATGAGATGAATCCAGTCCTAGCCACGCCATCCTATTGGTTCATTTTAATATTCTTCCATCTACGCCTAGGTATTCCAAGTGGTCTGTTTCCTTTAGGCTTGATTTCAGTCTTCCGCCGCGATGTTAATGAGATCTGCGCTCTTCTGGGATATTACGCAGCGTCGAGTGGTAATCCTTTACCGACGTTTCGAGACAACGTATCGGTCCCATATTCAAAGGTCAAGAAATCCCGAAACGTCGGTAAAGGATTACCACTCGACGCTGCATAATATCTCAGAAGAGCGCAGATCTCCTTTAAGCTTCTCCACCAAAATTATATTTCTTCCCCATACATGTCACTTGCCACGCCCGTCTTTTCTTCTTTTATTTGATCGCCCGAATAATATCGTAGACGAGATCTGCGCTCTTCTGGGATATTACGCGGTGTCGTATGGTAATTGTTTACCGACGTTTCGGGACAGCTTATCGATCCCATCTTCACGGGTCAAGATGCTTTTCCTTTTCCTACTCGGACTCTTGACCCGTGAAGATGAGACCGATACGTTGTCGCGAAACGTCGGTAAACAATTACCACACGACGCCGCGTAATATCCCAGAAGAGCGCAGATCTCATCAACATCGCGGCGGAAGCCTGAAATCAAGGTTAATATCGTAGACATTTATTGATAAAGCAGTTGGTATTTTATCTTTTTCAATTTGTCAACCCATTGTGATCTGAAATTTTCCGGAGCAATAAAGAGATTGCCAAAGGGCGACGTAACAACGGAGTATTATTTAATCCCATGTCTACAAGTCCACCTTGTAGAGTCCGGCAGAGACCATAGCAGCATGCAGTTGTGTGCCATGTGTTGCCAATGATCGGTAGTGTTGTTGTGACAAACACAGCTGATACCTTTGTTTCGAGTACGCGAAGTGAGTGGGGGTCAATGGCCATGAAGAAGGCTTTTAACGTGCCCCCTCCGCCCCACACGATTTCATGGTATCTGAGCTCCGCTACGGCACCAAATTGTGCACCTCACGTGCCCATTGACGAGTGACACCACATTGTTTGTAGGTAGCACCGCCCTATAACCCAGCTGCTTCCGGAATTTGCACTGTTGGGCGCTGTTCCAACATTTCGAAGTGTCGCAGATCGTACTGATTGAGTACTGAAGGAGGATGATGGCTTCTGTCAGCTTACCTGCCTGTATCTGAACTAATACAATGTTCCACTGCCCACTCTTCGCCACTATTCGCCTTCAGTATTCAGTAGATCATTGCACACTTTGCTTACAGCTGGATCATAGTCGCCATACCGTCTTCACTGATGCAATTAGCAGTAAACAGAACTTCCTCTTCATAAGAATGATGTGCATTGCAATCTATGAATATATGTACAATAGTCTGTAGTAAATGTTTACCTTTGGACGAATATTTATGTGATATTCTGTAATAATTGGAATCGTTGGTATAGAAATTGGGCCTTACTAGTAACCTGTCGCATATTGAATTGTTTTTCTTTGACCTGAAACGTTCCGCAGTAGCGATTGTCACGTTTTGTTAGTCGATTCTGGGTAGGAATCCCCCCCCCCCCCGCATTGTCCTCATGTCGACAAAATACCAAATATTTTTAGCGACCACATCCTTACCACTCGCAGATTAAAGTAATTTTTATACATCTTGTGTCATTGTACAAACTGTGTGTATGTAGTTGGTACAGCGTCGTAGGATGATCGATGCTTGGGTTATTTAAAAACGCTTTTCAACTTGGGAAATAAGACGAGTATATTTGTGGATTGGTTAAATGGGCTTGGAAGGGTGCAAGGCAGGCCTGCTAGCCCAGAGTTAGGTCGAGGAGACTAAATGTGGCCACTAACGACTTACTGTACGATACCAGGCACTCTGACCGATATTCAAATTGAGGATTCTAAGTCACACATTCTTTAAATCAATTCTTAGCGGATTCACTCTATCATTGTTCCTTACGTACGAGATCTGTTCTGTCGTCACTTGGAAAAGGCTAAGAAAAAAGTTACGAGGAAACAATTATATGGACAAAGTTCAGCTTTCTCAACGTCAGATTGTACGGTTGTCCAAGTGTCAGAGGAAGCCCCTGTCCTTCGTACACATTTATGTGAACTTGTCTTCGTTAATGTTTAAATTCTTAAGCCTTTTGAGTAAACCTGGCAGGTATTTTCAGTGAGAATGTATCTTATAATAAAATATGATTTTCTAATGAAAACTTATTTGGATATTGTTCATTCCGTGCTATATAATATGTTTCTTAATATTAAAACCAACTATTAGCACATACAACTTATATACGAGTATAAAAATTTTGCATTATATTTATGTACGTATATGTTGTATGTGCAAGTAGTTTGTTTTTAATATTAAGAAGCATAATGAAGATTTATTTAATGCCATATGTTTAAGTACATTTTCTAAGTTACAGAATTGTAGCTTCATTTGTATTGAAAGTACACCAGTCACCAAATTTACCATTAAAAAACATAACTTCTACTTTTAACACAGAATGTATGGAAGAACAAGTGTTCGATTTTCAGAGTTTTCCTATGTAACCTATTACAAGTTTTTTGTGCGCACCTTCCAACGAGAGAGGTGGTGGTAAGTCGAAATTCATGCGGCGTGACAATGAAAGTTTTATGTTTTACTCCTTTAATAAATATCACATTTAATTATTCACATTTATCACCAGATGTTTATCTATAGTTACACTCACCATCTTGCCCCTACTCTAGACACCGTAGCTCACTGACTTGCCTTCCCGGACGACTGTTATTTTTACTAGTTTGCGCAGACCGTGGGCCACCATAAAATAATATGACTGCAACGTCTTCGAAGCAAGAATGGATGACTGGTTCGCCGCGGTTTGCATGCTAACAACTCGCGACACCAGCAAGTTTAATTAGCATCTTTTTAATTCAGTACAACATGGCACAAACACATTACCCCTTCACAAGTCAGCTGTAATTAATAGACGTTGTAATTTACATTTTATCCCGCGTCCGAAAATGTGGTGTTATACAAAATCATGAAGAATGCCTGTAATTATTTTAAACGTGACATTTGTGTAACTCCGGCCGTTATTAATGCGTCGACATCGTGATTTCGCCCTTCGTCTCCTTTTTCAGTGTCTACCAAGAGAAGGACGTGATGTGTCTGTCTGCATCATTCACGTCGACTCTGTGAAAATATATATTTATCATTCTGCTGCATCTGCAAAGAATCTTCCTCTCTCGGTTGATGAAACAGAAACGCCGTCGCACCAGCTTGCGGTTATTTGCTGTCATTCTTACAGACTACACAACTTACATTTCTGACATTTGTAGTTATATATATATATATATATATATATATTTTATATAACCAGTTACATATGACTTACATTGTTAACGTTCTGTCGGTTTTAAATGTAACGGGAAAAGCGTGCTTTTAAAATAGTATTCTTGTGTGTTGTTTGCTTAAGTAAGTGCGCTCAAGGAGTAAGTCTTCAAATTTTATATTCGGGAGGTACTCATATCGAATTTTGGCAGGGACGAAGACTGTCCTGACCAATAGTTTTCATGGTTTTCCTCGGGCGCCAGGATGTCTTCATTTTGTATGACGACTATCCTTTATGTATTCCTGGCGGTTTTCCTCCGCGCGTGTGGGCGGTCGGCTGAGTCGGCTACCTTAATACGATAAACGAGCCGACAGGAAGTGGCAGCCTGTGTTTGTCAGATAAAATAATGACTCTTTAGTATCTTATATCAGGCCACAACCGCGTCCTACCGCATCCTTTATAGTTCGTTATTCGTTATTTTCCAATCATACGTTATGTAATCTCAGTTACAGACATTATTGAAATAAACTAAAGATGTATGAAACCTGGGTGCAAGTGGGGGGTAATATTAAAATGGATCTTAAATCGGATGGAAGGGCGCTGACTCAATTTACGTAACTCAGGATACGGACAAATGGCGGGCTCTTTTCAGCAGGCCAATGAGGTTTCAGGATCCATAAAATACAGTAAATTTCTTGATTAGGCGAGGAACTGTTAACTTCTCAATAAGGTCTAATGTATGGAATCTGTTAGTTTGTCAGAGAGGATGTATGGAGGGGATTTATTCTGAACGCTCTGTCTGTAACGTGACTTATCTCTGTCTCAGAGTATGGCTGAAAATACGCATTTTCACTACACAAAAAACTGACGAAGGAGATTGTGTCCTGGTCTCGTTGACACGATGTTTAATTCTAACCGTGTTAGAGCGACTCTTTGAAGTGTGAGTCTCCTAGCAACTAGCGTTACTTACGTGTCACTACACCAGATAATTAAACAAGTTTATCGTTTGGGTCCTGTTATGTTCACGGGAACACAGAATTTTAACACTCTCCGAAGAGCGCTAACGATATGTAATTGATTGTACTGAATTAGAGCTTTCCAAGAAGGCGACAATTTGTACACATAAATTTAGGCTGTGTGTAGGCGCCCAGTTTCGTTATATTGGATACCGTGTTTTTTTTTTCAATGTGAGTAAAATGTTGACGCAGAAACTAAATAATCATGTATCTTCTACCTTTAAACTCTCCTTATATCGATTACTGATTATCACTTTGGATTATCACTTTGAAATAGCTAACTGCAAAGGTATAAGTAAAGTTTTCCCTAGAACGGGCCATGAAGGCCCAGAGGGGGAGTAGAGGTATAGCTCTACTCTTTCTTTAACCCCGGCACTAGATGAGGGTGCGTGGTCAACTCCACGCCCCGGCCGCTTTACCCCCGGGAAAGAGACCCGGTACCCATTTATAGGAGGCTGGGTGGGCTCCAGGCCCGGTCTGGACGGGTACGGAAAATCTCGCCCCCACCGGGATTCGATCCCCGGACCGTCCAGCTCGTGGCGAGTCGCTCTACCGACTACGCTATCCCGGCCCACCAACTCCAAAGCAGCTTGTTAATAAATTACCACCCTTTTGTGGAACCCGAAGGTTCATTTTCGTGTTCACAGATGTCCGTCACAGGACCCCATCATGAGCCAGTTGGATTCAGTCTGCATCCTTATTTCCTATTTATTTATGTAATCTTAAAATTACTCTCCCATATACACCTACGTCTGCCCTGTGGTCTGTTTTCTTCACATTGCCCAACAATTTTTAGGCTTTGTCACGTCTGTCTTCCGTCCACTCTTCAACCTCTTTTTCCGCGTGTGTCAACGCGGCTACCACTAGCGGATTTCGTGATATTGGTTAAAATCGGACAAAAATATCGGTTACTTTACATGAAGACCTAAGTATGTTTATATTGTTAACAGCACTAACAAATATTTTGTAGCTCGACAACAGTGTATAGGGGACCCATTGTTATATTTCCGTGGCAACACTGAATACTTTTATATTGTTAACAGCTACATGTGGGTCAACAACAATGTCAAGGGAACGTATTATTGCTTTTCCATGGCAACAAAGGTTACGAGAACGCTCCACAATATTTCGTTATTCGTAGGCGTACATTGCCTATCTCGTTTAATTCTTTCTCATCTCTCCCTGTATTCTACTATTCCGTCTCCGTCTGTTCCTTTTTTTGATGCGATGTCCTTGCTCCATATTTTGTGTGGCATGAAGACTCTGAAGCTTCTCATTATGCACGGCTAATTATCTCCACCGTCTCTTATTTTCTTTTTCTTACGTCAAAGTACAGTCAGTCCAGCTATAGCGCGATAGTTGCGTTTTTATGAGACCTCGCGTTATAGAAAATCGTGTAATAAAATTAGGATCAGACCATAAAATAATTTGGCCCGTCATCCGACCTTGTATCTTCGCAGTGGTCACTGAAGTCGCGTAATAGCCAGCACGCGTGTGCGAAACTTCGCGTTACGCAAACAGCGTGTACCTATTCATAAATAAAGTTGTAGCCAATTCGCGTTAACGAAACACGCGTAATAGTGGAACTGACTGTCCTCGTTTCATCACCATTTTGTCAAGCACTTTCGGCGTATATTCGTCAGTCACGACCAGGTGCCAAATTTTACATGCATTCGTAAAAATAAGACATCTTTTTCGTACTTCCTCATCAGGGAATAAAATATTTTCAATTAGTAAGTTCGGTAGACGGCCGTGCCATGGCTCAGGCGGTTAGTCGCCGGCCTCTCACCGCGGAGACCCGGGTTCGATCCGGGTCAGTCCATGTGGGATTTGTGGTGGACAAAGTGGCACTGGGACAGGTTTTTCCCCGAGTACTTTGGTTTTCCCCTGTCAATTTCAATCCACCGGTGCTCTATTACAAGGAAAAACGAAAAAAAACTAATCACCTTCATCACAGGTTTGCACAATAAGCCTCAAGGCTTCGGTGTGTCGTAGCATCTGCTGCGGGGCCCTTCACCACAAAAAAAAAATTTTGGTAGCCTGTAGACGTAACATTCGTCATTTGGCATGCAGAACCTGTAGAGAGAGAAGTTGACTAGGATCGAATTTTAATGTGCTTCTAGTGAAGGTTTCCAGGAATGCTATAGAACAAAATCCAGAAACACTGAAAATCTGTATGCAGAGGCTTATACATTTGTGGGGGGAATTCTGCAGCTTATATTCATATTACTCTGACGAATCTTCAAATGTTATGCGTACATTGTGCTCTGACAATCGATAAATAATTCGTTAAATATTTAACACTCTTGGCTGAGAAATTGTGTAACACTGACGCATTGCAAAGAATAATAATTATTTACAGGGACTATATAAGTTGCCTGTTGCTTTGTGTGGGTGCGAGAGACTTGGCCTCTCAAAGTAAAGGAAGAACGTAGGCTTGAGGTATTCGAGAACAAGGTGCTGAGGAAGACATTTGGGCTTAAGAGGGAGGAGATAACAGGAAGAGGAGAAAATTAAATAAGGAAGAGCATGATTTGTAGGCCACAAATGTAATTTGACAAATAAATGGGGATGAGATGGTCGGGTCATGTTGGAACATATGGGGGAGAAGAGAAATGCGTACAGGATTTTGATGAGTAACCTGAAGGGAAGAGATCACTTTAAGACATAGGCTTAGTTGGGAGTATAATATTAACATTTATTTTAGAACACTGGGATGGGAGGGCGTGGACTAGATTCAAGTGGCTCAGGATGGGGACAAGTGGTGGGCCCTTGTGAACGCGGTGATTAACCGTCGCGTTCCTAAAAATTTGAGGAATTTCTTGCCTAGCTGAGAAACTGTTAGCTTTTCAAGAATAACTCTGCTTCATGGAGTTACTATCGTTTTGTATATTAAAAAGGTTACATCATTTACCTGATACATGAACTCTGGTACACATGTCTTCATGCTGCTACAGACAAAAGCTTATAAACCATGCTGCAGGTAGTTAAAATCCGTTTTGAATGTGGTAGCTCAGCTGTGCGTGAAACGGGGTTTGTTCCTGAAATTCCAAGAGGTGATGTACGCTAGGTTGAGTGTGTTTGGGTCTGACTTGCCTAGTTCAAAAACGACATGTTTAACGGATTTAAATTTATATATAAGAGTTTACTGTTTGCTATGGTGTTGCTCTTTAATTCTCAGTCAATATAGTGACTAAGCTACGGGCTAAACGACCGGAGAATTTGGGGTTCTTATCCTGTGGCGAAGGAGAGTTCTATCTTCGCTACTGTGTGCAGACCGACTGTGCGGTCCACCCGGCTTCATGACCAATTATCACTTTTGGTACGTACAGTTAACCATTCAACTCCATCTAGCGTCCATTGGTAAAGAAGACTGGAATTGTATCATCACTCCCCTAGACGTCGTCTCTAGCCTGCTGCTTAATTAAGCACGGGACCTCCTTGCAATTATGTAATAGGCCTACTGTCAGAAACCTGTCCCAGTGTTTCCAGATATCTCGGTATGCAAAACGTTAAATTTTCATTATACCGCAAATAGTCACGTGACATTTAAATATTTGTAACTAACTTATGCGGGGTACCAATCTCAGTGGCCAGCAGTCTAAGGCGTGGGTCTACGGGCGCTCGCTTGCTGGGATTGCGGTTTCGAATTCCGCTGGGGTATTGTGTTTGTCTCTTGTGATTGTTGTGTGTTGTCAGGTAGAGGTCTCTGCATGGGGCTGATCACTCGTCCAGAGGAGTCCTACTGACTGTGGTGTGCCTGAGTGTGATCGTGAAGCCTCGACAATGAGTAGGCCCTGGTCCACTAGGGGCTGTTGCAACAAAAAAAAAAACTTATGCGGGTCTATATTAAGCCTGATTCACTGTCGGTTACACGATGGCTGGTTCGATTATTGGCAGGGCAGTTTATAGTTGATTCAGCTCTGCGGCTCTGCTTCCCAGTCGTGAGCTATGTGTTTCTCTTAGCCATTTCCACGTAGTCTCTGAGAGCCCTCCTCTCTAGTAGAGGGGGACAACTGTGGCCGGAACCTGAAGCTGATCATTCGTCGCCATGTAGTGTCAGGGTGTATACGAGGGAGTAAACTTCGACCCCCTACATAATGTATGCCTTAATTGCAGGGTGCTTAATCAAGCAAGAATGAAACGTTGCCGGTTATAGTTTCCTTCTAGTACACAAAGAAGTGTCTTGTGTTCAGTAACACGAAATATAGAAGTTAAAATTATGAGGCTCGTAATTATGAATGGTAGGCGTATTGTTTTTTATCGGACGTTCCCTCAGTTACAGAAGCATGAGGGTTAGAACAGTGGTGAATTCGAAAGATTTGGAAGGAAACTGATTGCACAATGTTAGATAGT
Source organism: Reticulitermes speratus (assembly GCA_021186555.1). Lineage (NCBI taxonomy): Eukaryota > Metazoa > Arthropoda > Insecta > Blattodea > Rhinotermitidae > Reticulitermes > Reticulitermes speratus. The sequence continues at coordinate 40,680,192 of JAJKFL010000003.1, read as the reverse complement.
CCTGCTGAATGGCATTCGGTTTGGGAAGGCAGAAGAAGACTATGAAAAAACGAACGAATAAATCTAAATTCCATGTTCACAGCTATTATAAGTCCAATACCAAATTATCTTCATTAACTGATATGAACCGTGTATATATGTTACGCCTAAAATTAGCCATTTTCAAGTCAATTCCAGGTATTTATAATTCGAAATATATTGAATATAACGCATTTAAGCAAGGAATACACCCTATAATATTTTTTAATCAAAATATGTTTTTCTTTCGTCCAAACGACTCACTTAGGTGTTCGTTTGCAAATGCAATAATAATAATAATAATGCGTCAAAGAAATTTGACATATAATTATTTAAAATATATAATGGTAAAAAGCTTAAACCTGGGAATGAGATTAAATAAAATAAAAATTACATCAATTCAGCGTCTTTAATACTCTGGAATCTGTTAGTGCGTCTTACTTCACAGCGCTGCCAGCACCTGAGACTGTATACGAGTACTGTCGCCTTTCATTTCATGCAAAGCAGATATACCTTATAACATCAAATTTATGCTCTTTTGTGTGACGGCAGATCCTCGCTGCAAAAAGCAGTATCAATGTGACCGGGGTGTGATTGCCACTACTTCTGATTCCACATTGCAGCAGTGATGCTGTGAATTTGCCTTTATTTATTTTTCTGATGAATTTCGTTAAATAATATTTAGATTTTAAAAGTGTGATCGTGGTCTGTTTCAAGGTAATAGTTCCGCCATTTGCTTGGGTCGAACGGGGATGGCGCTTACAGACTAATGGAGTAAATTAAACAAATAGATTAAATTGTTTAGTAACAAGTAATGGGAATTTAAAACACTGCATCGATCGTCACTAAGCAGGAAACGGTTTAAATAAAAGAATGAACTGGTTCTATACTAGATGGTTTTGGAATTAATACAAAAATATTTGGGTAGATTTGTTCAAGAATTGCTATCAGTTATAAATGTTATAGTAATTTAACCAATGTTAATTGTAACAGTTTTATAAACATAATTGTACTAAGTAAATACAATGTTTATTTCTAAGGTAATTGAAGTAATTTCTGACAAGGTTGACCTTATGACTGGAAAGGAGTAAAACGTTAACTAGTTGCATGTCAAATGTCATTTCAGTAAGGTTACGCTTAAGACCTGTGTACATTAACAACAGACAGTGTCCTGTATTAGACTTCAGAAATGCTTGGTTACGCCGAAACATATAGTCGTTCATTATTATAATCTTGTGTTGAAGGTGTTAATAAATCAACTGCATTAAGATGGTATTAAATTTTATTTATTTTTGTAAGCTTCAAGATTACTGATATCCCTGCCGAGATTCGAACTGGGCACCTACTGATTACAAAGCTGAAGTGTTACTGCTTGAGTCGGTTTATTCAGTGCTATTAAGGTAATAATTGTTGTGGATTTTTAGAAAGAAAGCTGCTAATGCGCTCTTGTAACTTGTGTACTGGAGCGGAGACAAACTGCTAGAAACTCCGAGCTGTAGTTTTAAGAATTAATCACAAGAACTCTAGACCATGAAGCAGAAGTGGTGGGCAGTGAAAAACGACGTGGTTTAGCCGGTTTAATAAAGTGTAACTTGAGACTGTTTGTCGAGCTCAGTGTTTTGGAACTCCCCAGGGTTTGAAATGCGTTTCCTAAAGCCGCTCAGGCTGCTGACTTCCGGCTTTCGTATCAAACAGATGACTGTAATGGCCAGGTGACATCCGGCAGCAAGCAATGCCTTCGTAACCTTTCGCTGTTTTGTTTAGAAAATGACGTTACACAGAGTTTCTACACGTAAAATAGTAGTAGTAGTAAACATCAGAAATTAGTGACTAGATTATTGACAATAATAATGTGTCAGTTCTGTATTTGACTCAGCAGCCTAGTGACAATTGCAGAGAGAGCACAAGTACAAAGCGACAACACATAAAATCAAGACAAGATGAAAGTCAGGACCAAAATATAAATAATTACAGTTAATTTAACTAAAAGTCAAAAGTTATAATTAAAGGAAGATATAATATTGAACGTGTTTATAATGAGAACTGTACTTTGTAACCCATGATAAGGATAGTTAATAGATAATACAGGACCACAATAATGTGAAATATGAGTGATGGAAAAACGAACTGTGTAAATGTGTATTATTCTAGTTTTGTAAATCTTAAGTTTCATATAATCAGCAGCACACCAACCGTGTATGAAAGCTGTGGCAGATTGTATAGATTTGTACAGACTCTAATGGCGGCCGGAATATCGTAGTCAATATAGCGACTCTGTCGGGGCGAGATTTTGCGCACCCGTCCAGATCGGCCCTAAGCCCACTGAGCCACAATGGGTACCGGGACTCTTTTCCCCGGGGGTAAAGCATAATATAATAATATAATAATAATTATTATTATATTATTGTAAAGGGAATTTTATTTGCTGAACATATCAAAATTCATAAATTTACAGCACCGTAAGCTTTATCAGAATCCAAAAGGCAAAGGTTGCCCCGTTAACATACCATGCAGGCACAGAGATGTGAGTTAGACATTCTAATAATGGGCCGGGATAGCGACTCGTTACGGGCTGGACGGTCCGGGGATCGAATCCTGGTGGGGGCGAGATTTATCCGCACCCGCCCAGACCGGCCCTGGGTCTCTTTCCCGGGGGTAAAGCGGCCGGGGCGTGGAGTTGAGCACCCACCCTCATCTAGTTCCAGGGTTAAAGAAAGAGTAGAGCTACACCTCTACTCCCCTATGGGCCTTCATGGCCCGTTCTAGGGAGAACTTTACCTTGCCTTTACCTTATAATATAATAATAAGCATTCGGAAAGCAACGGAGTTTCGAACCAAGGCATGAATCAGAAGTGTCTAGAAAGGGTTTATGGTGTACACTTCGCTGTCAGAGCCAGCCCAGTTTGCCTGTTTACAAATGAGGCTGCCAGAATGCAGTTTGTGTCACTACGACCGGTTTAATAATGAACATACAACGGCTAAATGGCAGCATCGTGCCGAGGGGTGAGCCAGCCGTATTATTCTGTAGCATAGGAGGAGTACGGACACGGTGTCAGCTTGCAGTTGGTTGACTTTGTTCTGTCATATTGTGCAGACTGAATCATACAGAACCCAGCCCCTCGTAAAACGTTTGTGGGGCAACATGTTGAAAGATTATGAGAAAATATTATACTTTTATGCAGATGTGCTTAGTAGACTATCACACTATGTAACTTTTCGTATAAATCTTTTGAACTTTTTCCTTTATAGGCCTATATTTTATATCAAAACCAATTTAGTACATGAGACTATCTACTGAATCATAGTCTTGTTCTTTGTAAACACGTAGATATAACCTAGTGTCTTGTATAATGACTATTTACGTTCTTGCTTTATTTCATAGGAGAGGATACTTCCTAACAAATTTAGATTCAACTGACAGATTTAATGGAACTTGGTATGAAAATAGCGCAGCTAGACGCCACTCGTGCAATATTTGAGGTTTCCACAGCGTTGGTGTTGAGGATTCATGTCCTCAGGGTTGTTACATTGCGTAGTAGGGTTATTGATTCACGCCGTTTCGAGCGAACGTACCGCCTACATCTTCAGGGGTTGAGGAATCTTAATAAAACCTTCTATTAGGACTCCTTGATCCTTCGTGGGTTTCGCGTCGTCGCCATGTTGACTAAACAAACAGAATTTCATACATAATGAGTAGTAATGTTAGTAATATACCTCCGCACAAAGTTTCACCGCCTTCCTGCAATGGTTCCCGTACTCAGCAGGTTTTACGCGGGCCAAACATGTTGCTGTTTTACATTCTACGGAACAGTGCTTTATCGAAAGTTCCATATTTTTTCAAAACCATAGTACCGTGCGTCATTGCAGGACCCAGAGTACTCGTAGACGGTGATATTGTGTCTCCTACGTCACAAGTTCGTACGTCCGCCATGTTGTTATTACAGATTGTAAGACGTTATAGAAGGACGGCGTTATGCTGTCCTCCAAAGGTTTAATGAACGTGTCAGTGTTTGTGAAAATAGGTCAGCTGGTTCAAAAGCTTTCCTAAAAACAGCGTAATGATTTAAAAGACCAATATTTTTGTTTTTAGGAAGGGAAATGGGTCAAAATAACACGTCACATTTTCAGTTTAGACTGTCTAGTTTAGACTGTGTGCATATCATGTCTAATCGTGGAATGCAGAAGATACGTCCTTTGTAATTGGTTGTCATTCTCACTCAGATTGTTTCACAGATAACCAATTGACACGTCACAGGGCTTTGTAATCCAGGTTTTCTGGTCTTTCCTCGTTGGTTAGAGCATACCTTAGGGAGTCCTCCCGCGCGTGCATTGTTGGTACCCCTGATGTCGTGTTTCACAGCCATTCATCTCCATTAATCACTAGTCTGATGGTCCAGCGACAGTCTGTGAAGAGTCATGACGGCGCTAATGCCGGACTGTCACTGAGGCCTCTTTGTTTCGTTCACAATTATTGTGCTCATTCTGTACCTGGTGAATGGGGTCTATTCTATTTGACAATGGGGTGCAATTTTTAAACCTGATGTTACTTTGCTGCCTCAAGCAGAAACACGGCCTTAGCAGAACGGATCCTATGAATGTGAGAAATTCATGGTTCCAGTGACATTATCGGAGTTAGGGGGTGTTTGAGACTAGAGTTCGGAGGAGAATATTTATACACTATTACAAGTAAGAGAACACTGAAAAAATCAGCATATTGAGGAGGTTCGTAATTTGTAATTTTCATCCATTGTTGTTAGGATGTCAAATGAAAGAGAACGAGGTAGGCGTGGCAAGTGGCACGTGTGGGAAATATGCGAAATACCTATATTTTGGAATTGAAACTTGGATGGAAGGTGCTGCTTGGGAGATCTAGGCGAAAATGTGGGAATAACATTGAGATTAATCTTCAGGGTACGGTAAATTAGCGGGCTCTTGTGAGCATGTCAGAGATTCCTGTGGTTCCAGAAAGGGCAGTGTTTTATTAAAGTTTTTAACTACCGTCAGCGTCTGAAGGACTTGGCTGCGTGCAATGACATTAGAATGTTAATGGGCTGGGTACCGACTGAGCAGGAATTAATGATCTCTTAAAGTATTATCTGTGTGACTTGTCGAAACGTTGAGCTATTGCACAAGATTAGCGATTTTTACGAATATAGTGTTAGGCTTTGGTGGTCACAGGTCACCGCAGCCTCGTATGTTTTTTTTTCCCGATTTTGAAACGAAACCCGTATTTTTGATAGATGATAAAGAAAAGCACAACTTACGCGCCGCTCCTACGGATCAGCTGGCTGAGCTAGAATTTCCTCTTTTTTAATCCATGGTGGTCATGACATTAACTAACAGAAATCGCTTACAACTGCGTCAAACCTTACTTGCGCGGTAGTAACAGTCTCGACATTTTTTTTACCACGTAGTAATGATATTTAATAATAGGAATTGTGATGATAATAATGAAGATTATGATTTTAAATAGTAGTAATTGTGAGTTAACGATCGATTCCATGCAAGGAAAGATCTTCATAGTCCAAAGCGTACATACCGGCTGTGGGGGCTTCCCACCTCCAATTCGGTGGTAATCGAAGGATAATTCCTCCGGGAACAAGGCGGCTGGGGCCTGAAGCTGACCATTCGAATCCACCTAATGCCGATGTTAAGAATGAGTGGAGCCATAATTTCACTCCCCCATACGCCTTCATGACGTCCACAGGGACAACTTTATTTTTACGTTCTGATGACAAGGAGTATGATGATGATGATGATGATGATGATAATAATAATAATAATAATAGTAATGATAACGTGGCTTTATGTATGCTTACTTGTTGAAAATGCGAGAAGTTAAACTGTTTCAAAGGTCATACCATCCACGCTGATCGGCCATGTCTGTATCCAGCTTGCGCTTTGCTGTGGCGGTATAAACTTTCACAATTCATAGAACGTTAATCGTAACACATTTCTAACGCTGGAATATAATTTCACTGAAAGGAAAATAACACTTTGTAACGTCTGTGTAATATGGCTGACGAAAGTCTGACAAATCTTGATGAAAATTTGTAAACTGTGAACGCAGCATACATAATTCGCTCTGCTTGAAGTATTTATTGCGAGTCAAGTTATTTACTTAACAGGATGGGATGTCTGTGAGTAATTTTGGTGTATTAAATGGAGCATACCTCTTGTATGCAATCAGTGCACATGGTTTACGTGCTTTGCTGAAGCAGTAGGTGCGTTGGGTCGCTAGAACTGCGTCTCGTCAAGCGTGAATCCTGCTGTTACATTCAGTACAAAATATACAGCGTCACCGCGTTCTGCTTATAACTCTCGAAGGACTGACATTCGTCGAAATATATATAAAACATCAGTTCCTACCGCACAGAGGCGGAGCCGAGATAGCTTATTGCAGTAACTATGTTACGAGCTAGACGTCCGAGAAGTCGTCGTGATTCGGCTTCCAACATTGGAAATATATTTCTTTTCTCCAAGCCGTTTCTATCGGCTCCGTGGCCCATCCAGCATCCTATTTAATGGGGGACGAGGGGCTTCTTCCCCCAGGGTACAATGGCCGGGGCATGAAGCTGCCCACTCACCTCCATCTTATTCCGGGGTTAAGAATGAATGGAAATATACTCCACTGTCCCATATGTCTCCATGCCGTGCATGGAGACAACTTTAGCTTTGCCATTATTAATGGGGTTTCTTTGGGCAGATATGGTCCGCTAACCAAGACAGTAACTCTGTACCCCATAATGTATATAATGTCTTGATGATTCAGTAGGACTATTATGTGTGAAAATATACATGAAAATTAGAATACGCTCTACTGAGCCTTTTAATCTCATTGGAACTGTTGCTTGCTGTAAAATCCAAAGGGGTTTACAGAGAAGCACGCTTACCATCATCATATTAATTTTTTCGCTGTTTACGGTAAAATATCAGACAAAAATTAATTTATGAGGTGCCTATTTTTTAACTGAAAATTTTAAATATATTAATGCGGACGTTGCTAATTTTAACGCGTCGACTAACATTATTAGTGTGATCAAATATATACAGTCTTGCTGTGCGGGGTACACAGTAGGCGTAGGAAAGGTGAGAAATCCGTACTCACTGTCGTTCGGAAAGCCTGAAGTTCAGGTATCACAGGGGTGCATGGGCATGAATTTCAGGATATTATGAAAATGGTATTAAATACCTAGGACATGGGGTTGTGGACTGGATTCATGCTGCTCTTAGGATAGGAACCATTGGGGGTGGGGGGGGGGGGTGGGGACTGTTGTAAATAGGGTAATAGGTTTTCATCGAGGAAATTTACTGAGTAGTAGAGTGACTGTCAGCTTCTGGAGGACGCTGTTTCATGGAGGTGGTTAATTACTCTACAGGATTTGGAATGAGAAGCGCGGTGCAAGGTGGTTCACTTGAACAACGTTGGTATTTTGACATATAATAATTTCTTCATATTAAATCAAACAGTAAGAAATTACAAAACACTAAATTTCATGCAGTTCCTACGGTTAGTGAAAGGATTAGTCAAGGCTTTTAATTAAACGACAGATCTCTTACTGTCTTGTCCAGCTTTGATCATTAAAACAAATCTGATTACATTGCATATAGGTAATGTGCACCACCTTGCAAAAAATCTTGCCGGCGCTTTTGTTTTGAACGCTAAGTTTCTGATACAAAGTAAAATGTTTTTGACTTGTGAAGCCATATCAGATAAATGTTTATCATTTGAAACTATGGTCTGGTAACAATCCAAACCTTTTAACTAATGGCGCCGGAGCTGTATGATTCAAGGATAGGGGCGCGGGGGAACACAGCCAGGGTAGGCGGCAAACCTTTTGATTTTAGCGGAAACAGTCATCCTTGCTGTACAAACACAGTGATGCCGGCTGGCAGAGCTGCCGTTACTGTAGATGCGATCAACCGTCCTCATGTGCGTATGCTCACCTATACTTGTAATCTGCTTAATTATCTTCAGTGCAATTCAATTAGTAAGGTAAATTTGATTCTAGAACAGACAATTTCGCGTTCCATGTTGTATATTGCGAGTATGTTACTTTTGTGACGTAAGTATAAAATTGCCTGTGTACACGCCATAAAGATATACGGGGAGTGGGGGGTGTCACCCGGCAGTAGATAGAGGTACGTGGTTAAATTCCCCTCCAGGCCGCTTTGGCTCCGAGGAAATCGCCCCCGGTACTCATTGGGTATGAGGCTGGGTAGGCTCCAGAGTCGGTCTGGACACTTTGGAGAAGTGTTTCTTGCTCATGCTGGGAATCCAACCACAGTTCGTCCGTTGCCTAGCTCCGTAGCTTAGTCACTATACCAGCTGAGCTATTTATTGCTACGTTTTCAGATGTGGTACCCCGTGTCTATTATATGGGGTGATAATGCCTCCCTACACCATTATGTTAGACCGCCGCCTGTGCTACCGGAGCCACATTCTCTGGAAAAAGGGTACCCGGATCGTGAATTCCTAACTTCGATATTAATAGTACCGTAACTCCGTGCCCGTATACGCATTTATGTCACGGCAGCACGCAAGTATATGCTGTAAACTGGCGAAGACAAACGTGTCTGGTAACTTTGTGAAATCGGATTATGTTCGATACAGCAAGATTTGGTTCGGGTGAACATGAATACTGCAAAGTCGAGAAACTGCAAAATCTCGATTTTATGACCATTTTTTATACACAGCGAGGTTAGAAATTATATGTATATTAATTTTATGGTTGTCATCCCTTGTGTTTTCAAATATGAACCAGTGGATCAATTTTTACGAAACTTGGTATGAACATTATGTCATTGGAGGCCACCCCAGTGTCGAATATTTTTAATTTTCTAAAATAAATAATGACATTTGGCAGGCGCATAGTTGTGATGTGGTAGCGCCACTAACGCCACGTAATTTAGTCCCGAAATGATGTACGTTAAATAGGTTTTTAAAGGGCAATATTCTTGCAGAATGTCGAGTATCAATATGCGAACATTTTCTTCAGCTGTCGGGTTGGTGGTAATGGAAAATCAATTATTGCAGCTAGGAATGCGAAATTTAACACAGATATATCAGACATAATCAATGAACTGTAATTTTCGGAATGTCAACAGTAAGAAACATGGCAATAAGGCGAAAGTCTCAGATTGTAGCCGACAAATTAACGCAAATGGAATTTGTGCCATAAGTAACACGTTTTGACATAAGTACATACGGTTTATGGGCTCTGCACAGAACTCCTTGTGTGCTCTGCGCGTACACTTTGCTTACGAGAAAATGAAAGCTATGACTGTGGACTGTCTTAAGCGATTATTTAGGGATAATATAACCAAGAGACTCGTTCTGAGCTTCTGATGCAAATATCGCCTCGATTAGCCGACCGGAGTTTTGATTTAGTGACTCCGGGGTCGCGCCGTGGACAGTTTGTTCGGCGAGGAAGGTGACGGGAGTGACGTCAGCTGGTTATTTGGTTTCTTCGCGATGATGGTTTGATTCGCAGTATCGGCCTGTCAGTGGTCACAAATAATACATTGGATTTGGTAAAAGTGGATCGTAGAGTGGAAATTGTATGTTCGCGGGATTTATGGCAGTCTCGCTTTTCATGGGGACTCGCCTGTGTGTGAACGATATGAAGAACCTATTTTGTCACTATCTTAATTATGTGAAGGACGAAGCTCATCTACATAAGAATTACAAATTTGATTCTTATTGGAAGACGTCACTGCGTGTATGTAATAAAGCAGGGGTTGGCAATCTTTGGCACTGGCGGGCCGCATTAAACTTTCAACTTCATAACGCGGGGTACTAGCGTGATACATCGATCACGTGATAAATATTACCCGTCTTTAGAGCGATATGAAAGATGATGACGTAACGCATACACACACACACACACACACACAGACACAGGGTTTTCAAAAAAGAATAGAAACACTTTCAGAAATATGTGTTTTGAAGTGACTTTCTCTGCTTCGTGGCCGCCATATTACTGTTATCGCCTCCTGGCGGCAAACTGGTGCGTCGTACTATTTTATAGCGCGTGGTACGAAAACAAACTCCCAGAAATGTTCTTCCATTTTTGCATGCATCATTTATCCGCCTTCACTTTCTTTGTACATAAGGATTTTCTGAAAGTGTTTATTTCTTTTGTGAAAGCACTATATATATATATATATATATATATATATATACGCATACACACACACACACGAGTACATTTATTTTACAGGCGTAGAAAGTTACACACTTATTTATATCAGACATGTATTATAGAAGATGCTCACCTCGATTCAGTGATTTGGAATGTTTGCATGGTCATTGCACTCTTTGGTAGGGTTTTTGATTTTGGGTGCCCCTGGAAACGTTTAAGTTTCTGCTTCGTAACTGGAGATGGCGTAACTTAGAATGCAAGTGTTTTTCAGTAAGTCGGGAAAATAATTTACTTTTTTGATAGTTCATGATAGAAAATGCTTGTTCACAGATGTAAGTATTGCAAAATGTTGCTAGCATTATTTTCACAGAATTTTTAGCTTCGTTGACATTTTCAGGTAGTCTCCCATAAAATTGCTGTATATTTCCCGTTGTGAAATTATCTTTCATTGCGCCATTATTTCATCATTAATTCATCTCTATTTGCACCTGCACTGGAACCTGATCATTCCAATTGCCAATGATTTTGGAACATTCGGATTTAATCTGTCGTCGTGAAAATCTTGGAGCTGCTTCATGCTGCCAACGAACTTGTCTTTCAGCTTCAGCGAATCATCTGGTGAAGTGGAAGATTCGAAAACAGTTTTGCAAGGGATGCATGGCTAAGATTTTTTTCCCAGAATATTTTCATGCAGCACGCTCAGTTTTGCTTCACACACCTTCACGTCAGAAAACATGTAACGTAGCAATTTACGTTTTCCCCGCAGTTCCATATCGAGCTCATTAAGATAAGTTATGTGCACAGTCAATGCGATAGCCATGGCCCATTCCTCGTCAGATAAATGTAGTACAGTGTTATACCTTACCCTCATGGAAGTGTCTATTTGACGTCGCAAAAAAAAAGAAATTCTATTTAACACTGCACCTTTACGCGGCCATCTCACTGCCGAATAGCAGACAACATCGTCATATTTTTATCCAACTTCCACAAAATGTTGGAGTTCACCGTGGTTCAAATCGTTGAGTCGAATCTAGTCCACTGTTAACCTCAGTGTCCGTGACTTCTTACATCTTGGACGTAAAAATTTTGCATTACAATGCAAGAGCTCATCAGCGTCTCTTCCTCGCAAATTCGTTCCGCTACGCCAGTCTTAGAGTCACACCTGCAAGTGCAGAATCTCCTTACACATCAGTTGAATAGAATATGGTTTTGCTTTGGCCGAGCCCTTGTCTCATTGTGATTCCTGTGTCTGGGGCGTTGGTAGGATGCACGTTGCCGCCATTTAAACAGTAGGTAGTCTGTTCTAAACCGCTGGTGCATCATATCTCTGACAGAGCCGGGAAAGTTTAGTCGGTATAGTTACTAGGCTACGTGCTGGACGGTCTGGGTTTCAAATCCCGGCAGAGGCAATAGAGTCCTCATTTTCAAAGACGTCCAGAGATACTCTGGGGCCTACCCAACCTCCTATTGAATGGGTACCAGGGTTCTTTCCCGAGGATAAAGCGGGCGGAGCGTGAAGTTGACCAGTCACCTTCATCTAGCGCCGAGGTTAAACGTGGTTGGAGCTATAACTCTGCTTCTATATGCGTTTATTGAATGGACAGGGATAAATTTCATTTTTCTGTAACATTATTGTTATGCCAGTGCGAGAAATAAGGAGAGAAATGTGGTCGCTGTAATATCTATTGAGTTTGTCTCTTTATCTGCAGTGCTGTAATAATCTGATATCGGGGGAAGAGAGGAAAAGCGACTGGGGTTCAGTTCCTTTGACTTTTGTCTTGGAATTCTTCATCGACCCTTGGGTGTCCTCTTATAGTTACTTGCACATTCTTCTGCCACTTCAGTACTGGCATTTGACTTCGACTTTCTTTCTCTTTTGCATTCCGTTACTGAATTTCTTAATAATGGAAACAAATTTTCTAAACCGAAGATAACAGTGGCTCGAGGGTTTCATATAGCAAGTCTGCTTTATCGGAAACACAGACGCAGAGGGCGTTCATGTCGTAGGGACACCTCTTCAAATGGAATAGCGAAGTGCACTGCCGTGCTGTCATTAATGTAACTGATTTATAACCATAACCAAAAAGAACTGAAATGGACTGCATATGAATGAACGGGGAGTCCAAGAAATGGGTCTTGCCTTAGGAGTCTGGAAACTGGGCATTCGTTGATTACCGCACAATGTTAGGAAAACGTGGAGTCACAAAATTTTTATGGCACGTCCGTGAAGCTGTAGGTAAGCGTAAGTTGATGGCATTTCGAATTAAACATTACTGTTCATTGTTTGTTCTGCGAAGAGAAAACTATTGCAGCGAAACTTGCCTATAACGGTACCACAAGGGACTGCATTTTTTTCGTTGCAGGCAGGTCCCTTTTAATACAGATACTTGAATTTAAATTAAAGATCCTTGGGACTGTGAAATATTTCCGCTAAAGAGAGGATTCTGTTCTATCCAAGTCCGTTTAAGACAGGCGTCACTGTATTTATATGTCTGAGTGCACACCACACTTTACCGCAGGAGTGCCAATACGACACGTTGTACATGCGGCATTCATTGAGTAGACTAGAATCTTAATGAAATTACGGTTAGCTGGAATAATCAGGGTCATGGTCGAGGTTCAAACGGGGTAACTTCGAATATAAGTCAGAAGTATTACCGGCTGAATCAGTTTGGCCGGTGACCTCATATCGATACACTCCCCGCTCCCCAGCAAAATAATAAAAAGTGAACTATTTGTACGTCAGAGGTTTAATTGTTTTCGTCAGTATTCAGTATTCAGTAAATAGTTTATGTTTGAATCTGAGTGTCCGAAATTACTTATTGAGCAATATTTTATGCCTTTAGCATTTTTCGAAACGAACTTTGGCGCAGTTTTGTAGGCCTATTATCACTACGCTGTTCACGCGCTGTAAAGTGTGTAATTTTATTGCATGTCAGTACGTCAAACAGAATACATCTTATTTGCACAATGCTGACGCTTTAATCAGTGGCATGTATTGAAATCAGTAGGCCCCAGTTCAAGGGTATCAACTGGCCCCCATACCCCACATATTCTTATCTCACAATGAAATAAGATGATTATTTTGTACTATTAAGTCCTTTAAGTTGTAAATGTCCGTGGCCATTATACAATTTCTTGGAGAGCATCCGCACGATAATTCGTTGTGTCCGTGCTTAAGTGGATTAAATCCTTGAGAGCTTGGCACCACATCCGATAAGAATTCCATTTGGCATTACCTGAAGGAAGCGTGGCGGCATGGCCCCTTGTAGTTATGTTACTTCCCAGACACGCGATTCGCAGGCGCGTATCAGGTGGCACAAACTGGCAGCATGGCGTCAAATTGAGCAGTGTTAAAAAGCACTTTTGACTTGTGTTACAAATAATAAAAAAGGGCTTCCTTGATGTGGGCTCCCCGTGCACTTTGGACCCCATTTCATTGCACCTGCTGCATATGTAGATGATGCGGTTACTGATTTAATCTTCAGAATTTTGACAGACAGCGCCACACACACACACACACACACACAGTGTGTATGTAATTACTGGTTTAATTTTTAGGTCACTTCGTTGTATTCTACATATGGTGCTTTTAGTGAGAAAGTATCTTGGCGCTTCATTAACACCATGAAGTGGAGCCATTGAAAGCTAACAGTCGTTAATGTGGTCAAGAATTTCTTCGTCTTTTAAGGAACCTGAAATTCATTGAATTTCCCCATATTTTATGGAACATGAAAATTCATTGCCATCTTTTTAAGGAGCCCGCTGCTGGACCGTATTCTGAGACACTTGAATACAGCCCACACCCTCACACACTTTTTCATTGTTATGCATTTTACAGTTTTTCTCGGCAGCTTCTTCTGATATACCCTCAATCTTTCGTCCTGTAGTGCGAGAGACCAAGTTTCACTCCTGTGCAAAACACCAGTAGAATAATACGGGGATTTCAACTTATGACGCTGTGAACAATGAGACCTAGATTAGTTCAGCTCTCACACCGTGCTGACGCACCGTCATGTAATGAAAACCCAGTAATTTTGTCCTCCATTACACAAGTTACTGTCCATTGCACTTTTTGATCTGCAGGTCTACCACCGCTGTGACTGTAAATGTCAAAACGCGGCATGCTGCTCTGATGAGTTGGTATCAGTTCTTAAAATAAGTACATGATTCGAGGTTCATATTACGTTCCCCTGTGTGACGTCCCGGCTGTACTATATGAGGCAGACTGGGCTGCCATTATGCGCAGTTGTGGTTTTAGGTTGCTGCTGTATTCAAATCTAGCCACATAGTTGGTCTAACTCAGGCCACCCTGAAAGCCACACCGAGTTTTAGATCCTCCGTCTATCAATATTGAAAACTACACTGGCAAGCTTACTGGATGTTTCTTCGCTTCCCGTCTGATTTATGCAGTAGCTTCAACACAGTTGGTGAACCGGCATCCGAATATCTGCTTCCGATTGGCCGAAAAAAATCTTCAAATACAAATATCCTGGATACAAATATCCCTACAGTCTAACTGCGATATAGCGCTACTCTTTGTTTATCGCAGTTTGTGGCGGTAAATCGAAATTCTATAGAATAGGGAATTTCTTTTCAGAGACATTCATGGGCGCTAAATGAGGGTGGCGCTATGTCAGGGTTTGTATCGGAATATGTGTGTGTGAGCAGTGAAAGATGGACTTTGACCCTCCACCGCCGGTTAACCGAGTATAAAGCTATTACATTATTTTTGCGGAGGACTAGATGAAGGTGAACGCGTGCTTGTCAAAAATGACGTCGCTACGGTAGTTATCGGAAAAAAATGTCAGAGGCTATAGACAGGTTGGATATATGCAGAGCTATGTAAATGGATCTATACCGAAGTATATTTTTACATTTGAATAATAATAGTAATAATATTAATAATAGCGACTCGCTGCAGGCTGGACTGCCCGGGGATCGAATCCCGGGGCGAGATTTTCCGCACCGGTCCAGACCGGTTCTGGGGTCCACCCAGCCTCCTGTACAATGGATACCAAGTATCTTTGCCAGGGGTAAAGAGGCCGGGGCCTGGGCCTTCATGGCCTGTTCTAGTGTGAACTGTTTTTTTTACAATGGCTCGACAGCCCCTTGGGGGCCTAGGCCGCCTCATTTTTCGAGGCTTCACGATCACACTTTTTAGACACACCACACTCGGTAGGACTCCTCTGGACGAGGGACCAGCTCGTCGCAGAGACCTCTACCTGACAACACGCAACACTCACAAGAGACAGACATCCATGCCTCCGGTGGGATTCGAACCCACAATCCTAGTAAGCGAGCGGCCGCAGACCCACGCCTTAGACCGCACTGCCACTGGGATCGGCAGTGTAAACTTTACCTTTCATAATAATAATAATAATAATAATAATAATAATAATAATAATAATAGAGGAAAATTTTTTGCTCCTTAAATTTGAAACTTTGACATTATTATATGGAAATCCTGTATTGTAAATATTTCTATTAAACTTCGGTTTGGTCTGTGTGACACTTCTTGCCGAATACGAGTATAATCAAAGCGACTGATGTTGCTATACCGTCCTTGCCCGGCTGTCACACCGAGTGCCCACACCCGACCGGTATAATTTTGACGCCCTACACATGCCTCCCGGAGTTCCGGGTTGTCTCTTTTTCCAGCCGGAATGAGAGCTGTGCACGGCGTTGGTAGAGCTGCCACCACCCACGAGTTCTTACCATTATTACTGATTTTGTAATTAGCCTCGTGGGTAAGCTAGTGGTGTCTGGTTTTTAAGGTGTCGGCTACTGGTTTTAACTCCCTCCGGGACGTGAGATTAGGAAGGGAAAAGGTCGCTCACTAATAATTTACGCAATCAAACAGCTGAGAACCTATAAACAAACATTTATTTGTAATCATAATACAATGAAAATAATATCTGAACTGAAACTAACTAACCAATGGCCGTACCATGGCTCAGGCGGTTAGCCGCCGGCCTCTCACCGTGGAGGCCCGTGTTTGATCCCAGGTCAGTCCATGTGAGATTTGTGGTGGACAAAGTGACATTGGGACAGGTTCTTCCCCGAGTACTTTGGTTTACCCTGTCAATTTTATTCCACCGGTGCTCCATTACAAGGGGGGGGGGGACTAATCATCTTCGTCACAGGGTTGCACAATAAGCCTCAAGGCTGCTGTGCGTCTATAGCATCTGCTGCGGGGCCCTTCAAAAAAGAAAACCCAATTACCCATTTAACACAGTTTACTAACATTGTCAATATTTCACTGAGCACCGGATCCTACTAATGGAATGTTACCATTTCCTCAATGCGACCCCTATGTCGGCTCTTCCACTCTCTCCATAAAACATAAATGTCTACTCACTCCATGGGAACCCGCTGCTGGACGCGAACACCCAGAGCAGGGTCACAAGCAGTCCCCCAGGCATGTCAGTCGGCCTTCTCATCTGCACAATTCGGCTCCACGCCACCACCTCATTTCGTGAATCTCACCAAGTGCCCACCACGGAGTCGTTACCCATACTCCTCTCACTCTAACCCTGTTCTTGCAAGAATTACCTCAAACATAATGCATACATTTCTTTCTACTATGCAAGGTCATCACTCCACCTCCCCTAGCTGCCGGGTGAATTGCTGACCACAACAAAATGGCCGCTTTTACGGGCCGGTGACCTCAAAGGTGCATGACACTACAGATGCAATCAGCGGATGAAGAAAACAGCCCAATGGACGACACGAAGGAGACAAAATAACTGCAGGCTCCTGACGATTTCAGATTGTGCGTGTGGTATTGAATGGACTGGGGAGAAAATTCTTCATATTCACTAATTCAGTTAACTTGGTTTAGATAAAGTGAGTAGCGTTGTGCGATAGCTGTAAGGATCTGCTCAGTCACCGGATTGTACTGAACAAAACCGAGCTGATCAGATTCTTACGCTGTCTTTGGGTACCTGGGGAGGGGAAATGTTGGAGTGATGTGTATTGTCAATGTGAGGATGATACAGTGTATCAGGATACCATACGACAGTGTCCTTATCTTTCATTATTGTTTTCAGATAAGCTAGATTGAGACACACAGAAGGAGGCAGGGTAGTATGGTTGTGACCTGTAGTGTAGTAAGGTAGATTTTGTTTCTGTTCTCAATTTCTACACCCATCACGGACTTGGAAATTTAGAAGAAATTTTTCTTCAATGGTTAGGTATAAAGGTATAATCCCACGTACCGGGGGTTTATACCTAACCATAAAAGAAAAATTTGGTACAAGGTACCGGAGGATAGTAAACTCTTATTTAGAATATGTTAATGAACTCGGTGTATAGGTGTACGTAGGTGGATAGGGGAAAGAGCGTAGTAAATTGATTTCCCTGTGGGGTCGATAAAGTATTTGATTCTGCGTGGAAAAGTGCACCCTAATAAGCCAACGATCCTCGCTCCCTTTCTGGCATAGTCGAGATTTCGAGTTTCATGCGCAGGCACTCTCTACGATAGTCTGTCTTTACATCATTTCCTAGGGCAAGCTAGTGTTATCCACCACTGGTTAACACTAATCATCAGAACGCCCGTCAAATGGGTCTGGATGTTGGGGGCAATCCTTCGGTGGTGGCTTACACTGAATTAATTTTTCGAGGGGAGGTTAAGCACATCTTGGTAGTAGCACTTAGAGAGTATACGAACCGACACACCATTAGGTGGGAGGCTACGGTCCACAGAGCTACTGGAAGGACTAGGAATATATCAGTATTAGCCGTCCACAGTACTTAGACACGGATCAGGTAACGACCTTCCCCGATTTCTCGTAGTGCTTACGTATGTAGGAGGTGTAGGGAGGGTTCTCGCTGCCTGTGTACTACGTCATTACAGCATCAAACTCGGCAGCGTTGCTGCTTAAAAATGAGGCTCTTGTTCATAGAGACAAGAAGTAAGTAAACTTTTAATTCGAAAATTTTAAAAGAGTTTTGCAGTAATGTTTAACGTAAGATTTTGTTTCCCCGGGTTCGATCCCGGGTCAGTCCACGTGGGATTTGTGATGGACAAAGTGGCACTGGGACAGGTTTTTGCCCGAGTACTTCGGTTTTCCCCTGTCAATTCCATTCCACCGGTGCTCCATTATTTGGAAGAACGGAAAAAAAAAACGAATCATCGTCATCACAGGGTTGCACAATAAGCTTCAAGGCTGCGGTGCGTCCGTAGTATCTGCTGCGGGGCCCTTCACCACAAAAAAAATTTCGGTATTGTATGATTTCTCAGGTGATAAGTGCATTTGCCATAAGATCCGAATTTATAAAGTTATGTAGGGCCTATTTAAAACGGTAGAGACGCGAGTGAGCATGCTTTTTGTAAAGTAATGGCATTAAGCCCAACGCTGAAGCCATTCTTTTTGGAACAGACTGTATATACGACATCAACAAGAAGAGGGCAAGAAAATCGATGAGCGTCTTCGCTAGTAGATGTATGTATGAGATGGGACGTTCTGGTGCCAGCACAAGTTATTGTCAGCCGTGCTGTTAGTTTAACTTGCCTTTGTGTAGCTGAGTGTTAGATCTGAGTTAAATGTGGTAAAGTGGTTGCCATTGACGGTTTCAGTATTGACTTCTTCTCATCTCTGCGAATGCTACAGCTTAGGGCTGCCACCTTACGAAACGAGAACCCCTACCTGCTAACTAGGGCTTTATAGCGGCGTGCAACGCAGCAAAACGTACGCTGATATCGTTCGCCTGTCTGACCTTCCAGATATATAGGGCAGATCCAAAAATGGAACGGGTTCAAATTTCGCTTTGACATGCCTCATGCTTTTTGAAATTACTATATGAAAACCATTCAGAATTTATTATTGGTACCAATGCCGGGCAAAATAGAGGTAAGTTATAAGATGCTGACGGATACGTTGCTGGTCGAATTTTTTTTATGCGCATACTTTTGGACAGTAAACGAAATTCCGAAATTAGTAAAGCCAGTCCAACAGCAGCAAACCTTCCTCCAACTTGGATGTGTCCAACGGGGGATTCGATTATTCGCGTGAATGTAAATGCGTATAATTACTTGATGAATGCGGAAAATTCGATTACATGCGTTCCGTCAAACGCACTGTAGTAGCACACTGCACTTTTAAAAGTTACCGTCGTTTATATTTTGCGTATGTATATTTGTATAAGCAACTTGGTTTGTGTCATTCAGCGTATGTTCTAGTGCAAATGTTCAGCTCAGCTGTCATCCCGCGCTTCTCTCACCCCCGTTTAGTCTCTTCAAACAGCATTCTATAAATAAATATTATTATAATATATTTGTTACTTCCCACAGCCGCGTTCCCGTTTTCCCATTAGTCCCATACAATATTAAGTTCGTCGAACGCGGATACAACGATAGCGCCACTTACAACGGACGTATCCCCCGCGCTGCACGAGGATTTACTGTGTTTCTAAAGAGAACTACAGCCATCTGAGTCAGAAACAAAATGGCCATATCTGAACAGAGTTTGGTACAGTACAAACAGCCTCATTACAATCATGGTTTAGAAGCACGAAAGTCAGGTCAGTACTCCAAACTTGACCGATTACGGTACCTAATTTAGCAGTGATTCTCACAAGTAGCACTTGCAACAAATGAAACACATCTTACGTGTAACTAGTTCGCTTATAGGCTATACCGTTAACGTATTTTCAACATTTTTTTATTGTTTTGTTTGGTATAGTGTACGGTGACTGCTAACCAATTACACTCTTCTCACCAGTTGAAATATTAGGCCCACGAAATGCATGTAATTGTGTCTCATATGACCGCTGTTCAGGATTGTACAGTGCATCTGGCTGCTAAGTTACGCACTTCTGTCACTGCCTGACTACACAAGAACTCTCCACTCTTACCTTCCTGAGCCATACGAATCCAATACGCACTCACACCATATTTCTCAAATATCACTTGAATATTATCTTCCCGTCTGCTTCAAGATATTCAATGCTTCGATCGTCTGTTGTGTAGGTCTAGTTAAAACACGTCTTTTTCTAAGCCAACTGTGCTTCCGTCCTCAGGTGGTAACCTATCGGGTGGATCCCTTAGAAAGAACTACTCTCAGTCACCGGACACCGTAGTCAATTCAGCTGGCCAAGATATGTGTCGGAAACCAGGTCTTGTGTGTGGGCACATATCTTGGCCAATTTAACTGACCGACGTTCCTGTTAATGAGAGTAGCTGTTTCTGTGTGGTACATCAATTATGTTTGCACCTGAGGACTGTAGCAGAGACGGCTTCGGAAGCGCAGTGCTTTAATTATGTAATAGACGATGGAAAAACTACAAAATATGAAGAGTGCTTCGAAATATTTTATACCATCGTCAAAACCCAAAAGAATTTAATCTTGTATGTTAATTCTTTCCTCCCATGGCGTGCTTTGTTTCATCCGAATAATATTTGATTCAGACTGTATATATGTTTAAATTTTAATTAACGTGGGATGTACGAGTATATACAAATAAAAAGGGGGTCATTAAAGTTATCCATGTGTTTGCGTACCATTTTGAATATGAGGTTCAGGAACCATAAAATTTTCCGTAGTATCTACATTTTAAATTTTGAGAGACATAGTATGAATGTTTGTGAGGCGAAAAGGTAGATTTTGTTTCGTTATTTTGTGTTGCTTTGTGGTCTGGAATTTGGCCATTATGACTGGGGAACCTTTGTGTAGTAGATGTCGCATAATAGGTTGACACACAAGCAGAGCACCACAGTTTCATGAATACGGAATGTGGAACGCGTGCGGTAGAAGAGAAATCCCTCTGGCGTTGTGTTTGGAGTTACTGGGGACCTGTAGAGAAATCGAATCTTTGAAAGAAAGGGGATGAGCTAAAGTATACGGAGACGATGTATGGAGCGATGAAATCTGGTAGACAGCGACTAAAAGCGGTAACGAAAATCGAATTGGGAAATTTTTTTAATAAACTTTTTACCTGATAATGCAACCAACAAAGTACACAGTTTTTAGATTACAAATACATTTACTTTTCAATTCCTGTTTCGGCCTTGTCGACTATCATCAGGGAAACACTCCAGATACTGTTGGAACGATCGCAAGTCTTTACGTCTTTTCCATTACAATAAAACAATAAACCCATAAGACCATATCCGTATTTAATTAAAAATAAATAGTATACATTTTTGTTCCGTTAAAACTGTCTATTACCTATCTCAGTTAAAATTAAGTAGTAGGTAGAGGTTTCATATTGTGCCTTGATATGTTAATCAGATGCTGTTGTTACGTCATTTTATGGACAGTATCATCATTCAGTGTGCATATCCCGTCTACATGTGTATTCTGGTTAACCGTATCACGGCATGTATCGTATTCATATATTGAACTGTCCAGGGTTCAGTCGACACCTTATATTCTTTAGTTCAATGATGTTAAAACGTGAAGTGGCCCCTCTGAGAGTTTCATTCTTAAGCCTGTTAAACTGTGTAATAATGAAGAGTTTTATTCTAAAATCTGTCACTGGTTCATTACAGTTTTCTGGGAAACTGTATTTCTGTTTTGATAAGTTGTTCTACTGTGGCTTATAGACGTATAGCAGAGGTGCCTAATGTCCATATAGAATAGAATAAAGTGCTGGTTGACATTGCAGCATTCTGTGCAGTCTTACCCACTGTTATAATTCGAGGCGTTAAATCATAATTATGTGATTTAATTTTAGTTTATTGCTTCAGATGAGCAATGCGTCCGTCAGTCTGGACAAGTTTGTCGGGAAAGTTCATTCCATAGGTAGAAACGTTCGCTGAGCATTAGTCTTATACCGATAAACTTTACACTGTTCATCCCGTGCATCGTCGATAACTAATTCGCAACACTCAGACCAACAAAATGCACAATATTGTTTCTTATATTTTATAATATAAATATATGAGAAACAACTGTGTGCATTTGTTGGTCTGAGTGTTGCGAATCTGATACTGATGCATGTTTAAACACTGGTATATTACGATACTGATATATGCTCATGTAGTGGTGTGTAGCGCAATACGATATCGATGTATGCTTATGCATTAGTGCATAACAATGAAGCCGTCACAGTACGTCATTTCCAGCAGGAACTTGTACAACATAGGTCGTAGCATATAAACATGAAAGTTGTTATCTAATTACCTTGATTACAGTATGAAGGAAGATCCTTTGTGCACCTTTGTTATGAGCTTATATGCATGTCTTCGAGCATTTCCGCGCACAACTTCGTTATAGTCAGAACATGCAGTTCACGATGTTTATAGACAACAAGAATTACACAAACAAAGAGTCATAATTATGTTACAAGAGTTCTGGTGTTGTACTAAGTGAGGGTCTTGGGCAGCACTTAATTTACATGCTTTTACTTCCTCATGTCTATATTATCCCAAGAACTGGAAATTTAGCTGAACCCAATGAAACATTTAAAGCCGAAATGGGTGTTGAACTTCTTACCAACGTTTGTAAAATGCTGTATAAAGATCTCAGCCTTCTGGGATAGACTGTGTCATTTTGGTGTACAGAGACCAAAGTTTCGAAAGAGCGTGCTGATTATATCTTCCGAGTAATCTAAGAAGAATAAATTGTGGGTAAATGATTGTAAAGGAGGACGCTAGTGGCTCAGTACTCCTACTGCCCTTTCAGCCCCCCCCCCCCTCCCCAATGGCAATACCCAGTTTTTTCCTCTTAGTTTACTCTAGTTGGGTTACCCTGCATATGGTGTCAGTAAGTCCCTCTGAAACGTTATCTGTTTACCACACTGCACGGCGCCATATCTCAGAAAACAAATCATTATTAGCACCGTTCTCAAAACCTTATACTTCTGGTAAGTTACAATATAATTGTTAAATTAACAAGACAGGCAATGTACATGTAACGTACCATTTAGGCGCGTTCGTGCAATCATTGTTGTCGTGGAAAAGCAATAAGTATTACATATTCTGATTGTGTGTAGCTTTAGTTATCCACCATGCAATGTGCATGCACCGTATTGTCATCTGTGGCCTGCCCAGCTCTACAATATTTTTCCTTATTATCTTATAATGGTAAGATTTTCGGAAAAACGTTATTGAATATGAAATGTGTGTTTTGATTTTTTATACACGTTTCATCTGAAGCATTTCTCATTGTAAGAAGAATTAAGCGAGATATTGTCAAATGTGCATACATCTTCATGTAAAGTACCCGTAATCTTGTCAGATTTTAATGAAAGTTGAATTTTCTGGACAGATTTTCGGAAAATACTCAAAAATAAAATTTCATGTACATCCGTACAGTGGGAGCCGAGTTGTTCCATGCGGGCGGACGGACGGACGGACAGGGATGACGAAGCTAATAGTCGTTTTTCGCAAATTTATGGACGGGACTAAAAACGGACAGCATGTACAAAGGTTACCAATCCTGGCAGAACAAATTCTTCCGTTGCAGTACTTCATTGGCCCGGAACTTGGTTGTTGGTCAGTACCAAATCGTGTGGATGAATTTGTACACTGAGCATTTTCGACTGGACCAAACGTCCTGTAACGACTGCACATTTAAGTCCGCTGTTGCAAATCTAACACCTTACAGAGACTGCATTGCGCGCTCGTACACCCATGAATTATGCTGTATTTTCGTTACTTGTACATATACGACGTCAAAAGATCTTTAAAGTATATGTTGCATAGGCGTATCTTACGCAGATGTGCATTTTGTTAGGAATTTATTTTGTACTGTGAGTCGTTTTGGGAGTTGTGATTCAGAGTTTTGTTTCATGTGGGGTAGGGGTCATACTGGACCGATACAAATCGGCTTTAAATACGCCGGGCAATTTTTATGTGTAATTTACCAGAACGAACTTATGTTAATTTTTTTTAATATTTTCGGACATATAACACACGGGCTGACAGGAATGACTTTCGTATTACGCCTTCGTTTTATGCAGTTCAGAAAATACATACATTTAAAACACTGGGTCTTAAGTCTTCGTGAACGTATCAACTAATGTAGTTCATTCTTATTACAGAGGGCCTATTTAATTCAAGCAAAGTATAATTTAAACATCATGAAAGGCACACAATATGTTTGATTTTTAACTTGTACCTAGAACACCATATTTTTCAATTTGCATGCCGACTCATCATTAAGGTTTACCTAAAAAATGGGGTTTCAAGCTCTACTAACGATCAGGAACATTCAGGTGCAACAGTAGTTTATTGCATCACACTTGCTTTGCTTCATAATTAAGTACATGTTATAGGCATGGCTATCGGCGTAATAATTATAACGAACTTTAAAACACCCTTAGGCATGTCTGTAATATATATCGTACATAATAACATTTTATAATGTAATATTACATAGAGAATATAATGTAAAAATATAGTATAGGCATACCCATTAGTTTAATAATTCTAACTAGCTTTAAGTTATTAAATTAATAATTTTGAGCCGCCTCTAATCCGGGTTTCATTATATGATACTACGTAAGCTCTGAATTAGTCTAGTTCTCTTCGCTTTTACAAGCATTTTCGCAGCGTCATAATTTTGATGCCCCTTATATACTATATTGTGAAGTAAAATGAGTGTAATGCAGTTAACTAAGGCCATACATGACTATAAATGATCATTAGCAAAATTCGAAATCCCATTTTTGAGGTGACCCCAGATGGTGATTCGACATGTAGAGTCGAAACATATCTAGTTCTTGTTAATTTAATAAATCTTGATATTGTGTGCGTTTTGTGGCGTTGAAATTACATTTTACTAGGAGTATAGTTGTTCTGTTTGCACCGTCACAAAGTCCTTTCAGATTTGTCGCAACAGGGTTCCGATCGGCTGTCTGGCGGAAAATTAGCACCGAGTAAGAATTTCAGTACCAGTACATGTATTTGTCAAAACAACTAATGTTGCACAGTCAACTTGATTACGTGGGTATTTTGCCATGGGTAATTCACATTTTTCAGTCAGTTTATTTATGCAAACTGCCTACTTTGAACGTACTGTAAACAGTGCTAATTTATAATGCTGAAATCGAAGCATTATAAATACTTTTGAAATGTATCTGTATTAAAAATAAAGCCACGCTCTGTGATTTTTTTAAAACTTTTTACCAGATTAGGCAGTTCAAACAAAACTAATCTGTCCCTTTTTGTAAATAACGTTTCAGTCATTATGTTAACCGATAATTTCCATTTACTGCTTCCAATTTTCAACTAATATCCATTTGTCAAATACGACAAGCAAGTCTGAACTGAACATCTCTTCTCTGTGTGATGCCTTCCCAAAGCCGACAGATATGCTGAAACGGGTTATGTGTGGGTTTTCAAAAGGTTGGGTCATGTGGGACGTGTATTATGACATAGTAGGGGGTTTTATTTGCCAACTACTGTATGTACGTGCGACAGATTTGCGTTTTAATTCACCCCGCCTTATCCATCCCCTTCAGGCCGCAGCGAGATCAATTTGCAAGAGGGTTACTCATCAAAAGGGTTGGAAACAGAAAAGGGTACATTTTTTTATAAGAGGATTTGTTTTGTTGTTCGATCCCTCGGGGGAGGCAAGGTAATTTGTTTTCCCCACCTATCTCCTAAGGGGCATGGTAACAGCATGCAAACGAGTTTTATTGCCGCGTCACCTCTTGGTACGGTACAAACATGGCCGGCCACACACTTGGAGGCTTGACAGTTGATATGGCGGTCTTCATTTGCAGACCGCGTTGTCACATCTTGTTTGTGAATGCACGTTTTTCGGGACTAAAGTGTCAGTTGTATAGAATGTGGGATGTATAAGTATCCCATGGGCGTACCATGGCTCAGGCGGTTAGTCGCCGGTCTCTCACCTCGGAGGCCGGGCTCGGATACCGGGTCGATCCATGTGGGATTTGTGGTGGACAAAGTGGCACTGAGACAGGTTTTTCCGACTACTTCGGTATTCCCCTGTCAATTTCATTCTACCGGTGCTCCTTAAAATGGAAAAACAGAAAAAAACCTCATCATCTTAATCACAGGGTTGCACAATAAGCCTTCAAGGCTGCGGTGCGTCCGTAGCATCTGCTGCGGGGCCCTCAGATACATTTAAGGAATTTCTTACCTTTTGTGGAAGCAACAGATTCATTGCCATGTTTACTGGAGTCCGCCAAGCCCGAGGCCTGTTGTAACATTTCGTGACATGTTAGTCTTTTAGGTTAAGATTCTGTCGCCCCCATGAACTTCAAGTTATAGGACTACCTCTTGTCGGCCGTCCAGAAACGTAAATTATTCGCTGTGCTTCACGACAACGACACGGAGAAGAATTAGAAGAGCTAAAGTAAATTTGTGTGCATCATGCATTTTGCTGTATGGTGCACAGTCTTTTTGATGTTTTAATTAATAGTTTATTTAATTCTGTAAGGAAACTTGATTCACGTTTGTGAATGAGGTTTCTTACACACACTCTTAACCTTTGCAATGGATTGCAAATACGCGTTTAGATTTATGTCTCGGTTGATTTAGCCTCGAAGAAAGGCCGCCTATTAACGTTGTACAGTGAAGATGTCTGCATATGCTGGAAATCGAATCCTTGTCCAGTTTCACACTCAGTCGCTTTACTGATTGAAGCGTCCCGGTTCATATTAGTCGCACAATATGTGATTGTTTGTACAGAGGGACTTTTGCTGTGCGGTTGTCTGAAGTTTGGTCTAAATTAGTTTGTGGGGGCCGTGCCATGCCACAAGCGGTTAGTCGCCGGCCTCTCACCGCACAGGCCCGGGTTCGATCCCGGGTCGGTACATGTGGGAATTATGGTGGACAAAGTGGCACTGGGACAGGTTTTTCTCCGAGTACTTCGGTTTTCCCCTGTCAATTTCATTCCACCGGTGCTCCATTAAAATGGAAAAGCAGAAAAATGCCATCTTTCTCATAGGGTTGCACAATAAGCCTTCAAGGCTGCGGTGTGTCCGTAGGATCTGCTACGGGGCCCTTCAGTAATAAAAAAATATTAGTTTGTGGATTGTACGGACTAGACTCCCAAGATAAAATACATGGCAAGTGGATATTATTGTTTTAGACGAGTAAACGAAAGTGTAGACAGGATATTTTCGACTGGACCAAATGTCCTGCAACATACGAGTAGTCTTACTCGTCCCTCGGCCATCACTGAACGACGTTTTCATCTGCTTGCAGCAGTAGCTGGAATTGATTTCGTTCCGTTCATGTCATTGATTTTTCTCCTTTGTTTTCAGGTAAGTCCCCACAATGCGTTTGGAAGTTCCATTCAGCCGTTTTTCGCATTCAGCTGCAATCGTCACAGACCGTTGCAGCTTGTTGGCTAGAAGGTTGGCAAAGTGAAGGTAAAGTTATTCCTATACATGCTACGAAGGCATATGAGGAGTGGGGCATAGCACCACTCATTCTTAATCTCGGCACTGATGGGGTGAGTGGTCAGCTTCACGCGCTGGTCGCTGTATTCCCGGGGAAAAGCTCCAGGTACCCACTGAGTAGGACACTCTGTGGGCCCAGAGCCGTTCTTGCCTCTCTGAAGAAGAGATAAATGTTTTGCCTCTGCCGGGAATCTAACCACGGTTCTTCGGACGTCCAGTCCGTGGCCTAGTCACTATACCGACTTCGTCCCTGGAGAAGGTACGCAAATGTTTCAACTCTCTGGTGCTATATAGTTGTAATTGATAGTGACTGGATATGAAATTGCTGCCTTCCGTAATTTTGTGTACTTCCGAGAACTGACAGTCGGAACTAGCCGTGCGAATGGCATTTATAGTTAATAGATCGTCAGTTATTACCATCCGAGTGTTGGCAGCCTTTAATAAACGTAATTTTCCTTGAAACGTAGCGATATACATATATATATATATATAATATACACATATATATATATATATATATATATATATATGTGTGTGTGTGTGTTGTGTGTGTGTGTGTGTGTGTGTGAAAGAGAATACTCGGTTCCTGTCAACTTTCCATCAAAGTTTTATGTTATTTTAAAATGTGCCATAGCAGTAAACGAGAACGGAATCAGCGTATATTTGCTATGATACGCATAGTACAAAGTGTCTAAACTTTGCTCCGAGTATAGCGAAATACGAGCTCGGTTACGCAAAGCATGTCGGCCGAGTTTCACGTCATATTGTCTACGCTGCGACATGATACGGCCGCTCAGTCTTCCTATCATTGATAGAGAGAAGGTTGTTAGCGTGTGTGAGAAATGTATTCTGTTGAACAAAGAGTGTTTGTTTGCAGTACGTTTGTAAAGTACATTATGTGTGATGGACAAAAGTCGCCGAAAGTATTGTACAAAATATCCCGCGACAACAGTGCCTTGTAAATAACAGTATACAGATTGGTGGAAAATATCGAATCCCAGGTTAAACGTTGGACAAAAAGAAAGTACGAAGTTTCGTGATGGTACGTGGATGTTACGTGGTTTACATAAATAGGAACGTAAGTAGTCAAAATAACAAACACTTGTGTTACGAAAATCCCCATGCAATTCGTGAAGTTTCCAACACATCGTTTTAAATTGTAGTGAGTGCACTAAAAACACAGGGCCCCTGTTTTCTGAAGAAACAATTTCCGACTCCACTATTCCGGGAAGTAACGGAATAAGACAGAATGCAGAAATGATCCACGTTCTTTGCGAGGCCTGAAAGACAATATTCGGAGAGAGACTGCCAGTACTTCCAAGACACGAGATCTTTCGTGTACTGAGAAGTATTTTCAGAAGGTGCGAGGCCTGCTTAGAAGCTGTAGCTCGGCTCTTCGAAACTCTTCTGTGAAATGAGGTAAGCTGAACTGTAGAAGAAACACGGGACTATAAATTCCCGGCGGATACAGGCTTTATATGCAATAAAGCTCGCGCTTATGAATTGATGAAGAGCAGACGATGATGGATGCGTCAGTGGATTGAAAGACGTCAGTTAATGGAAGCTATTAAGTGAAATGCGGATGGAGGCTGGTGAATTATGTATAAATTAACAGTACTGTAGAGATTAGTGTATTATAAATCTGGATTCACTTGATAAAAAAGTAGCGCATTGAAATAAAACACAATGCCTCCACTTCAACCAAGTTAAAGCTAGTTTTAAGTCATTTATATTATTTTTTGACCTTTGACGTTTTCAAGCGGGAAACTAGGAGCGAGTCACTTATGCAAAGATAGCGACAGCGGATTGGGAGACAAGACAAAACAAATATCCTATCCTTGCCACCTCATATATACAGATAGGCCCGTCTGCCAGCTCCGTTAGATTCTTTTCCGGCCAGAAACTAACAAATGACCCAAACTTCAGCTTTTACTCACACGGGCAGTACCCGTAACATGCACAAAACCATTCGATTCGAGCTGTAAGTTCAGTATCACTGTTGGAAGTGAATACACTGTCACGAGAAGTGATAGAGTGCACACCGGGATGAATATACATACACACCAAGTGACTAACGCTACTATTTTAAATTTTTGACTTTAACTTATATGATAAAATTATAAGATTTACAGTTTTAAGTATTTTACAAAGTTAAATGTTTTATAACATATTACTAAGATAAATGTGCTCTTCGGGCCCTTTTAACATGCGATGTGAAGTGTAGTAGCTTGTTACCCCCCTGAAGATGGTCTACGGACCGAAACACGTGTAGGGGAATACATCGACACTAATAAAAACTATAAAGTAGTTTATGTTTGTGCATTTGTTGGTTAACTTTATAGTAATACATACACACATATTAATCAACACGTCATGCCTGCCATTCCCATTATCCTTACCCGGTATTCGCGACGCAGAAGTACTTTTGAACAGCAGACTGTCGTATAAAACAACAAACAGTCGGTATTTTAATGAAGGTGCAATAATTGGCGGCATGTCACTTTGCATGTAATTTTTGTTTCACGTATAGGTCCGTATCGTGTCCTTCCATTTTGTATTGAGATGTTTGCCTTCGTTGTTATCTGCATGATTAAGCCAGGCTGCCGCTGCTCTCTCACACGTTTAAACTCGATTTAGGCCCGGGCAGTTGTGAGCTGGAAATCTTGACTGGGCTGTGGTTGGATTCGCCAGCTTCCCTCCGGCTTTGTGGATGAGTGTTCCGTCTCTGTCTACTAACCGTGAACTTGCGTAATAGCTGGAGGCTGTTTGACCGTGCAACGCGACCACTCTTCTGAACTGATGTGTCTAATTAAATGTACCAGTGGCCATTTGACCCGAACAAGTGAAAGCGTCGTTTCTTGGCCCCGGTTTTTCATAAAATTGGCTGCAGTGAATTAATAGATTTGGTTATTTCAAATTACAGTCTTATGAATATGCATTCGTGTATACCAAAATTTCCGATTCATATTTCTATCATCCTCGACTCTTGGCCTCTGCGTAATGTGCTGACTTGTCACATTCTCCAGTGGTAAACTTCAGAAACAGCCATTTTTATCACCAGCCATTATTTTTACCGTGAGAGATCCAAATATTTTCATTTAGGAAAAAAGGCTTTTTATATGACATTTTGGACATTAAGCCGCTTATAAAAGAACGTAAGCGCTGTGTAGAACTACATGCATATTTATCTTCGCACAGTGTTAACAGTCAGACAAAAGAACAGCGGTCTTTATGGTGTCGTGTACTATACACGGCCAGTTTTATGCTAATTGCCTAATTTACGAGTGTTTGGTCTGTTAATACATTTTACACATATTAAAGTACCATCACGAACTAAGTATAACCATTGCTTGAAGCAGAATTGAAGAATGTTTCAAAATGAACACGTTACGAAGTATTCGCAGATGGCAATACTTCGGACACTTTCGCTCTGTTAGTGTACATCGGCCTGTGTGAAATCTTAGTAGCCTAAGTGACCAGAATAATTCTAGGAATATTGTTAACCTTGGCAATGTGGTTAGCCATAATAACCATAACAACAGTGGTGCCTTTAGTAACCATGGAAAATAGTCATAAATGTCGACCAGTCTTCATGCAAAGTGTTATTCTTGTCCGGTTTTAAGGAAAATAGGTATGTATCTACAAATTTTAATAAAAACCCCCGATTTAGGATTTCACGAAAATCCGTCTGGTGGGAGTCGAGTTGTTCCATACGAACAGGGCAGAAGGGCTGAAAGGCGGACATACGGACGGACAGATATGACGTTTGTAATAGTCGCTTTTCGCAATTTATGAACGCCTCTGAGAATATACTGCATTTCTTGAAATACTGGTCTGTTACTTATAATCCCAGCTTTGTAGGATAGACTCCCTATTTCTAACCCTGTCAAATAATTGAAAGAATAAATCGCTTTCGCTTATTTCCGCCTTTTGAAGTCTGTGGT
This sequence comes from Reticulitermes speratus, assembly GCA_021186555.1. Classification (NCBI taxonomy): domain Eukaryota; kingdom Metazoa; phylum Arthropoda; class Insecta; order Blattodea; family Rhinotermitidae; genus Reticulitermes; species Reticulitermes speratus. Next base: position 40,648,763 of record JAJKFL010000003.1, on the reverse strand, counting down.
TTCGAACCTACGATACTTGGATGTGCGAAAATCGGACACACTCATGTATCGTAAGAAGATCTGCACAAACTTTAAAATTTGTGTGTTCTGTTGAAATCTCTTTTATATTTCTAGATTTTGTTTTAACGCCTAAGTGTTTACGCTACTAACTTCGCTTTCGTCGGAGTTTCGGCATTTTTCCTAAACAACTTGTTGCAGAGAAGTGAGATATATAGAAACGAGCTTCAAACTTACTGCTGAATTTCTTCCGCTTAACTTCCTGCATTACTTTGTGGCAGCGACATTCATTGCACGTCGAAACTGGCAGTTTTGAATAAATTGTGTTAGTGTTAACATGCACCGCAGTCGTCTGTACTAGAACGCAAAGGATTCTGGCAACGTTCTGTAACTTCTTCACTCTAAATATTCAGGGATTTAATGTCACTTAAATTATCTCTCTACGCAAATTGGACTGCAAGATACCAAAGACGAAAGCAGATACACGAGACTACGGTTGGAATAGATCGACTGTTGCCCTGTAAAACAGTCTCACCTGAAACCAAACGTAGACACAGGAGGTCGCTGGACGAATTGATCTTAAAAGTGTTTAAGACATGGTGTATTTAAACTGTTGTTTTATGTGTAGGTCTGTGTTTCTGATTAGTAACTTAAGGAAACAATTGTACAAGAGTTCATCTTTCTAATGAATTATGACTCAATTGGCGGACATCTAGAACTTGAAGGTTCAACACCGCAAATACCAAAACCATTGGTTATTATACTACACCAGTTTACTCCGCTCTCATCTTTACAACCTGTCTCTCTGAGACCCGTCTTGACGTTGTCTTCTCATTTGTTTCTCGGTCTTTTAAGGTTGTTTCCTATCATCTTTGTCACAGTCATTCTAACCAGATGCTCTGCCTACCACTGCCTCTTACATTTTATCGTGTATTTTGTGTATTTATTTTTACATGGACGTACAGGCCTCTGCCAAATGAAGTATTTGGTATAAAGTTATACACGGTAAGGAATTATGCTGTTATTGTACACACGCTGCAGCCCTTACACTTTCTTTAACAAACTAACCAACCAACCGGTCGACCGGTCATCTCCAAAGGAGTGCAGCTTTCATAGCAAAGTAGCAGTCGCTCAATTAGTCCAAGAAAATCTCTACCTCTAATGGAACCTGACCGTTCATTACCGTGCTCACAAGAGCTAGGCAGTGGTTCCTATCTTGAGTCAAATTAATCCAGTCAACGCCCTCTGCCCTTTTTCTTTAAGATCCATCTTATTATTGTCTTCTTGTCTAAGTCTAGAACTTCCAAGTAGCCTCTTACATTCAGATCTTCCGACCAAAATTCTGCAAGGATTTTTATCATTTCTCATCTCCACCATGCTTTCTGCAGTTAATATTCCAGAGGTTTTTAGCCTGTGGCTGTACCACCAAGTTTAAAGATCGCCCCTTGTTGGCTGTCCGCGACTCTTTATGCCTGGACCTAGCCTTCTTTTCTCAGCCTGAAGATGAGGCATGCTGTGATGATAAGAGATCCACTTAACGTTGCCCTGCAAATGTTCGTTATGACGCGCAGTGTTAAGTGTTTGCTGTATTTGACGTGAAGGATCTCTGAGTTATTTGACGACGTTTTAAATTAAAAATAAAATTGTAGTTAGACAATAAACTCAAACTACATAGATTTATCGTAATGATTAAAGGCTGTTGCAGACAATTATAGCTTACGTAACTCTGTCATGACCGGTTGAGGTTTCTTCGAAAGTCAGGATTACTTTAACATTTTTTAGGCATCAATTTTAAGAATCTGTTATTTAATACGAGACATGGCTTCTTAAGACTGCATAGGTGCAACCATTACGGACCCATTAGCTGTGGTGGTGAAGCCAAGCATGTTCAAAACCTGTATGTCTTTAATCTTTCTGCGCCAAGACCTTGAGCTGCTCTGTTGCTGATGTCTTTGTGGATAGGATGTTCTGTGACAGCTGTTTTAACCGGCAAACGCTTTTGGTGGTGGTGGTGTCATTAACGAAGTACGCTTATGTAACACTGTCGTCTTTCTATTGTCTTGATCCGTGAATTGAGTTGAAAATAGAGCAGACGGCAGTTAGATGGCAGTCTGACAGCTCAGGTTGCATAACGCTTTCAGTAGTGCATTGTATGTATATTCATGTATTGAGAACCCTTAATGCCGATCCCAGTGGCGGCGCGGTCTACGGCGTGGGTGTGCGGCCGCTCGCTTGCTGGATTGCGGGTTCGAATCCCGCCGGGGCATGGATGTCTTACGAGTGTTTTGTGTCGTCAGGTAGCGGTCTCTGCGACTGGCCGATCCCTCGTCCAGGGGAGTCCTACCGCCTGTGTGTGTATAATTAGTGCGATCAAGTACAACAATAACCCTACATCTACAATGAGTAGGTAGAAAGAGTTAGAATAAGAAAGAAAGAAGAGACATTAATTATTATTGACTGTATTTACATCCTAACTTGTTTCTGGACCTAATGCCTCGATCTGTCCTGCAGCATCCTCCGTATGCGAGAGTTAATTTAAATGTCGGTCAGAAGACCGGATATCCTGGCAGGTGTTTCGATTTTCCTCAGTCATTCATGTAAATTCCGGCAGTGTCTCGAATCAAAGCATGTCTGTTTCTCTCTGCATTCTTTCGAATTCGTTATTCGTTAATCATCCTATCATTGTACTCTGTGTATTCTGGGCTACTGACAGCATCGTTAAATGAGCCGTAAATAAGGAAGTCTTCTCTTCATCTTCTCTCTTCTTGTAGATAGGCTTTTAGCCTGTTCCTATCCTGTTTCCAAGGATTGGCGCCATCTTTTCTTCGGTCTTCCAATGTTTCTCTTGCTGTTTGGTGCTTTATCGCGTGCTATTTTTACTACTTTTGTGCTTGCCATTCTGCATATATGGTCATTCCATTCCATTTTTGGTAAACATCGCTGACCACAGACATTAGCCCTACTGAATGTAAAGGTCAAAACTTCTTCGGTTTGCAAAATAATAGAATGTGGACCTTTGATTGCATCACGTTGATAATGTTTTTGCGTTATCTGCCAACTGAGTTTCTTATTTATAGAATAATCATTGCCCCCAGCTAACGGAAACACGAGCTAGCTTAGACAAGACGAGTCTGCGGAGAGTTGCATCGTCTTTATCAGCGGTGTAACCTGAGACGCTCGTCCAATTATGTGTGTCTCTTATTGCACGAGAGAAATGTTTTCTTTTGAATAGAGAGTGTTCACATGCAATGCTGTAGCATAGTATGCATCATGGAAAAAAGTATCGAAAAACTATCCTTCGTCAACCCTACCGTTTGAAAGACCAACATACAGAAGAGTGAGAAATTTTGTAATTGCAGATTTAGTGCTTCATAACGAAGAAAATTTTGTTGTTGGATGAGGCGGGTGTACATTGAGAAATAACGTGAACAGGTAAAAGAACACATATTGGTGTTACTGAAATCTCCATGCAGTTCTTCAAGTTGCTTTACATGACCTTAGAGTGCTGCTGGTGTTCGTAACATCGTATGGCCGTTGTTTTTCGCAGATCAGAATTCCTACCATTACGCGAAATTAATCCGGACACCATTATTTGGGAAGTTAGCTCAATACGAGAAAATTTAGCGCAATTCACGTTAACTGGAAAAATTGCGGGGGCAATTTTCCTACAGAAATGATCAATATTTCAACATGAGATATGTCGCGTGTCGAAATATATTTTCAGAAGCTGTGAGGCCTACTTAGGGGCTGGAGGTCGGAGTTTGAGGCTGTTTCACGAAGTAAGGTAATTTGAACTGCAGGGAGAGGCGGATTCTATGTTCCCGGTGGATGCAGGCTTTGTATGCGATAAAACTCGCGACAGCTGTCCTGCTGGGGTAAACGATTATTGGGATGCGCTGTGTTTAAAAAGAAATATCGATACGTCACAAATTCTTTTAGGACACCACATGACTGATTTAACTAAGTAGACCCATGACCACAGACAAGAAGAAACGACGCGCAGTGTTTTCGAAGTCCAAAGTTGTGTGATGTGCTGCAGATTGTTCTCGATATCGTGCAGCTTTTCTTTTCCATTACATGCATTTCTCAAGCTCACAGGGCCACACAGCGATTCATGTAAATCACGATTATTTATATTATTCATACCGTGCGTATTCTTGCAATCAATATAAGCCCATCAAGTGTTGGACTAATTCCTTTGTTCTAAAACTCCCGGAGGATGGCACCCCCGGTGCCGAAACATGCAGGAGTTTAATACTCCTTATAAATTGTATCTTATTAAGTGCATTTGTTGGTTGATGTCTTGATTTCACGATTATATAATTTCCATATCCTTCCCAATTATTTCCTAATCTGCCTGTCATTCGACGTCATGTGACTTAACAATTCATAAAGCATTGTTAAGTGATCGAAGAAAGACACTCGAGAGAATCAGTAAGTATGGCGTATAGCCTATAAATTCGATGAAGTTGTTTCACCCTTTGAAACAGTTGTCACCCGTGGTCATGAATCACTCCACCCCTCTGCATCCTGTAATCACACCCTGGTTCGCCGTCGATATATGGACTATCAGTGTAGACTCAGTTCGTTTGATTAACCCCCTGCGGGCTCCTCGTTCTCAGGAATCACGTACTCATCAGCATCCCTCGACGTTTCATTTCCTTGCCTGTTGCTTGGCAACAGATACTGTGATGTGTTCCCTCTTGTGTAATTGAAACACCGCGGCTTTTTATTTTCTCTAAAGGAAAGGTGAAAAGCGTTAAGGAAGATTTTTGGATCTCGCAAAGTTGCTGGACGCAGAGAGGGGTTTTAAAAGTTAGGTTTGCACTTCTCTTTGGAGAAAATAACTGAGGTCCCCGAAATTATGCGACGCAGTAATAACGTCTCTTCTTCTTTTGTTACTTCGAAGTCAGACCACAAATGTAGCTACTTTATTTGGTGTCATACATGAGGCGCTTCAAATTGTTGGCCTGCTGTTTTAGTGATGAATACAAGGTATAACTTCATTATGAGCTTTTTGTATATAAATACATTTTCGTCATTTTTAAATTTTCAGGTGTAATCGGAAAGAAAGTATATAATCTCCCACATCGGAACTCCACTTTCATAGTTATTTTGTTTTGAGTGTGTTTGTGTGTGTGTATGTATGTATGTATGTATGTAGCATGTGTGTATGTATGTATGTATGTATGTAGATGTTATGTATGTGTGCACGTATGTACGTCTGTATGTATGTTGTACGTATGTATGTCATTATGTACGTGTGTACGTCTGTATGTATGATGTACGTGTGCATTGTGTACGTCTATGTATGTATGTATGTATGTATGTATGTATGTATGTATGTATGTGTGCACGTGTGTACGTCTATGTACGTATGTATGTATGCACGTATGTATTATATATTTATGTACGTATGTACGTATGCATGTATGTTATGTATGTGCCAGCGCGCGCGCGCGCGCGCGTGTGTGTGTGTAGAGCTCCACAAATATTCTAAAAATCTAGGAGTCTTCAAAATTCTAGACGTCACAAGGGTGACATGAAGCAGTTTCCACACTGGAAACCGAGATACATTAGGCGTCACCGTAAAAGAATCAGTTGCCCGGGCGACCTGTTTCGCGGGATTTATGTACCCCGTATGCATGTAGAACTGCTGCTCCCACGACCGCGATGTTAGGTCTGTTGGTTCCAAATGTCCTCAACAGACCCACATTGGAACAGCATTTACATGCATTACTGTAGTAATTTCTGGCAAATACTGATGCGGTTTTAGGATGATGTTAGCAGAACAGGTCACAGGCGGGAGTTAATAAAATAGAAACGGATAATTTGTTGACTGGTGCCCCACAAGTTGATGTTAACTTGTCGCTGTTTGGACTAATACAACAAAATGTGTTCCCTCTTATGCTTGTTTTTAGCAAGGAATCGCTTCTATGGTAAATTAATTAAAACCAATTCTATGCTTTTATGGAATTCGAATGGTCGTTACGATTTCCACAAGGTCGCTGGACAGTATTCTAGGACGAACTGAAGGGTTTCAAGAGCACTTTACGTGATGTGTGTGATCAAGTATAAAAGCACACGCGTTGGGAGGAAAAGTCTATACGGTCGACGTTAAACGAATCTTAAATCACTTACCTTGATGTGTTTATCTTCGCCACCGAGTCCAGACCGGTTCTGGACTCCACCTGACCGTCCTTGGAGTACCTGAAGCTGTCAACTCATCTACTCGTAGTGCCGAGTTTAAGAATGAACTGGTCTTTACAGCCACACTCCACAAATGTATTTATGGCATGTCACTTAAAAGCAGGATTAACTTTGTCTTATCTGGTAAATTTACGAACTTGTTTCGTTCTGTCTCCTGTAAGTTCGCCGAGTTTCTTAAGATTATACATAGTACGGAGTGTAAAAGAAACCGAAAAGTGAGGTACCGGTACGGCAGCAATTCAGCTAGTTTAATCCTTCTGAGCATGAATTTCACACAACAGATATTTAGAAACTAAGTCACTACCTCACAGTAGACAAATCGGTATAGAGAATAGGCTACGGGCTGGAAACTGAGGAATCGGCGTGCGATTCCTGGAAGGAGCAAGGGATGTTTCTCTTCTCTGAAGCGTTCTGACCGGCTGTGGGGGTCCACGCAGCCTCCTATTCAATGGGTATCTGGGAGTCTTTCACCGGGTGTAATGCCGCCGGAACCTGAGGCTGTGAAGACTAACCTCTATACAGTGCCGGGGTTAAAACAGTGCAGCTGTACATGCACTTCTCACATATGGTTTCGTAGTATAGTGCTTAATTATGTACAAGGATGATCTTTTTATACCTCACAGTAAACATTCTAAGACCGGTTGTTTAATGCTTTGTGACGAAATAACCACCGTTTATTGTGAGAGACATACGAAACACTCAAATGCACTTTATGGGCAGAATGTAGAGTTATACTATTCTGCTGGTGCCCGTCGACCCGGGCAGACTAGGCAACCCATTTACATAGTTACCGTGGAAACTTCCCGACCTGTGCAGGTAAAGCACACTAGTATACGTAGGTACAGTGGGAACCTAGCGACCCGGGCAGGCAAAGCACACCCATTTACATTGTTACCGTGGAAACCTCTCGGCGCGAGCAGGCAAGGCACATTCATTTACGTAGTTACCGTGGAAACCTGAAGAATGGTGTCTCCTGCCATCTGGTGGCGGTCCGTGGAACTCCAGTGTGGGAGTGTGACATTTGGATCGGACGGACTGACACTATTAAAGTATAGTATAAGATTAATTTAGGTGCTGCATACCAGTGGCCACTGTATTTCAGAGATTATCATGTTGTTATTGCAAGTACACATTACTGTAGTTGAAAAAACAAACTGGAATTTGGTATTTGAGCCTCAGGAATGGTTTGTACAACGTCAGACACATATCAGTGCATACAAAGCGTCCTTGGTTGTTCCTGTCTATAGTCATGTGCTTATATCAGAGATACATTCTTGGAAATTGTCGGAGTTTCACTCAGTCCCGTAGGTCAATTGCGAGTGCGAGATAGTACCATGAAATAGACCACAGTCGTTACCATCCAACCTTTGCAATAGGTCTGCACAACAGCACTTGATAATCGCCTGTAAATAAGTAATATATTAGAGGTAACGTTTGATAAATTCCTTGTAGTTTAAATGTTTCAAGGTGGCCAACGTTTTATGTTTATAAATATTAAATAATAATATTTAGTCCTACCTTTTTTCTAAATTTTGGATGTCAGATTTACTTATAGAGGTTGTTAATTAGCGTTCAGCTCCATTAGAATACCTGGACGTAATTACAGCCACAAGATGAGTTTCATATTTGTAAAGCAGTGCGTGTAGTTGTGGTATCGGGTTGCCCACCGCAAGTAGCGGAATGCTGTGGTTTTCCTGTTCTTTATAGAACATCAAAAGTGAGCCGAAAACGGAAGATGATGGTGTATTTCCTATGAGCGTCTGACGGGATGGGTTAGAACGTGTATAGCTATTTTTCCTCGTACTGGTTGTTGTCCAAGGAGCGTCGTTAAAAATCTTCGTTAGTCATCCATGCAACATGTAAAATTAGTTGTCGCAAACATATGATTCATCAGATCGTGGGAGACTTATTTGAAATCAGACGCTGACTTCAGTACCAGGAAGAAGTAAATCTGTGATGTCAACATATCTGATACGTAATGGAGCGGATTTTATGTCGTGCCGAAGGTGGCAGTGGTATGTCCCTTCCTATATTGAGGCCACGGGAAGGGACCTGATGGCTGGTGAGGCGCTTTAGTCTTTTTCCCTGTCTTCGTACTGTTGTATTCCTCTACAACACTTACTCTCCTTTGTCAACCAACCCAAAGCGCTTTCCCTAGCCAAAGTTATCACTACCAACATTCCTGTTAACAGAATGTCATACGACTGGAGGAGACTGCAGGGGTGTACGCTGGATGGGGGGGGGGGGGGGAGGGGGATGTAGCTAACAACTCTAGGAAGAGCTGTGAAATATTAGCACGGCCTTAGTACAGAGACCGTATGTATGCTTTTCGGCTACAGAGTCAAAATAATACCTGCTTTTATTCCTGGGAACAGATATTTAAGTTTTCTGTTGGATTTCCTTAGCTCTTCCACCAGTATTGACGAGTACTTTGTATGAATGCTGTGAAATTGATCCTACGGAACTTGGAAAAGATTTAGTGGTGTCATAAAATAATCACTCCTGCGGCTTTAATCCAATTCCGGTTGATGTACCACTTCGAATGCAGCGGAGATGCTATAGCTTGCATTGCCTCTGATTTTTTTTTTTTTTTGGTTTAGTGAAAGTAAATGCCGGTATTGAATATTCTGCATACCACGACCGTCTACTTCCAGATCCCTCCCAACACACCACGTGTAACAGTTTACGTGTTTCTTTCGATACTGTATTCTCTGTGATGGCTGTCAGACATTATTGTTATTACATTCGTTTGTTCATTCGTTGGATCGAATATGTCGGACTTTCGAAATGCGAACTGGTATAAAATTCTGCTTCTGTTTGCACCGATTAAACCCACTGACAGTGAATCTTTTAAACACGTGTAGGACGTGGATCAGCAGATCAATCCATTTTAACCTTTAACACCATTACAAGACTATACAAGACGACAGCGAGAAAAAGAAAGATCGCTTGTTCCGAGCGGGAGTCAAACCAGCTATCTCACAGCATGAGTGGACTATGTCTTCAACTTTTTTTTTTTTTGTATGGCTCGACAGCCTTATATGGGCCTGGGCCTTCTCGTTTCGTCGAGGTTTCATGGTCACACACATTTTAGACACACCACAGTCGGTAGGACTCCTCTGGACGAGGGACCAGCTCGTCGCAGAGGACCTGACAACACACAACACTCACAAGAGACAGACATCCATGCCCCCGGTGGGATTCGAACCCACGATCCTAGTAAGCGAGCGGCCGAAGACCCACGCCTTAGACCGCACGGCAACTGGGATCGGCTGTCTTCAACGTTACTGCGTATATTTATAGGCCTGTTTAATAATTGTTTTCCGATTTATATATGCCCTCGAAGTTCTGTTGTATTACCCGGTGTAAGAAGTTGGAAGCATTGCATTTGGGATATCTAGAAGTGGAACAATTGTTTAAAAGATTTATTGTTTCAGAACTGGAACAGGACTTGTTCTGTCCGTGAGGACTGAAGGAGAAAAGAAATGTAAGGAATAATTTCTTGGGCTGTTGTAGCACGTGCAAATGGTAAAGCGTATTTTAACATTATTTTAGTATGCCGCGTAAGTGTGTAACATGGGTTTGTATATACTGTAGTTTGAAGTGAATAGTCTTGTTTGGGGAACGTGTAGAGAGACTTAATTAAATGATCTTGGAGTTATGTAGAGAACATTTCCATAAATTTAATTTGACCGTCAGTTATACGTTGTGATGTTGAAACGACGCCATTCTAAGTACGTGTTTTATGCACACAATCAACGAAAAGGTCTCTGTAACATGGGTCTTTGGACGCTTAATCTTTGAGTTATAACTGATTATATTTTGGAATGAGAAGGATAAAAATACAAAGTGTAAACAGTTCACAATGAAATGTTTATGTGCAATTCGCGTATTCTCTTTTGACAACGTATTATAAAATATGCTGAGTGTTTCTTTGTGCTTCCACAAAACGCACTGTGTGTCTCATTCACGAATTGTCGCACGTGCCCAAAACGTCTAGGCGTGTTACGAATTAACTCGCATTCGTCTTCTGCCTTAGTTAGAATTTTGTTACAGTATTAACTGTTGTAGCATACTAAAATTGACATACGTGCTGCTGTCAACCTCAAAACATTTTATTAATTTCGTCAGTGTATGCTACATGTTTTGGTAATACTGATTATTCTCAAGGCATTTAAATAATTAACTTTAAAACTCTAAATGTGATTGACGGCAACACGTATGTCAGTTTTAATATGATATACCACAACGGGATGAATTCCAAAAAATTGCCGTAGCATACACACTAATTTGAAGGTGGCTTCATAATTAAAACTCCAGCGTGTTCAATTCTGGTGATCTTGTGGACCATGCCATTTGTTTGCCTGTGCCTACCCGTTGTCTGGGATTTTGTCATTCAGACATGTTGAAAGTGTTTTGCTAACATGACGTGGAGCATTATCGTACATGAACCACACATCCCATCCTGTATAAGCTTTATCGTCACTTTTCTGTGATACGGACTTGTGCTGGTTTAGAAAGATTAATTTTTTAAACAACGTTATATGCCGCTGTTACCCGCAACTGGAACAAGTATAATACTGTCCTTCAATTGGTACTTCCTGCCTGCAGTTCGCCGGACAGCTCCACTCCTGCAACACTGGTAATCTAATGGAGACACACGACTCCTCGAAAATCACCTTACATGCTTCTTTTCCCTATATGCAAAGTGATGAGGGTGGCGAGGGGGAGGAACTGCTTTGAGCAAGTAGGTCGCTTCCGGATTTGTAAAATGTGTTTATGTTTTTCTCTTTGGCTTAAGACTTCGTGCTGCTGTGCTTTGGGGTTGTAACGGATTGCAACAGTCCCCGAGGTTCCTGCAGCTGTGTAACTCGTAGCGTGTTTCAATCTGAAGGCCTCGGATCGATTCGAAACACGGATGTGAACCGTGTATTTGTTGGTTTCTGTCTGTCTGATACCTAGTACTTAGAGGGTTTGTGTCTTCCATTATTTCTCCCCTCCCCAGAATATGTTTGTTATGCAGAAACGCCTGATTTTGTAAGAGGAATATGTATAATTAGTCTAAACAGAGCATTCTTTGTTTCTCGGGATTTCGGCATATTGGTCGGTTTGTTTTTTCTGTCTTCAGGAACTACATCAAACTCTCCAGTTACTATTAATTGACCCACCTCAGGGCAATGGTAAACAGCATTTAAATAAATGCTTTAGTTCATATTATAATTTAGATTATTTTCATAGTGTCTCCAGATCACACAGCAGCACTGGCTGCCTTTACACAGTTTGATAGAGGTCATACTCAGTGTTATAAACATTTAATTGCGCTGTGATTTGAAAAATGTTATGGTCTCCGTACGTTCCTGCAAGATGAGATTATGACAATAATAACTGATATTCACCTTCTGTAGCAGCGAAAATTTTGAACTGCGAAAAATGGTGTTGGGAAGTATGTGTTTACATCAGTAGCAGTGTTACATAAATAACATTATGTATTCCATCTGACACAACCTTTATTTATTATTATTATTATTAATATAAAAACAAAAAATAATAAATAAAGTTTGTGTCGGACGGAATACGTAATGTTATTTATGTAATTCTATATACACAACGGGATGGATAGCGTCAGATTGAGTAGCAGTGTTGTTTCACGAAGATAGTATTACCGAGAACTCAGAGAGAGAGAGAGAGAGAGAGAGAGAGAGAGAGAGAGAGAGAGAGAGAGAGAGAGAGAGAGAGAGAGAGAGAGGAGAGAGAGAGAGCTATAAAATACGTCTTAAGTAAATGGGATTGTTTCATGTGATTTGTGACAGATGATAAGGTTGCACAGTATCATGATCGAGTTTCTTGAATCAGTCAGCGTTGAAAGACGTGTACAAGGAAATATTTACACGTGAATGAAGTACACCAATCAAAGCAGAGGATTAATGTTACTGGCATTTATAGATTTCTCAAGGAGATTGACAAATGAAATAATATTATGCAACAGGACTGTTGACCAAAACACTAGGCTGCATGATCTTTACATTTTATTTGTAACTAGTAACGGCTTTGTGAGGTGACGTGGTTAGCTTAATATTCACGTGCCAATCCACGGAAACTTTAGCTATGATTTTCACAGATAACAGTTAAGGTGATTGGTTCGTATACTCGTATATTCTAGCCCTTGAGGGATACTGTAAAATTATATTTTCACTTGACTACTCACGCCTTTATTTTGCAGAGTTATTAAAAGGAAGCTTTAGAGGTGATATCGGCAAAGAATGACGCTGCAATGCCGACCGAAGCGTAGGTACCCCTTTGCCTCTTTCCAGTACTCGGAGATTCCAAATATATTGACTGTACCGCACATGACAATATTTCGCACCATCGCCATGTTTATAACTGAACATGTGAGCGTGTTTCATGTAGAATTCGGATGTATGTTTATGGTCTATCTATAGACATCGTTTCACTCGCTTAGCTCCAGTGGTTCATGGTGTGTCACTATCAAGAAGAAAGAGAAGTATAAATTTCATACGACTGCCATGTACTCCGTGTACTTTCTGCAAAATAAATTTCTTTTAAGATATTTTAACACAAAATTTCAGGACCTGACGCTGGTACTCTTATACCAGTTTTTTCACGACCGTTGTGTTTGTGTTATTAATTATAGGATGTTAAAAGTAGAAGTATGGGGTGATCGTTAACGCCATGTTGTACGTACGAAATTTCATGAAAGACTGTCGGTTGTTTACAGATTATTACAGGAGGGAGATACGGACGGGCATAGACTATAATATCATAGGGGTGTCTTTGTTTCTGCACTAGGAAGGTAGGCGAGAAATATTCGTCGCACTTTGGAATATACGAGTAGATGGACATATCCTCTCTCACATTGCATTACTTTCTCTTACGTGGCGTAAACAGCATCTAATGAGGATGATCTGATCATTAGTGGATCGTTGGGGGCATAATCACGACCATTATGTTCCACAGGCAGTTCTGTCGACGTTCTTAGGCTAAGGGAAGATTAATTACTTTCCCCTAGTGCCCCACGCCGTACGTGTCTGCTCTGCAGTAGCATGGGGAAGAAATTATAGCACTGGCTTTTGTGGTCATCCTGCCTGACCCAAGTAGCGGTGATATTGACTGTTACTGCACAACTATTTGCCCTTAGTTTTACGGGGTGGAGGTATCGAATTGCCCCCTGCCCTCTCCATGTGAATAGTGATATGTGATTTTAAGAGATTTTCTCTTGTATGTGAGTCGCCTGATTGCAAAAGATCCTTGAGGAGGGGGGGGGGACGTTCTTTGATTCACTGCTGTTCATAGTATGTGAGCTAAGTTATCACGCTGTTTTAACGGCGCTGATCAGGATTTCGTGATGGCGATTTATCATTTCCCCGTTTCAAAATTTTCCAACGATATCGTCTCGTTAGCTTTGCTTCAAACTGTGACATACTTGCTCAAATTTCAGTCGTACCTTGAGCTTAGTATATGTTATAAAATGAAAAGTTTCGCTGTCGGCCACCAGAAACCTCCTCGTAGTTGGACCGACTTTGAGAGCTTCATGCTGCACGTGACGTGGTAAACGTATCTGAAGCAGATCACACAGGTTTAATAAAATGGCCTTTGTCTTTTGTGGACTGTTATTGGTTATTTTATCTCACCATTTATAGTAGGTACAGAATTGGCCTGAATTCTTACGTTGTTTGAGAATGGCCAGAGAGGGAATATAATATGTTCTGAGGTACCCAGAATCGTATAAGGAAAATCACGAAGAGCTGTTTTGCTTTAGCTTTTAGCTTCTGCATTTTGACACACGAATTTTGCATCGAAAATTACTGCGGCTCTGACGGTTGTTGTGGTGTTGGTATCTGGTGAATCAGACGAAACAGGAAGAGAAAGTGGTGATGGGATGTTGTGCGATATTACATTCTCTTGAAAGAAATTGTGAAACTGTCGATCCCGAGATTTTATCAAACAACATCTGTTCAGTTTTTCACTTGGTTGTTATAAACGTAAATACATGCTTCAAGTACCTTTTGATTCCAACAACTACGCACATACGGCAGTCAAGTTCGGGCAAGAAGGCGATTGATTGCAAGACGGCTAGTCGCCTGTGACAGAGCTACAAGATTGCGACGCTGCAATATCTAAAAAACTTGAATTTGTTCTAAGCCCGAATCTATGTGCATTAAATTACGTTATTGTGATTTGACAACATTGTGCTCAGGCCCGCGATTCTGCACTTCTTACTCGAACTAATTAAACACGTTAGATACTAAAATCTAACTTTCCTACCTTATATATGGTATTAAAAATAGTCCAAAATCTTAATAACACAAAACAGCCGCCTCAAACACCATTAACACCTGATAAATTATATTAAGTTCTGGAAGCAAATGAGAAAGCTTGGAATAGGAGTAACTAAATATGACGGATGATAATTTACAGTCTTCTGGGATGTATTAGATAGATAGACAAGCGTACTGACGTTTCGGAGCCACAGCCAAAAGAGAGTTACCTTAACATTCACCGCCATGAGTGACTCGTATCTCACTGACTGATTTAATTCACCATGTGATAATCCTTGCTGCTGTAAAACGAACAGTGACTCGCCTTCTTGCTTGGATCACAGAATGGTACTTTTAAATAGAAAAGGATGACAAAACCTAGTTGCATATAAACAACGATTCGTTCCTGGCTTCCAGCGAGGTTTGGTTATAAAAATGATAGCTGGCTGTCACACCGGCTGAATCTCTTCTTGTAAGATAATTTATTACAGCTAGCGATTTATAAAATGTGTATGAGTGTGAGTGATGCCATGATTATCATGTCAATCGCACTGTTCCGCCATATTATACGGCGGGACCTACACAAGGATTGAGGCGATTGTGATGGTGAATTGACATGTATTTAGTCGTTTGACCGCTATTTTCATTTTAGCAGACACAATTGAAATACCCGTATAGAAATAAATACATCTTCTCGTACGTTAAACAAAAGTTAACTGTGTGTCTGTACATATGTAAATCATTGCCTGGTTAAGTGCGTGCTTGAATTGTGACTAACCAGGAAGTAACGATAAAGTTATTCCTGTATGTGTCACTTCATTAAGACGTAGATGGGACCTAGAAATAAACCTTCCTGTATCATAGATCATGACCATAGACGAGTGGCTTCGGCCTGCTTTTCCCCGAGACATTTAGGTGGGCGTAAATTTGTTCCTGTGCTTAAGTAGCGGTATCGTGTCATAAACGTTTGTGGAGGTGTGACGTAAGGTCCATACGTTCTAATTAATGTAAACAATTAAACTTGATTCCTTAATCTCTTTCAGACCAAATAAGCATAGTATTTTACTCAGACTTCAAAGTTTCAGCTTTCTTATAGGAATTCTGAAATATTTTCGGATCTCTGTGAATATGACTGTGGACTGGAACCGCTCATTTAGACTATACTGTGCCACTTTTAAATATTGTTGATACGTCACTGCCGTACATTAATGCGAGTGTATCGACAGTCCTAAGTGATTTGGTGCTTTGCTTTTAGAGTTTGTGGAATCAAGACTTGTTACTTCGTTTGGTGTGTCTACTTTTTCCAGAAAATGCTACGACAAATCGTATCTTTCTTTTCTTTTCTTTTATTCAGGATTTGCATTTTTGTACTTTCCCACATGGACTTAGCGTAAAGTGGCCTATTCATAATTTTTGTATACTGAGTTAGTCATTGAAATAGCCTATATTTCTGAGGTAGTGAAATAACTGGGTGTGTTAGTTTCGGAGTTAGTAGAAGAAAAATTTGTTGTTTCAGCTGATTTGCCTAATTATTTTAGAAAATACTGCGGAAAATCATGTCTGTCTCCTTTTTCTTTAGGATTTGCACCTTTATTTTTCCCAAATCGTCTTAGCGTAAACTAGCTTGTTCATAGTTTTTGTAAAACTGTGTTATTCATTGAAATATATTTTTGATGTAGTGAAATAATTGACCTCACAAACTGTGTTGGTTTCGGAGTTGGTTTTCCCGATTATTTTAGAAAATGCTGCAGCAAATCCCGTCTTTCTTCTTTTCTTCAGGATTTGTACTTTTATTCTCTCTCAAATCGGTTTAGTGTAAAGGATTAATCATTTTTGTAAAACGTTTTTACGCATTGAAGTACATTTCTTATTTAGTGAAGTAATTGGCATCACAAACTGTTAACTCCAATGACCATGAGGGCAGTATTGTAAAAAGATATTTTTAGACTTCCGATCAGGAAGATGATGAACCAAAAACATTAACAGAAAGTTTATTCGCAGTCTGAACATTAATCTTGCCCCTTATTTATTAAATAATCGGACAGTCAGTGATTCAACAATCAATTCTATCTCCCACTGAAGCTTCTTCTCGCTCGTTTTAAATGATATTCTTGTAGTTCATTCCAAACCACTCATTTCCTAACCATCCAACCAAAGTACCAGATAACTAGGTAGATAACTACCCATCTAGCTAGCTTGCTAACTATCTAATTAATGGCATGGAGCATATTCCTCCCTAAAATTGACGACTGCAGTGGTCAAGATATTAACCTTAGATTTTGAATCCCAAAGGTTCGTTGCTGTGTTGACAAGACTCCGTCACTGGCCCTGAAATGATGACCCTGTTCAATTCAGTCCATATTCTACCACTGTAATTCTGTAAGATCCATTCTAATAACATCCTGCCTTCTGCGTTACGCATCATAACTTGGTGGGTTATTTACGGTGTGCTGTTTTTGTCTCTTACCCACCGCCCTAATATTTTGTGAATGCTTGTTCAGTACAATTCCCAAGGAACCCTTTGTGATCCTGTCCACGAATCATTCAATGTCCAATAAATTGTACGCTTCATACAATACTATTTACCGTGAAAGCAATATTTCTTTTCGGTGTTGTAATACGATACACATTTATCATAGCAACTCGGGCACTTTTCGTGTTATGTGTGCGTGAGAGAGCCATACATCAATATTACTTGGGATAAAATTTTGGTATTTGACGAGTATAACAACTCAGTTTTTCTCAGCCAGAGGGACGACTCGAAGGTCGTCTGGGGGAAGTTTTGAAAGTGAGAAATTCCATCAATTTCTTCTAACACACCAAAATGTACGTAACTGTAAAAATGCAGTTCTTGGAAAAAGAGAAGCTTTATTTTGACTGTGGTAGACTAGGATTTTCTGAGAGGGTAATCGATGGAATGAAAGCTGCAGAAGTTTGAGAATACCTGCTTTTAAACGCGGCTTTTCGGATGAAAAGAATATCCCTAAATTTCGGCTGAAACTTTTTCAGCCTGATGATTACTTCACATAATTAGGAATAACCATAACTCTCGCCTGTAGAAAGCCATGTTGTGTTTATACATGTATATTTGACATTTACAAGCCATAACTACACGGCGGTATGGCGGTAAATAATAATAAACCTGTGTCGCAAGAACATTGTTTTTTCCGATGCCGAATGTAATGCCGAGGGAGACAATTAATTAAGTATTCGTTTCTTGCAGTATGCCTGCCCCCAGTTTCGTGCGACAGGCTAGAAGTTAACGTGCCACGTCATTGTACACATTTTGAAGTTTTCTTTTTTTTTATTGCAGATTATTATAGAAGGTTAAGCAGCTTAATTTCAAAATGGACACAAGGATTTTCTGTAGACATTTCTCATACCAAGGAGTATAGTTCGGGACTCTGCTTTGCGGTACTAGAAACTGGGGAAATGTACGGGAAGTCGAGCCGCAGGCGCCAGATTTTGACAGTAGTTCGAGTAGGGTTTTGGTGGGAAGACCTGAGGGAAAGAGACTGCTTGGAAGACCTAGGCGTAGATTGTAGGATAATATTAAAATGGGTCTTCAAGAAGTGTGATGGGGGAGCATGGACTGGATTGATCTTGCTCAGGATAGGGACAGGTGGCGGGCTCTTGTGAATGCGGTAATGAACCTTCTGGTTCCATAAAATGTAGGGAATTTTTTGTCTAGCTGAGGATCTGTCAGCTTCTCAAGAAGGACTATGCTCCAAGGAGTTAGTTAGCTATTAACAGAGTTCGGGTACTTTGGTCCTATTGAAAGAAAACCTACTAATAACCTTTATGTAAACCAGAAATTATTCTCAAGAAGACTCTTTCTTGACTACCTTGAAGAAGGAGGCAGCAATTTCTTCCAAACGTCTTGAACTAATTACCACTTAACACGGCGTCATATCCCACAAGGTTTTAATGCTTTTTCTCAGAAAATGTGTATAGTGTGTGCGACACAGTATGTAGGAAGACATGAAAGGAATCGGTTTACTCCCTGTTCCTTGTTGTGTTATGCAACATTGTGTGCAATACAGACTCTTTCTCGAATTAACAAAGAAGCCAGCAGCTGTCCGAAGACAGTCACTTTATTAACATCAATTTAGAACAATGCCACTTGAAACACTGGCAAAATGAACTAAGAACACCGCCCCTCGTTACGAGGAGGCGAAGCAGGCAGGGTGATGACAAACCGCTGGAACTTTCGTATACGTGAATATGGCAGGCAAGTGCACAAATAGCATCAGTGCCAGAGCCTTTGACTAATATGCCAATTTTCGAGTTGTGGCTGGAAGAGACGGACTCAGATAGCGGGGTAGGTGTGCATGTGCAGTCGCGGATAACCGAGGAGATATATGGTCGTGTAGCTTGGGATTTGGACAGGGTGCTAATACCCTATTACCATAACAAGCCAGCGTATTATGAAATCTTACAAGGGAATTCGATGTTGACGGGATATAATCATTGAAAGGAAGAAAAATTTGAAATTGTCCTTCAAGAAATCCCGGTGGGGGCTTTATTTTTCGCAGCCGTCCAGACCAGCCCTGGGGCCCACCCGGTCTCCTATGCAATGGGTACCGGGTCTCTTTCCCGGGGGTAAAGCGGCCGGGGCGTGGAATTGACCACCCACCCCCATCTAGTGCCAGGGTTAAACAGAGAGTACAGCTATCCCCTTTGAGCCTTCATGGCCAGTTGTAGGGAGAAAAATACCTTTACCTGTACCTTTGCCTTCAAGAAATAGGGCGTGTCACTTCGAACTGAATTGAAATTATTCAGCTTAGGTGCAGTGGTGAATCTTTGTGAACACAATAACGGACCCGAGAGTTCTTATAGAAGGTAGGAAATTTATGGACAAAATGAGCGGCTATCCGTTTTTAAGTAGGGATATTGTTTCGGCTTGCAAATCAGTTTGACTCGCGTCCGGTATGTGTGTAAATTGATTTTAAAATTGTGTCAAAACTGGCAGTTAGTAAGCAGGTCCTCACTCCACTGCAGTCATGCCTTTAATTATATTAGAGCTGCTGAGATTCATTGTTTTATTTGCGTGGCTAAAGTCATCTGTTGCGTGCATCAAGGAACTCTAGACTTGAACTGAAGATGACCCGGTTAGATAAGTGCCTAGTGGGAGACCGGCTACCATGACATTTTGGAGGGGGTCTTTCGTTTTCTTGAGGTATATGCTCAGCGGACGCCTTATCTACGCGAGTAGACAAGGCGCCCGCAGACCCCGAGGCGCGGAAGCCCCGTGGGTAAGAGGAGCCCCCAAACATATAGAATACTAGCACTTGTTGTGGGTTCTTTCGCACTGAATTCCGTTTTTCTGACAGAAGACAGTATCCTGAGAGATCGGCAATGATTATAATAATTATAGGGGACCCATAATTACAGAGTCGCGGGGGCCCCCCGACCGGTTATCTACGCCTCTGGGTGATGGCGTGACATAGGCTGTGCCCGTCATCTTCCAAGGCCCTGCTTGGGCGTTATTAGCCTGTGTAGATGAAACGGCGCCGTTAAATAAACTAATAGATGCGCGTATTTGACCAGTTTGGGAAATTATACGTAATTGGTTGAAATGCAGGTAGTTTTTTGACTGTAAAACCCACGATCGTTAACGGATACCACTTCGGAATCTTGACACATCTGGTACGCAGTTTGTTCGCTGATAGTCAACTGTCGCGCTGCATAAAAACGGAAGTGTCCTTTGCTCTAGCGACGGTTATGAGTGGTTTCCATGTTAGTTCGTGAATATCCTGCTTTATAAACGCCAATCTTGTCCTAATAGGCCTAAACTTATTTCTTCTACGTGCGTCAGAGAGGACATGAAAACTACGAAATTTAAACAACCTTGGAACTTATCCTTTCCTTCCATAGGCGTGTTATTGTTTGAAACACTGCCTACTGTACGAACTGGTGCATCATGACCGCTCTTTCACTTGGCACCTTACATGATTTAATGCTTTCTTACACGCAGACCGGAGACCTATCAAAGGACAAAATATGAAGGCTACTTTCGCCAAAGCCTCAATATTTACCACTCGAATTTAAAATTACTGCTGGCAGATGATATACTCTTGGCGCACATTAAATGTCGAAAGCCATTAAGTATATTTGGAGTGGGTGACTCCGTTTTAAAACGTGGTGAAGCAACGTTGATTCCAAAGAAGAACTGAAAATCCAGTAGATCTAATTAACTCACTAGTACTGTGTTCGTTGAAATTTTAATGGAAAAATGTCACAGTTCTATTATTAGTTCCACTGTCCACAGATAACCGTTCCATTGATGTGTATGTGGGAGGATAATATTAAAATGGGTCATAGAGAAATGTGATTGGTGTGACCTAGAGTCATCTGGCTTAGAAGGGACCAGTGGAATGTTCTTTTGAACACGGTAATGAACATTTGTGTTCAACGAAATGTGGGGAATTTCTTGGCTAGCTGAGCAACTATTGTCTTCTGAAGAGGTCATGCTCGGTGGAGTTAGTTAATCCTTCCACTGAACTACTGTTATAGTTATAACCCCTGAGGGCTAAATAATTTTCTTAAGACAAGGTCGAGGCTGTAATACCGACAGAAGCGCAGGTGCCTCATACTTCCCTTAATATCGAACTCCTAACTATTCTCTTCGTAACTGCTAACAACTTTGGTTGTTGTGTAACGAAAAAATAACAAGCTTTCGTCTTTTATTAAATGGGTTTCTGTTTTCATTTTTATGTGACTCGTAGAATCTGAACTGCT
Organism: Reticulitermes speratus; assembly: GCA_021186555.1. NCBI lineage: Eukaryota > Metazoa > Arthropoda > Insecta > Blattodea > Rhinotermitidae > Reticulitermes > Reticulitermes speratus. The sequence goes on along the minus strand of JAJKFL010000003.1, from coordinate 40,627,539 downwards.
CTCAAGGAAATGAACACAATCAGTTGCGAAGACGTTAATATTGAACTAACATAGAAATATTGCCTACATCAATTTTATGTCTTAGTGAGGCTTCAGTATGGGTTAAAATTCCACAATCACTTTTGTTGGTAAAGAGGTTGTCTTGAACACTGGATCTTTATGTTACTCTGTTTTATGCACAGTTCATTCGTAGGTTATTAACGAAACCGTAGTAGTTATTAAGGTCATACTGTATGGTATCGAATGAAATGGAGGTGATCACGAATGCTGCATAAATAATGATTTGTAAAAGGGAGGTTTTAACGGCCGGGATAGCGCAGTCAGTATTGGGACTAGGCTACGGATTGGACGACCGAGGAATAGGGCGAGATTGTTATGTGCCCCGAAACGTCCAGACCGGCTCCAGGGCCTCAGTGGCTACCGGGGGCTCTTTCTTCTGGGTGAAACTGACCTACCTCCATTTGGGTCCAAGTTTAGAATGAGTGAAGATGTGCTTCCATTCACCCCCAGCCCCCCGCCGCATTCCTTCATGGCGTGCACAGGCATAGCTTTGAGGAGGTCGGTCGTGGCCTATTTGACGTTACTATCCTGACGTTAGCCGAGGTAGACTGAAGAAAATGTGTTAACGCAGTCCAAATTCGAACCGGATATCTCCTGAATAAAAGACTGGAGTGTTACAGCTACAGAAATGTGGTCGTTGGTTATGAAACGGCCTTAGCATGAAGCCACATAAGACCACTAAGCTTGTCGTCCAAACATGTAGCATGTGGGATAAACACAGAATATTCAGGCTTTAATTCTCCCTGTTACCTGCATAATTGTGGAACAATTTTACGGCTCTTCTGATACGCCACAAATTACTCGTAAGGGCCTAATGTGGCTTGTAGCAAGGGCCAGTGATTTTAACTCTCTCACTGCTGTCATTCGCTACATTGAGAATTAAAGCGACTTGAATTGCTCTGCTGTGGTATTGTGAGGGAATAAGCCCACAAGCTACAACTTTTATTACCTTTCAACATAACCAGCACCGTTGCCACGTTTATGCCAATAATATCTGACATTTCTTACACTCTGGGGCTGTGTTTGATCTGAAAATCATATTTTCTACGACTTGGTATTGCTGGTTGTCTTACGGAGTTAACGGGGTAGTTGTATTTCTCAATATATAAGGTCAAAGTAACGTGGACTGTCTTAAAATTGACCCTACAAGTTAGCTCTTAAAATTTAATCTGTAATTTAAAAGAGATGTTGATATCCGAGGCACGAAGTACTGAAATGTTGATAAAAGACTCGAAATGTTAGATCACAGAACTGAAGTCCCTTATCTCGGACTGTTACCGGAAACTGCAAATTGTAGTTTAATAACAAATTTACTGTTTTAGTATTAGGTCGTGTATTCTCAGAGTACAGAGTTAAATCAGTAGCACATAGTATACATAACCGAATATACGTATATTTTTTTTATTCTGACGTTTAACGTAGTTTTGTTCTAACAGGTTTTGAACTAACTGAATGATTTTAACGAAACATGGTATGAGTATCATATCACTAGAAGTATCATGTCACTAGAAGTATCCCCTTCATCACAATTTTAAATTCCTGACAGACTAGAATGGACTGTCGAGTAAGAGCAAGATTAGCGTCACTTTATATATGTTAAGAACATGGAAGAATGCTGCCATGTCCAATTTGAAAGCTTTGTCGTTAATTCCACACGATAAACAGCGGAAAACAGCGAAGACCGTCAGTTCGGATGTTGGCGAAGCATGCGGAATCAGAGGTGGGTGAAAGGTAAAGTAGTCCCTGCACACACCATGAAGGCATATAAGGGGAGCAGATCTATAGCTCCACACCTTCTTGACCTGGGCAGTAGGTAGAGGTGAGTGGTCAACTTCACGTCCCGGCCTCTTTACCCCCGGAAAGAATCCCGGTACGCATTGGTTAGGAGGCTGGGTGGGCCCCAGAGCTGGTCTGGACGGTTTTGGAGAAGAGAACCTCTGTTGCTTCTGCCGGAATTCGAACCCCGGACGGTCTAGCCCGTAGTTAGTGGCTATACCGACTATGCTATTCCGGCTCCTGAAATGGGCACAAGTCAAGAGTGCTATCATTTCACCGGCGTTCCTTTTAATTCGTGAACCGACACGTAAAACATGGTTAACCGTAGCTTATAATTGGAAAAGGAGATACGCGATTATGTACATAGCGTTCCCCCATATTACAACAAGCCACATATATGTACAAAGTACCATTCTCTATAGTCAGCATGAAGACGACTCAAAGAAAGTTACTGAAAGGGAATCGGACGTGCCTCTTCATGAGATTGAGGCTTGGACGCCAGATATTAAAGCCTGTTTACTGTCACTAAGGCTCTGCAGCACAGGGAGGTCAGGCGTCCAGTGGGGCGTCGGGACGCCGACAAAGGCTGGGCGTTCGTTCCTTCGGCGCCGTGCTGACTGGTATTGATTTTCTGAGCAGTAGCATCCGTAGTAGCAGGAGATACCTCATTCGTGCTGGCGCCACCCTCTTTAACGGCTCCTGGGTTCGAGACCTTTTACCGACACACTTGACAACCGGTCGTGTCCTATTTAAAGTATTATTCCGGCATTTATCTGGAGGGACTAATGCCACGAATAGCCTGAATCAGAATAGCCGGTGTCCTGGCTGAGTTTCGGACCATACACTTCCCGAATACAACGTCTAGAGCGTCACCGCATCGCCTTTCTGTCCACTTGACAGATATGATTGATTGGTAAAGACCACCATCAGACACAACTGTATTTAATGTGTGACAGTGTAAAAGAGAAGAGTGACTGTAGATCGCAGCTTAAATGCTGACAAAATATTTATTGTCGGAAACGTATTACATGTTTGGGCTTTTAAAGGCATCATCGGGTACCGCTTTTTAATAAGACTATTGAATACTTATAGGCCTACAATGTTAAGATGTTATTAATAGGTACTGAGATCTCGGTCTTTAACAATGTGTAAGGTATATACTGTAAACATTTATTTTGGGTTCTGTTTTTGTCGAAACATTTTGGATATAACAGTGTGTTGTCCCCAATGAGCTACAGGTTTCGGCCCATTGGGCCATCATCAGGCTTTGTTCATTCATTCTGTAGTCTGTCTTACGACAGGTCAGTAGCCTCTTCCAAAGCGAGTTCTCCACAGGGTGCGATCTAGTGCTTCCTCTTTCAATTTCCAGTATCTTTTCTTTTCCTTAAGGTCATCCAGTAGCTGCTTACGTCTTCTCCCTCGTCGTCCCGTCATTTCTATCCTTCCTTCTAACTTTCCTTCTATCACGTGTTTCAGAAGGCAGTTTCTACGCAAGATGTGACCAATCCAGTTAGCCTTTCTTCTTTTTATTGTATGTAGTATATTCCTCTCCTCCTTGACTCTGTGTAATACTTCTTCATTTCTCACACGATCGGTCCAACTGATCTTCTCCATTCTTCTCCAGCACCACATTTCAAAACTTTCCAGATACTTCTGATCTACTTTCCGAAGTGTCCACGTTTCAGCACCATACAAAGCTATGCTCCAAATGTAGCACTTTACTAGTTTCTTCCTTAAATTTAATTCCAGTTTGCTGGTGAAAAGATTTTTCTTCTTGTTGAATGCTGTTTTTGCCATGGCAATTCTGGATTTAATTTCACGTGTACACCTTGCATCACTTGTTATCATGCTACCCAAATAATTGAAATATTCCACATTCTCCAATTGTTTTTGATCTATCATAATTTTCATTGGGGATGGTTGCCTTGAGATTTTCATTACTTTAGTTTTTCCCACATTCATTTCCATTCCATAGCGTCTTCCAATTTCAATTAGTCTATCAATCATGCCCTGTAGCACCTTTTCTTCTCTAGCCAGTAGCACAAGGTCATCTGCATATTTCACAGTGCGAATTACTTGTCCTCCTATTTTGAAGTCTCCAAACCCTTCAAGAGCTTCCTTGGTAAGGTACTCGCTGTATAAGTTGAACAGAATCGGTGACAAGCAGCAACCTTGTCTAACTCCTCTTCCAATCTTCACACTTCTCGTCTCCCCTTGGTCCAGTCGTATTTTGACACTCTGTTCCATGTACAATTTGCTGATCAATCTTCTTTCGCGCCAGTCTATCCCAATTCCTTTTAGGATTTGCATTAATTTGGTCCAGTTGACACGGTCAAATGCCTTCTGCCAGTCTATGAAGCAAGCACACAATTCCTCATCTATGACCAAGGTTCGTTCTGATATTATTCTCAGCATCCCAATTGCATCCCTAGTTCCTTTTCCTCTTCTAAATCCAAACTGATCTTCTCCAAGTGCATCTTCAATTTTCCTCTCAATCCTTCTTCTAAGTATCCTCGCTACTATCTTTGCTGCATGAGCGATGATGCTGATTGTGCGATGGTCGCTGCATTTTGTAGCTTTGGGCTTCTTCTTTAAGGCAATCATTGTAACTTCAATAAAATCTCTGGGCCATTCTCCAGTTACATACATACAGGCTTTGTATAAAACATAAAAAACAATATGTTTATACAAAGCCTGATGGTGGCCCTTTTGCACCGAAACATGTAGCTCATTTGTAACAACATAGTGTTACACGATAAATATAGTTGTTTTTGATCGTGGTCTTTATCAATTAATTGTTTCAAAACAACGGAATTTTCCTTTATCAAAGTGACAACTATGATGATGATATGTAAGAACTTGGATTAAACATAAATTTATTGATACTCAAACAACAGCCACAAACAGCTATAGCAGAAGGCGCCCAAAATATTTGTATTTCAGACAATAACATTCCGGGAAACTTTTCGTCGTCTTGACGTCAAATTGACCGCAATACAGGTATTCCCATGACTGATATTTCTACTTGCACTAAAATATACAATGTTAACGATCTGTCGAAGTACAGCGAGTATTGATATGCAATAGAACATTGGTGAAACGTGTAAGTAGTTAGCTAGTATGGATATGCAACAGAACATTGGTGAAACGTGTAAGTAGTTAGCTAGTATTGATATGCAACAGAACATTGGTGAAACGTGTAAGTAGTTAGCTAGTATGGATATGCAACAGAACATTGGTGAAACATGTGTAAGTAGTTAGCTAGTATGGATATGCAACAGAACATTGGTGAAACATGTGTAAGTAGTTAGCTAGTATGGATATGCAACAGAACATTGGTGAAACATGTGTAAGTAGTTAGCTAGTATGGATATGCAACAGAACATTGGTGAAACATGTGTAAGTAGTTAGCTAGGGTCTTAATCTTGCACTGGGATAATGCGTACATTGCTCATCGCACAATCGCTCCTAAACGCTTGGCATTTAAAGAAATTTCTACATAGCACTGTGAGAACTAACAGTGTTCAACACGCGTTTAATTGTTCTATATTTCTTTGTTAAAGTGGATGCAAACAAGTTCACGACTGATACTTTGCCTTAAAATTGTCTTTAAAATAATTATATTATTCGTAATAATAAATGATTATTACTATGATTAGTGTAGATACTACTACTACTATTACTACTACTACTACTACTACTTATAATAATAATCATATAAAATATCCATGCACAGTGCCCACACGGCCTATCTTGGACCTTTCGAATACTGAATCTCAGGTTCGAATCCCACTGTTTACATGGGCGTAACCTTTATCTGCGTTTTCATGCATCTTTTGCTGTCTTGTGTACTTACAGATCTTGCGATGGGGCGATTCCCTTTCAAGGGGTTCTACGAAAGGTCTACAAGATTTATACATTTAGAATTAATTTTTAATTTGAACAGGCGCAAGGGCTTAATTCGTGGTTGCTGAAGCAGAAGAAGAACAGGAAGATGATTTATGAGAGGAAGGATTAAAAGGGGGAAGAGGAAATAGAAGAATTATTTCCACACGAATTTATTTCACGAAAAATGATGATGGGATTCATCGTATTCCTTGGGTAATGATGAAAGCATAAATATACTTTTATTGATGATGATTATGATGGTTATGATGTTTTTGTTGATACATTCACCGCCGCCACCGCTTTCCCCATTTATTGTTCGTTTTTTATCATTGTTATTCTATCAGGGGGATCGTTTTCTTGCAATAAAATAACGTGTTTTGTTATACACATACTCTCTGTATGCATCGTGACCCATGCTGACCTGGGTTGATTTGTGTTGCTGTGTGGAGATGTCAAGTGAGAAACAAAACGGGTCGATTATGGAATTTCATGACTGATGTGGTCATTCGTAACTTTCAAAGTCGCGTAGAGTGTCTCAGCAGGTGAAATACTTGGCCCTGTATGCCATGCCTGAATAAACTGCAATGCTGTTGACAGACTGTCCTGCTTTGTATGACTGTTGTTTTCTTGTCTTTCTGCAGCTTCTTTCTTTCTTTCTTTCTTTCTTTCTTTCTCGCTTTCTCCTTTTTCCGTTTCTTCCTTCTTCCTTTCTTTCTACTTCTGTCTTCTCTTCTCTCCTCTCCTTTCCTCTTTATGACACAGTGATTTGTATAGTTTGTACAAAAATATAAATTTTCTGTTTCCTACATCCAATCATATGCCTAACAGAGAACATCTGGCGATGTGAAATTACTCCATAGTCTTTGTTGCTGCACCACAGAGAACAAATGTTCTGCATTACAACCCCCAGCAGTTAATGCTTTCGCCATTTGTTCTGAGAATCTCACTAAATACATAAATACAGAGTGGGCAAAATGCGGAGATTTCTTATGTTATAGCAGGTGGTTCATGTGTGAAACCACTCTGCTTGATTGGGTTAGGCGAAGGGCAAATATTGTAATGGAGTTTCTGAACGTTTCTGGAGTTTTATATTTTATATTTTTATAAAATTATGTCACTTTAATTTAATTGAATCTCGTTTTACTGTTCGTGTGTTAAATTACACGAAAAACGTTCAGTCCCAGTGCCGTGATAATGGAATTGTCTTGCATATTTTATTATATATTATATTATATTATATTATATTACATAACTTATTTAGGCATTGACACGGGAATCGGAAATAATCCCGTGTGGAGAAAGGGTACTTCTTTCTGGCGTAGTGGTGTCCAACACTCGGCCCGCGGCCACATTTCTATAGTACATATATATTTTTAAAAATTACACTTTAATTATGTGGTTAGGTGTTCCAGTTATTGTGATTTTTACATTACGAACCGCGGACCAGTCCACAATAACGGTTGTGGCCCTTTGCCAAGGACGTTGGACACCCCTGATCTAACTTATCAAAATGTTACGAATTAATCTCATGTTTCTCGCTTCCTATAACTTACGCTACGGAGGTCATAAAGTATATATCCCATAGTTTTCGACATGCAGTCATCAGAAAGTACATCGCAACAGTGTTATTTGCCCATAAATCTGGGGAGAATCAGATTGTGTGTGCGTAGAGCGTGGTGTATGGCATCTGATGGCTTGCAATTTCCGGTCTTCTCTAGATAAGCCGCCTGCCATTGACAGTGATGTCATAGCCTCCTGTTTCCCAGCTTCCCCAAGTTTACTTTTTCTACTTTCCATCCCTTGTACGTACAACCTTCATGTACCTAATGCACTATAAAGAACTATGTGGACTCTATACTCTTTCAAAATTTTGAAGTTCGATGTTACCAAAACATTGTGATCATTTTAGCTGAAAGGGTTGTGAACAAAATGGAGGAATGGATTTCCCTTGTACTTTTTGCGGGCAAAAATGTACTCCAAATTTAATTTGAAATCGAACATCCACCTTACCTTCATTTTAGTGACAGATTTTAAATACGTGTTTTCTTCTGTATTTTAGGTTTATGTGACGGTGTGACCTTAGTCTTTTGTCAGGAAAAGAAAGTCTGAGGAAAGTAAATAGGTCTTGCAAACTAAAACTTTGTATAGATTTTATGTTTCTCGCTTCCTTTCACAGAAATGTATATATTTTTGAGACTGCTGTTCCTGGGATGTGACGTCACGCATTATTATTGAATAATACAATCTTCGGAGATGTGTTTTACACTTATAGTGTGGTAGAAATTTACCAAAGTTTTGGAGATGCCCACTGCCTCCATCTTCAGGGTAGCATATTCTTCGTAGCCACTACCGTGGAAACCTCCAGTCTCACGCGTATTGTTGTTCATAGAGTTACAGAAGCGACTTTCTGAAACAGGCGAATCATGAGCTGATGCCCAGTATTTCGCTGCAAATGCCTGGCCACAAATTGTTTTGACTTTCGATACCAGTCTGATGTCACATTTGCTTCACCCATCCAGTAGTTCATAATCGGACACGCGGGTCCATTTCCCAGACTTCTTGTAGTTCGTAGTCTGTAAGTCTGAATGTCTTCGAGCGCTTTCTTTGTGATGGAACACCAGACAAATTGGACTAACTTTAAGAAGAACACGTTTTTAGCTTTCATATTTCTGGACTTCTAAGTAGGCATTTAATTCCGTTACTGTACTCTCGGCAGGAAGATAAGACACTTCAGTAAAATTTGTATGTGACGCAGGAAGGAGACAGCCACTGTAGGTCTTGTAATGGTGGCATTTCATATACCTGCAGACCATTAAGTTCATTAAGTACCTCACTTTCGTACAATACCAAGTGCTCATACACAGACAATACATTAACTCTATAACGAGCCGCCCACGGAGCGTTAGAAAGGGAATGTAAATGGCTTAATTAAATTTGGCCCCAGTACCAAACATAAGCTCATGTTCAACAATGTTATTAACATTTACAAAGTTGCTTTACGAATTTTTCATTTTCCGTTTGTTCTTTAGTCGTACACCGAATTACTGTTTTGCACGATGCTGATTTACAAGTGGATATTTTCGTGGCGTACTCGTGGTCTGCCTGTGAAGATTATTGTATAAGCCTAATGCTTTAAAATGAGACAGAATATATGGATGTTAACCTCCATAATATCCATGCATTCGGTTGGCTTTGTGTAGCGGCAAAAGGAAACTTTAACTCTAGATTTTTACTTAAAATGTGTTAAGATCATTTTCTCCCTGAATTCCACCTGGCGCTGTGATATGGCACACACGCCTCGTCTTTCGTGTGTGTGTGTTTATATGTGTCTTTAGGCGAAAATTTAGGTAACTGTACCGCAGAAAATAGGTTATAACATTTACATAGTTTAATATCGAGTTTCCTCACATAGTTTAGTCCTTGTTTCTTTTTTCCAATTTGAATTCATTTTAGATTCAATGATGCTCCAGTAATGTTCAGTTTTTCTTACACCATTACAGTTTTATGCAGAAAACACCGAACAGCGCCTAGAACGTTTTTGTGGTATACTTCTCAGCTTTCATAATCTTAATATTTTGCATCTTCCGTGTATTTTACTTCACTATTCATTAAATTCCAATAAAATACACTGATGCTGACTCAGCCAGATCTGAAACAGGTCTGATAAAGTACAATGTAAAATAATGTATTTATATATGTAGCCTAACACATGTGTTTTGTTGGAATTTAATAAATAATTCTGTGTCTTTACTTACGTGGGCAACAAAGGGCAGTGGCTGCTGATTTCGAAGGACATTGATAGTCCCGGAAGGTAGTTTGAAAATGAATGCTGTTTTATTTCAGACATGGAATTAAATTATGTTTTAATGCTTTTGTACGCTAGCTGTTTTCTACCTTACTGTCAGTGGCGCTTTTATTGTCCCCATGTCATTGGTTGGAATGCCTGCCGTCTTGTCGTTACTGGCCGTAGGAAACTGTGAAGTAGGTGGGGTGGGCTTTAATGGCGAAACGCTTATTCTAGGCTTTATGAAGTTTGTTAATTTAATTCAGAAGCTGAAATAAACACACAAAGGCAGCATGATGATCTCTTAAGACAAATTTTTGCTCTTATGAGAGGAAAGTGTGTTGAAGGATGTCATACGGGCATTCATCTTAGCGTGGTAATAAAAAAGTGAATATTTTTGGAAGATGAACCACGTGTGTCTGCTCCTGCATTCCGATGACGCTGGGTGAAGAGACAGCAGTGTCGCCACAGGTTTGGGGGTTCTGATATCTGGCTTCTTTATCGCAGAACGTGCTGGGTTCGGCTCTTTGTAATAATTATTATAAATATCTTCGCTTTACTTTTCAAGTTTAATATATAGCCAAATTCCAAGACTAACTAACCGAAGAATGCTTTTAGGGGTCTTTCGCTTTGCATTATAAAGAAGTGGGTAGGATTGAGAAACACGAATACTCATACTGCCATCTTGTGCGGATCTAAGAAACTTGGAATCTGGAGACTGTGCATTATTTTATTATATAGGCTATAGGAGTGGTTCCTAATCTTTTCGGATATGAGAACCCCTTCTTAACTTCAAAAAATTTCACGCACCCCCACATGCTAACTTCAGGCTCTGTTAATTGACAAAACACATAAACACAAAAAGAATACTGTAAACTCAATGACTGTTGTAAATAGATTCACATTTTGTCCTCATAACAACAGACATAAACATTTCAAAACAGTGTAATATATATAATAGTGTATGCGTGAAATGTAGTACTTAGTGTAAAGAAGGTCAAGTTGCAATAATCCCCCGCCATCCACCCCAGGGTCCGCGGCCAACAGGTTACGAACAACTGGGCTGTAGCCTCTTCTGCTTTGTTTTTAATTATTATGCACGTGGTAAGGACAGAGTCAGTCATTTGTCTGCGGATTTATTTAAATAATCTCTTACGTCTACTTCAATAGTGAACTTTCTGAATGCTGTTCTGTGAGCCCTGTTGTACAAAGAAAATGTTACCGAAAGCATCCATACGCCATTTTTCTCCTGCTGTAATGTGAAAGCGAAGTATTTGGTATTTGACAGACTTATCACCATGCGGCGCCAAGACAAATCACGTAATATATATATATATATATATATATATATATATATATATATATATATATATTTATTGTGTGTGTATGTGCGTGCCATCTTTCGTTGTTGTAATCTGGATGTAATGATAAACATTTCTATGGTTTCCCCTTTTGTAGTGCAGTGCATTAACTTCTATTTATTAGGAAGATAAAGCTCCTTGTTATTGTTTATTAAGTTCATAAGATGCATATAGAAGCTGCGTGTGCACTGGTTAGAAGTACTAACTAAATGTTTTATTAAAGACGTGCGACACAAAAGATGATCGTTTTTGTTATTTCAGTTCTTTTTGACATCCGGATGACAGACAGCTCTTTCACATACAACATTTTGTCCGTGTAAAAAAGGTGATCGTTTGCTGGCATAATTTAAACCAAATTAGGTGTTTTGCTAGGGGAGTAATCAATCAACCAGCTAATACAAACTCGAGGGTCACCACCAGCCAAATAACACGCGTTAATGCTTTACTATAAACCTCGCGTATTGTATATTTTGAATTATTTTAAAGCAATTTTCAACCCCATACTTTGAAGCATGGCGGCACAACGTAATTGATTAACTTAATTTACTGCTGAATCCTCACAGTTCGTTAGCATAGTTAAATAAACGCATTTTAAACACTTTATGCTACTCTTGCATTCAGACAGCCAAAACGGCTGATAGGGGAATATCGGTATATATAGCATTTGGAGCTGTTCCCTTTACTTATGTTGTAAGGCCATCAAAATTATATCCTAGCGGTGAAGGGGGAGAGGGTGCACTTTGGCCGTGTTTACCAATCTGTGGTTCGCGATACTACGAGTAGCTGGCTTTCTGTTACAGCTATATAGCCTACGCGTATTTAAGCACAGATTAAACTTTTTGATTTTAAACTCGAGGCTGATTAGTTTTTCATTTCTTTTTGGCGACTGCATAGTCTAATTTTTGCTGAACAGTTAGACGGTTGTTGCTTTGCACAGTCCAACAAGACAAGAGAATTACAATTAATCTTCTGTCCATTATACACCTATGGGAAACTTACAGATTGCATTTATTAACTCTTAACATGAATTTAGTCTAAGTAGGACTTAAAATGTCAGTGCGTTCCTCAACAGAAAACATACTGCCTTTTCAATCAATCCATCCAAAGAACAAGCTGCTAATTCCGTATAGGGAAGTAGTTGCTGGTTTTTTTCTCTGAGAGTCCTACAGAATCCATAAACCAGTGTATAGGCAAAATTATAATTTTTGAATGGTAAACCAGGTGGTAGATATAGTAACCACTGTGCTGTAAAAGGTTAATATGTCAACGTGCATTGTTTTCTAATACTGCAAGAATTCATTATTACAGGTCAGTTTAACGTGTCTTAAATTTTGATACCACTTAGAAGCGTTTATTTGTATATGGTAAATAAACACGCCTGGACTTGCGAGATTTGAAACTGATGACGGGGAAGTCTTCTGGGACTTGACGCTGAGTCGACTGGTAAATAGTCACGTAATCACATCACAGGAGACTAGAATCTTCATGTTTGGGCGGTGTCAGTTACAATTATATTTCTTTATTATCACAGCTGCAGTCAGGATGTACCGGATATTCGTCATATTTAAACAAATGGCACACATTTGAAACTACAACATTGTACCGGATATTCGTCACATTTAAACAAATGGCACACATTTGAAACACACAACGTTGTACCGGATATTTGTCATATTTAAACAAATGGCACACATTTGAAACACACAACGTTGTTTTAGTTTCAAGGAATTGGATTTTTTAATATACAGAGTCCTTCCCTTAGGGGGCACCTATAATTATGAATGTCTTTGAGCGAAGGTGACAGTTTTCATGCCTCAGTTAGTCAACAAAATACAGAAATTAACACGATTGGTGAGAGATATTCGCCATTAATCCTAACAGCCACGATGCTAATTTTCATGACGGTTTGTCCAGTGCAGTGCACAGATTTCACCGTTTTTATGCATTGAATTCCACAGGATTATGAAAGACGCACAGCTGGTTTAAGATCCACTGTGAATGAAACATGTGTTTTGACAGTCACTTAAACTTGTGTTTGATTTGGAAGGTGGGAAGGAAGGCGTGGTGTTCTCACGATGTACGAGAGTGTAAGTTAATTGATGCATATCAAGTAGCTTCGTTTGAGGATGTGTACTGTATTGCTGTGTGGCAGGTTTGGGTCTAGTGTCAGGGTCTTTGTAGATGGCAGTGGAGTTTCGGGTTTCATGAAAGGCGGGGATTTTCTTGACTAGCTTAGAGACTATCAGCTTTGCCTACTACAGACGGGCAACTATGTTTTCAGATAATATATTTTATTGTCCAAAACGTGCTACACGTTTCGGCTGTTTGTAAAGCTATCATTAGGCAAGGCATAAAAATATAAGAGAAAAATATACGAATATTTTTGTGCATCAGCCTGATAATGGCTACTGTCATTAGCCGAAATATGTAGCTGGTTTTATTTGTAAAAGAAAGTTGTGTTTGGACTGAGTATATTCGCATTTATTGTTATATTCCATTATATATTACAATAATATATTACTATATTACATATTTGTATATTATGTTTAATATATGCTATTTGAATATATGTAAGATTGAGACCTTAGCATTGCTTTGTATAAAAAGTGCACGTCTTGAAAAATAAAATATATTTTCTGAAAATATAGCTGTGATTGACGTTCCACGTGTTTGTCTATTCATGCATCACAGCTGGATGTGACACCTTAAGATTCGTCTTCTTCTGCGCCTAGGTCTGTCGAATTGTCTCGTTCCTTCAAGTTTTCCTACAGATTTACAAGTCACTATAAGGGTACTGTTATTTTATGCATAAAAACTTTATTAATGCAATTTTTATTCGAGATAAGGACATTCTCAAATTTCTTTGCCGCTCGAGTTGATGCCTAGGCTTTGGCACCCCGGTTTACCAACAATCAGTATGCAATAACCATAATGATAGACTATCTTGTCAGCTTCGTAAAGTGCAATCGCGAAAGTACTGTATTCCTTCTTCCTGATTTTTTTCGCCCCCAAACGTTGCCGCCATAGACGACCGTCCGGTTCGTCTAGAGGGTTGATTTGACGCTGCCCTCGAGTGTGCATAGGCATGTATTATTATTATTACTTACTGCAATTGGGTTTTCACCCGGTGGCAGTAGTCCTTACACTAGTACACACAATACAAATATTTTCACCCGGTGGCAGTAGTCCTTACACTAGTACACACAATACAAATGTTTTCACCCGGTGGCAGTAGTCCTTACACTAGTACACACAATACAACTGAACATATAAATATACATAAAAGTAACAATACAATACAAACTATACACAATTACAAAACAATACATACAGTAAATACAAGTACACACATTAGAACGCCATTCACACATTACAAAAACATCCACACCTTAACAAAAACATCCACTCCTTAACAAAAACATCCACGCCTTACAAAAACACCCACACACAATACAAACAAAACACACGCACATTACAAAAAAACAACCCCACAAACTAAATAATACAAAAACAACAAAACACACATACTGCAAAAAGAAAGAGTTGTTAAGCCTAACCTAAAACCTAACGTAAAAGAATCAGAGTTAAAAGTAATTTCGTATACCAAGCAATGAGTCAAACACTATACAAAAATAAAATTCCATGTTTTCAAAAAATGATACACACACATTTCAACTGCACCATCACTTCACTACGCTTATATACACATCACGGCATTCCCCGTTTTGCCTCCTTTTACTTCACTTCACTTCACTTCACTTCACTTCACTGTATTATTAGATATTTTTCCCCACCCTCTATACCCTTCACTTCACTTCACTGTCTTAATAGATATTTTTCCCCACCCTCTATACCCTTCACTTCACTTCACTTATCACTTTCCTAACCCTCTTCCTAAAAGTACTCGGCTTACAAGGGAAAGTCCCTAAAGCATCTGCAGGTAGTTTGTTCCAGAGTTGGATGGTCCTATTTACAAAGGAGAATTTTCCGATATCCGTCCTTTGCTTCCTGTTCCTAATTTTCCGATTATGATCAACCCTGCTCAGATAGTGTGGCCTTTGTAGTCTGTCACCTATAGCCTTCCAAGCCCGTTCGCCAGTGTATGCTTTGAAGAGAGCACATAAGCGTGCTGTCTTTCTGCGCTGCGCCAAAGTTTCCCAGTTCAAATCGGTCGTATAATTTGCAAATTTAGCCGCTTTCTGTTGTACCCGGTCTAACGCATTTATCTGTCCCTCCCTGTATGGATCCCAGCACGCAGCCCCATACTCAAGAATCGGACGCACTAGTGACATGTAGGCTAAGCTTTTAGTATTACTATTTCCCTTTTTGAGAATACGCATTATGAAATGAAGTGCCTTCCAAGCTTTTCTCACCGTGTAATTTACTTGGTCAGTCCAGCTTAAATCGCTGCGTAAGATTATTCCCAAGTATTTACAACTGCTCACTTCTGGAATTAATTCGTCCCGTAAAGAGTAACTTAGTGGATCCTTCGCCCGGGCTCTCGTGAAACTAACTGCCTTACTTTTACCTGCATTTATTTTCATCTCATTTTCTACCGCCCATTCCCCCAGTCTGTCCAGATCTATCTGCAACGTTTTTATGTCATTTTTATTTACAATTTTCCTATATATTACACAGTCGTCTGCGAAAAGTCTAATAGTTGAGTCAATGTTCCTCCAACTGTCATTTACGTACGCTAGAAACAGAAGTGGGCCCAATACACTTCCTTGCGGTACACCTGACGTTACTCTGACCTCCTCTGATAATTGCCCTCCTACCCTGACTCTCTGCGTACGACCCAAAAGGAATTCTTTTATCCATACAACTACCCTAAAATCCACGCCCGAGGCCGCAATTTTCGCAAGCAGCCGATCATGAGGAACTAAATCGAAAGCCTTCGAAAAATCTATTACAATAGCGTCTACCCTGTATCCATTATCCAGAGAGTCGGCAATGTCCTGGCAAACCGTGATTACTTGACTTTCGCACGAATATCCCGGCCTGAAACCGTGTTGACCCTCGTATAACCAATCATTTTTATCCCAGACCTGCCTTAGATACGATGCTATAACGTGCTCCATTTGCTTGCAGACCACCGAGGTTAAGCTGACTGGTCTATAATTAGTGACTAGCGATCTGTCACCCCCCTTGTAAATAGGAACCACTATGGCTCTTTTCCAATCACTTGGGATAGTAGCATTATTAATTGTTATGTCCAGTATGAAACACGTCTATTTGTCATGCGCAAGGAAAACGAGCTATATACGTTTTGGGCAGGGTTTAACAAGCCTTCTTCATTCTGTAATTTTAACTTTGTGTTTTATGATAACAGTTTGTTCTTCCATCACAGTTTTATTGCGAAAGTTAGTCGTACAAAAGTTTTGGTTCGCGAAGACGTGTTGCTATTCACAATAGTACTTACGGGTGAGTACAACAGTGAACCAAATGTCTTGTAAATAATTGCAAAACAATAAAAACTCTGCAATACTGTACCTGACATGTAGAGCCCTATGTCTGTGAGAATGTACGTCGTTATTAGCTTTTACACCACGCAGTTAAATGTTAATTCCATATTTTTAAGTTGTGAAGAAGTTTTATAACCTTTTAAAGCCCAGTGGTAACTATATGTACCTCATGTTCTAACATTGTGAAAATCTGCCTTGTCTTCTTCAGAGTGTGTTTATGTCTTATTATTCTCATAATAAGTATTACTTGTTTTCCTATGCGGCATTAACGGGTTTGTAATTTTGAGACGATTCATACCCGTTGTGGTTAGATAACAAGAATCACAGTAGATTCAGTCGAACACAACAATTCATTTATTCAGTATCAACTCAACAGCATGTTTCGGCCCAACGGGCCATCATCAGGTTGGCAAGAATGGAATATTAAATACACAGTTTTGAATGGAAGTTGTCTCAATTTCTTACATTTATGTGTAATATATACCGAATAAATGAATTTTTATGTTCGACTGAATCTACTGTGATTATTATTAACTGGTTCTTTTTTTTAATGAACACAGGTTGTGTTCTCTGTGAGGTAGGAACTTAAGCTATGTCTATGATTTAGGTGAAAGTTTTCAAAGTGTGTGATCTCTCCCGCTGATCTTCTTTCCGAAGTAATAGGCAATGCACCACCGATCGTAGTGGCTAAGTGGCTTAAGACGGCTGTAGCTTTCGACTGTTCGAAGATTCTAATCGGATTCTAATAGGCCTGGAGCATAAATCTATAGGTCTCGCACATTCTCTGTTTAGTTTGGTATTGGCTGCTGTTGTGGTGTGTACAGGAACACTGCAACAGGCCCATACCCTGTCCAGGGAATCCTCTCAAAACGTATTAGGACTCCCCAGTTTTAGAATGAAGAGGTAGAGAGAATGGGAACCACCGAACAGCGGGAGCCATCACTCCGTAATGAGCATCGATGAGTTAAAAAAAGAAAGAGTTCTGTAAGGTTCTGCCCTGTATGACTCTTTAAGATATACACAGCCCTGCCAGTGGAAAGCGCTGTTCGATTTGGTGAAGTCGTTCAACCACCGTTGGTGTGCTTTCTGTGTTCCGTTGCTATGCATAAGGTAACTACAAAGTTTATTCAGTTTTATGTTGTTTGTAATAGCATTCATAATAGCGATGTCCAGTGTCTCCCCAAAATAAATCATTTGTGCTTAGGGACGACCCCCATCTAGCACCGAGGTTAAAGAAAGAGTAGAGCTGTACCTCTACTCCCCCTCTGTGCCTTCATGGCAGGTTGTAGGGTGTACTTCACCTTTTTTGCTCCTACTCTGTCTCCCTCCTCGGAAAGGTTGTCCAATCCTTCAACAGACAGTGGTTTTTATGTCACTCTTGCGCTTCGGAGTGCAGTGATATGAATAATGGAAGGGCAGGGAGCTCGCAGCAATTAGGTCCTCCCCAAGAGTGTGGCCTTCAGCACATTTCCCTTGTTCCAGTGCAGTAATCATGTTGCTTTTATGAATTCTGCGGTACTGGTTTCTCGATATATAACGGGCTCTACTGAATTTGGCCTGCTTCAGTAAGGTAGCAACATCCTGAGGCGCCACAGCTGAGGCTGTTGTCCGTTCTTTGGGTGTGTTAAAGAGCACCAAGTTATGCAAAAATGGGTTCTTAATGTAGGCCATCCCCACTGGTGTATTTATCAAGTGTATGTTTTATTAGGTCATCAGTCACACTCAACAAGCTGCATTATACACGTATATGATACAGCTTGTTGAGTGTGACTGAAGAACTAATAAAACATACACTTGAAAAATGGGTTATCTCTACAGCATGTATTTAATTTTAACAGTCTGCATTTCTATCGACTTCATTTTAGTGTTGGGGAATTTGAATTCGTAACTAACTTGAAAAAGCAGAGCGTTTCAGGAGAAACTGATTGTCGTTCAGCTGGTCAAGAACTTCTCCGACTTTCATGGAAACATATTATTCATTAATACGTTCCCAGCAATCCGTCATTGAACTGCGTCCTAATCCAGATCAATCCAATGCAATCCATACTCGCCCTCTCTGTATCTTTAAGATCAATTAAATATATATTCCCATCTACACCTAGTCCTCCAAATGGTTTATTTCCTTCTGTTTTTAGTATTAGAATGTTCTGTGCATTTTCCTCCTTTCCATTTGTGACAAATTCTGCTCCCGGCTCATCGTCCTTCATTTGATCAGCGTAAAAGCATTTGGTTGTGAAAACAAATCCTCCTTGTAATTCAATTTTCTCACCCCCACCCCGAACTGTACCGTGTCCAACAACAACATAATTTTCGTTTTTCTCGTTCGTACATTATTTTTCAATAGACTAGGACGGATGCAGTCTAAGTCCACTGAGCAGGCCTTATTAACCCGAAGTGTAACCGCATCCCTGGCATCACTGTCCGGAACTGTAATTACTGGCATTCAGCTAAAGATAAAGTTTTTAAATACAAGAGATCTCTTGGGGCATCTAAATCTGGTTTGGAGTGCAGTGTTAAAATTGAGCCTATTGCTTTAAGGAGTGCGAGTGTGAAATAAGTCCACTTGAACGACTTCCAGCTGTTCAAGAACGTTTCTGCTGTACAGAGGCACTTATTTGATTATATTTCGGAGAAGCTCGTTGCAGTTTATAAAACAAATATGAACTCTGGCTGTATCGTTCGATTAGAGGTTTCTGTTTCTCTTCTCAAAATTTCGTTTAATACAAAGAAGAATGGTTCGGATAGAACATATACAGAATGTCCCGTTTTCGTATCTCTGATCACGGCAGCTATCACTGGAGGTCCCGGCGGATGCGGGCTTACTTTGCGATGAAGCTGCCATGCCCAGGGACACGTTAAAAGGGATATCCTGTAGAAATTGATGAGGTAAACACATTTCATATGAGCTTATGTAGATGTTTTCATAAAATCAGACTTCTTCGAAAAATTTAAGAAAATTTTATTCGATCACTAAGGTGTCTCTCAGTGGTAATTGTGTAAGCTTATGCATGTTCTCCATACTTTTAGGACTTCGTATTCACGAACTTCGAAATGAATGTAGATTTGCACGCCTGTCATGCAATACTAGTTGTGATCAAAAGAACTCAGACTTTCTTCAGGGTGTAAATATTTAATTTTGTGCAGGGTATTTTTTGTTTAAGTCGATCCCGGTGGTCGTGCAGTCTAAGGCGTATGTCTGCAGCCACTTGATTGCTGGGGTCGCGGGTTCGAGTCCCGCTGAGTGCATGGATATTCGTCTCATGTATTTGTTGTGTAGCCAGCAGCCTCTGCTACGAGCTGATCACTCGTTCAGAGGAATCCTACCGGGTGTTTGTGTGTATCTGTCTTATGTGTGTGATCTGGAAACCTCAAAACGATGCGGCCTAGGCCCGACTGGAGCTGCAGCGCCACAGAACAACAGCTCACGGCACTCTTATGGTAGCCATTTTTCTTTTGCTACTCACGACACACTTGGGATATCCATTTTTCTTTTTGCAGCACACTAGAATTAGAACATAAATTAAACTTTATAGTAAGAATACACATATCTTAAACTAGAATCTATTGTAGAAACACAAGGGTATCCTGAATCAGCAAGGTGATGAAGTTTTGGTAAATAATACATATCAATTTAAGAAGTTTCGGTACATGCAGTAGTTTCCAAATTTTCTATAGGCGTAATCGTGCCCCCCTTACCCTTCTACGATTTACGTATGCGCCTATGTGTTTTTAAAAATGTAAAAGGTAAAGGTAAAGCTTTCCCAAACAAGCCATGAAGACTCAGAGTGGGGATATAATTTTGAGCTTCCATCCTTATTTTGACATTCTGTACAACTAGAACGGCAGAATTGTGAACTCTAACCTTCGGCCGCACTTTACCCCCTAAGGAAATTCCTTGGTACTCATTTCTGTTAGGGGATGAGTGGACCCCAGGGCTACTGAATGTGGACGGAAGGAATAGGTGAATTGAAAATTTCCAAGGACCCCCACGTTCCATCTTGTGGCGTAGTGCCTCAACCAACTGCGCCGCCGCTTGCCCCCCCATTAAAAATGTAACGTTTATATGTAATTACATATGTTTATTCCTCTGTCAAAAGCCTCGCGGCACACAGGGTGAGAACACTGTACCAGAGGTGTGACTGGAGGAGGGCCAGATTATTGGATTAAAGGGAATAATGAGTCTGTCTCGATCTTTTTTCCCTCAAATTATCTGTGATTGAATGCTAAACGTTTCTTCTACACAAGTGTTCAATAATTTAAAAGACTTTCTTTTGTGCGGAAAATTTTAGCATTTCTTATCTAACTCAAGACAGTTGCCCCTTTCATCTCGCAGACGTTCGCCGAAGTGCACTGAGTTGGATGGTTTGAGACTGGAGAACTGTCCGTTATTTCCCAGGAATGTCATTATTCTGAAAGCTAATATATAGAGATGCAGAGCCTATAAGCTTCCTCGCTGGATAGAGCCCAGATGCCTACAGGCCTTTTCGTTCATAAGGGAGCGGCTTGAATTGTACTACCGACGTATAGTGTACATGATCTTATAATCCCCTTTCTTCTTCTGAAAAGAAGCTAGAAGGAAGCTGGTTTCTGCAGAAATCACTTTGCAGTTATGAACAGAGGTCGATATTGATTGTGAAACAATGCTAGGGACGGCTAAAGCCAGGCTGTTTGTACATCTCTTTGTCTAACTCTTCAGCTTAAAGTGTCACGCAAGGAATGATTGATCTTAGAATTTTTAATAAACGTACAATAACGGTAGTTGCTCATTTTCGAATGTGCACACTTTCATCCTTTTCATATTGGTTTTATTTGACAAAACATTTTTCTGTAATTATCTTTGTTTTCAAGGTAACCTATAATTTAGTTTGTTTATAAACCATGAATAAAAAAGGTAAAGTTCACCCTAGAACAGACCAAGAAGGCCCAGAGGGGGAGTAGAGGTATAGCCCTACTCTTTCCTTAACCTAGGCGCTAGATGGGGGTGGGTGGTCAACGCCACGCCCCGGCCGCTTTACACCCGGGAATGACCCGGTACCCATTGTACAGGAGGCTGGGTAGGCCCCAGGGCCGGTCTGGACGGGTGCTGAAAATCTCGTCCCCACAGGTATTCGATCTCCGAACCGTCCAGCTTGTAGCGAGTCGCTATACCAACTACGCTATCCCGGCCCACAAACCATGAATATCAGCTGTAATTATTGCTAGGTGTGACAAATTCCCTTCTCTGCCGTAAAATAAGCTCTACAGACCCATCATGCTAACTGGATCCCCTGTCATCACAGCATGCAGTCTCATCAGGTTGTGGATTGAGGATTCGGCCTCCAGATATGCAAGTCGCTGCGAATGTATTGAGAATACTAACGGACTGTCGACAAGGGGTGATCCTTCAGCTTGGAAGTTGGTTGTGGAGTTGAAAACACCTCACAGTAAAAGAAGTAGCGCCCTTGTGGACAAAGATACAAACTGGAACAAAGCCTGAATTCACTTCTTTTTGTGCAGCTTTAGTCTTAACCACAGGACTGCTTGTCATTTAGCTTGTAACACGCTCTGCTATGCGACTCTTCACGCCACTCGCACATTAGATGAGCAATGCATACAGCATTTTATTTTAAAAATCTGATGGGAAGAAACCACTAGGGATTTATAGGTGTATATGGGAGGAGAGTATAAAAACATATCTTCAATCGTGGTATGTAACGGTGTGGAATGCAGCCCACTCAGTATGTTGTGTAGTGGCGGGCTTTTGTATGTTGTTGCACTTTGGAGTCCCATAAACGGGGGAGAAATATTTGGCCATCAGTATGAATATACGCTTATCTTAGAAGGGCTGTTCTGCGTGGACGTATTTGTATCACGGACCCTATGATCATACGACGTTTCGGCCAGACAATTTTCTGATTCCGGTCCTCTGACTAAATACACCTAATAAAAGTTTGTCCACCCTTGATGTATGAATACAACAGTCCACCGAAGAATGTAGGTTACACGCGATGCAGCACTGTATTATGCTGTATGAAGTACGCGATCTGGCTCGCAGCTGGATTGGAGATAACACTGGGTTTGCGAGAATGGTATAAGTTGCCTGGTTTCGACACAGGAACCTCACGAATATCAGCATAGGCCTCTGTACCGCTGGCCTAACTTGCGAGGCTGTGACGCACTGTAAGGAAGTCATCCACAGTCCCAATCGACAAATGCATGGCGAGTACCATAAACAAGTTAGCCGCTACAGTCACCTCGGTAACGGGTGGATCGAATGAAATTGGATAGAATTCATTGCCCGACTTGCCTCCTCTTTCCCTGTGGGCACAATTTGTCTATAACTGAATCAAGGGAACGAGTATTGATGTTTAAAATTGATATAACCCATCGAGGATCTCACCCATCATTGACTGGTATTTGGTAATTTTATACGCGAGGGGGATGATTATGAAAGGAAATGAAACACGTCGTTAGTTGTTCGTTATCTGCTTGAACTTCGATCAGCTAATGAACATCACACGAGTTAATGTATTTCAGATACTATTATGGACTTTGTTGTAACGATGTTTTGTTCTGCTAATTATATTTTTTAACGTTTAGCTGGCATGTTGTCTCTAGTTGCATCCTAGAAACATTAAGGAGTTCCGTGTCAGTATTGTGGTATGGGGTTCATAGAGGGTCGTTATTTTATCTGACAAATATCGTTTGCCACTTACCGCTGCTATTTCGCCGCGCGTGTGGACTTCGGCTGAGTGGGCTACGGCGCCGAACGACGCATACTCTGCGTCGCATTGTGTTGGGTTCAGTGTTCGAATGAGGCAGCATATGCGTCGGCCAGTTGTGACCGTTATTTACAGCCCTGCTGGGGGTTTTTCTTTTGGTGTTTCTTGTTTTTTTCATTAGAGTTTGTATAAAAAAACTAAATCCTGTATTCCGATTTTCAGTAAACAGATACATCGTATTAATTAAGAATCAAGACAGCAAGAAGTGATGGCTAATTCTGGATTGCTACATTAATGCCAGGATCAGACTCAGTTCTGCTGTGTCGAAGATGTGATTTGTAAATTGTTATTAGGTTGCTACGATATACGCAAATGGATTATAATTTCAGTAGTTACACTTACTCATATATGCGGTCTTTGTCTTGGGGGTTACCACGGAATGTCAATTCTAAACGGTGCTAACAATAACATTTTACATTCAAGTTAGAGCCTACTTGGCTTCTGGCCTTTATCCATCGTCCATTGAGATGATGGATAAACACCCACTCACCGCGGAAGCACGGATTCGATCTCACGACGGTATATGTGGGATTTTTGGCGGATAAAGTGGCGCTTGGACGGGGTTTTATCCAAGTACTTCAGTCTTCCCCTCTCAGTTTGCATTCACCAGTGCTCCTTATTTATATTTACTCGTCTGTCGTCGACGCTATGTAATCTTAGTAACTGACAGTGTCACTAAACAGAACACAAAAGTGTGGACATCACCTGGAAGATATCCGTTCCGTGTTTGAAAGAATCGTGTAGAATGACGCGATTGCTTCTATCCAAATCCCTTCCAATTCATCATTCACCCATCGTGCCACCATAGACGCTAAAGCATTGACAGCTTCGTAAAACCACACAAACAAGACCAGTGATACTCAGAAAATTGGCTGTTGGCGTGTCAACACATGTTTTAAGCTTTTTATGCCTCTTAGAGGCAAATTCCTATATATTTCCTGGCGGACACGTAATCCATTGGACAGTGCAGGGGTATAGTGTGTGTGTGTGTGTGTGTGTGTGTGTGTGTGTGTGTGTGTGTGGTATGTGATGTATGCATATTATATATATATTTTTTTTTAACTTTCTCCTCAGTGATGTATTTGTTCTTTGATTGTTCATTTACGATGTTTTAATTGTACAGACCACGGAGTGTGCATAAGATTATGGTAGTGATTGCTGAATTGGCAATGACGTGAACTGAAGCTGTTGTTATTTGTTTTGGATGTAGTGTGTCCAGCGGCGCTGTCAGCGAGGTGTAAGGTGGTGCTGTTGTACCACCTTGGGATTTTGCCATTTATCAGTTTGTTAAATCAAAGAATAAAAAATTATACAAAAAAAGTTTTAGGCTATAGGATTAATTAAGGGTTTTAATTAATCGACTGTCTTGTTCAGGACTGATCATTAACATATCTGGTCGCTTTACGTATAGATAATGTAATCCACGTAGCAAAAAATCCTGCCGGTGCTTCTAATTGTGTCGTCACTTGTCTCGTGTCACTGAAACCACAAGATATCAGAACAGGCAACGTCCGGGTCACTTGAGACGCTCCAATACTAAGCAGAAATATCTAGACCAGCTGTGCGAGTATTAGCTTCTCAAGAAGAATTCTTTTATATGTTGTTGGTAAGTCTAACATGCAATTAAAAATAGCCAGACTCGGATTTTTGCTGTTAGTCTTTACCGATGTCCTCTGAAGGACGAAAGGCATTGGGACTCGACCATATATTGGCACTTATCCGACAAGCCAGGAATCGATATTAGGGAAAGTAGGGCACTGTCCCCTTTGTCATTACTGCTGATAGACTGCGGTATTTGATAGCACTCGTGTCCGAGACCTGGAAAGCCAATGCCTGGTTTAATTGTTATGTTCTTCGCGTTTGAAGGTATCCACTTTAAATCTCACTGGACTTTACTTTTAGCTTATCTTTCATTATTTTATTTCTGGCTAGGTGAGCGACGTGTCAGATTATCAAGAAGGACTTTGTTTCATGGAGTTAGGTAGAGAGTATCTTGACGATATGTCCGAATGTTTGTAACATTAATAAATTTTGAAACAGTGGATTTTCGTGAAAAATATAAAATTTATGTTGTTGAGGACCACCACACTTACGCAGTGTTTTATTTTATACTGATAATAACAGGAACATACTGACCGTGCAAACTTCCTAGGTGGGACTGACTGATAGTAGAGCCAACTACAATATGGTCACGAAATTCTGTATTATATGAAATGTTTTTGGAAACGTGCAAGTTTTTTAAAAGAAAAATGTATCTGATTCCGTCAGAATTTGGTGTGAAATTGTATCGTCCTAGAAGGAACCAGATTTACAAATACAATACTTTCTCAACAGTTGTACCATTTCTCAGGAGTCCGTCCATCCCAATCCTTGGGTTAATTCACGGCCAAACCTCTGTGGAACAATTTTATAGCCTGAGGATACAGAAATCGAGTTGATGGACATAATGTCACTGCTACGTACAGGTCTGTGTGTACTCATTTTACCCCAGAAACCGTACTGAGTAACTCATCGATTAACTAAGCCAACTTCGTGGAATAGATGTCTTCGCTGTATGACTAGTATGAAACCCTGAAGTTATCACCATGTTCAAAAGATGTTGCCGGCACCGGACAATATAGCAGCTACAGTTCTTACTTTTACAGGCCTACCCTACTTCTTTCTGGATGTATTTTAATATTTTTATAAAGGATATAATAACAAAACTGTGATTTTTCTTTTTTCACCCTTTAAAGGCCAGTTGTTACGATGTGCTACCAGGTGTGACATTCAGAAACTACATATCCGCCCACACAGTACCGAAAGTTATCCAAGAAACATTGTTTTTAAATCGAAGTTACAAAATATTTCGACGTGGTGAAAATTCGAGCGTACTTAAACGAACGATTAGTTGAACAAAATTACCGTAGATGTATAACTAATAAGTTGTGCAAAGAAATAATTCTAATACCATTATGCACATTTGTGAACAGGAACAAAACGTATGACCACAGTGGATTAAATGTTACGAAAATCTGAGAAGGGTCTAGAATGCTAAGATCCAGAAGAGCCTCAGTGTACCTGATACTCACATTTCATATCCTGTTTTCCTCATTTACAGCACCAGACTACGACATTTTCAGGAACTTTTTCTTCCATAGGAATAATGACTAGATCACTGTTTCTTTGATTCATTACGCTCTATTTTCTGATATTCACCACAGAAGCGACCCCACCTTCTCATCTTCCCTGTTCTCGAAATGAAAATATAATTACTTTTTTAATTAGCAGCTCTCCAAGTGTTTTAAAACACCTCTATAGAAATACAGCAGTCGGTTCCAACTTGGTTCTGTTCAATTTCAAAATATCCTGCCCACTTCTTTTCACATTTTCCCCACCTCCTCTTCCTGTCTCACTTATTCTTTTCCTTCTGTTTTACTTTGTTCTGTAGCACCAAGTTTTGGGTTTAATTAAATTTTTTTTCTCAACTAACTCTCTTTCTTGCCAGGATCGCTTCCTTTACATCGTCGATCCTTTCGTGCATTCTACCAGTAGCTCATTATTCTAACAGAAACGTGTCCCATGAGTAATTAAGGTATTGATTAAAACTGAGGCCAATGTGTGACCCGAAATAGCTTGAACGGTATATTAACTGGCTGCGCGTTGGACGACCTGGGTTCGATTGCCGGAAGTGACGAGTTATTTCGCTTCGCCACCACGTCCAGGCCTTGCCCAGGGGCCCACCCAGCTGGTAGCGGATGACTCTTTCCCCTGAATAAAGCGGCCAGGGCATGAAGCTAACCACTGACCTCAATTTATTGCCGAAATTAAGAATGCGTGGAGCTGACCTACGTACTCTTTTACGTCTTAATTGGGCGGTACTTAATTAAGCACGCGGATAAATTTACCTTCTATGTTTTGGCTCGTGCGGGTAAAATAATTCTAGTAGTATGGGCGGGGGGGGGTTTAACCTGAGGGAGGGATGAGAAATAGTTAAAGAAATTTAGTCGGAAAATGTGAAGGAAAGGGACAGATGTCACAGGACTAACCTGTGATGTTTTAAACTAGATTCATGTGGCCCAGCGCAGGATTTTAGTGAGAGCGTAGTGCGCACGGTAGTGAACCTTTGAGGAAATTCGTGATTATTTGAGCGACTAATATTGTCACTGCCGATCCCAGTGGCCGCACTGTCTAAGGTGTGGTTCTGCGGCCGCTCGCTTACTAGGATTGTGGGTTCGAATCTCACTGGGGGCATGGATTCTGTCTCTTGTTAGTGTTGTGTGTTGTGAGGTACAGGTCTCTGCGTCGGGCTGATCACTCGCCTAGAGGAGTCCTACCGACTGTGGTGTGTCTAAAAAGTGTGATCGTGAAGCCTCGAAAAAATGAGGCGGCCTAGGCCCCCAAGGGGCTGTCTAGCCACTGGGGGAAAGAATATTGTCACTAAGGAGTCTTCTACCTGGAGTTAATGGAGTCTGTTATTTAGAAATGTTTGATTATAGGCACGTAATTTTTGTCGCGAGGCGATTCGTCCTAGTGTTACGTGCAGTTTACATCAGATCATTCGTCCTAGTGTTACGTGCAGTTTACATCAGATCATTCGTCCTAGTGTTACGTGCAGTTATACATTCAGATTAATTCACGTCCTAGTGTTACGTGCAGTTTACATCAGATCATTCGTCCTAGTGTTACGTGCAGTTTACATCAGATCATTCGTCCTAGTGTTACGTGCAGTTTACATCAGATCATTCGATTCACCACGTAATCAGACGAACACTTCAAGTAGCGCCCCTTTATAATACAAGACCTGCCTACGGGAACTGATATTATTCAATCTAACCATAAGAATCCTTCTACAGAAGCTAATAGTCTCTTAGCTGTTTAAGAAAATCCTCACCATTTTATGCAACCTAAAGTTCCATTACCGTATTCACAAGATTCCTGTTACTGGACAGTATTCGGAGCCAGATTAATCCGGCGTATGTCTTCATACATTATTCATGCTCCATTTAAATAACATCCTCCCATCAAAGACTAGGTCTTCCAAGTATCTTCTCCCTATATATTTTCCGTCGAGAATTCTGTACGCAATGGATATGTCCGTGCATGCTACTTATCACACCCAATCGCATCTTCCTTGGTTTGTTACCCTGATAACTTAGGTGTGGTGTACACCATATGAATTTCCCCGTTAACGAATACCTTCCATCCTCTTCATACTTCCTCCAATTTATATTCAGATGTTCTACGCAACAGGCCCTTCTTATCAGAACCCTATTTTGAAACACGCTAAATTTCTGCTTTTTACCCCGAGTAGACAACAAGTTTCGCACCTGTATACGGCTAGTAAAACTATAGCTTTGTATATCTTTAAATCTTTTTGCGTTTAGGAGACAGGATGACAGGATTACAAACTGAGAGTTAGCAAGAAATTTCCTGAATCTATCAGTAAACTATGGTAGCTTTCGTAAATCTGTCTTCTGAGTTATGACACCTTGCTGTAGTTGGTGGATGTGTATCAGCATGTCGAAGGAATGTAAGCTTACTTCCCCTGTCTGCAGGGCTGAAATAAATTCTGAAGTTACAATATATTGGTACCAATATTTCAGATGTACAGTGTTTCTCCGAAAGGTTGTTAGCTACCTATCAGACTATGACACGGTGTCATAACCTAGAAGATTACAATAAAACCTTTTCAATATTATCCACCTGCTCTTGTTTTCCTAGTCGTTTGTTTAGTTTCCAACCAAAACTTTGTATGTATTTTTCCTCATCCTGTACGTGCTACTTGTCCAGCCAACTCAATCGTCATTATATTGTAGCCATTTTCTTTTTGTGTGTTGCAGTTCTATTCACTGCTGGAGAACAGCGCCATAGCGAACAACACACTCCAGTATCGACAAGTGACACTGTTTGCGCCCACGAACCTCGCGTTCCAGAAATACACGGGCAGCAAGGACGACCTAATTCTCTATCAATGAGTAAGTGACAAAGTTATGTTGCGCCTTTACTTTGAGAGTGGAATAGTTTTGATGCTTATGCTTATTAGTATAAGGAACTATGCGTTTGTCTAGCTTCTGGGAGACCAGCAGATCAAATACCACGACCAGGTATAGATCTGATTTATGTAACCTTTAAAGCCAGTAGTTGCTGTATGTACCATTAGGTATAATATTTCAGGACTCCAGATTCTGCCTGCAGAGTACATTTATGTGTCCTATGATTTACACAACAAGCAGTAGTTATTTCTTTGCACAAGATTATCCTGATGTTCTTTTTAATGGAGAAGACTGTTTATCTGCGAGGTAGGAACTTAATTTGTTTAAAAAATATGATTGGGGTTACTTATCGTCTTCAGGGGGCTAACTGCCTTCACTGTACATTTCAAAATAAGGCAACGATATTTCAGTCTCACGAAATGTCGATGTCATCAAATAGGACCTAATGCTGCTATAAGTATCACATTAACAGGAATAATATTGGTGAGATATGTAACACGCATAGAGTAGCCGGGATAGTGTAGTCAGTATAGTGACTAGGCTACGGAGTGGACGGTCCGACGTTCGAATCTCGGTAGGGTAAGCAATTTTTCACTTGTCCTAAACGTCCAGACCGGCTCTGGGACCCACCTAGCTTCCTATTGAATGCGTACCGGAGTTCTCTCCAGAGGTAGACCATTCACCTCCACCTGGCGCCGAGGTTAAGAATGAGTAAAGCTATAGCCTACTTTACTTCCCCTATTGCATTCACGGCGTGAACAGAAACAACTTTACATTTTATGTAGCACGCATGAGGGAGGTGAAAATGCTTATCAGTCTGCTAGATTATAGTCAGAAAACATGAAGCGAAGAGACCATGTGGAAGAATATGCGTTGATGAGAGGATATTAAAACAGATAAGAAACGATTGAGTATGAAGTCTTGCTTAGGAACTGCCTTCTAAAACAATGTATTAAAGGAAAGATAGAAGGGACAAAAAGAAGAGGAAGAAGATGTAAGCGGCTACTGGATGACAGTAAGGAAAAGAGAAGACAGCGGAATTTGAAAGAGGAAGCAAAGGATCGGACTGTCTGGGAAACTCGCTTTGGAAGGGGCCATGGACCTGTCGCAAGACAGACCACACAATGAGGTGTATGAAGGTCTGTGCGCGCGTTTCCATGCCCTGGATTCAGTATCCTCAGGGTAGGTTGTAGTGGCAGGTTATCGTAAGCACGGCAGTGGGGAATTTATTTACCAGCTGAGTGACTCTGTTTCTCAGTCAGCTTTCTGATCGTTGGAATTAGTTACGCAGGGATAATATATTCAGACTGTAATTTCGATTAGATCTACTCATCTCCCAGTTGTGTACTGATGTGTAATTTATTTTAGCCACCATTCTTTGGTAAAATTCTAATCGTAGAAGCCTGTAGTCTTTAGTTTCACGAGGAAGTCAGTGTTTTATCATGAACAATTTCGATTTCGTAACGTTCTTTCTTCAGGCAGACTTCTGGTATCGTTTATGAATGGGCGGGTATGTGACTTCGATGTTCAATAAAATGCGGTACGTTTATAGGTAGTGTGCTGAAATTATTAATTTTGGTTTACAGCTGTTTGGATAAATTGGTAATGGATATCGTATTTTGAAGTATACAGTTTCGTGTAAAAATGAGTATATTACATTGTGATAGCACTGTGTTTGTATTCATCCACATGAATTGTATTTGTGGTCAACTGGGACCAGAAAAATGCCACATCGGTGAGCTTCCACCCGTAAATAATGTAAATATTAAATATGGATTAATGTAGACCGGGCTGGTAGGTACAATTCTTTTTACAAATGAACGTTAATAAAGTATGAACTTTTTTTAAAAAAAAATATTGTTTTAACATATGCTGGAAAACGGATTGAAGCAGTTATCTGTTGGAGAATTCGTGGTTCGCGGATGTGCGGGAATTTTTAGGTAGAGTTCTTAAAAAATTTGTCCCCCTTATTACGTTTAAGTTACACCTCTGCCACTGGATTCTATGAAGCCCAACCTTGGGAATGATACTGTAGTATTATGCAGTAATGTGGTATGGAAATTAAAAAAGAATGTCCTTCAGAAATTCTTCCGATCTGATTCTGATTGAACTTACGCTGCTGGTGGAGAAACTGTTAATTATGTGGCACTCCAGTGGGATTACACTCTCTCATCTCATAGTTATGTTCTGAACCTCGCTTATAAATTATTCATAGAGCCGTCGCTGGGCTGACTAATTCTGTGACATCACTTTCTGGCACTCTGGCACAACAGTGTCATACATACAGCCCCTGGTCGACTGAAGTGCGATATTAGAGTCTGCAATCAGTAAGAATTCGGTATTTCAAGCAGAACTTCGGGCCCTATGTCCTATGAATAACAGTCTACTTTTTGGTAGTATCAATCTTTCAGGCCTCACTTTTAGGCCTTTAAATGAAAGAACCCGTAAGCAGAAATTAGTAGGGACCGATTAGGAAACAATAGCTCGCTCATTTCGCGGAGCGCAGTCTTTTCACATGCTGATATTTGGTCAGTTGGTCAAGAAATTATCCGTATTTTCTAATACCCTAAATTTTATTACCACGTTCACAGTAACCCGCAACTGTACCTTGTCTTGAGCAGTTTGATCCTTTTACGTCCTGACACAATACTTTAAGATTCAGTTTAATATTATCCTTAAATTTACGCCTAGGTCTCTCAAGTGACCTTTCCTGTTCAGGATTTCCAATTAAAATGTACGCATTTCTAATTTTCCCGCTGCTCCGCCATAGTGGAACCATTACTGTGGCCAAAGGCAAATCAGTAATCAAAGAAGGCATTTTATGAGATGAGCCACATAGAGTACAACAGGAATCAAGGTCTTTTCAACAAACGAGAATTCACTAAAATTTTGTTTGGTAGAAAGAGATGGATTCATAGTGACTGACTCCCCGAGATAAATGATGATTCATAGATCGACTGCAACATGAAAACGACAACTGTTTAAGAGGTTATTAGACAATTGAGGTCGTAATGGGTCAACGAACTACCCAAATCTTCGGCAGTTATCATCATCGTCAGCAACACCAGCAGCAGCACCACCACCACCTTCTGCAATAAGAATAGGAGTATCATTGTGGATTAGTAGAGCAAATTGGCTCAAGCTGTAGAGCAAATGGGTGCCCAGTTCAAACCTCAGCCGAATGACTCTCTTGACTGAGGGTTGTATTGGTTCTTCTCAGCCCTCCTAGGTAAATGCGGAGATAAAGGTAAAGGTAAAGTTGTCCCTGTGCACGCCGTGAAGGCATATGGGGGATTGAAATTATAGCTCCACGCCTTCTTAACCTCGGCACTAGAGAGTGGTAAGTGGTCAGATTCACGCCCGGCCTCCTTACCCCTGGGAAAATAGCACCCGGTACATGCTGAAGGGGACTGGATGGACCCCAGCACCGGTCTGGACACTTCGGAGAGGAGAAAGTCTCTTGCGCCTGCCGGGAAACGAAACATGATTGCCCGGTCGTCCAGCGCGTAGCCTAGTCACTATATTAACTGAGCTATCCCGGCTCGAAATGCCGTGGTAGTGTCTTAAATAAGGCAACGGATGCTTCAGAATTCTTTGCATCGCCTTTCCATCATTCAACGCTATATGGTTTGTGATTCAGCGTTGTGAAAAAAACACCGCGGCCTGTTTCAGTTACAAGAAATACGAGGTGGTATGACCGGTTCGTGTGTCAATATTAGGAGTCATTTTACGAAGTAAAAGAACTCGTTAAGTGGAGACCACGTACACCCCTGTGTGACCTTGTGACCTAGTGTCAGCGACCAAACCGTCTGCTGGATTTCCTTGAATTTCTGTGCAGAGTTGTTTACAAAACGTTATCTAGCGAGCATGAGTTTTGTGACAATCGGTTCAGGGAAAGCAGTACTTTATTTAGAGGCGTAAGCAAAATACTACTCCTACCCTTCATACTTACAGACCGATTTGGGTGAAATTCGGCGCACTACATCTCCACCGTTGAGCGATTATGAGTTTCGCGAAAAACAATATAGTAAATGTATATTTTACTTACGGGCGTAAATGTAATTTTGCCCGTACTGCCTGCAATTTTCGTTCTACGTGGAAAAAAATCTGTGTATAATATTTACACGTAATGCGTTGATCCACTCGGGCGTTTCGTGAAAATCGTCTCCTTGAAAGTCATACTTAACTGAGAGGCGTAACTGTATTGCTATTCGTTCTTCCCGCATTTATTATCCGATTTATATGAAATTCGGCATAAGATATCTGCACATAATTATTTTGGGCATCTATAAGTTTCATGAAAATTGACGTAGGGAAGGCTGTACTTTTCTTATGGGCGTAAGTGGAGTTAGGGCCCCACGTGTACTGTAAAACCGTATGACATTTTGAAGGTAAAGAACGCCTTGGTAAAATATGTTTATTAGTCACAAGACACTATTTGGCAATTTTGTTATATGTAATCTCACTTCTTCACGTTATTTCTTTCGTCTTTTTGCCGATAAAGGACGTCACGTGACGCGACTGGTAAAAGTGCATTGACGAAATTATCATTGCCTTTTCTGAATGTAGCTACATGTAATTTGTTTATGCATTGATATGCCCAGTGAACATGAAATCTTATTTACCGAGAATGTGCATGTAGTTGGCTTTTCTTGGATTTATTTAGCATAAATTTATTCAGAACAGAATGACATTTCAGTCACCTTTGTTACACCGAAGAATAATGTTTTACGGCAGCGACGTAATTTGTATCCAAATTTCATTCGACGCCATATTTTTTCCCTCGAATATTCTGAATAATTAATTAATTAATTAATTAATTCTGAAATGAACGGTATATAGAATATAAAATTCTGAATAATGTTTATGTTGATTTTACACTCAGTATTTTTATATTCTAATTTTGTTATTCAGTAATAACAAGTTAAGTTTCACCTAAATTCGTATAATATTACAGAAGTGTGTTATGACTCGCTGTTGTTATTCGCTGAAATTATTTACCATACATTTCAATATGACCTGTAACTGCTTTCACTGTCTTGTTTCTTTTTCCTAGGATATTTTGAATAATGTTTATTTCAATTGTGTGTTCATGTAGGGTCTGTGTATATACAGGGCGTATCTAAAGGACTTGGAAAAACTTCAGGAGTGAGTTCCCCGCACCAAAACAAGGGAAAAAATTGCGTATCAATATACGTCCGCAAACACTTAGTTTTCGAGGTAAAGCCCAACAACGTGTTGGCCTCAATCCGTTAGATTTTTATCTGTGGGGACACTTAAAAACCCTAGTGTATTCAGCTCCTATTGAAAATCAAGAGACACTTCACCAACGCATTTTTGATGCTGTCAGACCATTCACACCTGCCCCGGGACCTTTGAAAGGTTGCGACAGTCCGCGATTCGACGTGCGCATGCGTGCATTTATTGAAGTGGGAGATATTTTGAGCATTTATTGTGAATTGTGACTTGATAAACAGTAAGAACTTAACAGTTATTAAACTGGCAACATGTATGGAAAATGTATTATGTCAGTTGTAAGTAAAATATTACATAGTTAAGGTATTTATTTTTGACCGAAATCTTTCAATGAAACTCAAAAACCTTTCATTTCCGGACATATGTTTGTATGAACTTTTTTTGTTCTTTGTCTTGATGTGAAGAAGTCACCTTTGGAGTTTGTTCAAGCATTTTAGATACATCCTGTATAAAGTCGAACACCGATATAGCGGATGGTGGCGGCAAATCGAGTAACTGAATAAAACGGGATTTCTGTTTATAGGCTTTCATGGGCACCAAGTGAGAGTTGCGCCATAATGAAATACTGACGATTTGTTACTTAGTTACTGTTGCAAACAAAATACTTGATGCGACAAGCGCGATCGTAATATTTCAGCGCGATAGACTATAAGCTAAATTGATTTTTGTTGTTTAATTTCAGATTTAAATTACGTAAACAATACACTGCCAGCACAATTTTATAGGACTGAAGTATGCAATAGGAATCTAAGCTTCATGAGTTCTAGCCAGAACTTCTCGTCTCTTAGGCTTAAGTGTTTATTTCGAATGAAGCAAATCACTAGATTACAGAAGTGCGGAATGTGATGGCCGTACGGTAGACAGGCTTAATACACTGAAGACACAATTTCGGCCTGTCTGTACATGCTGGCAGATGGATGTCATGCTCAGAGTAAAGTGAACTGAATGGATGTCACAATTGCAATCTCACTCGTTGCAGATTTCAGTGTTTCCATTGTGCGACTACAATAGACCTTTATCACAGTCATCATGCTTGTAACAATAGCAATCACAACTACAAGCAGTAGTCTTTCATCGCATGTTGTTTAATGTTACTATGTACTATGAAATGATTTTGTGTTTTGAAGTCATGGTGGACAGTCGGTTGAATGATTGTCCAAACATACTCATATGGATAGAAGTGAACATTCGTGTTTTAGATTTCGACATCCAGCAGTTAATTAAAATGCATTTATAAACTCTGTTCCTATTACACGTGAGAGGCTAATATGAGAGTGGATCTTAAAGAAACCGGATAAGATGGCGTAGACTGGATGCATCTGGTTTAGGTTAGGGACAAGTGGCAGGCTTTTTGTGAACACGGTAAAGAACATTCGTGTTTCGTAAAATGCGGTTAATTTCATGACTGGCTGATAACCTTTTAGCTTCTCAGTACGACTCCACTCCATGGAGGTTCTTACAATACAGAAAACACACTGCATCTCTTCTACAATGCCAGTCAATTAATGCTTTACAGGCGATATGGTAGGTGTTACTTCTGAGAAGCACTTAGAGCTAACTAACTAACTAACCAACCAAGCAAGCAAGTATGCAAGCAATCAAGCAATCAAACAACAAACCAATCAACAAAGAAACAAACCATCTAACCAACTAACTAAATAACTAACTAGCCAACCAACTCCATGGAGTAGAGCCCTTCTTGAGAAGCTGACAGGTTCAGGTAGCCAAAACATATCCCTACGTTATATGGAACCCGAAGGTTCAATACCGTGTTCACGAGACCGGTCACTTGCCTCTATCCTGAACCAGCTGAATCCAGTCAACGTCATTTCTTTCTATGTCTTTAAAATCCACTTAATAAGATACTTCCATCTATACATAGATCTTCCAAGTTGTCTCTTCAGCTTTTCCGATCACAATCCTCTATACATTTCTCTTCTCTCCCTTGTGTGCCACCTTTATCGCCTATATCATTCTCCTTGAGCTCATCACCCCAAAATATTTGGTGAGGAGTCAAAATCGTTAAGCTCCTCATTTGGGAAGCACATAGAACTCATAAATAAAGTCTTTGGGTGCAATGTATTGTTTTATGTGTTAAATTATGCAGTATATAAAGTTCCTACTGTGCCTTGAAGGATTAGGAAACATTTTTGATCGGCTGTGAAGGTAGTACAAATTTCACATGAAACAGAAACACGTACATACACTGGAAATATGAGACAGCTTTGAAATGGTGAGTTTTTATGCATTATTTCCACAAACAAGAAGAGGATATTGTGACAGTAGTGAAGATTGATATTATGGCTCAGAGGCCCCCCGATTATCTATTTATAATTGATGTACTCCTGAAAAATAAGACGATAGTGTCGAAAATCTTGAATATTTACACTGTGATGGAAATACCCCCAGAGAATGATGTTACGATGGGAAACCTCTGTTTATGAATATATTGCAGATACCCCTCAAGATTAAAATTATGATTGAAAAATCTCCAATGTTTTACACAATTATGGTAGTATCCCCGAACGTTAATATTATAAGCATTTCAGTTAGGGCTGAGAAACGCCTAAATGTCAAGACTATGATGGAGAAGCCCCAGAGATTAACATAAAGATGGAGATATCCCAAAAATGTCGAAGGCATAGACGAGATGTATATTAAATATCATAGCAGTAATTGCGGTTGTTTGTTATGTGTGTTCGTGCCCAAAAGGAATTGATGCATTTGATCAGAAGTAGTTTTGTTTTATTGAATTAATATCAGATGTAACCATGTAATGATCGTAGAAACGGCACTGTGGTGAATATTGGTTACACGCTTGTACGTGACTGCCAGAAAACAAGAAGGCAAATTTAAATAAAAATGTTGTGGGCTGTGTTTTGATGCTGTGGACATTTCATTGTCTTTGCATTATTTTGGGTGATAGATTAGTGTATGCTAGACTCAGTTCCAATTCAGTACACTAAATCTCAAGGAACTGACTGGTGTTATTTGTAAGTGCGAACGGCACGTGAGACTATATGATTGTATGCTATACTGAAATGTAAATTCATAACTGATGTGTTCCTCAGCTAATCTGGCGAAGCCACTGAACCAGTTGGATGGCTATGTCTCGTCCGAACTTGAAGGAAATCCACCAATCTGGATAACAAGAATCAAGTTATCATACAGGGATGTCCTGTATGTGAACAATGCGCGGATCCTACAGGACCGCTCGAACTACATTCAGATGAACCGTGAACATAAACTGCAGGTTCTGCATGTAATCGACCAGGTGCTGGTGCCTGTGAGATCAGCCATCAAGGATACTGTGCAGATATACAATCCGGATGCCTTCCAGTTCCTCAACCAGTCTGAGAACCTTGATCTTGAACACCACAGAGTCAGGTATGTGATTTTTATGCTGTAATCTGTTTCTTCGTAAGGTATCTCATGTGTCTGTTTATTTCTGTGACGCAAAAGGATAAAGATACGGACTTGTAAAATAGTTATTTTATAAACAGACCGAATGTGGATAAGAGGGAAAAAGTTACTAATTCTGATCCAAAATTGCTGGCATGATGAAATAAAAAAATCGTATATACGAAATAAAGAAATTTCATTCCTGGAGGGTAGTTTTCTTCTAAGTATATACTTGTCTCCTACAGAACTGCCATAATAGAAAGCAGCTTTCGCTTTTTTTTTTTGTGAAATATCTTTGAGTTTTATTGTGCATGTACTTCCCGTATATGCAAATTCGAAGAATGCTGTTTTACTCATTTGCGGGTAACTAATGTAGACCAACTGAGTGAGGCGGAAAGCGGGGAGGGGAGGGGGTGTAGTCACACTCTAACTTAGTTTAGACGTATGCGATTTCACCCTATGCGAATTGTTTCTGAAACACAACTATCGCATAAATCGTGGAGTGCCTGCATATAATACCTTTCAGAAACACAAAATGATATCCTTCCAGAGAGATATTGAGTTGCGGGACCAAAGGAGCTACTAAAATATTTGGGAGGTTATAGCAGTTTATCTAGCAGAGTGCTTGTCAAAAGCTCCGTTATGTACAGAGCATATGTGATGAAGTGTCTGATTTAACGCTCCTGTCAGTTGCTAAGATTGTATAGGGTCGGTGGTAGACGAATCAAATGTATGTAGCATTGGTGGAATGGAACTGACAGGGGAAGACCGAAGTCCTCGTAGAAGAACCTGCCCCAATGCTACTTCGTTCACCACAAGTCTTACGTGGACTGACCTGGGATCGAAAGCGGGGTCAGAGGCCCATGACAAACCACTTCGGTCATGGTCCGGCCAGCGTGATTGGTGTTGGCAACTGTTCTTCGTGACG
Organism: Reticulitermes speratus; assembly: GCA_021186555.1. Classification (NCBI taxonomy): domain Eukaryota; kingdom Metazoa; phylum Arthropoda; class Insecta; order Blattodea; family Rhinotermitidae; genus Reticulitermes; species Reticulitermes speratus. Next base: position 40,588,883 of record JAJKFL010000003.1, on the reverse strand, counting down.
ATTGCAGTTTACTGGCTGAGGGCTTGGCCTTTTCGGGTGCAGAGAATCTCACTAATCTTTGCCCTCAGCGCGGTAGCTGTTGCGAGAACTTTATCGCATACGATGCCCATATCCGCCCGGTATTTGTTGCCCGTGATGTCCCCGCAGTTCAACATACCTTCATAGAAGAGTTAGAAGTGCCAAGCTCCAGCTTCTGTTCAGGCCCCGCAACTTTTGAAAATATTCTCGGCAGACAGTAGAGATCTTGTCCTGAAATATTGGCAGTTTCTTTTTGAATACCGTCTTCTAGTTATTGCAAAGAACGTGGATTGGCCTACGTTCGATACTGTTAATTTCGTGAATAACGGCGTGAGGATTAATTCAATGCAGCGGTCATTGTTTTTTCGAACAAAAAAAAAACACGGGTCCTGTGATGTTATGCACAATTACTGCACTTCAAGGAGATGTAAAGGAAATTCATAAATTGTGTGGGGATTATTGTAACACCAACATCAGTTATATTCGCTGTTTACGTTCCTAATTAATATAAACCATGTATAATCCAAAACACAGTATAAGTTTCGTGCTTTCTTTCTGTTAAACTTTGAACCTGTGATTCGATATTTTTCCACCGTTCAGTGTAATGTTATTTTACACGGCATTGTTGACGCGGGATACTTTATACAAAACTTACGGTGACTTTTTCCCGTGACATATAGGATATGTGTATGTCGCAAAAGTATTGCAGATGGGCGTGTTGTGTTCAACAGAATACATTTCTCACACCCGCTAACAACCTTCTGTCTATGAATGGTAGCAATACTGAGCGGTCATGTCACGTAGCAGCGCAGATGACAGAACACTTCTCCGACTTGCGTTGTATTTGTATTTCCTTATGCTCGGAGCGAAGATTAGTGAGACGTTCTGTGAGCCTGAACTTCAATAGAGATGATAATATATTTTATGATGGTAGTGTTTTTTTTGGGTGCTACAACCTACTTTTCACTACAGCTACACATCAAGGTATTGTATACATCACAGTCACTTGAGTGTATCATTTTTTAATTCAAAGGAAGTTGGTGTAAGGAACAACTTGATACCTGTAAGAAGAGTCTCGATGTATTAAACCAACAAAGAAAATAAAGCTTAATATTTAAAAAATAATATATTTCACAGCCTGGTCCTCAGGAATAAGTTCTAACTTGTCGGTTTCTGGTGGGAAAGGTAATTGCAGTCAACATTGTTTTCGCTTTCGACTTTCGCGTGTAGACCTTTTTCAGACGCGGCAGTTTAGATTTCCATTGATGACTCGGATGCCTGGTCTCTGTGCCATACTAAGAAATCCAAAGTGTCGTCATCAGTTAAGACATGTTTCATGAGATTTTTAGTTTGTTGTTTTTGATTTAGTACAAGAGACCAGTAAATTTTTTGTTGTTTAAAATTTGATAGGCTAAGTCTTGGAACCTGTTTTACATAATATTTGTCCTACTGAAGGTGTTGGATGTTATTTGTTGTCTCACTACCTTTTACACGTTTAAATATTCTGTCATCAGTTTGGCACTTATCATTCTGTCAGCTGGAACCAGTTCCGTCTTTCTTTCTTTCATTCCTTATTTCTTTTCTTCCCTCCTTCCTTCTTACACATTTGAATGAGAACGTTTTAAACATCGATATTGTTTATTGTTTTTACATGTTTGAAGCCTTTGAACCACCCACCCCTGTGCTGTTGATACACCAATAGCTCTCATTAACACCCTGTGTGATTTTTACATTATTTTGATGTTTTATACCACAACGAATATTAAGTCTTTGTTTTAAATGTTTTCAGTTTCCACATTGAACACAAGAATATATTTAACAAAAGCCATCACGGAACAAGCTGAAAGCAGTAGTAGGGAATCTTACAGTTTAGCCTGCAGTTACATACACTTGCCTTTCATGAGCTGTGGGAATGTATATGTTTCTTGTGGAGGCATAAATATAGTTCCAAAGGAATGCCCAAGTAGCTTAGTCAAGATTATGAATTTTGTTTCGTGGGAATGGTGAAGTTCTGGAGCAACTTTGAAATAGTCAGTGAAGATAGTGACCGATTCTAGTTGCCAGAATAATACTATAATAAACAAAGATGAGATTTCAGGTTTTCTGGTAGTGAAAATTTAGACTACGGTCTTCTGGGAATCACCTTTGAAAATACATTTACTAGACTACATGGTGTCATAACCATTTACTGGAGTATGTGGTGTCATGACCATGTACTAGAATATGTGGTGTCATAGCCATTGACTAGACTACACGACGTCATAACCAGCTGCAAGACCACATGAAGTCAAACCCAAAAGACAAAAAGTCTGCATAAAATAAATAAAAGAATCTGAGTTATATGTCTTCATATGTTGGGAAGGAAAACACAAATGTTGCAGTTCGGCATTGTTCTGAACACAGTTTGGAATTTGATGATAATAGCTGAAGTGAAACTATTGTAATCAAAAGCAATATGATGCTGAAATGAAAGCTAAATACGTAGATAACAACTGATGTTTTTTTCAGGTCATTCCGACAGCGTGTGAGTCAGAATAACAAAGGAAACGTGTTCCTGGCAGATGGAAAACATACCTTTTTCATTCCTGTGGATGAAGGCTTCAAGGTAACACTAATATTGAATAACAGATGAAAAATAAACAGTTTTAATTTCTTGTAAGGAAGTTTTCTTTATGGATGAGTGCTCTAGTGTCCTTCTCTTTGCATTGATACATGGAATTTTGAATGTAAAATCTAACTTTTCAGGATAGGGACAGGTGGTGGGCTCTTGTGAGTGTGGTAATGAACATTCGGGTTCCACAAAACGTGGGGAATTTCTTGACTAGCTGACGACCTGCTAGCTTCTCAAGAAGGAATCTGTTCCCTGGAGTTAGTTAGTTACTTTTCAATGGCTGTTTTGTTAAAAGTGTAACCATTTAATTAAAGAGGAATATTGGTTCTCTGCAGAGATCAAAAGTGATGCCTGTTTTTGGAGCAGGTAATCCAGTTTTCCTTGTAATGCACCTCATGTGCTGCATGTGATCATAATACATTGTCTTGAGTACTGTGTCCTTAATGTAAGACAAGTATTTCACAGGTGAATAGTAAGGATGTTCAAGTACAATTGTTTAGTTCTATATACTAATGAAGAAGACAAAGCAAAATAACATCCTTTGTATAAGGCGACATGTTTCATTTTCCACCTGTCCCATATTATGCTGTGCACCTTGTTATAGTTCATGCTCCTTCTTCAGTGGTTTTCATAAATTTCGTTCCTCCCAGGCTTGTATGTATAAGTTGTTTTGGTATTCTATTATTTTCCACATAATTTCAAGGTCAGACATCCCATTGTGTTTTTGTATAATTAAGGGAGTAAAAACCGTTAGCACAACTTTATTTGTGGTATTTATTGCAAAGGGTCATCATCAGGCTAAATACTTATTCAAACACATGAAAGTCTATGCAATTGCCTTTATCAAACTGAGATCTCAATTTTTACAATTTTGTTTTGTTTTGTTTTATACATGCTGCTTTTTGTGACTAATTAAAATTTTAATTTTAATTGTTTCAGTCCTCTTTCTGTGCTGAATCCTTCCTCAGATGTACGAAATGGACTGAGTATAATCAAGTGCATTGCTTGTGTAACCCCTGCTGCTGCCATAAATCTAATCAGTACCAAACTGTTATTAAATCTAAAGCAGTTTATATTGAGAATAAATCTTCTTTACCAGTATGATAAGAACATACTAGTAGTATAAGTTAAGAAGTATAAAGTAAAGTACAGTACTTTATATTTCTTAATTTATACTAGCAGTATGTGGTTATGCTTGTGTGCAGGTCAATTAATAAAGTTCTACATTGTTCTTTTCTAATATGTGAAAGTTTCACCCCCCAGTGTAATCTTAAATATTTCACGGTTTTCCATACATAGAATATTTTTTTGTGTCTGAGCCAAGAAACAAATTCTACACCTGCTGTATTCCAATAGCTTAACATTACTGTTACACCAGGATGCTCAATTAGAAAATATAGTCGCAATAGTTGTCTTGTTCAGAGTGAGCCAAAGTCACTGTGCACCTATAGTACAAACAATAAAACTGCCTCATTCTTAGTAGCAATGTTACAACCGCCTCATTTTTAGTATTACAGCCTACGTAACTTGTGGTACATGGAGGCCATTTCCAACATTTGTTGTAACTTAAGTATGTATGACAAATGTATTTGTATTAATGCACAATGACTCTCTGAATATGCACATTGCGGTAGGTGCACGGTGACTATTGTCTTACTCTGTATGATTACCACCAATTTTTTAATTGTGCACCCATGGTTGGAAAATAATGATTAATGCCTGCAGTGTGTGCACAGTGTAGCAGTCTCACCTGTTGTGAGCTAATGTCAGTTAACATATATCAGGAAGATACATGGACATATATTTTAATCTGAATGGTAATTACTTTACTTGAACATTTTCATGCTGTCAGTTAAATTGCAGTGCTCGTTTACAATTTGAATGTGTTTTATTAACAGTTGCTGTCTTTACAGACATAAATGCTAAGTCTGCCATTATATTGGAATGAATGCTTGTTACATAAGTGAACAGAGTTTTATCTGAATCCAGAACTTTGTGTTTTAGTATAGGTGCACACTGAGAGAACCTGGCAATATTTTGTTGTATTCAGTGTATAATATAGCAAAAAACGTTATGTTTGTTTTGTTCGTAGCCTACTCCACGACCCGAGAAGATTGACCAGAAGGTTATTGACGGCCATGTAATTCCCAATCATGCACTATTTACTGATGCGACTCCCAGAGATAGAGAGTATGAGACCTTGGCTTTTAGTGATAATGTACGAGTGACCATCTCATTCTCCACGCAGTCCAATGGGAAGACATCTTCATGTAAGTGGTTTTGCATTCCACAAGTCCAACAGTAATGAATACAGTGTAATATATGATGGAGCCTAGTACCAGTTGTTCTCCATCCTGTTGTGTAATAGCCCTCACTGGCCTGTCAGTCATTACCTATTTTACATTACTCTTTTTTTTTTTTTGACTCTTGCTGACACCAGAAATATTATGTAACTACTTGTGCATGGGAGGGGGTCATTTTGACCCCACTGGTTTATTGATAGTTTTACTCAAGATGGTATTCATTCATGCTTACATCCAAGGCATACACTGTTAACTGTATTTAACTACTGTACTCGTAGTTAAAACAATTAACCCCTTGAAGATGGATGTTCACATAACTTACACGTAAAACTTCAGTTCATATCTCAGAGAGAACACAGTGCATCTCTATTATAAAGAGAAATCTTTTAATGTTGTGTAGGGAAATAATCGGTGTTTGTTTTGAGAAATCTACAAAACACATACTACACTGTTTGGCAAAATATGTACCAGCCACTCTAACCGTAATACCGTATTACAGTAAGCAGTACATGTAGTTACCACTGGATTTTAAGCGGTCCAAGATGCAGAGGTATTCATTTTCCTGCTGTCCACCTTCTCATCATCAAAGCACATAATGTGTTTACTATGAGTGTAGTGTACATAACAGTAACAATTTATAACTCTTTATACTGTGGACTATGTAGTTTGCTGTCTGCAGTTATGTTGTTAGCTGTTTGTGGTTTGAAGTATATTCCCTGTTTCGTAATTATGTAACCTGTGTTGTAAAGGTAGTTCCTGTAGCAACCTAAAGAATCCAATCTGTGCAGTTTTCTTTCCCCTTTTCATTCCAGTTCTTTCTTAATTCTTTCCCATAACCTGTTTTTCACTTCCAAAACCTAAACTTTGTTTGAATGTGGCATTTGGCAGCTGTAGTGAAATATCCATTTTCATTTAGATTTTATCAATCCTTTCATAATTGCTTCTTCTCAGTTATTACGAATGCATAAGAAATTCATGTATATCTTCATGTTGTTATGAACGTCATACTGAACTTCTCTGAATTGTTGATTTATTCATTAATCTGATCATTTAAAATTATGTAAGGCTTTTTCAGTATTTTGCTTGTATTTCATAGGTCTCTTGGCACACAGTGTGATTTATTTATTGAAAGAAATATGAAGTTTGTAAAACAGTGCTGAATTTACCATAACAAATTTTCATATTTATTAATGTTTATTATTCCCCAGCATGGCACATTGAAGGCTTGTGAAATTATGTGGTGATGTGAAAAGGGCAGGTAAAGGTCCCAGAAATTAAAAGTTTTAGTAGAAGCATACCATCTGCCAACAGTGAGATTCTTACCAGAGAGTTGTGTTATTTCCAAAGAGGTTTGAAATTTGCATATGCTGCATATTGTGAAACGTTTGCATATATATATAAGCTCAAATTAATTTTAGGTAATAAATATTTTTGTGGCTTGGCCTGAAACATCTTTCTGTGAACTCATTTTGCTGTGCATACAAATGATGTGTTGACATAAAATTTTGGAATATAAAAATATGATTTTTCTGACCTGAATTTTCTTTGTAAAGGAAGGATGATCATTTTGCCAACAGACTATGTGAAAAGCAATACAATAGTGGGAGATCCAAATCACGTAGAAGGAGTCGTTCTGGCTGAGATTGTGAAGGCAAATATTCCTGTCAGGAATGGAGTAGTGCATCTCATCCATCGGCCACTTATGGTTGTCGACACAACAGTGAAGCAGTTCTTAGAAGTAAGTTTACAGACAACTGAATGTCTCTCAGTACCCCACCCTCTGCCTCTCTCTTGAATCTGTTTGTGGAGTTAAATGACAATGACTTCAGCATGTTGTTAGTACCACTTGGGTGGAAGAAACTGGTTCGTTTAGTTTACATGGCACCAAATTTCAAAATATTTCAGAACATTCCTGAAATTAACAAGACAAGAAGTGCTAGCTCAAAACACCTGGCATGTGCAGGAGGCCAGGGTAAAATACTTTTGCAATTCATTCACAGTATTTTCATGTCCTTAAATAAAGTTTTGATACTACATTGTTTTTAAATATTACATACAAGGCACAAGCACATGCAGTGTACATTTTGTTTCTCTGCTTTTTGAGGTAGTAATTATTTGGGGGAAGGTTCTGAATTATTTTAGTACTTAGGTATTAAACCTACAAATTGTTTTGACATTTAGTCTCTGTTTGAATTATTTTATTTAAGGTGCTGATTCCTGTTATGGCCTCCTGGCTTCTCAACAGACTGTTGCTGTGTTGGTGCTTATATCATGTGTTGTTTATTGTGATAATTTCCATGGGACCCCTAACCTTAAACTGAGCAATTATTCATATCTCTTGCGATGGTGTACCACAGTTATGTGTGTTTGTTTTACTGGATTGGTGTCCAGAAGTCACAAGTCATTGTGCTTGGAATAAGATGCTTGTTGGGAAGAGTGGAGGAATGGGTGACTCATCTGTTGCCTTGACATACTTTTCTTGTAAATTCCAGTATGTGCAGATTTCAGATATAACAAGTGTTTTAAATTCAGTAATTATTCTTTACCTCGACTATAAATCTTGAAATTACAAATAGGACGTATGATTGTCTTGCATATCTGCTTACAACTTCAGGTGGTTCTACTGTTAAATATCTCCAGCTTTTTATCGATAATCCATTTTGTGCTTTTAAATACGAAGTGTTTTGGTGTTTGAATTAGGTTCAACATTTAATCTAGACTTTACACTTATGTACTTCTATTACTGTTTCAGCATTGAATATCTCTTATGTCTATAACCATCACAAAAGTGACACATTGTTGTGACACTTTATGGTCAGAATCACTTTTTTTGCCCATGTCCTGAAGTTTGGCCACTTCCTCTTGTGTCACTCTGTACACTCTCCTTTCACTTTCACTTCAGTGTATAATTAGTTTTCTGTTGCCAAGTGCCCAACCCCTGTTGCACTAACATATCACAAGAGAATGGTTGTAGTAAACTTCATAGAATATTTCATTGTGATTGTTCCTGAATACACATTACTTGCTCTTCCCACTGTAGCTATGCTGACTGAAATTACTGATTGATGGTGTGAAGCAAAAGTTCCTGTGTTCACTGTTGTTCTGTGAATTGCTGAAAACATTGTGCCATCGAATGGGAATTTAATATTGTAAAATGTTGTTGGTGTATGAAGGGTTACAATTGCAGCTCTCCAATACGAACTCTGCATTTCATTATAATATCTAGCATACTTGAAAACTGCACCACAGTGGTGGCCATCAGAATTTCTGTGTGCTGCATGTTCGGTAGTGAGATCTTTATAACCCTACCAGTTCATTTTCTTTCTTTTCCCTTTGCTTGAAGTCTGTTAGCATAAGCTTTTGCCAATAAGTTTGTTGGGTATCTGCTCTGCTTTAACACACTTGCCATATCTGAGATGTGGTTCAATTTCTTCCTGTGGTGGTTGTCCTGATTCATATTTTCATCGAGCCGTCCAAGAAAATAGCGTACACATTTAATTAAAGGAAGAAATATTTTAATTTTTTGTGTGGTCTGTAAGCTGGATGCAGAATATCAATTCAGATTCAAGAATGTAAGTGGACTGGAGCTGGAACCCATGAGAGAAATGAAGCATAATATTTGTGTGTGGTTGTGAAGGTACTTAGGATGGTTGCTGACTTCTTATAACATTCTTTCTGTGGTGTGTTCATTTCAGTGACCCCCATAATGGGCAGGTTTGTACCTCCCTTTATGTGCCATTCAAGCTTCAAAAGACAAGTAAAGCCCCAAGAATAATGTCATATCAGAACTTTGACTTGTTTATGCTATTCTTCCACTTAGATGGAACTAACAGGCTGCTGAATGCTGTTATGTTCAAATAGAATTAATTTGTTTTTGATTGACAAGAGAGAGGAAATGGTACCACAGGTTTAAATAAGAGCACATGGACACATCCATTTACTCAGAATAGATTTTACAAGTGCAGTCCATATAATTTGACATTCAGTACAGTTACATAATAGTCTATACATGTGCATACAGTTTACAGTTTACAGTACAATACAAGGTTGCTAGAGATGGGATGAGACTGTGAACAGTTTTTATTACATTTAATAAGTTTTTCCATTGCTTTTGTATAGGTACTTGGTTAAAATTTGTATTTTGATATAAATGTTGAATCACCAATAATGATTTGCTAGAACTATGTTGAATATGTAGAAACCTTTTCCTTTATACTGAAAAACCTATTATCTCAATGGTGGTGGTCAGTTCATCATATTTAATACATGTCTTAAGAATTAAGAAGTGATGTTTACATTTCCTTGTTTTATAATATCATATTTTATTGAAAAACAAGAACTTTAATTTCCAATTACAACCTTCATAAAGAGCTAAGCCTCTCCCCATGATTTGATATTAGATTGTAAATTAACATTGGTAAAATTGATATTGCAAGTGATTAGTGATCCCAGTGGAGGAGACTGAGAATTTAATCTAACCTCTTGATGTCTTGATGTTTGATGTCTTTATCAAACACTAAAGTGGCTTTCAGAAGTTATTGATGAATGTGCAGTCCATAAGGACTGCAGACAATATAAAAGAACCAGTAGCAATGATGCTGAAATTTTTATTTTCATATTTAAGATTAATTATAGCAAAGATAATAATAATAATAATATAAAAATGTTTCACCGAAATTTATACAATGTATGAAGTCCTTCTTATAAGCCTTTAAAGTTGGCTGCTAAATATTTTTGATTATATTGCAGATTTAGGAATAGCCAAACTTCATTACCTGAGTTGCACATAAAATAAAAGAATGCATTCCATCCCTAGCAAAGTATCACGTATTGCACAACATAACCTATATTCATTAAGACTATTTCATGCACAGACCACTAATTATGATTCTTCTTACTTGACTTTCTTTTCATAACACTTCGTCCTCTGCAGTCATTCAAGGTAAACTCACTTTTTCCACGTTTTTACAGCATCTTTATATAACATTACAATATAGTTGCTCCTCATCTTCTTAATACCACTAATACATTGCCTGATATGAGTATATTGTACGTTTCCTGTTATTACTCTTATTATTATCACTACTATTATTGAATTGTTGGCTACTGAGATTAGTGTCAGCGGACTGAGACTTACATGAGATGCATATCTTTGAGCCTCAATTGATACCGATGTGACAGAATTTTGTGTTATGTCTGGTACTGTTGTTAACTCCATGTGTAAGTTATATTTCTGCATAATTGTACCAGCAAACAGGCAGAAAGGCAACTTGGCAGTGAAGGATGCTGATTGGCACATGTTCTGTACGTACATGACTGAAGATGGACACATTTCATGTTCGTATGTTTTTTCCCAACCCAGTATTTTAGCAGAATGTTTATTATCATTTTAGGTATTATTTTTATTTATAAAATTTCCCTGTTCTCTTACAAGTAATCGCTACTGTGTAGTTTATAAACAGAAATAACCTATAACATTTTCATTCTCAGGTAATTATTTACTCTGTGATGCATAAGAAGAAGTAACACATAAAAGATAATCATCAAGCATGATCACATCATTGTAATAAAATCGTTTGTACTTGGTTATCAGCAAACTGTACTGCTGAATTACTTTCTAATTTTGTTTTAAATAATTGATCAGTGTATGTACCAAGATTATATTCTGATGCAGAGGTAAACATAGAGGTGTTGGGTACATCCTGGAACTGTGACTGTTACCAAATAGTAACTTCTTTTCATTCTGAATGTTTTAAATTTTCTTCAGACATATAATTATCCTAATGAACCAGATTTCAAAGTTTACAGTGTTCAGGAATGTACGTATGTCTAAGCCAGATTTTGTACAGAGTTTGAATTTGAATTTGAATGTATAGACTTAAAGCTAAATTGGTTTGGACTTACAAGTTAGGGCAGAGACATGAGCAAATTAATAAATTTAAGAATATATGCGACATTTGGCCTCACATTTTAGTCTTTGAGTTATTTAAATAAAAGTAGTTGAAGCTTCAGGCAGCATCATATAAGGTTTATACTGCAGAACTTTAGATGTTCTCAGAGCATGATCATTATGAAATTAAGGGAAAGAAGAAATCATACATGTAGTTTTGAATTTCTAAATTCTTTTCTCCAGTAAATATTTAGCGAATTGTGCATTACTTACACACAAAATGCATGCAGAAGTCATGTAAAATGTTTTATTATTGTTTGGGTTGAACCAAAATTGGAATGGTCAATAGCTTTTAAGCGAAAATTCTTAGTATAAATTTCATGAAAATCCATTCAGCTCTTCTTAGTTGCTGTATATAGACAACCAAACAGAACTGATGAAGTGAATATTTGAATTTTTGCCGTTTTTTTAATTGCAAATAGATATATGCCACAAAACTTACATGCATTCTACACCACATCACAAGAGGGAGGTTACCTGTCCTTTTCATTTCGTGACTGACTTAATTACTGGGGAAAGTTCTGCTGGCACCCATTTCATTGGAGACTGTGTAGGCCATGCACCCAGTCTGAGTGTAAAAGTGAAGAACAAACCTCTGCCTTTTCCAAAAGTTGTACCCCGTTTAACCAGCACATGACCTGTAACTTTTAGTGTCTCAGAAAATGACATTGGTAAGTGCAATAAATGTATACAGTATTGACATTGGGAATATGGTGGTTTATTGAGAACTATTTTTTAGCACTCGTATTATGGGACTGTCAGTATTTGGGAGCAACCCCAACAAATCAAAATTGCATTCATGATAAAATTAAGAACAGATTGAACTGTGGGAGTGCTTGCTTCCGTTCAGTGCAGATTCTTTTGTCTTCCAGTTTGCTGTCTGAAAATATAAAGATTAAAATATACAGAACTATGGTTTTGTCTGTTGTGTTATATGGGCATGAAACTTGGTCTCTCACATTGAGGGAGGAACATAGGCTGAAGGTTTTTGAGAACAGGGTGCTGAGGAATATATTTGGTTCTGAGAGGGACGAAGTTACAGGAGAGTGGAGAAGACTGAATGAAGAGGAGCTTCATGAGCTGTAATCCTCCCCAAATATTTTTTTGGTGATCAAATGAAGAAGAATAAGATGGTCAGTTCATGTGGCATGTGTGTTGGAGAGGAGAGGTGCATACAGGGTTGCGGTGGGGAACTCTGAGGGAAAGAGACCACTTGGAAAACCTAGGCATAGATGGGAGGATAATATTAAAATGCATCTTTAAGACATGAGATGGAGGGGCATGGACTGGATTGGTCTGGCTCAGTATATGGACAGGTGATGGACTCTTGTGAATGCAGTAATGAAGCTCCAGGTTTCATAAAATGCAGGGAGCTTCTTGACTAGCTGAGGACCTGTTAGATTCTCAAGAAGGACTCTGCTCCATGGAATTAGTTAGGTAGTTTGTCAGTCAGTCAGTTAGTAAGTAATAAAATGTTTTCCTAAGCACTGATGGCAAAGAATGTAAACACACAGTTCAAGAGCATTCAAAGGACACACTAAAATTCTCTTGGGCAATCACTGTGAATCTGATTTAGTGGGAATGTAGACCAGTTAAATAAATTCTGTCTTCCCAATGCTCATTACTTGATCGGTGAGGAAGAAGGTTCTCACTGACTGACTCCTATATGTGGTGTCGTCAAATAGTCTACGGAATTAGCGCAAGGTGACACTGCTGCTGCTAGCTTGAAGTTCTGCCAGTCAGTGTAGATAAGGTAAAGTCTGCTGAGGCATTTCTTGTTTCGAATAAGGCTGTAGCACTTGTGATTGTTGAGTTATGTCTTTCAACTACATGAGTGTGTTGTTCTATTTGTGATTTTGACCTACTTTGAAAGTGGCAGACTTGAAAGAACTGCACATCTGTGTCAAATTTTGTTTTAAACAGAGGAAAATCGGTGTGGAAACTGTCAAAATGATGAAAGTAGCTTTTGGAGAGCAAACAATGGGAAGAACAGAACTTTTTTGAATGGTTTTCCAAATTCAAGAGCAGTGTAACTGCTCTTGAAGATTCTGAAGTCTTGGGACGTCCATCATTGTGCAGAACAGATTGGAATGTGAGTTTATTGAAGGAACTGGTCCTCAAAAACAGAAGACTCACAATTCAGGAAGTTGCTGATGTATTGAGAATTTCGTTTTGTTCAGTTCAGAGCATTTTGCAAGACAATCTGAAAGTGATTCAGACTGCTGCCAAATTCATATCCGGCCTGCTGAGTGAGGAGCAGAGGGAGAATCTTGTCAACATGTGTCAGAACCTTCAAGAAACATTGAAAGAGACTAAGAATTTCCATATGCCTTACCTCTTTTTCCAAAATTTAAAATGGCATTCAAGAGAAGGAAATTCAATTTCACCATGATTGAAGCAAAATTTGAGGAGACACTTGATGAGTTTAAAACGTGCACTGTACTAAATGCTTTGAATGGTGGTGTGATTGCTGGGCTCACTATATAAAGTCCCAAGAAGGCTACTTTGAAGGGGACAACATTGATTAGAAGGTAAATTTTGTGGAGAAATGAATTCAGTCTGGAAACTATTTGATTAAACCACGTATTTACCATACACATTTATATTTTATCGTCATTCCCCACTTTGACTCTGATGACTGAGATTGGGCCACTCTCTGAATCATTGGCTTTCTTCTCAGCAGTCGTGTTGCTGATCACCTAAGACAGTCCTGATGCATCTGTTTGAACCTTATTTTAAAATGGCTCATATCGCCAGTTGTAGAGATAGTGTTAGAGATATGCCCTTAGGAAGGAATGAAATTACATGAAAGTCAGGAGATTTTGAATGCATAGTGTTCTTATTACAACTCTGTCTAGAAGCATTGCATATCATTCTGGCCTGCTGTTCGTCAGATTGCGATTGTTGTGCCGTGCTCACAAAACATGAAGGTGTTGGTTTCACATTATAATTTCTTTGAATTTGAAGTGATTCTGAGTTTGTATGCTTAGCCTTTTATCTCCCTGGTGTGTCTTCATTTCTTTTATACATGCATACATGCATGTTCTATTAACTTCTTGTCTTCATACCTAATGAACATTATTGATCATTTGAGGGTAAATGAATTTTTACAGTTACATTAGAAGAATGTCTAAATCTTCAGAGAAAATTTCTTAACTCTTTACTGTATTTTAAAACAGAAATGCAGGCAGCTACTTAAAATTTCAAAAGCAGCTTGCTCTAAATAATCTTATTTGATGTCTTCCATAAGTTACTTTTATTCTTCATCTGTATAGAAAGGAATAATGAAAATCAGATACTGTAAATGATCAGATCATTTCAGATATATTAGCAAAGTCACTGTTTGTCTGAATGTAGCAGAAATAATGCTGTTCTCTGTGAAGCTAAAGGTAATTTATGTTTGTGTATGATTTGATGCTTCCATGGATAGCATATGCAATGAGATCTTATTGGGTGATCAGTCCTGTGAATGTGGTTGTTTCAGGTTATTAAACTTTTCATAACATTTTAAAATATTACAGTTCATCTGTATGAAATCCTGGAATATTGAATTATTGCTGTATGGAAATGAGCAACAGATACTGGAGAAATTCTGAATCAAATGTCATTTCGTTAGCAGTGAGCGCTGACAAAAGATCTCATACATTGATCAATTACTGCCATTTTTACAGTATATACTTTTCATACCTTTTTGAGAATAAATATACTCTTATTTTTCTCATGTAGTCAGGGAAATGCTGTAAGAAAATACAAATAAATTGTTTGACCTAAATATTACTTGTGAACATTAAAGTTATAATTTAAGTTTTTTCTCTAATTTGTGCTACTGAAAATAATAGTGGACATTAAATTAGGTTTGTGCCTTGTTTTACCTGACAAATACCATTTTTCATTTCCTGTTAGCGCTTATCATACTAACCTAGCCCACTCAGGCAATCACCCACGTGTGTGGCGGAATAGTGGCAGGAAGTGACAAATGATATTTGTCAGATAAAATAAGGACCCTTTATGTACATATAATTTTTCATCAAATTTCAGTTGGTAAATTTTAAGACTATAAAAATAATTTGTAGATAATTAAGAATTACAAACTTCTGGTATTATTCTGTTTGTATTTGTTGTATTTCGGCATAAATCAGTCTGATGTAGTTCAATTAATTAAAATAAAATTTCTTAACCAATATCTTGAATGTAAATTACAGATAAACTAACAGCATAGTAAAGATTGTAATTATCAGCCCAGTGTTAAGCACAACTGAATTTTAAAAATGTGTTCTCTTATGATTTACAGCTCAAATTCACTTCATGGTTTCTATTTAAAAATGATAGAAAATGTTAAGGATGCTCACTCCGCTGTCACTGATTGATAATAGGCTGATGGATTTTCCTTCTTACTGTACTGATTGTAGTTGTTGTTAATTGTGTGTTGTATCTTGCAAAGGGTTTTCATTGGTGGCATTTTCCAGTTTAGTACAAAATCGTTTCATGAACATCATCAGGCTGCATCTAGGTTGGGTGGTCATCATAAATGCAGTCAGTAAGCTGCTTCTAGGAGGAAGAGGTTAAGTCTGCCGTTGTCAAAATTGGTTGCATAAAGATGACTCCTGTGCATTTATTCAGCTCACTTAAGTTTCAGTTATGTGTTGCAGCTACAGTAGAATTATTCTATAATTATACCGAAACTATTCAGGTTGTTTCATCCTGGAGACTAAACACTTATTTTAAAAATGTGATGAAACCAAAGTATTGGGAATGTTAGTAATAAATTAATGTATATATATGAATAAATTAAGAGCAGATTAAATTTAGGGAATCTTTGTTGCCGTTACTGTTCTGTTCTGATCTCTTCTAATTTTCCTGTCCTACCTAAAAACGTACAACGTACGCAGACCTATATTACCTGGTTGCTTTGCATAAGTGTGGAACTTGGTCTGGTACAATGCAGGAGGAACTTTGATTGAAGGTGTTTTAGAACAGGGTGCTGAGAGTAATATGTAGAACTGAAAGGGGAGAAATAAAGGACCCTGGCAGAAAGCCCATAATGATGAACTTCATAATTTGTACATGTTGTAGAATATTATTAAGGTGATTAAATCAAGGAGGCTGAGATGTAATGAGGTCAGGTGGAGGAGCATATTAGTTGGAAAATCTGAAAGGAATAGACCATTTAGGAGACCTAGGTTACGATAGCAATGTAATTTGTGGATTTCAAGAAATGTGATGTCACAGTGTATGCTGAAATATTCTGGCTCAGGACAGGGACCCCTTGGAAAGTTGTAATTAATTGTCAGGTTCTGTACAAGGAGGGAAATTTTTTGTTTTCTGAGTGACTGTTTGTCAAGGACTGTAATCCTCGTATTTAACTGGTTTGACTCATGATAGGGGTTTAATATGATATAATCCTGACATTTTTGGCCCTTCTTCTCTGTGTAGTGATCATTACAAACTGTCAAAGAGACCTTTGTTTAGAATGATTGTACAATACTGCTATACGAAGTGCTACCAAAACATTGCCAAAATTTGAACTTCGCGAGGGAACCGGTTTTAGTACGGACTAGTGGCGCCTGCTAACGCTGTACGTATCCTTTGTGAACCAGTGTGCGACGTGGCTTCGCGCTTAGTGCACGCATTGTTTTGACCTACGCGTTTTTATAACGTCGCGTTTTTATAACGTCGTGTTTGTGTCTTTGCGATTTTTTCCCCTTGAAATGATGTACGTGAAGGAACAGCGTGTTTGCATCAAGTTTTGCTTGAAACTTGGCAAGAGTGCGGCAAAAATACTTGTGTAAACATTTGGTGATGACGCTTTGGGTCAGACGCAAACCTACGACTGGTTTAATCCGTTTAAAAATGGCCGAACGTCAGTTGATGACGAACGCTGTGGACGACCTTCAACCGGCACAACACCGGAAAATGTTGCAATTGTACGTGAGGTTATCTGCGAGGACCGTAGGCAAAAGATCCATGACGTTTGCAACATTGTGGGACTGCCGTACGGGAAATGCGAGTGCATTTTGTCGGACGAACTCAGCATGAGGCAGGAAGTCAGCATGGAACTTAAGGAGCAGGTAAGAAATGACCCAGACTTCCTTTCGAAGGTCGTAACTGGTGATGAAAGTTGGATTTATGGGTACGATCCTGAAACAAAACAGCAATCGTCCCAGTGGAAGCGTCCATCTTCACCCCGACCGAAGAAAGCGCGGCAAGTGAAAAACAATGTGAAGTCAATGCTGATCTGCTTTTTCTAAATTTACGAGATTATCCATAAGGAATTCGTCCCTCCAGGTCAGACCGTCAATGCGAAGTTCTACTGCGACGTCCTGAGGCGGCTTAGGGAGGACGTGAGACGGAAGCGGCCAGACAAATGGCGCACGAACAACTGGGTGCTCCATCACGACAATGCGCCCGCGCACACCGCTTTTGCTGTGCAGCAGTATTTGGCCTCCAAAAACATGACGGTCGTCCCGCACCCTCCCCCGCCCCTCTTACTCGCCTGATTTAGCCCCCTGTGACTGTTTCCTCTTCCCCAAGATGAAAATCAAGTTGAAGGGGCGAATATTTGACACCGTAGAGGAGATCTAGGCCGAATCTCAGAAGGTGCTGAAGACGCTGACACAAAAGGACTTCCAGGACAGCTTCCGATCGTGGCAGAAACGTTGGGATCTTTGTGTACGCTGCCAAGGGGGCTACTTTGAAGGGGACGTTGGCGATTAGGACTTTGAGTGTGTCTACTTTTTCTTTTCGGATACATTTCGGGAACTTTTGGGTAGCACCTCGTACAGTGTATCCAACTTATCTGTCTTGTTGTATATGAGCTGAGAAGAAGCTTTGCAGGTGGCTGCAGTAATATTAAATTAACAGTCTTCTGTTATAAATATTCAAATAGTTTTATCAACATTCAATTACAGCAATTAAAATGGATTTTATTCTGGGCAAGTGTGTTATATCAGTTTGCCTGTGAAGCCTGATGCTTTGTTTCTTCATTTACCATGAAGGGTAGCAGTATGAAATTAGAATTGCTTCATTTAAACATATCTTATTGAGAGGTTACTTTTTGTTTCAGGAATGTATAAGCAGGATGCGGTTTTTAAACATTAAGTTATCTGTATGCATCATTGAAAATATTCAGTAAGCACCGAACAATTTCTTTTACTTCCTGTGTGATAAATATTTCTAGAATAAAGTAAGGCAGTATTAATTGTGAAGAATATGATGTAATAAGAGATTTCAGGAAGTAAAATAGTTGAACTGAGAATTATGTAGAGTGTGCTTGCTCAGATATTGATCTAAAGCAGAAAAATTAGAATGTCTAGACCATGACAAAGAGTGAAAAGTAGTGTAACTGATCTTATTTTTCCAGATGACTGTATATAAATTTACCTGCTGTAGAAAGATTTTGAACACTTTTTCTTAATTTATTTGGTATCAAGAACATTATAAATATGTTGAGTTGAAGAATAAAAATGTTGTACTTGTTTGGATTTTCTATTTTTGTCTGTAAAATGACAGAAATACTTTCTAGAGTCTTCGCAGTGTGGAATTTCAGTCACTGTAGTTTCTGTAACAATTAGTGTGGCTAAGTATAAAAATCCTAAGTACAATTGGAAATTTAGTGTAGTTACTAACAACGTAAAAGTATATTTTGGCAGTTAATATTTACAAATTTTCTGATATAATTCTTCATATTTTGTCTTATGCAGTTGAAACAGTGTTGGGCCTATATAAATTGCACTGACTGGTAAGAATTTTATGTCCTGTGCTTCATAAGTCAGGACATTTTTTATCGAGTGTTATGTCTCCAAATATTGATAATAGACTCACATGGGAATATAAAAAATGGCAGGAGTAAGTCGTTTCTGAATATACAAACTGGAAATGTGGCCTTGAAATAAGGTGGCCAACTACAGGGTGTCATTAGCAAGTACCTTTTATGATTATACAGAGAATTATTGTAACTTTCTTTGGCAAACATCCACCATACTTTCTAAGTCATATGTTTCCACAAGAAAATGTAACATTGGAGCTGAATTTGTCAGGCACTTGTTATTGTCATGGTAATGAGAGATTATCTGACTTTTGAACCACCTGGTGTGACGTAAAATATCATATGTTGAAACAAAAGCAGACTTTTCTTCTAATCCTCTTTGTACTGAAAGTAATGGCTTTCAGAATTGGTATTATTGCAAGGTGCTAGCCTGCAACACTGTGGAAAACTACAGGATCAGTTACAGACCACGAGCTGTGCATGGCACCAGGACAGCCAGTTTGCATGGCATCCAACCTAGAGCAGTACTAGAATTGAGACTACAGAGGCTTCTGTCATGTGGAATACCCAGGCATACAGGAAGTCCAGTCTTTAGAATTTGTGCAGAGTGTCAATTGTCTGTAATTCTTTGTTTTTATTACAGCCATGTCAAAAGTATTACATTTCTGAAGTGACCGTTAGTTTCGATTCATATAACTTGATTTTGAAGTTTATTACAATTATAAATGGAAGTTTCTTTTTAAAATACTTTTAGTTTTGGATGACTTCATATGTTGTCCCATATGTCAGTTTATTGACTTTTCTTTTTATTGACTGCAGTTTGGAGAGTGAGAGCAGGGCACAGTTAAAGTAAGGTAATTGTGTTTTTGTGGCTTTAAAATATTTGTCTGTTGTTAGTGCAGGTTACTCTGCTGGTTACAGTTGTGTGCCTTTCACAGTGACATTTTGATAAGTGGACAAAAGAAGTACAGACTGAATTAAGCTTAAGTGAAACTGAAAATCAAGTGCGGTTAGGGGTAACTAAATTTTAAAAAGTCTTGTGTCAATTGTAAACAACATATCTGGTCATTGTGGAAAGTGAACTCTAGTTGTTTCATGCAAATATGTCAGTTATTTTTAATGGTACCTTCACTGAAAAACATAAGCTTTCTTGTTATCTAACTTCTTGTGTGGGGTATCCAGTTCAACATGGAACATGCTAGTAGAATTGACATTAACAGTCTGCGCTGTACAGTATAACTTACCACATGTTAGAGCAGGTGTTGGAGATGATCTTGAGCTCTCAGACGTACTTGACACCTGGTGAGAAAGTCATTGAAACCTGTTTGAAATTATTGTCTAGAAATTGCTGACACTCTGCACCTGATGATTTCTGTAAGTTTGTCCTCTGCATGTGGATTATCTTCCAACCAGTAGGTTGTCTGTTATTTGGTGTATTTATATGACTGTTTAAGTAATCTCATCTGTAAAACAAGTTACCAATAGGTTGACTTTACTACTACACACTTTCACAAAACCAGTTACAAAACTCTACTGTCAGAACAAAGACTGTAAATTTGTATGGTTTCATGCAAAGCAGTATTTTGGCTGTGTTTACAGATTACTTTGATACACTGATTTCCTAGAATGAGTGTTTTAAAGACTCCTGTGAACATGGTTATGAACACACTCCAATATTGTCTAATGTTTCTTTTGAAAGAACATGTAATGGTCACCTTAGTATCTTCTTTAAAACGGAACCTCTTTTTCAAAACTTGTTCATCAGTCAATAGTTTGTTCCAGCAACAACATACCAACTTATAAATTTGCTGTGACACTTTTTTATAGGATTTCTTCCTCCCGTAGGATTCCACTGTAGAAAACTCCGTGTATCACACTACAGTGCATTTTCACGAACAAAAATGGTAGTTTCTATCACAATGAAAAGCCTCTTTCTTGCATTTACTTATATTTACAAATCACAAACAAAAATATACATCTGTCACACCTCACATATGAAACTGGACTGTCACTAAACATTCAGTGACTCACTGTGACCAGATATGCTGTGATAAGACCACCAGGAATGTGTCACACAGAGCCCTATAACAGAGCCAAGCATATGGCTTCTGCTTTCGAATGGATTCTCTGTACTTGTGATGATGGAAGCAAGAAGTGTTTATTATCTGATGATAATAGAGATGTAAGTCATTAACAGTTCTTGAAAATTAATATCTTTTGGGGGCTTAAATATGGAGAATGAGTTAATGTGAAGTGCTACAAAGGCAATTAATAAGATAGGAACATGACACTGAGGTAAAAGTATGTGGAAACTGGAGTTTTATTAGTTAAGGGACCCAGGGGGCTATATGTGGAAATTAAACTGTTGGAATTAATTTCAATTCCATAACTTTCAGTGGCTAAGTTAGCATTTTTTTCCTGACTGTTGAAAGGCCCAGTATTTTATGTTGTTATGTACATAGGTGTGTGGGTTTGGGCCAATATGGTGTTGAGTGTTCAACCTTCACTTTGTAACTGTGTGTAAAATTGTTCACAGTTTAATGAAGTATTGGCTTTAATAAGAAACCTTTATGATGTGACTGTCATAAATGGAGTATCCTTGACACAAACATTATTTGACAAGAATGATTTAATTGAAATTCCATGACCTTACATTTATTGTGATAATTGTTAGTAATTACTTTTGACATGAGTTGCTGTTCATACCTGGTTTCTCATAATAAATATCTGAGGTTTACTGGAGGAGTTCAGGGAAGGAGCTGTTGTTGGACTTCCTGTGGTTTGAGTGTAATGTACATATGTATCATACAATACCTCCAAGTTGTATAGTGATGTAGCTTGTTTTATAGAAACTTTGATGAAGTTAGAGGAATAAATCGGAGAACTTTGGATGCTTGGAGAGGCTAGACTAATCAAAAGGAAGTGCATGGTGTCCTGACATTGAAATATTCTCAGCTAACATGGGCTTGGCAGTATTTATGAATTCAAGGCATGACCTTATACTATAATTATAAACTATAAGAAAAATTCAGCTTTGCATAGTCCTTCATAAAGAAAATGTGTCTTGGCGTGATATGACTATGACTATAACTAGATAACTGTATATATTTCTTAGACGTATGAGTGAGTGAATGGAAGATAGTTTGAATGTGTATTTTGTTAATTGAATTATGTACAAACTAGTGAATGTTTTCTTCATACTTTAAGGGGAAAACAACAAGCTGCAAGGGATTTCTGGACTCACATAATTTTCTTTTCTGTAATGTTTATTACTATTAATTATTATTATTATTATTATTATTATTATTATTATTGGAAATTTGCATGTTTTTAACATTATCAAACATTTTGACTATTTTAAGTAATAACTCAAACTAAATATAAAAAAAAGCCAGGCAAAAGAATAATTTGCATGGATGTGTGAGTGTGTGAATAAACCATTTTGCTTCTTGCATGCCTTTGTATAGCTTGCATTTGTTTTTGTTTTTAACACTTTCCTTTAATAGTACTTGATGGGCCACAGTGTTTGTGTATGTATACTTTATTGTTGATATTATTGCCATGTTCTTTATTGTTGTACATTGTAAAACGCAGTGTCGTGGTTCTCTGAATCCCTATGTTGAATCCTTCCATCTCTGTCTCTGTTTGTCTTGACTCACCTGCACCACACCCCGAATTATCCACTATATTGATTTGATTCATTCTCATAAGGAACTTGTTTATTATAAGACACACATGAAGAATAGCACATGTTGGTTTCACATTTGCACTATTCTGTTTTCCAGTATTTTAGTTGGTTTTGTTTTAAAAACCTGGATACAAGTCCCTTATGAGGAATGAGCCCCAATATGGGGAAAGGAAGACGCTAACAGACCAACACTGAATCTTCATCAGGTTGCTAATTTGTTTTATAAAAATATTTCTCTGAGCTTTAAACTTATGAGACAATTGTGTGTGTTAAGGCAGGCAATTATTTTCACTCAGCAAGAAGCAGAACACAAAGGCAAGGATTGCTTATGGAATATATTTTTGATCCTCAAGTTTTTTGTTCAGGAGTCAGTTATGTCGTAGTACTTCTTTTTTTTTTTCAAATTTAGCCATGAACTTTTAACTTTCTGAAAGCGAAATATTTTCTACTTTAACAACTCCATATAACTCAGATAAACAGACTCACAGGTACGCAGTTTTTGTGCCTTTTATGTGTTGTGTGTCCTACCTGCTTTACAGAATAGGCCTAATTTTCTCCATCATGATACTTTTTGGAGTAACTTTTCAGTGTTTTCCTTCAATCTGGATGCTCACATTGTATATTGCTGTTACATTACCATAATGTATCATGTTTATATAAAGTTATTGTTTTGAGTGTTCCTATATGTAATTAATGTATGTTTTTTCCCTTCTTCATTGCTTTGCATGTGACGTTCGTTCATCTTAATGGGGGACTGCATGGCCTGAATAGAGTACTGGTATTTTTGTAAGTACTCCGAGTTATCTTTCCACTTGTCGAACTGGTAAACACTTGTCAATTGCTGTAGGATGGCTGGCCAGTGTGTGTGGAATTTGTCACTTCTCACATCACTTTTCGCACAATATCTAGGCATTTGGCACGCAGTATCAGCTTTGGCTAAAGCCATCCTACATCAGTTGATGTGTAGTAGAATTATAGGGTCCAGAAGTCCCTCGCCAACCCTACTTTGCCTTACAATACCTGAAATTGCACCCAAAGAGAAACGTTTGGTAACTAAATAATCATACCATCATAATTTGCTTTGGAGGAGCAGGAACATTGAAACCACCAGAATTTTTCAACACTTTGCTAAATGAAACTTTGTTCCACTGTTATACTTCTGCTAAATCTGAATTATATAGCCTCTCTTAGTTTTTGTTCTTAAGAAATACCTCCATAAGGTCTAAGCGTAAGTCAGATGGACTGTGGTTGTTCTGGTCTGTATCATCTGCCCGTAGGTCACTTATGATCTTATTGAAGTCCAAGGGTAAAATAAATGTTTCATTTATCTTTTGTATTTTTTACATAGCTTGACAGCCCCTAGTGGGCCAGGGCCTCCTCATTTGTCGAGGCTTCGCGATCACACTCAGACACCACATTCAGTAGGGCTCCTCTGGACGAGTGATTAGCCCGTCGCAGAGACCTCTACCTGACAATACACAGCACATACAAGAGACAGACATCCGTTCCTATGGCGGGATTCGAACCCGGAGTCACAGTAAGCAAGCGGCCGCAGACCCACGCCTTAGACTGCGTGGCCACTGGGATCAGCTTGTTTTTTTGTAGTTGTGTGTTAATTGAAATTGTATTTTTTTGGTTAAGATAGGAAAATTGTTATTATGTCCTAATGTTAATTATGGGCATGTATATTTTATGCAAAACGTTTTCATATATATTAGGCTTGTTATTTATTAATAAAGTTAAAGATAATGTATTTTAGTCTTGTTGGATGAACTTTAAACATCAGATAAAACAATTTCAACCGGAAATTGATAAGTAAATCTTTATTGGGAAATAGAACTAGAAAGGTGAACAGTGATGTTGGGCCTGAACGTCCTGATGGTGATCACAGGATGTATGCAGTACTCACAGAGCATTTTACTGCATTTTAGTCTTGTTCAATGAACTGTAAACATGGGGTAAAACAGTTTCAGTGGAACAATTGGCAATGATGTTGGAGCTTTACACTAAGGTCAGTATATAAGTGTTTGTGTGACTTGTGTTGTGTTTGGCACTTCCTGTGATATCACATTAACACTCTGGTGGTGATTTTCTGAACTCAGTTGGGTGCATTGGGTATTGTTGTGACAAATATTTTAGAGCTTGTAGGGAGCATTAACAAATCTCTGTACTTGCTCAGCATTTCAATTAATTCATTACTTCTTTGTTTATATTTCATTTTTATATGTGTATATTGGTTTTAAGGTTGAAAGTTTTGTGATGTGCATATATATATATATATATATATATATATATATATACATATTCCTAATGTATATGAAATTATTGAAATCTTGATATATTTCAGTCAGTTTGTACAAATTATTGAAGCATTAAAATAAAATAGGGTGTGATAATTGGGGATGGTCTCTAGATATTTGGCCCAAGATTGTAGATGGATTTCTGGGCCCATCGTTCGTAGATTGTATGTGTTAGAATTGTGTTGTGATAAATATTCAACTTACATTTCTAGACATGTTCTACTTACATGTTTTACATGGTGATGTAGATGTAAAGTCTAATTGAAAAGACAAAGCAAGGCAATATGCCTCATTGACATTGGGTTACAAAATATTCTTGTAAGAACAGAAATGCATATCTTCACTGCAACATAGGCACATTTTGTATTGGAACGTAAGAATTTTCATGAGTTACACTTTAATAAGTAGTTGAGTAGTCTTTAAAATAGGGCTTGAAGTGACTGAGCTAAAATAGTGTGGTAAAGAATGGTATCTGAAATATGCTATGCTAGCCAATATCTGAAGTGAATCACTCATCACATGTTATTGTCTAATAATTCACACTAATTTGCATTGTAAATGTATTGTTATGGGTGAATAGTAGTTCATAGTGAGTATTTCAGTATTCTCTGAGATTCATTTTACATTATCATCCCAAACATAACCTTTGCAGGCTGATGCATGTCTGACAGAATTATGCGTTTGATTTTCTTTTTCTTACTTCATATTTATATTTATTTGTTGAATCAAATTGTAGAGTAAGACTGTGTTCATTAACACTGTTATTTCCCCCCAGTACACAGCCTTTATATTTATTTTCTCAAACAGTGTGAATTAATGACGAGTTCCTCACTCTACCAGCCATATTTACCAATACTGAAACATCCCGAAGTCTTGTAGTCTAAATATCTTCATTGTCAAATTTTTAACATAATCAGTAGCTTCCTTATCACATGTTGTAAACTTTTAATCACTCTTGTTCCTACCTTGTATCCAAGTTAATCCACTTCCCTTAGTAGTTCTTCTGTACCATTCTAACATTCAGTAAATTCATTCATTATTCTTCTTTCTCAGTCTAATAGGTTGGGCTAAACTTATTAGCTTAACAATAATGAATTGTTTACATTTTATAATTTTCTGTTACATATATAAGACTACAAAAGTCATAGAACCTATCCCCGTTGTATATAGCTACAATTTGATATATTTGTGTGTTTCTAATTCTTTACCTATAAAACATTGATTGTGCCCAAATTTTCCAGTACATTCAGCAGTATCAGTTGCTTATAAAAACCGGTCACATAACCCTTCCATTTCTTCTTCTAACTACTTCATAAAATTCTAATAATATTGTTAAACAAATTGGGGCACAGTTTTATCCTGAACCTGTCCATATTAACTGGACACTCGCCATCTCCTTCACTCACACCCACCTTATCTTTTATGTACTAACTGGAATCTCCATAATCATTCTGCTGATCTTCTCTTAACTTATGCTAGGGATCAACAGGGTTTCTCCACATCTCACTATTCATCTGCATCATTTCAGATGGCTAAAACAATCACTACCACAAAATTTTCACAGCAGCTCAACTCTATTACATCAAATGTATCATAAACATTAAAAGCAATAAATTTTTGTTTCTTCTGCTATTACAGCACTCCACATTCCAAAATCCCACTCTTCATAATCTATCACTCTTTCCTGTACCACAGTTCAGTCCTGCATCTACATTGACCCACTTATTCCCCTCTATCCCCACTTTTTCAATCACTCCATTCACCAGTCTTTGTAGTCCAGCATCTCAGAATATTCTGTCAAAACAGCTGATGAAAGATAGCTTGACACACTATACACTTACTCCCCATGTAATTACTTTCCTTTTATATACCCATCACATTCTTATTATATGTCTGCATTATTTACACCAACAATTCTCAGCTGGTGTGATTGGCAACTGAGTGAGATATGAGGTCTCGCAAACAAGTATTTCCTTTAAGAATTAATATTATAAATATATGTAGTTGTAAAAATAAACTTCTTGGAAAGAGAGAAACTTTATGTTCCCTGTGGTGGGAATAAATTCCCTTTTTCTTTTTTCTTTTCCTGCCTCTTCTCTATTACTTTTCTTTTTCTTTTGCAAAATGACTGATAGAACATAAGAGGCCAAAAGTTGAGAACCACTGGTTTATGTATGACCCATCTTACTTTTCCTTCATGTACATGATTGTCTGTGGTCAGCACTTGTAGTGATTCACTTCAAATGTTGAATATATAGATACATACAAGAAGAGAATCATTTATTTACGGTCAGTGTCATTGGCTGATGTGAGATTTAAGGTTCTCACAATGGTGGCTATGAAGATTTTCACATCCCAGAAGACCGTGATCTTCAGTGTGAGGATATTTATTACAGACTTCTTGTTAACAAATTAAATGAAACACATTCATAAAATGAGTGAAGTGTGGGAATATTATAGTAAAGGAGTTTATGTACTATTTGAAGATGATAAAAGATGATTGTTCTGTTCCAAATAATACAGAAACCAGAGGATTACAGAAACAAAGAAGTTAGTAAAGCATATGTTTAGTTACTAATAATACTGTGAAGTTACTATTTAACAGTCTTTGTATCAGATTGAAGTATATTATTCCTGTAAAGAAAGTTATGATTTTCTGCATGTGTTGAGTTCAAATTAGTAACAATGTGCATGTTGAACATTGGTGTCATGTACCATATGTCACATCAGTGTAGTGATTTTGTAACTTTACGTTTTTGAATCAATGATAGTAAAATCTGGCATTTATGAGGGAATGATTTGATCTGCTAGCTTCAGTAACAAATGGCTCAAAATGCTTTATAGTTTGTCACAGAAACGAAACTTAAAAACTGAAGAAGGGGGAAAATACATGAGAAGAGGAAGTATTCATTAAACATTTCACAAGGAAAGCTGAACACTAACAAAGTAACTGTTAAATCTTGTGGGCAGTAACATAACATTTGCAGAGGAAGTAAACAGGCACTTACAGAGAAAATGGCCATTGAAAACGGTAGAATGGAAGATTATACTTGCAAAAGTGAAAAGTGTGATGGGAAACGTGCACATTCATTGAGACAGTAGCCATTAAAATTGTAGAAGAAAAATATAACGTAGACATTAAGAAGGGTATCATATTATTACAGCATTAGACTGCAACACCATTGCACATGAGTACAGTAAGAAAATAAATACAGTGTCAAAGTAAAATAAAACAACTTGATACGCATTAATTATTGAGATGTGAAAGGGTTGTGAGAATGTGACTTTTCTGTATGTAGCATCTATGAATTTTTCTAGTGGAGGTATTCAAATGACTTAAATTCATGCTAACATGTGAGATAAGAAGCATGTATCATCATAATATTGCTGTATTGGCTGTATGGTGGTGCTACATGCATAGTTTAATGGTGTTTGTAGGTCTATTTTGCAATGCGTGTTACATACAAAACCCTGATGTATAATAAAATATGAATTTAAAATTTAGATCTCTCGTGAATAAAGCTGAGAATCACTGCAGTCATGTGCAGACTGAGTGTCACGGTTTTGAAGAGAGAGTAGTCAGTGGAAAAAGTGAATCAACCAAAAGTAGATTAGTGTCAATATATAATGTGATGTGATCAGCTTCCTAATGAAAGCAACGCCAGTAGAGTTGCTTCCTTGTGTGACTACATTTTACTGTAGCTGTAAAAGAGAACGAATACAAATATTTTTCTGCAAATAATTTGTTACCACTCGTCTAAATTGAACGTGCAGGCAGTACTTTGCTCTGAAATGTCTGTAAATTTCCATCAGACTTCTTGGTGTTACAACTCAAAAGATAAGTAATCTTCATAGTCACAGTTGTGAGAATGTAAAATCTTGTATGAGTCTGTTACAAAATCCATATATATTAGTTTTTATTTTTCTAATACAATAGGCGGTTTAATTCACAACACTCAGTCCAGCAAAATGTACTCTATTGTTCCCAGATATTTTATGTTGCAATATCACGCTGAACACTCCTACATGTTGTGATCCCTTGTGGGATCGTCATCAGGGGATCGCATTAAAGTAGCACTTCACAAAACCGAACCAGCAATCCATGTACACAATAAAAAGATGTAAAAGAGTTAACCAGTTAAAATGTAGGCGTTTGTTGCATAATGGATCCTGGTATACAGTGTTTTGGAGACAGCCTACGTATATAAGGAATGATAAGACCATACTGTCTATTATATATGTAGGCTGTCTCCAAAACATTGTATACCAGGATCCATTATGCAGCAAATGCCTACATTTTAACTGGTTAACGTTTTTACATATTTTTATTGTGTACATGGATTGCTGGTTCGGTTTTGTGAAGTGTTACTTTAATGTGATTCCCTGATGATGATCCCATAAGGGATCGAAACATGTAGGAGTATTCAACGTGATATTGTAACATAAAACATCTGGGAACAATATAGTGTATTTCTTTTCGACCGAGTGTTGTGAATTGATTATCGACAATGCACAGAATGAACAATATAAAATATAGGCAATTTCTTATTTAGACATTTAATAAGAAGTCTGACTTGGTGTGGTCAGGAAATCTGTAGGGAAGAAGCCACCTGAAAGATCTAGGCATAGATGTGAGGATAATACTGTAATGCTATTAAAGAGAGAGGGTTAGAGAGTGTAGACTGGATTACTGTGGCCAAGGATAGGGACCTCTAGCAGGCGTATGTGAACATGGTAATAAACTTTTTGGTGCAATAAAAGGTGTTGAACTTCTTGAATAGCTGATCCACTATTGGATTCTGAAAAAAAAAAAAAGAGTGTGCTGTCAGAAGTAAGTACGTAAGTAAGTAAGTAAGTAAGTTAATTAGTTTGGAAAATACTCGTTTTACTTACGTGTTTGTTTGGAAAATAAATGGCTGCATAATTTAATGTTGT
The DNA here is from genome assembly GCA_021186555.1 of Reticulitermes speratus. Classification (NCBI taxonomy): domain Eukaryota; kingdom Metazoa; phylum Arthropoda; class Insecta; order Blattodea; family Rhinotermitidae; genus Reticulitermes; species Reticulitermes speratus. The sequence continues at coordinate 40,559,313 of JAJKFL010000003.1, read as the reverse complement.
TGTGTATCTGCAGAAAGTGTGAACCAATGAAGGTTACATTAGTTTGACTGTAGAATACATGTTTTGGAATTTGATCATAGCATGAAAGTCAGACATAATGAAGGGGTCTAAGATTTGTGATGGCCGTGATGGATCATTCAGCTGATTATGATGAGTATTCTCTGACCATGAAAAGGCAAATGATTGTTTCTTCTTTGATCAGATTGCTAAGTTGTTTACTGTTTTTTGTTAAACATTTGATTTCGATTTGCAAACTCATCTCTAATGTGTACTATATTGCTCTCTTATACAGCAAAAGAAAAAAAAAAAAAGAGAGTGAAAATTTGATGTTTATTGTTATGTTGCATCTTTATGCATTGACAAAATTATCCACTTAGAGGAGGGGATAATTGATTTTTCATCATGTTTAAGAAAAGTCGCACATTAAATGGACAAATCTTTGGATTCTTTTTCTGTTTTCTGTAGTACTGTACTTGAAACGTTCACTGTAATGGAATGTGCCTAGTTATAATTTACCTTCTCAGTAGTGGTAGTGATGATGTGCATTTAAAAATGCTAAGAAATAAATTTTAAATGAGTCATATTTCATTACAGATTATTTAATCTCACTGAAAAAGAATTGGTTTGAATTTGTGACTCCCATTGTCTCTTTGTAAGCATGCTGATGGCAGGTATTGACAGTCAGTCCTTGTGCTGTGCAGGATCAGGAGGATGGACCTCTGTACAAATTCTATAATAAGATTCGGGATGAAGGTGGAGACTTTATGCAGGAGATCACCAGGATGAGGGACCTGACGTTGTTTGCTCCCTCCAACTTAGCATGGTCTGCTGCCAACATCGACAACCTGTATAACCGTGAAAAATTACGTGAAATACTGAACCTTCACCTTGTGCATGAGAGGCTGACTGTAGAGAAGATCCGGGATGAAAACATAAACCAGGTACATGTACCCCCAGTGTGGACTGTATGATTTTTTTTAGTGCACGTGTTTGTTCTATGTCCTTTCTGTAAAGGTTTCTTATACTACCACTAAATAGCCAAACCTGTTTGCTGATTTGAAGGTGGGTTGGGTGTTTTTTTTCAATGTGTTAAAGATTGTTTCTCAAGCCGGGTATAGGTTCTCCTGGTTAATTCACTGATTCAATTTATGATTTTTTTTTTTCACTGAACTGAATTGAAACTTATTTTGTAATATATGAATCATGAAAAATAACTTGGTCCTCACAGTTACAGTGAACTGTTGCCTTTCATTGCAATTAAAGTGATTTATTATTTACTACGGAAACAAAAATTGAGCAGTATTTTGCAGGATTAACATTTTGTTGTCTTGAATGTTGATAAACATCATCTTCATACAAGTTCCAACTTCTAAAGTTTGCAAGACCACCATGTTAGTATTGCTGAAGATGGGGATTTAAAGTGTGTGGTGTATTGTGGTCTCCACTGTTGTAACGGTCATTGCATGTTTTATCACATTCAGTCTTTCCTCTAGGGCAGTGGTATTCAGACTTTGGAACCCCTGAAATTTTTCCAGATTGTCATGGTCCCACAGGTGACTTTCAGGGCATCCACAAACACATTTCCTTTACAACGAAATTGGTAAATGTAATTTGACATATTTTAAATGCATATTTTATTTTTCTCTTCATCTAATGCATTATTGGTGCTGGGATTATGTTCAGTGCAAATTACCAATAATAATATTTTGCTTTTTATCAGCATACTAAATATTTTATTTCTTTAAATAAAAGAGTATATTTAAGAAAGTTTTGTTCTATTTTTGCAACCAAAAAGTAAACTTTTTACAGGGTTTCTGTGAATATTTAGATTCAGTTGCAAGAATTTCACAGACTTAAAGAGTTTGAAGACCACTGTTCTAGGGGTAATACTGACAGACAGACATATAGTTGCAAAAGTACATATACAGGTGGCATGTTCTGCACAACGCAACTTATAATTACCTTGATTTAATAAAAATGCAATGGGATGATGACGCCTAAATTTAGGCATATTCTGCCCTTTAGGGTTGTTTTCCCTGTTACAAATCTACTCAGCATTGAACATGCATGTCAGTAACACTGTCATTTGTGTCACTATCAACTGTTGGTTCATCCTTTCCTTTATCATGTACTGTTCTTAAGTTCGGGATGTGAGGAGTTTTATGATCCTGCCTGTGGACATATCATAGACCTGCTAAGTTTGTTCATAATGTACTCTGGCCATTGCTGTATCTAAGTTGAGCATTATGGTTGCACTCAGACCCTGTTTTCTATTGCAATGTGAAGCGTGATCCCTGCTGTTTGAGTTGTGGAGGTGCACTAATAACAAAAGTAGGAAATGGTAGGGCTAGGGTGAGGCATTGATCTGTGATGAAGAAGATCAGTTGGGCCTAGTGCATATGTGTTCACTTACTTCTATAATACCGGTACATCTTTGTGTGTGTGCAGAATACCGTGATTCTACAGTCATCTGTGGGTCTCCTCTGCTAGCCTTATGTCATTGTATCATCTTCAGTGAAATATAAGTCCCACTGCCGGGGCTTCCCATAAATATGTGGGTTCCTATCTTTGTCTCAACAATAGGGCAAATTCCAGGACAGTCAAAGATTACATACAGGCATAAAACAACACACTGAAGGCTGTGCATGCATAAATCGATGTTTTAAATATCCATGTTGTCGGAGCACAAGAAATAATGTAATTCAGTTAGTTCCCTTCTCTACATATCGAGTTAAGTTAATTTCACGAAATGAAAAGTTACAAGGCTCTGTTTCTTCATGCATGTGTGGATAGGTGTGTAAAGGCAAAGGCAAGTGCATGCACCCACACACATACAAGTGCTAGAATACTTACAGGTATGCCTATTTTACACAGTTTGGTTTGAATGGTAATGCTAGTGTTTTACATGCCTCATAATGAACTTAAGGAATTGAGTTTCTTCTTTTAATCTTTTAACTATTGGAAATTACTTTCAGGTTATTGAAATCCTACTGCATGCTTGCTTGAGTTTTTGTAACAGCTGTTGGATGATTACACCTCAGTTATGTCAAACATTGTCCATAAAACATTCTGCATGTTGATCTGCCTGCATTCTTTTTATTTTTGACACCATTGTCAATGATTGGGGTTAAACCAGGAACTATTTCAACATAAAATTTGTGTTGTAACCACTAGGCACTTCCAGTGATCTAGTGATTAGCATACAAGTTTAATGTACAAAAGTTCTGGATTTTATCTTGGCCATTGTCAGTAGTCTAAGAAATAAAAACGGTGATGATGTTGGAGCTAAGTTATGTAGCAGCCTGTATAAGAAACATTCCTAAGACATTGACGAAGTTCACCTGTTTTCATGTAATAATGTTTGGCATGATGGGTGTTGTGTTTGGTCCGTTGAGCCGAGTGGCGTCGCTGACTCCAGCTATTCCAGGTACCAACGGCTGCTGAACGCAAGAAGCTGTACTTCAATGTGATTAAGAGTGGCAACAATATGACATTGACTGTCGAGGGTGGCGGAGTCAATGCAACTGTGGTAGAGCCGAATATTGCAGCTACCAATGGATTTGTCCACATCATAGACCGTGTTTTGGGAGTTCCGTACACTAGTGTAAAGGAGAAGCTTCAGTCAGATCCAATGTTAAAGTAAGAAGTCTGTGAAACTGTCTTACTTTGTATCAAAAAATTAATGTTTATGAAATTTTAATGGAGTAGATTTTTATGTCTGTTATGGTAGGTAGTATCAATGAAGAAACAAATGAGGGCTGCGCTGTGGCTTAGGAGATTAGTCACTGGCCTGTCACCACAGAGGCCCAGGTTTAATCACAGTCCAGTGCATGTGGGATTTTTGGTGAACATAGTGACACTGGACAGGTTTTTCTTTGAGTACTCAAGTTTCCCACTCTCAGTGTCATTTCACCAGTGTTCCATACTCATGTTTCTTTCATCTGTCACTAATTCTATATAATCTTAGCAGCATCATTAAAAAGAAAGAAGCAAATGAGAAAGTATCCACAAACTGTTCTTGGACTAGCGCAGCCATGTCAGGTGGTTGAATGGCGAGCAAACCAACAGCCCTGATGATGACAGAGATGGTCATCGAAGTGTTGGTTTACTCGCCATTCAGACACCGGACGTGGCTGCTAGCCCGAGAATGTTTTATTGAATTTAGTCACCGAGAATGTATCAGATTATGTAAGTTATCCTATACAATTCAAGCATTATATGAGATGTATTGTACAGTTCATATATTAAAAGTTATAATTTTGGAACATACTGGAATTGTAACCAAGGACCTTAACTTCCTAGTGAATTACATTCATCTTTTGACTTTTCTGTTATAATGACATTTTGTTTTACATCTAATACACTCTTTAGTATTATGCTTTATCTTTCATACAAAAACAATACTGATTCAAAAGATGGTGAATAAAAATTATTAAATACCAGTTATCTTATATACTCTCCGTTATGTTATAGGCTGCATGTTTCCTGTAGAGCTGAATCCTGGAAAGATTACATTTGTTTGGATTCATCTTGAAGCCATTCACTTACTCTCATTTTTATTGCTTTATTCCATTAGGAGGGATGCCCCCAGGTACTTTGTTCCAGTGGTGGAGAAGGTGAAAATCGTCTTGCATTGACATCATTTTACATTGGTTTACACATTATCTTTGTTTGGTGTGGTGTTTTTTTCTTCATGTCCAGAAGTAATGCATGGTGCATATTGAGGATGAAATAAAAACAGATGAACTTGAAAAGACACAAAATGGAATTAAAATTTCGTGGTAAAAATGAAAGAGAAAGTTAAGGTTGTGTTAATTTGGGGCTACAGTGTAAGACACTTCTATATTTGATGGCTCTTTTGTACATAATTAAATTGTGACTTACAGCTTACTGTAAACATTAATATTTCTTTATGTGTTTATACCATTTCTACTAATGGCTCCAATTGTACATACAAACCATACATATGCATTCTTTGTATCTCTAATAGCTTCATCAACAAAACAGTCACAGCCTCTCACTGGTGGGCAGCACTGGCTTTTCTAATGTGTGCAGTGGTTCTTTCATCAGTTACTATTTACTTGTCCTGCCAGGATTAATATATGTTAGCAAAGTTCCAGTCCCAAATGAATCACTTGGCTATGTTACTAGACTATGTGACTTTTATGTACCAATATGGAAATGGATATAACTGCATAATAGTGTTGTCGATGATTTCCTGTTGATGCTGAAGCAGTTTTGATAAGAACCTCCAGATATTCTGATAACTGGTAAAAGTGATGCACTTTGTCATTTATTGCAGCAATACATATCATCTTGGCCAGCAAGGAAGCTTCAATGAAGAGCTTGGTGACAAGACGAAGAGGTTTACATATTTTGTACCTCGAGACTATGCCTGGCACAAAGCTGAGATGATTTTCCCTTCTGCACACAAGAAGCTTTTCATGAAGGACTATGCGTACCATGTATGTTAAATGTTAAGGCAGTTTCTTTGCTGTGACATAATTAAAGTTTCTGTACAAGGAAATGATTTACTAATAATTAGAGGCAAATAAAGTTTAAATGATGAGTATGTGTTATATTTTAATTTCAAAATTAATATCTGGTGTTGGAAACAGAGTAATTCTGCGTTTTTTCTAAAAGACTTTGAAGCAGTTCTTTTCACTGCTGGAGATACAAGAAATTACGTATTTCACATGTCTATAAATAATTTATTTTTTCAGAGCTTTCTTCTAGCTTTTTAAGGTAAAGCAGAAATGAAAGACATGCGCGCGCGCTGCACACACACACACACACTCTCTCTGGTGATATCATAGTAATGTAAGTGTTAAGTTTTCATTTTTAGGAAGGATGGTATACTAGATACGTTGCTTAAATGATGCAGGCAGTATGGTAGTGCTTTGAAGGATTATGTTCATGAACTCACATTTAGATTTATTTATGTTGGTACAACTGTACACACACATGGTATTTTCATATTTGGGGTACATTTATGAAGTGATCTTGAATAGCAAAATTTGAGAACAGCAACACAGCCAGGACTTTCTTTAATGTATGTGTGTGCGTGTGTGTGTGCGTGCGCGCGCGCGCACACACTCGTTCAAGTGTGTTCTTTTGATGAATTATATGTTCTTTTCTCCTTTTACAATATTTACACTTGGACTTGCATTGCTGACATCACGTATCTTCTTTTGGAAGCTTGGGTATGCAGAAAGTGGAAGATAAAAATTGCAAGATTTTGCTATCACAGCAACAAATTATGGCAGACTGTGTCTCAGTGCACATGGATTAGATGCTTAGATGTTGGGTGAAGGTCACAGTAAAACTTCTGACACAGAACTCATAGTAGCATATTTTTGGGAACTTAATCACCCATATGTAGGGATGACACACAATAATTGTTCTCAGGTACGACAGATCCTCGAGAGGCATCTTGTGGTGTCAGATAGAGCATACACCATGGCTGACCTGAAGCAGCTTGCCAATGACACGGTGGTCCTTCCGACTGTACGAGACCATCTTAAACTTAGGATCAAGGAATCTGATAAAAGTAAGTTGAGTGCCACTTTTTAACAGAAATGATGTACAGTAGAACCCTGTTAAGAAGTCTTTCAAGGGACCAGAGGATTAGGGACTCCTTAAGCAGGAAGACTTATTAAGAGGGAAGTTTAAATTTAAAAGCAAAGGATTTCGGGACTTTAAAAATCAGACTTCTTACAGGGGAAAACTTCTTATCCGGGTTCTACTGTATACAGGTAGTTCTTGTTTTACGCCAGGGTTATGTTCCTGAAAAATGTGCGCAAATCGCACACAAAATTCCCATTTAAAACAATGTATTTCCTGGGGGTAGGGGAATGACAACCTCATCCTTTATAGTGTATGACCATACCACTAGTGGACATACGGACCTGTAGAGTATATATATGTACTGTATATATAGTATATATACATTTCTATATAGTATACATACATTTGTATACAATATATTTATTTATTTGTAATGCAATAAAAATGTAAGAGCCTAGTTTTTTGGTACGGTTTGTTTGGATAGGACTGTGGTAGTCTTGCTGCACAAACAAACACTTCATTTCCTGACTTAGCACTTTCTTTAATTATGTCAGCATTATCACGAATTGTATGTACGCTACTATGAGCGAGTCTAACATTACGGCATATATCAACAATTCGGTCACCATTTTCAAGTCGGCTTATTATGTCTAATTTCTCTTCAGTATTGATTGTCTTTCACCGATTTTTCACTTGGATTGCGCAAGGTAATGCAGATTTACATTTCTCACTCATATTGGTATGAAAAGCCAATGCTGTTGAAGAGGAAACTAAATGAGCGGCTGCATGGTTATATCACCAATATAATCAATCCATACATGTGACTGATGGCATTGACAGTGACGTCACTTCCTGCTAGCCTGCTACAGAAGATAAGCATGACCACGAATTGTCTATGCCAAATCGCGTTAAACCGAAAATTATTGCGTAAATTCGAAAAGTGATGTAAGTTTTCAAGTCGTGTTGAAGCAAAATCGCGCAAAACGAAATTCACGGTTAGTGCTATATATCTTTATTATTATGTCAGTACTGATCACACTGTATATCCATTTCTTTGTATTGTGGTGTGTTTTTATGATGGGGCAGTGAGGAAAGTTGACATTATTTCCTCACTGTGAATATTCAGTTGTCCATGTAGTTATTTTACCTTTAATAGCACAAATTCATGATAAACCAAATTTTTGAGATCATATTGACCCAAACTCAAGGTTTGTTGTCCATAAAGCTATAAGACAACTGCAGTTACCTAGTTATACATTGTTGCCAGCAGTGTTAATGACCTCAGAGCAAACACTCTTAGCACTGTTTTGTGACAGTAAGCATCTTATTTCCATGATTTATTCGACTGATGGTCTCTGCGATGACAGCATGTTGGCTAAAACTGCGTTGTGCAAACTTCTTATGGTGAAAATAGAGTGATGTGAATGCTGATGCATATGGTTTCCACAGTCACTTAAAGTGCATACATTTTTGGACATTTACTCAGTGCTTAGGTAGCTAATGCTGCCAACTTCCACAGATGTTGAGTAACTTCACATGTTTATCTGTGAGCATTTAAATTTTTCAGCTTTCAGCAAATATTTTTTTCGGTACATCTATTATTTTCAACTATGTACAGGCAAGATTGCACTTGGCAAACCACGCTGGGTGAGGGGTATTGTAACTGGCTATGGACTTGCTCAGATTTGGTGAAATTTTCTCCTTTCTGCCACATTTAACGTCCTGTCATATGCAAAAATCTACAAAATTGCTTCTACAAAATTCCTAGGTCTCATATCCCTTTCAACTTCAACATTTTTACAGTTAGGTTTTTTACTAAACAGTCTGAATCTGTTGAAATAAATCCTGATTGCATATACTTTCGTGTTCACATTACAGCTATTCATGCTTTGGAATGGTATTTCTTCCATAATGTGGTGACTATTTCTTGGAATAATAGTGGACAGTACCTTACAATGGAAAGCTCACATCGATTCACTTTTAATCAAGCTTAATGCTGCATGTTATGCCTTAAGAATCCTAAAACCGATTGTGTCACAACAAGTATTAGTTATGGTTTACTCTGCTTATTTCCATTTAATTATGTCCTATAGCATAATTTTTTGGGGTTCTTCACCTCACTGCATAAACATTTTTAGATTACAAAAAAAGATATTAAGAATAATCACTAATATCAGTAAAACTGAGTCATGCAGAAAATTATTCAGCAACCTCAAAATTTTGACTCTTTAATCTCAATACATTTTCTCACTATTATGCTTTGTTTGTAATAATAAGGATTGATTTACATGTAACTTAGATATTCATGAAATAAATACTAGATGTGGTTCGGATTTTCATTATCCCCCATCAAATTTAACAATTTATCAGAAGGGCACTTATTATATGGGTCTAAAAGTTTTTAGTAGTTTACCATCTTATATAAGGTTAAAATTAATGATATTAATGAATTTAAATTATTAATTAAGAACCTTCTTTATTGTAATACCTTTTATACTTTGGAGGAATATTTTATTATTTTAGCCACAACAAAAATGTTAACACAATATGAATGTTTTTAATGAACTTATGTTTTGCCTGTATTGTTTGCTTAGGTTTCTGCCTTTTAACCTTAATTCAATAGTTTTGATACTCTGCATCTATAGTTATTAGTAAAATTGTATTTATTTTGTATGGATATTTTCACATATTGACAAAAGCCTATGGCTATGCTTGTTAAGTATATCATTAAGTATTTTCTTAAGTGTATTGTATGTTATTTGATATATTATATGTTATTTGAAGGTTATTTGATGAATTCCATATCCCATGGTGTGGATTATTGTACCCTCTGAGGATTGCTGGATATATAAATATGAAATATGGCTACTTGTTAACCAAGATTGAAACTTTTCATGTCTTTACCTGTCTTTTAAGTATGCACTGTGTAATATAATTTGGTAAATATAAAAATATGACAGTGCTGTCACATTAGCTGTAAGGTCTAAGGCAGTGGTTCTTAATCAAAAGTTTTATGCTGCCATCATCTTAAAAAAGTAATTTTGTACATGTTATGTAATCTTGTATAAATTGATAATAGTTTACAATTTAACACAGAGCTTCAGGAAAATGTGATTACCATAATTCATTGCAGCTTACTAAATATGAACATGCTGACTGTGGGTTTCTTCCACTGTTGCATTCCTCTTGTTTCAGCATTTGTATTTTCTGAAGTTTTGTGAGTATTGAAAACAAATGCTGAAGAAGTTAAATCATAACACATACTAGTTTTACTCACATTAGTATTTCTTTACAAGCCTTTATGGTTTCAAAATATCGTGGTCTACTAGAAAGCTTTGTTTCATTTCTCCATTATTTCACAGTTTTTAAAAAACTTATCACTTGCTGCAGCTGTGCATGACCCTACTACGTTATTGAGTTTTAGTCACAAATATGCCAAAATACTGTGCTGCCAAGTTATATGAATAGTGTTGTGTAATGCTGTGTTAATGGACCTAAAGCACCCAAACACTCATTGCAGTAAACAGTTACTGATAATACACTCATAATTTTAACACACTTCTCTCATATGCAACTTCGTTAAGCAGATAGTTCATTAAAATTGTGTTATAATATGCTTCTTATAGCCTGTGCTTGAAGTAACTGACTTTCACTGTACTTAGAATACTCAAAACATGTGCTATATGATATCATAATAACAAATCATAATATAGCAATATGCCTATAAAGTTCAGAACAATTGGAATTATAAAATTTAATTTGTATAGTATGCACTGTTCTGAAACTCATACCGAGATATCACACACAAAGAACATGTCTGTAATTTACCAAAGAAATCTTATTGCACAGTGTTATTTGTGAATACTTCTGAGGTTAAATTAAGTTATAGACCAACTGATGCACACTAAACCACTTTTTAAGTAGCTTTATTATTAAAATTGTTAAAAATAAAGCTACTTAAAAAGTGGTTTTAGTGCGCATCAGTTGGTCTATAACTTAATTTAATATGACGAAGATGCACGGTGTCAACAGTGTGAAACTTCTGAGGTGTTTTTTTTGCATAAAATATTTGTCAAACAATTAGGGTTAAGAGTATATGGAGCTATATATCTACTCCTCCATATGTCTTCATTGCATGCACAGGGACATTGTCACCTTTACCTTTACCAGCTAAGGTGCAACCATAATACACTCTAAGTTAACATAATTTTGTATTCCGTTGTGGTTATCTGCTCTTGCTAACCCTTCTTTATGTTAGATTTGTTACAATATGAAGGATGTCAGACTTCATGTCTGATCCTGCTTTTCTTTTCTTTATGTAGAAAACTTTGCTGTGAGATGAATATGTTACTTTTTGCTAGTAAATAACAAACTGAAAGTTGATTTTTTTTTGTTTCTGTTGTGATAGCTAATGACATAGATGTCTCTGGTGAGTGTAAATTTTATAACAACGGGATGGCTGATGTATGGGTGGCTAAACAGAAGTAAGAAGAAAAAAAAAAGAATCCCAAGCTCCAGGAAAGGGGAGGGGCAGTGTACATACAAATTTGTTTTCATATGCTTTTTATATTAATGCACAGACAAACACCTGTTTAGTACATAACACTCAGTTTTAGTTGAAACTGTGAATGAGCGTTAGACAATGTGTGTTGATTACTGCATGTTGCACACTGTTGAGTGGTTCAGATTACAGATACTGTACTGTGCAGTCAGTGTTACAATATAATAATCTGTTCTGGTGCAAGGTGCTGAAAGTGCTAGTACAGTTTTGTTTTGCGTGTTTGTTTTGTTGTAGGTTAATAATATTTTCATGGTCATGAAGTCAGTAACATTTTTAATGTGATGGAGTCTTATGTCTTCTCTCCAAGTTAAGCGACAAATTAAGTATTACTAATGAAAATCTATGGTAAATTATATGCTTCCACATCACACATTTTCCCATTCAGTTACACAGTAGTTGTGTTAAAAGATGTTTTATATTATATTTCATACAGTGTGCATTATTCCGAATTAATTAACTTCTTTCAATTTTTACTTATATTTTAGCCTTATGTGGTGTGGTTGCCTTTTGTTCTGTGTGTTTCTAAAGAGTGTGTCTAAAGAATTATGACTTTACAAATTTTTTTTTGAGAGTATAGAATTGCATATACATTTTCATGAGCACATACATGATTTTAGAACTGTTGTTTTAAACCTGGAGCTTGGGATTGAATGTAGTAGTTCTGTTTGCTTTTGGTCACTGTGGAAATGTACAGCAACCTCAAATGGAGTTTCCCTGATACCTCAGTCTGCATTGATTACATTATTAGCTAATTGCATGTGTGTGTACTGTGTGAGTCATTGGGGTTAGAAGTTTGGCCATCTCTGTTGTATGGGATACTACTTTTGTATGGGAGGAGTTAATTCCTAAATTGCATGAATTTAATGTAAGAAATGATAAACTGAATTTGTGATGAGATCAGGGCCATCGCTGAAATCAAGTTGTGGATTACAGGGCCTCACTGCATATGAAGCATTTTATGATTTTTTTGGGTGTTATATTTACTGGCACTTAATTTAATTCTCTGTACGCACTACTGTGTGGAATGTAAAATATATCTGAAGTTGTAACATTCTTTTAGCACTAAGTTGAACTTAATGCTGTATCTAAAAACAATGACAGGCATATCATTTCCAATGTAAAAGATTTTTGTAAATAGAGATCTTCCCTAATTTAATTGTACTCATATATTACAACCGTTGTTTAATTTGTCAGATAAAACTTAGTTGACAGTGATTCAAATTAAATTACAGAATGTAAGATTTTATACAAAAAGTGGTATCCCTAAGTCAAAAGGTGTGTATGCTTTGTGTGTTGTTGTGTTTGATGACACTGAGGTGTCTTTTGGTAGGAAGGTGGAAAGTCATATGAAAAATTTTTTTCACATGGTATCTTTGATTGTGTCACCCCCATTTGAAATAATTATTAAATCTACAGTTATGAAGAAAATGACATTAAGAAAGGAGAAGAATGTGATATGTTTTCTTATTAGGGATGGGATAATTTTCTTCATCTTTTAGTCATCCCTTTATTTTGGGTGGAGGATAGCCTATTACTTCGTAGTTTTTGGTTTATTAACACAGTGTACTAATGCAGTAGATTTTTCAAAGAAGCTAGAATAATTGATCCAATGACTAAAAAATTTGTCTAGTTGGTATCTAATTTGTAAGCACATAATAATTTATAATGATATTAATTTCAGAAGTTTATTATAACAAAACTCATAAACATAACAAGAAAAGTGAGTTATGTATGAAAAAAGAAAACTCAAAATGTGTAAATTATATGGGGATAGTTGCAGTTTTTCAGGCTGACGCTCTGTTTTTGGAAATGGTGTCTGAGCCTGAGGAAGGATTTTATGTCTCACATTTCACTTAAGTAATCTGTGACAAGGAACTAGGGAATTAAGAAATGCACACTCAGCTTGTGTATGGTATCATTCATTCACATTCAGTGATTGCCTGGGGAACATAATAAGCACAGGCCATTGTACTAATGTGAAGAAACAATGGAGCAGTTGCTCAGTCATCTTCCTAACAGTTTGCAAACAACATTCACGAAATAACCTCTGATCTGCGAATACCACAAACTACAGTAAAATTCTGTTAATCCGGCATGCACGGGAATGAACAGGTGCTGAATTATCGGGTATTGTGGCTTATCGGACAGAACCTATTTAATATAATATAATAAACCAAGCCTGATTAATCCTATGAGGGCAACAGCTTCCTGGTGGAACCAGGGAGAGCTCAAGTCTTTTATCTCTAGGTGAGCTAGTCCTAGAGATGTCACATTGACAGTTGGAACATGTAATACAATTTTACTTTGGTCTGGTAAGTTGGTACTTGCATCACTAAATACACTGGTGTAGCCACCTTCTGCTGATGTCTGCACAGTTTGTAACATTGGTTTTATGAATGTTGTGTGTATCTACTCCATTCACTCTGATTTTTGTCTGTTTGTGACCACTGTCCTGCAACTCTCTTGAACATGTCTGCCCATCGGGCGGTGGCCCAGTTCTCCTTTTGCTTATTCTTATGTCCTATATTGATGTAGCATGTGTCCTTCTGTGCTGGTCAATTTCTGTCACATGGCCTCCCCGTTTCCACTTGAGACTGAGTCACTGCCACGATGTGCTTTGTGACGGTTCTCTTCCTTATTTCAGCATTCATCACTCTGTCGCTCCATAAAACATGCTGTATTCTCCATCCCATCTTCTGCTGACAAGTTCGGAGTGTCCTCTTTTCCTTCCCCATGAGTGACCATGTTTGGGCCCCGTATAATAGGACAGGGAATATACAGGATTCCAGGACATCTTCCCTTATCTCTAGTTTTTGGAATTTGTCGGCCAGTATAAACCCTTGACTCTTGAACTTGTTCCAAGTCATTCCATTTCGCTGTTTGGTTTATTTTTCCAAGTTGTCCCAGAATGATATCAGTTGTCCTGGTTATGTGTATTCTGGGACATATTCAAGAGCTTCTACATTCAGTTTGATTTCTATTTCAGTGCTGTTTGTCATTACTTTGATCTTCTTTGTATTGATTTATAGTCCAGCATCTTTGCTCAGTTTTGTTAGGTCGTTCACCATTTCTTGTAGTTCACCATTAGAGTTGGAAAAAAGGACTACCGTATATTCTCGAATCTAATCCGCACTTTTTTTACAGTTTTAGAGGGCTAAAAAATCAGATGCGGATTAGATTCGCGTGCGGATTATATTCGCGGTCTAGAGCTGGATTTTGGAAAAATGATTGAGCTGCTGTACAATATAACAATAACGTAATTAACGTAATTAATAAACAACGTAAGAACAATACAATACAATAATCTATTATTTTATTATTTATTATTATAATTTATTATTCATCAGACTTGCCGTCATCACTCATAATTCGAGGAATGTTCAAAGATCTGGCCTTCTTTATCGCCTCCTCGCGAGTAGATCATAACTCACAAACAGTCCAGTCTTGCGTCTCTCTTGAAAAAACGTGAAGACTGCATCATCAATTTCAGGAAATCGTCCTTTCTTGGGTCCAGTGAATTTCCTTCGTGATGCCTCACACCCGCTGATCGCTGCCTTGTGTTTCCGCCATAGTCGAACGTTGCTTTCATCAACTCCAAAAATTGCAGCGGCTTTGCGGTTTCCATTCTCCTCTGCGCACCGAATAACTTCACGTTTGAACTTTGCCGTATATGAGAGTCGTTTAGATTTCAGGTGTCCCTCTTCCATAACTACGGTACACGACAAATTGGAACAAGCACCTCCCACGTTTTAACAACTAAAGATCAGCTGGCTTCAGACGAGATTGCGCACGTCTGTTGAGAAAGGCCCCGCCTCTATCGGTATGACTCATCGGCCACAGGCGTAGCGTCGGATTTTAACGCATTGGTAACATCCAATATTATTCAATCAGTCGCCCCGTGGGCAAGGGGTGGTTGAAGGAAAGGTGCGGATTAGAATCGCGAACTAACTTTTTTTCGTTTAAGAAGTCGCCAAAAACTGGGTGCGGGTTAGATTCGGGTGCGGTTTAGATTCGAGAATATACGGTATATCATCCGCAAATCTTAAGTTTGTCAGTTTACTGCCGTTGATATTAAGGCTGCATCTGTTGCTCCAGTTCAGTTTTCTGAATATATGTTCCAGTAAACAGGTGAACAGTTCCAATGAAGTTGGATCACCTTGTTTGACTTCTCTTTCCAGTCTAAATTTTTTCTCTTCTGAGTCGATTTTTGTTTTTGCATAGCCGTGATTGTAGATATTCCTTATTACTGTAATGTATTTGTCTTGAACGCATTGGGTCTTTAGTGTTTGTAGAACAAACTTCTGCTCCACGGAGTCAAAAGCAATGAAAGCCATGTAAATCTTCAAATTAAACTCTTCTGTTTTTTGACACTCGTGGAAGCCTTCTAAAACATGTCCCTGAGATCTGCCTATTTCATTGATGAACAGTACTTCCAGATTACCAGATGACAGGTTAAAGGAATTTTACTCCACTGTGTGGCAGTTTCTATGGTAGCGCCTAAACCTTCATCCTTACAGCTTGAAGCACATCATGGAGATAACACTGCACATCAATACAGGTTTTGTGTCACCTAATGATCTCACTTGCTAATGATCGCATATCTGTCAAGAGACTGTTGTAGTGTTTCTTGACAGTTCAGTAGATATATTGTTTGCAAATGGGGCAGTAAGAAGCTGTGTACTCACATTGAATATGTTAGAGAGAGTGCTGCACTCAGTGTTTTATACTGTCACTATTGGCAGTCAGTGGACCATTCTTCACTGATATGACGTAACATGATGGAAGTCAAACCAGATAAGATGGACTGTCACTGCATTTTCCCATTGTGATTACACTAATTGAAGACAATTCTCTGGCTCAGCACAATTAAACTAAATCCACCCCTCTATTGACGATTTTATGTGGAAAATTGTACAAGATCAGGTTTGCTCTAGCATTGCCAACAAATGTGACAGGTTTTAAGCTACAGGGTAAGGAAAATCCATTCCAACAGTTTGGCCTGACATGTTACAAAAAATATGGTGTTAGTGCAGTCACAAACAGGACGCAAATTTCAGTAGGTTATAAAAGGTACTGCTTGAGTGTTTCTTTCTGTGCCTAAATCATATTTGTATGTGTCTTTATTTTTGTCACAATAAATCCTTGAAACAAGGAAGATCATTATGTATTTCTCCATATTACTATTTTTTCCAATCTTCAGTTTCCATCTTTATTCACTAGATTAAGTAGATATAATCTTTTAGAAGAAAGTAGGTCATGTAAACCAGCAATAACTGTTGTATTCCTATCCTTTACCAGTTAACATGAAGTTAGTAGTTCACCATAGGCTTGCCCTTTTGCCTTATCTAACAGTTACCCACTTGGGCTGTAAAATGTAATGTGAGTACAGTAATAACACGTATTGCATGTAGAAAGCCTGAATTTTTACTCTGAAAACTGTCATGCAGTCGTCCTTGAGCCACCTCTTGTATATCTGTAATTCACCAGATGCTGCAGTGCATATGTATGTTCGATGCACTGCTGCCCACTCTTCTGAGTGCACAACACACCTAATTCTAAGTATGTAGTTGACTTTCTCTGTCTCCTTAAAGCAGACATATCATGGAGAGGTCAGCTTACAGCTCACAGATTGTTTTATAATGCTGTTCGTAACTACTGAGCTCAAAAACTGATGCATGAGGGTGAAATGACTGTAAAAACAAGAAGGGCTTTTGATGAAGAAATCAATGTTATTCTGCTCTAATTAATAAAACCAGCAAAGTAAGCATGCTCAAAATTAGCATATTTACCTTGACATGTCAGCTGCTGGCAGCATAGTCTGTCCTCTTTCTATGCTCAAAGGCTCTTCATGAGAAATATGAGTTAGGAATTAAATGTGCACAGTTATTTTAAATGAAATAGAATTGTGGAATTTCATAATGTAACTATGTATGAGGCATAGAAATATTTTTTCAAGGATTTTTAATACATGCACACACTCATTCACATGAATGCACACTGGCTTACCTACTCATTCACCTACGTACCCACCACACTCCTTCGTGATAAGAATTAAGGTTTCATTTCTCATAGTTTAATCATTATAGATATGTTGACAACAACTGAAAATAATATTTCATGACCAATTTTTAAACTTCTCTGGCCAGTTATATTTTTGTGTCTTCTTAATGGATAGTTTTCAGAGTGCAAGTAGCTGGGATAACGGAAAAGTTTTCATTTCTATCCTCGTGAAAATTGTTAATATTTGAAATTTTTTACTGTCAGTTACATTTTAACTTTCTGTAAAGGAGACATTAACATTTTTACTAGTGTCTTTTTTGTGTTTTGAAATTTATTAAAAATTATAATCAGAACATGGTCATAATAATATTCCTGTGTATAAGCCTGTTTTTTGTATGACAGCCACATTACGCTGGACTTCAGACATGACCTCACTCACGTATTTATTAAAATCAGCTGTGCACATTTTTTAAGTGTCTAATTTTCATATTGTTCTAGGTAGAGATTTGATCACAGTTATTACAGTTGTTACTTTAGGTACAGCTTTATTGAATCCTGCTTGCATCGTAAGTGATGTAGTTTCTTATGGTAGAGTAAGGTTTATTATATTTAGTAATACGTAAGTGCAACATGCAGTTTGTGTTAAATTTTGTCCATCAGTTCAGTGACATTCTGTGGACACTCACTCAGACACTAACCAAGGCCATTAGTGAGTGTTCATACAGAGAAACACCATCTACCTAGTTCTAGATTAATCTTTTTGTAATGAAGCTTTTTCAAGTTCCTTAAGATGTAACTATCTTGCCAACAGTTTTACATGTAGGAATTAATTCCTGCACCTGCATTATAGCAATATCCTTTATAGTATCTGTTGGTCATCCAATGAGGTGTGGGATCTACTCAATTCTGGGAAGCTATTTTCACAATTGAATGTTACTAATTGGAACAGCTCAGACAACCATTAATGCTGCCAAATGAAAACATAATTTCACTTCCCTTCCTGTAACTATTATCCTGTTGATCTAAACCAAATCAGTGAGAAATCACAAAACTCACAAATGTGGTGAAGTGTATTATATTGAATTGTTGGTACATATACTGATTGTGCTTGCACATGTCTGTCACGTTCAAGGGCACAGTGTGACTTGTATTTGCTTTGGTGTGTAAGACTTGTTACTGTAAGCCATAGCATTGTAGTTGCTGTGATGGCACAGAGCGGTTTGTTTTGTTTGTTAATAAGATTGTTAGTTTCAGGGAAGTTATCTTATGAGTAGTTTTTTAATGTCATTTTATAAAATTGTTTCAGTTGACTTAAAAAACTGAAGATATTTATTAGACTCTTTATAATTTTATTTTTAAAGCAATAATTTTGTATGGAAATTTCATGAAATCTGTCTACTTCTACTGCTTTAAGTTGCAGCCCACCAGGTTGCATTTTGTGGCCTGCAGCCACATTTGTAAGTTATGTATATACTATAAAATTACACAATAATGTAGGTTGTCAAGTACACCACTTACTGTTATTTTTCCATGTGAGACCCATGAACCAGCCCACAATAATGGGTGTGGTTCTTTGCTATAAAAAGGTTGGATGCCCATGGTTTAAACACTTACTGTTAATGTTCTTTTACTTACATGTGGTGTGCTCGATGAACTCAAAGGATGCGGAAGGAAAAAGTTTTGGCTTTGTTTGGGTATTACTGTGGCGGCTTCCTAGATGGACTGAGGAAACACCTGTTAGCTAATGTGTAGGGCAAGACCCTAGCTTCGAATATGTCAAATACAAAATAGGAGTACCAGTCATAACATTCATGCCCTACAATGAGAAGGTGTTCTTTCATGACGTTTAAAAGACTATCACGTGGCATTAAATTTTAAATTATGTAAAAACATATGTCATGGAATTTAAGTTTAAAAGCGCTCATGCAGATTGAGTAAAACAGCATTATAAATAAGGGATTACACTTACAACAGCAGAAGCAGGTGGATTGCATGTAATGTACAGTTCATAGTACTTCATTTTTTGAGATGACATACATTTTTAAGATGTAGTTTTTTACACAGTAATGCTTCAACATGTCTATTATTTGACACTACATAACCTCTGCAGTTGAAAAAGTGTGTTAAATACATAACTCAAAATCAGGTGTTCAGTCTTGCTGGTGTACAGTGTTAGTAAAATTCTATAGGGCTTTGACAATTATATTCTGAAACAATGTCTCTCTCTTTTTTTTTAACTTTATCATTTATCAATTTATAACTGCAACAGAAAATTTTAGAAGCCAGTTCTGCTTGCATTTTCAGGTGTGGGATACAAACCTAACTAGTGGACCCCTATATTCTCAGTCACTGGATAGTTCCCAGACCATTTGTAGATTAACAGTATTTAAAGCACATAGACTGTACACAGGAACTGAACAAGACAACTCTGTACCTTGCATGTCTATGATATGAAGTTCTGGTATCAGCTGCTCCCAAACTTGTGTAAATTGGTTCCTTCGTATATTTTTCACAATATCTGTGCATGAATCAGTCTTACAAGAACTGAAGTTTTCACAGTGGTGAATATGAAGATTCCTGTCTTTTGGGATGTGATGTTGTGTTGTATGGTAGAAAGTTATCAACATTTCATAGTAACTGTTTGCCTCCATGATTTTGATCATTCTTAACATACTACATAACCAGTCAGATAAAGTAATAAACCTCCCATAAATCAAATAAATTTGTGAATTAAGAACATTTCACTTGTGTAAGAAACATCATCAATTGGTCATCAGTGAAACAGATCAGACACATCATTATGCAATACAGAAACTATATTAATATGTGGGGATTTATTTATGTTCCAGGTTACTATGTGGAGTGGCAAGGAGAATGGATCCATGTGTTCAGACCAGATGTGGAATGCACAAATGGAATTATTCATGTCATTGATGCAGTATTTCTCAAAGAAAGTGATGTACGGGTGACAAGAAGCCCATCTGTTCCACTAATGGCTCCACACCTCACCATCATCCTTTCTGTGGCAATGCTGTTCTCCGTCAAATGGCTGCTCCTCTAGTGGCTCCCTCGAGATGAATCAGTTTAAGTATAAGCTTGTTTATTAGACATCTCCTAGGCCTGGTAGAAATTCTACACCAGGATGTGGTAAGAATGAAAAGCACTAGTCAGGGTTATGGTCCAGCTGGAGGTTAAGAAATAAAACTGACTTCACCTGACAAAACACTGGGAAAACTGATATTGTATATAAAATAGTTAAAGTATTTCTGAAGGTTCATATTATCTGGTAAAACGAGCAAAATGATTCTGGCAGTTTTTTTTCTGATTGAAGGTCAAATATGTGAAGAAGGGGTAGAAATGTGGGATTTTATACTTGGTATCAGAAGTCAGAAAATAACAGACATTAACAACTGCAACACGTCTTAATGTAAGGAGGGCTTCAAACAAAAAATGAAAATGTTGTGAACTTGTGCTTGCAATCCAGAAACTTATTATGGTATGCTGTAACCAAAGATTTTTCAGTTGAATGGATTTCAGGTATTTTATTTTTCAATCTGATAGTAGTTTTTGTCGTTTCTCCTGTTGTTCCTAACCAAAGTTTATTTGACACTTCATCTACTGTTTCCCTGTCACTGATAAATAAATTCAGGTTTGCCATTTACTTTAGCTGGACGTTCTATGCCCAAATTAATTGATGGAGTTTTGCCCTTGTTCAAAGAAACATGTTTGTGAGACTGTCCATGTATATGGTTTATAAGCCTTCATTCAGGCATCACTGCATACATAGTCATGGTAGTGTATCAGGTATAACATTTCTTGCTATATTCTTCTAACGTCTGAGAGCTAACAGCAGGAAGAAGAATATTTTGCTGCATTGTCAATGAATGAACTGGATGTCATATTTCATTATGTCATGGCATCCTTTTAGAGTTACAGGGTAGCAATTTATATTTGTTCTTGCAGGAAAACATTTAAATAAGTGTGTCTATTTACCAGGCTGGAGTTAAAATTACTTTTCCCACAACCATAAGGAGTTTAATGTTGCTGTGTGGAGTAGGTACCACTAGTCAACACTTCTACTATGCCAGCAATGATATGTGTGTCCTATTCCACTTCTTTAAACAATGGAAATGGGGTGGGGGGGAATAATAATGTGTGCATGACCTGAATGAAAGAGTAACTGAGGTGTGGAGAAAAAGTGACAATATTCAAGTGGTCATTATTTAGAACTGTCAAGATATGGCTAAATATCACAATACTTCTGTGTGTTGTCATAACATTAAGTAATATTTAAATAGCAGTTGAAATTTCTTTGTTAATAGTTTGTATTATACATTTACATGACAGCAAGAAATTATATGGTTATCACTTTGCACAATGTGACGTAGATTAATGTCAGAATGATACAAATGCTTCAGCTGTGTTTGTGAGAAAGCTAGTTTAATTTTATTTTTCAACAGCTTGCCATGAAGTCCAATAATAAGATATGTCATATTAAGAATGTGCACATCTTTCTTGCTTGAATCCATCAGAATAAGAAACTTTACAGTATAGTGGACCTATATTTTACAATGCCTGGAAGGGTGAAGAGTTCAGTTTTATGGGGAAATGGAGTAGCAGCTTTGTTTGGCATGTGAATTTAAACACACAGCTTGCATGGACTGGTTTAAAGATTTAAAGCGGTAGTTGCTGTAAGATTTTGCACAATTTTGAAAGGATTATGTCTAAAGGAGGAAGAAACTGCAAGTGTTTGAATGCTTTACTGATGTCCAACACAGCTGTAATACTCAATTTTAACCCTTTTTGATTTCATTTGAAGTCTGTTGTCATTTAATAAGAGGGATTTATAATTTTATCTTTGACATACCATTGGGATGTATAAATTACAGAATAGTTATTAACTACCATCAACACTAATTTTATTTTTATATTATATGAATGTACTGCTACATGTGTCAACCAATAAGTGGTCATCCGCAGGCCTTTAAAATACATAAAGACCAAAAACACAATTGCAACATCAGTTACAAGAGGTCAGATTGAGATTTCAATCTTTGGTGTTACAAATGCATGTCAATGAATTTTTTAAGAGCAAATAAAATATATATGACATTTAGTAGTAAATAAATGCCATATGTATTTTGTTTGTTTTTTAAAGAAAATTATATTGACATGCATTTGTAACACCAAAGATTGAGATCTCAAACTGACCTCCCATAACTGATGTTGAAATTGTAATTCTGGTTTTTACCTATTCATTCATTCATTTATTCAGTATTCCAGATATCTGCCGAGGTGGATACAGAACTTGTCATTATAATAACAATAAGCATAATACAGAATGAATCTTACAATAAAACACAATAATAGTAAGTGAGTTAAGTGAGTGAATACAATACTAGTAAGTTTATAAATATAATACATAAAGAAACCCTCAGGTTTTACAGTAAAATGGGATTAGTTTGTAATATATAACCAGAACTTTTCATTATAATCACAATAAGCATAATACCGAATGAGTCTTACAATAAAACACAAATAATAGTAAGTATATAAATATAATACATAAAAAAGCCCTCAGGTTTTACAGTGAAATAGGATTAGTTCGTATTAGATAACCAAGGGATACTGATATAGTGTACAAAACCGAGCCTTAAAATTAATACCAATATAATAAGAAATTTTGATGCATGTCATGATTGTTCAAAGTACTCTTCTAATGTATAAAATGAATTTGTGTACAAAAATGTTTTCAGAGCAGCTTTGAATTTTTTTTATGTTACCATTGACATTCTTTATGTCCGAGGGTCATTTATTAAAAATTTTTATCCCCGAATAATAAGCTCCTTTTTGATAAATGGTTAAGTTTGCTTGGGGAATGTATAAGTTGTTACTTTGCCTAGTTTCTAAATTGTGATTTTCTATGTTTGTTATGAAAAGGTTTTTTTTTTGAACTATAAACATCAATAAAGATGGTAGATATTGTGATGTCAAATGCAAAATATGTAGTTTCTTAAATAAGTTTCTACATGAAACCCTATTCCCACATCCTTCCATAATTCTAATTGCCTTTTTCTGTAAACCTATTTTAACGGCCTGAGGATGACCACATAGTGGTTGAGACATGTAGCCATACATCTATATAATATAACAATAAAATTAGTTGTGTTGAGGGTTTGATACTTCATAGATCATGGAGAAGTTACCATTGTTAGTACTTGGAGCGGCATAGTAAATGTATGGCCATTAATTTACAGTGGTATAAGGTGCAGTTTCATGTGACAGTGGTGACAGACTTTTTCATGTCAAAACCATCTTAACTGGTAGATGCATGCCATCCCTCATTCATAGGTATAAGAAGTGCTTCTTTTGTGACAGTATCCAATGGTGCAGCATGCTGACACTTTTCGTGATGGTGACACATTAGCTGAATATTATAAATTCAGAACTCTGGAGAATAATTTATTGTTGTTTTTATTCTAACAGTATTATCATAATATGAAACAACAATATCAGCAATTTTTTTCGTATTTTAATAAACAACAAGGGACATTTTCAAGTTTACCTGCTGTCAAAGAATGAGTACTAGCAATTTTTTTATTTTTTTTTATTACAAAAAGACACTTGGTGTAAAGCAGTGCAAAAAAAATATGAAAATACATCCAATATGATTTCATATATTCTTAGATCTTCAGTTATGTGTTCATGGTTTTAATGTATTTTGTAATGTTGCTTGAAGACAGAAAGGAAAGCAGTTGCATTATGGATTACAAGACATGAGATATTAAAGATATAATGAAATCAGGGTAGATGAAAAGCTTCAACTTTAGAGCATGGTCACAGTCTTTATAACTACAATTTATTCTAAACTTGCAGAATGTAATGTTGTACTTTATTCAGCTACATATCTGCACCATCTTTGTTGAAAGCAATTTCTTTTTGTGTCTTTTCAGTTGTAGCAGCCAGTGCTACTAAGGCTGCTTGTGTGTTTCTAAATGTTACATGGTGTATTATATATATAGGCTAAGTACTGGTTCCATAAGCATATATCTATATGAATCTAGTTTTAAAAGTGAATAGCCTTGCCAGATATTTATTTTAATGATAAAGAAGTAAGATTGCTGCTAAACATCTGTACTAGGTTTTCATAACTATCACATTTAAATGGTGTCCACCCTCTGTCCACATAATTCTGCGGTTAAACAAAATTTGAAGCATTTCAGTGTCTGGAGCATGTTCATGCAACTCTGATGTCAATAGAAATTGTAGTTGTGCTTTATTCCAAAGGCGGTGGATATAAGTTACAAAATGGGCTTTCCTCATCAGAAGATAGTACGAGTATATTATGTTTGTCATTTTTATCATTATCCATTTGCTCTTCAGCAAATTCCTTGATTTTGAAACTTAGCGGATGATTTCATGAACAGTTTCTGGAGTCATTTTCCAAGTAAATAGTTGAATAACATGGCTGCTTCTTCTGAGCACACTTCGTGATCTGGGAACTGCTACCTACAGCAAGTTTCTATCCATTATACCTGTGGACAGTGCAGGAACCTTCAAACAAGAGTCTGGTATTAAGTATGGGTACTTCATCATTTTCCTGTGGCAAAACACTTGCAAAATCTGAGCAGTGGTGTTTGTAAGAAGAAGCAAAGGAACAAGTAAAGGGATAATGTGTTATTATAAAAGTTGGTAAAACGGGTGAGCATCGAAAGGAAACCTGTTTCATAACTGTAACATTATGGCCAGGAGCCAGGATAGCGAATTCAGGGTAGTGACTAGGCTATTGGCTGGATGACCCAGGGTTTGTTTCCTGGCAGTGGAAAGAGATTTTTCTCTTCTTGAAAACATCCAGACTGGCTCTGGAGCCTATCCTGCCTCCAGTTCAATGGGTACTGGGGGTAAAGTGGCTGGGGTGTGCAGTTGACCATCCATCTCCCTCTATTGCCAAGATTAAGCTTGAAGGTAGCTATACCTCTACTCCCCCTGTATTCCTTGATGGTGTAGACAGGGACAACCTTAACTTCTGTACCTTATGGCCTCACAAAACTGGGACTGTTTCTGGTTAAATGTTCATTACTGTTTGTGGTAGAGAAGTGTATGTGGCATAGGAATTTATTTGTGAATACAGTGGTGTTAAATAGCTAGCTTCATTCTTCGTGTAAACCAAAATATTAGGCATACTGTTAAAACATTCCATGTGTTTTTGGCTTTAAAAATGGAACATAAATATTTTATGAAAGGATCTTATTCGTCCTTGAGAGCTTTGATTATTTTTGTGTATGGTGTAAATTTCATACCTTTATGTGGTGAATGTGTTTTTATCATCCATAAATTGTCGTCATGGTTTCAAAATCATTGCCTGTAAAGTTAGCTGCTAATATAAATGTGTGTGTGTGTGAGTGAGTGAGAGAGAGACAGAGAGAGAAAGTGAAAATGAGCTGACAGCTAATGTACATTATGATAATTAAT
This sequence comes from Reticulitermes speratus, assembly GCA_021186555.1. Taxonomy (NCBI): domain Eukaryota; kingdom Metazoa; phylum Arthropoda; class Insecta; order Blattodea; family Rhinotermitidae; genus Reticulitermes; species Reticulitermes speratus. The sequence goes on along the minus strand of JAJKFL010000003.1, from coordinate 40,533,713 downwards.
GTATTGTTAGTATATTTCAAAGTGTGGTTGGCTATTGTCAGTGTCCCATATATTTTAGTGTTTTCTTTTTATGTAAATGTTAGTGGTACCTAATGAAATGCTTCAGATTTTGATACTGAGACAAGGAGTTTCTCCTCATTGTCTCCCTATGCATTGTATATTAATATATATCATGTTAATCATAGTAATTATTGCAGAGAACGATTGAAATTTCACAATAATGTTAAAAAATACAAAAAAAAAATACAATTCTAATAATGGGATGTGAACTTAATTTAATGTAGTAGGGGATGGTATTCACTAACTGTTAGTTTCTGCCTTTTTTGAGCTAAATTTTATGAGACCCAAAATGAACACACTGCCGTAACTCATGGGGGCATGAACGTGCATGTGGTCCATCCTCAGATGTGATAAGTGCAGTGCAGATGACTTAAACTAAAAGTGTCTTGTTAGATGTGAATTAATTAGCTTGCTGGATCATATACCAAGAGCTCGCTTGTGACATTTACATTTGATACTTGTAGGGCCATGGTGGAATGTTACTGCATGGTGTGCTAGAATCTTAATTATTACATTTTATCTGAGCAAGTGCGAGCTCTCACAGTGGGAGGAAGGGGAGAGCAGCAACAGATCTCAAACTTTATTTCATGCAACTGAAATGATTCATCTTTTACCTGAAGTCTAGATTTATCAAGTAAAATGTATTACAGTCACTGACAACAGGTAACGTATTTTTGTGAATAAGTGTTAGGAAATGCATATTTAATTTCTTTTGGTAACATCTCTGTGTCCAGTGTAACATAGGTTTTTATTTTCCTTAGTGTGGCTTCTTTCCAGTTACCATCTCGTGTTTAAATATTTTATATTCCGGTAAAACTTCAAGTGTTTTCTTTTTGTCAATCACTGGTCCAACTGTGAAAGAGTGATTGAGAACTGCTGCACAGTGCCTTCTTCCCACATGTGGGAGTGATCCAGTACAAATTTTCTAGCCTCCACATATAACGTGTATTGTATTGTACATTCATTCATTATCATTCTACTGCACCTCTTTTGTTCTTATTTTGAAGAGAGGGGAGTCTATGGGTAAGAAAAGTTAGCTTTCATCCAGTGTGGATGGACCAAATTTCTTTGATTGATATAAAACTTATGTGTGGGTATTAGGCAGGCAAATGTAAAGTCAGGGGGCCAGTATCTACTGGAAATGAAATATTGGAAGTGAATGTGTATAACATCTATTGTAAAGGGTGGTGACCAGATTGCTGTTTATGAGCTTCAAACTTTCTTATATTTTTATTAAATTGTAGACTGTAGTGTACAACATGAAATAAATTTATGTTTCTAAATTGTGAACTAATAATCTAAAACTGTTGCTTGAATAAACAGGAAACAAAGTTACAAAGACTGCATGAAACCATAATACTGTTATGTTAAAACTGGGGGATTGATATATTTTTTAAGTGCATTAATTAAAAAGTTATTTTCTAATCTTAATGCAGCATAAATTTAATGTAGTTGATAGCTCAGAAACTTCAATGCCAGCTTACAGATAATTCTGGCAAAACAATGGCCCATTTCTGTTGAGTCAGTAGATGTCAGAACCATTGAAATTAAACTACTGAGACCATCTGTTTTGGCCGTACAAATTGTGTTTGTCCACTTGTGATGTCATCATGTCACCATCTTGTAGCTGCCTGTCTGTTCATGAGCCCTTGCCATGTACTACACTACTACTACTACTACTACTACTGTAATTACTTAGCAAACAGTTCGGGAATACCAGACATGTATCATACAAAATGCACATGCTGCCATTAAAAGTTTTCACTCATATCTTTGTTTTGTACCTCACAAGAAATGGCAGTTGTGTATGAAGTGAATATTATGGACCAAAATTAAGTGACATATTTCACAGTCCAGATGAAGTCTCATCTCTATATGTTAACCTGCTTTTAGTTGAATCTATCAGTGTTTCCAAAATACAAGCTCTTGTCAGTAATAATCAGCACACTGCTATAAAAGTATTAACCTATATATACCCTCTTGCATAATACAACAACAAAGAAACGATTTTATTTACTTGTTGACAATTGAGAGGACAGTATGAATTGTGTTAAAGTATGAATCCATTAGCTTTCATTAGCTTTCTTTTCTGCAGTAATACTTGAGTGTATTTAACTAGACAACTGGCTAAGATATGCCATAACAATTTTAATATTATACATCCTCAGTGTAATTGTGTTATATACACAAATTTATTTCCAACTAACTGCACAATACATAAGTTTTGATGCTTCTACATGTTTCAGCCATGAACTGTGGCAATTCGAGGGAGCTACAGTACTTGAGGACACATGCAGCATGTTATGCAACTTTAGCCGTAAATGGTGAATTATATATACATGTGGTATGTCGTGTGTTAATTCATTGTGGAATGATAACCCTTGTATATGATTCTTCATTTATGGCTGACAAGTTGCATAACATGCATCTGTCATCAAGTACTGTATCTCCCTGAAGATGGTCATGGTTCGTGGCCGAAACATGTAGGAGCATAGGTGTATCTTGGCTAATAATATTGGGGGGGGGGGAATCTACCATGGTTATTAGCAGGTATTAGGAACTCTAATTTATGAAGGAGTCAAGTTAGAAAGAGGGGGAAGATTGGTTCAAACCAGTCCGTTAATATACGTACACCCCATTCCCCCACTCACCCCACTTTTCCTTATTTACCCATCTTCAACTCAGTAGCCACAAAAACTATTATTAGGTAGAAAAATATTGGAGGGGCATTTGCCCCCCTGCCACCTCTCCCCCAAGTTATGTCTATGTGTAGGAGCATCAAAACTATGTATTGTGCAGTTAGTTGGTAATAAACCTGTGTATATGCCATAACAATCAGTGATGTAATAGCTATCTAACCTCCCATTGTTCTTACAAGTCACATGCAATACTGAGATACAGTGGGGTAACATGTTCTTTTGGCAATACCATTTGTTCTTAAAATACTTATTCTTATGCTCTGCATGTCCTAAGTGGTAATGTCCCTTCTTTTCTCTTGTGCATACCTTGTGAAGCACTGAGTTCTCTCAAGATAGTTTCTTCTTGTATATTAGATGATCATGTGACATTTTCAAAAGGTAAAGGTAAAGTCTTCACTGTCCACGCTGTGATGGTGTACAGGGGGAGAAGAAGTATAACTTCACTCATTTTTAACCCTGGAACTGCATGGAGGTGGGTGTTTAAATTCACGCCCTGGCTGCTTTACCCCAGGAAAGAAACGTGGTACCCATTGAATAGGAGGCTGGATGGGCCTTCAGAACCAGCGTGGACATTTTGGACAAGATAAAAACCCTTGCCCTACTGGGATTCAAACCTCACACTGTCCAGCTCGTAGTCTAGTCACTATACCCACTATGCTACTCTGGCTCCCATTTTCTTAAGGAGGAAAGTTTTATGTTATGTTAATGTGCCAGCAATTTAACTGAATGTGTTCTTCTGTCCCAGACTAAATACTTGTCTGCTAACATGAAAACTTCCTATAGTTTTCTGGTTATTAATATATGCATATTGGTGTCAGCTGATTGCTTCATCAAGGTGATTGTTTAAGAAGAATCCCAGTCTTTAAATTGTGTGTGTGATTGTCTGTCTAATACTTTTGCTCCTTCAAACATTGTGGATCACAGTAAAATTATGAGGACTTGCCTCTTCTAATGTAATGAGACAGTAAAATCTCATTTAAAATTTCAATACCGAGAAAAATGTGGGGTGATGGTGTCACATCCTGGTGTTTTAAATAAAATGGATAAAGTGTTAATATTCAGTTTTTTAATAAACGGAGTAGGCTCATATTTGTAATCTTTACACTGCCTTTCCACAAATCTGATACATGATATTTTGGCTATTTTACGTAATTTCCTGTCCTGGCATATGTTGTTATCATTATTAGTGTGAACTGCACAAAATTATATTAACTATATTTCAATTTTGAGTCGTAACTTAAAGTGTGTATTTATTATTCACTTATTAGCCTAAAAAAATGAAAATATTTCCATAGTTAGAGGGAAATAAAAAGTACAAGAGGCAGCCAGAGAGAAATTATGCCTATTCTTTATTTCATGCTATTTACAAATTGGATACATGAAAATTTCACAGAACTTCACTACAGCATTGCTGAAGGCACAGTTGATTTTCAATGTAGTCTTGATCACTGTTGACAATCTTCTTCCACATTTGAAAAGGGCATATTTTGTTGCCCGGGAAAAGTTGTTCTTGCTCCGCTGCAACCACTGGTGCACAGCATTCTCCAGTGCCTCATTACTGGTGTAATAGTGTTCTTGTAGGTTTTATTGTTTTTCAAAGGACCAAGGTGATAATCTGTTGGTGTGAGTTGAGGACTGTACAGTGAAAGTGGAAACACTGTGCATCCAAAATTTGTGATGGTCTCTGTGGTGCACACACTGGTGTGCAGTTTAATGTTGTCATGAAGGCCAACATTCAGACTTTTTAGTGTTCCAGCATAGTGGTAGGAGTTCACTGTTTTCTCCTATGCAAGAAGTTCACAAGAATAGCATTTTTCTTACACCAAAAGTCTGTAACCATGCTTTTCCAGCTGATGGCACACTCTTGAATTTCTTCTCCCTTGGGGATGTCATGTGCTACCATTCCATTAATTGCCACTTGGATTTGGGCTCAAAGAGGTGGACCCAGGTTTCATCTCCTATGATAATCTGTTACAGTAAGACCTCATTTCCAGTATCATATTGATGCAAAAGTTCAGGGATGATTGCTTTCCTTGTCTCTGTGTGCATCTGTCAGCATTCGTGGCAGACCTTAACAGCCAAGCTCTTCAAGAAGTCATTACACTGCCTATACAAAGGGATAGAGTGGAACATAATTCATCTCTTGTTATGCAACGGCTGCCACGTTATCAGTTAATTAGTCTGGCAGATGTTGTGAGACATCACTGCAGTGCAAGTGCAACCACTCCGCAGTTTGTGCTGCTGCTCCTCCAGTTTTAGCATCTTTCATCCATTTTGCCCATCGTTAAATAGTACTCACATCCATAGTGATTTCACCATACACTGTGACTATATATTCTTGACTGCAAGTGGGCTTCTCACCTTCAGCCACCAAAAACTCTTATCACTGCTCAAGGGGGGGGGGGGGGGGAGATCTTGATTTGGCCCAATGTGAAGCAGTGAAGTTGAGAAATAGATAATGAACAGCCCATCAGAAAGTGTCATGTGGTAAGAAATTAAGTAGACTCACTTAGTAATGAGAATGGAAAGCAGCAGAGCTCTCTGCCATAGCGTAACTATCTTCTGAGTCAGTCAAATGAGCTTTGCAGCCATGATCCTTTGTGTTGCTTCTCGACGGTTTTTATTGTTATGTGTTTTAAATGTGATACATGAAGTTCTAATGGTCAAGTTGAAAGAAAAATGCTTTTTGTTAAGTGTTGCTTCAGGCTTGGGAAAACTACATTGTAAGCGCATAAGATGCTGAAAACTGTTTTTAGTGATAATTCCACGGGGAAAAGAAGCTTTCGACCGATTTTCGCAATTCAAACAAGGCGGAACTTTGGTTCATAGACTGTGAGCATTCAGGTCAGCCCTATTAGTAGGTCACATGGTGCCGGCCTGTTGTATGGGGGAGGACAGACGCTGAAGTCGGTGCTGTAGGCGGGGGATAAGAACTTTGTGAAATCGTCGACACGCACAACCCTGCACCTCGTCGCGAACATGTAATGAGGTAAATGGTGTATGTAGTCCTCCTTCCTGTTGTATGGGCCGAGATATGCTTTTATTTGGCCCCATCTGCACTCGATGGTGTTGGTATGAGCGCCAGTACGCTCATGAACAATCCTGTCGCTAATAAACTTGCTCTCGTCGATTTCGACAGTTGTTAAGACCGCTGATCTTCTGAGAGCAGTACTCCAGGAACACCAACATGGTTTCTCTCCAGAATTGGCCCCAGTTAGCGATGGTAGTTGGACTGAAGTGATGCTGTCGGATAATGGGGGCAGGTACGCGGCGCACGATGTGTGTGAGGAACATAACCCCGTGGAAAGTGAGGTTACTCTGCTGAAACCATGAACCGTGCCTGATTCATGTGGAAACAGAGCATACGCAAACAGATGAACCATTTATTTAAGCATCAAATTCAAATTTTATACCATTTTAGATTAGAATTGGTTTTTAACGCCCCAAAAAGATCGTCAAGTACGTATTTAGGAACGCTATGAAATAAGTCTTCGGAGACGGGCCCCTTGTCCGCAGCGCCCCACACGTGAGACAGTGGAGACCTGTGGTGGAGACCACAGATTACTACTACCAGATATGCAACTGCTATTGGTCAGAAACATGGAGCCGAGCCTATTGTGCTGCCATTTATGCGCTGTCGGGAAGTACCACACGGTGTTAGTAGCAATCGGTAGCAATAACCCAGTCGGTAAGAAGGTTGACTACTATCCGGCTTTCAATATAACCCCCCGCCCCGGCGTGAACCACAGATAATTTTCACTTGACATGGTTTACCAGCAGCATGAACTAATGTCCTGTACAATATGACATATCATAGATATTTCATTCCTATCTATTTCTTATTCCTTCACTGAAATCTACTCAGCTAGAAAATACGTTAATATTCCGGGGCGGATATGTCCTCCTACCACGAGCCGGCAACACTTTGAAAATATTCCGAGGCAGGTATGTCCTCCTACTACGAGCCTGCATGTCTGAAAATATTCCGAGGCGGGTATGTCCTCCTACCACGAGCCTGCATGTCTTTGAAAATATTCCGAGGCAGGTATGTCCTCCTACCACGAACCTGCATGTCTGAAAATATTCCGAGGCGGGTACGTCCTCCTACCACGAGCCGACAACTCTTGAAAATATTCAGATGCTGGTATGTACTCCTACCACTTGCCGGCAACACGAAAATATTCAGAGGCTGGTATGTCCTCCTACACCAGCCGGGATGAGTCTCAACAGATCGCAGCCTGGCAACTGCGTGGTCCTGCTACCACGCGTAGTTTCTACACACAATACGAGGTCTCGTCTCTCCGACAAGACGAATCCTCCAAGCGAGGGGATGTGTCTCAACCGATCGTAGCGTGGCAACTGCTCTACCGAGTACAATCACACAATCAGACGCAAGGCTCCTCTGCCGATGGCCGTACGGTCGCGGCAGAGGCCGGCCGGGTCCCGGTCCCGCCCGGCATACCAGGCCGGGGTGCACAGGCAACACCGCGGTCTCGGTTGAGACGTGTCAGACACTATATTGAGAGGGGGGGGGGGACCCTCACACGGTGTTACAGGAAGTGGTGTTCCTTAAATACACACTCAGTAGTCAAATGTTCTTATTTTGTTTATATATACTACACGTTCTGGTTACATGAATTCAGGTTAAATGTTACCGTATGAAGTGTATGCATTACACAAATGTCTTATTAATATGCGTACATCAAAATATATATTGAAATGTCTTTGAATCCTGGTCATTCACACACACACACACACTTATTGCAGTCCATTTCCTGCGTCACGTATATACCACACACATTAAAAGAAATATAATTAAAGTTTGCCCCTGATTTAATCGAATATCACGTCATATTGGACGAACAGAGAGGCGGTCTTCTTGGGCGCCAAGAAAGAAAATGAAGCATGGGGCTATGTACACATGCACTAACGTATTTTCCGGCCATCGTATATCGCGCAAGGTGACGGAAGAAAGTCGACAATGTTGAACAGCAGGTACTTCAGTTCGCCGACCTTGAGAGTTATGGACCTGCGGTCCATGGTGAACTTGGCCGCCGGTTCGATCTCCACCTGTCAAAGATCTTCAGCCGGAAAGACAATTCGTTGCACCTGTAGGGTTCCTTCTTGCAAAAATGCTCGCAGAGTGTAGGCAAATGGATCGACAGCGTGTGCAGAAAAGACGGACTCAGAACTACCAGCGCCTGTCTAGCGTCGCCAAACTCGACGCAGGCCTGGCAAGTGCGGTCGTGGTAAAATCCTACACTCACGTACTTGGTGTGATCTGGGTCGGCGAGGGCTCAGCCAACCACTGTATTGGCGGGAACGACACGTGAGGGCGCTGCTCTGGCCTCAGTTCGGTCGGTCGGCGTGAGCTCAGCCGGACGTGGTAGGGGTACAGTGAGCTGCGCCTCGTTCGCGTGGCGGTCACAGCCTGGGCGACGACTTAGCGTGCTGCCTCTGTCCTGCGCGTGCTAGCAAGTCACATTGCGGCAGTGGTGCGTATGGCTCATCGCTGGCGGCTAGCCAGTCTCGTGGTGCTGCAGCTGAGGCCCTTAACTTGTGACCTGGGTTGGCTCGCACACTGAGGGGCACAAATTAGAGGTGCGCTCTTTTCCTGTTCGGTGGGCTAGCCGACATGGGCTGCACACATGGCGCTCTGCCTCTTCGCTTGGTCGGTGCTCAGTGTGGCTGACACTCGTTGAGGGTCGTGGGTTCGTCTGGTTTGCTGGCTCAGGCGCCCTGTATGGCTCGTGGCGAATGGTGGAGGCAGGCACGCCAGCGACTGTGGTGGAGGGGTTACGACAGGTGATGGCGCTGCTCTGGCCTCTGATCGCTCTGTCGGCGTTGACTCAGCAAGTCACTGTTATTGGCGGGCACAAGAGGTGAGTGGGCTGCTATGGCCTCATTTCGCTCGGTCGGCGTGGGCTCAGCCAGTCTCTGTGGTTGCTGGCACAACAGGTGAGGGCGCTCTTCTAAACTCTGTACGATCCGTTGGCGTTGGCTCTGCCAGCGACTTTGGAGGCGGGCACAAAATATGAGAGCGTTGCTCTGGCCTCTATTCGCTTGTTCGGCGTGGGCTCAGCCAGACACTTTGGTGGCTGACACGACAGGTGCGGACGCTGATCTGGCCTCTGTTCGCTTGGTCGGTGTGGGCTCAGCCAGCCACTGTTGTTGCGGGCAAGACGGGTGGCGGCTATGCTGTGGCCTCTATTCGCTCGGTCTGCGTGGGCTCAGCAAGCCACTCTGGTGGCTGACACGAAACATAAGGGCGCTGCTGTGTCCTCTGTTCGCTTGGTCGCCGTGGGCACAGCAGCTACTGTGGTGGCGGGCACGACAGTTGAGGGGTTGACCTTTGTTTTGTTCGCTCGGTCGGCTTGGGCTAAGCCAGCAAATGTTGTGGCGGGCTACTGTGCATGCTTGGCCTCTGATCGGTCGGTCGACGTGTGTTCAGCCAGCCATTGTGGTGGTGGGCACGACAGGTGAGGGTTCTGCCCTGACCTCTGTTCGCTTGGTTGGCGTGGGCTCAGCAGCCACTGTAGTGGCTGACACACAGTAGGCGTGCTGCTCGGCCTCTGTTCTCGTGGGTCGGCGATGGTGCTCAGCAGGAATGGTGGAGGCAGGCACGACAGGTGAGGGCGCTGCTCTGGCCTCTGACCGCTTGGTTGGCGTGGGCTCAGCCAGGCACTGTGTTGGCGGGTACGACAGATATGGCTCTGCCTTTGCCTCTGATCGATTGGACGGCGTGGTCTCCGCCAGCCTCAGAGAAGGCCGGCACGACAGGTGAGGGCGCTGCACTGGCTTCTGTTCGATTGGTCAGCGTGGGCTCAGCCACCCTCTGTGGAAGCGGGAACGACAGGTGAGGGCGCTGCTCTTGCATCTGTTAGCTTGTTCTGCAATAGTTTAGCGAGCCTCTGTCTTGCCGGGCACAAAATAAGCGGGCGCTGCTCTGGCCCATGCCGACCGAAGGATCAGAGGTCAGAACAGCGCCCTGACTTGCCGTGCCCGCCACCACAGTGGCTGGCTGGGCCCACCCCGACGAAGAGAATAGAGGCCAGAGCTTAGCCCCTCACCTGACGTGACCGCCAACACAGTGGCTGGCTGATCCCTCGCCGACGGAGTTAACAGATGCCAGAGCAGCGCCCTCACAAGTCGAGACCGCCTTCACAGTGGCTGGCTGGGCACACGCCGAACAAGAGAACAGAGGCCAGAAGAGCGCCCTCACCTGTTGTGTCAGCCACCACAGTGGCTGGCTGAGTCCATTACCACCAAGCGGACATAGCCCAGAGCCGCGCTTTCACCTATCGTGCCCGCCACCAGAGTGGCAGAATGATCCACGCTTACAAAGCGAACAGACGCCAGTGTAGCGCCCTCACCTGTAATCCCCGCCACCCCAGTGGCTGTTTCAGCCTACGCCAACCGAGAGAAGAGAGGTCAGAGCAGCTCCCTCACCAGTCGTGCACGCCTACACAGTGGCTGCATGAGGCCACACTGACCATGGGAACAGAGGCCAGTGCAGCGCCCTTACTTGTCGTACCCGCCACCAAATTCCTGGCTGAGCCCTCGCCGACCAAACGAACAGTGGCTGAGTTACGCCCTCACCTGTCGTGCCAGCCATCGCAGTGCTGCTGTGCCCACGCCAACCCAGAGAACAGAGGTTAGAGCAGCGGTCTCACCTGTCGTTCCCGCCACCACAGTGGCTGGCTGGGACCACGCCGATCAAGCGAAATAGGCCAGACCAGCGCCCTCACCTGTCTTGTTCGCCTACACAGTGGCTACTTGTGGCCACGCCGACCATGCGAACAGTGGCCAGAGCAGCGCCCTCACTTGTCGTACCCGCCACCACATGGGCTGGCTGTGCCCACGCCGACCGAAAGATCAGAGGCCAGAGCAGCGCCCTCACCTGTCGTGCCCGTCAACACAGAGGCTGGCAGAGCCCACTCCGACCGATGGAGCTGAGGCGAGAGGTGCGCCATCACTTGATGAAGCCTCGACCACAGTGTCTGGCTCAACCCACGTTGACCGAGCTAACGGAGGCCACAGTAGCGCCCTAACCTGCAGTCCCCATCACCCCAGTGGCTGGCTCAGCCTAAGACGAACGAGAGAACAGAGGCCTTAACAGCGCCCTCAAATGTCGTGCATGCCACCACAGTGGCTGGCTGAGCCAACGGCGACCAAACGGACAGAGGTCAGAGCTGCGCCCTCACCTGTCATATGCGCCAACACAGTTGCTGGTTGAGCCCACGCCGACCAATCGAACATAGGCCATAGTAGCACCCTCACCTGTCGTCCCCGCCGCCAAACTGGCTATCTGATCCCACGTCAACCGGGCGAACAGAGGCCAGAGGCGTGGTGGCTAAGTGGGCCCACTGTCACCAAGTGAACAGGCAAGAGGAACGCCATCACATTTCGTTTCCGCCACACCAGTGGCTGGCTGAGCCTACGCCGAACGAGGGATCAGAGCCAAGAGAAGCGCCCTCATCTCTCGTGCCCGCCACCACAGTGGCTGGCTGAGCCCACACCGACCGAGGGTACAGAAGCCATAGCAGCGCCCTCACCTGTCGTGCCCGCCACCACAGTGGATGGTTGGGACCACAGCGATCAAGCGAACAGAGGCCAGAAAAGCGCCCTCACATGATGTGCCCGCCACCTCAGTGGCTGGCTGAAGCCACGCCGATCATGCGAACAGAGGCCAGAGCAGCGCCCTCACTTGTCGTACCCGCAACCTCAGTAGCTGGCTGAGCCCTCGCCGACCAAGCGAATAGATGCCAGATTAGCGCCCTCACATGACGTGCCCGCCACCACAGTGGCCAGCTCAGCCCAAGCCGACCGAGCTAACAGAGGCCATAGCAGCGCCCTCACTGTCTCTTCCGCCACCACAGTGGCTGGCTGGGACAACGCCGAACAAGGGAACAGAGACCAGACCAGCGCCATCACTTGCCGTGCTCGCCACCGCAGTGTCTGGCTGATCCCACACCGACAAAGCGAACAGAGGTCAGAGACGCGCCCTGTCAAGCCCGCCACCAAAGTGGCGGGCTGAGCTACGTCTACCAAGCGAAAACAGGCCAGAGCAGCGCCATCAACTATCGTCCCCGCCACCCCAGTGGCTGGCTGAGCCTACTCAGGACGAAAGAACAGAGGCCAGAGCAGCTCCCTCACCTGTCGTGTCCGCCACCACAGTGGCTGGCTGAGCCACGCTTACCAAGCGAACAGAGGCCAGAGCAGCTCCATTACATGTCGTGTCCGCCACTACAGTGGCTGGCTGAGCCTACGCCGACCGAGAGAACAGATGTCAGATCAGCGCCCTCACCCGTCGTGCCCGCCCCACAGTGGCTGGCTGAGCCCAAGCCGACCGAGCGAACAGAGGCCACATCAGCGCCATCGCCTGTCGTTCCCGCCACCACAGTGGCTGGCTGGGACCACGCCGATCAAGCAAAAAGGGGCCAGACCAGCGCCCTCACCTGACGTGCCCGCCTACACAGTGGCTGCCTGAGGCTACGCCGACCAAGCGAACAGAGGCCAGAAGAGCGCCACCACAGTGGCAGACTGAAACCACGCCGACCGAGCTAACAGTGGCCAAAGCATCGCCCTCACCTGTCGTGCCGCCACCACAGTGGCAGGCAGAAGCCACTCCGACCGAGGGAACAGAGGCCAGAGCAGCGCCCTCACATGTCGTGCCCGCGAACACAAAGGCTGGCTCAGCCCAAGTCGACCGAGCTACTGATGGATCTGAGGCTAGAGCGGCGCCCTCACTTGATGAAGCCGCGACCACAGTGGGTGGCTCAGCCCACGTCGACCGAGTAAACGGAGGCCAGAGCAGCTCCCTCACCTGTCGTGTCCGCCACCACAGTGGCTGGCTGATCTCACTTCGAACGAGCTAACAGATGCCAGAGCAGCGCCCTCATAAGCCGTGCCCGATTCCAGAGTGGCTGGCTGGGGCCACGCCGACCAAGAGAACAGAGGCCAGAACAGCGCACTCACCTGTCGTGTCCGCCACCACAGTGGCTGGCTGAACCCACGCTCACCAAGCGAACAGAGCCCAGAGCAGCGCCATCACCTTAGTCCCCGCCTACCCACTGGCTGGCTTAGCCTGCGACAACCGAGAGGACAGAGGCCTCAAAAGCGCCCTCAACTGTTATGCATGCAACCACAGTGGCTGGCTCACCACGTCGACAGAGCTAACGGAGGCCAGAACAGCGCACACACCTGTCGTGTCCGCCACCACATTGTCTGGCCGAGCCGACACCGACAAAATGAATAGAGGGCAAGAAAGCGCCCCTGTCGTGCCCAACGCCAACGTGGCTGGCTGAGCCACGCCTATCAAGTGAACTTAGGCCAGAGCATCGCCATCACCTGTCGTCCCCGCCACCCCAGTGGCCGGCTGTCCTACGCCGTCCGCGAGGACAGAGGCCAGAGCAGCGCCCTCAACTGTCGTGCCAGCCACCTCAGTAGCTAGCTCAGCCCAAGTCGAACAAGTGAACAGAGACCATAGCAGCGCACTCACATGTAATCCCGCCACCACAGTGGCTGGCTGGGACCACGCCGATCAAGCAAACAGAGGCCAGATCAGCGCTCTCTCCTTTCGTGCTCGCCACCACAGTGGCTGGTTGTGCCCACGCCGACGAAGCGAAGAGATGTCAAATCAGCTCCCTCACATGTCGTTCAAGCCACAATGGTGGCTGGCTGGGCCCACGCCAACCAAGCGAACAGTGGCTAGAGTTGCGCCCTCACCTGTCTTATCCGCCACCACAGTGGCTGGCTGGGCCCACGCCGACGAAGCGAAGAGAAGCCAAATCAGCGCCCTCACATGTCGTGCAAGACACCATGGTTGCTGCGACCACAGTGGCTGTCTCAGCCCACGTCGATCGAGCTAACGGAGGCCAGAGCAGCGCCCTCATCTGTCGTGTCCGCCGCCACCGTGGCTGGTTGTGCCCACACCGACAAAGCGTACATAGGCCAGAGAAGCGCCCATGTCTTACCCGCCACCAAAGTGGCTGGCTGAGCCACGCCTACCAAGCGAACAGAAGCGAAAGCAGCGCCCTCACCTGCTTTCCCGTCTACACAGAGGCTGGCAGAGCCCACTCCGACAGATGGAGCTGAGGCCAGAGCTTCGCCCTCACTTGACGGGCCCGCGACCACAGTGGGTGGCTCAGCCCACGTCGACTAAGCTAACGGAGGCCAGATCGGCGCCCTCACCCGTCGTGTCCGCCACCACAGTTGCTGGCTGAGCCCACACCGACTTAGCGATCAGAGGCCAGAGCAGCGCACGTATCGTTCCCGCCAACAAAGTGGCTGTCTGTGCCACGCCTACCAAGCGAACACAGGCCAGAGAAGCGCCATCACCTGTCGTCCTAGCCACCCCTATGGCTGGCTGAGCCCACGGTGACTGAGTGACACAGTCCAGAAAAGTGCTCTCACCTGTCGTGCCCGCCACGATAGTGGGTGGCTGAGCACATGCCGACCGAGAGAACAGAGGCCACTACAGCCCCCTCACATGTCGTGCCCGCCACCACAGTGGATGGATGAAGCGGCCTCTCCTGTCTTCGCAGTCACCACAGTGGCTGGCTGAGCCCACGCCAACCGGGCAAACAGATGCCAGTGCTGCGCCCCTGTCGTGCCCGCTACCACAGTGGCTGGCTCAGCCCACGTCGACCGAGGTCTGGCCTCAGCTCCATCGGTCGGAGTGAGCTGTGCCAGCCTCTGTGTTTGATGGCACGACAGGTGTTGGCGCTGCTCTGACCTCTGTTCGTTCGGTTTGCGTGGGCACAGCCAGCCCCTGTTGTGGCGGCACGACAGGTGAGGGGTCTGCATTGGCCTCTGTGAGCTCGGTCGGCGTGGGCTCAAGCAGCCACTGTGGTGGCGTGCACCAAAGTTGAGGGCGCAGCTCTGGTCAATGTTCGCTTGGTCGGCGAGGGCTCAGCCACCCACTTTGGTGACGGTCACGAAATGTGAGGGCGATGATTTCGCCTCTCTTCGCTTCGTCGGCGTGAGCTCAACCAACCACTGTAGTGGCGAGCACAACAGGCGAGGGCGCTGGTGTTGCCTCTGTTCGCTTGATCGGCGTGGTCACAGCCAGCCACTGTGGTGGCGGGCACGACAGTTGAGGGCGCTGCACTGGCCTCTGTTCGCCCGGTTAACGTGGGTTCATCCATCTAATGTGTTGGCGGACACGTGAGTTGAGGGCGCTACTCTGACCTCGGTTCGTTTTGTCGGCATGGGCTCTGCCAGCCTCTGTGGTGGCGGGCACGACAGCTGATGGCGCTGCACTGGTCTCTGTTCTCTCGGTCGGCATGTACTCAGTCAGCCGCTATCGTGGCGGGCACTATATTTGAGTACACTGATCAGGCCTGTGTTCACTCAGTCGGTGTGGGCTCAGCCAGACACAGTGGTGGCGGGCACGACTTGTGAGGGCGCTGCTCTCGCATCTGTTAGCTCGATCGGCGTGAGATCAGCCAGCCACTGTGGTGGCGGGCACGTCAGTTGAAGGCGCAGCTCTGGCCTCTTTTCCAACGCTCGGCGTTGGCTCAGCCAGTCTGTTTGTTGGCGGGCACGACAGGTGAATACACTGATCTGGCCTATGTTTACTCAGTCGGTGTTGGCTCAACCAGACACAGTGGTGGCGGCAACGACAGGTGCGGGCGCTGCATTGGCGTCTGTTCGATCGTTCGGCGTTGGCTCAGCCAGCGACTGTGGTGGAGGGCACGACATTTGAGGACGCTGTTCTGGCCTCTGTTATGTCGGCCGGCGAAGTCTCATCCAGCCACTGGGGTAGGCGGGGACGACAGAAGAGGTCGCTGCGCTGGCCTCTGTTCGCTTGATCGGCGTGGACTCAGCCAGCCACTGTGGGGGCTGGCACGACAGGTGAGGGCGCTTCTCTGGCCTCTTTTCGCTTGGTTGGCGTGGGCCCAGCCAGCCACTGTTGTGGCGGGCACGACAAGTGAGGGCTCCACTCTGGTCACTTTTCGATTGGTGGTCGTTGGGCCAGCCAGCCACCATGGAGGCTTGCACGACATCTTAGGGCGCTGATTTCGCCTCTCTTCGCATCGTCGGCGTGGCTCAGCTAGCCACTGTGGTGGCGAGCACGACGGGTGATTTCGCTGTTCTAGCCTCTGGTCGCTTGATCGGCGTGGCATCTGCCAGCCACCGTGGTGGCGGGAACGTCAGTTGAGGACGCTGCTCTGGCCTCTGTTCGTTTTGTCGGCGAGGGCATAGCCAGCCACTGTGGTGTCGGTTACGAGAAGTGAGGGCGATCCTCTGGCCTCTATTCGCATGGTCGGCGTGGCCTCAGGCAGCCACTATGAAGGCGGTCACGACAGGTGAGGGCGCTGTTCTGGCCTCTGTTCTCTCGGTCGGCGTAAGCTCTGTCAGCCACTGGGGTGGCGGGGACGACAGGTTATGGCGCTGATCTGGCCTGTGTTTGCTTTGTAGGCGTGGGTCAGCCAGCCACTTTGGTTGCAGGCATGTCAAGTGAGGTTGCTGCTCTGGACTCTAATCGCTTGGTCGGCTAGGGCACAGCCAGCCACTGTATTGGCGGGTACGACAAGTGAGGGCGCTGCTCTGGCCTCTGTTCGCATAGTCGGCGTGGCCTTATGCAGCCACTGTTTAGGTGGGCACGACAGGTGAGAGCGGTGGTCTGGCGTCTGTTCGCTTGATCGGCGTAGTCCCAGCCAGCGACTGTGTTGGCGGGAAAGACAAGTGAGAGCGCTGCAGTGGCTTCTGTTCGCTCGGTCGGCTTGTGCTGAGCCAGCTAATGAGTGGCGAGCACGACAGCTGAGGGCGCTGCTATGGCCTCTGTTCCCTTGGGTGGTGTGGGCTCAGCCAGCCACTCGGTTGCGGGCACGACAGTTGTTGGCTCTGCTCTGGCCTCTGTTCGCCAGGTCGGCGAGGGCTCAGCCAGCCACTGTGGTGGTGGGTACGACAAGTGAGGGCGCTTCTCTGGCCTCTGTTCTTATGGTCGGCGTGGCCTCAGGCAGCCACTGTGTAGGCGGGCACGACAGGTGAAGGCACTGATCTGGCCTCTGTTCTCTTGTTCGGCGTGGGTCCCATCCACCAACTGTGGTGGCGGGAACGACAGGTGAGAGCGCTGCTGTGGCCTCTGTTCGCTTTGTAGGCGTGGGCTAGCCAGCCAATGTGGTGGCGGACACAACAGTTGAGGGCGCTGTTCAGTCCTCTGTTCTCTTGGTCGGCGTTGGCTAACCCAGCCACTGTGGAGGCGGTCACGACTTGTGAGGGCGCTGCTCTCGCATCTGTTAGCTGGTTCGGCGTGAGATCAGCCAGCCACTGTGGTGGCGGGCACGTCAGTTGAAGGCGCAGCTCTGGCCTCTGTACCATCGCTCGGCGTGGGCTCAGCCAGTATGTTTGTTGGCGGGCACGACAGGTGAGGGCGCTGAACTGGCCTCTGTTGCTCGGTATGCGTGGGCTCAGGCAGACACTGTGGTGGTGGACACGACAGGAGAGGGCGCTGGTCTGGCCTTTGTTCGCTTATTCGGCGTGGTCCCAGCTAGCCACTGTGGTGGCGGGCACAGGAGGAGTGGGCGCTGCTCTGGCCTCTTTTCGCTTGATCGTCGTGGGCTAAGCCAGAAACTGTGGTGGCGGGCACAACAGTTGAGGGCGCTGCTCTGTCATCTGTTCTCTCAGTCGGCAGGGTTGAGCCGGCCACTATCGTGGCGGGCATGACAGGTGAGGGCGCTGCTATGGGCTGTGTTTTCTCGGTCGGCGTATGCTCAGCCAGCGATATTGGTGGCGGGAACGAAAAATGAGGTCGTTGCTCTGGCCTCTGTTTGCTCATTCTGCGTGGGCTCAACCAGCCACTGAGCTGGCAGGCACGACATGTTTGGGCGCTGCTCTGGCCTCTGTTCGCTCGGTCGACGTTTTCTCAGACCCGCACTGTGTTGGCGGGCACGACAGGTGAGGGCGCTTCTATTGCCTATTTTCACTCGGTAGGCGTTAGCTCAGCCAGCAACTGTGGTGGCGGGCAAGACAGTTGAGGGCGCTGCGATAGTCTCTGTTCGCTCGGTCGGCGTAAGCTAAGCCATCCACTGGGGACGAGGAGACGACAGGTGAGGGTGCTGCTCTGGCGTCTCTGTTCAATTGGTAGACTTGACTCAGCCAGCCACTTTGTTGGAGGGCAGGACAGTATAAATGCATCGTCGTGGACCGAGGCTGGAGAGGGAAGCGAGCAGAGAAATATCTGGCACCAGACGGTAGAGCGCTGGGCTGAAGGGAGTCTCAGCATTCGTCCACCAGCAGGCAGTAGGGGTCTATTTATGTTTCAGGGAATGCCGAAATCATCTCGGTTAGAGCAGCAGTGTATTCAACCGCGACTGCCGGGCCCCTATGCCTGTATATCCTCCTACCACGAGTCTGCACGACTTTGAATATATTCCGAGGCGGGTGTGTCCTCCTACCACGAGAATGCATGTCTTTGAAAATATTCCAAAGCGGGTATGTCCTCATACCACATGCCGGCATCTCTTTGAATATATTGCGAGACAGGTATGTCCTCCTACCACGAGCCGACATTACTTTGAATATATTCCGAGGCAGGTATGTTCTCCTACCACGAGCCTGCATGCATTTGAAAATATTAGCATGTAATAGCTCTAGAATTACCACAGTAATCCAAGTAACTGTCCACCATCTAAGGAACCATATCTGATTTTAGCACCGATTTGTTTTTTCACCCTATATTTGCTTGCACTGTGACAAGCACGACATAATATTTGAGACAAGCATATGGCTATTGCTAGGTCAAGTGAGGGCTCCGCCCTGGCCTCAGCTCCATCGGTCGGAGTGGGTTTTGCCAGCCTCTGTGTTGGCGGGCACGACAGGTGAGGTAGCTGCTTTGGTCTCTATTCGCTCGGTCGGAGTGGGCTCAGGCAGACACTGTGGTGGCGGCACGACAGTTGAGGGCGCTGCTTTGGCCTATGTTCGCTCGGTCGGCGTGGGCCCAGCCAGCCACTGGGTTGGCGGGGACTACAGTTGATGGCACTACTCTGGCGTCTGTTCGCTTTGTAGTCGTGGGTCAGACAGCCACTGTTGAGGCGGGCACGAAAGGTGAGGGCGCTGCTCTGGGCTCTGTTCGCTTGGTCGGCGTGGGCCCAGCCATCCACTGTGGAGGCGGGCACGACTTGTGAGGGCGCTGTTCTGGCATCTGTTACCTCGTTCGGCGTGGGATCAGCCAGCCACTGTGATGGCGGACACGTCAGGTTAGGGCGTAGCTCTGGCGTCTGTTCCATCGCTCGGCGTGGGCTTAGCCAGCCTCTGTGTTGGTGGGCAGGACAAGTGAGGGCGCTGAACTTGCCTCTGTTCGCCCGGTCGTTATGCGCTCAGGTAGCCATTGTGGCGGCAGGGACGACAGGTGAGGGCGCTGATAAGGCCTCTGTTCGTTTGGTCGACGTGGTCTTAGCCAGCCACTGTGTAGGCGGATACGACAGTTGAGGGCGATGTTCAGTCTTCTGTTCTCTCGGTCGGCGTAGGTTGAGCCAGCCACTGGGGTGGCGGGTACTACTGATGAGGGCGCTACTGTTCGCTTTGTAAGCGTGGCACAGTCAGCCACTGTGGTGGCGGGCACGATAGGTGAGGGCGCTTCTATGGGCTCTGTTCGCTTGGTGGTCGTGGGCTCAACCAGGCTTGTTTGGGCGCTGCTCTGGCATCTGTTAGTTCGGTCGGCGTGGGATTAGCCAGCCACTATGGTGGCCGGCACGTCAGGTGGGGGCGCAGATCTGGCCTCTGTTCCATCGCTCGGCGTGTACTCAGCCAGACACTTTGTTGGCGGGCACGACCGGTGAGTGCGTTACACTGGCCTATGTTCGCCCGGTTGGCGTGGGCTCAGCCAGCCAGTGTGTCGGCGGGGACGACAGGTGAGGGCGCTGCTATGGCCCCTGTTCGATAGGTCGTCGTGGGCTCATTCAGCCACTGTGGTGACTGCAACGACAGGTGAGGCCACTTCTCTGGCCTCTGTTCGCTTGGCCGGCGTGGGCCCAGACAGTCACTGTGAGGGCTCTTCTCTGGCCTCTGTACGCTTGATTGGCGTGGTAGCCAGCCACTTTGGTGGCGGGCACGAAATCTAAGGGCGCTTCTCTGGCCTCGGTTCGCTTGTTCGGCGTGGCCCCTGCCAGCCACTGTGGTGGCGGTCACGACAGGTGAGTGCGCTGCTCTGGCCTCTGTTCTATCGGGCGGCATGTGCTCAGACAACCACTATCGTGGCGGGCTCGACAGGTGAGGGTACTGCTCTAGCCTGTGTTCGCTCAGTCGGCGTCGCCTAGCCAGACACAGTGGTGGCGGGAACGACAGGTGCGGGCTTTTTTGGCCTCTGTTCGTTCGTTCGGCGTGGGCTCAGAGAGCCACTGTGTTGGCGTGCACGACATTTCAGGGCGCTGCTGTGGACTCTGTTCGTTTGCTCGGCGTGGACTTAGACAGCGAATGTGGTGGCGGGCACGACATTTGAGGATGCTGCTCCGGCCTTGGTTATGTCGGCCAGCGAAGGCTTAGCCAGCCACTGGGGTGGCGGTGACGACAGTTGATGTCGCTGCTCTGGCCTCTGTTCGCTTGGTTGTCGTGAACCCAGCCAGCCATTTTGGTGGCGGGCACAATAATTGAGGGCGCTTCTCTGGCCTCTGTTCGCTCGGTCGCGTGGGCTCAGACAGCATCTGTGTTGGCGGGCACGCCAGGTGAATAGTCTGCTCTGGCGCCTTCTCTCTCGGTCGGAATAGGCACCGCCAGCCACTAACGTGGCGGGCACGACATGTAAGGGCGTTGCTCTGGCCTCTGTTCGCTCGGTCGTCGTGGGCTCCGCCTGCGAATGTGGAGGCCGGCACGAAATGTGAGGTCGTTGCTCTGGCTTCTGTTCGGTCGGTCGGCGTGGGGTAAGTCAACCACTGTGGCTTCGAGCACGACACATGAAAGCGCTGCTCTGGCCTCTGTTCGCTCGGTCGGCGTTGGCACAGCCAGCCACTGTGGTGGCATGCACGACAGTTGAGGCGCTGTTCAGGCTTCTGTTCTCTCGGTCGGCGTAGGCTGAGCCAGCAACAGGTGTGACGGGGACTACAGGTGAGTGCGCTAATCTGGCGTCTGTTCCCTTTTTCAGGCGTGTCTCAGACAGCTAATGTGCTGCTCTGTCCTCTGAATACATGGTCGGCGTGGCCTCTGGCAGCCACAGTACAGTCGGGCATGAAAGGTGAGGGCGCTGCTCTGGCCTCTGATCGCTTGATCGGCGTGGTCCCAGAGATCCACTGTAGTGGCGGGAACGACCGCAGCTGTGGCCTCTGTTCTCTCGGTCGGCTTGGGCTCAGCCAGCCACTGTGGTGGTGGACACGTCAGTTGAGGGCGCTTCTCTGGCCTATGATCCCTCGGTTGGCGTGGGCTTAGGCAGCTCTTCGATTGCGGGTACAACAGTTGAGGGCGCTGCTCTGGCCTCTGTTCTCTCGGTCGGCGTTGGCTCAGCCAGCCAGTTTGTTGGCGGCCACGACAGGGGCGCTGCTCTGGCCTCTGATCGCTTTGTCGGTGTGGGCTCAGCCAGTCACTGTGGTGGCGGACACGACAGTTGTGGGCGCTGCTCTGGCCTCCGTCATCTCGGTCGACGTGGTCAGACCCAGCCACTGTGGTCGCGGGCCCTTCACGTGAGGTCGTCGATCTGGCGTCAGCTCCATCTTTCGGAGTGGGCTCTGCAGCCTCTGTGTTGGCGGGCACTACAGTTGAGGGCGCTGCTTTGGCCTCTGTTCGCTCGGTTGGCGTGGGCTCAGGCAGACACTGTGGTGGCGCGCACGACACATGATGGCGGTCGTTCGACCTCTGTTAGCTTGGTCGGTGTGGTGTCAGTCAAATACTGTGGTGGTTTTCACGACAGGTGAGGGCTTTGCTCTGGCTTCTTTTCGCTCGTTCGGCGTGGGCTCAGCCATCCACTTTTTTGCGGACACGAAAGACGAAGGCGCTGCTCTGGCCTCTCTTCGCTCGGTCTGCATGGGCTCAGCCATCCACGGTGCAGGAAGGCACGATAGATGAGGGCGCTTCTCTGGAATGTTTTCGCTTGTTCAGCGTGGGCACAGCCAACCACTGTTGTGGCTGACACGACAGGTGATGTCGATGCTCTGACCTCTGACAGCTTGGTCGTCTTTGGTTCAGCCAACCACTGTGGTGGGGGGTACGACAGGTGAAAGCGCTGCTCTTGCCTCTATTCCCTTGGTTGTCGTGGGTACAGCCAGCCACTGTGGTGGCTGGCACGACAAGTTAGGACGTTGTTCTGTCCACTGATTGCTTGGTCGGCGTTGGCTCAGAGCTACTGTGGTGGCTGACATAAGTGGTGAGGGCGCTGCTCTGGCCTCTTTTGGCTTGGTCGTAGTGGGCTCAGAAATCTACTGTGGTGGCGGGCACGACAGGTGAGGGCGTTGCTCTGGCCCCTTTTCGCTTGGTCGGCGTGGGCTCAGTCAGCCACTGTTTTTACGGACACGACAGGGGATAGCGCTGCTCTAGCCTCTGTTCGCTCAGTCGGCGTGGGCTCAGACAGCCATTTCTGGTGGCGGGCACAACACTTTAGGGCGCATCTCTGGCCTCTGTTCTTTTGCTTGGCGTCAGCCACTGTGGTTTGTGGCACGTAAGAAAGGGTGCTCCACTGGCCTCTGTTCACTCGGTCTGCGTGGGCTAAGCCAGCCACGGTATTGGCGGTCACGACAGGTGAAAGCGCAGCTCTGTCCTCTGTTCGCTTTGTTGTCGTGGGCACAGCCAGCCACTTTTTTGTCGGGCAAGACATGTCAGCGCGCTACTCTGGCCTCTTTTCTTTTGGTCGGCGTGAGGTGAAGCAGCCACTGATGTAGCTGACACGACAGGTGAACGCAAATTTGTGGCCTCTGTTCTACAGTTCGGCGTGGGCTCAGTGAACCACTGTGGTGGCTGCAGCGTCAGGTGAGGGCGCTGCTCTGGCCTCTGTTCGCTTGGTCGGCGTGGGCTCAGCCACCCACTGTGAAGGAGGTAACGATATGTGAGGGAGCTTACATCGCATCTGTTCGCTTGTTCGGTGAGAGTTTCGCCAGCCACTGTGTTGCCGGGTACGAAACATGAGGGCGCTGCTATAGTCTCAGTTCGCATGTTCAGAGTGGGCTCAGCCAGCCTCTTTGTTGGTGGGCACGACAGGAGTGGGCGCTCTTCTGGCCTCTGTTCGCTCGATCGGATTGGGCTCAGTCAGCCACTATGTTGGCGTTCACGACAGATGAGGGCGCTTCTGTGGCCTCTGTTCGCTTCGTCGGCGTGGGTTCAGCCAGCCACTGTGAAGGCTGGAACGACAGGTGAGTTCGCTAATCTAGATTCTTTTCACTTTGTCGGCGTGGTGTCAGACAGATACTGTGGTGGCCGACACGACAGGTGAAGGCGCTGCTTTGGCCTCTGTTCGCTTGGTCGGCGTGGGCTCAGCCAGCCACTGTAATGGCTGTCACGACACGTGAGTGTTCTGCTCTGTCTCCTGTTCGCTTGTTCGCCGTGGTCTCAGCCTGCCCCTTTTGAGGCATGCACAACAGGTGAGGGCTGTTCTCTGGCCTGTGAAGTCTTGGACGACGTGGGCTCAATCACCCACTGTGGTTAAGGGCACGACTTGTAAGGCGTTGCTATGGCCTCTGTCTGTTTGTACGGCGTGTGCTCAGCCAGCCACGGTGGAGGCGGGCACGTCAGATGAGGGCGCTGCTCTGACCTCTGTTCGCTTGTTCGACGTGGGCTGAGGCAGCCACTGTGGTGGCTGACACGACAGGTGAGGGCGCTTTTCTGTCCTCTTTTCGCTTGTTCGGTTTGGGCACAACCAGCCACTGTTGTGGCTGACAGGACAGCTGAGGTCGCTTCTCTGGCCTCCGTTCGCTTCGTCGGCGTTTGCTGACGCAGCCACGATGGAGGCAGGCACGACAGGTGAGGGCGCTGCTCTGGCCTCTGACATCTTGGTCAGCGTTGGCTCAGACAGCCACTGTGTTGGCAGGCACGACAAGTAAGGCGCTGCTCTGGCCTCTGATCGATTAGACGGGGTGGGCTTAGCCAGCCACGGTGTAGGCGGTCACGAAATTTGAGGGCGCTGCTCTGGCTTCTGTTCGCTTGTTTTACTTGGGCTCAGCCAGCCACTGTGTTGCCGGGCACGAAATGTGAGGGCGCTTCTCTGTTCCCTTTTCGCTTGGTCAGCGTGTTATCTGCCAGCCACTATGGTGTCACTTACAACAGTTGAGTGAGCTGCTGAGGCCTTAGTGCGCTTGATCATCGTGGGCTCAGCCAGCCTCTGTGGTGGTGGAAACAACAGGAGAGGGCGCTCTTCTGGCCTCTGTTCGCTCAGTCGGCGTGTGCTCTGCCAGCCACTCTGATGGCAGTCGCGACAAATGAAAGCTCTCGTCTTGCCTCTGTTCTCTTTGTCTTCGTTGTCACAGCCAGCCACTGTGTTGGCGGCCACGTCAAGTGAGGGCGATGCTCCGGCCTCTGGTAGCTTTTTCATCGTGGTCTCAGCCAGCCACTGTTGTGGCGAGCACGAAACTTGAGGGCGCTGCACTTGCATTTGTTCCATTGGTCGGCGTTCGCACCGCCAGCATCTGTGGTTGTGGGAACGACATGTGCGGGCGCTCCTCTGGCCTTTTCTCGTTTGGACGTCGTAGTAGCCAGCTACTGTTGTGGCGGGCACGACAAGTGATGGCGCTGCTCTGGACTCTTTTAGGTTTTTCTTCGTGGTCTCAGCCAGTCACTGTTGTGGCGGGCACTAAACTTTAGGGCGCGTGGGCTCCGCCGGCATCTCTAGTTGTGGGAACGACAGGTGAGGGCGCTGCTCAGGCCTATATTCAATCGGTTGGCGTGTGTTCAGCCACCCACTTTGTTGGTGGATACGACTGTTGAGGGCGTTGCACTGGCCTCTGACCTCTTGTTCGTCAAGGGTCAGCCAGCCACTGTGAAGGCGGGAACGAAAGGTGAGGGCTTTTTTCTCGATATCTGCTAGCTTGTTCGGCGAGGGATTAGAGAGGCTCTGTGGTGCCGGGCACAAAATGTGAGGGCGCTCCACTGGCTTCTGTTCGCTTGTTCGGCGTTGGATCAGCCAGCCAGTGTGGTTTCAAACACGACAGATGAGAGCGCGGCTGTGGCTTCAGTTCCATTGTTCGGCGTGGACTCAGCCAGCCTCTGTGTTGATGGGCACGAGCGGAGAGTGTGCTGCTCTGGCCATTGTTCGCTCGGTCGGCGTGGGCCCAGCCACTGTGTTGGTGGGCACGACAGGTGAGGGCGCTGCTCCGGCCTCTGTTCTTCGTTAGGCTTTGGCTCAGCCAGCCACTGTGATGGCGGGCACGACTGTTGTTGTAGCTGTACTGGCCTTTGTTCCCTCGGTCTGCTTGGGTTCAGCCACCCACTGTGGTGGCGGGCACGACATGTGAGGGCGCTGCTCTGGCCTCTGTTCCTTCGGTCGGCGGTGGCTCGGCCAGCCACTGTGTTGGAGAGGTGATGGCGCTACACTGGCCTCTGTTTCCATGGTCGGAGTGACCTGATACAGACACTGTGGTTGAGGAAACCACAGGTGAGGGCGCTTCTCTGCCCTTGTTCTCTCGATCGGCGTGGACTGATCAAGCCACTGTGTTGTCGGTCACGACAAGTGAGGACGCTTCTCTGGCCTCTGTTCTCTTGGTCGGCGTGGGCTCAGCCAGCCACTGTGGCGTTGGTCTTGTCTCGCCTCTGTTTCTTTTGCCGTCTTGGTCACAGTCAATGATGTGCTTGTGCGATTGGAAAGGGCGTTGATCTGGTCTCTCTTCTCTTCCTTTGGTCGGCGTGTACTCAGTCACTGTGGTGGCGGTCCGACAGGCAAGTGCGTTTTTCTTGACTCTCCTCTGTTCCTTAGGTAAGCGTGGGCTGAGTCACAGTGGTAACGGGCCGATAGGCAAGTGCGTTGTTCTGGTCCAACTTCTGTTCCTTGGTCGGCGTGGTTTCAGTCACTGTGGTGTTGGCCGATAGGCAAGTGCGTAGGTCTCTTCAAGACTCTGTTCCTTTGGTCGGCGTAGTCTGAGTCACTGCTGGCTGGCCCATACGGAAGGGCGTTGGTTTGGTCTCGCCTGTGATCCTTTGGTCTTCGTGAACTAAGTCACTGATGTGTCGGGCCGATCGGCAAGAGCGTTGGTCTGGTCTCGCCTCTGTTCGTTTGGTCGGCATGGGCTCAATCACTGTGGTGGCGTTGCTCTGTTTTGGCCTCTGTTGCTCTGTTCGGCTTGGGCTCAGGCAATGTGGTGGCGGGCCGATAGGCAAGGGCGTTGGTTTGTTCTCGTCTCTGTTTCTTTGGTCGACGTGGGCTTAGTAATTGTGGTAGCGAGCCTTTAGGCAATGGCGTTGTTCTGATCTCGACTCCGTTCCTTTGGTCGGCTTGGGCTCAGTCACTGCAGTGGCCGGCCGATAGGCAAGGGCGTTGGTCTGGTCTCGCCTCTGTTCCTTTTGTTTTCTTGGTTTGAATCACCTTTGTGGTAAGCCGATAGGAAAGGGCGTTGTTCTGTTCACGAATCTGATCCTTTTGTCGGCGTGGTCTCAGTCTCTGTGTTGGCTGGGCGATAAGCAAATTCCTTGATCTGGTCTCGCCTCTTTTCCTTTCGTCGGCGTGAGCTCAGTCATTGTGGTGGCGGGTCGATAGACAAGAGCGTTGGTCTGGTCATGCCTCTGTTCTTTTGGTCGGCGTGATCTCAGCCATTGTGGTGGCGGGACGATTGGGAAAAGCGTTGGTAATGTCTCGCTTCTGTTCCTTCGGTCAGTGTGGGCTAAGTCACTGCAGTGGCGGGCCGATAGGCAAGGGCGTTGGTACGGTCTCGCCTCTGTTCTTTTGGTCGGCGGGGGCTCAGTCACTGTGGTGGCGGCCGACAGTCAAGTTCGTTTTTGTGGTCTCGTCTCTGTTCCTTTGGTCGGCGTGGTTTAAGACACTGTGTTTGCGGGCTGGTAGGCAATGGCGTTGGTCTGGTCTCCCCTCTGTTCTTACAGTCGGCGTGGCCTGAGTCAAAGTGAAGGCTGGGTGAAAGGCAAGGGCGTTGTTCTGGCCTCGCCTCTGTTCCTTTGGTAGCCCTGTGCTCAGTTACTGTACTGGTGGGCCGATCGGCAAGGGCGTTTGAATGGTCTCGCCTCCGTTCATTTGTTCGGCGTGGTCTCAGTCACTGTTATGGCGGGCCGATAGGAAAGAGGGTTGGTCTGGTCTCGCCTCTGTTCCTTTGGTCGGCGAGTTCTCAGTCACTGTGTTGGCGGGCCGATGGGCAACAGCTTTGGTCTGGTTTCGCCCCTGTTCTTTTGGTCTGCTGGTTCTCAGTTACCGTGGTGGGTGGGCGATAGGCAAGGGCGTTGGTCTGGTCTCGCCTCTGTTCCTTTGGTCGCCGTGGCCTCGTTCACTGTGGTGGCTGGCCGATAGGCAAAGGCGTTGGATTGGTCTCGCCTCTGTTCCTTTGTCGGCGTGGGCTTAAGCAATGTGGAGACCGGCCGATATGCAAGGGCGTTGGTCTGGTCTCGCCTCTGTTCTTTTCGTATGCGTGGGCTCAGTCACTGTGGTAGCGGACCGATAGGAATGGGCGTTGTTCTGGTCTCGCCTCTGTTCCTTTGGTCGGCGTGTTCTCAGTCACTGTGTTGCCGGGCCGATGGGCAACAGCTTTGGTCTGGTCTCGCCCCTGTTCTTTTGGTCTGCTGGTTCTCAGTTACCGTGGTGGGGGGCCAATAGGCAAGGGCGTTGGTCTGGTCTCGCCTCTGTTCCTTTGGTCGCCGTGGGCTCGTTCAATGTGGTAGCTGGCCGATATGCAAAGGCGTTGGATTGGTCTCGCCTCTGTTCCTTTGGTCGGCGTGGGCTAAAGCAATGTGGAGACCGGCCGATAAGCAAGGGGGTTGGTCTGGTCTCGCCTCTGTTCCTTTCGTCGGCGTGGGCTCAATCACTGTGGTGTCGGGCCGATAGGCAAGGGCGTTAGTCTGGTCTCGCCTCTGTTCCTTTGTTCGGCGTGGGATCAGACACTGTGGTATGTCGTTCTACCGGCAACTCACTGAAAATATTTCAAGGCTGGTATTTCCTTCTACCACCGGCTATCTACCACTAGGTTAGGTTAGGTTACTTCTACCAGCAAGGACTGCACGCACCACAGAGTATATCATACTCTGAACCACATTGTCGGGCGGAGGACAGCCCGGTCTTCTCGACTGTCTCAGTCTCTCTTCCTCCTGAAGTATCAAATGAACCGTCGTGAACCGAGGCGTGAGCGGGTAGCGAGCAGAGGCCGATCTGATACCAGACGATGGAGCGCCGAGCTGAGGCGAGACTCAGCATTCGTCTACCTCCAGGCAATAGATGTTTATTCATGTTTCAGGGAAAACCAAAATGATCTTGGTTTGAGTAGCAGCGAATATACCTCGAATGCAGGGCCCGTACGGCCAGTATGTCCTACTAACACGAGACGCCAACACTTAAAATATTCGGAGGCAGCCTAAAGTTGTTCCCACTACAACGCGCGGGCGACACTTGGGGAAAACTTTCGAGGCATTTATATCCTCCTACCACGAGACGACATCACTTTAAAAATATTCCAAGGCAGGTATGTCCTCTTACCACGAGCCGGTAAAACTTTGAATATATTCCGAGGTAGCGCCTTCACCTGCCGTGACCGCAAGAACAGTGGCTGGATTTGCCTAAGAAGACCGAGCGAACAGAGGCCAGAGCAGCGCCCTGACCTGCCGTGCATTCAACACAGTGGCTGGTTTAACCCACGCCTACAGAGCGAGCAGAGGTCAGAGCAGTTCCCTCAACTGTCATGTACACCACAGTGACCGGCTGAGCTCACGCCGACCAAGAGATCAGAGGCCAGAGAAGCGACATCACCTGTCGTGCCCGCCACCACAGTGGCTGGCTGAGCACACGCCGACCAAGCGAACAAAGTCCAGAGCAGCGCTCTCACCTGTCGTGCCCGCCACCACAGTGGTTGGCTAACCCCACGCCGAACGAGCGGACAGACGCCAGAGCTACGCCTAACCTGTCGTGCCCGCCAACACAGTGGCTTACTGAGCCCACGCCACCCTAGTGAAGAGAAGCCAGGGCAGCGCCCTCACCTGTCGTGCCAGCAACCATAGAGGTTGGCTGAGCCCCTCGCCGACTGTGCGAACAGAGGCCAGAGCAGCACCCTCAACTGTCTTGTCCGCCAACACAGTGGCCCACTCCTACCGAGCGAACAGTGGTCACAGCAGCTCCCTCATCTGTCGTGCACGACTACACAGTCACTGGCTGTGTCCACGCCGACCGAACGAAAAGAGGCCTGACCAGCGACCTCACCTGTTGTGTTCGCCAAAACAGTGGCAGGCTGTGTTTTCTCCGACCAAGCTAACAGGCAAGACCAGCCCCGCTCCACCCGCTGTTCGATCGGTCGGCGAGGGCTCAGACATTCACAGAGTTGGCGGGCACGACAGGTGAGGGCGCTTCTCTCGCATCTGTTCGCTTGGTCGGCGAAGGATTAGCCAGCCACTGTGGTGGTGGGCACGACAGGTGAGGAGGATGCTCTGGCCTTTGTTCGCTTGATCGGTGTGGGCCCAACCACGTCAGAGAAGTGTTCTGCTCTGGCGTCTGTTCGCTTGTTCGGCCTTGGCTCCGCCAGCAACTGTGGTGATGGGCACATCAAGGGAGTGCGCTGTTCTAGCGTCTTTTCGCTTGTTCGGCGTGGGCTCAGCCGGCCAAGGTGGTGGCTGGAACGACAGGTGAGGTCACTGCTCTGGCCTCTGTTCGCTTGGTCGGCGTGGGCTCATTTAGCCACTGTGGTCGCGTGCACGACAGGTGAGGGCGCTGTTCTTGCCCCTGTTCGCTTGTTCGGTGTGGGTTCAGACAGCCACTTTGGTGGCGGGCACTTCAGTTGATGGCGCAGCTCTGGCCTCTGTTCACTCAGTCGACGTGAGTATTTAAGGGGCAGGTATAACACATCGACGCCTAGCATCGGACGTCTTAAGTTAATTGATTATGAGATTGTTGGGGAATTGCCCGAGTCCTTAAACTAGGGATATGAACGGCTTTGGTTTGAATATGACGCCGACGCCATGCGTCACGACGCCCTAAACGTAAGGAAATTGTTGTGGCTCCGACGTCTCTCGTCACGAAGCCCGAAGCCTGAGGAAGTGTGTGGCTGAGGTGTATAAGCAGAGGGTGTGGTGGGTGGTTGAGGTGCAGAATATGCCACGCTTCGGTTGTGAGTAACGCCGCCCAGTGTGTGAGACGGTTGTATCAGTAGCATTCCAAAAATTAAACTTGCCCTAGGAACCCTGAGACGAACAGTACGTGACATACGTGACGTCTAAAGAAACATAGGTGTAAATGACATGAAGGAAAACTCAAATAATCCAAATGACATAATGATTGCTGTCTTCTCTATGTCGTCAGGATGCACGGGAATTTGATGATATGCCCGTACCTGTTCGATCTTAGAGAAGATGGTACAGCCCGCCAGTTGGTCGTGGATGTGCCTGACAGTGTGGCAGTCAGGAATGGTCCGTGCGTTGTGGGTTCGGTAATCCCCGCAAGGTCGCCAAACGTTGTCTTTCTTGGGGACCAGGTGGAGTGCTGAAGACCAGGATCCTTCGGGGCGGCATGCGGTTCCGTCTTGCAAAATGTCGTCGAATTATGCTTTGGCGACATATAGCGTATCAGGTGCCAGGCGACGTGGTCGACTAGTTACGGGGGGCCTGGTGTGTTCCTGATGTGGTGGACGGTGTTGTGCCTTACCTCGCGACGGATTCCAGTGGGGTGGGTGAGGTGTGAGAATTCTGCGAGTACACTGCTTCCTATGGTCATTAAGCTCGGGATGGATGTGGGAACGGCGTGGCCGTGATCGGATATTGACGTGGTTCCGTTGAGTAGGCGGCTAATTTGGCAGTCGACTAGGAGGCCAAAATGGGCGAAGAGGTCCGCACCGATGATTGGTATTTGGACGTCGGACACCACGAAGCGCCAGGTGAAGTCTAGGCGTAACCCCAAATTGAGGCTGAGGGAGATCCATACGTAGATGGGGATGGTGGTTCCGTTGGCCGCGAAGAGGTCGTAGTTGACTCTATCTTTGCGCCCTGGACGGAACTTGCGTGGGAATACGCAGAGGTCTGAGCCGGTGTCGACAAGGATGACTACTTTGTGGCGCGATCTGAGATGAATAGGCGGCCGGTAATGTTGTTGCAGGCGTTTGCCACCCTCAAGGACTGCTGGTGTAGTTTGCTTGCTGCGGGCGGAAAGAGGATGTCGGTGTACATTTCTGCGGCTTATCTCCGAATTTCGGTGGTTCCAGCAGTTCCCGTTCTTTGTGGAATTCCGGCCCCTAGTTGGTAGGTTGCCGGTGACACGCCGGTTTCTGGAGTGAGCGGCAACGAGTGCGGTCCGTTGTAAGGGCGTGAGAGCTCCTCTAGTCGCTAGGAGTAAGCTGACATCGGTTGGTGAGGAGACAGAGACAGTGGTGGGTCGTGGTGCAACCTCGCATATGCGGTGTGCGAGTTGCGAAGCTGAATCCAAACTGCCCTCGGACTGGCAGGCGAGTATCATCAGGATGTGTGGTGGAAGACGGTTGGTCCAGATGCTCCGTAAGAAGTCGTCTGGTACCTCCGGTGCGAGGCTTTTGAGGGGCCGCAGAAACTGGGAGGGTTGCGGTCAACCATCTCCTCGTGCATGAGGAGTTGTCAGACGCTCTGTTCGCGTGATGTTGACAATCGTTGTACCAACTCTGTCTTTAGTTTCTCGTAGGAGTGTTCTGCCGGCGGTGATGTGAGGACGTCTTCCACCTCCTCAGCATGTCTGTGGTCGAGCTGGGAGATTATATAATTGAATTTCGTCGCTCGCTTGTGACGGCCGCAAGTTCAAATTGTGCCTCGGCTTGTGCGAACTAGAGTGCGGGTCGTTCGGACCAGAATAGTGTCTGCCTTCTGTATAATGTCCTTCCAGGACTGTCGGGAGATTCCTGCATATTGATGATTATCTTCGTACGTTGTCCTCGTCGGGGTCACCAATGTGATGGATCCTTGCAGGTTTGTTATACAAGACATAACGCAGTACTTCCACTCAGCTTATTTATTATTATTTCAGCAGATGTACAAGATCTCGATTGAGACGGTTAGTAGTGAGTTAGCCGCAAGTACAAGTGCGCTTGTATAGTGATGTCTGGAAGTGGGAGCGGAGCTCGCTGACCAGTGCGCTACTAGGCTGCTGCTGTAAACGACGGTCGAGAGAGATGGAGCCGCCCGTGTGGTGCAGGTTACTGTGTTGGTCGGCCGCAGTCTTGATGTGTCCACAGCTCTACTCCTTTGGGTGTCCGAACGACTAGCTAATCCATGCTGTCAGTACGACTAGCTTACACCTTTGTTGCTGCCTGGATGTCGACCGATCGTTGAATGAAGTTTCGAACCAACCAACGAAAGTGCTAACTAAGGGCGGAGAATTGCGTTACTCGCAAGTCGACGTCCCTTGGTCTGTTTAGTCATTCCTGCGTTTGACCGCATTGCTGAGCTCGATAACAGACACTTTATCGGTAACTGAGTGTTTTGCTTACGCTAACGATTTATGGTCTCGATTAGGTCGGGACCTGGCACACCGAAAGCTACAGCTCTAAGAGTGTATAGTCTTTATAAGTGGAGGGAATACTTTGGTTGGATACCACCCTGGGATTTGAACCCAGAGTGGCATTTTTACAATTATATTCTCTCAGGATCTAAACCTACACACGAGCAATTTAGCCGTATCGGGGGAGGGGGGAGTGCGGACCGTGCCCCGACTTTCTATTATACCCTGGCATTCACCTTACAACTGAGGAAAATCACGCAAAACCTCAGTCGCGGTATTCGAAAAGTGCCTAGTTTTAGGTGCTAGGCACGATTCGGTGTCGACTTTGCCACTATTGGGCCTCAACATATCTACTGACCTGTCCTCGTAGCTTGCGCTAGGCGACTTGGGTCAGCCCTCGGTCAGCGTAAATATCTGCCGAGTTCTGAACTAAGGGGTTCCCCACACCAGCTAACTTTGAGTCGTAACTCTCGGTTAGGGCTCTGATGTGTTCGGCAAAGAAAGGAACTCCCAACTCCTCGTGAATTTGCACGATACTAATGTACCAACATGCACCAGAATTAATGCGAAGACACATGGATTGAATAACCTCCAGCTTCCTGAAGTGGTTGCAGGCAGCGGACCTCCAAATGGGGCACGCATAGTCCATCATGGGCCGTATGAGCTGCTTATACAGCAGAACTCCGTTCCTGATGGACAGACCTCTTCTCCTGCGAAGGAGAGAACTAAGTAGACCCAGTTGTTGGGCAGCTTTCTTCTTGACCTGGACGATGTGAGGCGACCAGGTCATCCGTGTATCAAGGATTACTCCCAGATAACGGGCTGTGTCGACCCATTGGATTGGCTCCCCTAGGAGCTGCACCGGTCGAGGCTTGGAGAACCACCACCCTGCCTTCGCAAAGATCATAGAATTGCTCTTGGAGACAGTGATGGCGATCCTCCATACTCTCAGTCACCTGTCTAGTTCAATGAGGTATGCTTCTAAGTAGCTAACAAGCAGCGCCGGGCTGCGGGACGTGGCAATGATTGCCGTTTCATCCCCGTACAATGCCAGCTCGACGTGGCGGGAAGGGACCGGCATGTCACTGACATACAGACTGAACAAGACAGATGAGATTAGTCCCCCCTGTGCTACGCCAGCCCGCATGACACGAGGGGTGGATGTGGCCGTTTGGAAGGACGCCTCGAACGTCCTGTTGTGAAGGTAGGAGGATATGGTTTTAACCAGGTAGGAGGTGAAGTTAAGGGCCGTTAGCTTGAAGAGGAGACCGTCGACCCAAACGGTGTCGAAGGCCTTAGCCACGTCGAGAAAGACTACGCCTGTTAGCTGCTTCTCGCCAAAGTTTCTGGTCACCATTTCGACAAGGCGAGCTAGCTGGAGAGAGGTGCTATGTTTGGTTCTGAATCCAAACTGCTCATCTCGCAGAAGCCCGCGCTCGCTTACTTCACTTAAGATCCTACTGAGTAGGATCTTCTCAAACAACTTGCCAATGTTGTCCAGAAGACTTATGGGACGATAGGAAGAGGGTAGCGCTGGGTCCTTCCCAGGTTTCAGTATGGAGACAATGCGGGCACGCTTCCATACTGATGGGAAGTACTGCGCTAAAAGAGCCGCGTTGAATATGGCAGCGAGGAGAGAGACAGCACATTGCGGAAGGTGCTTCAGAGCACTGTTCGGAATACCGTTTGGGCCCGGCGCCTTGCTGGCCTTGAGACTCTGGATGACATCCTGTACCTCCGCGGGGTTGGTTAACTTGGGTTCGCTTGCAGGTGCATAAGAGTATGCTTGCAGCGCCTCGCCAACCATCTCAATAACTGCCGGATCCGACGGGTCGTCTACCGGCTGAAACTGAGCCTCAAGTCTGTCCACCTGGGTCTGCTTAGCTCTCTCCTTCGCAGGAGAAGAGGTCTGTCCATCAGGAACGGAGTTCTGCTGTATAAGCAGCTCATACGGCCCATGATGGACTATGCGTGCCCCATTTGGAGGGCTGCTGCCTGCAGTCACCTCAGAAAACTGCAGATTATTCAATCCAAGTGTCTACACATTGCTACGGGTGCAGCTTGGTACATGAGTAACGTGCAAATTCACGAGGATTTGGGAGTTCCTTTCTTTGCTGAACACATCAGAGCTCTAACCGAGAGTTACGACTCAAAGTTAGTTGGTGTGGGGAACCCCTTAGTTCACCAACTCGGCAGATATTTACGCTGACCGAGGGCTGATCAAAGTCGCTTAGCGCAAGCTACGAGGACAGGTCAGTAGATATGTCGAGGCCCTTAGTTGTCAATCCGACACAGAATCGTGCCTAGCACCTAGAACTAGGCGCCTTTCGAATACCGTGACTGAGGTTTTGCGTAATTTTCCTCAGTTGTAAGGTGAATGCCAGGGTATAACAAAAAGTCGGGGCACGGCCCGCACTCACCCCTTCCCCCGGTAGGGCTAAATTACTCGTGTGTAGGTTTTAGATCCTTCTCGAATTTAATTGTGAAAATGCCCCTCTGAGTTCAAATCCCAGGGAGCCATCCAACCAAAGTATTCCCCCCACTTAGAAATACTATACGCTCTTAGAGCTGTAGCCTTCGGTGTGCCAGGTCCCGACCTAATCGAGACCATAAATCGTTAGCGTAAGCAAAATCCTCAGTTATAGAATTAAGAGACTGTTATCGAGTCCAGCAATGCGGTAAAACGCAGGAATGGCTAAACAGAGGAAGGGACGTCGACTTGCGCGGAGCGCAAGTCTCCGCCCTTAGTTAGCACTTTGGTTGATTGGTAGGTTGGTGGGACGATCTTAGGCCTGCAGCCACCTCAGAAAGCTGCAGTTTATTCAATCCAAGTGTCTTCGCATTGCTACTGGTGCACCTTGGTCATGAGTACCGTGCAAATTCACGAGGATTTGGGAGTTCCCTTCTTTCCTGAACACATCAAAGCCCTAACGGAGAGTTACGACTCAAAGTTAGCTGGTGTGGGGAACCCCTTAGTTCACCAACTCGGCAGATATTTACGCTGACCGAGGGCTGACCCAAGTCGCCTAGCGCAAGCTACGGGGGTAGGTCAGTAGATATGTCGAGGCCCAATAGTGGCCAAACCGACACCGAATTGTGCCTAGCACCTGAAACTAGGCGCTTTTCGAATACCGTGACTGAGGTTTTCCGTGATTTTCCTCAGTTGTAAGGTGAATGCCAGGGTATAACAAAATGTCGGGGCACGGCCCGCACCCCCCCCCCCCCCCCCCCCCCCCCCGTAGGGCTAAATTACTCGTGTGTAGGTTTTAGATGCTGCGCGAATTTAATTGTAAAAATGCCACTCTGGGTTCAAATCCCAGGGAGCCATCCAACCAAAATATTCCCCCCACTTAGAAAGACTATACGCTCCTAGAGCTGTAGCCTTCGGTATGCCAGGTCCCGGCGTAATCGAGACCATAAACCGTTAGCGTAAGCAAAATCCCCAGTTATAGAACGAAGAGTCTGTCATTGAGCCCAGAGATGCGGTGAAACGCAGGAATGGCTAAACAGACCAAGGGACGTCACCTTGCGCGGAGCGCAAGTCTCCGCCCTTAGTTAGCACTTGGTTGGTTGTTTCCCACCAGTATCATTCATTCGGTCGGCAGCAAAGTAGCAAGCCAGTCGTTCTGACAAGCCAAGGAGCAAGCCAGTCGTATTGACAAGCCAAGGAGCAAGCCAGTCGTTCTGACAAGCCAAGGAATAAATCAGTCGTCCTGACAACAAAGGAGTAAAGCATCAGGCACACCACGCCTGCCGTCGACCAATGCTTAATCTGCACCAGTCGAGCGGTCCGCTCTCATCCACAGCAGCAGCCAAGCAGCACTGGTCAAGCGAGCACACTTCCGTGCGCTCTTGTCTCCGCTCCGCTTTCCACTGCAGGACAACTCCATACAAGCGCACTCTGCACGTGCGGCTAACTCATTACAAACGATCTCACTCGGATCCTGTATATTTGCTGAAGTAATAATAAATAAGCTGAGTGGAAGTTACTACTGCATTATTTCTTGTAAAAGAAACCTGCAAGCATCCACCACAGGCCTACGTGCATCGGGTCTTTTCTATTATATTCTATTCTATTCTACCTTCCTGTTGTGCATTGTATAATTTTCGCCAGATAATGGCCTCGTAGGTTGAAAAATGTAATGAATTGTAACAACATATATTGTTTTTATAATAAAAAGGTAGTTGTGTTGATTGTTATTTTATATATTAAGTTACAAAAAAACAACGGGATGTCCTCTGTTAAAATAGTATTTTGTACTTGAACAATCTGGGTTTCGATTTCCGGCAGGGAAAAGATATTTTTCTCTTCCTCGAAATGTCCAGACTGACTCTGGAGCTCATCCAGCAACATATTCAACCGATACCAGAGGTTCTTTCTATGGGGGTAAAGTTGACAGAGCATGATGTTGACCCCATCACCTCCATCTAGTGCCAAGGTGAAGAATGGGTGGACCTATACATCTGCGCCACCTATATGCCTTTGTGGCACGGACAGGGACAACTTCACCTTTTGCCTTTACTGTGTTTACCCAAATGCAAACCACCTAATGAAACACATCTGTAAAGGGAAAATTTATTTTTACAAATCTAAGGTAACCCCCCCCCCCCCCAAGAAGACACATCTGCTTACAGAAAGTGTTTTACTATTAATTTCATACAGTTAATGGGAGCTGGGGTAGTGTAGTCAGTATAGTGACTAGGCAAAGGGCTGTACGGTCTGGGGTTCGGACCATGGTAGGAGCTAGAGATCTTTCTTTTCTCCAAAATGTTCAGACTGGCTCTGCCGCCCACCCAGCCTCCTACTGAATGGGTACAAGGATTTTTTCCTGGGGTAAAGTGTTTTGGGTGTAAAGTTAACCATTCACCTCCATCTAGTGCTGAGGTTAAGGATGAGTGGAGCTATACCATGCCTCTGTTTTCATGGCATGGACAGGGAAATGTTACCATTTTTTATATTAAAAAACCAGGGTACACAATGCCTGGCCTCCAGATTGCTATGGTGAATAAATTTTGTACAGTGGAGCCTAATATTTGTGGGTCCTGAATATGGAACTTGCTTGATGTCACCCTTCTAGCACCTACAATTTTGAGATGGTGCCTAGATTTTTGGAAAATTTGTGCACCCTTGGTTAATACACAAAACATGTCAGATTCCATCTACCTTTATCATTAAATGGGACTCTCTCCACTGTCACTGTTTGCATAATGTTCCGCTTCACTGTCATTACACAACATACAATAATCAGATGATTCATTGCATTGGATATACAGCACTTTATGAACCCCTTCTCAATCACTTTTGGTGATGTACAGTGCCATGCCTTGATGATCCAATGATAGGGAAGAGTCACACTGAGTGTTCCAGTTCTTGCTTCTGGGGCCAAAGTATGGTGCTGTCCCAAGAACCACTTGTACACGTCTGCTTGAGGCAGCCTTTGAATGGCCTTTTCACCACAGCATCTTACACCTACAGTTGTGAGATCATCCCCTAGGTATGGCTTCAAGGTGCAACCCTGATTAAGACTTAAAACATTGCTTGTATGTGGTCTTTGTTACTTGCCAAACCAGAATGGTGGGAAATGCAGCCTAATGAAATACACTTTCAAACTGAGAGACAGCTTTTATATTTGGAGTATGAACACTTCATTTTCAAAATACAATTATTTACTCCTACAAAAAACTGAATATACACATCACACATGTGAATATGGAATTAATGATTAGAAAATTTGCAATTCAGTAATGCTGCATAATTTGATTACAAAAATAAATTCCATGTGTGCTGTATCATGCAAAAGACCTCATTAATTGATGTGTTATACTAAACTTGAAAGATTCTGGAAGAGGAAAAAGAACTTTAACATCCCAGAGCAGTCATTTCAACAAAAGCATGCCCTTAATTTACAAGATATCGATTTTTAATTGAACAAGAACAGACGAGACCTCAAACTTTTTCCATTTGCTCAAATCAAGTGTTTAATCACAGCATTTTATAGAGTATCAAGATCTAGGTCAGGCATGTCAAAGTGATGGCATGTGGGTCACATGCAGCCCATTTCAATTCTATTGGTGACGCATGAAACTCTGCAAAATTAACTGTGAATACAGCTCAAAGCCTACAATTTATAAATACAAATATTTGATTAGGTAAGTTCATAAGATTTCTTATCACATTATTGGGTGAATTTTAATATCTTTTGTAATTTCAGTGCTTGGTGGAGAGACAAGGAAGTGAGTAGTGATGGTTGTGTGATGTAAAATTTATTTGGCCAATGTATTTTGTGGTGTCTTTAAAGTGGACTGTATTCTAACAGATAAATTTTACACCACACCACCATGACTTCTCACATCCTTGTCTCTTGGCTGAGCAACAAGAACAGATTTAGTCAACTTTGTGTGGCAATATATAGTTTAAAATAACCAACATAAGCCCTTTATCACCTTTGTTTATTATTATTATTATTATTTACCACATATGTGTTTCAGTTTTCATAACAACTATCATAAGTGTAGCAATTAAAAACGTTTTAAAAATGCATATTTTTTAAAATGTTTTACAGGTTACTGGAAAGCCACATGGAAGATAAACTACAAGCTTGTGTGTCAAGCTAAAATTAGACCCAAACTGGTTACAACAGTAATTCACCCCCCTACCAAGCCAATTTGGCTCTCATGGAACTAGGGTGAGAGGAAAACCACCCCTGAACCAGGTTCCTCCCAAGCATACCCATCATACACTCAACAGTTCCTTATTGTATATTTTTAAAATTGTGCAGCCCATCGTCAGATCTCGTCTCACTATGGCCCACAAGCACCAATGAGTTTGACGTGCCTGGTATGGGTCCTAAATGAGAACCTTATATTACCTAGAAATAATAGAAAGAGAAATACCAAAATTCTGTTTATTGTGATTTTCAAGCAATTTGTGCATTAGCAGAAGTTATATTGAAAAGTAAAGCATATGATTTGAACATTCTGCTAACCTCAAAATCGTACATGAGAGAGTGAGGTGAAGCATATTGAACATAAGATGCTGTGCTTCTGAAGCCAGGCAGAGAATCAGACAGAGAAATTTTTGGCTTATACAACACTTTTTTACTTTGCCTTACTTTGCTTTGTTCAACTTTTCCAGGCAATCCCTCTTTTGAGTTCTTACGCATCACATACTGACAGTGTTTACCGATTCAATGACTTACCAAGAATGAGCCAGACAATCCCTCTTTTTGATTCTCACACTTCACATATTGATAATTGTTATCATTTCAATAACATACCAAAAATAAGCCAGCACCAGTATTGGTATTTAACTGAAACTCATCTTCACTAACTACGTAACTACTTGCACGTGACTAAAAAGTTGTTTAATGCAAGATTAAAAATTACAGTTTTACTACTTTTACTTCTATTACCGACTTAAAAATGTACAAAGAAAACTGTAGTCTCTTTGTGTTCATTTCTACCATGGCTATAAAACTGATGTCGCAGACACAAATATGCTAAGAATGTAACTTCACTACCAAACTATCATACTACAATATATTGACATCTTCCTCACTTGCTACTTGGAAGAAGTCTGCTGACTGGTGTCAGTGTATCAGCCTTTCATGGAATTGCCATTCTTAACCGGACGGGTAATAATGTGTAGAGAGTTGCCCTTCTGCCTTCAGCCATCATGGAATGTCTTAGTGTAATACTTTGGCACAAATTTGTAAGAGTTCAATGCACAGTGTACTCATTTCAGGGGAACATAAAAGTAAAGAGCACTTTTGCTTTCTAAGTTACATTATGTGGGACCTTCCTTAATTGAAACAGTTCAAAATGCCACTATAAAGTGGTGAAGATATCTTGTATCAAAACCAGTGCAAAAGTGCTACTTTTCATTGTTCATAAAGTCAATAATAATAATGATAATAATAATGATGACGATGATGATGATGATAATAATAATAATAGTTGTTTTAATACAGGAAAGTTTTTCTCAACAGTCAGCTGTGTGAAGATGGGATTTGTGTCCAACATGTAGGAGACTCTGTCTCCATCATCTTGGATGTGTGTGATGAGTGACATCTCACATGTGCTCCAGATGTGATGATCAAGATGGAGAATGTCCCCAGTATGTGGGAAACAAATTCCATCTTTACATGACTGAACATTAGACAAAAATCTTTGTTGCACATATTGTCCATGAAAGCTTCAAGTCTCACAGTCTGTGTTTTAATACTTACATGTACGAAATTATTGTTGGTTTTGTCAACTTGCCACCCACTTTCTGTATATGTTCTTAGCTTCTCTAATTAAATGATATCATTGCTCATTATTTTCAGTTGCCCAGATGCATATAACAAAGTGTCAGATATTTAAATATCATTACGGTTGCGTCACTTCTGTTCAGTCACACAATTTGTGCTGATAATTACTGCATTCTCATACTGTTCTTGAGCGTGGTGTCAAAGAGACGAGGCTATTTCAAATTACAAAGAATTCATGAACCTTCAAATGTGAATTTTATTTCTCAATCAAATTCATTTTTCTCTGAATGCTTGCTTCTGTGTGAAGTGTCCTCCAGGGATGGTTGCTTTTTGTCAAGCTCCACATGAACAACTTCCCGGAGCATCCCCCAGAGAGTGTCCCGGTCAAGAACAAATAACTTGTCACTTCCTTCGAGGTTACCATGCTGTGATGGAGAGGTCTGTTCTGTTGTGAGGGCAGGTGGCAGCACTTCTGAAGCAACGTGTTGACGCTCCTTGTTAATAGATCTCACTTGCTGCTGTGGGTGATATGGTTTGGTAACAGCAGAGGTGACTGATGATACTGTTATCAACTG
Source organism: Reticulitermes speratus (assembly GCA_021186555.1). Classification (NCBI taxonomy): domain Eukaryota; kingdom Metazoa; phylum Arthropoda; class Insecta; order Blattodea; family Rhinotermitidae; genus Reticulitermes; species Reticulitermes speratus. The sequence goes on along the minus strand of JAJKFL010000003.1, from coordinate 40,492,621 downwards.
TAGTCTTTCATTGGAACTTCTGTTCAGACTTTCAAATGATGTTTGTTTAACGAGTGCATTTAGTTTGGAGTTACTGTCTCCTGTTATTTCATTTGGAATAGACTGTGTAGTACTTTTGTTTTCCTGTCTTGTTAAATTTGCCTTTGTAAAGTTTTTCACTATAGTATTCTGATTTCTGGGCCACAGAGAACTTGGTACGTTACTCTTACTTTTGTTTAAAGATGGTTTTGTAGTGTCAGCCACAGAATTCCCAGAAACGTGTACAGTACTGTAGTAGCTCACATTTAAAACCTGTAGATTGGATTCTGTTGCTATAGTGAAATTAGTATCAAGAAGAAGCAGTGTGTCATCACTCTGGTTGCTGAAGATGATGATGTTGGTTGCACCCATATCAGTGGCTGTTGATGAGGCCTTCTGTCCTTTGCTTCTGCTGTCATCAGGAGATGGACATGTCTGGCCACACTCACACATCCCGGAGAAGTTTGAGCTCAGCTGAGGCTCCCCTGTGTTTGTGAAGAATACTTACATATAGAATGACTGCCATTTTATTAGTACATGATGATGATGATGATGATAAACATAATCATAATCATCATCACCGCCTTTTTTAGTACATATTCACTTATTGTTAATTAAATTAATGTTGTAAGGTCAGGTAAACATCACCCCATAACATGCCCATGCGGGCACAGAGGGGAGGTAGAGGTATAGTGCTAGAAGGTGGTGGTTCATCAACTCCACCTTCCGGCCTCTTTACCCGCGGGAAAGAGCCCCTGTATCCATTGTAGAGGAGGCTGAGTGGGACTCACGGCCCGTCTGGACGGGTTTTGAGAATTTAAAAATCACTTACACCCCACCGGGTTCGATCACAGGACGTCCAGCCCATAGCAAGTCACTGTACTGACTACGTAATTCCGGCCCATAAATTTAATATGATGTCATATTCTATGCTGGCCTGTGAACCCTGCATTGCAGTTCCATTGACCCCAGAACAAAATGCTGTTGCATGCTCACAGATGACTCATAGGATAACAGGTGGAACTTCCTACGTATAAGACAAGGCTGGACAGGTCAAACAGAACAGAAAAGGGTCCATATAACAATGATTGGCAGGTACGCAGGCCAAGAGACGTCTGTCTACCTTCATATACATATATATATTATATATATATATATATATATATATAATGTGTGTGTGTATATACATGCTTGCCTGCCTGCCCGCCAGGCATGCCCTGCTTGCCTGCCTGACTTGCCCTACCTACCTGACTTCCTGCCTTGCCTGCCTGCCTTGCTCCTTTGGAGTAAAGTTTATTTTCAGAGTAAATTTTATGAGAACAAAGCACATTTCATTCTTTATCTTGGATTCCATTCCAGTGACTTTTAATGAATCTTCATACTTCGCAATTTCAACGCATGCGCCACATGTGGTGTTTGTTTGATTGCGATCGGTCGATAATCAAAGGCAATTTACTTGGAGAACAAAGTAACTTTTCACCTGTGTCTCGGCTCCCACTCGAGTGATTTTCATGAAATGTCTCACGTCGCACTTTCGACGCATGCGCTAGATAAGTTCTTAGCTTGGATGCGATCAGTGAATAATCAAAAGCACTTTACTGGGAGAACAAAGAACCTTTTTATCTGTATCTCGGCTTCCATTCCAGTGATTTTAAGGAAACGTAAAACCTCGCAATTTCAACGCATGCGCTACATACGGTGTTAGTTTGGTTGCGGTCGGTCAATAATGAAGGGCAATTTACTTGGAGAACAAAGTACCTTCTGGTCAAAATTTCGTTCTCCATAGGAGTGATCATAATGAAACGTCATAGCACGCACATGCCGCGCATGCGCTACATAAGCTGTCAGTTTGGGTTGCGATCGGTCAATAATCAAAGGCACTCTGCTTGGAGAACAAGTACCATTTCCTCTTTATCTCGGCTGACATAGCAGTCATAATCATCAAACCTCATAACTCGCACTTCTGCGCATGCGCTATATACGACTGTCGTAAGGAGGCGATCGGTCAATAATGAAAGGCAATTTACGCGGAGAACAGTGTTCCTTTTGCTCTGTATCTCGTGACAAATTAAGAGTGCTTTTCATCAAACATAACACATGTCATTTTCCACGCATGCCCTATATAGAGTGTTAGATCGGATGCGATTGGACAATACAGAATGGCACTTTACTTGGATAACAAAGTACCTTTTCGTCTGCATCTCAGCCTCCATAGGAGTCATCTTAATGTAACGTCACTCTTCGTACTTCCTGCACATGCGCCACATACCACGTAAGTTTGGTCGCGATCAGTCAATAATGAAAGGCACATTACTTGAAGTAGAAAGTACCTATATCGTCTGTATGTCCGCTCCCATTGTGGTGACTTTCATGAAAATTTACACATCGCATTTCCCGCCCATGCGCTGCCTACGCTGGTTGTTTGGTTGCGATCAGTCAATAACGAAAGACACTTTACTTGGGGAACAGAATTCCTTTTCGTCTCTATCTCGCCTCCCATTGGAGTGCTTTTCATGAAACATCACACATCGCATTTTCCACGCATGCGCTATATATATATATATATAGAGAGAGTGTTAGATCGGATGCGATCGGACAATTACGGAGGGCACTTGGAGAACGAAGTACCTTTTCCTCAATATCTCGGTTCCAAATCGAGGGGCTTTCATGAAACCCAGTACCTAGTACTTTGCACACATGCGCTACTTATGTAATTTGGTTGTGACTGAATAATAACGGAGGACACTTTACTTGGAGAACAACCTACCTTTTCGTCTGTATCTCGGCTGATATATCAGTGTCTTTCAACAAACGTCATTCCTCGCACTTTCCGGGCATGCGCTACATACGGCTCTAGTTTGAATGCGATCGGTCAATAATAAAAGGCAATCTACTTGGAGAACAACGTTCTTTTGGACTGTATCTCGACACCAATTAGAGTGCTTTTCATGAAACACACATCGCACTGTCCACGCATGCGCTGTATATTTCAGTTCGGATTCGATCGGACAATAATGGAGGGCACTTTACTTGGAGACCTATTTACATTTTCGTCAATATCTCGGCATCCATAGGAGTGATCACAATGAGAGGTCATACCTCGCATTTCCCGCGCATGCGCCACATAGATTTTAATTTGGTCGCGATCGGTCAATAATGAAAGGCACTTTACTTTGACAGCAAACTGCCTTTTCGTCTCTATCTCGGCTCTCATTCTAGTGATATTCATGAAGCCTTACATCTCTATCAACGCATGCGCTACACATGCTGTTACTTTGGTTGCAATCCGTCAATAATGAAAGGCAATTTACTTGGAGAACAATCTACCTTGTCGTCTGAACCTCCGCTCTCTTTCGAGCGATTTTCATGAAACCTCATACCTAACAGATTCCACGCATGCGCTACATAGTGTTAGATTGGATGCGTTCGGACAAGGCAGGGCAAATCAGGGCAAGGAAGCAGACAGGCAGGGCAAGGCAGACAGCGAAAGTAAGAAAGGGCATGGACGGCAAAGCAGGGAAAACTGATATGGCAAAGCATGACGAGGCAAGCAGAAACAGGCAGGACAAGACAGGCAGCGCAAGACATGCAAAACAAGGCGGCCCAAGGCATGCAGGGCAAAGCAGTGACAGCAAGGAAGAAAAAGACAGGCAGGGCAAAGCAGAAAGGCAGGCACGAAAAGCAAGACAGGCAGGCAAGCAAGTGAGGCAAGGCAGGCAGGCAGAGCAAGGCTGGAAGACAAAAAGTAAGGGCAAGGCAAAGTCACTGGAATGGAATCCAAGATAAAGAATTAAATGTGCTTTGTTCTCCCAAAAATTTACTCCGAATATAAACTTTACTCCAAAAGAGCAAGTAAAGCAAGCACCTGCCGAGAGAGCGAGAGAGAGAGAAAAAAAGAAAAAATGCCGGGAACACTTTGGTCACTTTGGTACGCAGTTTATATAGGGAAAAGATGTGGGCGGTGATTGGTTCTCACTAAGCATGATGCCAGCCAATAGGTTTGAAGCTTCATGAGGGAGGAGAGAACCCTAATAGTTCAGAATGCTGCTATAAGGTAAACGGCCCCGGAAGGGTGGCGTCCAGCCCTGTAATGCAGGAATTTATATATGGGCATCCCTAGAATGCGTATTGTAGGCACGTATATAGTAGCGTCTCTTAGAGCTTGTATTGTATCTCTATATCCTGTATCTTACGTCCGTTACAAACACCCACAAGGAGCATATGTGTTGCATATTTTGGATATTGGTCGTTTATATGGCCCCCATGGATGAAGTCATGAAATTAACTGAGTCATCCCGGAAGGGATGAAGAATGAATAATTTGGAAAACTTGTACATTCAGTTATATAAAAAGGATAATAAATTATTTGAAGGACAAATGGCGGGGGAGCCAAACCATTTATTTGTAATGAGCTTCAGATCAAATGCACAGACATACAGATGAACTGATATTCATTAAATAAATGAGATGTATGTCAAATGACTAGGTACTTGGAAGTTATTCTTTATTTTACTAAATCTATTCGAAAATTGAAGTTTTCATGGTAATATACGCATTCCTTTGGAATGTATGATCTCTAAGTATATGTATTACCCACAGTGACAGGCTGGACATACTTCAGACAGCAGCTTCACTGCAAATTGTGCACATTTCTATATGTACTATTTAATGTGAAAACTTATTGTAGATGTTTGTGAATAACAACCTTCATCTAGGACTGTATATGTGTCACATAACTGTATAGAACTTTCTTATATTCTAGCATATATACATAGTGTCTCAAAAAATGCATACACATTTTAAATTTGGATACCTATGGACATTTTTATCATGAAACTACAAGGTAACATGCTTTATGTAGTGTGACATTTAATCAAAAGGCAGCGCTAATTGCATGAGCACCAGCTCGTACTTACAGAGTTTAACTTCTGTAACAGGAAATGGCGGTAGAGCGCTTGACGTTCGAGAAACGCAAGATAATTTTGAAGGGGTACTGGAAATTTCAGAATGATAGCAAAGTACAAATGCAGTGGCAGTGTGAATTTGTAACAGAACCTCCAACACGAGTAACAATTGGATGCATTCTTGACAAATTTGAGGTCAAAGGTATGGCGCAAGATGTGCACAAGCAACGATCTGGGAAGCTCCACACAATAACCAGTCCTGCCTCTTCTGCTGTGGTGTTGCAAGAATTAACATGATCACCAAAAAACTCCGTTACACAATGTGCTCACGAGGCAAGAATAAACAGGGCAAGTGTACACAACATGTTGAAAAGAGCTAGGTGGAATTTGTACATTCCGAGACGATCCTGATCAAAGAGTGCAGTTCTGTTGATGGTATCAAAGAAACGTGCTGGAGCATACACAGTTGGTGAACAAGATTGGGGTTAAAGCCTCATTTAAGCTCACTGGCACAGTGAGTCATCACAATTGTTTTACTGGTTCCCTGAAAATCTGCACATTCTTGAGAACAAGGCAGTGAATTTACCAGGATTCACCGTCTGGTGTGGAATGTCATCCAGGAGTTCAATGGGGCTTTCATTTTTTTGAAGAATTACTGGCCCAACATTCCTCAACATGTTTCAGACATCCAGTGTGCCTGCTATTTGTCAACTGTATGGGAATGAGGAATTTTACTTCCAACAACATAGTGCACCCCAACATTACCATTGAGATGTAAGGAGCTACCTCGATGAAAGTTTTCCAGGCTGATGGATGGGATGAAAAGGAAGTGCTGAGTACTGCCCACACTCACCTTATTTAACTCCTCCTGACTTTCACTTGTGGGGGTATATGAAGGATGCAGTATATTGTACAAAGCCACTAACATTGGAAGAGTTATGGGAAGAAATTGAAGGCTTGTGTGCAGCCATATATATAATACATTTTTGAAACACCCTGTATATTACCACATGTGCAGTCAAAATATCCAAATGATCAACTTAAAAAAAGCAGTATTTCACTCATAAGACTATGGATGGTATTGGTAGTTTAAAGAAGTCATAAGTTTTAAGTTTTTTTAAATTTTTTTTTGTGTGTAACTGTTTTACTTGTACATGCACTGTTAACTTGTTACATAAATCTCATTCTACTACTGGAAATTTCTTGATAATGGCCCAGATGGGCCAAAACATGTAGGAGATAGGCTAAGACAATTAGGGGTTTCTCCCTATAAACAGTGTTGTTGTTGGTTTTTAATTTGAATAAGTGAGTAAGGAAATACATGGTGATATACAATGTTTTAACACCACTGTCAAGTTATACTGGAGATACATGCAAAATTGCATGCAGGTTTACATGCAAAATATCCCTTATTTTTGTCTGATTTTAACCATAACTGAAGTGAATGCCATAGCAGTTTTTCACAAAATTCTCCAGTATTAACTTTAATTAAATTCCATTCAGCAGTTTTTGAGTTGCTAGTGTATGTACCAATGGACAGACAGAGCAACTTTAATTGATGCTCCATAAGCATGCAAATGCACCTAAAACTTACTCACATTCTTTTATACATAGTATTCTTACATAAGTGATCAGGACTCGGTAAGAATAATCACTCAAGAAAGACACACATATGGTTACACACATCCATGCAGCTAGCATCACACACCTGCTCCAGTTTTTCCAAACCAGGTGATAAGGTCATCATCAGTTAGTCCATCTAACAATGGACTGCCCTTTTGAGTGTGAAAGAAAGTCTCAGCGCCCAAGTCTGACCTCCCAGCTGGATATATACGTGCAAATGCAGGGCGTAATGATCCCACTACAAACACGCTACGCACTGTATAATGTGCACACGAGTGCACATGCACTGCTAACCTGTGGAACATAAAATTTACATTTAGTATATCTGCACAGTAAACTTGTACAATATTCCAAATGTAGAATGACTGATGATCTCTCTAGAAGTTATGATGCTAGTATGGCAAAAAGAAGAGTTTTTGGAGTGCTCTTCATCAGCATATTAAGTTTAGGAATTAGTGTTAAAGAAACTGTAGACCCTAAAAGCTGAAATATACAACAAATCAGAAAATTAACCAGAGAATAAAGCGGTATCATTACCCTTTGGCAATAAAATAAGCAGTTTTTAAAGTTAAAAAATGCTCAAAAGCATGATTACCAACATACAGCCATTATTATGTTATTAGTGCTGTAGTAAGTTATGTAAATTATGAGCTGATACACCACTATTTGTTCTGAAAATAAATGGAAACATTTATGGAGTTGGTAACAGGATTCATTTTGATTATATACTGTACAGTAATAATATACTTTATTTTAAAGTTGCAGTAATTTATCTCTCCTGAGATGTACATACTACTGAAGCAAAAGAAGTTTGAACTGTAGTTGACATACAGAGGTAGTAGAATTATAAGGGCTTTGCACCCAGAGAAGTCAGTTTGGATACACAAACTTCATTCATGTTACTGATATGTGAATTTTAAAGGCACAGAATACAGGGGTAATCTTAAATGTATAAAAATGTCCAATGTAATAGAGATGTTGATTATAGTATTTGGACAGTAACATAATGCAGAGGAATATCTCTGTATAAATATCAATTTTGACATTAAAACTGCCAATATTTCAATTTTTTGTTGTTTGATTTTTATTTAAAATTATGAGAAATGTCAACATACTTGTGAATTACACATGTGCCTTAACAATCTATACTGTATTTATAGGTGTATTTAACATCTTCATACTAGGATACAGGCTGGACAACCAAGGAATCATGGTACAATTTCTGGCTGGAGAGAGGGATTTTTCCCTTCCCCAAGACGTCCAAACCAGTTTTGCAGTTTTGCAGCAAACCCTATTCAGTGGGTACTGCACCTTCACTTACATTGGTTAGAACAAACCATATCTTGTCTGCACGAGATCCATGGTGTACATCTGCCATGTTGCCACTACTGTCAATGATAACAGGGGTGACACTCAGCAGCTGGAAGCCTGAGAAAAGTGTGACTTCCAGGCGAAGAACACCTGAGGGATCCTCACCTTTCCATCTGTCACATATGATGTTAAGGTTTCATTACTAACAGTCCCATTCTCATTTAAATGTTCTGTGTGAAAGAAGAATTTTATGTTATGTAAACAGTAGTTACTGTTATCCATTTTGTGCACAGAGCATATAAAATGAATGTCACGTCTGACCATTCATAAGTTTCATCTCCAGAATCAGTGAACGGATTTGGATTAAATTCAGTTTATACAACGTGTTTTCAGGAAAACTTCATTTTGGATCATGTTGGTCCAGTGCAAACCCTACTGTACATGGTGTTCAAATCAAACCTGCTGCCTCCATTCTCAGGGCTGAAGAACAAGCTACAGTGGAAAAGCAGTCAATAAAACAGGACAGGGAAGACAAAAACTCAGGCTAAGCATGAACCAATAGAAGTGGTGAACTACACTGATAATACTGTGGTCCTGAAAAAGCCACATTTGTAGGTAGGAAGAACTTTACAACGTAAAATATAAAGGGAAGAAGATAAGACTAAAGTGTCAATGGTGCTCCTTCACACTGGTTTTAATCAAATGGCCAGTTCGTCCAACACAGACCTAACCACATTCAGGGAGAATGCCATACATTCCTGGGTATCCAATTCTAGTCAGACCAGACAAATATTATCATTTTGATCAGTAAGCCATGGGACATGGCATCCAATTCCAGAACACCAGCATCATCTCCACGAAATCCAGATATATAGACTGAACAGTATTGTCAGTGTGTCAGTGCCGAATGATCTCCACCCCAAGAACATGAAGAGAGACGATGGCCTCTGCCCAAGCAAGTCATGGAAGTCTCTCATCTGTGGAAATGTAAGAAGCCACATAGACATTGGGTTCTCCATAATCTGGCTCTTACTATCACACTCTGGAGAGTGATCAAACCAGGACTTTGTACAGTAGTCATTTTCTGGGTTTTCATTCTTATTTTCCTTCCCATACTCCTTCTCCATTCTCTCTCCACTACTTTCACTACAATCTTCTCCTTCGGTTTGACAGTTATGGTATTTTAATTTGTTTTCATGGTTGTTTTATTTCAATTTACTTTTTTTTTGGTTTATTATAGTTCATCTTCTATTTTGTTTTATCTTCTCACCTCCTTTCCACTCCCAACTTTTCACACTTTGTTTCCTACTTATAGCTCTTCTATGTGAGCAGTTTACTTTTTTATTTTAGTCTCTTATTTGCTCATACTCTTTATGAGAGTTTACTTTTTTATTTTAGTCTTTTATTGAGTACATACTGCCCCTCTGCGTTTCTCACCTCTTTACATTTTATTTTTTACCTGTCGTCGTACCAATATGTGTTCTTCTTTCTCAGAGGCCTCAGTATTTTGATTCAGGTTACACCAGTGATACGAGGCACATCCAGAAAGTAAGTACCATTTGGCTATAAAAAAATATACTTGATGAACAAAATTTTTATTCATTGTTTTCAAATTCTACATACCTTAGTCCAATTTTCGACATGAGCACCACCCACATTAAGGCACTTGTCGTAACGGGGCACAAGGTTTTGTATGCCCTGTTCCTAGAAGTCGGCTGTCTGGGACATGAACCATTTCTCGACGCTCTTCTTCAACTCGTCTCGCTGTCAAACTTCTTACTGGCCAGAAATCGCTTCAGGTGCAGGAACAGATGAAGGTCTGTAAGGGGGGTGATCCACCAGCTCCCATTTGAATGAAGCAAGCAGCTGGCGTGTTAACACGATGCACATGATTTTTCTGATCGACATCATCTCTTTGGCGGCCCACTTCCATGACCAGGGTACACAAAACCCTGTGCCCCGTTACGACAAGTGCCTCAGTGTGGGTGGTGATTATGTCGAAAAGTAGACTAAGGTATGCAGAATTTGATAACAATTAATCAAAATTTTGTACTTCAAGTATTTTTATTTTATAGCCAAACGGTACTTACTTTCTGGATGCACTTCATATATAGTCGAAAACGAAATAAAGTAAAGTAAACTGTTAATAAAATGATAAATATATTAAAAATATAAGAAATATAAGTGCTGTGAAAAGTAATACACAGAGGGAAGAGGGAGAGTGAAAAAGAAATGACTTAAAGGCAAAAATATAATACTGTAAAATCAAATAAGATTACAAAATTAGTCACTGGAAGAAGAGTCAGACAGAAGATAAGGACACAGTGAGAGGCGTACAGAAAAGCAGAGAAAGTGGAAGGGAAAGAAATAAAGAATGAAAGCCCTGAAAAGGCCATTGTCCAAGGTGTGAAGATGAAGGCAAGAATTTTCTCCTACATATAAGAACATCCCAGACAGTAATCTCCACCTGTCAGTAATTGCTTAAAAAAATGAAATGAGGAGACACACAAATACAGACACACACACAGGTACAAGCATAGTGAGCTCATAAACTTACTTTTCCCTAACAAAGAAATGTAACCTAAAGCTAATCTCATGGATAAGCTGCCGAATAAAAGCTGCTAACATGAGCATAAAACAATAACTTCCTGCACAAGATTTCAGTGAATGAAGGACCAAATGTTCAATCCCTTCAGTTTGTCTGTAAGGCAGCACAGTGGCTCATGCTGCTCCCTTTCTCAGCTATTCAAGTTTTTATCAGGCACAACAAATGAAGTTAAAATTGACTTGTTTAGTAATTGCTATATGTACAACTTGATGTCACACCCTAAAAGAAGAACAAACATTGATGGTGTTCAAGAACAGAGAGCTGAGGAGAATACATGTATCAACCTTGTTACGAAGATCAAAGAGGATGAGATAAGTGGAATATGTATCGAGGTGCAAGGGTCGCTATGGTGCCTGCCTTAACGTTTAAACATTTAGGTGGGTTATGTAACATATGTGTGAGAACTAAAAAATGCATAGTCAGGAAACCTGCAGGGAAGATATCACCTGGGAGACCTAGGAATAAATGGAAGGATAATATTAAAATGGACCCCAAAATAACGTTTGTGTGTATTGAATTCATCAGGGTCAGGATATGGTCCAGTGGTGGATTCTTGGGAACATAGTAATAAACTTTCAGGTTCCACATTAGGCAAGGAATTTGACTAATTCATCAAATATCAGTTACTCATTTCAGACTCTGCCCCATAAAATTAAATAAGTGCTTAGTAATTACCTCTCTAATTTTCAAGTCAGCTGCTTTCATTAATATTTCATTACAATTTTGAGTTTGATACTGTTAAAAACACAGTGGAGATCCAAAATCAACAGACTTAATACTATGTTTTCTCTTGTCTTACCTGAAACAGGTTTTGATCCGCAGGATAGGTAACTTTCCTTCCAGTTCATCTGCAGAATTATGTCCAGGTACTATTTCATCCTCAATTCCTGACCACAAGTCCAACAGTGGGGTGTGACTGGATGGGGTGTATGTGGAATAACTGACTCGACCCTGGAATGTGCATGCAACTGTTTAGTTTCTGCAGAAACATTAGAGCAATATGTACTAAGTTCTATGCAACATTGATTAATAAATGTGATTCATGTAAAATGGCAAGGGGCATTAAAGCAAAAAGGCATAAAACAAATAGGTGTAAAACAAGGGATAGGTCTACGTAGTTACATACAATTTATATGTAACAATGTACATTTATGATATGGATATCAAATACATATATATTTGCCCTATTATGGTGACAGGATATGTAGTATAATGTGGGCCATCATCTGCTGTTTTGCAACGTAGATCAATTTATTCCTGTTACATAGCACATTGATGCCTATAAACTATTGTATTATAAAATGAATAAATAGTTTCAATGTTTTCAATGTTGTGTGTTACATGAGCAGGTACGTTACTAGGATGATATGAATGTATGTGTAGACTAATGTTGTTACAGTGTTTACATACAGTTCTGAAACGTGTTTACTTACCTGAACAGTGGCACAGCCTGCACCAGTGGCATAAACAAACACTTTGGTGGGAAGACTGGGGAGTTGCAGGGTCTGCAATGGTGAATCTGACCGCAGCTCTAAAGTGTCAGTCAACTCCATGCCTGAGGTAGCTAAAGACACTGTCAATGCTCGATGGCGATCTAGTGCTAGCTTACTAAATGCTGAGAATGCCTTCACAGCAGCATATAGTAACTGCAAGATGATATAAATAACTTTTTATTCTTATCCATGCCAATAAAATATTTACAACACACAAACCATCTCTTTACTAATCAAATTAGTACAATAAGACATATTATATACATATACATGTATAAAGTATATAAAATAGTAAATATACGAATGGGAACAGCACAGATCACAGTCCAGAACAACTCTAATAACTAGTATCAGAAATGTGAGTTTGGGAGTTTTCGCAGCAGTGAAGTTAAGGATTCTGTTCTTCTGGGATATTATGCTGCATCAGTGGGTAATCAGATCTGAGGAACTGATTACCCACTGATGCAGTGTAATACCCCAGAAGAACAGAATACTCGATACCAGATATTCTTAAAGACCAGACAGCTTGCAAAATTATCAGTTTACATCTGGAGCCTGAAAACTGCACAGCTAAAATGGATCACCTCTGTGTGTCTGTCCAGAAGGTGTGAACGATAGAAGAGGTAACGTGCCACCGGCTCAGCTGCCTTGAGGTCGCCCTGGTGAGAGTAAGTCATCAGAGCATACAAGGATGCTTTGTATTCTCCAGCACTGGCTGTGAAAATAAGGACTACCATTATGTAATGGACAATGATTATCAGGAATAAACATATAAATTTAATGTTAGGATCTTCATGTCAGTGTCCATACTGCTGTGTTAGAGACTTACAACACATAAATAATATTAAAACCATCAAAACACAACTTAAATTGTACTGATAAACTCAACCATACAACTTTGCATTTTTTATCTCTATTAGATCATCATCAAGAGGATATTCCCTATCAATTCCCATGCCATCAATTCATTAAAATTCTGTGTTACTAAATTGTTGACTTACGTAACACAAAAATAATAACATATATGTTAAAACAATAATGACAGCTCCACCATCAGTACAACGGCTTAACTGCAGCAGGACCACTGATACGTGGCTCTGCTGTAGTGGTTCTTATTATCACAACAGTATATCCATATTCTCTACATTTTCCATCACATGAATGATGTTATGGAGTTTTCAGTATTATATTCCCTTGTGTACAATCAGTCACATGTAACAGTAGCTCCTACCTGGCAGGACATACTGCTGTACTGAGTCAATTTTTCAGTATTATCAATAACTCATAACCCAGCAATCACTATAATACTTCCATGAAATATTAGATCAACTGGAAATGCTGCTGCCTTGTACTCAGGAATGTTCTTGCAGCACTTGGTACCCTGAATGAGAGCATTTGTAGATATTTATAGTAAATTCAGAATAACTGTCCTCCCATTGCTTTCTAATGTGACATCCTTCCATCTGATTTGACGTTAATATCATAAATCACTCAAAATATTTTCAGTAACTCATAACGTAAAAATATCTGTATTCTGTTTGTTCACATGGTACTATAAAAATAACTGATAGTTCAGAATACATGCCGTAGCTTCAAGATCACAAACTGAAGTAAATATAGTGACCCTGGCATGGGGCTTAGTCATGCATGTTGTGACAACTACAATTAACAGACCTCTTCCATAACTTTTGCACTAGCAGACCCAGAGGAGAGGGTGGTACATGGAAATGTTTCAAAGTAAGGAAACAGATCATGTGCAGCAGCCAGCAAACATAACATTTTGTCAGAAATTGTGAATATCAGTGAAATAAAATGTTACTGGTCTTTACCTCTCACTGTAACAATCAATTCAAAGAAACAGTGGAGGTTAAAATGTAGAAGCCATTTGTACCTCCACTGTGTTGCCAGGGATCACAAGTGGTGGCTTTCCAGATAGTGTATAAATGCTGGTAGAACTGTGTAGGTGTTGCTCAATTAAATTGTTTTAAATGTTAAGGGATTCTTAGTATCACCAGATGCAAAATCTGGCTCCTCTAGTAGAACTTTTTGAAGTTATCATGTAAATCCCTACATTCTTATTAAAAACATGTATCTGCTGTCAAATTTCATGTACATGCACTCACTCATGATGGGTTCTTTCCTATGCCTTCCAGTTCCTTCTTCATATAACCAATCAGGTGCATCCTTGTTCAGGGGTACGTGTTGCCAGCCAAAATCTCCTTCCTCGTTGGTCGAAGCATTACGAAGCTGATCTAATGCAATACTGGAAAGCTCACTCTTGCCTAGAAGTAGGGCATATGTCATGAGTGACAAGGAACACGGAGAGACAACACGGAACATGTTGCGCTCCAGAAAGTAGCGTGCTTGCAGCATGGTCTCCCAGTCAACCTGAAAAACAAAACATGAGCTAGACCACTGGAAATGTTATAATGAGGTAAGTTAATGTATTCAAATGTGATATATTTCTTCTCAAGATCTGCTGCAGATAGACATATTCTAGAATTGTAAGGCATACCAAACCATGAAATTCATTTCAATTTCTTACAGACCAAAATTCTTAGACTGCTTATTATATTATTGATTCTGCAAGAAAAGTGCTTTATTACTGGTACTGTTCTTTGGCAACTATGTTCACATATACACATTTCTGATAATCAATGATCTTATAGAAGAAATATCATCATCATCATTTCATCATACATGAAATGATGTAAGTAGAAACTCCAATTCAATACCAAGAACAAAATGTCATATTACATGAAATCTGAAGAATTATACTGTGTATCTTCTATTGACAATGTGGCAAATCCAGTTCAGTCTACAATCCAAAATTTGATCCTATATGGTGACTCAATCTTTCGTTTCTTCACAAGCCTTATTTCCTCCACAAATGAATGACAAAATACAGAAACGTGTAACCAAGACTAACTGCTGAAGAAACTACTAGTCCACAATGCATAACAGGTCATCAACCAGGTCAAACCCTTGACAGTGTATGATGATGATCTGAATATGGTGGCAGTATATATTACCTTTAACTTCTTGTACATCTTAGGAAAACTGATCTTTATGCTCTACTTCACAAATCATATTCTGCATGCAGATGTGCAGAAACCAATAAATGTGTTCACAGAAGTAACTAATTCTGTGAAACTGCCACATACACATTGCATTTGTGATGTAACAGATACAAACACACTCTTCCGTTTTCACGAAAATGCTGAAGGCTGAAAAGGTTATTAGCAGAAATAACAGCAGAGCATTAGTGTCTTGGAAGCAAAGTTACAATAATACAAACTTGGGATGGGTGGAGCAGCTTGAGAGACACTGTGTTCCATCATATACAATACAGCAGCTTGAGAAACACTGTGTTCCATCAAGTACATTAGAGTAGCTTCAAGGACACCACGTTCCATCACATATATTAGAGCAGTTTGAGGGACACTGTGTTCCACCATATAGAACATGAGCAGCTGACGGATAATGTCTTCCATCATGTACATCAAATAAAGGTGAATGTTTCGTTTTACATGGACAGTAAAATAACTGATATTCCTCAATCAAGGATAGTCTGATATGATGAGAACTGTTTAACCCACCCACACCTCTTCCCCATTTCAGGTAGACTGCTATAAAATTCATCCCAGGAAAAGTAGTCATAGTTGCTACCAATATTGCTCATTTATAAGTACAAGAAGTACACTCACTGGCATCTAGATATCACCTGTAGCCTGCAAAATTTATTAAACCATATAGTACTGTATTTACAGACTACAAGATGAGAAGTTTTTTCTAATTTGTCATCTGAAAAACTGGGGGGTCACATTATAATTCTTCATAAAATTAAACAAGTTACATGTGGGTACGGTTCTGAAAACTGAACACTGTAATGGGGGGCCATTTTATGTGCAGAATATGCTGGTGGTAAGCATGAATTTTAGCATGGCAGCATATTGGTACAATTACAACTGTAAATGGGCTAAACATATGATTATTTTAATTTTAAAGGATTCTGATGTTGTTAATGGTCATAATCATAACTGAAGTTTTGGACATACAGTAGTCCATTGTTTCAGGCTATAAAAAGCCCATAACCTTTTGGAGGTTGGATCTGCCTCTGTCTTCAGGTGAAATGGGGAAAGGGGGAGAACCTACTCTTGTGAGCCCTTCAGAAAGAGCTAATCCCAATCCATATCTGTATGCTTACTTCATTTTCCAATCCAACTTGCAGGAGTGTCACCAGGGTCTCAGCAGTGATTTCCACCTGACTGTCCAGAATATGAGATTCAGAAGGGTTTCTTGGTGTGGTAATCCCATTGTCTGTGGGCAGTGGGAGAAGCTCCCATCATCTGCCTGCCGTTGCTGAATCCACCGCTTCATGCCGACACAAGAACTGGATCCACACTGGTATATGACTGAATCTTTGCTAGTAATTCCAGTACTGTGACTGTGTTGCTACAAGTAAGAGAGTGAAGTGAAAATTACATGCCCTAACATTATGAGTAGAAGTGATGCTTTTGTACATGGTAAGATAACAAACGTGAATGTTAAAGAAATAGATTGTGTATAGGTGAAATGAATTATGATAACTATGGATATAGTTCTCTCATGAGCTCCTCCTTATATATTTTATGCAATGTCCTGTAACTTCTCATTTACATTCGACTAGTAACTCCTTCTGGTAGATACAGCACTTTGTTACTGGGATGCCTTGCTTAACACTACTCTCCTTTCTGCCTTACCTGTGACTGCCAAGTCTGTGGTGGTCACCAAAGGAGAAGTCTGGTTTCATGAAGTGTAACAGAGCCTGAAGCTGAGTGCTTAACCTGTTTATTACTTCTGACTCATCCAGATTGGTACTAGTGTTGTTTCCCTGTTCAGCCATTTGCTCTAATACCAACAGCGGTGTGAATCTAGACACAGATGCTGCCAAGCTGTAACATAATTTATTGCCATATGAACAACTGTGTCTTCCATTAAAATGATGTCTCTTCCACAGCTGTAATGATGGTCAGTCCACTACATTCTGAATAGGAGGAAAACAGTTTGAGAATTACAGTCTTCTGGCATATGACCTTGTGTTGATTGGTAACGTGTTAATGACGTTTCTGAGGGGCTTACTGCCTCCTTCTACAAGGAAGTCAAAAAATAATAAGTTGCTGGAAGAAATGGTTACATTATACTGTATAGGGAAAGAGCAGGTTCGGTGACTGCTATAGCCAGCCAATGGGACGGGAGGTATTGTGGGGTGGGTGGGGTCACGAGTAGAGCACAGTAGAAAAAAAGAAAGCAAAAGGACATGTGACTGCGCCAACCCCACAACACGTCACGATGGCTGTCACTTAACATGTTTTCTCCCTGTATAATGCAACTAACTCTCCCAGCCACTTATTCTTCTTTGACTACCTTGAAGATGAAGGCAGTAAGCAACGAAACATTGGTATCAAATTACCAATGAATATAGCATCATATCCCACATGATTGCAATATTTATCAACAAAGCCCTGGAAACCTCAAATCATACAGGAAAACAATTTGTTCGTAAGCTACTCAATGAAGATTCAAGTCGTCTTGGACATAACATCGTATCGATTGGTATGTACCAACATTTCGGAGGAGGCTGATTTCTCCACCTTCAGGGTCCATGTAGTCCAAGAGAAGAATAAAAACCCTGCATGGTCTACTTAGAGCCCGAAAATGGAGGCAACAAACTCCCCCAAAAGTCAGTAAATATTTACTAATTGACAGGACGTACATCCCAGGAGACTTTAGTTTTCATTAACACTGGTGTGAGAATCTCAGTCTTGCATCATAAGCTACTAACTATTCATGAAATCAGTAAGTTTGAAGTGTCATCCAGTTTCAAAAAGTTGTATTCTGTCCAGAATGGACAATTCCAGTAGCCCAGTAATTATAAATGTAATAATAAACCATAATCAAAATCCTCTGTAACTGATTTAGCTTTCCAAGGACTGGCTGGGTCTCTCAGTGAGAAGAGAAGGAATTATATGAGATCCATAGGTTTCAGTTCAAATGATGCTTCACTTCACTAGAAGGCACTTAATTTGTTCCAGCTGATTCTGAAAGAATGCTAACAGACAGTGATCATTACCGATTGCATAGTGTTACCTGGTGGACTCCCCTAGGCCCAAACCCAGGCCTGGTGGATGTGAGTGGGAAGTGACAGGAAGTGCCAAACCTCCAGCAATAAGTAGTGTTCCCTGTTCTGAACCTGGTACCACAGAGCGGGGTACATCCAGATGTAGTACTTGTGAGAAACCAGCTTCATCATTGTAATTCCACACCCTGCAGAAATTATTGTATTAGTGTTTCTATATTAATAATGGTAGCAGTGGCAAGAGCTGAAAGAAAGCTTACGTGTTAAGTATTCTGGTCTTCCAGGATGTTATACCATACAGCAGGATTAACAGATCCTGGCATTTGAAAGGAGGATAATGACTTCATCAAACTTGAGATTCCAGGACCAGAATCCTCAACATCAACACAGTGGAAATCTCAAATCTCACTTATGTGTATCTAACGTTTACTGGCGCATAAAGTGGCACATTATTATTATGTAATTCTGACACATACTGTGTTTTCATTATGCCAGTTGTTTTGTATGGGCATGAAATTTAAACCTTAAGAGAAAATATGGTTATTATCTCACCAAAGTATCCAAAATGAACAATTCTTATCATATATATATTTGTTATATGAGTCATTTAATGCTTCTAAGTTGACCATCATTTTTATGTCTTAGAAAGACAGACAGGCAAATCACAAAATTCTCAATCATGACACCTGATCCTAGCTTATATTCTGTGTTTTAAGCAGAAGTGATAATCTTAAACCACTCCATGAAGTATTTAAAAAGTATTTAACCAAATATAAGACCCCTTCACAATCTTCAATTTTCAGGAAAATACCTACACTGAAGAAGCCTAACTTTCTGTGCAATTATAAGGTGACCTTCCTTTTTCAGATGACAGGAAATAATTCACATCTTATATTCAAGTAAATATAGTATTAATTAATATTCACATTATGTAACATACACAAAATTCTTGTAACTGTCATCGTAACCATGTATTTTCCTTGTTGGAAGTGTACTGTGCTGGAAATTACTGAAACTGCTTCAGTTCTAATAGGTTGTCACAAAAATGTTGTAAAACCATAATTCAGCAGTGCAGAGAGTGGTGTTATTATATATTTTTCAGTTTTCAAAAGTCTGATATGTTTTATTCATAAACAAAATAAGTTATTCCCAACCAGCAATGCTGACTCAGATAAACTAACCTAAACTCTGCCAAATGTCCCCACCCAGAGGCAAAGCCAATGTGTTGGACTTTGAGTTTCTTGTCCATGCGCCACTTGAGTAGAGTATTGTTGTACAGTATGGGACCTTGTCCCACAGCAATTGTACCACGGTCCCATGTCACCCACAAGGTCTGGAATGAAGATCCAGACAATAGGTGTGGTGTTGGAGCACTAACAAGGCGCACACCAAAACCTGAAACAGAAAAAGCCTTTAACTAGTTTCAAAATACACATAACTGCTCAAAATTTACCAAATATTGAACACTTGATGGGAAATAAAGACAGTCCAAAAAATAAAATATGTACTTTATATTTAAAACCAGTGTTAACATATGCAGCACAAAAAAGTCTATAAAATAAGCACAAACATTAAAGGTAAAAGAAATAAAATGAACAAGAGGGGAGGTAACAAATATTTTATAATTGAAGTTATATTAATAGGGATACAAAATAATAGTCTGAAATGGTATGGGAAAATTCACAGAATGGAACCATGTGGATTACTAATAGCAGTAAAAATTTTAAAACCGAGAAAAATTACATAAAAGACTATGGTATCACTAGACAAATAAAGTCGAAGATGATACTGATGGAAAAGAGGACTTATGTGGACGAATTTAATTGATGGAAATGAATTGTAGGACAAAGAAAAATTGAATAATGTATTAACTGACCCAAGTGTTAGGGTGAATGACTTTAGCTTGTGCATGCTTTGTATGTTCCATGTTTATGGTATCATAGTTTGCAGTTTTTGCAAAGAATACCATTTTCAGGGATATTACGCCATATAGTCTGGTAGAAATTTCCAATCATTTCAGAGAAATTTACTGCATCACTTGCATGTCATTTCTGACAGGATGATGGGATTCAATGGAATCATATCATTCTCATGGCTAGAAATAAATTATATCACTGGCAGTATAAATTATCAGATAGCATGATTTATACTGGCAGAAGTTTAGGACTCACCATGTTTGCCTCTTCCTATCCATGACATGCTATTGGCTGCATCACCTAACACAACTTGATACATTCGATCAGATGTGTAACGCACATCTGAAAGTGCTATATGTGCTTCTTCGTCCACTTTCACCTCAAACACAATTCCAGCACGGTTTCTTGGAGCTGACACAAACTCATAACGAAAATTTTCTGATGTAGATATGACTACATTTTCTGAAATGCACAATAATTGAAAACAACATGAGTCATCAAAGAAACTGACCACTGAAGGGCAGTGATTTATTGCTCTTCAGAAACAGAAGCTGATGGTACATGAAGTAGTACAATCATGTAAATATTAAATTATGTACCATTGGCACAGAAGTAAGCACTCTCTGTGTCTGTGCGTACAAGTCCCTCGGGGTGTACCAGCATGGCTGCTGAGCGAAAGACAGATCCAAAAAGGGAGCTGTTAACTGGCGAGTTCATTGACTCTGTGCATGAGTCACTTCCATACCCTGATACTTCCACTGTCAACACATGAAAAATAAAAGAATTTAATATGACATGAAACTTAACTTCTTTTTTAATTCCTATTAACAACTATGTGTTCACAGAGCCAAAAGCAACTGTAAAATATTATGTAAAATACTTGCGATAGCTGATAATCAAGTGGGAGCATGTATTGTGTTTATATAGTTTTTTCAATCACATAATTTTTATCCCATATTTTAAAGAGTAAATATTATGTTGCCACAATATACCTGCTATTTTCCCTGCATTTGTTTCACAACAAATTTAATTTAAAATAAGACAACTGATTACCTACAACACTTTCCCGTGATTCGTAATTGTATGTTTCATTGTATGTGGCAGTAGTTGTAAGTTTTCCAGTAATACTATAACAAAACAAAAGAGGTATTCTCATATTATAGTTTTGCATTAACAAATAGAAAGCAAATCATCACATTCTCGACTGTTTCAGGCGCAAATAGTGTTAGTCAATTTATAAAGACAAGCACAGAAGCATGTTCTTTAAGTCCTTTAAGAAGCCAACTTCTTATTCTACAGCTGACTTTCTCATTCAAATTAACTGTATTTGTTTTTGTATAAAGTTGATAACAATTTTCTTCAAAATATCTGATGAAATTCATTTTTATCAGACTTTACAGGGAAAAATTCTCCCAACCTAGTATGTGTCATAATAGCGGAATGATGAATCCTTTCTCATCACCAGTGCCCTTCTTATTGCAGTATTCATGTTATTAACCCTTAATCACTTTGATCCACTTCTTTAACAACTCTACATGTTCCCTTTCTTGTGTTTCATCCTTCACAAATACAAGTTGTAAATTACTGTGAGGTAAGTTTTAAATGTAGGGAGTTCTGGAAGGTTGGGGATGCAAGCTAATATTACCTTAGTTGAGTGCGTTGAAGAGGAATGAGGTGAAAGGAAAATAAAAGGGATCTCTATCAAGTTTTCCAAAAAGCACTCTAAGAAGCTCATTTCTCCCTCACCTCCTCCTTCTGTGAAACTTTGCAATCAATCCTTCTCTCTTTCTTGTTTTCTCCCTTGAGACTCCCACTTCCTTTCAGTCCAGTTTTTGTTTGGCTTGACAGGTACTAATGATGTTCCCCCTCTTCCCTTCTAAAAACCAGAAGATGGATTGTACAGTCACTACCCATCTACAGTGGTTCCCATTGTGTTCATTTCATTTTAAGATTAACGGTAAATTTTGAATATCAACTAAATCAATTTCATGGAAGCAGTACACTTAGAACTATTTACTTATAAATACAGGGAACCCACATTAGCCCAGTGACTATGTATATCTCTAACTCTACAGAACAGACTCCTTGAGAAGCTAAGTTATCAGCTACTCAAGAAATTCTCCAGGTTTTCTGAAACCTGAAGGCTCATGTTCACACAAACTTCTTTGAGCCAATGAATTTAGGCCATACCCTTAAACCCTGTTTTTAGATACATTTTAATATTATCCTTCCACATACGTATATATCTCCCAGTGCTATATTCCCATTAATTTTTCAGGCTGACATTTTGTATGTATTTCTCATCTGCTCCATGCTCCATCCATCTCATCTTCCTTGATATAATCACCCAAATAACATCTGGGGAAGATCACACATATTAAGCTCCTCCTTACATAAATTTCTCCACCCACCCATTATTTCATGCCCTAAAATTCTCCTCACTGCCACGTTTTCAGACACCTGCAGTCTAGGTACTTCCCTTAGAGTGAGCGTAATAGGTAAAGGAATAATTTAGTATATTTTAAACTTCCAGGATTTTTAACAGGTTACAGGAATACAAAACATTTTGAATTGAATGGGAACAGCATCCCTTGAATTTAGTTTGCTTTAACCTTCTTTGTACATGCAATTCTAAAGTGTGACTCTCATTCTCTAATATGCATTTCACTGACTACAGTACACAGTCATCGCATATTATATGTATATATGGACTGATATGAGAAAGCAATATATCACAGACACAATATTTGTAAGTGATGAAGTTTGAGTACTGTCATAAGCAGTTACTTAGAGTATTCTAATTCCAGATTACATTACACAATGCTTTTTAATTTTAATTTGAAAACTTCCTTTGCAAAAAGTTACTTACTTACACATGCACACACACACGCGCATCACACACACACACACACACACACATACATACATACAGACAGACACATACACACACACACATTTTCAGCCTCAGAATAGGTCATAATGGCTCATATCTTGACTGGAAGGAGAAAAGAAAGACAATAATCATTACATACCATATACAAGTGCCACACAGTGCGTGCCTACCTGTCATGTTCTTGAGTCCAGAGCTAGTAACAACCACACGCACAACTAATGAGGTTGCTCCGTGAGGTCCCAATCGCAATTTTTCTGTTACATACAACATGCCATTGCTCAGGAAGTGAGCCCCTTCACTGAGGGCTAGCAATGCTGTTACCTGGAAGAAAGCTGGATGTTACATTACTGAAGTGAAGTATCTAATCAATTAAGATTACATGTGTAACTGCAGATGTTCAAGGTAAAGCATAACACAATTTTAATAATTTCATATAGAAATAATAAAGAGTAACTTGGAAGTCTACGCATTTTATTTTCTGGTTGTGTCTTTGACTTGAGAGTGTTGTTCATTTTATAAGAACCCCAACACCTTCATGGAATGATCTCAGAAAGTAAAATAACTCAAAAAATGTTTGTGAACCATGGGACTTGACTACAGTAGTAATCAGTTTCTTTGATATTACGTATTTTAATATTGACACATGAGATACTACATTACATAATGGTTTAGTTTTAATTTGAATCTGTAAAATTGCTTTGGAACAAGTTAAAAGAAAAATAAATCAAAGTATACACTATGTTGAAAGGAAAATCCTACTTTCATATAAATTTGCCACAACATAGAGAAGAAAATGTTTACTACGAAAATGGCATAGACATGATTAACGTTCCTGTTTGCACATTTCATTAGCAAACCATTTTGAAAAGGGTTATTCAGGGAAGGGTACAAGGAAGTGTTCCATGTTAGTTAAGTCTGGAGTAAAAACAGGTGTTAGAACTTTGTGTTCATATGTTCTTAGATTGTTGTACTTTTAAGCGTAAGATCACTTACAGAGCCACATTTTGTTGAAGTGTTCTGCTTTTGCCCAAGTTAAATCTAATGTTATCATGAGGTGAGTGGTTGTTACTTCCCAGAGAGGCTGATTCAGTTACTTTACTCTTATTTCCTGTGACAGTAATAAGGATCATGTCAGGAACCCTTTCTATATTCACCTGCTTGCAAAATACCACAACACAAAGGTCATACAATTAGGATTGCTAATTTGACTTTAAGTACATTAAATCAAAATTTGAAACTTTACTTATTATATTATTATTTAAAGTTTGGGTACAAATTGTTTTCTATCCTAACAACCAGTTACAGCTACATATTACTTACACTTGGCACACATCAGTGACTCCATCGTATTTATTTTTATCTTGTTGTCCTCTCTCTGGAAAATCCTGCTTTGTCCTATTTCTTAGGATTCTCGTATCAGGGAAGGTCTACTGTTTTGAACTTTGCAAGTGAAATATTTGACCATGCAGGTAAGTTGTGAATTGGAAAAGTGGAATAAGGGGAAATTTGAAACCAAGATTTCGGTGTAGGTGCACTATAAGTGAAATGAATGCATACTGCACATGTATATGTTAAAGGTGTCATGTTGAAGAAAAAATTTAAGTGCAATTATG
The DNA here is from genome assembly GCA_021186555.1 of Reticulitermes speratus. NCBI lineage: Eukaryota > Metazoa > Arthropoda > Insecta > Blattodea > Rhinotermitidae > Reticulitermes > Reticulitermes speratus. Next base: position 40,468,124 of record JAJKFL010000003.1, on the reverse strand, counting down.
TGAAGGAGAAGGTTATCATGGTCCATGTTCAGGTAGGCACTTTCAGAAAATGGTCACAATCCTATGAAACTAACCAGCTTTTATTGCAATTTTGTCAACACAAGGTTCCTTGACCACACATTTCAAACTACATGACATCATCATGATTGTTGCTGCCAATGCTTACATTAGATTCATATTGGAGCCAATATGAATTTGTCTGTCATGCAAATTATGACAATTTAAAATAGCCTTAATTATTATTAATATATATGGTAAACAAATTCATATTGGCACAGATATGAAGTAATATAATCATTGGTATTGGCAGTGATGATAACCTCATTTAGTACAAAATGTGTGGTCAAGGAAAGTTGCTTTGTCATAGGTGCAATAAAGGTTGGCTGACATTATAAAAATGTGTTACTAAAAGCTGCACTAACCCACTCCATTGGGAAGAGTCCTTGAGAAGCTAATATTGCCTCAGTTTGTCAAAAAATTCCCTGCATATTATGGGACCTAAAGGTTTATTGCAGTGTTCACAACTACCCACCACTTGTCCCTATCTCGAGCCAAATTAAGTCAGATCAAGCATGACAAATTATACAAAAGAAAAACTTTCAGAAAACTTACATCCATGCAAGAGTTGATGTTATTGCCAATTTTGACATCCACTTCTACAGCTTCACCTACTCGAAGGCTTGCTGGCAATTTGAAGTCAACTTGCAGGGGACGGAACACAGTGACAGACTGTGGAGTTGAGAATCTCAGCCCCACACTGGGTGAAAGGGTAAGGGCCCATAGAGACCATTTGCCTGATTCCTGAGGTGCTGATATTGTTAGACTATGCTGCTCCATATCCCCACTGCAACAATCATCTGAATAAGCAAATGGCTTGTCTGGTATGTTTTAACACAATTTTGTTACCTTTGTCAATCTCACATATTTTATAACTATACAAACATTTTGTCTCTTCACGGTACCACACATTTTTGGACACAGCAAGTCAAGGAGAATAAGATGGACAGGACATGTAGTATGCATAGAAATGCATAACAGATTTTGATCAAAAACTTGCAACGAAGAGACCATGTAGGAGACTTAGATATAAAAGTGAGGATAATATTATGTTGGGCCTCGAGAAAATAGGTTGTAGATGCGTGGACAGGATTCATCTAACTGAAGATGGGTTTCAGTGAAAGGCTAATGTGAATATGGTATAAAAATTTCTGGATCCTTATAAAGCAAACAATTTCTTGACCTGCTGAACAACTATTGCCCTTTCGGGGGCTATGTTTCATAAAGCTGGCTAGTTATTTTATGGCCCAACCAGTATTTATATCTGCTGGAATTGTTCTGAAACACTCTTATAAATTTCCTTGCAATACTTGCAATATGTCAAGCATGGCACTATATGAAATATGAGGTTTTCATAGCAATGAATATTAATGTTGGTATCTATCTACCAAACTGCATAGGGTGACATTCCAGAAGACCAGTCTTAAAATATAGCACCACACTGAGTTATCAGACCAGAGGGAAGTTCAAGAGTACATCAACTGACTCATTAACTGCCATGAAGTATTGTAAAATAAACGCTATTTACAAGAACAGGTGTAGCATTAGTAAATATTAGATAGAGCAATCATAAAAAATAAAACTGTTTACCTGTTATTCATTTATGTCTAAACACTTTCCTGTAAATAAAATTTATTTGCCCGAATTTCAGCTCGAACAACAACACAGTTATTCTGCTGTTTTACCACTTCATTCAAATATGAAACTTGCCCAATTATAGAATGTTTTTTCATCAAAGATTGCAGAGCTTCTGACAAAATATCTTCATGTGATTTTATGGTTTTTGTTCTTAATAATTACTGGTCCTGCATCGCTGTTTTCTGCAATTATTTCTACTGACACTTGCAAAAAGTAATACGCTGTTTTAGAGAAGCATGAGAGATTAAATTAAAATAAAAAGAGGTGAACTGCTAAAGACTAAGGACATCAGTACATAGGACATAAAGATGTGCCTTGCACATTTCCTGTTGTCTTCTTTGTGTTAAGCCATCAGGTGAACATTTAAAACCATACATGGACAAGGGTAAAATTAATCTAAAAACTAATAGCTTCCCTGTGTGGGTGTGTGTGTGTGTGTGTGTATTTAAGGAAGTGACAGGCTCTGGTCTGATAACACACCTATAAACAATTTATACCTAATAATGGGCTTTTATTTTTTACAAAGGATATGGAAGGAGGAAAAATAACAGGAGAAAGAATTTGCAGTAGATAAATGGAAGGCATGGGAAAGCAAGCAGAACATTTGGAATGGCAGTCCCTTTTTTATACCCACTACTACACATCTCCCACAGAAAGAGGAAGAATGGGGGAGCAGGGAATTTGTGATTACCCTGTTAAATGGGTTGGAGGGGAAAGTAATGGAGACACTTATTCTTCCTTCTACCAATCGCCTGTTCCCACCATACACTTAGTCATTCTCTTGCATCACTCTTTTCTATACATTTCCCCATAGGTGAAAGTTTGAAGCTGATTGTAAATCTATTAAATCTTTTCAAAAGGGGAATTTCTCTTCTCTCTCACTTCACCTCATCATTGAGAAAGGACTGTTGCTTGTTTTCCTAAACTAGCAGTAACTGTATCAATGTACCTACTGTCTTACTAACTCAGTGCAGCAGAGTATTTCTTCAGAAGCTCATGGTTGCTGAGGTAGTCATGAAATTCCTTGTTCTTACATTACCATATTCACATTAGTCCACCACTGGATCCCATCTTGAGATAAATGAATTCAGTCCATATCCTCAAGCCCATTTGTTAGGATCCACTTTAATATTTTACTCCCCTCTATGCTTAGGTCTCTCAAGTTTTCTCTTCCCTTCAAGTTTCTTGACTAAAATCTTACATAATTTTCTCATTCTCCCATGTATCCTACATGCCCTACACAACTAACCCTCCTTTATTTGACCATCCAACAAGATTTGGTTGATATGGACATCTTCGCCATGCAGTTTCCTCCATCCAGCTATTACCTGCTCTCCCTCAGTGTCCTGTTGCCAAACCACTTCACTCCACATGCTTCCAGAGGATGAGAGACTGTCCCCAACCACACAATGGAATTAACGACATGGTATGCCAAAATTACACACCCTTTAGTCCGTGCTCTTCTTCCAAAGGGCCCATCAGCAGATGCTCCAGATGCACTGCAGCCTTAGGCTTATTGTGCACACATTAGTCTCTCTTACTCTTATAGAATGATTTGGTGCTGAATAACACAAGATAATTCTGAATAACCAGTTAGAAACCTAAAGTCTGCTTCCAGAACATTACGTAACATACTCCAGCAGTTTCTCATGGATAATGCAGTGACAGCAGTAAATCATCACCTTGATATGGAAAGTGCGTTCATCATTACACACAATTTGTTTCTTATTCAGTTTTCATCTGACATACCTTTGTATTTAGAAGGTACATATTAGCTAAGTCACTTCTATTGCTTGACTCAAGTTGGCAGAATAAAAAAATGTATGACATAAATATTTATTTAATTCTATAAGAAATATATAATGCTTTATAGTGGAATGAATTTACTGCAGACAAATGCTGGAATATCTAAATTAACATGTTTTAATTTGTCATAAGCTCAACTGTTTAAAGAGCTTGAGAACAAGTGTGTAACATTCAGGTCTTGAGTTGAGTCTAATAACCTGAACTGAACACAGATAATATAACCTATGATCAGGCTAAAGTGCCTAGTCTGAAAATTCTACATACGTGAAATTAAAGCATTTCCAGAGCCACAGTTGGTCAACAGTGGTACTTCCTACCACACTACTGTGTCGCTCTTGCATTGTTGAGCTACTGGGGGCTGACCCACCCTGACGATAGAGCTGAGTGCTGGACTCAGACCACGGGCCTCCCTTCTTGACACACCGTCGCTGAAAGAATGCCATCCCAGCTGCAGCAAAATCCAGTTCTCTGGAACCGGGGCCCCTGTGCCGAATATGTCAATAGCACTATAGAACAGCAGAATGCGACAGAAACTGTGCAACTTAATGACATCAAACAAAAATAAAGTTATAAAATTACTCTCCTCTGGAATTTACTCTTCTTCCCTGAAGAAGGAGGCAGTATGCTCCTCCGAAACCTTAGTACCCATATGCAAAACTACATGGCACCACCTCCCAGATGATAGTAACATTCACAGGCACAGCCACAAGAACCTCAAACCTCACAGGAAATAATATGTTGATACCTTGTGATGTTTATACCACTTACATCATTATCATCACTGTACAAGTACACCAAAAGACCATATCCTGAACTGTGCCAATGCAATTTAAATCATCAAAATTTACTAAGTGCCAATTCCATTAACTTTCTGTCCTCCCTCACAATCTATTTCCTAGAAATCCATTTTAAATGTTATATTTCTAGCCCCATTTCAGACTTGCAATTGGCTGTTTTCAAAAAGGTTTTGCCACCAAAATTTTTCTGTATGAATTCTTTAACTTTCAATTTGAACTGCACATCCAGTAAATCATAACCTTTTTTGATTCCATTGCCAGAACGATATTAGCAAACTTGGAGGGCAGGGCTCCACTAGAAGAACAGATGTTTACTTTAATTATATAGTGTTAATTCTTTATGGTTGTAACATGCATTTCTCTAATATATTATGTTTCCAATATGTGATATTTCAAGAACTTGACAGTTATACCATTAAATGAACATATTGTTTGCATTTTTGACAGAGAATTAACAATTTGTACTAGTACCATGTAAACCTTCTCAGTGCATTAAAACAAAAACAAACCTCTCTTTCCACCTGTTTAAAATCATACTGAAAAGATGCTTGCTAAGCAGACCACTTGACTGGAATGGCTATGTTTACCTAGATTTGGAGTCTTGTGTCCCTATGGTTCCCTTCCCCTCAGTGCCTGCATGTCCACCAATAAGACACACTAATGCTCCTGGTTCAGCCCGTATATCCACAGCCATTGTCTGAGCAGGGTACCAGTATTTGCGCTCCTCCACATGAACAGATACCTGTAAATGACAGCAACACACTACAGCCACTTTTTCTTGTTTCTAGCGAAGAAAACTAAAATAAAATATGCTATTTGATTATTTGTTAATTTCAGAGTCTGTTTTCCTCTGGTCTTCTTTTCAGACTGTTGAACTTCCCAGGAGTAATATGTCTACTATGTACATGAGGTCTGAAAATTAATCTTCTTTGGCCATGGATTTGACTATTGCAGCAATTCCAGCTGGCAAAGTAGTGCATTTGTTATTGCTAATACTACATTATTGCTGTCTTAAAATCTGGCTGCCACCCCAACAGTACCACAGGATTTAAAATTCCCTATTCCAGGATGTTTGAGGATCATAAAGGTTAAGATATTGATTATGGTTAAAAAGGAACCACCCATGCTGTCCTCATCCTCTGGAGAGCGGTTGTCATCATCAAAGCACATGCCTTTTATTTTATACACACATGCCAACATTCTTATAAGCATGGAAACACTGCTGGAAACAAAAATTCATCTCCATTAACTTATAGTTAGTTTTGTAAATTTTAATGGCATTTTTCTTCAATTCAACTACAATTTTTAATATTTATTCTCTATTCTTGAAACTTATCATCCACATTCTTCACAAACAAACAAAAAATGAAAAATAAAACACTTAATTGCAATCACAAAAGGAATAAAATCCAAACGGCTATTTAAAAACCGCTTAATCATGTACTTCCATGATCCAACATATGCCAACTTACCAGTACTGGAAATTGCTGCCCAAAAAATAAGTTCAATTATTTCTTACATCTCACAGATCTCTATTTCAGCATTTTATACGTGTAACACATGAGACAAATGATACACTTCAGTGCAGAGCTATGTTTTGTGTATTGCATACAAACACAAGACCCCCTCCCCCACAGACAAATATACTGAAGTCTTGGGAATACCATCTGCTTGTTCAGCATGTTCAACATATTTTCGTGACATTTCAAAATTATGATCGTCTAGGATGTGATGACATGTAAGCCTGATAGGTAGGTACCAACCATTTGGAGGAACATGTTACCTATATCTGAAAATACATTGTATAACTTACTATAGTTTATTTAACCTCTGGTACTCACCTTTCCTCTTATGTGCCTTCCACTTTACCCCAATGAAAAACAGCCCCACCCCCCACCCCCTTTTTGGGGCCACCAGATCCCATTTGCACACTCCTGGTCCCAGTCCTGTTTTGCTCTTCCTTATAATAAATATAATTTTCCCCCAGCTGGTTTACTCTTATACACTGAAGATGGAGGCAGCAGATTCCTCCGAAACATTGGAAACACAGTCCAATTCCATATTGAGTCAGCACCAAGAAGCAGGAAAAACAACTACATCTTTAGCTAAGAATATCTTCCTAAGCACTTTGTTATCAAACACCCCTAACCTATCACATTTTGTGACAGGACAAGTTCCACATCCACAAACCTGCTGAAAGCGAATGTTATTATATTATTATTACTATTCTGAGAAACTTGATCCTACCATTTAATTTGTATCACTTCCTCCAGGTCAATCTCTGCTCATAATGAAGAATTTGCCTCCAACTATCCATAAGATATGAATTTAATATCATATCTACACTTCACTATAACCAGTTGTCTGGTCATTTAGAGATTGAACACTTCAAAGAGAAATCAAGAAAATGACTGGATGGCCAATTGGTGGTTTACCTGCCTGAGGAGAAGCTTAACACCAAAATTGATGACATCACTGATTGGTTCCCCAGCCTCAGTCACATAATACACCAGCAAGTGGCTCACAGGGGCCATGACAGCCTGTACAATAAAACTGGAACAGACAAAAATAGAGGTGAAATTTATGTACAAAATTCTTGTAAGGGTAGTCTGTGAATGGACATTTTAGGGGATGGACAGAACACGATGGTTTGCTGATATGAATAAAATCATAAAGTGCAGCCAATAGAACAGGGCTCTAGAGTGCCTGTCACATTTTAAAATTTACTTTTTTCAAAGTGGGAAATTGTTTATTATTATTATTATTGTTACTAAATTTTGTAACTACAAATGGACCAGTCAACTGAACTTTGTGTCAGTGTAAATGAACTATAAACTCATAACCATATAAAAATAAATAATCAAATAAACAAATTAATTAATTAATTAACAATAAATAAATAACAAATAAGCAACGTTGCAGTGTAAATGGAAAGTGCAACTTAAAATTCGAAGACAATTCAATTCAAATAATATGTCTAATACAATAGCATGTGAAAGTGCAGGTGCAGTAGTATATAGAAACAAGCCATTTTCAGCTTATACATGCTACAATTATTTCCCTAAGTTTTTGAACTTAAAATCAAAGTTCTGATAATGATATCTGCATGCTGAAGTTATTCTATGACATTACAGTGGAGGTGAGTATAGTATCAGTGATGGAATTAAGTAGGGCGACTATGAGCAAATTCCAAAGTTTGTAAACTTTAAATTGACTTTTCTCCTTTCTTCTTCCACCACCCCTTGCATTCTCTTCATCTCATTGCTTGGTCTATTCTCTGGTTTTAATGACCTGGCAAGACTGTGTCTTGGCCACGCTTCTCCTTCAGCCCTCCCTTCCACTATTTTCGCTACATTGCTGCTGGAGACAAGAAGGGGGGAACTAACCTTCTCTTGGGAGACAAAAGTCAATTTCACAGTCCAATGGAACTTAAACTTCATTAAGCACAGATCAGAATGAATGCGATTACATGACACAGTTCTCGTTGTTGGAGTCTCCAGGGTCCTGTATCAGGATGAGGTACCAGTGCATTCAACTGGAATCATTTACAGCCATGCACTTCAATTCTGAACATGTTCATCTTCTTCCTTTACCTTGCTGCCCAACCACCAATTCAACCAGAACAAAGTAAGGTACCATCCTTTATTCTTGAGGTTTCTTTGTCCCTAAGCAGTGTTTAATCCCAATATAGTAAAAGTTGCAGTATCTGGCACCTCTGGGAACAAAGAGTTGCCAGATATCATAATTTTGTGGATATTTGGAAGTTAAGCCTACTGTGTATTTTAGTGTACCTAGCAACCTCATGGTCAGACCTAACCAAGTAATTTGTCATTTGATAACCTGTCATGTTTTCCCTGTCATACTTTCTATTCCATTTTTGCCATTACTTACATAACATGGTGTACACATTATCTAAAATAATCAAGAAGACACAAATCACTGATTGCTGAACACCCAAAATTAGTGCTTAGTGCTACTGTTGGATGGAATAGTGAAATGTAATGGGCCTCTCTGTCAACTGCCGGTTAATAGACCTTTTTGGCTTTTTGGATCATCCACTATCAAAAATTGAAGATATAATGGAATATTTATCTTTTGTAGATAATCTTCTGTTCACTGAACTGAGATTGGAATAGAAATCTGCTTCAATAACCTGAAAAATCAGAACTATGCATTTATTTCTTAAGGTGTAGTATCTATTCTTGAACAGCTGGATTACCATACTGAGAAATAAGAACTTTTATTCTTTACCACTGAAGAGGTGGGCCATGCTATGGCATGAATCTTTAGTGATTTAATATAACAAATTTCACACACTCATTGGCAGAGTTCTTCAACATTAAAACAGGTGGTACACATAGTTACCAGTGTGCTTTAAAGTTAAATGAGTGAGCAAGAAAGGTCTAGGGAAGTAAATTTGCCAAACTTGTACTAGAAGTTTTTACACATCAGAAAATTGCACTCATGAACTTATTACATTTATGGTTGAGAAGTAGTACTGGAACTGATTTTATATTTCACTTGTTATTGTTTCATTGCTTACTTCCATCAATGTGATGGAAAGTTGAAATGTAAGCATAAGCGATACTAAGACAAAGATAAACTGAATCTTAAGGATTAAAACTTTCTGTGCTTTGGAGCCAAAAGTTCATACATTTGTTTCAATTAAACTTAGGAACAGAAATAAATATGTAAATAACTGAAAGCAAAATAAACTTCTTTAAATCAGTATTACACCACATAATATTCCAAAATTACTCACCTGAAATTATGTCTACAGATGGCAGCACCATCAATAATTTGCGTTGGAGGGGCTTCATCCATGGAGTCTGGTTGTAGTACTTGGTTCCAATATGTAACATGGCCTTCAGTGGTGACAACATAATGCAAGTCTCGTTCACAAGGACATGTTGATAGTACAGTAACATGAGCCTCTTCATCTGGCTGCAACAGTGATATCAACTTCACTTTATATTCACCGTGCATCTTTTTTATAATTGATTACTTGTACCAACAAACTGCACTAAGACATAGTGATATCAACATTAAGCCAATGCTGGATAAATATCAAATATAATGCAAATCACCCTATAATTTGCAAATGCTGTCATATGCTGTGTCAGTTCAGAAATCATACTAGTAGATTGACATTAAAGTAAAATTTACTCTGAAAAAGCCGTTTCCAATGAAGACAGATAAAAACTACTCAGAAAAAAAAAATAAAGTAAAAGATGAACAATGCATTCCAAGCAATCTCATAAAACCTACTTTTCTATTTCATAGACTTTAGTCCTCTGTACCTATCAGTATTATTACTGTAATTTTATTTTATTTCCATGAAGAACTTGTTACTAAAGTTGTGATTTTGTGTACAATAAATTTTTTAATACAATGTCAAAGTTTCACATTGTCTCCATCTTTGTAATTGTTAACTTAGATAAAATAATTCATAACAATGTGTAGGTAAAACTCCACAAATAACCGTTTATTACAGATATACTGCATGTTATACTATATATATAACTATGATACTATTGCATTTACTTACAAAATGTGAAAACAGATAAAACAAGATCTTCACAAAAGATGGATTTGGAATAGTGTAGTCACTGTAATTCTAGGCTATTGACTGTATGACTGAGGAAACACGGTTCGATTCCCGCCAGTGTTAGAGATGTTTCTATTCTCCAAAGTGCCCTGACCAGCTCTGGGTCCCACCCAGCCTCCTATACAATGAGTACCAGTGGCTCTTTCCTTGCGGATAAAGAAGGCAGAGACAGAAGCTGACAATTTCTCCATCTAGTGCTGACGTTAAGAATGGGTGCAGATATATTTTCACTCCCCCATTTGTCTTTATGGTATACACAGGAATATTACTTCACAAAGACTATGTTATTTTTTTGGTAGGGCTATGGTTTCTGAGTTGGTACATCTCCATACAGCATTAGTTGTGATAATGATATCCTGGACAAGTGTTTCCCAACCTTCTTTCCATGGAGGAACGTCTAAAATAATTTACCATATCCCGAAAAGCCCCTGCCTATGAAAATATTTACAAGCTAAAAGAAGTTGATAGAAGGGAACCTTTCTGTTGCCGCTGGTAAAAGGGCTCTGTAACAACACGAAACGAAGACTGACTCAACAGATGTACATATAACCTCAAATGCAAACTGACCAAAACAAAACAAAAAAATAGTTGGTAATACACGGAGATTACCAGTATTGCCAACTGCCTGCGACATTTTGCGGGACATTTGAAACTTTCTGCGATATATCAAAATGTTCGTTTACTTATTCCACTGTTTCTGGTGGAACCACTAATGATTTTCCTGGTTGGCAAACATTGTCCTATACTGTAGAACAGAGGGTGCTTATTGTGAAAATGTATTTTTTATGTGAAAGTGTTTTGGAAGCACAAAGAAATTACCAACAACATTTTAATGTTCATGATGTTCCTTCAAGAACTTGCTAATGTGTTTGGTAGGAACATAGGTTTGAAGAAACTGGCTCCATGTAAAACAATGTCAATGTTGCCTTTGGACATAACGGAGAAGCAAGAACTGCCTGGACTATGCAAGGTGTGGAGGAAGCAATTGAAGGAAGTAGGACATCAAATTTTCATCTTTCTCAACAGCTTGGCATTAGTGCTGAAATAACATAGGTATAGTTCGCCCCAGAACAGGCCATGAAGGCCAAGAGGGGGAGTAGAGGGAGTTGAGGTATTGCTCTACTCTTTCTTTAACCTCGGCGCTAGATGGGGGTGGGTGGTCAACGCCACGCCCCGGCCGCTTTACCCCGGTACCCATTGTACAGGAGGCTGGGTAGGCCCCAGGGTCGGTCTGGACGGGTGCTGAAACTCTCGCCCCCACCGGGATTCGATCCCCGGACCGTCCAGCTCGTAGCGAGTCACTATACCGACTACGCAATCCGGCTGAAATAACATATGCCACAGAATTCTCAGATAGTCTTAAAGATGAATCACTATGGAATACAGATGTTTCAAATACTGAGTGTTCAAAACAGAGATCCTCAAATAGACTTCTGTTGTCCACTTGCTAATTTCACTGGAGCAAATCCTAATGCATGAAGCAAGATGTTATTTACAGATGAGGCTCATTTTTATCAGAATGGGACTGCTAACAAACAGAAGTCGAATGTGGGGGCAAGAAATACCAGACTTCCAAGAAGACGCTTCACTTGATCCAGCAAATTTTGCAGTTTTATGTGCTTTGTGTGCTGTTAGTATGGTGGGCCCATTATTACTAGAGGAGAAAGTAAACTCTGAAAATTATAAGGCATTTCTGGAATAGAAATTGTTCCCTTTGGTAGGGAATGATTTTTGATCTGAGTGAAACATTTTTCAACAAGATGAGCATGGCCACACACTGTAATATGGTTTTGGACATTTTGAACGTGTTTTTGCATGATTGAGTGATCTGAAACCACTACACTGACGAATATGGACAACGGTGGTCGTGGTCACCACACTCTACTAATATTAATATTTGTAACTATTGTTGTGAGCAAACCTGTTTTAAGGATCATATCTGTAACAGCCTTTATTAAAGAGTCACAGATTTGGCAAGTGAAATATGCACAATCACCAAAAATACTGGTAGACAGGAAGACAGTAAAAAATTTAATTACGGTGGGCATCCTGAGCATATTCTGAAATAATATGATGGTCAGTGGTGGAGATATTGGACATGTGTACCACAACTTCTAAACTTCATGTAACTGGATGTGGTTTACTTTTGTAATAAGATGTTTTATGTGAAAGTTATATTAAGTGTATAATAGTCAATTCTTTCATGAAGATCCTGTAAGTTTATCATAATTCAAATTAACTTATTACCTTTAGAATTACTCCTGTGACTTACTTGCAGAGTGTGTTCCAGTCCTTCTATCAGCAGGTAGCAATCAGAGGATGAATTCCACTTCACAATGGGTTCACGCGCCAGCACATAATGGCTATCAATCTCCTTTCCTTCGACTGAAACCAATTCTGCCTGCAGTGTGATAACTTCACTGTCTGCTAGAATTGCAGGCACAATAAATGTACCTTCACCTGACGTTATCTCTATATCCTGACTATAGATTGCTGTCGTGTTGTCATACACTTTTACACGTACTCGAACAGACTTCTCTGTACTTACTGCCTCGACCTGCAAAATCCACATAACTAATAATGTGTGATGACCATAGATGCAGAGGAAGAGTAGTGACAATTGTTTTGTTACAAAGTGGCAATGGTACATTTTGTTCTCCCAATCAAGAATTCTGACTTATTCTCTTTTGTGTGTATAAAAGACCCCATCTCATTATAAAAGAAAAAAAAGACATACACCATGAGTACAAGTTCATCATTTAATGTGCATTGATTTAACCTGTAAGAAGCATTGGTGTTATTCAAAGGGTACATGAGTGTTGTAAACCTTCTGTTGTATAAACTATTAATGAGTGAATTAATGACTGCACATTGTGTGTACACTGATGAAACAATGTAATATATACTGTAAACATGGTTATATTACTACAATAAAATCAAAGTAATGGCAGTTTGGGCAGAAATCACAAAAACCTAGGTTTTTGCTGTACAGATGTCTAGTCTTACAAATCCTGTATTACAAATATTATATTTAGGTAATATAATCTATAATTGAACAACAAAATTCAGTTTTGCTTATGGGTTAGCTCGCAGGGCATATGCATATATAGTCATCGAATAAGCCGATCCCAGTGGCCGTGCGGTCTAAGGCGTGGGTCTTCAGCCACTCGCTTACTAGGATCGTGGGTTGGAATCCCACCGGGGGCATGGATGTATGTCTCTTGTGATTGTTGTGTGTTGTCAGGTAGTCTCTGCGACGAGCTGGTCCCTCGTCCAGAGGAGTCCTACCGACTGTGGTGTGTCTCAAATGTGTGTGACCATGAAACCTCGACGAAACGAGGAGGCCCAGGCCCATATAGGGCTGTCGAGCCATAGAGAGAGAGAGAGAGAGAGAGGGGGGAGGGGAGGGAGAGAGAGGAGGGGGGGAGAGAGAGGGGGGAGGGGAGAGAGAGGGGGAGGGGGGGAGAGAGAGGGGGAGAGGGAGAGGGGGGAGAGGGGGAGAGAGAGGGAGGGGGAGGGGGAGAGAGGGAGGGGGAGAGGGAGAGAGAGGGGGAGGAGGAGAGAGAGGAGAGAGAGAGAGGAGAGAGAGAGAGGGGAGAGGAGAGAGAGAGAGAGAGAGAGAGAGAGAGAGAGAGAGAGAGAGAGGAGAGAGAGAGAGGGGAATCAAATAAAATCCGACTTGAGTCAAAGTTATTTTACTACTGTACTTGCAAGTTGAAACAAGTTCAAGAATGTCTCTCACCACTGTCATTGTCACTGTCATCATTATGTACTTATATTTGCAAAAATGTTAACTGAAAAGTGCAAACTCCCTGTATGTTAAATTTGTCAGATGAATCTAAACATTTTGCTAAATTCTATGTTATCAATAGTTAGGTATCTTCCAGAACATCATGCAGAAAATAACATAACCATATGCTAAATTATGAATTTGAGTTTGTATTATTTTATAGAATATATGTCCATAAAGTTATGTTGTAGGCTCTAGGCTCAGCTAATCTGTAACCATTAACTTAGCAAGCATGAACAAACTATACGAAATGAATGTGAAACCATTAGCATTTACCTGTATTCTTGTATCATGTTGCAAGTCAGGCCCATTCATAATTTTACATATGTATCAACTTATTTCACCTCTTCAGAACATCGGTAGTTATGCTCTACAGTATACCTGATATTCGCTTCAAGTACATGCTCTCATTGATTTTTCATACTTAACACCACTTGTGTAGGGAAGTTAGGTTCCAAAAAGCTGAGAAATTAATCTTTATTTTGGCGTAAAATGTACGGTTCCAGTGTGTCCAGAGAATATTCGGGAAAACGTAAATAAACATTATTGAGAATGTATGTTGGAAAAGACAGTTTGAAGCCATGACATCAGTTTCTCAATCAAAATAAGCTACTTCACCATAGATATACTAAATAAATGATGTCAATACTGACAATGACTGAAATGGAATATCTGAAGTAGAGAAACAGAGATATAGTTGTGACTGTACCTTTAGCATTTCTACATTGCATTGGGCAAGAACTATAATCCAAAATAGGCATGTGCAACCGAATTATTGAGGCTTACCCTACCTAGAGGTGAGCTGTCAGTGTTGATCTTTCATTTCCTGTTTCATTCATGTTTTTGACACTGTTATAAAAGAGCATTATTACTTTATGAAAAAACTGTATAACTTACCACAAGAGGAAAATTAAATTTATTTTACACTTACTGGGCAGCTGTAGTTCAGTGCTGCTCAGGAATTCCACAGTATACAGATGTACATGTGTGTACATGATAAAACTTTAAAAGTAGTGGCAATTACTAAATGATAATATATCAACAGAGATATGTACTGGATTAAATGAATGAACTGGGAATCCAGCATGTTGCCTTTTCACACGGAATAACCGAAAGATGTTCCACTATTTTACAGAGGGTAATATTAGTTTGAGACATGATAATGATGATATGCATCACTGGTTTCATAAATAATTTTACTTTAAAACTTTCAGTGAGAGTTGGTTTTTAAAGGACAAATTGTCTTTCAGATGACTTCATTGATGTAAGATCAAGCTTCGATGCTGACCACTAGACTCTAAAGATATGCCTAAAGTGAATCTCTTTGATGACTATTATGAAGGGCCACAATCAGAAAACAAACCTTGCCAATGAATGGGAGTCCTGGCTTGTAGAGGCGCCTCATCTCATGCCCAAACCTGAGCTCGACATAGTGTTCTTCTGCCATGGCCATTTCAGGCACTGCCACGCCAGAAGTTCCATCTACTAGTGACACATTCAAATCAGAAGTGAACACAGCTGCATCTACTTGAACCTGGACCTGCCAATTCCCAAGCTGTGCCTCTTCTGATAGGGCCATCGAAAATGACTTACTCCTAAGGAAGAAGAAAAATTAAAGCACAAAATGTGTTGCCAATGGCAGGACAAATTTTATGGTTCTAAATGATTAAATCTTGTAGGTAATTTACTTCCTGACGTTAATATTTGCGATTAATATATTTCTTTGTGTTAACAAACTAATGTGAATACAAAAAGGTGATGGAAAGTCAGAATCCAAACTCATGTCAATTTTCTATGTGCCATTGTATACTGACGTTGGCAGTGTAGTGCAGTCTTCTAAAACCGAACATCTTCTATTTGTATGATGTTTATACTGAGTTAGGATCTGCTTATACATACGAGTATGTGCACATTTGTGTACGAACAATAACAACATACTACGAAACCACAAGTCAATCATATGGCAGCAACAGAGGACAATCTGCCTACCCAGGATAGCTCATTGAATGGTGTCAATGGATATGGATTGGACAAAGAAGGTTGAATTTCCCGCAGGAATGTGGAATTTTACTCTTTTGCTCTGTGTCCAGACCGGTCCTGGGGCCCATCCAGATTCCTATCAATCTTCGCCAGGAGGAAAAAACAGACGGAGTGTGAAGGTGACAACTGACCAATTACGGCCGAGGTTAGCAATACGTCGAACCCCACTTCCCAACGCTTAAAAACTTCGTTACAACTAATAACTAGCGGCTATAATCAAGCTTATGACCGTGTCTGCAAAGTTGTGCTGAAGTTTTGTCCAACGAAACACACATCCATACACAGCCTTTTAATGAGAATAAGTTAGTAGTTTTTTCTGTGTTTGTCTCAGTTATTCTGTCAGTACTTGGGGCTGTAATTCATAACGTCAGGTCTGAAAATGTATCTGTAGGAGTGGACTGATATCATTTCTTACCTTCATCAAGAGCCACTTCTTCCCAGAGCGCTACCTTGGTTCCAGCAGGGTTTCGAACGAACACACTACCGATCATATCAGTGGCAACTCGTAGGTCGTGATCAAGAGCCAGCACCCAGAAGAATACTGAAACACACATAAGAGGTCGTGATCAAGAGCCAGCACCCAGAAGAATACTGAAACACACATAAGAGGTCGTGATCAAGAGCCGGCACCGAGAAGAATACTGAAACACGTTGAATAAGTCATGATCTGAGCCAGCATGCAGAAGAGTATTGAAGATGGAAGAATAGGGCTTGTGTCTATGTTATGCGTTTGAGAAGTAAGAAAATACATGTAGAAGTTCGGAATGCGATGGCGTATCAATTATTCATCGCAAACGAGGAGTCGAGGCTTGATCTTTGAAATAAGGTATTAGATAGTGTTGAGACAAAACAACTAAGGAATGACCAACGTCGCGGCAGGATGGTTAATATCTGCGCTTCCTATTCGTAAGGTCACGGGTTCATTCTCAGTCTGGGAAGAAGCCATAATGATTGCAGCTTTTCGTGGTTCTTCTCAGCCCCTCCAAGCAAATTCCGCGAAGAACCTCGGTCTAAACCACAACCGATTTCTTTCACATACTTCCAATTCATTATTTATTAGTAAGTCCACAACGCAAGGCAACAATTGAGAAGATAATAGTTGCTCAGTTAGCCAAGTCATTCCCCACGTTCTATGTAAAGTGAGGGGTCAAGACCGTTTTCACAAGATACCACTATTGGTTTGTGTCCTGAACGAGATTAACCAAGTCCACATCCCGCCCCATTCTTTTCAGATCCATTTTAATATTATCCTCCGATTCACGCGTAGGTCGCCCCGTGATTTCTTTCCTTCATGTTTTCACTATAACCTTGCACTCCCTCCCACGCATGCCACATCTTCCCCCACCCCCTTCCTCATCCTTCTGGATTTGATCGTCTTAATTATATGTCGCAACAAGAAATATCTTGAAACTCCTCATTAAGTAACTTTCTCCAGCTCCTGTTTTTCCTCCCTCTTACGAACAAATGTTATTTTCAGCATTTCGATCTCGAACACACTCAGTGATTCGTCCCTTAATGTGATCGACATACTCTATCAGAACAAGAGATAACATTATAATTTTGTAGGCTATACTTTAACATTGCCGATCCCAGTGGCCGTGCGGTCTAAGGCGTGGGTCTTCGGCCGCTCGCTTACTAGGATCGTGGGTTCGAATCCCACCGGGGGCATGGATGTATGTCTCTTGTGATTGTTGTGTGTTGTCAGGTAGAGGTCTCTGCGACGAGCTGGTCCCTCGTCCAGAGGAGTCCTACCGACTGTGGTGTGTCTCAAATGTGTGTGACCATGAAACCTCGACGAAACGAGGAGGCCCAGGCCCATATAAGGCTGTCGAGCCATACAAAAAAAAATACTTTAACATTTTGATAGAAAGCGGAAAGACAACATATTTTCCCCGAATTTAATCTGCTTTTAATTTATTCGTGCATGCAATTTTCTTATGATGCTGTCATTCCCATACATTTGAAGTTGTCATACTTTCAACATACATTATTTATTGGAAAATCAGTTGCGATTTTGCCTTATATTCTATTCATGAGACATGAATATAAGCTCCGTTTTCTCAGTATTTACTTCTATACCGACTTCCTTACTAGCAAACAATAAAGTAAATCTCTTTATAGTACTTAGCGTTTTTTGCCAATTAAATTAATGTAACAGAATTTAGCGTAGACCAGAAGCTGATATGTTCCATTCAGTTTCATTCCCTCCTGGTTTTCTTGGTCTTCCCTAAAGTCGTATTCTAAATGGAAGCTGAAAAAAAAACGGCAATAAAGCATGTCTTTGTCTCAGACATTTATGTCCAGGAAACGTATCAAATTTCAATTTGCTTTCCTATAACCTATACATATGTAAGCAGGACTGCTGTTATGTGGGAATGTGAAACGATGCTATCCGACTTCTTTTAGAAATTTCGACTTTCCTGCAAATACGCATTTATATTTAATATATATAAAATTATATAATAAAAATAATAATAATAACGCTGAATTTCAAATGACAACTACTATAAGTCTGGGACAAGCATAACAGACACAGTGACGAAAGTGAACAGGTTAAATGAAATTTTCGCCAAGTGGAAATGTAATGGATGAAACGGATCTTAATAATGATCCGCGTTTTCCATTTGTCTGCTTCCTGTGAGGTTCATATGCTCTCCTCAAGAGGGCTGACATACTGTCATTAAAGCGAACTGCAAAGAGGCCTACGGATGACCCAATAAGGTGTCCATAATTCACACGCATATTCGTGTTATGTGATTTTTTCACACAAATTCTCTTCTCTGTCATGAGTTTTGATTCGGATATGGATATTCATATGCCCCCTTTACAATTAACATGCAATAATGGGTAACGAGCAATGGAAGGCAATTACAAATGACTGCTATTTGAACATTGTAACAATAGGAACTGAATTATAATCATGGGACGGAAAGGACAGAATAGGACCGACAGGAAAAAAGTGGATTTTAAAATACATTTGACAACAGAACAATAGCAATCAATGTCCACTTATAGAATGACCCTAAATTCCAGGCTTTTAAAGCTATAACGAATTACACTTATGTCATTGATGATTAAAACATAATTTAAAACATGTGACAGCAGACAATGGCTGTTTACTAGGTGAACATAAATGCATATTTGACATAGGATCGATTGAAGTATGATAAGGAGTGTTTGTTTTTCACTCATGTTTACTGTAGCAGCATTATCTGTCGCTTGCAGTATTTGTGGAGCCCCTCTGTGACTAGTCAATATTTATGGGGTGGATGGTAGGGTATTGTGTATATGAGGGGTTGGATTGACGAGTCTGCTAATTGATGGGACCGACAGATATGTGGTCAAATATGCATCAATATTACAACAAAATATTCCAGTGGGATGCAAATTTAGGATCAGAGTGTGGGATGATGTATGAGAACACCAAGCGCTCAGCAAAGCCAACTTAACTTTGATTCTCATTGACGTGGAAATGTGAAGGGCCTGTATTATTTACAGCACTCACAATTCCTCAATGTGACATCTGTTGCAGAATAATTTAACTACGAGTATTACACCTTTCATTCGGTGACATTTCATTGTCGTCGGAATAGTTAAAACTGAAATAGACAGATATTTTAAACCCGTCAGAGCATTTCACTGAATTAGCTGCATTAGTGTATGTTTGTAGATGTAAATACTGGGCTAATAATAAAAATTACATCAATATTTCTAGGTGGAATTTGAGGTTTTAACGGCAAAAGAAATAAAAAACCGAAACTGAAAATGTTGTTGGCTGGATTGTTACAATCTATACTTCTACAATGTCGTACGGAAGTTTCTTCACATTGAAATGGATCTTGGTTGACTCTTATTTTCCACAGTTCGATTCCTCTTCGGAGGAAACTTTGGTAACAGCCTATGCCATAGCCACAATCTTCAACACAAGTAAGAATAATCTAACTTTGGGAAAGAAATGGTACTTGCAAATCGTGTCGTGTTATTTGGGGGTACCAAAATATATCCAGCTTTGCATGTTACTTTCGTGATAAGCTGAGATATTACAGTCAGCAACGTTCGAACTACCTGGGATTCGATTCCCTCCACAGGCACACTACCATGTCAAAATTGGCCCCGAGGTTCATTGAATCTCCGAGACCGGAGTTCAGACAGTTCTTTCCATGGAGTGTGATGGACATGAATCAGTGATTTCCATCCAAAACCGAGGTATAAAATTGATGGCTCTTCACCTCTACACACCTTTTGGTTATTCACAGGACAAACTTACATAATTAACCTCAATACCTCACATTTAACGGTGGAATGGTACCTTAAAAGAGGTTGTGATTTGTTGTATGGTTAACGTCCAACATTTGCATCCACATAAAAGTAACTCCCTTAGAACTTTTGTAAGACTTGCTTACGTAATATTCATGGTAGTTAGCACTTTTTAATTCCAGATATCTCTTAAAATTTGTTTAGTTTCACATTTATACGAGTATCATCGTCTCGCAAATAGCATAGATTTTAGTTCCTATACACTAAAGTTTTATTCAGCCAATACACTTTACTGGTGTAAAGTGCCCGTTAAAAATTCTTCAGAAAGTCTCCAAGTACGTTAGACACGTGTCGAGGCCATATAATGATTAATGCCACCTGTCAGATATTGCCAGTTTATTATCGGAGAAATTACGCCCACGTCTATACAGTCTGACCATTAATGTCATCTGTCAGGCACTAGGATTACCTAAGTCCTCTGTCAGGGAATATCATACACACGTGTTAATCAACAACCGTTTCTCATTATACGGTTTATATATGTAAATGATTTATTCAATAGATTGCAATCAAAAACCGAAATAAGAACCGATTATGTCACCAGCATGTCAACCGTTTGGCTCTAGGACGGTGTTCGTCATGTGTGTGTGTGTTAGTGGGTGATACAGTTACGACTGTGTCCATATTATCGACGGTTTATCATACAGTTAATTTTAAGGCCAGGTTTCTTGTTCCTTTCTTTCTACGTTCCTACCCTACGTTGTCAAGAGTGAGGGTAGCTCAGCCGCATTGAAGGAGCGTGCAAGAGAACGGCGTACTGGGTATAAACCTTCGAGTGGAGACTGCACGAGTTCTGAACCTGTGTCTGCCAGAGGCCGAGCAACAGTCCCCTCCCCTCCCCGCTAGTGAATGTTGTATTTTGTAGGAGTGCGCTGATTGTTGCAACATTTACAGGTTGATACTGGCGGTGCTGTAAATGAATTGGCCTGGGTTGTGCGGTGGAAAAGCGTCTACAGAGAGTGTGTGTGAGCTGAGTTGTTTATCAAATTGAATACTGGAAGAAAGAGGATATATATATATGTAAATATATATATATTAACTTACTGTTTTTGAAAGGGTGCAAACTCACCGCGAGAAAATGGGTGAGAATTGTTAGGTTGGTTTATACGAAAAAACGTTAAGAGTTAAGTCACAGTTGTATGTTGATAGGTTTTGCATTATATTGTTTTTTGGTACTGTAATATTCCATGGTATTTTTCTGGTATTGTAATATCCCACCTAGTTTTTTGGTAGTGTAAAATCCCATGATGTTTTTTTGAATATACTATGGGGGGGGGGGGGGGTTGGTATTTTAATATCTCACATGTTGTTTTTGGTATTGTAATATCCCACGGTGGTGTTTTTTGGTATTTTGGTATAATATCCCATGGCAGTTTTTTTATATTTATAATATCCCATGGTGTTTTTTGGTACTGTAATATCCCACGGTAGTATTTTTGGTATTGTAATGGCCCACGGTGGTTTCCTGCCCCTACTGAGGAAACTTAAGGCAAGAGTCATTGGTGGACTTACATGGCATTGCTTGAGAGAGATGTCAAGAATATATACATGCCGTATTCATCTTTTCGTTACATTTTTCACATACTCTAATACTCTGTGTTTAGTTTTTTTCGTCGTTCCGACAAAACTCGCCCAGGAGATCAAATGACGAGGAGTGACAAGACCCCAAACCCCTTCCGCTTTAACACGTAATTGTTACACAAATAAAATAGAGATAGCGTTGTGTGCACCGCCCCTTCGCTTACTTATGACTCAGACACACAATTCCTTCTACATCTCAAGTTTTTACAGTGCCGCCTATCCTTCCCCCCCCCCCCCGGCCGGGGCGTGTTTCGAAGTTTCGCTGCCTTGTTCATAACTTATGACCGTGAGTGTGGACAAAGAATGGACCAGCATAATGTACATTACATCTCGGAAATCTGTATCCACGTCTCGTTCTTGCTTTATGGACTACTTCCTCCGTCCCTAGTTGTCAACTACTTCTTCCCAACACTGAGAAATATTTCAATGTTAAAGTAAGGACAAGATTTTTTATAACTAACCGAGAATAAGATTGGAACGAATGAAATCCAAATTTGTTTTCTGTTGATTCTACTGTAAGAGGAAAGATTTGGCGGCTTATACCTTACTGTCCCTGTCTTATATACAGAAAGAAACGATACTTATATCTTCAGGTTTCTGTGTCTTTCTTTCTTCCTTCCTTCTTTCTCCATCGTACATATTTCTTGACTAGTTGAGCCACTACTAGCTTCTTAAGAAGGGTTCTGTTTCATGGAGTTATTTATTACAAATGTTACGTGATATCTGTCTATGTTTCTCTGGCAAATATTATGAAAGTATAAATAACTGTTAGATGAAACGGGGCCGCAACTGTCCGATACGATAGACCTAATACCTCTATACAAAGAAATTACGCATACATTTGTACGTACTTGGATGTGACATAGCGTGTGAATTAAACTGGAAAATGTACTCATATGCAATTAAATTAAACTTGTTTATATTACATTCATGTACATTTTGCTTCGTCGTAGTTGCTTTATCTGTGTAACTTCAGAGAGAAGACATGGGAGATATGGCGTTCACATCTGACTATGCGCCTAAGGTCAAGATAAGCCGGACAAGACTCGGCCACCTTACCAGAGCTTAGGATAGTTCGAGTTTAAGGAGATAGTTCTGCTGAAGCAACGTTTCCTCTTCAGTGGAATGAATAAATACAGACGAAGTAACGAAATTAATCATATAGGACTATTTTTGGTCAACAGAAGAACACATTGAAGGAATGGACATGCGGTCTTCTTACAGACAAGGCGAGGAAATAATTATTCTGGTAAGTGACCTCCGCTCTTCGTGCCTTATAAAAGACTAGGCCATTCAACGTCTTGTAAACCAAAAATGACTTATATGAGCATTACTATTATATTACGAAAGTGAACAAAGATTACCTTTAATATAATTAACTGCAGTAGCTTCATGGAACAGAGCTTGAAAAGCTTATAGCAGCTCAACTGATTAATAAATTCCTTGACTTTGATAAATCTCGATAGCGTGTTATAATTTTAAGGAAAACCAGAAAATTTCTGATTCGTATTCTGTGGATCACGGGTTCAAACCCGGAGATCGGATATCCTAATAGAGTTTTTGTGGTCTTCCTCAGTTCCTCCAGACAAATCCGGAATACTACCTCAAATTAGGTCACGGCACTTCCCGCTATATTTTTGTAACCACAGAATGTGGCGGAAAGCGCGGTGACCATCATTTCACCACTGGACGCTATACAGGCGCATCTAAAATACCTAGACAAATTTCAGGAGTTCTCACACCAAAACAAGAACAAAGTTTACATAAATACATGTCCGCCCTCAGCTCATGTTCTGTGCGAATGTGAAGTTTTGGCGACACATAAACACTTTTATCTGGGTTCTTTCTTTCTGAACCCTGAAATATTAAAGAACTAAGTCTAGGGGCCATCTGGACCTTTATTACAAGGACAGGGCTCCTGTGACTTAGGCTTAGTTAAGAGGCACAAAGGGCCTGTCAAAGGCCTACGTGCATCGGGACCGTAAGGGCCCGACCCACACTTTACAATTCTATACTATAATACATGTCTGCAAACAATGTTTGAGATATAACCCCCAATTTAGCCCCACCTAAATCCCTTAGATTTTTGTCTGTGGGGACACTTAAAAACCCTAATATATTCAACTGCAATTAAAAAAGACGAGAGGCTTCAAATAATTTTTGATGCTGTCAATGCTGTTAAACCATTCACAACTGCTCTGGGACTTTTGAAAGTGTGCGATAGTCCATGATCAGACGTGTCCATTCAGGCGGAGGACATTTTAAGCACTTGTGAACTGTGACTTGATAAACAACAATAACTCAACAGTTATTAAACTGGGAACGTACATTGTAAATGTATGTCAATTGTAAGTGAAATATTACATAGTTAAGGTATTTATTATTGAATGTAATCATTCAATTAAAAGTCACTCATTTCCGAGCATATGTTTATATGAACTTTTCTTTGTTCTGATGTGAAGAACTCATTCTTGAAGTTGGTCCAAGCATTTTGGATACACCCTGTGTAGCCTAAATGCTCTACTGACAGCATCGTTAAATCAACTTGTATAAACAAATAAAACCCTAAGATACATTACGTGTATCTTGAGACATGTGAGTCAAGTCAAGATCCCCACAACCTGCTTATTCGCAGCAAATTTTAATATCACATTTCCGTCGATACTGTGTTACAAAGTCGAATACTCCTTTCAAGGTTTGCGACTGAAGATTTTTGTACTTTTATCTAAGCAATACTAAGCATAATATACCATTACCGGAACACTGACTTAAGTTGCAGTCTGTACACAGTAGGAAAAATGCTGGGAAAATCTACCCTCTCCCAACATCCGCACTCAGTGAATGGTATCGTTAACAAAAGGCGAAATAAATTGTTCCCCTGTTCCAAATGCACCCAATTCAGTCACTACCTTCCTGCCACTCTTTTCTTTACTTGTTCTGTATATTCTTCCTTTACGTACGACGGTCGTGCTATAGTGAACTTTTTGTGTTACAGGGATTTTCCTTATACACCGTCTTCGAAACCCAGCGTCAAAGCCGTCGGCAGGCATTGTATGAAAGGATGACATTTACATTCAAAACAGGATCTGTATTGAACCACGTAGTAAGCTGGGATCATGTTGTAGCGTTATGTTCTCTCTCCACTCCGTCACAATGGAAGGCAACCAATTTGATACAGGCTCTCTATGGTTTGCCCATCAATTCAGTTCAACAATAATGTATTACAATAGACTAATTGGCTGGTACTGGGGATTGCAGAGGCGCACTGGAAAAACAACAGTCTTATTACACAATTCGTAACAGAATTACATGATTTTTTTAAATTTGTCAGTGAATGAGATATATATTCATGACTCCAATAATCATCCTGTGAATTGTATGCAGGAGGGGCCCGTTTCGAATTTCGGTCGGGATATCGACTACCCTGACTGATTTTTATGTTATTCATACCGTGCATATACTTATAATACATTAACGAACATATTCACTTAAAAAAATGCATTCAGAAGTATAAAACGTCTATAAACTCCTACATGTTTCGGCACCGAGGTACCATCATCAGGAAATTACTCTAACAAAGGAGTATAAGGCAAGCACGCTTAACAGGTGTTGTGTCGTCGTCATAAAAATTATTACAATATCAAAATTGTAAAATTACGCAGTTAATAAACATAAAATTAAAATGTTGTGAATTTAAAGTTTGTTTAAAATGAGACGTTTTTTCGTAGTTTTCTCCATCCCTTGATGCAAATGGCGGGGCTAGGACCTGTAATTAGGCCAAGACCGCTTCCTGTAGAAACCTGTGGAATTCATTATTCAGTAACATCCAGTCAGTTGAAGCTATACAAGCAGAGGTTTTGGCAGCGTCCTCAAATAGATCTCAAGTAAGCAAGTGAAACGCCACAATCGCCTTCGTTAAAAATTGAATACAAATAAAAATGTTTTTACAAAGTCGTTAAATTCTAACAATGTATAATTGAACGTAGGCCTATTACTTAACATTTTTTTCCAATTACAATTAAAAATACAAAATATTCAGTCTAAATATAAATATTTATTTCTCGAGGAAATCAGCTACATGTTTCGGCTAAAATGCACAGCCATTATCAGGCGGATTATGAAAACACAGAGGAAAAATTCACAGCTGCATGGGTTTGAGATGTCAAACAATATGTGTTATGCTACTCTTCAGGCTCAAATTCGCATTGTTTAATCTTCCGTGTATACCCGGCTCCATTAATTTAAATATATTTCATACCTATTATCTTTTTCATTTGTTCTTCTTTTTAGGGGTTTGGACTAGCGTCTTAAACACTTCCGGCATTAGAATTATTTCAACGTCACCCTGGCCTTAATCTCATTTTCACTCGCATTTCTATAGGCTTGTAATGTGGACAGCCAAATAAATTTTGAACACCAGTCGAAGAGAGAGAGAGAGAGAAGATAGGATGCAGGTCTAGTACTCTGGGATATATTTTCATATATACTGGTATATAGCCAGCAACGTTTCGGAGGAGTCTTCTACCTCCATCTTCAGGGATGCCGGTAACGATTATTATATCTCAGAGGGCTGGAATTTTAATCAACACCGCTGTCAAAACCTTAAACCTCGCACAGACCATATGACACAGCATGTTTGCTTTTCAGAACTGTGCAATGGAAAGATTTCCTACCTGTTTCTCCAGGGCGGTATGACTTTCGAGCTGGTCTAATGATGATGTCCCGTACCGAACCCACCAGCCGGAGCTCAGAACTGCTCTGGAGACTGCAGTCATCGGCACTGCTGCAGTTGACAAGGGTTTGTAGGATGCAACTTCCGGTCGCTTCCGCTGGCACAGCGATCGGCACAATACCATGCCCTAAGAGAGATAGTTACTGCGTATCAGAGTAGTACAGTAAAGGTCATGACCTTGCTGCAAGCATACGTTATATTTCTTCTTGTGCTCTAGTGACACATAAGTCAAACGGAAGCAATAAATACTATTATTCCTATTACCAGTAAGTCTAAAACAAATATTTTTTCTTCCAATCCCTTATTTATACCGAATGGACGAGATTTAAGCTGCAGAGAGAAGGCGAGTAATGCATACTGTTGTATTGCCATACTAATAATTCAGCTTTAAAGACTTTTCAACAACTGTTCTGTAATAAAATGTTTCTCTATGTAAAAGTATCTTTTCCCATGAGTGCTACCGTATATGCCCAGCCCATCTGAGGTCACTTATCCTGACTATCCTAAGAATATATGACGAAGAGAAGAAATTACGAAGCTCCTCTTTAAAGAATTTTTTTTTAATTTACATAGCTTTATTTCCTTGACATGTACTTACAACAGTATACAGAATATGGGCTAAATTGTTCCTAACACCAATTTTGAGGTTCGTGCATTTTACACTTTGGAACATAATAGGTACAAAGGATTTTCTATAGCCTGTCTCTTAGGAGGAAGTATTCTCTCCATCACTTTTTTCTCAAATGTTGCAGTCTTACTGCACATTGAATTTTATTTTTAAGATACATTTCGACAAAACAAGTGTTCCCAATAACAAATACAAAAATACGTATTGTCACATATAAAAGCACTTCGACGTGGTAGTGAGGCACTGTTGCTGGAGAACACTGGAAGCAGTAAATAGTGATCTTTGCTGTGCAATATATAACTACATCAGCAAATAAATATGGAATTATCTTTGTCCACGCCATGAAGACATATGAGGGAGTGGAGATATAACTCCATTAATTCTTAATGTCGGCACTGAGATCGAGATAAGTAGTCAGCTACAAGCCAGGCCGCTTTATTTCGGGGGAAAGAGACCACTGCATCCATTAAATAGGAGGATGTGTAAGGTCCAAAGTCGGTTTGGACACTTTGAAGAAGAGATAATTTTCTTACTTCTATCGATTATCGAGCTAATTCTCTTACCCTATCGATAATCGAACAACGAACAATAGGCATCACAAAAATTTTAGGGTTTAAAATCCTATTAGTGAAATTAAAATCTACCATTACAATTAAATATCGTACATGCAGAGAATGAGGCATAATAGAACACTAGAGATGGCACTGGAATGCGATGTGTTGAGGTGAAGAGATCTCGGACTTTCAAGAAAGCTGAAGAAAACCAAGCAACAAGCAAGTAAGTTTGATTATTCATATTGCGTGGTGATTATAATAATGATGATGATTATTATTATGATTATGACGACGACGACGATGATGATGGCGGAGATGATGCTGATGATGATGGTGGTGGTGGTGGTGGTGGTGGTGGTGGTGGGTGGTGGTGGTGGTGGTGGTGGTGGTGGTGGTGGTGGTGGTGATGATGTGATCATACAACATCTGGCTGCTTTACTTCTTCTGTACGTATATCCAGACCTTCAGGGTTTTTGCAATTAAATTGCATGATACAATTCCTTCGGGCGGGACGTTCAACAATTTAAGTTTCCACTGTAAGTTGGTGTGTGAAACTGATGCACTACATGTGTTGTATTAACAAATCAAATGCTTTTTAAATCCTAATTGAAATGAAAAGACAATATTTTTGTTTCCAATTTAACGCCAGTGTTTGTTCATTAGCTTTAATTAAACATATTAAGCGAGGAGGAGGATAACGATTGTGGTGGTGGTGGGGGAATATAGTGAGAATTAAAGTCTATTTTAGAGATAAATTTTATTTTGTATTAATTGGAGTGTTTTAATGCGCGAATTAATTATAATTTTGCACTTCTCATTTTTGGACCCCACGGTATATAACACAGCGAGAAGTCAAAATCCGATAGAATATATCACACATTTTAGGTAATAAATACCAATATTTTAATTGCTACTTCAGACATACTGTTGTAAGCAAACACAAATGAAGGACATATTTTTTTGGATGTTTAGAGACAAAAGAGTAATATATTAGTTATACCAAAGAACTGAAGCAAGTGCTGTGTACATCAAAAGTCAAACATATTTTTAAAATTAAAAAAGAATCATTATTATCTGAAATTTATTTAAGAGTCCAACTTAAATACAGCAGATACATATGGGATTAATAAATGTAATTAAATCCTTATTAGTAATCTAGAATGTGCAGGAATACTGTGACGAATATTCGTTGGACGATACCACTAGCACTGCCTTATTCAAATACATTATTTAGACAAATTAGCCCTGATAAAAGTAGCAACGCTTAATTCAACTCTAAATGATCAGTCCGAATACCTAGGACATTCTCACTATAATAACTACTGGCCCCATATCAATACAGTTTGATGTTGTAAACAGTAACTGTAAAACACTATTCCTAGTTTCATGCAGGTTACTCGGACGACATTATTGTTACCATGTTCGGTTTTTAAAACAGGCCTGCAAATACCCGAACACAAACCAATAAATAAATCAACTTAAGACGAGACACTAAGTGACTGGGCGACAGACACTGTGGCCGGGCAGTGACTCTGCGTCTCAGAGGCTAGGGCACTTCTTTGTGGCTGGGCCACTGGAGTAACACACAGTCTTATGTGAGCGTTCACATGAAGCAAAGCAGTGCCCGGCCACGGCCACTGTCCAGCTGAAACTCAGCCGGCTTCGCTGGCAGGCGCAGGAATAGTGGAGGCCAAGTGTCCGTGACGTCAGAGCCACGCGTGTCGTTCCAAGCTAGTTGCATGTGTCTGTGGCTGGGACACTAGAGGCTCGTCCACACTGTGGCCCGTGTGAAAGTAGCCTTTGAGTAATCTTCTTACATGTATCTTTAATAAAGTACTTGGAAAATTTAACAGTAGCAAGACACTTTACCCTGTTACCTGACATGTTATAGTTGGTGCGCTGAAAGATACAAGAAATCAGTGATTCTTATTTCACGTTGTATTCACCGTGCATCATGATAACAAATCAAAAGTTTAAAAACCAACATAAGCACTATATTCTTACAAGTAAGTCAATTACCCTTTTAATTACCAATTTACTTACTTGTAAGAATATAGTGCATATGTTGGTTTTTAAACTCTTGATCCGTGATTATTAATTATTAAATTCAGATTAAAAAAAAATAATGTGGCGTCATGCAGGCCCTAATTTGTGTTAGTTACCGCTGTGGCGCTGCAAGACAATGAATACTATACGAGTAAATATAAAAAAGAGCGCTTTATGCATTAAACAGTGTATGGATGCATAATGACGTAACAGCGGTAAACAGAGAGAGAAAATTCCCTGTCTCTAGCAGGAGTCGAAAACTGATAGCTCTGTGCAAATTACTCACGACCTAACGCTTCTCATTTTATTCAGGGGCACGAGGTTCCAATCCCGATAAAGACACCGAGATATTTCGTGGTTTCCTCAGTCCCTCCGAGTGACTGCCCGAATAGTACCTTGCATTACGCCAAAACACGTTGCTTCCATATGTTCTGGACTTCACTATTTGCTGTCACCCAATAAATGGACAATGCATAATGACTCATTGATAGCGTCGCTAAATAAGGTACAAAACCTGGTCTTCCAGTTCGCAGTCAGTTGCTGCACTGACTGAGCTATTACATTAAGTGATATGGGCATAGTCTGTTAAATATTACTTACCTTTTTATCAACTAATTAATGAGTTTCGGAGGGTTTAAGAACGGAATGGGCGTGACGCAATCTTGGATCGAAATCAAAATGGTTTGAAAATAAGAGCAAAGAGAACAATTTAAAAAAAATATATAGTTGCTGAGAAATATCAAAGATATAATGAATCGCTTACGGAAGAATGAAATAAAAGCAATGCAGGTTTATATTGCTCTTCTCGGATGTGTTGAACAATGTGAGAACATCTAGCTTCAGACATGACTTGTCAGTCTGTAGCACCAAGAATCTCCTGCTCAGAAGCTATCAATTCTAGAAATTCCACGACATTTCATTATCCTCTGACCCCGCATTCAGTTTTTTCGTTGCCATGCATTAGATCGCATATGTTCTTCTAGAAGCTACTAGGGAGTAAGAACAGAAACAATTAGTATGACAGAAGGAATTTATGTTATGAGCTTACGTAATGTTGAACTGTCTCCAAAATAATCCCTCTCTACCTTTCGCGTTTTCAGATTAAAATTTTATATGCATTTATATCCTCTTCCGTGTGTAATACGTATCCACCTCACCCCAACCTGTCTTACTACATCGTCCAAATAAATTTTACTCGATGGCGATTGAGCACAGAATGTCCCTTAGATAGTACTGAATAGAAAATTCATATTTCGTTTTGTAGTTCACCCGGAGTGTCAATAATTTTACGATCAATGCAAGACCAAAGACTGGTTTGAGCTGTTATTTCCTGCATGGAGCACTAATTGATGTCACGACCTCCGAAAACGGGGATTATGATCAGCTGATAAAAAACACAGGGGCAAAGTTAATAACATCGCTGCTCCTGACGAAATCTGAGCCTATGATTATACAGTTACGTAAAGCTCAATTAGACTTAAAATTCACATATTTGTGGGCCTAAACTTTAATGACTCCTTGTTACGCACATAATTGGATTCAATACGTATATTAATGACAATTTCAACAATGTATTTCAAGAATGAGGGAGCTGGAATAGCGTAGAGGAAATAAAAGACACTGCTGGCTGTATGACCGAGGAATCGTGGTTCAGTTTTCAAGACAGGCAAGAGACGTGCCTGTTTATCTTTCATCCAAACAGCCTAAACCAGCAATGGTGCTCAATCATCGTGCCTGTTTATCTTTCATCCAAACAGCCTAAACCAGCTACGGTGCTCAATTATCCCCCTATTCAATGGATTGGAAAGATTATTTTCCCTGTGGTAAAGCGGCCGCATGTGAAGCTGACCGCTCACTTTCTTATAGTATCAAAGTTAAGAATGAGTGGAGCTGTATCTCCTCCTCTCCATATGGCTTCATGGAGTGCGAAGGGACAATTTAGACATTTATTTTAATTCTGAATATTAACATTTGTGATTAGAACTCTGATAGTTTTATTTGAATGCTTAGCCTGTTGTTCATGAATGAATGAACACAGAAGATATACTTTTTAGCTTATTGCTGAGATGAAGCGACGCCTCACAACACAGACTGAGCGTTAAAGACAAGTGCCTAGCTTTAAACACAAAAGCATCTAATAGGCCTGCAACACACAAAGTGAAATAACATTTGAGGAAAAACAGCTAAGCCGCACAAATTCCAAAATAACTCACACTGACCCTTCAGTATCGCAGCGTGTTTCAAAATACAAAATTCTCTAAAACGTGCACAGAGAGATGTGGATATTGCCAGGATTGCGAGGGCGCTGTCCAACCTTCAGAACAAAGCAAAATGCGGGCTTCAAACTCGTGTGGATCGAATTACCGAGAACAAATATTTGAAATCTGCAAGCAGCCATTCTAACCGCTCATTTTGTTTGCTTGTTCTCTCGAATAAATATTGAATTACCCCGAAATCAAATCCCTACCCGCCATGTTAGCATCAATCTTCAATGAACGAGAGAACTCAGTGGATGGCTGGGCATGTTAATGACTGACTCTATGAAGCAACAGTAAAGTCAAAACATTTGCAAAGGAAATGGCAGCTGCTACAGTGCTTATGTAACGTAATGAGTGACAACGCATGCCCAAGTTAGTGATTGAATGTTCGGGACTGTTGACATGTGACTGAATGCCTGCAATTTACTGCAAGGTAGAAAGACCTACCAAACGCACAACCAACAGTCTGGGGTGTGGGTAGCTAAATATGTGTTTGAACATGAATATGTCGTAACTAACTTCATGATGTAGAATCCTTCTTTAGAAACAGACAAAAATACAGCTAGTCAAAATCCCGGTCTGTAATGGAAAAGAGGAGGTTCTTTACTGTGTACATTGCAGCGTCTACGCTGATCCAGACGAATCCTGTCATCATCATCACAAATTATTTCTTTCAGATTCAATTTAATATTAGCCTCTGTTCTAAATTTACGTCCCTCAAGTAATCTCTCTTTACCTCGTGAATTCCAAGTAAAATTTTAAGCACTTACCATATCCCTATCCGTCTTACTTATGTCCTCCTCGATTTGACAAACATAATGTTACCTCGCGAAGTGTAAATAAGCTCCTCACTATGCAACTTTCTCTTTTTACTCTTACTTTCTACCTCTCTGTGAGGTCAAAATATCCTCGCAATAACTTTGTTGTGAACCACGCTGGAACTAAGTCCTTAACCTGCGCTCTAAAGTAAGCTGCACACCAACATAAAAAACAGACAAAATTATATTTAATATTGTATTTAATATTTTTTTAAATTTTTTAAAAATTTTTTTAGTGATTTTTAGTGACTTGTGAAAAACTTTATATACGACGAGACCTTATAGGCTCATATCTCATGTGTGTTTAACATATGGACTACGCAATTTAATGTAGTATACCCCTGAAGATGGTCAGGTAACTGACCGAAACATGTCGGGTTAATTAATCTACTATTAAAGTTTTTTAATAGTGAGTGTGCATCAAGTTGGTTTTAATTTTAATTTAAGACGAAATTATAGTTTCATGTGTTATGCTCTGGGTCCATATTAAATTTTAAATAAGAAAAGAGAGACATGTGGAATGTTGTAAAAGCATACGCGTGCGCGAGTAAGTGGTTCAATTAAGCTAAGATTATAACTTTTTAAAGCAAAGCAAGGTTTAAAAACACTGCACTTCACAGAACACTTATTTATGCTACGTAAACTTTTACAGCCTGTTAGTAAGTATGCATCGCCTGCTGTAACGTTACGGATATGCGCATGTTGATCACATGACGCATTTGTGTCCATCTTGTGATTGTCACAATAAATACCGATTATTCTCCTAAACAGCAACAACCGGGTTGTTTTTAACATGAATCTGACTGTGTTCTCTATGAGGTAGGAACAAGTTTTATAATTGCTCAGATGGTCCTCAATCCATCTCGACAACTACTTTCACTTTTCTTGAAGTTTAATTAGAAAACTTCGGTGGAAAGAAACACGTGGAGACGTACGCGTACGGCGGAGACTAATATTGCAATGGATCTTAAAGGCACACGATGTGAGGTCATAAAGTGTATGCAACACTTCAGGATAAGCTCTAGTGGCTCGTGTGACCAAGGCAATAAACTTTGCGTTTCCATTTGAGGGGATCGGGGCAGTTTCTTTGACTGGTGACTGACAGCTTCTTAAGACGAACCCCGCTCCAAGCAGTTACTTAGTTACTGATCTAATTGAGTGTGCAGTAAAGCAACTCACGCTTCCGGAAAAAAATTTTCACAATTTATATTTTATGCGCATTTGTGGAATACAATTTCGTAGCAAGTGTCGATATTTCGCACGTAAAGCTAAAGAAAGTTTGGGTCTTTTAAATTTTATAGCTTGGCTCAAAAAAAAAAAAAAAAAAACCAAACGTTAATACCATCTACCGCTCACTGTGAGTCCTTGGTTGAAGAAAACCAGGTGTGACCTCACTCACAAACCAAACGTTTTATGTACTGCGATTATCTCACGGATTTGAAATAATCCACATTTGCCTGTTCCCTAAATACTTACTAACATATATTTTTTTCAGTTTTTTAACTAAGGAATGCACTTTTAATTTCGTATTTTGTTCAATTCACCCTACATATGTTTCGGCCTTGACTCGGCCATCATCAGGGTGACATTGATAAGTTCACTTTACTGTTCACTGGTCCATTTGGTATTATCACAGAAGGGTTACACTGTTTGAGGCTATTTTTTACATTGACAATCACCAGTATAAAAAGTTTCTTCAAGTTTTTTCTTGAAATGTCTTGGTGTATATAGTATTTATCTTGCGTTTGAAGTATAAAGTATAGCACTATAAATTGTAAATATACAGCACTATGTCGTAAAAATTATTAAAATTATTATTATTAAAAATTGTTAAAATTGCTGGCAGTTGGTTTTGTTTAGATGTTGACGTCCATATCCTGCTGTTGTTATTGTCCTGTTGCGTGTTTGTACCCTGATGATGGCCGAGTCACGGCCGAAACATATGTAGGGTGAATTGAACAAAATACGAAAATAAAACGTGCATTCGTTGGTTAAAAAACTGAAAAATTAAGGCACGGTGAACACAACGTGAAATTACTAACATACAGTTCATGAATATCTTCCCATCCCACTCGACTAAACATATACAGATGTAACAGCTTCGCTAAGTAACACAAGAATCAACCAGTCACATACACCAGTCCCTACAGAATTTCCCAAGCCACTGAAGCAGCGTCACGTGACTGTGAAGCATACGACCTGCTGGTTTAATTTTACTGTTTACTTGAGAACAGGAAATGGCGCAGGCATTTAGGAAATGGACCACAACGTAACTGCGTAATATTGCAGCATCCTGAGCTACTCACCCAGTCATCCACATAAGAGTGTTCTGCACAGGGAGGCTTTATTGGAATACGGCATGATTACCTTCCTTTCTGCCCCTTCTCTCCCTTCCTTCCTGCTCTTCTATCTCACAGTCTGGCCAATTTAAATTAACCCCCCTCCTTTCCTCAGGATGTGCACGAAATTCTACCTGCAACGGAACTCCTACCCTTCTTGTTCTGGCTAGTTAAGCACGTGGTTACGATTTATTCATCAACAAGTAGAATAAGCAGTGGTACAGAATACGTGATATAAGCAAATGAACCTTTGCTTCACTTGAGGTTAACGAAGAAGATGTTTAACTAGCTACGTAACACTAGATATCAGGAAAATAAAAAAAAATTCTCTACAGGACTGTGATAAAAGTTAACGCGTTTCAACAACTACAAAGGTAGGTATTCTTTAGAGCAAAAGAACAGACCATCAGCCAACCACTCATACGTGTGAGCTAGTAAGTGTGGTCCCCCTTGTGCGAGATATGAAGTAACCAAATGTGTCACAGAGTCTTGATATTACACATCTTTCGTGCAATATATATATATATATATATATTCTTTGTGTATCAGTGCCCCCTGAAGATGGCTGTCAGAAGAAATAGCCGCAACATGTTGTAGTAGTCTCCTATATGTGGATAAGTGAAATTTGTTGTGCAGTTTGTTCGTAATAAATTGTTTATATGTCACAGTACTTGTATGCCATATTTTTACATTTTGTTGCTGGTCTTGTCAGTCCCACCCCTTTTTGTTATGTTTTCTGTTGCACGGGCTTCGGCTCTACCAATAGTACTGTCATTGTTTTTAGGTCTTATGATTAATTTTAAACTTTGCATTTGGTTTGCTTTGTATCTCCCGCTGGCCTGGTGTAGAGACTGCCTCTGTCTGACAGACCTGACAGAAAAAGCATTTATTGTTTGAGCACCGCGGTCTACGCCCAGCCAATCAGAAGGCCACACACTACTCACTGTCAAATCTACGTAAGGACTCTCTGATGACTCCTAAAGCCACTCACCCTGAACATGGTAAACATAATGTTTGTCGAAACGTTTGGAAAACTTCATCCCTCTTATCCCTATATGGTGCCAACTCCCTAAAGCCAATCATATGCATTTATGACATTCCTTTTACCTGATACCGGAAGCAGCTTCATCTTTTGAACACTTAATATGCAAGCTACAGACAATGAATAATATCGAATATAATACTCTTATAAGAACAGACAAATTTAGAGGTTTACACAG
Organism: Reticulitermes speratus; assembly: GCA_021186555.1. NCBI lineage: Eukaryota > Metazoa > Arthropoda > Insecta > Blattodea > Rhinotermitidae > Reticulitermes > Reticulitermes speratus. The sequence continues at coordinate 40,431,895 of JAJKFL010000003.1, read as the reverse complement.
TAATGTAGTTTCCTCCGTTCTTATACGTCATTCATTGCCTGGAGAATATTGTGTTCTTTAGCATAATTCGGTCTTCACTTGAACCTTTTAATGGGAGGTTAGTGATGCACTAACGTCGATCAATCTGTGCCATAATCCGCTTTTACACAACACCACACAGTTGCATGCGAATTAAGATAAGAGCCCTTACGGGCAGAGATGACGAGGCCCTTCGCTTCCTAGTACCAAATTTACATCATCCGCCAGTGGCCAACAAGTAGTGGCGACAGCCGTCATCACTGATTCAGTGGACTCAACGAGTGACAATGGGATATCAGACGCAGCAAAAGTTATGTAGTCCTTCAAGTGCTGGCTTGATGTAACAATCAAGCCATTTGCGAGACGGCTTTTTGCGTAATTCACTGACGAAAATAATGCGTAATAACAAAAATCAAGAATAAAATTCAGCGTTGCATGTTCTCGGAGTTTCTTCCTTCTCTGAAGGATCAGAGAGTGGAAAATGAAGTGACACAAAAATTATGGCTTGAAGATCTAATGAGCTAACAAGTAGTTCCTGATATCAATACAGACGAAACTTGTAATCACCTACGACTGCTGAATTTTCAGTTTGAGCCATATTTGGCACCGGTAACTTTGGTTCGTTATCCCTGCCTCAGATTAACGTGACTGAATTCTTCAGCCATTGAAGTAACTGTAGTGGGTGTCGGACACGTGATATGATAAAGCGAAGCTAATTTTTTCCTTATGCCTGACCAAACAGAGGGCATGCAGCTAAATATTTGCGCAGTCTAGATCTCGGTGATAGATGGGGAAGAGTGGTCAGTTCCCGTTTCAACCAGAAGGTGGCAGTTTTAGAGGTTTGCTTACCAGCTTCGTATTCTGGAGATGCTTGATTCTAAACTCGTCCGAGAGATAAGCTCTTCTGCGTGAGGATATACGGCTTTTCTTTGTCTCCTCAAAGCAAATTCCGGGATGGTGCCTTAAGAAACCATGAAGGCTTCCTTCCATATCCGTTAACTCATTATTTACTAATCAGCCTGTAATTCGACATTGCATAATAGTCTGGGTAACTGAAAGTGTAAGAGGTAAAGCAATCCCAATACAGGCTTGGACAGGCCCTTATGGTCCAGGAGGTTGAGGCTCCCAGATTTTTAGACAATCGGCACATGAAGGTGGTAAGGTTGTCAGCCCTACGCACCGGCCGCCTTTACCCCCAGGAAATACTCCTGGTACTCATTTCTGTTAGAGGCTGAGTCGACCCCAGGGCCATAGTGCGACCGAAAGGATTATGTCAATGAAAAATCGAACCCGTGACCTTCCGGCTTGTAGAGCAGTGTCTCAACCAACTACGCCACCGCGTGCCCCCAACTGAAAGTGTAGTAAATTAGATGAAGTGTCATAAATATAGAGAGAGTGTTACAGACGTACTAAAAAAGTAATAAGAGGGTCGGTCAGAAAATAAGTTCACATAGGCTATAATTTTGTAACTAAAGAACTTTGAAATATCCTCGTACAGCCCTGACCTGGCGCCGGGCGATTATCATCTACTTCCAGCGCTGAAACAAAATCTTGGTGGACACAAATTTAACGATGATCGCGAGGAGGAAACATTTGTGACACGATGGCTCACAATAAGGGAGAATGCCTTCTATCAACAGACAATATAAAAGCCCGCTCCATTATACACACTCGCCGAATTACGCAATAGTTACCTCCCAGAAGGTCCGGTGCAAGTAGAATTTTGCGCTAGTCGGAACTGAGTATAAGTATGGTCAGCTATGTAGACAATGGAGTCCAGTCGAAATCCAAACTGCTACACACTGGAACATGATCGGCTGCTGCATAAGCTGTGTTATCACCCAGCATTATTCTTCGGCCACCTTCATTTCCTTGCGCTTTCATTCCCGCAAGGGAAACTCCGGCGAGCGTTTAAAAATGCTAGTAGTCATTTTTACTTTTCTTAAAATTGCGTTAGTCTGAAATTGAGTAACTTCAAATTGCCTAACTCGGGGGTTGTACATGACAAACACCTCAAGTGTGACGGGAATTGTGTGAAAAGTGGTGGGATATCAGTTGAATTAAATTTGAACTGCTTTTGTTAATCTTGATAATAAAGAACCTACAATATAAGCAATGTATACTTAATGACCGACCCTCGTATATACAGCTTGCGTTGCTGTGCTGTCTATAGTAGTAAGATTTGGTTAGGCCTATATCTCTCATATCTTTAGTATTGCTTCTGTTGTTGAGCCTGTAGTTCGCAGTAATTCTGAAATTAATTATGGTCAGTAACTTTCAGTGATCCGATCCCAGTGTAAGCGCGGTCTAAGGCGTGGGTCTGCGGCTGCTTGCTTGCTGGCATTGTGAGTTCGAATCCCGCCGGGGGCATGGATGTCTGTCTCTTGTGAGTATTGTGTGTTGTCAGGTAGAGGTCTCTGCGTCAGACTGGCCACTTGTCCAGAGGAGTCTTACCGACTGTGATGTGTCTGAGTGTGATCGTGAAGCCTCGATAAGGAGCAGGCCCTGGCCCACTAGGGGCTGTTGCGGCATGGATAAAAAAAATTCAGTGAAGATTCAGACCGTCAACCTAGTGAATCTGTTATCAGACGGTACTATTTAGATTAAATCTGATACAGTTTTGCTAAGGTTAAATAATTATGCCAGCCATAACATTTAAAGCGATATTTAAGTATTGCGGTAATTGTTTAGTGCTATTCGATCCTCTGGAGAAGTTCAGTTTGAATTAGAATAGGAAAAGGACTAGGAATGCAATTGGGATGCTGAGAATAATATCAGAACGAAAGCTGGACCCAAATGAGGAATTGTGTGCTTGCTTCATAGACTGGCAGAAGGCATTGGGCCATGTAAACTAAACCAAATTAATGCAGACCCTAAACGGAACTGGCATCGGCTGGCGCAAAAGAAGATTGATAAGCAAATTGTACATGTAAAAGAGTGTTAAAGTACGACTGGACCAAGGGGAGACAAGAAGTGTGAAGATTGGAAGAGGAATGAAGATAATATTTTCCTTGCTCTCTATATAACACAATAATAATAATAATAATAATTGAAATTACGATTTGTTTGTGGCACAATTTATAATACGGCGGTGCTCAGCAAACGTTTACGGAGCACCGCACTTCCCAAATGGGGTTCTCACGAATCTGTGTGACTATTAAGTTCATTTATTAGACATGATAATCAGTGTATTGTTTTCAGGATTAAGCAGTACATGGCCGAAATCACCTTTAAAATCCGTTGGGCGGTGGACAAATAAAAGTATTCCCCACCAAAGCACCTAATTAGAAATATAGAGTCGAACTCGGTTATAACGTCATGCAAGGGACTGAAAATTGTGTGTTGTTATAAACGAGTGTTATAACCGAGGAGAATAATGTTATGGTTAACAGTGAAGAATTAATTGGTACCACAGAATATAAGACACTATAGACGAAGTGTCGTATAAACCGATGTCGTTATAACCGGGTTCGACTGTGTTAATTTCTTTGTATGATATAAAAAAATATTTAAAATATGAGATGTTGATTTCAATGAGAACTGTGTTTTATGTCACGTACATACGAAGAGTCACTTTTAGAAAGTCTATAAACGTTTATTTGGTGTCCCGTGTGACGTACGAGACCAAAAAAATGTGTGTGTCTACAGGGCATACACAAAAGAATGGTGCGGTTTTAATAGTGAACACTATTAAAACCGCACCATTCTTTTGTGTATGCCCTGTATATATATATATATATATATATATGTATATATATCTTCTTCTTCTTATGGCGTTATAACCCTGTGTGGGTCTTAGCCTATATATATATATTCGGTTGAGAAATTTTGATATCAGTTCTTACAGCAAGTTCAATCGAAATCAATTTATTTCTTACATGGATGAAACATATGGACGGACAGACACTGGCCCCCATTTATGAATACGTACTAAGAAATTGCGCAATTTGACACTGATTTCAACAACACTGAAATTCCCTAATATACTGCAAAGTTAACCAAGCCAAAAACTGCCAAAAACTGTCAAGTCCTGTGCTGATTTGTCAGAGGCAGTCGCGAGTCACGAGTGTGGAAATGTAATACTGCCTGGGAAGTTGAAATAAAGCCTTAAGTGCAGTCCAGCCTCTTGACGAGTGGAGCAAAAACCACGAAATTTGAACTGAAGCAATCTCCGTGGCGCTGTATAGAATTCCAGTGAACCACAGCCAGCTACCCTTCATACTTGCATTATTAACCTTTAACTACGTGGCTTCAATAAATACTCCCGTTTCCATCAGCTCTGTGCAAATTTAAAACCAGTTTTTCAGAAACTCCGCTCGTTTAACCTCTGAAGGCTGGGGCGAACGAAGTCACGTGACGGCTTGAAAGGCCCTTGAGACCCGGCACGTCATGTTTATAAGGTAGCATTGTGCATGGCCTGAGCAACTTACTATGAGGACGTCAGTTTTGAAAATAAATTACTTCATAACATTATTAATATTCAGTAATTAATATTTAGATTATGTCCACAGCACCGCTCCACGTTTTAAAATTTAAAATACGAGTACAAAGGCTGATTCTGAGTAGAGAAGATGTTAATTTCTTCACAGTCAAGGCTGGCAGACGTGATGATCAGGAAGGAAATACAGCCTAGCAAGCTCCTTTAATGAAAAAGCCAGAAGCGGAGTTGTTTCTGAACAAATTAGGTAATGTACGAAAATCATAATTATGGCGTGTTTGCTGCTCCGGCCTATAGACTTCACGTTCATGAGTGATAACTACGGTTTCTGTTTTATAAATAGCGTCGGCGCGGAGGAGTAAATCCGTAGAATCATTAGCAACGTTGGTATAGGCGGGGGGATAATTTTACATTGTATCTTACATGGGAATGTGGATTAGGTTTAAATGGCGTCGAATAGGATCCCGTGGCATGCGCTTGTAACCATGTTAATAATGGCGAGTCTTCAAATGTTCATGGCAATGTGGTTGAGGGTTCCGTTTTTCTGGCGGATGACAACGCGTCACTGAGTAATTGGTTCCCGACGTTTCGAATGAATAGGAACAGTATTTCCTCTTCCGTCCCTGCCCTTGCATTCTTCTCGGACCTATATACCCTTGAAGATGAAGACACTGTGTTCATGATTCTTTGGTTTCCACAAGAGATGCGGAATTTCTTGGCTAACTACTGTCACATTCTAATTTATTTAGCCTGTTAAACGTAAAGATAATCGTCGCAAAAATTGAGACACTATTTCAGTAGACATATATCCATTTATCTCCATATGAGTATGTATATCAGTAAACGCAGAAATTGTAACTATAAATGTATTACTATTTATATATATACACTTACATAGGATTAACACCAGACAGAAGATAGTGATTAGTTTAAATATATCTTAGCCGTTAGTAACACAAATAATGGATATGTACTGGCATAAACCCAGTGTTACCAGTTGCAACTAAAGATGTAAACTCAACTAATAAATCTGATATGATTTGATATTCCGAATAATGGGAATACTGAACATACTTACGTAAATACCTAGAAGTTCCGAAATAATATAATTTTGTCAAGATATGTTTAGTGGCGCATTGGCATAATTTAGATCGAAGTAATTTGCTTATTTAGTAAACAGAGTAGTAAATTACTGGCTAGTATAATTCCCAGTTCGCCTTCTTTTTTATAATAAAAATATGAGTAATTACTGTATGAAAACAAATTATAAAATGTGTTCTGTGGAAAAGCTATAGTTCTGTTCAACAGTAATTTGATAGCCTCTGAGGATCAAATGAAAGCTTGTTCGATGCCCAGTGAAAATTAATTTCATTACATATGCTGTATTCAATAGTGTACAGTTACAAGGATGATTTATTCCACTCGACATTGCAGAGGTCTGCCTAAGCGAGCGAAAGATTAACACTGAATCAACACCTACTTTCTAACGGCGCTTTCACGCTCTATGAAAGTATTACACACGCGGGTAATTTTCCACTAAGGGAAAGATTTTCCGCTAATTGTCCTTCTTTCCTTGTAGCAAACGCGCCTCTAAGGTTTAATTTTAGATAAAATTTTTATAAGGTCACTGAGCATCTTTGCAATTTCGTTAAATAACCTCCTTGGAGGATCTGAAGAGGATATTCACTCTCCAGAAAGAGAATCGGATAAGCCAAATTTTATAATGCACGAGAGAAAGTTACGTTGTTACGTTGTTAAGAATATATATGTATCCTGTGCATATAGCCTATATGCATATATATACACGACAAACTCTCCGCCAAATAAGCCTCCAGTGGTTAATTAAATTCCAGTTACTACTTAAATTTTATCCCAAACTTCTTGGAAGAACACTGAATAGCTTCGAAACTACGTCAGAGGAAATGCAAACATCTAGCTGAGAATTTAGTGTATTAGAGTAGGTGGTTTGCTAAACCGTATTTAGTAGAATAATTCAGTAGATTAATTTGGTAGATTAATTCAAGCCAAGATTGAATTATTTTAAGAACACGACTTCTTTAAAAAAATAATCATGCGTTTTTCAGTTTCTACTTTTATCCTAATAGCCCTTTTTAAATAAAATAATAGACTTAGGAAATCTCTTTACTTTGTACGTGTGTAATTTCTTGTGACGTCAAAAGTAATTAACCGATTTTCAGGAAATTAAGTACGAACGTTCCTTCACTACATGCGGCCGTTTTTAATTTACTGCCATCTTGATTATATGTCAGACAAAAAATTTTTGAAGTGAGCCCGATATTAGCGCTACCACCACCACCACCTGTATTAACAGTAGTGAAAAGTAACATTTTCTTTGACTTTATTGAAATATGCCAGTAAACAAAAGTTGTTACTTTGCAGGTACTTTCACCCTCAACTGAGGAACATTCAGTGCCTTTTGTAGGCATATACATGCTCACTCGCTCACTCACTCACTCACTACTCTTGGTCATGAAAGTGCTGAAACTGTGTCAGGAACTTCAGATTGACAGTTCCCGAAAATGTAGAGTAAAATTGCTTTCGGTGTGGATATTTATTCTCATTGAAAATTTATTACGATGAACCTTGCAGTTTAAGCGCCAAGACATGTGTTACTGACACTTCTATACGTCAGAAATAAAAAAAAAACTACTGCAAACTTACCATTTGACCGTACATCTGTGTGCCTCTCAGAAGTGAAACGACTTATTTGAAAGACGTAAGTTATTACAGTATATCACAATCAAGTCGAATGTTTGTGTGGCGAGAAATGGAACTATTCAATAAAAAGAAACTGTGGCTTTTGGACTTAAAGTTATGTTTATAGGACAGAATACAGCGCCTTCACGTGCTAGACAAACACGGGCTTGGTCGGGATATAAACTGAAGTTTGATTTTGATATTGTTTGCACCAAATATAACCAATTTATGTTAGTCCATTGAAAGTACTAAAAATGTAGGTGCAGAGAAGGTCTTTCTCTCCGCGTCTGTATGGACTGAGCAGTAAATACGCCGCCGGTAAAACATTACAGTTGTGTCCATAATTCCTTCTACATTCAGCCGCGTTAGCAACTGACAGGAGCTCTTGTAAGCTCTCTTCGCTACGTTAGTGGGGGTTATAAGAACAGAGATGAAATTAAGGAGAAACAGAGAACAGAGAGACGAAGAAAGATGAAATGGATAGACAGGAACGCATTTGTCTGTTGGCCTGAGCCAGAGTAAATTAAATCTTGCTCAATTAGAAGGCAGCCATCTGTATTAGACCAGCCACCAACAGTTTCAGCGGGCCAGAAGATAATCGCAAAAGGCTCAATCACACGGTCTCTTTGATGTAGTCATTGCCTGTTCAGCAGGCTGCTAAAACTCTCCTCCAACAGAGCGTTGTAACCTTATATGTTATTTCTCACCCTCTCAAAGTACCTTAAGCAAATCAGTTACAGCCTACAAGGGAAGGAAAGACGCGTATTTGAGCACTTGTACAGAAACATTGCTACAGTTCGTAATATGATAATTAAAGTAAATGAACAGCATGTCCGGAACAGCGAAAGTGTGTCGAGAACTTTTGAACCTATAAAGCCAATGACAGTTGTATATTCCGCCTGACGTAACACAAAGATAATCCTACTTTCTCTCCGTAGTGCATGTGTTAGTATGATGCATACAATAAACACCGATGCAGCATTGACTGATTGGGTCTTACATGTTCTCTGTGAGGTACGCACTTAAGTTTTATATAGCCTATAATTTACATGAAGAGAAAGAGAAGTGTTATATTTAACGTTGTTGTCAATTGTCAAGATTGTATAGCGCTGATGTTAAATGAATGAAATATGGGTACGGAGCCACGAATGTAAGGAAAGAAACATTCACAGAGCTATAAGGGTTGAAGCATGTTTCCTTCTTCCTTCGTCGTGTATCTCCATAATCAGAATTCGTCCACATAAGGAGTCGGGGATTCTTTTTTTGCGGTGCCAGTAACAATGGTAAATATTTTTAGCCTAAATTAACATAACAACACCGAGCGTTTCGGTGAAGTGGGGGTAATAGTCCTTTGTAATGGGAAGTCCCTGGTTCAAATCCCGGCCCAAAAACCGGATATCTTGATTGAAAATGTGCCCAGTTTCTTTCTGTTCTCACGATCCAAATCATTTAAATGAACTCATTAATACGTCATTCTACATGTCTTCCGGTTCATTATTCAATAATCATCGTATAATGAAATATTCCATTATATTAGCAGTTATGTGCGTTGCTAAGTAACTCGGGAATATATAAAATAAAAACGAAACTGCCATACGCGTGTAATTTTTATTTGTTTTGTCAGCTAGATTTTTATCCCTTCTTCTAAATCTTGTAATTATCTCCCCCCCCCCCCCCGGGGATGAAAGACAGGAATCTGCAGCATGAAGAGATATTTCTGCTTAGTCTGACTCTGGATTTCACCCGAATTTTGTCCAATGGCTACTGGTGATTAAGAAATTGAAACATAAAACTGGGTATTCACCGAAGTTAAAATGCAAGTAGCTTTAACTTCATTCTACCACTGTCTTCAGGGCCTTGGGCTTAGGCACGGAGAGAACTTTAAACATTTAATGTGTAATTACGGAGTTAACGTTCCATTTAAAGTTAGTAGTTCTTCTGTTCAAGAACAGATTGTTTTCTGCAGAAGAGAGGGAGACAGATTAAAATGCTTTAATTGGTAGAAAATCAAGAGTACTCTTACCTCGAATTTCCTGGCTCACTTCCGCCAGTAGTTGTGTTACTTCTTCAACGCGGTCCGATACGAGACGCAGCGTCACGTTGGTCGCCTGTGACGCGTCTGTGCCATGAAGCGACACAAGCACCGCTGTTGTTCGGCCAGGAGCAGCCACTTCCGGCGTCACGACCGAGAATCCCCTAAAACAATCAGAGACACGTGGGCCTGTAGAGAATTACTAATGAACACACAGAAGTGAAACAAATCGTTACAAGTAACGTTAAGAATTCTTTACTTTCCTTGTACTTTTTCAGCAACACGCTGTTAAGGCTAACAGATAATTGTACTTCGAATATGCTACGTTGGTGTTCATGAAGGGAGAAGAAGAATGCCTGAGTAAATTCCTATTTTTAAGGAAGTAATTAAATAAAGAAGAAAATAATTAAACTCAACACGAAACAGTGGCATACCTCTCACATAATCCTTAATTTATATTTCGGGTACTTGAGCTTAAATCCTTCTATCCTGAAAATGGAGGTGGAAAGTTTCTCCAGAACTTAGTAAATTTCTACTAGAATACAAAGCGTAACATATCAGAAGACAGTAGTCTTCACAGTTACTTCCGCGAGAACCTGAAATCTGCCCTCGCATCTATGTTTTCGTGTTTACACTGCGGTGATTGCCAGGTGCGGTCTTCTAGGATGTGACAGCATGTATTGCTATAGTTAAACACAAAGTTTTTCGGAAGGGTATGCTGATGGAGACAGCGCCTTGCTACAAAACGCTGGTATTCGCTTACAGAAATTCCTGCTGTCACAACCCTGAAGACCACAGCATGAAATTTATATTTCCTGACGAAACATCAATCTACGTGACAGTGATTCTATATAGGCATGAATTTCGAGTTAAAGATTTTAGTACGACTAATTTATATCTAGAAAATTAGAGAATAGAGACTCCTAATGTGGAATGAACGCGAAGGCCTAGACGTGTTAAGTAAATTCTTTGTTCGCAGAAAATAAACATTCCTACAACGTTTACTTGAATAAGATTTGTTTGGACATGCTAGGAACTGCGATCTTCCACAGCCTCACAGACGTGCCAACAGCACACTTCAATAACACTGGGCGAGTCACGTATGATATCCACCACGCGAATAAATGAATGGACACAGAAGGGTTGATTTTCTTGGACTACCCGTTCACCGGATCTCAGCTCACAAGTCAATGTTTCTCACAATGTTGATACAGAGGACCGGTACTATGCTTATAAATTGCTGCTTACCGGAACACAGAAGGTCTACTTATCAGTAAATTCAATTTAAATACGTCACAAACATAGCAAGTTATCAGAATAAATACGGATACAAGACTAATATAAAAGTTGTGTGAAGTATGTTTATTTTGGACGAAATTATGTTGTGTTAAAGGTTTTAGAAACGTGACTTTTACATACTTTGAGGATCGGTAGTGAACCACGGCCCACAGCTCGAGAAATGCTGCATTACTTTAATTTTTTTGGAGGCGGGGCACGAAGGAGCTTGTGCAGGGTAAAGTACACTCCTCAAAGTGACGTATAGTAGGGAGTACGAAATATGGACGGGTGCAATGGTGGAGGAAGGGAAGTCTGTCATACTGTTTGTGCCGATAACGTTCTCCTAGGCGTAACATAAGCAGTACATCAGAACACGGACTGCTGCTGTTAAGGTGAACTATGGCTCATGAGTGTATATATCAGACGTGACCAAGGTGCGTCTCGCGCACGTCAATGGTGCGGCTAGCGCAATTTGCTTTTAAAAATAATATTCAGGTAGTTTATGTGCATTAAAGAGCCTACTTTGGAGTAAACATATTTAATTAAATACAGAGAAACGAACATTTTACAGAGTGGTAGAAAGCATTTTAAGCTACGACTCTGAAATTAGGACAGTGATTAGAGATCAAAGAAAATGCTGTTAAGTACAGAAATGGATTTTTGGGGAAGAGCTGCAAGAACTTCCAAAATGTTAAAAGTAAGGAATTAATTAGAGAAAAATGGGAATAGCACAAACACTTCTGTAAAGGATTGAAAATAACAGGTTAAAATGGTATGGGCATGTTTACTCATGGGAGATAACAGATGGCCTAAGCGAATATTGACCTGGCCGCAGGAATGATGAAAAAGAAGAGGACGAGCCGAAATGAAGTGGGAAAGGGAAGTGGAAAGATTGATGAAGCAGAAGGATCTAATACCTGAAGAAGCAGTAAACCGAAAAATACTCGTATGGCGAAAACCGGCTGAGAACAAGCAACCGGTGTAACACTGGAAAACTGTTATAGATACACAGTTTACATGCACACAAGGCTGACCAAGAACGGTTTTTTAAAAAGATATTTTAAAGAAACGACACTCCCAACTAACTGAAACGAACCTGCTATATTTATACGAACAGAAGTACGGCTTCCGAAGCTGCCCTAGCTGGTCACCCTTACCGTGCTCAGGACCATTATTCTTTCTTTCCTTTCATTCATCTCTATCTCTCTGGCTGTAACTGTCACAGTCTGCACAGATTTCGTGCTGCCAGTCTAGATACAGCAGTTAACAGGAAGAACATCTGCAGCGACAACTACAGTTACGCAAGGTAAAACGGACAGCTACAACTACAGTTACGCAAGGTATAACGGACAGCGACAACTACAGTTACGCAAGGTATAACGGACGAGCTACAACTACAGTTACGCAAGGTACAACGGACAGCTACAACTACAGTTACGCAAGGTATAACGGACAGCTACAACTACAGTTACGCAAGGTATAACGGACAGCTACAACTACAGTTACGCAAGGTAAACGGACAGCTACAACTACAGTTACGCAAGGTATAACAGACAGCTACAACTACAGTTACGCAAGGTAAAACGGACAGCTACAACTACAGTTACGCAAGGTATAACGGACAGCGACAACTACAGTTACGCAAGGTATAACGGACAGCTACAACTACAGTTACGCAAGGTATAACGGACAGCTACAACTACAGTTACGCAAGGTATAACGGACAGCTACAACTACAGTTACGCAAGGTATAACGGACAGCTACAACTACAGTTACGCAAGGTATAACGGCAGCTACAACTACAGTTACGCAAGGTATAACAGGACAGCTACAACTACAGTTACGCAAGGTAAAACGGACAGCTACAACTACAGTTACGCAAGGTACAACGGACAGCTACAACTACAGTTACGCAAGGTATAACGGACAGCTACAACTACAGTTACGCAAGGTATAACGGACAGCTACAACTACAGTTACGCAAGGTACAACGGACAGCTACAACTACAATTACGCAAGGTATAACGGACAGCTACAACTACAGTTACGCAAGGTATAACGGACAGCTACAACTACAGTTACGCAAGGTACAACGGACAGCTACAACTACAGTTACGCAAGGTACAACGGACAGCTACAACTACAGTTACGCAAGGTAAACGGACAGCTACAACTACAGTTACGCAAGGTACAACGGACAGCTACAACTACAGTTACGCAAGGTACAACGGACAGCTACAACTACAGTTACGCAAGGTACAACGGACAGCTACAACTACAGTTAAGCAAGGTACAACGGACAGCTACAACTACAGTTACGCAAGATACAACGGACAGCTACAACTACAGTTACGCAAGGTACAACGGACAGCTACAACTACAGTTACGCAAGATACAACGGACAGCTACAACTACAGTTACGCAAGGTACAACGGACAGCTACAACTACAGTTACGCAAGATACAACGGACAGCTACAACTAGTTACGCAAGGTACAACGGACAGCTACAACTAGTTACGCAAGGTACAACGGACAGCTACACGCGGAAAACAAAACAAAAAAGAGCCATATGCAAAATAAAATATTCACTATGTAAATCGGTATGGACGGATATTTCCCAAGAGATAATGCGACCGGAACGTCTAGCTAGTCACTCATTCCCGTATCGTGTTAAGGCTTGATGCTAAAGCACAAGCATTGCCCTATTTTTCTTTTTACTTTTATTATCAGTTATTTTCCTCTGTTTCGCAAAGTTCTCCCTCGGTAAGAATTTACAGCATTATGGTTAAGTTCATTATTACATGCATCAGCTACGCGTTTTCCGGACTTCGAAATACCTTTCACGTGTCCATCGGTGCCCACTTCACGCTTTAAATAATCTAACGACTGAAAACTAAGTCCTTAGCACATCTCTAAAATCTGACGCTTTGGTCCTTCCTTTCGTATTTTTAAAACCCCAGTAAAATGTCATTAAAAGGTAAAAAACTCCCCGAAGTGCTTTCCTTTCACACGCACGCACACAAAATATTCAGCTGTAAAATCCGCGACAGAAAGAGGTAATGGGCTTAGCAATAATGAAGGCCGAACTTCCCGGCTGCAGTAATTCTGATCACGTGACGATTCTTCAAACCCTGACAGCAAGCTGGTGTAAAGGTAAAGCTATGGACTTGTATTCTGGAGGTATCCGTTTCAGATCTTCTCCTTATACCGGATGTCCTGGCAGACTTTTTCGTTGCATTCTTCAGGCTCTTAATATTACTCAATAGTTTTTTTCTGAATTAAAATCCTCATTTATGCGGGTTACTTACGTACTATGCCTTCTTCTGTCAGCAAAGAAAGGCGGAAATAAAAGAGAAATTAAATGGTCTCGAGGGACTTAATTGCATAAAGATACCGATGGCGCTGATGAAGATGATGAGCATGGAAAAAGGGGAAAACGGGGAGGCCTGAGTGATGAAGCAGTAGAAAGGCCACAAGTAAACGTGCAAGCAGGTTAAAGAAACTCTCAGAAGAAAGGAGAGCTGGTACGTTGGAGACTCATAAGGCGGTTGAGTTAACAGGAATGCTGAGAGCGCTAAGGAAGTGTGAATACAGGGAGATTACTCCTGTTCCTTGGGGATGAAATGAAAGATAAAGACGGGATGAAAAGGAAAGGATGAGATAAAAAAATTGAGGAAAAATTGTTACTTAGTGTAAGTGAATTGAGATAAGTGTGTTATGAGGCATCCATTTGATTTGCAAGATATGAAGATATGAAGACGCTTCATAATCTTTAAGAGACACCGCTCATAAATTTCGACCATGACCAGAAAAGGTGACTTAATAGAAAAAAAGAAGCATTAAAACACCGATTTGTTGTTCAATAAATTACAAAGATTTGAGCTTCATGCTTATTATTTAGGTGACCCTGTAGAACAAAGTCATTCCTACGTGATCAAGCTATTCCCCTCCAAAAGAAGGCACATTACCAATTTCACACGAGTCCGATAATGGACACTATACTAAATCCGTTTAATACAGTCCACACTTCTGTACAAAATTTAGGCAAAATTTATTTTAGTATTATCACCCTATGTAATCCTGTGTCCGCCAAGTGGTCTGTATCTGTCATCTACTCCGACAAACACATGCGTATGCATTTCTCATCTCCAGCATGCCTGGTAGTACTACATGCCCAACCAATCTCATCTTCTTTACGTATATGAAGTTCTAAGATTTGCAACTTTCTGCATCTTGGTTTTACTTACTGTCTCTTAGCTCAAGCATTCTCACCAGCACTCTGTTCTCAGTCACCCTAATTCCACATAATTTCTTTAAGGCTGACGTCATGTGTCAAAGCTACATCAAACGAGACAAACAATGCACGTATAACATAACATCGTGGCACTTTCCAATAACCACGCTTAAAATGGAAAAGCAACAATGTGTTCTCTGTGTATTGTTAAACGTAATTACACTGTCAACAATATAAAAATATTGAGTGTTGCAAAACATGTTTTCATGGCGAATTTATGTCGCTGACAGCAATAAAACTTTGAGGTATTTATGTAAATTACCCGATATTTTTATCCGATTTTAACCAAATTTCAATTTTCTCGACAGATTTTTCAACATCAGTTACCAACATCAAATTTCACGGCAATATGTCCAGTGGGAGCCGCGCTGATACATGCGGATCAGCGGAAAAAGAGACGGATGGAAGGACAGACAGAGAGATGGACAGACATGACGAAGCTAATAGGGGTTTTTCGCGACTAAGAAATCGCCTAAAATGTGACTACCTGTAAGGTTTTCATGCATTTGAACTTATCTTGACAATTTACAGTAGGCCTAAATGGAAAGGATCTGGTTACCCTTTGTTTACCTCCCTGCTCGCAAGTAGCCGAAGCAGGATGTAGCCTGTAACGTAGCCACACATACGTTTAGCTGGACGTGTATGTGAAAGGCCTTTTTAGGCGCCATCACAAATTCAAGAAAAGCGACTATTAGATTTAGGTCTGTATATCTGTCTGTCCGTCGCTTTGCATGAAACAACTCAGTTACTGTTAGATGGATTTTCGCGAAATTTTATATTCTAGGGTTTTACGAAAACCAGTCGAGAAAATTGAAATTTGCCTAAAACGGGAAAAAACAGGAAATTTACCTGAAGACCTACTTACATTTATGACTACCTCGGTTATTGCGTTACCATTGTTGCCATCGATAATAATCGATAATAATCTACCTTATTTTTTCATGGGAGTTACATGTAGAATAATTAAGGAAAATAGAAACCTGCCATTATAATATTTAATATTTTCTTATTAGTCTACAAATATGAGATTTGGTATGTAAACAGATCATAAAAATACCTTCAAATTGCATAGGAAATATTGTTTCTAAGTCAGTGATTACCATCTATCTTGAGGGGGTGAAGCCTTAATGTTAAGTATGAGCGATAACTTCAAAAAAGCAACGTAGACATGTAAACAAGCTCAGCGAAGAAATATAACAGACCATAACAATACAAACAACATTGTCTGATAGGTAAACAATTGTGAAAAAATTCGAAAAGTGTGATTACAGTGGATTACATGGTATGGAAATCTGAGGATTCAGGATGCAGAGCTGCAAAATTGCCTAACTCTATGTTATATGTACAATTTATATTTTGTTCCCATTTAATGACAGCTTCTATTTACTTGATTTGGAAAATTAATGCTTCTACCGAAATATGTAAATCGTGTGTTTAGAAATACACTATAGACCACTTCATGTTTAAACCTAATGGCCATTTAATCTAAAAGGCCTAAGTATAAAGCTAGCCGTGTGCTTTGTCAGCCTGTGATGTATCTCGTCCACAGAGTAAGGGAGATTACTGGGCTCACAGTCTCAAGTCCCACTCTCCCCAGTCCGGATAATACGACGCCATCACGCCAGAATGCAGTGGCTGCCTCCATCATTAGAGGAACAAAATCCGTCCTGTCGTTTATTTGTGATAGGACTTTCAGTGTATCCCGCGCATCAATTTGCTACAGCATACACAAAGCAACCTGTCTGTTTATAGTCTTCAGCTGCACTAAAGAAACTATAAAGCCAAATCTAGATAAATTAAGTTTTGAAAGCAACCCAAAGGGAAGTGACAGAATACGAAATTTCAAGAGCCAGAATAGCTCGGTTATGAGAAATGTGAAGGGACAAATGACAGACTGTGAATTTATGAGGTTTGAACATCTACGGCAACTCGCTAACAATGAGAGGGATAATACCCGATAAAGGAGAATCCGAAAGAACTTGCCGATATTGACAGCACTATCTACTTCCAAGGGGCAGAAGAGCTGATGGTATCTTTTTTTTTTTAATGGCTCGACAGCCCCTTGGGGGCCTAGGCCGCCTCATTTTTCGAGGCTTCACAATCACACTTTATAGACACACCACACTCGGTAGGACTCCTCTGGACGAGGGACCAGCTCGTCGTAGAGACCTCTACCTGACAACACACAACACTCACAAGAGACATACATCCATGCCTCCGGTGGGATTCTAACCCACAATCCTAGTAAGCGAGCGGGATGGTATCAAAATATCCACGGCCCTCTATGGACCTCGAAGTTTTATTACCGCATTCACAACAGCCTGCCAATGGACTCTTGAAACAGCTGATTCAGATCCACATTCTCACACGGAAATTCTGAGACAATATCAGCTTTAGTATTATCTTCTCAGCCAGGCCTTTAATTCCAATTGGTATTTTACCTTCAACTTTTTACATTAAAATTATGTACGCACATTTAATGCGTGTATTTAATCATTTTACACATTTTAAAGAAGGCATGTAAAAATACTTAGATTAAGAGCTGATATGTATCAAGCAACTCACAGATTTAATCTGACCTGAACTTATTTGTTTAAAAAACTTTGACTTGGTTCTGTCATTCTCAAATGTGTAAAACTTGTCACGATTATGATTTATTCTCTTACGACAAAGATACATTAACACATAGCATATTGTCATCTGCGTTTTGTTTTTTCCCAACCTCTTCAGAGGGCTGTAGTATCAATGTGTTCCTGCACGGTACATCCATTTTCACCCAATAAATTTATATCTTAAGCATTATCAAATATACGTATGAGCTAGAAGGGTATTAATATGATTCCTATAGGACAGGAAACCCATACTACATAAGCAAGACAACTATACAGTGTATTCCGCCACGCAGAACAGAAGAACTGCTGACGTAATTTAAACAGATTAGTGCGGATAGCAGATGATAGTTTCCAGAAGAAGCACGGATACGACTTGAGAGAAGGGCATTGTCTAAGGCTCTCCAGATTCAATAACATTTGAAATGAAATTTTTTTCTTTCGCCCAATTTCAAGGTGTTTTTCTTCCTTTAGAGCCAATATAGAAATAAATGTCAATTTCTCTGACACAAAGACGACATATGTCAACAAGAAAAGTAACCTGATATTCACAAACTACAATCACTTCTTCTTCTACGTTATCATCATCATATCCTTCTTCTTCTTTATCATCATTATCTTCTTCCAACTCCTCTTCTCCTTCTCCTCCTCAAGCGCTACAGTCCGTTGTGGACCTTGGCTTCCATTCCTCCCGGTCTGTGGCCACTGTATGCCAACGTCTTACTCCCATCTTCAGATCCTCTTCAACCTCATCAGTCCATCTCTATAGTTTTCCTCTTTTCCTTATTCCTTCCATTCTGGCAGTCACTATTTGTTTTGGCATTCTTTCGTTATTAATGCTTTCAATATGTCCATAAATCTTAATCTAAGCAATATACACACACACACACACACGTATATATATATATATATATATATATATATATGTTTTCTAGTGGTCCGCCAGTTACTGGTTCTCAGTCGCTTTTCGCCATAGTTGCCGGTTTATTGCGTCGTCAGATGTTGGAATTCTTCTGCTTCATAACCCTTTCCACTTCCATTTCCCACTTTACTTCAGGTCTTCCACGTCGTCGTCTTCCTCCCGGTGACCATGCCATTATTCGCTTAGGCCACAATTTTTTTTCGCTTCTTCAGGTTACAATAAGTACGAGAAGGGGAACTTTGTGGACCCTGTAAATGGATGGACGAGCTCCTTCGAGACGTCAGAGAATATACATCAATAAACATGGCGTCATATTTCAGAAGAGTTAAACCCCAATCACATGACGCATACAATTCATTATAACCTTGGGGTAAAATAAATCACATGCCTTTCGAAATTTTCAAATATGGTTTCCTTCCCGGTTCCTCACTTAAATGGCCGCTTCTTCATTAAATAAAAAAAAACTAGTATTCCAGCTGATATGGTGCTGCCCAATGTCCAATGAACGAAAGAACTGACCTTTTAAAGATCAGTTGTTAACAAGCGCGCGCACGCGCACACACACATGTATGTATATAATATGCTTTAACAACAAGATCTCAGCATTTTGACCACACAGAACTGCGTGGGTTTCGCACGATTATTTCCCTAAGCAGAATCACGCGGTTTGTTTTAGTAACGAAAACGCAGCTTTTCTCACAAGAACTGAGACTTTGTGCATCATTTAAGGCAAATTTCAGGCTTTAAAAAAAATAGCGATTATTTTCTCAACAGAATTAACTGTCTTGTTTCAGTAGTAAGCACTGCATTTACTCTGAGGTAAGAAGGGTATTTATATATTAGTTTAATACATTACACCCTTCAAATATTTAAATGGGCTCCAGCCTTTCAATAAGGGCTCCGATGCACGGAGTTGTGTAGAAAAAGGAAATTCTTTACTCACTGTGACACAAATGTGTTAACCTGAAAAAACTATTACGGTTTCTTTTCCTCAGCGCAGTGTTTTCTCTTTCATCTGTTCGCGAACATCAAACATCGCAATGAGCCCGTCTCTACTCCCATTTTCGTGCGATGATTTTGAGCCCCAGATGTGGTCGGAGAGAGTAATGCCATCAGACAACGTCCAGAGCTGCCCTGATTACGCACTCCCCTGCGTGGCTGTCTGATGAACCACTTTTGCGTGAGTTGGGTCAGTTAGCTTGACACGAAAACAAGGGCCTTCAGTGTAACAACAAAAACAACACACAAATTAAATAACGACGAGGCTTGTGACACGTCCCTCCTCTCCATGTTCGTGTTTCCTACACTCCAATTTATTGAACTTCCGCAGCAGATCTTTGTGTCAGTGGCGGTCAGACCTGCTGAGGTCCACTGGCATCACATATTGTATTTATTAATCGTCAGTGGATGCGCATATTCGGCAGTGGGCATAGCAGTTACTTAACTAGTCTTGCGCTCTGTCAGTGGCGGTTAGTCATGTCAAGTGGCAGGATAGGAAAACTTTCATTAGAGGCTAGTTGACGTCAGAGAGTTGGCAATAAACTTAGTTCTAGTCAGTTACTGGTGGTACATACCTATCGATGGTCAATGTATATACATCTTCAGAATTTACAGGCGGCTCTTTTTCAGACAAATCCTAATGTATATTAGTGACGTCAGATACTATAAATAGCATTTACATAAGTGATAAAGACTGACAATTTAACTCTTCTGACTCGCAGCTGTAGTCACGTAAGAAAAAGCTATTGACGGTGGTTCTCATGACTCGCTCAAGACATGAATATTTCCTGCTTGGTGATCCTGCAAACACTTGTGCCTACTGTAGTGCACAAGAGGCAGCTTTGCACATTCAAACAAAGCACCCATTTAAGATAAATAGTGTCGTAATTTTCATCTCTATAATACATTGCGCTACATACTTGAATATGATCGCTGTAGCTGGGCAAATATTTCGGCATTCGTGAACGATGTACTTTATAAGATCTTTAATTAATTTTCTGTCGTGATCTTTTGCCTACGTTCCTTCCCAAATGAGGGACAGATACTTGAGATCAATATGTTTTGTGTTTGTGTGTTCACTTAAGTTTACCCCACTTCAACTTTCGAAATATTTTACTAATTTAAAGACAGTTGGAATTAGCATTAGAGACGTGAAGAACAATCCAACGCCGTATCTTACAATTTCAAAAAATCTGAAATAACATAGCGGACAAGCGACCTTGTGGGAAGGATGCGACACTAGCGTTACTCGATTTGCAATCCTGAAAAGACGCATGACATAAAGTTTTGTCGTCGTAATATCTTTGTAGAATGAGAATTAAGAAGCTGACGGCCGTACGAAAATATTCTTCAGCTTTGGATAATAAGTCGATAATTAATTAATTATTTTATTGGATCCAGGCAAGTGAAATGTGGTACGACAATACACCATTAAGATTCCTACATACGTGTGTGCAAAATATTCCGCACGTCACTTATTACAAAAGTAACGACCTTTCGAAATTTTGAAGTTATGTCCTTCAAATTGATCGTGTAGAGAACCTGTACTTAGGCAAACAGTTATTCGCAAAAATAAAATAAAGCAAAAACAATTGTTACCTACCTGTACGACAAGACATTTATGCAAGAGGAAAGTGGCTTTATTAGCGCTCTGAAGCTTTTGTCATGCTTGGACCTGACAGCGTTAGTGTTATTTTAATTCCCCGTTTTTAGGACCTCAATACAGGCGTCCATACATCCTAACGTCTTTTTATATAACTTAAAACTGGTGTGAAAAGAACTTGGCAGTTTACTTCCCATTTCAGTCTCAGACACTTTTACATTCTGACAATTGTCTATTAATGTTATCAATTGCTATATTAAGGATTTCTATACAAATTTTGGATATGCACAAACAGCCTTAGATGCTGACGCGCCTATACAAACAGAACACGGGCGCATGTGCATAAATTGTACGTGCGTGTGTTCTGAATACAAAGTTTGACTAAACGTCTACAAATAGGTCCCAGAAATTGAAAAAGAAATGGTTATTAAAGTGAAGTGAAGCAGCCCTTTATAAATGTGATAGGTTTAGCAAGAACAAATTTAAATTAACTGCTATTATGACGTCAGAATATAACACATTTATACGGCGTGGTGAAGGGCTGATATAAAACCTTTTTATCCTTTTTATGTTTTGGTTTCATTAAATCCTTTATTTCGTCTCGTATCCCTGATCTCTCCTAATTGGTGGGTGTGTTTCTATGTAAGGGTGCAATCTGTACCTGTGTTCCGGGGCATGTAACATATATGGTGCCTGTCACACAGAACTCAGACTTCAAACGGCTGGTGGAATGAACACAAGTTTTAGCGATGTCTGCTAAAATTGGTCACCAGCTTTATACTCGTACAAGTATAATGGAAATATGAACTGTTCAGAAGAGCTTTTCCAAGTACCTTTGATTCGCGTACCGGTAACATAACAGTGGGCTTTATAAAGAAGAGAAGCATATATGTTTTACATTTTAAAGGACAAATATAATGAAGCAAAAATTCCATTACTACTAAGACATATCAATATCGTCCTCTATGATAAAAGAATTAAAGATTTCTTGTAATTTGTATTAAAACAACGAGACATCTTTTCGTATTTAAATATAAACATATTTTTCAAATGCGTCTCTCTTCCGGAGCTACAAATTTGTAACACGGCTCCTGGGTCCTCACACAAATGCGATGCAGCGACAGAACCTGGAACTCTGGACTGACAACTACCTTCTCTACTTGAGGAGCAGATGGGTCTCCTTATATTTAATAGTCGGTTGGAAAGGCTTTCGAGAAGAATTTTGAGTTAAAGACCTGCGAAGTAATTGTCACCTGCCCCCACTGACTGAACACAGACGACTTGACATGTATAACAAATTACATAAGAACTCCTTTATTAATTTATTCCGAAATAGTGGCCTAATAATTTTTGGTATTCTGAAGGTGTAAAGACAGGCAATAAACCTAATATAGAGCGGCTCCCGCTCTTAATTCTGAAGGTGTAAAGACAGGCAATAAACCTAATATAGAGCGGCTCCCGCTCTTAATTCTGAAGGTGTAAAGACAGGCAATAAACCTAATATAGAGTGGCTCCCGCTCTTAATTCTGAAGGTGTAAAGACAGGGAATAAACCTAATATAGAGTGGCTCCCGCTCTTAATTCTGAAGGTGTAAAGACAGGTAATAAACCTAATATAGAGTGACACCCGCTCTTAATTCTGAAGGTGTAAAGACAGGCAATAAACCTAATTTAGAGTGACTCCCGCTCTTAATTCTGAAGGTGTAAAGACAGGCAATAAACCTAATATAGAGTGACACCCGCCTCTTAATTCTGAAGGTGTAAAGACAGGCAATAAACCTAATTTAGAGTGACTCCCGCTCTTAATTCTGAAGGTGTAAAGACAGGCAATAAACCAAATATAGAGTGACTTCCGCTCTTAATTCTGAAGGTGTAAAGACAGGCAATAAACCTAATATAGAGTGACACCCGCTCTTAATTCTGAAGGTGTAAAGACAGGCAATAAACCTAATTTAGAGTGACTCCCGCTCTTAATTCTGAAGGTGTAAAGACAGGCAATAAACCTAATTTAGAGTGACTCCCGCTCTTAATTCTGAAGGTGTAAAGACAGGCAATAAACCTAATATAGAGTGACTCCCGCTCTTAATTCTCATGCGCACTTGCCAGTGAAATAAACAGAAACAATAAGAACTTTCGCTAGAAAACCTCAGATCTTGAATTTCTTTCAACATTTTTACGTGTTTCGTATAACTTTTATTTATGTAGTGTAGGAGCAACTGGAACTTAATGAATGCCAGCACTGTTGGAATCAAAATTTCATGAAGGCCAGTACCGAGTGCTTTCGTGAGCTTTAGCATGTTCACTCCCAGTAAACAAATTTGAACGTCACAATTTATTTTTTTTAACTTCCAGTCACAATTTATATCTACGACACTTATTAGTGTAACTGTTCAAGATTGTTTATTCGGTGACCCAATCGTTTTATTCAGATGCTTGGTCCGATAGTAATCTAAATATGTAGCCCTAAGTATTGAAGCCTAAGTATGTTTAAATAAAGGCTCTTAGCGTCATTACGAATTTTGACATAACACAGATTATGAAAAAACAGAAGCCAGAAACTTTAAGAACCTGTCCCATTAGTCACGTGCAAAGGATCACAACAAATTAAAATTGTCAGAGTGGAATTTCTGCAACGGATTTCGAACTAAGACTTCCTTAATGATTTCGGCACTAAAAAGTTATATATTTAGTACTTGGTGATAAAATATGTATGCAGTTAAAATACTAGAAAATATAGAATCGTATTTTAGAACACTGCATTGTGACACAAAGGTGGATAACATACAACACGGACTTCTATTAACAGGGAACAGAAAAG
This sequence comes from Reticulitermes speratus, assembly GCA_021186555.1. NCBI lineage: Eukaryota > Metazoa > Arthropoda > Insecta > Blattodea > Rhinotermitidae > Reticulitermes > Reticulitermes speratus. Next base: position 40,408,165 of record JAJKFL010000003.1, on the reverse strand, counting down.
CTGATCGAGCGATAAGATAAATGCCTCAATTGTGGCAGGTAGCAGTACAATTAAACATGAATTATTTTTGTTAGAGATGAAAATGAATAACCTAAAATATTTGCATTGTAAACTTATTTTCTGACCGACAACTCTGTGTTAATCTCCATTTCACCCTTATTTCACCTTTCTTATATCCAAATATTTTACTTGTTTTTTTAAATACTGACGCCCTATATTTTATTCAGATAGAGAGAGAAAGAGACAGACAGACAGACCCACAGGAAAAAGAACGAGAAAGGCAGTGTCTGTGTGTGCGTGCTTGTGTCAGTGTGTCAGAGCGTATGCAAATGGACAGCCCGCAGGCAGCATATTTACCATCTTGGTATAAAGTACACTACTCCATTACTTTATAACTAACTTCATGGAGCAGAGTCCATTATAAAAAGCTAATATTTGCGCAGCTAGTCGAGAACCTCCCCACATCTTAATGGAACATGAATGTTCTTTACAGTGTTCACAAGCGTCCACCGCTGGACCATAAGCCAAATGAATGCAGTCCATAAATTCACACCCATTTTTTCATAATTATAATATTATTCCAGTTTATAGAAGTATGCATGAAAGTCGCCTGTCCTTTAAGTTTTGGGACTACACAGTCAAAATTATTCTAATTTTTAATATTTGGGAAGTAGTAGCAATAATAACAGTTTCGTACTGAATATTAGAAAGATCTTATGTAGTTTTTTTTATACAAATTTTAATATGTACTAACTTGTACTTGTTAGGGATGTTTGCAAGTAGGTCTACATAAATTTTGAAACCTACATTTTGTTACCTACATATATATATATAATTTATTTGCTGAGTTACATTACAGAATTCTAAAGATGTGCCTGCAAAAGTTTTCTGCAGTGCACATCCTTTGTACTTTTGTGTTATACATTTTTAGATGTTATTACAATTGTCACAAAGAGTGACAAGAATAGTGCCAGTGTTAAAACATGTTTGTTTGTAAGGACTATATTATTTCAGATGAGCATATACAGATTTATATTCTACGATAAAAATGCCATCTTGGTTATGCCTTCAAAGCTTGTTTGACATCAAACTAAATGACTTTATTGACTTCCAGGTTTATTTATCGGTAATGCGGGTGACGGTGCGGAAGGACAGGGATGGGAGGGGAGCTTAAATACCATTTACTCCCTCAAGTTTCTTCGATCATAACTGGCAATCCACTCAAGAGCTTCTCAACTTGATCAGAAGAAACAAATACGTAAGTTTGAAGAACCGGGTTACTGATGATTAAAAAAAAAGTAATTAAGATTTTGTACCTGCAAATATTTTGAATATACAGAAGTTGCATTAAGTGAAACAACAATCCAATATTCATGGAAAGATGAAAGAGAATGGAAGGGAATATCTACAAATTTGAAAGGAAAACAACAGTTGAAAAATCTAGGCATAGATGGGATAATAATGTGAATAAAATAAATTTAATGGTGTAGAATGGATTAATTTTGTTCAGCACTCAGCGAAATGGTCAGTTTTTCTGTTTAACAACATTATTCCTCTACTAAATTTACAGGTACAACGACATGTTGCGGTCGAAAACTATCAAACGTTATTCAGGAACACAATTTTTGTGGATAAGTCGTTGTTCTTAATCCTGCGCAATTAATGAAATCTAATTCCTTTTAAATACAAGATTAATTTGTGATGTGTTCCACTGTGAATCAGTAGTTAGTCTTTGTGAGGGATAAAATTTATTGTTGCTGGGTGTGTAAGGGTTCTTGTAATACACTTATTAATGTACTGCACCTGAAAATTAGGTTAAATAATTATGTAATATTACTTTGCATTTCAGTGTGAGTAATGCTGGTCGTTGCGCAACACAGGCACTATTTCCTGGGCGTTGTCTAGTTGGTCGAGTGGTTGGGGCGTGTAACTTTCAGCGGAGTGACCCCATTTACTGGTTTCCATAGGCACAACATCCCAGAAAGACGGCCCATACCCAACGACGACGAACACCACTCTCATGGAAATACAGAGCGAATACAGCTACCTACACTTCCACCTTTATTTCTCATAAACTTCAAACACGATACAAGATTAGATGCCTGACGCCAGCTTCATAAAATTGTCTCGATCACAGAAATGAACATTAAGCTGCCAATGAACTGCCGGCATCGTAAAATCTTTTCACTGCGAGATATTTTCACGGAACAAATAAAGAAAAAGAAAAGACATTTCGAAACACTAATTCTGTGTTAGAGTCTGCAGTAAAGGCATATTTATATTCGTGACGTCATAAAATAAGGCGGTATTAAACATCCAGTAGATTTTTAATAGAGTGTGTAACAGACAGTAGGTCGCCCTTTGTGTTTAGTAAAGTATTTCCTAAGTTAACGACTTCACACTACAAGAAAACTAAGAAACTCTAACTAACTAACGGCCGTGCTATGGCTCAGGCGGTTAGTCGCCGGCCTCTCACCGCGGAAGCCCGGGTTCGATCCCGGGTCAGTCCATGTGGGTTTTGTGGTGGACAAAGTGGCACTGGGATAGGTTTTCCCCGAGTACTTCGGTTTTCACCTGTCAATTTAATTCCACCGGTGCTCCAATACAAGGAAAAACGAAAAAACTAATCATCTTCATCACAGATTTGCACAATAAGCCTTAAGGCTGCGGTGCGTCTGCAGAATCTGCTGAGGGGCCCTTCACCCCCCCCCCAAAAAAAACTAACTAACTCATTATCCAACTAACTAAGTAATCAATTAACTTCATGTTACTCTCTTTCTTGATAAGCTAACAGGGCCTCAGTCAAAAAAAATTTCCGCATTCATTAGAAACGGAAGGTTCATTAGTGTGTTTACAAGACTCCGCCACTTGTCCATACCGCGAGCCACATGAATGAAGTCCACGGTCTGCTATTCTATAGCTTTAAGACCTACTTTAATAATTATGCTCTTTTTTTTTCCTTTGGCTCGACAGCCCTATATGGGCCTGAGCCTCCTCGTTTCGTCAAGGTTTAATTGATCACACATTTGAGACACACCACAGTCGGTAGGACTCCTCTGGACGAGGGACCAGCTTGTCGCAGAGACCTCTACCTGACAACAAACAACACTCTCAAGAGACAGACATCCATGCCCCCGGTGGGATTCGAACCCACGATCCTAGTAAGCAAGCGGCCGAAGACCCACGCCTTAGACCGCAAGGCCACTGGGATCGGCAATTATGCTCTTATCTACGTCTAATTTTTTAAAGCCGTCATCTTACTTCAGGTTACCAAGCCACCAAAATCCTCTATGCATTTCTCTTCTCCCGCATACCTGTCACAAGCAATAGAAAATAATTAACATGAGTTTCATTTAATTATATAAGTTGGCAAAGGCTGCATACCTTTGTACTCGAATTTCTATAACAGAATAGCGAAAATGGCTGATAGTAATTACTATGCTGTCTTATTTCGTACAAAACCCATACCCGTGCATTCAGATATAATACTGGTGTTGTTTACAAACCAATATACACACGTTCACATATCACATTCGAAGCTCTACAATCGGTTAAAATAAATGCTGTACTCAAAATGTGAAGTGTTCCCCTGTTTGAACGTCTACAATCTGCAAACAGCTGTGGATAAATATTTACCGCGTATTATTTTCCAAGCCTTGGGATTAAACTGACTCTACTCTCAGAATTGGGAGGATCAGCAGAGAGCATTACTGAAAACTCCCGCCCTATTAGTCTCTCCCGCAACACGGCACATGTTGGATACGTTGCCTGCCCAACATGGAGTTTGCGATGTCGGAGGGAATTCAGCGACAAATGCAACAGCGTCACAGCACTAATGAATCTGAGACAGTAGAACAATAGAAGTTGCAGTTTCACTGTAGGTTTAATCCGAAGCTTGTTATTTTAGCGAAAATCTTCTTTGCCTACTTGTCACAGAAACAATGGGGCATACAGTTAATTACACACTTACTTAAGGATCTTAAGGTGAATCATCTCCTTTGTGTTTTTAATCCAATATAAATTTGGTAATGATATAATCTTGAAGAGACAGAGCCTGATGATGGCTTTGAATAAGCCGAAAACTGTTTGATTGTACCTTGGTGTTGTGTGTGAGTATATTACATGAAATACATATTTGATTACTTAAGGAACTCAACAATTATGTGCGTAAATTGCATTAATAACATGAAGGAAAACTCTGAGGTAAAATAAAATACGCTAAAAATATTGACGAAAACTGCCCTGGTAAACTGTCATAGCCACCAGGATTATGAGACTTAACTTTGGACACGCCGTGCCATGACTCAGGCGGTTAGTCGCCGGCCTCCCACCGAGGAGGCCCGGGTTCGATCCCGGGTCGGTCCATATGGGATTATTGGTGGACAAAGTGTCACTGGGACAGGTTTCTCCCTTCGGTTTTCCGTTATCAATTTCATTCCATCGGTGCTCCATTACACGGAAAAATTAAAAAAACTGATCATCTTTCTCTTCATCTTCATCACAGGGTTGCACAATAAGCCTCAAGGCTGCGGTGTGTCCGTAGCATCTGCTGCGGGGCCCTTCTCCAAAAAAACCCTTGGACAGCTTCGTGAGGAATATTGTCTAGGTAAATGTTACGTCAAATAGTGTTATGCGCAGAAGATTTGGGATTGTCCAGGGTGTTCTACAGTTTACAAGGACTAGTTACGAGGGTGCGGAAAGAAGTGGACTACTAATTCTGGGGAGCGTGGTACGTTATGCACGAAGCACACACACATCATTTCGTAAAGAAAATCGAGGATGCATAGTATTGACGCCGAGATATTTACTTCCTACCTACAATAAAACCTAAATTATATGTTTTAAGTCATTAATTATGATTACAATTACACTTTAAAAAAATTGCTTTCCTAATAGTGGTGACCGCCGATCCCAGTGGCCGCGTGGACTAAATCATAGATCTCCTGCCGCTCGCTTGCTGATATTGCGGGTTCGAATCGCGCTGGGAGTCATGGATGTCTGTCTCTTGGGAATGGTGTGTGTTGTCAGGTAGAGGTCTCGGTGACGAACCGATCTCTCGTCCAGAGAGAGTGTAATATCGAAACCTCAACAGTGAGGCGGCCTAGGCCCGAGTGGGGCTGTTGGGCAACAGGAAAAAATAGTGGTGACCCAGGAGAACAAGTTTTGTTCAACTGCAGTAAGACTTAAAATTACAAATAATTTTTATAATAATACAGTAAAAAATTATTACATATAACAAAGTTTCGAAACACTTCTGAAATTGATGGAATTTAAGAAAAATGAAAATTTCAAGTTTTGGCCTATAAGTGATTTTTTTAAATAACAATTCATGAATTACAAGTTTTAATAGACCAACATGTGCATTAAATTCTTATAAGCAAGTCGATCACCCCTACATATGTTTCAGCCTATAGCAGGCCATCCTCAGGGGGTCAAAGTTTTTTACATAGACTTTACATCTGTTAGTTCAATTTTAAAAACAGTTAGTACATCCACATAAAATAAAATAAATCTTAGTTCTAAATGGATTTTGGTATTATTACTTCCAACTATAAAATCCTAGGGAATGTGTTTACTAGTTTTCATAAAAGGTTAAAATTACATATCTATTGTTATATATAAATTAAAGGCAGTCCGGTCTTGTATGCAGTTATTACAAGTGGGTTGAAGTTTTCCTGTAGAAATATGAACGGATATCAGCATCATTGTACCAAATCCGGTATCATAAAATTATGTTTAAGGAGGTATTAAACTCGTAACAACATAATACAGGTATGTCTCTATATATAGCAAAAACACAGGCATCCTAACCAAAAAAAGCCAAAACCATACAAACATAAAATAAACCACTAACAGAAACACCATCTCGCAATAAAAATAAACACAATGAACGTAACGAACGATAAACAAATAAGACACCAATCAATAAAGGAAGAGACGCCCAAAAAAATATAAAACAATAAATAAATACCAGCCTGAACACACTCTGGTTGATACTGCCCAGACATCAACATCGCATTCTCCAGAATAAGTCACATTTGCCGAGACATAAATCATGGAAGACTCCTTCGAACACTACACGCAAATGGAGCCTCACTATTCTTTGTATGCATCTGCATACACACCGGACGAAATTACATCCAACAGAATTAAACTGTCACTACCAAGCATCAAAAACCAACGTGCACAATACACCAAGATATAATAGACAAAATTTTAACCTAGAAAAGCAAGCTAAGACAAGCTAATGGGTTCACACCCCATAAATAGAGTAAACACTCTCTTCTCTAATGCCCAGTAACTCAACCAAAATCCTATCACTATCTACCACGCACTAGCGGAAATGAATTCCACGTTAAATCATACACACAGCAACCAATGTTGAGCCTAACTAAAGGACTATCGTGATAGGATAAAACATGTAGTATCAAAACTGCTTGTACAAATATACCTTACTCTGTTAATAATTCTTGTGCATTAGTTGGTTTAATTTAAACTTATGATAAAATGCACGGTACAATAAATATAAATTACTGCGTTCAATGTCTGGAGACGTATAACGTTCAGCAACCGATTAATATCAATACAATGACCAGACTTCAGTAAGACTGCTGTCCGCACAGATGATGTGTTTGAGTTGTATTGATGTACATGGGGCAAATGTATGGGCGCACGTAGAGTTGGTACTTTTAATTTGTAGCTTATTAATTACGCTCCAATTACACAGCTTCAAATAAGCACAAGGTACGGTCGGAGAATATCTGCAGTTATATAGCATTTCGTCTTTAAACTTAGTTATCACATTTATGAGAAAGCACTGATACAGATATCGCATATTATTTAATAACGCTATATCAGCAGCGGCCATTATTTAGCATCGATTAATTAACGGGGTCGGTGAACTTCAAAGGGACTCGGAAGGAATCGATTGTGGTGTATTTAAAGACACTATACTGGAACAGGTCAGGAGTAACTGAGAGGAAAGACGTAATAGGTGAGTCAGACAAATCTGTGCTTCGGTTCAAAATCGCAGCAGTTCTTACGCAATACAATTCAGAAGCCTTACTGCGAAAGAAATATCATGCAAATTTGTGAGTAATATTATGAGGTTACTCGTATAACACTTTGTACGTGACAACTATTTAACACAAACAATTTCCTTATCACTGTAGAGTCGAATGGATCATAAAGGTGTCACAAAATTCCCTTTTAAAGTATAATAGATATATGTCTTCATATAAGCCAACATTAAATATTAAATAGACTTATGTGTAATCTGAATTTATCATCTACACTGAAGATGGATGCAGGAGGTTCCTCCGAAATCTTGGTAACTACCTATCCCAGAACCTAAAAATTACTATCTAAATTGCATAGATTTGCAGGCAAATTAGCAAAGAAAAGGCATATAACTATTGCAATTTAAAGTGCAATTATTTGGTTGCTGGTTCTTATAAATATCAATGGTAACATTACAAAAATACGACAGTAGTGAAAATAAAAGCCTACACATGTTTGGGTCGTTAGCTGTTTTGTGTTCTCTTCTGCTGCCTGACCACACGCCCCCCATGTGCGCACTTAGGAGACACTGCGTGGATCTACGTGGGTAGAAATATCACCCGGAATGACGAGCGAAGTGGGAAGTTGCCGTGGTTACAATCTTGGCTTTGCCATGAGGGAGCCGTCGATACCGCTTGTAAATGTACGACCCTAGCATTCGTTACTGGAGATTAGTAGGTACAAAGTTTAAATCGAGCATGAATGAAATTTACGCAGACGGAATACATTTATAGACCGATAGTGTGTTACAGACGATTATGGAGTTTCTTAAAGAATATTATATTACAGGACGTGACACTGTGTTCACTGATGGAAATTTACCGACTTTTCGGATAAACGTTCGTAAATTTCTACCACACAACACGGCGTCACATCTCAGAAGATAACTCGTCACACTCACTACGTGAGAATCTCAAATTCCATTGAGAATTGTTGCCTAGTTAACCGTAAAGCCAAATGGTAAAAATAGGCTACCGCCTGCAGTAACATGCGGATCTGTGAATATTCACATAACGTGCTTTTTTTGTTTCGCATGCTTCGTACTGTGAACACAGAAACTGGTCTGAAAGTATTTCCATTTGTACGTATCGGACCCTTGATGACGGCAGCCCCGCAAAACACGATGGTTCTTTAATAAATACGTTTTTAATAGCGTACTCTGATGGTATTTTTTAATATTATATTCTCGTACACTGTCGCAATGTGTTAAAACACAGATTGTTTTCCAACACATCACTAATCTGCTAGTTTTTATGGTGGACAGACTGCCTTCTGTGCAAGGTAGAAACTGAATTTATATATAAATTATAATTATATATATATATATCAACATTCAGAGTGTTTAATCGTACGTTCTTGAACTGTGAACAAACTACCAAACACGTAGATTTTGATACGGAAATTTGGATAGTTAAGATAATAGCTGTCTGCTACTGAGTTGAAATATAGAATACATAAAAGATGCTGACACGTGAACTACAACTCCAACATCTTACCTCACGCCCATTTCTTTGCTTCTTGAGTTAGTTCTAAAGCAAATTAAAAGCGAAATTAAAATTATAGAATGCATAAAACAGTAAGTAAAAATTAAAGCACCTCCTGGCACAATACTTCGACACTCGCAACTGGGACTAGATCCTCTTGGATAGCACAGGATGGACTCAGATGTTGGTATGCATACACTGCACATAACATAAACAGACGTCGGATTTTGGCTTAGAGCTCGTCAGACGTATGATAAACATAATGTCAATAACTCTGTAATTTTATACTAAATTTTATAACATTAATTTTTAAATACCTTAATGCTTGGCATTGTACTTCCCAGACTGATGTACTGGTGCTTGTACTCCTTTGTATTTGAGACTTCCTGAGGATGGAGCATCGGCGCCGACAATTGTAGGATTTTTTAAAATTTATGTACAGTTTATAATCCTATTATGTACATTTGTTGGTGAATGTGCTTGATTGTAAGAATATTGCGCGGAATGAACAATATGAAATTTGAAAATATTTATACCTATTAAACCATAATTTTTAACCAATTCTCTAGTTCGGCATTAAAATGCTATACAAAACTCTTCATGAAATTTGCAGGGAAATGTGTTTCGGATTTCTATATGCATCTCGTGTGGGGCTCTGGATTATGTCTTGGAAGTTTCCACAATAATTCCTTCCAGCACAGGACGCCACTGGTTCTGTGGCTAACATAAGAGCTTCCTAAGAGCAGACAAGCATCATAACATGAGAGGTGTATCCCAGTCCCCTGCCCCTTTCAGGCTTCAACTCTGTATTTCTTCCTCTCTCCATAGACATTTTTCTGCAAAGAATACACAGCTGTCCAGTCTCAGTATGTCATTTGTCATGAAAACAGTACCTTGGGACAGTTTATATATATACCAACTCCATAGTTCTGAGACCTTTACCGAAAAGCTGATAGGCGCCCTGTTACGCAGAATATCCCCGCAATTTGTAAAAGCGAATATGTATTTCTGGGTTTACAGAACACTACCACTGGTCCCTGTATCGAGACAGATGAATCCAGCTTACATTCAAACGCCGTATATCTGTTGATTAATATTTCCCTACCATCCACGCCTATATTTCCAAGCATGTCTCTTCATTTATGTTTCTTGGTTACAGAATTGGAATAAGCAGTAGGGGACATCAGAGATGGGGTGGTCCACTAGGTATTGGGTTGGACGGAGTGGGATTACAATTCCCCACTGTAAAAGATTAGTATGTTGCGAACTGCTACACAGGGTCTCGGATCGGAGAGCCTGTCGGAAATAGGCCACTTGAAAGACACGTTCGTACAGGGGAGAATATTATTAACATAAATGTTGAAAATAGGGTACGAGGATGTAAACTGGATTAATATGGCTCAGGGTCTAGGCCAATTGTGGGCTGTTGTGAACACGGTAATGAATCTTCGGTTTATGGAAAAGGTGAAAAGTCGTGACTAGTAAGGAGTCAGGTCAATGATCTCAGTCATTTAGGAGTGGTTAATTGGTTCATTGATTAATGTAATCCTCTCATTTACGTCTAGAAATCCCTTCAGGATTCCCGACTAAAATTTCAAATGTTTACTACTACTACTACTACTACTACTACTACTACTACTACTACTACTTTTTTTCTATGGCTCGACAGTCCTATATGGACCCGGGCTTTTTCATGATCACACACATTTGAGACACACCACAGTCGGTAGGACTCCTCTGGGCGAGGGACCAGCTCGTCGCAGAGACCTCTACCTGACAACACACAACACTCACAAGAGACAGACATCCATGCCCCCGGTGGGATTCGAGTCCACGATCCTAGTAAGCGAGCGGCCGAAGACCCACGCCTCAGACCGCACGGCCACTGGGATCGGCACTATTACTACTACTACTACTAATACTACTACTACTACTACTACTACTACTACTACTACTACTAATAATAATATATACCACCACCATCACCACTACTACTAGTACCACCACCAATACTACTACCACTAGTACTACTACTAATACAAATACTAATACTAATACTAATACCACCACCACTACTACTAACACCACCACCACTACTACTAGTACCACCACCACTACTACCACCACCACTACTACTACCACTACTACTACTACTACTACTACTACTACTACCACTACCACTACTACTACTACTACTACTACCACTACTACTACTACTACTACTACCACTACTACTACTACTACTACTACTACTACTATTACTACTACTATTACTAATAATAATAATTTGCAACCATTATATCAGTATGTAAACCCGTTCCTATGAGGTTCAAATAGAAGAGGTATCAGAGTGCAATTTATACAAGCATTTCAGAACGTATTTCCAAATGTGTGCTTTCATTTTACCGTCTGTATAGCTAACTCAATCTACACAACAAACCGGATTGCCCGTACACCTTTCGCAGCAGAGGCAGTTTGCATGCGAGCGACTCCTTTCTTCTGAGTCACGAACAGCCATCAAGAGTGCCTATGCCTCCAGATGTGACCATTTATCAGTTAGATTCTACACCGCCTGCAGATGCCGCCATGTCGGAAATAATGATAACAGGAACACAGAAAGAATGTACAGAGAACGGTCTCTAGTGGCATGATATAGGCCTAGACTTTATGCTTCACAAAATTGACATGTGTTTTTTCAAAGGTTGTTACTTCAGGACAGACATAAAAACATAATGAGAGAATAAACTTTTATTTTATTAAAAGTAACGGGATATAGGCAAACTATACAGCTATTCTATTTTCGTGTTAATTGATCGTTTTTAACACAAGTTTATTTTCTCAGCTGACAGACTAACAGGAAATATTCTCTGTTACAGTATCATAATTCTGGCAAACTCAGTGGAATTTTTCAAGAGCATAAGGCTGTTCGCCCATTCAGCCCTCATTATCTCGACTGAAATCAACCGTCGAAGGACGAAAGCATTGTAAACATTGTTTTTTACGGTTCCACTTCGCTCTATATCAGCACACTTCTAGTGGGCTTTCATGGAGAGAGGTAAATATTCTGTGACAATAAATTCTTATTACACGATTTTTAAAGGCTTGTTCTACGAACCTGGCATAGCTGAAATGTTATCAAACAAAACAGTGTAATTTTGTCGTTGGTATTTTTGAACCTTTGACTGAAATACTGTTTTCATCGCTGAAAGGTATTAATAAAGTAATGGGACGTGAACTTTGACATTTGATCAGAAATGGGTTTGACGTTCCGCGATCGACGACATATTTAACTTAACTGAATGTTTCTACTTTCAATTTCAAAGAGATTCCGATGTCACGTAGCGAACAAAAGAAAGAACTGATCTTATGTCTGCTAGAAGAAAACTCAGTCACAATTCTGTGGCTTAATTTTTAGTGTGTCATATACATCGCTGCATACGTATTCTCGAAATTTAGAACCTACGTTACTTGTCAATATACTTAAATTTATTCAGACTTAAGAATTTTAACGAATTGACATAGTCTTAAAGAAAATTAGGCTTTAAACGTACTCTTAACAAACATTCAGTGGACGTAATTTGAGCCTACGTTTTACATATTATAAGGAACTACAGGTTTATGTCATCATCATCGTCATCATATCTGTATGTTGGAGTGTCAGTCTCACTATAATTTTTGGAACAATTAGTATATTTTCTTAAGATTTGGTACGACCATTGAGCAAGCACCTTCACACTTTCTTATCCCACCATAAATAATATAAATATTGTGACAGTGCAAGCTTCTGCAGCAATAACAGCACTAAAACCGCTCAGTATATAGTCCGTATACTGTTAGTGATAGCAAGTCCTTGCAATATCCAGGCTATGAAGCTGTCGAAAGACTCTTTTTAGATTGAAATACAAAAACCCGATTGACACGAAAAGTCTGTATTTAGCTTCCACATTCATGGGGACGACTTGTGAACTAACGGAGCGGGACAGCTCAAATTTTGTGAACTGGCAGGTGGGAAAGGCAACTACGATTATGCTACTTTCTCTGTATTAAAAATTAAAAATATGACGACGAGAATAAACACCCTCTGAAAGAAATTTATACGCTTAGTAGCGAAAATATACATAGAAACAAATTAATGTTTGATAATTACAATTGATTAAAATGTATTTGCTGGGTGTGGAGTGAAGAAATTTTAATTTTGCGAACAAATAGGAGGGGGAGGTAATTCTGAGAGAAAAGAATGCGAAATCTGAAGTATGTTAAAAATCACATAATTTAATTTCACATCTATTAACATCTGTTTTACAACTCTACATTTCTCTACCACTACATATGACCTGTCTTCATTCACCTTTACAACACACTAATAGTAGGATGGACATAATGAAAATACGTTCTTCTTGCACTGACCTTAAACAGTGATGTCACATTTATAAATTACATATAAAAACGCAACAATCAAACCAAAATAAGCCAATGTTCTCAAAACTAGCGAGCTTTAGTTTATGTTATATTTTTATGGCGCCCGGTTGTATTATTATTATTATTATTATTCCATAACTTACACATGTGGTAAAACGGTAGGGAATAAAATACGAAAATGGAGTATCTCCTTCGTAAAGATACTGTTTCAGATAAAGTGGATACTTTGCAGATTTAGTTTGAAATTCAGAAATACACGTATGAAAGTTATTTTGAGACTCTTATTTCCTTAGACTGATTCGGTTTAATCTTCATATTACGTCTGAGTGAAAATACTTGTTCATCGTCATATCTAGTGGAATCTGTTGCCAATAAATCTCTCTATATAGCTGTCAATCTTAATATTTTAAACCGATCACCACTCTTTGTTGAGGATTCTCTGAAACGCAATTTAAAATGACATTTCCAGATTAATACCCAAGTCTCTAACTATACGTAGTGGTAAGCAGTGTGAGAAATAAATCAGACAGCGTGATTTCAGGCTTTCGCCGCGATGTAGATGAGATCTGCCCTCTTCTGGGATATTACGCAGGGTTGAGTGGTAGTTCTGACTCTTGAAGATGGGACCGATAGTTTCTCCCGAACCGTCGGTACAAAACTACCACTCAGCGCTGCGTAATATCCCAGAAGAACGCAGATCAAATCAGACTGAATTAGCAGTTTATTCACGTGTGCTGTTCTTATAACTATATTACGATATATAAGATATAAATATGTTTATGCCTATATATAAATGATATGTACATATATACATATTTGCGTAGTCAATGTGGGATTTGTTGTGGACAAATTGGCACTGAGGCTGTTTCTGTCAGGGTACTTTGGTTTTCCCCTGTCAATACCACTCTACCCATGCTTTATGCACATCATCTTTCATCTACCACCTATGCTATGCAGTCTTAGGTATTGAAGGTGTCGAAAAGTACACCATTAAAATGCTTAGCAAAATATTACATGCTCAATTTCGGTATAGTGAGAAAAATTACATATCCGTACATTTAGATCTTATGTGCGAATTTCGCCATGGCATTATTAGATATACGGCCGGGGAAACTTTTCGGGAAGAAAGTTTCACAAACATATTTATGTCTAAAAATAAATCAAGATTTTTGCTACTATAATTGCAATAAGTAAATGTTAGATACGACAACTGTCAAATAACCTTGAGGAATTTAACATCTAGTGGATGTAACTACAGATCGACAAGTTGTCTAAAAAATATATACATTGTATAGACGATTCAGAAGAGATTAAACAAACGGAAGTAATAATGTTATAATCGTCAGAACGGTATTGTGAATCATTATGCGCGGCCGGAACACTGCGGAGCACCTCTTTAAATCTATCCATCTGTCTGTCTGTCCGTCCGTCCGTCCTTGAGCATGTAACAAATCGAGAACTGCTGAAAGGATTTTAATAAAATTTAACATAAAAATTTTTTCTGAAAAATTTTCAAGACATTTCACTTTGCATTTCAGTTTCTGATGTTTTGTGATGGGCCCTTTATATAACGGGACTAACATATCATGCACGTGCTAAGCCACCCCTTCTTTCATCATTTCTTCTTTTACGATGTTGATGAAGCCACAAAAATATTGGTTAATAAATTACAATTTCTTCGTAAAAATATCTAAAGCCTGTCACTTTTGAAGGGGAAAGATTGAAACACGTCTCAAGAAGACACAAATCGTACTTAACTCCTGTTGTTTGTAGTTTTACTACTACATTTTTTTAGGAAATCCATCATCCGAAAAAATTCATTGATAATACCTATCGTGAACACAAAACTAAACATTTTCATGATTTATTCGTGGTGTAAGCACAATACAAGTTGTGTCACAACTGCCTTAAAGAATTCTGAAACACGGTAACGAAGGGTTTAGTTAATTAAAAGTTTTCAAATAAGACAATAAATAAACTGATTTTCAACATTTGGTAGGACGCAATTTGGCAGGGGCAATATATGGAGATGCTTTATATCTAGCTAATAAAAACTGACAGTCGATAATAATATATCATGAAAGAAAAAAGTTATTTAACTACAGCTGTTCAACAACCACTTCAGTAAAATATTTCTCGTGCATGCACAATAATCTGACATTCCAAACAATTATGACATTCAGAATTTAAGAACAACAGCCCTCAGTTAGACAGAATCTTGATTTGGCGATTTACTGAGTGTAGTAATCACTCAAGTCGCTCACACTTAAAATGCCAAGCGCATTATATAAGGCATATAGGCAACGAAACTAATAGAAGTTATTTACTGACTACAAATTTCCTACCTACATATTTCTAGAATTATTTTTTTAACGGCAATACGATAATCTTACCTCCATGTCTGCCCTCATTTTAATATTGTTAAACAAAAAAATACTTCTGTGCAATATGCATAAAATGGTAGAATATAACCTAGTGTCATAATGACTATTATTACCCGTAATGGAGTAAAATATTTGTTGAACAAATGGAAACATGAAAAGCGTTAAGAAGAATGATAACCTATGTGACACGAAGGGACGAAAAAAACCCAAACGTACACTTCTCTGTGGACTAACAGGATATTGGGAGACTATGTAATAGAATGTAACGATGAAGTCGGCAGAGGCTCGAGTCTCAACCGTGGAGAGCAGATGATGTAGTGTGTCGGAACAGGAGAGCTGTGTTCATTGCTTCGCCACCGAGAGCAGAACGCGTTGGCAGGGGATCAATATTGCGGCTACACTGCAACACATCTTGGGCCGGTGAGACAAGTCCTCAGGACTCCGCACGCGAAAAAAAAAAGACAGATGGATCAAAACCTTCCCTGGCGTGGTTCCTTGGTCCCTTCCAGCATCTTTTCACATGCCGCAAGATACACGCCGCTCTTAAATAAACGTGTTAGGGCAGTGGTAAGCATATATGCCACCGGGCGTAACGTTCAGAATCTGCATATAAGGACGAGTAGGCCTATTTGTTAGTTTCAATCGGTTCTCAGAATAAACAAAGAAATTCCTCCTAATGACATGAGCTGAATAAATTACTGTAAGAAAGCATTCAATTCCGCTGTTGGCCTAACAGAAGCGTCAACATGAAAATGTAATTGTGTAAATAACGACTACGTAAAATGAATGGATGCGGAGAGAGAAATGAGGGAAGAAATATGACAGGAATAGGTACATAATACAAGAAAGGAGGGAACGACACAAGTGCCGATTGTTATGCAATGAGAATACTAATGGATGAATGGGCGAAGGAATGTTAGATAAATACACGGACAGAGATGGATAGACAGACAGAGAGGAAAACAGACAGGCTGGCAGGCAGGCAGACAGATACACAGGTGGCCATACATACACACACACATAACATACATGCATACCTACATACACACATACATACATACACATAGACAGATAGACAAAAGGGCAGGCAGATAGACAAGACAGAGAGCCAGACAGACAGACAGATAGATAGACACAGACAGACAAATGGACAGACAGACAGACAATGGACAGACAGACAGGTAGGCAGGCAGCAGATAGACACATAGATAGATAGAGAGGTAGATAACGTAGATAGTTATCAGGCCTCTCGTAATTTATAAACCTAATTGAGCTTAAGATTATAGGCCTATACGCTACTTCCCAAGGTTGTCGTTACGTCGGCGTTCACGCGTGTACATCATTATATTATTAGACATGTCTTCTGCCGACTGATGTTCGTGATTGATGGCGTTGCAAATTTACGGAACCTGTAGCATGGGAGGGGGGATGGGATGGAGTCTACGAAACGGACCGCGTGGTCTGAAATGTGTGTAGAGGGAGGAGGTGCAAACAACTGCTCCTTACATTCCTGCAATCCTCTGACTCGATGCTGATAGTTTGTCCTGGCCTACATGACAAAGGCTAGTTTTCGGCTTCTCATGACAAGGAATGCCCAGATTATGGAGTTCTGGGTTTAGATATCATGTAGTAGCCTACATTAGGTAGACTCCGGTGTTTCGGAGGAACATACTATTCCGTTCTTCAGGGAAGAAGGAACTCTGTCCAAGTTGACATTGACTACAACACCAATTTAGACACAACTCTTTGAAGCGTAAAAATAAAAGAGTGTATTCCTCCGAAACGCTGATTTAAACTTACATTACGCAGTGTCAGCACCCAGGAGATTATAAATCGAAAGAGAAACACAGGTATATAATGGACTGAAGAATGTAGTGGGTACCTATACACCTTACCGGTGAAATAAGTAACCAAATACCACGTGGAAAATTTTTAAAGAATGGAGAGAATTCCTTATGACACTTATTTTATTAAATCTCAGTGCAGTCTTCACGTAATTAAAATGAAAGACCAGTTCGAAGCTTTAAGTTTATACTGCCCACCAGCTATAATGTACCTGTAGGAGAAGTTTCTGTAACTTTACACATCTCACAAAATTATGCTGATAAAATAACAAATAGAAATAACTGGTTTTGACTAAATTTTGTACATGGTTTTTGACCCTCCAGTTCTTCCAATACTCTAAGCGGTGCTTAATTTTTATACGCAGGCAATGAAAAATGACAATCGCGGTGTTCTTCAAAGCGTTGCGTGGTGTCGAACGTTGGCATTCGTATTCGGAATAAGAGTATTATAATTAGATTAGCAAATTAGTTTTCTTCATCCTCTTGGCTTGTGATTAGCCCATGAAAGAAGTTATGTATACGTGTATTGGTGCCATTTTATACAACATTCAATAAGTAGCAGGAATGGGTACAAACTGTTAAATTTATCTCTTGTTAGCCGATAACGTTTTACATCTAACCAAACTAACTCGGGATAATTTACAGATTTTTAATTTCTGACATTTATTGTTTTAAAATTGTCTCTGTATTTTGAGAATATTATAAGAATATAATTAATTTTTTCACCAGAGAGATACGAAAATCAGTCGTGCATGGATAGTGGCGGACTGGAAGTTAAAGATTAAAATAAATTAGAAAAGTATGATTTATTCCAGGGGTTTCAATCCAGCAGAGCGTAGCAACATACATTTCTGTACACCGCGTCCGCTAATGGTACCTAATTTTGCTACCCGTCTTTCGCCAATCACTCTTCTATAAGCTGACTCTAAGTAACTTGAATAACACTTCGTGAAGTAGATTCCTTCTTGAGAAGCTCACAGTTGATTTTGTTCGTCAAGAAGTTCTTCGCTACCAAATTACGCCGCTTTAACATCCCAGAAGGCCTCAAATATACCGCAGCAGAAGCCTGTTATTCTCTTCCTGTTAATTATCGTGTCCAGAAGAGATAGACTGTGGACTCAACACTGAACCAATTCAGTCCAAGCCCCTCATATTCTCTAACTTTAACACTGAGTTTTACATCATCCTTCACTATGCATTTAGACCTCCAGTATGGTTTTTCCCTTCAGGTCTTCCGACTGAAACTTTTTATGAATTTCACATCTCCCCTTTCTTGTTCACTGTCCCGCTCATCTCATCCTCCTCTATTTTATTACCTTAATAATATTTTATGAAGCGTACAAAGCGTGAAGCTCCTTATTATGTGTGTTTTATATCCTCTCGTTACTTCCGCTCTTATGTCAAATATTCTGCACAGCAGCATCTCTCAAACACTTTCAGACTAGCTATTCAAAGAACATGCCGCCATAGTGGACTGAACTTGTACCTCCCTCTTAATTTGCAACGCACTTTCCTAAATGTTTCGATAATATAGGCCTACTCATCAAGGAACCAACTGGTAATCAATCAGACGGAACATGCAGAAAGTTATTACGTCCGGAACATTACAATATCAATTTTTACACATGCGATTAAATTTGGATAATATTATATTAAAATTATACTAAAAGATTGAAAATAACAAATTATGAATCTTGGTGGCAGGTTTTTCAATTCTTGTCCTAAGTACGTATATTCTTGTAAGAATTTTATTAGCTTCCTCTTATACTGTCGATTTTGAATAGATTAAGCTAAATAGTGCACAGTATAAAGTAAACTGTTATAGAGTACACGTACGTACAGCCTATGTTTTTTTCTTGGGGTAAGGGACAAAGTTTCACACCAACATAAAAGTGGTAAAATATGCGAAATTTTAAGTTCTAACACCGAATAAATTCACTACAATCTCAGGATCGCGGACGTTTCTTGATTTACAAAAATTAAGTTTCGAGGACTTGCCCTATTATCATGATCAGTGCCGATGACAAAAACTCCTGACGATGAGGACAGAAGTGTTCGACGAGTTTGTTATTATCACAAGCATTCTGCACGTAAACCCTCCAGAAGACTTTAGTGCAACTGGTACAGTAGTGTACGTAGATTTAACTGGTAAGACAAGAACATATTTTTTACGTGCTGGTAATAACCTATAGATAGCAAACATGGGATCTCATTATACATAGAAGGGCATGAATTCATCTGTAATGTCAGGAAGAGTATCGTAGTGTTGTTTGCCTAACCTTCCGTTAGCTCAAAAATTGCAATACATCGAAACCCGGGGGCAAATTGGAAAGACCCCTCCTCAGCCTCTGTAATCTAATTGCTTCAATTGTCGACAAACCTCTGTCAGGGGATTTGGAAATGAACGAGGATCGGAATCGGGTGTATGGCAGTAGGTTCATTTTGTTATGTACACAGAACTCAGCAGCTGGGACCACTGTGCCCGCAGAAACACTACGAACTGTTTACACTACTCTCCGTAATTTCAGTTGCATAATTTTAGTTGTTTATTGCTCCTACGTGAATTAATATTTTTTATTTATATTAAACTAATACACATAAATGAGCATGGATTGATAAGACACTCGACTGAAACTGCCTAACTCGTGCACAGAAGCCTCTGTAATTTAACAGCTGCTCACCTCGTCAATGAAATGCCCATCATTTAGGAACCCCAAATTCATTAACGTATTCATAATATCTCGCCACTGGATTCTATCCTGGGCCAGATTAATCCTGCCCACATCCTCATAACCCAGTCCTTCAAGATTATCTTGTGTCCCCTACAACGTTACCCCTGTTACCCTAAAAAAATCGTGAAAGTACTTTCGGTGCAATTTAAGTCGGAAAAGTCATTATGGGTACCTAGAATGAAATTGCTGCTACTGCATAACAAGTACAGTCTTCGATAATGCAATTATTTACCTCCTACTATGTTTTATACAAAATGTGACTGAATACATATTACAAACTTTCAGGAGTTGTAGGCGGGTTCAAGGGTGGGGAGTTTCAGAGGAGAAACATGTGGTCAGAAATGTCTTCTTTATACCGAAATCGGCGTCGGTAATTTTTTTGGGCCAAGTCAGGAGTCACATTTATGAGACCCCCATGGAAACAAAGAGAATATGGCAGTTAGAACTGTAGCAGGGCTGAAAATATTCAGAACAGTTCAGGAATATTTGAGAGGGTGTGTCAGAACATAGCTTCCATGAAGTCATGGCCACCACTTCGTTAAGTAATTGAAAATAATACAATTAAAATAATACACACTATATAAAACTAATAAATATTTATGAAAAGGAATTAAACAATATACAAGATAGGCAATGTACGTAGAACTTAAAACTGATGCGCTTTGGCGTAACCATTGTTACAGTGGAAAAGCAATAAATATTGCACAGTATGAGTACGTGTTTGTAGCCTTAGTTACCCAGCACGCAAAGCGCATGCGCAGTATTATATTGTCATCTATGGCCTGTTCGGCTCTACCATATATTTCCACATTATGTCATAAAAGGTACGATCTTCGGAAAAAGTTGCTGAATATAAGATGTGTGTTTTGAATTTCTGAACAACTTTTATTTGAAATATTTCTCATTTTAAGAGGAATTCGGAGAGATACTATCATAAACGTACATAGGTCTTCATGTAAAGTACCCGCTGTTCTTGTTGGATTTGAATGGAACTTTAATTACCTCCACAGATTTTCGAAACATACTTAAATATCAAGTTTAATGAAAATCCGCCCAGTGGGAGCCGAGTTGTTTCAACAGACGGACATGACGAAGCTAATAGTCCTTTTCGCAATTTGGCAACGCGCCTTAAAAATGGCTGACAGCTTGCCTTTCTCCACAGCCGCTTTATCGGAGCCGATTTAGAATGAAAGAGACGTTTCCGACCCATGTTCTTTTTTCAAATTTCCCCCTTAACCCCTACAACGCCCGACATTTTGTAAAAATTATTCAGTTACACCTGTATATTGTAATGGAAATATTTTGTTGTTTTCTTATTTTTTATTTCCGTCAACAAATAAGCTCCCATACTCGCAGCTTACTTAAAAAATAAGCCTCCAAAATGAGCACAAATTTAAAAACAGTGTGAAGTCGGAAAGGGAGCAACAATTTCCGATCTAAAAAATCAGATTAAAAATTACACACATAATTTTAATCACTGGTTTATATGTGTGAAAATTGGACTTTCACCCTAAGAGAAGAAATAGAGATTGCGGGTGCAAATTCGGATATCGGGGCTTAACCATGTGACATTTCGATGCTGTTCGAACCCTTCGGCCAAATTCCACAGGCTGAAGTTAGATAATTAATGCAGGCATATCTTGAAGACAATTGCAAAACGATTTGAATAAACATTAAAACAAATTCATGATCGGACAACTTTTTACGCCTAATCTAATGGGAATTTCGTGAAATCTCTTTCATTAAACTTAAATTAGGCTTTAAGGTAATTTTTGTCTGATAATTCTTTATTTTTCATGATCTGATAAAAGGAGATGCTTTATCACTTCTCTTTTTCAGTTTGCTCTTAGAACAGTTCTGTACCTTAAGCTAAATGAAAATTCTGGGAAATCGACTTTGGACGTTTAGCCATTAAGCTGTTTGGTTAGACAGATGTGAAGCTGACAGGTTGTGGCCCCAGCTGTATTTCACGCGTACACGATAACTGGAAAATGACCATCAGGCACAGCGCACACACAGCGATATTTAATCCAGACTTCCGCTGCAGTTCTCTCTACCAGTGATGTAATGACTTCGTTATTGATCACGAAGTATACTAGTTTAATCCTGTCTGTAGCATCAGAAACTAAATTACCTGGAAAATACATGCCAAAGCCTATAACAATATTTCACCTGGTTATCATGCAATATAGAGGACCTCAGCCACATTACTGAACAAGAAGACTAAAAAAAATCTTCAGTGATGTCAGAGCGAGTCTTTCATATCGGGACTGGCATATCATTATGTACTACAGATTCATTGGATACGAACATATAAATCAGTCAGAGGGAGCCTCGACAGCGTACTCAGTATGGTGACCACACTACGGGCTGGATAACAGAGGAATCGTGGTTCCATTCCCGTCAGGAGCAAGAGAAGTCGCAAGTCCAAAACGTCCAGACCGTAACTGGGGCCCATCCAGTCTCCTATTCAATGGACATGGGGGCTCGTTTCCTGGGAGTAAAGCGGCCAGCGCGTGAATCTGATCCATAGCCCATCTAGTGCCCAAGTTAAAAAATGCTTGGATTTATACCTTCACACCCTCTTATGCTGTCATGGCGTGGACAGGGGCAATTTTAATTTTACTTTATTGTAAATGCACTAGAATTATATTGCATGTGTGCATGTTTATACCCAAATTTTCCTTTCTTTTCTTAATGTTGACAATTAACTTGTGCCGTGTGTATGATTTTCGGCATAAACAAGAGACCGAGACAAAGAGATCTCCAAGTGTAGCTGCTTTCCTCCCCTCTCCTACAACCCTTCCGATCTTTCCTCCAGACTTCCAGAATTGACTCTTGCTTGATTCCTCGACCTGGAATAATCTCTTAAAGTACGTCTCGGTCTGCATTGCTAACTTCCTTTTGGACCAGGAGGGGGTCATTTCGGAGTCCTTGTTCTGTCGTTGTTGTAAGTAAAAAATTTGATTCTGTGATTTGGTCTATTCCAAGGGCCAGACAGGTTTCGCTTCTTAGCGATTTCTTTTTCTTAGCAAGGGGGATTGAGCCACGGAGTGGGATAATATCTGTGCTGTAAATAAGTAACTGCTGTGTAATTATAGCACCTTCAATAATAACTATTGTTTATTTAAGTATGGTTATTTCTTACCCTCACGTAAATGCCTTTATGGTAACTTGCACCTCATGTTCGCTTCCATAGTTTCCTTTGGGTGTCAAGGCAACCCGGAGAGGGAGGGAGGTGCAAACTCTCATTCGAAAATAAAGACCACTGTTACAGCTCAAGACCCTAACAGTAGCACGATTGGAAAGCTGTAATCAGTACAAAAATAAAATATATTTCCACACGCTTTCTTTGAACTGCGGCAGGCTGATAGCACCTAGGTGTTCTTAAAACGTTTCTACGAAGATTTCAACACTATTAAGTCCAACTTCGCCCAGTATGACTATTCTGGTTATTGAAGGTTACTAGGGTTACAGATTTACAATACTTAATGTTGGTTAACCAGTGGCCGCGCCGTCTAAGGCGTAGGTCTGTTGCCGCTCGCTTACTGGAGTTGTGGGTTCGAGTCCCGCCGAGGGCATGGATGTCTGTCTCTTGTGAGTGTTGTGTGTTGTCAGGTAGAGGTCTCTGCGACGGGGTGGTCCCTCATCCAGACACACCCTACCGAGTGTGGTGTGTCTCAAAGTGTGATCGTGAAGCCTCGAACAATGAGGCGGCCTAGGACCTCAAGGGGCTGTCAGCCATTGAAAAAGTAAATGTTGGTTAACATAATTATTGCTTTTCGGAAATACTGCAAATACCGCTCCCATTTGACACGTTCGTGCGTCCGCCATGTTGTCATTATTGATTATAGGAAATGAAAAATTACGTGCTTCAGGTAGCTTCCAAGAGCATTGAATTTTGATCAAAGCTAAATTTGTGCGTCTCGGATTTAAAGCATTCGCACTTACAAAGGGATACATTACCTTGTGGATATACGTGTACTCTTTTTACTATACACACAATACAAAGAAACTACCGTAAATACTATAAGTAATGCCACCAGGCTACTCAGGTACTTAAGTTGTTTACAAACTTAATTATTAGGCTCTACTTAAAAAATTACGCCCTCATAGTTTGTGAGCGTTGAATGAAGATTTCCCACGCGGAGAAAGACTGGTTAAGACAGTATTAAAGGGTGAGGTAAAAAAGGTAAACTTTGCCCTATAACAAGCCATGAAGGCCAAGAGGGGGAGTAGGGGTATAGCTTTACTCTTTCCTTAACCTCGGCGCTAGATGGGGTGGGTGGTCAACACTACGCCCCGGCCGGTTTACCCCCGGAAAAGAGAACCGGTACCCATGGTACAGGAGGTTGGATAGGCCCCAGGGCCGGTCTGGACGGGTGCAGGAAACCTCGATCCCATCGGGATTCCATCCCCGGACCGTCCAGTCCGTAGCGAGTCTCTATACAGACTACATTATGGTTAAGACAGCATTAAATTCTTAAATCTTGGGTTAATAAACTACCTTCATTCAATGGACATTTTATATAGCATGGAATTTTATTGTGATTGTTCATAATGAATTGGAGAATGTTTGGAAATAGTGGATTATAATCTGTTTTTAGGTGCTACTCAGTTTGTCCTGGCGATGTTAAGGAAAGCTTCGATAACCTGAAACACTACAGACGTTGTCGGGTGGAAAATGAGGGACCTTCCACATAAGAATGCGACATACGGTAATCATGAGGATCAAGGAATGAAATGAGAGGTTGTTGTGCTTTATAACTGGCTTAATCTAGTTTAAATTGGAATGTACTCTGAAAATATTTCAGGCAGTTGCAAATAAAATCAACAAACTCCTGATTTTGCACATCCGTCTTTCATGTAAAACTTTTTCGTATAAAATTATTCCTTTCCCTATCCGTTTCTCCCAAACGCTGGTCCGAGTGTTAGGTGATCACAACACGTTTAAAGTACAAAAACTATACACATTCGCGATTGATTCTTCGCTTCGCAACCGGTTCATTGATAAACAATCACAGTGAAAGATTACAGGATACCGGCCACGTATTTTCTGTTGGTAAGAATAAAGTATGAATAATTAGTTCCAGTACTTTAGAACAGTAAACTGAAAGACAGTTGTGGCTCAGAAAGCTCTTCTTTTTGAATAGGTAGCCTATAAACGCGCCTCTGCTAAAGTCGTGTTTCCTTAAACTAGACCATGAATAACTAAATATTAAATCGTCCCTCGAATAATTCCCAAGATTCTTAACATACCTGATGACGTATAGTTGGTAATTAATGGCGTGAAAGGTAATAATATAGTCTTTTAGGTTAGAAAGGCGTCTTGTTTGTGAGTGTGCAGTAAAGTGATTCTTCCTAGATGTCTTACCTGAATGAAGGATTGAGTGTCGGTTTGGTTGTCGACTGAGCCATTTCTAGTATAATGGATGAATGGTGTGAAAGGTAGCAGGATAATGGACTCGCACTACCATGAGGTTCGCTGTGAGAACAGAGGAAGCCTTCCCTGGTCTTCTGCTTTATATACTTACTGCATTCGTTGCTTTGATAAATTACTCTAAAGTGATGAAAAAACTCTAACATGTCGGGATTATATTTATGAATGATTTATTTGATTCGAGGTTTTAAATTGTTGTATGTATTTATATTATTACAATTTTAAATTGATAATTTGTGCAAATGGAAGCAGGAATAGCCCAGTCGATTGTTCTCTTTTCCATAAACTGCAGACACGCTATGGGACCCAAACTCTACTTAATGGGTATAACCAGGCAATTTCACCGGGATAAAGCGGCCGGGACCTGAATCTGACCAGTCACCTTCAGCTAGTGCCGAAAGTTAAGAAAAAGTGCAGATCTAGGCCTATGACTGCAGATTTACGCCACAAAACGCAGGAATAAATTTACCTATCTTATTTTTGTACCAACTTTCAAAAATTAACAAATTAATCATAAAAATGTCAAAATGTGTAGTAATTAAATTCTAAGACGCAATATTAAATTTTTCAATTTTCCGTGCATTACACAATTACTTTTCAACAAAATGCACTTCTAGTCAATTTGTGTGTTTTATTAATACATATTTTTTTTTCTCCTAAATGTTTCGGCTTATTTGAGCCACCATCGGGAGAACCAAATATGAGGGAAAACACGCATAAAGACACAAATGTACATTCTCACTATAATGTGTAACTAATGCAAGTATAAGACACTGCAGCAAGTTTTATGTTACAATATAAACAATATAAATATTGATTAAACTTTAAGAAATAAAAAAAATTGACAAGTGTGTGTTCAAATATTATCATTCATATATATATATACATGAATATTGTACTTTTATATAATATATATAATTATAATATATGTACTATAATATATTCAATTTATGTTTGCATCCAAACACCTATGGTACTGCATCAGTCCTTATACATGTATCCAGTCCCTTTAGGTTAGAATTGTGATGTTATACCGTTTAGCACAGTGTGTTCACTCAAACTGATTCAAGTAGAATTCCTGTATTAAG
This sequence comes from Reticulitermes speratus, assembly GCA_021186555.1. Taxonomy (NCBI): domain Eukaryota; kingdom Metazoa; phylum Arthropoda; class Insecta; order Blattodea; family Rhinotermitidae; genus Reticulitermes; species Reticulitermes speratus. Next base: position 40,381,715 of record JAJKFL010000003.1, on the reverse strand, counting down.
AACGTACCGTAAGGTAAGTGCCTCTGTGCAGTTGATCGAACCTAATTTGTCAGATATCATCCCTGAGAATGACATATATATATGTATATATATATAATAGGCCAGTCACCTCACGCAATCTCGTTTGGTTTCCAACAACACTGTGACGAGTTATCCAAATCATCCGTCGTGTTTACTGAGCGGTTCGGATTCACTATTACTTATTCAGAACATGAACACCGATATGCCATTCGTGGCACGACATTGATGAGACCAATTGACTTTACATATCCATCTTCGGCATCCAAACACATGGAGAGAACACAAAACGAGATGACTGGCTGTTTGTACCCTGCCATTTGAGAGGATGACTTTAGAAACCCTTTGCCACAGCTGCGTCTCTAGATTTCAGTATAAAAATATCATGTTTAAAGAAATCATTATCTCCCAAAAATATAGGATACTTTGTTATTCGCCAATAATGAGCAATAAGGTGGTTTATTGGTTTATTAAAGGCGCTCTTTCAGCTACAGATGTTACGTAGGATCTCAAGAGAGAAGCAAATACTTCCCTTTAAGGCTGGTTTCTTTATGACACTGTCAATTGGCAAAATAATGTAGCATTTTACTTAGATACTAATGCGTTATGTGAATAGGTAAGGGTTAGAAAGGAAGTGGTTGTGATCTACCTAAATCTATCATACATTCACATGCACATACTGAAGACAGTCATGGAAAATTTCCGTCAGCGCAGCCTGTAAACAGACGCGTTCATATCGGGTATTTTCCGAATAAAATTATACTCGTAGATCCTTAAAGCTAAACGAATTTACTTATATCAAAGATGAATCAGATCACGCTAATATGCTCTTGGGTGCCATGTCACTCATAGGTTTTAGAGGATATTAGTTTATGTGCTTATACGTGGCTTCTCTATTGGGTCATCTGTGTATTTTCACAACGAGAAGACTGAGCAATGTTCGAGAAACTCATTTGTAAATGAAATCTGTTACAAAATGTTTAGTTTAGAGATTCGTTAAGTAAATGGTAGTACTATCTGTTATTTTGTACATATGTGACAGTTTATTATTTATCGTAAGTTAAGAATATATATTAGGGTTTTCTTAGAGAGGGAATATTAAATTTCTTATGTATTAGTAATCTTCTAATATTTTGACTATTGTAACGTCGCATCACACAAATGATATTTTGGTATAACGTCATGGAGTCCAATGTAAAAAGATGAAATGTCTTTGAAAATAAATTGTTGAGGAAAATGTTCAGAACTCAAAAGAGGCAATAATAGAAAGGCGGCGAACACTGCACAAAGAATTGTCTTATGATTTGTAATCTTCAAAAAACATTATTAAACTAATCACATGGAGGCAACCTAATGACAATGAAAGATTAACAGAAAGATATAGAAAGAAATGGAAAGCTAGAGAAATGGAATATGAAAGAGCGGAGTGGTTCCTGTGTTTAAAAAATAATTGAAAATATATGGCCTATAAGATATAAAATATTTTCTTCCCTTCCTTTCGTGCTGTTGTTTTAAATGTTTCGTTCTTTAGAATCGAACTTCCAACGTATACACACAAATACTGAGTTGGAAATGGGAGCCACGCTGACACTGACAATGGAAACATTTACTTTCGTACAAAAGGACATTAAGTAAATTATGCAAGAAAAGGGTTACTCAATTTTATGTCTGAAGTCATCGTTCCATTTTAGCATTCTCTTGACTACAGCCGTGCTTTATTTAATGCCTATCACCTTTTTTTACTTCAGAACTTAACTGACGAAAGAAAAAAGTTTTATTTGACGCATAACTTTCCCTTTGGGACATGGAAATGAAAAAGGGAGGAAAACAAATTAACCAATCAATTACTTGAGATGACACAGGAGGTGCTGCTGTATTGCACCAACCCTCCATAATTTCCTGTCTTATTTACTGTGGTAGGCACGTGGTTGGAATTTCACTTAAAATTTCAAAGTCTAAGTTGCTGACTGTGAGGTGCAGTTAAACACAATGTAAATTTGCCTTATGTTGAATTAAATAATGAAGGCCTTACTTATTATAAATTATTGTAACTGATTTATTTTCTATTACCTAAGTAAATTTTATGTAAGAAAACTTACCCCTTTTTTCGTGGGCCGGGATAGCTCAGTCGGTATAGCGACTCGCTACGGGCTGGACGTTCCGAGGATCGAATCCCGGTGGGGGCAAGATTTTTCGCAAACGTCCAGGCCGGCCCTGGAGCCCACCCAGCCTCCTATACAATGGGTACCAGGTCTCTTTCCCGGTGGTAAAGCAGCCGGGGCGTGGAGTTGACCACCCACCCACATCTAGTGCCAGTGTTTAAAAAAAAGTAGAGCTATACCTCTACTCCCCCTCTGGGCCTTCATGGCCTGTTCTAGGGTGAACTTTACCTTTTTTACCCCCTTTTCAGATTTGTTATTTAAATTTTTTGGTGATATGTTTACACAATAACCAATGTTAAATTAAGGGTAATATTTTCTCCTAACCACGGCATAAAAAACAAGCAGAAGGAATCTGCAGCTCCACACATTCTTAGCTTCAAAATAAAATCGAGAAAATGAAAATCAGAAAATTGTAATATACATGCCAATTGATTCTACCTCTTACCAAACTCCAAGGAGAACATCCTTCGTTATGAAATTAATACTCGCTCAGCTGGTCAATAAATTCCTCATTTCTCTGCTCGTAATGTCCAGCCATTCCTACCCATACTGAATCACTTGTTTGAAGTTCACAACAACAAACGCAGCAGCTCTACTGTGCGGTATAATTGTATCCACCATCTACAGCCATCTTCCAAGTTCCTATTTTCTCCATGTTTTGGGATCTAAATATGTTTGCATTACCATCTGCACCATGATATGTCAAATGTCCCCTCCCTCCCTCTTCTCCTTGCTTTGAAGTCTGGTGATAATACATAACACAAAGCTCCAAATTAAGTATTTTTTCCATTTTATTCCTTCCTCTTTCTTTGGTCCTAATATTCTTTCTCGATGCCGATGGCAGTGGCCGCGCGGTCTAAGGCGTGGGTCTACGGCCGCTCGCTTGCTGGAATTGTGGGTTCGAATCCCGCCGGGGCATGGATGTCTGTCTCTTGTGAGTGTTGTTGTGTTGTCATGTACAGGTCTCTGCGACGGGCTGATCACTCGTCCAGAGGAGTCCTATCGAGTATCGTGTGTCTAAAGTGTGATCGCGAAACCTCGAAAAAAATGAGGAGGCCTAGGCACCCTAGGGGCTGTCACGCCATAGGAAAAAAACTATTTCTCGGTAATTTGTTCACTATTAACCTAATTAACTGCGCATCTAAACACAAATTTGTCCGCTATGTTCCGCAGCACCGCAACAAACGTGTCTGCTGCTGGCTGTTTAGACTTGCTGCAAAACGACAGCGACAGAGAAGTTGTCGCATGATGAGCACGGCGGTTGCGTTAACACTCTGGCATTACACGAAACGCGAGACAAGACAAGTTTACGCTGTAATCATATAAGTAACACGATTCTGATGTATTGTTATAAACACAGAAAGGTGCGCTGCGGTTTTGGCGTCTTCGGACTGAAGAATACTTTAATGTAAATTTAGTAGTTGCTTTAAATTATTATATAAATAAAAACCCACCCATATAGTGCAGCTGGCTAGTTCAGTTACACTTCGCCTTTGCTGACCTTACTCGACGGCCACAAATATCTTTATAGAGTAAAAGGAACCTATGTACACTCTTGTTTCGTCCCTTCAACTAGTTTAATTACGTATCTTCGAATAAAACAAACAATATTTTTAGACATACCTTCATGTGTCATATAAGGCACAGAAGGGTGCTTCAGGCAATAGTGACTGAAACACCCTTGTCAGAAAACAGGCATGATAGTCTGTAAGACGGCGATTTGTTAGGAAGTGATTATGAGCTGTGTTACGGTTCTCAAACTTACACTCGCGGAGGAATTGGGGAAATTTGAAGTTTAAATTGACGTGTACAGATTAATGATACGTGGTGACCATTACATTGCTACCAACAGCAACCAACTTTTTTGATGGGATTTGATATGGCTAGTACAAAACAGTCAGATCACAGGGTATCGTATCACAAGATGCGCATGGTCTCGGAGATGTTCGGTATTGGAGCGGAAATTAGAGCATACTAGTAAATATATCTGTTTTTCTCTACATTACCTTCTTATGTGTAGGTACATTCCTTGTGGTTGGTGGAATGTTTCGAAGAGGAAACAGGAAAAATAGCGTACGTATACATTTTATGTGCAGTATGTAGGCAGACACTAAAAAACCCTCTTTCTCAGTACAATAGTTATTGGCTTATTTAAGAAAGAATTTTTAAAAATAATGTATAAAAATTTATTTTCTAATCTACCGAAAAAATATCAGGTCTCCGTAAGAGATCAACGGGTCAATGCTGTCTGAAGATATCAACAATATTTACTGTGAAAATCACATGAATCATGCACAGAGTGTGGAGGAATACAGAACGCTACAATTTCTTTTTAAAACTGACAGTACCACTGTAGCGTAACGACACAAACTGCCGAAATTATATTTCGTTACCGCAGGTCTTCAAAACATACATGATGTGAAATGGGATAATTATTAGTTAAGTATTTTTCAAAATAAATCTATAACCTATCTACATCTCACATATATTTTAGAGCCAAACAAACGTGACGCCAAAATATTTCTTTCTGCGAAGGGAACACGTTTCGACGCTCCTTTAGCGTAAACATATGCGCTACTCAGGCAGAAACGTCAGAATTTTTAAACCCTAAGCTTTGTCAGCAGAACAAAAAAAAACGTGTTAGGAAATAGGACTGAAAGCGACTTACAATGAAATAAATTACGAGGAAGTGAAGAGGAAGTCTGGTATAGAGTTTAAAATAACTGAAACCGTAGGCTGTAGATGATAGACGCAAATGAGCACAGCTGTGCAATGACACTGATTGCAGTGTAGCAAGTTGATTCGATATAGGAGTCTTCGGGCAAAACTGTCTCAAACGTTCTCTGGGGAAGTCCACCAGATGAAGGATTTCCCAGCACTTCAGGTGATAATAAAAGTATTACTGGAAATAAAGCCTTCAAGGACAGGGAAATAAATAGACCTTTACTTCAATGGCATGAGGAACGAAATATCACCACTTTCTTCTTGGTCTTATTCCTTTTCTTATCGTTTGTTTAATTCTGGTCTTAATTTCTTAGCTTATATAGCATCAAGCAATAAGACCCTGATTAATAAAAAATTCCAAAACATATAGAAGGAAGCGGTCGTGGCCGAATTTAGAATCCTATGCCGAGACTTGGCTAAACGTAGTGAGGAAAGCCTACAAACAATCGTCGTATTTGGGCAGAATTGTAAATCGAAAACTCGTAAATATGATGCAAGATGTTCGATAAAATTAATATTAAGAATGAGGCAGACCTACGAAAAAAAGGACTAATATTTGTGTTTGGAGGGTTTGGGAAATGTTATTGAAAGAAAAATTAGAAAATTTCTGAACATCTGAAAAGGAAAAGTACACGCGAAAGCAGAGAGGGCATTAAAATTGGTCACGTTTACGCAAATACAACAGCAATTTTGGCGAAGAAATGTGAGTGTAAGGATTCTCATAATTTTGTAGTTGGGGAGACTGTAATATGCGTAATCTCTATGTTATGTCATTAACTGATGTGAAATATAAACTTGCTCAGAAATCGACACCTGATTTCGATTCAAGCATCGACCGTGGAGAGGACCAAAATCTTAAAATTGTGGCCTTGCCTGTATAGAGTGCAGATACTTTGGGCTTCCAAATATTCAAATTTTTTTTCAATCGGCACATTCCATATTGAAAAAATTCGTACATACGAGTATATAAGTAGGGAGAAAATTGTCAATATACTAAAATCGTCTATATTTTAAAATATCACAATATTTTTAAAAATCATATCAAATCAAGAAAATAATGCGTAATCAAAGACAGATCGACTCGGAGTGACAGCTATAGAAATGTTTGTATAATTGTATCCTTATTTATTTCATTTATTACTTTTTTAAATGTAATTAAATGTGATTTTTCATATTTCCCTCTTGCCTACAGGAACTCTGAAATTTAAAATTCTGTCACAACAGATACCCATCTATCCGGTCTATGGCAAACTTCTGAGAACAAAGAGTCATTGTTAGTTTATATGCAGATCATGTTGTACTGAATGTATTTATTCTTAATACTGCCCCCAGAAAGCTTAGCAAGTTTGTGTACTCATCGTGGTAAGTTGAGGGATGCAAAGAACACGAACGTACATTGTTTGACCTTTTAAAGCTCAGAATTAGCACAGACGACAGGGCCTAAACCGTGAAGGCTGATAAAGGAGTCACTGACCTAAATGGAACAAAAATCACTTTCACCTCTTCTCTAATAAAAATAAATTATTGAAAAATATTCTACGTTTCTCATATTGCTACAAAGAATAAACAAATTTCATTTATGCTTCTGTGGAAGAAAATATGAAATGAATCCTTAATATCTTTTTAATATCTTTTAAAATAAGTAGTTTAATATGCTGCAGAATTATGAACATAAAAGTCATTTTCCATTTGTGCCAATTTAATAAAATCTGAATTAAAAAGGGAGGAAATATTAGAGCTTGCAACCCTCAAAAGGGTTTTCTGCCTGTGACAATGTGAACTACTTAAATGCTAGCTCTTCAATATATTCCTTTATGAATTTGAAAATGTCCTAATGTTATCACAAAACTGCCATCATTGAAATCCATCAAATTCAGTTGAATACAATTTACAAATTTACAAGTTTTAATATTAGTGTCAGTATTATCCTTCGACATACGTTTTGCCTTAAAACTTCTCTCCTCACATCATGTTAACGGAAGAAAGAACCAGCGGTAATATAACAAAACGTGGAGTTACAAAAGCCACAATTATTATTATTGCTTGAATTTTACCATCCATCACCTAAGTAAGGGGCATTGATGTAAGTGCTAAGAGCAAAGCAGAAGGATATTTTGACAGAAGAGAGTCGAAGTAACAGAATGGTAGAAAAACCACAAAATAAAAAACTGGCAATCTTACACTTCAACAAATATTATAACGTGATTAAAATGAGGAGGGTTAAATAAACGGGAGAGGAAGCACGTATGAGGAAATTAGGAAGCTCGTATTCCATGAATTCTAAAGGAAAACACAATGGGAGACGTAGGTGTTGATGGGGAATAATATCAAAATACGTTTGAAACAAATTGGGTGTAAGGATGTGAAATGGTTTCAGCTGGCTAAGAATAGGGTCCAGTGACATGTTATTGTGAAGACCGTAATAAAACTTTAGGCAACTTAACAGGCTGATAAATCTAAGTTATTCACTGGCTGAATGAGTGAAATCTTAATGACTCAGCTCCAAAAAATTAGTTAAGTAACTCTGGAGAAGCGATCTGTGTGTGCTTCATAGACCTCTAGGCTCGCCTATCCCGTCGTTCTTTAACTGAGGGCACCCGCAGCTACACTCGTCACAAACACAGAACTGACTAAGTTTGGGTAGGACCATTAAGTCACATGAACAGGATAACGTTAGAAGTACATTCACACGCGTAATACAATAAAATTTAAGTAGAGTGCTTTACAGAATATAACAATACCTATCGAGCATACAGAAAAACATGTAATCGTATATATATACTATATATATTATAATTAAATGAATTTAGAAGATTCCAGTCTTCTAAGAAAAATGTCATGTAGACTGGTGTATTATACCAATATTTAGGAAGAGTTTATTATCTCCATCTTCAGGGTAGTCCAAGAACCCAATTCTTGAACTATCATGAATATGCAGTAAAAAAAGCTTTGGTAAAAATATAACTTTCTACGTGGCGTCAAATCCCAGAAGACTTGGAATTTCATCAGCATCTCCGTGAAAACCTCAAATCTAATAAAGTAAATAACTCTACTTTTGCTGAAAAATGTATGATTTTGTTTGGTAATGGTAAACATAGAGCATGCCCAAACATAAGTGCTCACGACACGTATAGCTGTGCCCTGGGGCAGAATTAAGTGATAAGACAAAAAGGGTTGTGACATCGAGAAGTGAGGTTGGTACTCCAGTGAACAGAGGCTAAAATGAAACCTGGATCTTCAGATAGGAATGCATGGAAAAGTTCACCATAGTGTCGTGACAGTGGCAAACTACTTTGCACCTTCCAGAAAACCTATGACAAAACACTGCATCACCATTACAATGAAGACAATATAAGTAGTTAACAATAGCACATGCTACCAACAGACAACATTATGTCCAAACCACTGAATTGATAACCGCGTTGTCCACATCACAGCCATAGTTACGGAAAAAGCAAAGTATACATATCCCTACAAAAACAGAACGTAGCAGTAACATGGTGAGTTCACAAAACTGTGAAGTAACCGACCCACATTTTCCCCGCAATTTATTCCAAACTCTTTACAATGCGAGTCTAATCAACACGAGAGCTGTTATATCATGGGGACCTGTTCCTCTAACTTTGTCAAAATCCTAAGGGTAACACCAGTGACAGTTTTTTTTTTTGTAAAATAAAGTGCCCGTACTCACTTCTTTACAGGAGGTGAAGTTGAAAATATTCCTTGTCTGCTTAGGTTTCAATATATGACTGTAAAATTTGTTGATGTAAAATTCTTCAAAGCGTGGCCTTTTATGGCTGAAATATGTAGAGGGTTTTAATTTTACCAATATAATGAAAGTTCTGGTCTGATGATGATTCTAATTGATTTTATTGACTTAAATTCTAAAACACGATATGACTGAAAACGCGAAAACGTAAAGTTTGTCATTAAAGTAAAATTTGAAGGACTAACATACGTAAATATATATACCACTAAAACGGAAACTCACAGCCGAATCTTGGTGCTGTAAGCATTTTTGTTGAATTTGGATTTCAAATGAAATGAAAACTGAAATTATCGAAGTTCCTTTCTCTAAAATAAAAACTGAAAACCGAATATTCGCGGATTAGATGTTTCTCTTTTATCACAGCTCAAATCGTAACGGTGGTGCAGTAAATATCTATACTTTTCCATATATCTTTGGTATTATGCCTTTAGCTTCCGACAGTTTTGTTTTGGTAACCGTGGCAGATCACAATACGATCGGTAACATAACACATGACTAACTTTAAACACAGGCACGTGTATGTTGTACTTATAATTTTCATTAAAACATATCACTTTAGACAACAAATAACGTTTCGTGGTGTTGGTGAATAAACGCCAACTTAACTGTGGCCCAATTCATTTAAACTCCCATTTTACAGCACGTTCAAATAGTCAACACAAACAAAACCTTGAAAACTTTACAGTCCACACAATTTAGACGGTCGTAAGCCAAAATCCGCTTAGGATGGTATCACACACAGAAAACAGAGGTTCATAAATCGAAAATCCTATGGCCCTATTAAGAGACTATCACTAAGCAATGAAAATTACATTATCTTTACTGTGATATTTAACGTTTAAAGATGAACATAACTTATCAAGAAGAAAAAATAGACCTTACGGTTTATTAAGAATTGTACCGAACTGTCTGGGATAAAACTAAGAAGAAACGAAAATAAAAATGTGGCAAACAGACAAGATCGACGTGCCCCTACAATTTCCGTCTAGAACTGAAAGCTGCTTCTTATGCTTAGAATGTAGCTTCCACTTGGAGACGAAATATTTCTTTCCTATAGTTCCCTAACAAGCATTCTGGGCGTTCTTCTTGATATTTTCAAATTACCACCCGAGACGTACCCTGTACGCTTTTCCACAAAGCCTCACTTTGTGAAATGTATCGAATTTCCATTCGACGTCCAAACTACATGTCCGCGTACAGTGTCTTTTTCACCAAGGTTCTCCTCCTTGGTCCATGTCCACCTGCTCCCAGTCCTCAGACAGCTCGCCAAAACAGAGTGCCCAGTTCCACGGCTTCTCTTTACAGCACCGGAAATAATGTATCATTTCAGCGAAGCAAGTAATTACTTGAACAATTTAGCTAGAGATGTAACGATAGGTCACAGATAAAAATGTAAATACTCCCGTAAATCCAACCACGAAACTGATGTGTCAGCAAATATCGAAGGACAGAAGATATACGGACGCCTGACATCAACATGGCATAAACAGTTTTAATATACGAATTAGGAACAGACCAAGAGCTTAATCCATGTTGATGAACCTCGCTTCTTACACAATCTTTCCCCATTTATCATTCACAAGTTGTCATAATATTCGACGCTAAATATTATATGTAAATTAAAAGCAACGCCGTTAAACAAACAAAGAATCAACGGATCGTATCGTGATGGACTAAAAAAAAAGAGATGGAAAATAACGTAGCCATAACTTAACGAGGGAGCTTCCCCTAATATTACATTTTTCACTCGAGGCAAAATCCAGCTTTGCCATATAAAATGTAAAGCTTTGTTTAAACTCATGGTTTAAAGCTCAGGCTTATAAGCTTTTTGTTTTGGAACACTGACTAAAATGGAGCTGTGGAGTCTGTGCATCCAGGTCAGCCATTTGAATCCCGCAGTCTGTGGTTCCTCTGGATATTTCATTTCCACTTCTCGCCCTTCACAAGCCTGACCAAAGTGCAGTGACAATACAGGACACTGTTCACACGACAGTAACAGACATAACATTGGTTTCCTTTCGACTTTTTTTATTTATCTATGGCTCATTTAACAACGCTGGTATTAAGTCACATTAATATCAGTGAACACAACTGAAAGAGAGTTGGGAAGAAAACTGTCGTTGCCTAATTTAAGGTAGCAACCTGGTATTTGTCCAACGCGACTGATGAAGACCACGAAAATCCTCATTCAGGATATTCGGTTTCAGTTAGATATTTGAAATTGGGATAGACATATATGTGACAGGATTGTTAATTACTCGACCAAAAATGTCTAGGGATCGATTGCCTAAGCACAGTCCAGTTGAAGAAAGGAGATAACTTGAGATACATGCCATAGTAGTATAAAAGAAACAGACTGTGAGAATATGGATTGGATTAAAATGGTTTAGGACAGAACCTAATGCTGGTTTCATGTGAAACCGATACAAACGTTCAGCTTCACAGAAGACGAGGAATTGTTGTTAAGTGAGTGACTATCACGTTCTCAAATAGGACTCTTTTCTGCCGAATTAACGTCAAAAGGAGTTCAATGTGCTCGCTCTACGGTTGGCCAAGTGCTGTGACATATGGAGAAGTGTTGTACTTCTTACAAAACGACTGCAACTGAGTAAACCTCTAGCTACTCGGTACGCAGGAACTTAAACGTTAATACCTTGACGCTGTTTTAAAATAAAAACTGTTCTGTTGTATAATTCTTTATTTTACATGAATTAAAATAACTGTTCTGCAGTACATCACGATATCTCATGGATTGCAGAAACTGTTCTGAAGCACACAACGACATGTTACGTGAATTATATGAAGTATTCCGAAGCACAAGACGATGTCTTACATGAATTATAGGAACTGTTCTGAAGCACAGAAAGATATCATCATGAATTGTAGGAACTATTCTGAAGCACAAGACGCTATTTTACTTGAATTATAGGGACTGTTCTGAAGCACACAAGAAAAGCTTACTTGAATTATACGAAGTATTAAGAAGATAGCACGAAGTGCTAATCACTGCAAAGTTCATTAAAGGCACGTGTATTTATCTCCTCCTTTGCAGGCCATAATGTGATTTTCTATTCCATTTTCGTTTTTACAGAGATATGCAGTTTCAGTTACGGACAAGACACCGGCTAACGTAACGAAGGTTTTTCATGAATATTATAAAATTTTCAACTTTCGGACAAGACACCGGCTAACGCAACGAAGGTTTTTCATGAATATTATCAATTTCTCAACTTTCGGACAAGACACCGGCTAACGTAACGAAGGTTTTTCATGAATATTATAAAATTTTCAACTTTGTTTTCTGGCTTCAGACATAACTCTATTTGAAGAGAGCTGTGAACAGCCTGGATGGACAACCGCAAGGGAGTAACTCATCGTTCATTAATTTCGATGAATTATATTTATTATAATGAGTTCTATGGGATGTCGAAGGAAGCAGTCATAACCAGTGGAGGTACTATCCCAGCTCTTACCCGAAGACACTCAGGAACATTATGCAAAACTAATTCAAGACAGCCAGCCAATATTCGAAACGGGATCCCTTCCAACACAAACCCACAGCATTACAGCTACGTCTGCCTCCTCACTGGAAAAAGGATTCTACCAGCTCATGGCCGCTTTTCGTACTGGGCAGCACTCTTAAAAATTGTGGAACAGTAACCGGCCCCTAATAATTCGTCATGCATACGTGTATGGCTAATAGATTCGAAGCATTTTAGACAGCAAGAAAAATGGCTAATTATTTAATGTTACAGACATGTACCAAATAGAAATGTCCTGAAATACGTAAAGTATAGTATTAGTGACAATATATGAGGCTGATCAGGATAAAATAAATTTGGCGATTTGTTTCCCACAGCTTTTTGATGAACGTTTTATTCTGGTTAGCTAGTAACGAGAGAAACTGTAACAAAAGTCAATAAATATATACGAAGTGCGCACTCAAACAGAATGCCGTTTCACTACAGCAGTTGAAATATTCGGTTACTACCCAACCTCTTACTTGCGTTGTAAAATATACTGATAAAAATTGAACAAGAGTCACGTTTCAAAGCGACTTCCAGAATATTTTATTTGTTCTCTTTTTGTGTACGCTTTTGACGTTGAAAATTGAAGAAAAACAATTTCCTTCCAGGAGAGACATGGAGAAGTTTGAAAATACGGAAGGGCAATTTTGTCCTTGTCGACTAAGTCGCGTTCAGAAAATAAGCTTCCTATTTTTACTGTTTGCAGTGTGAAGTTCCAAAACTGCTGCCTGCCACCCGCACTCCAAGCTCTTTTCATTTACGAAACGCTAAACTAAGACAGAATGGAGTGAATCCGCCCTTTCATACTGCACCCGCATTTCTTGATACGGCTCTGGCCACATACAGAATGAGAGCATATTACGGTTCTACATCCTTACAGGGAGTATAAGAGATTTTCTCTCTCCCAAAGGGAGCTGTAAATCGTTCCTCTGTTCAAATGCGAGCTTAAAAAGACCGTTTCTCTTGTCAATTATCAGAGTTGGTGATGTGTTGTGTGGGTCGTAAACATAAAAAAACTGCTCATTTCACACCACTGCTTTCCACGGATCGGGGTTTTATGTTTTGTTAGAGGGTATGAGACTTACACACTCTAATGCAAATTACACTGCAAGTTATGAGGATCCTATGCTTTCTTATGTGACTCAGAGCATTTTGTCGAAAGAGAAATCGTGGGAACATATAGGGAAAGAAAACTAGATATAGATGGTTAATGATTGAAGAGGTTTTACATTGCAAATGAGTAAACACGAAATATATACATTAAAACATATAAAACTTTTTTAGAAAATTGTGCTCAGTAGGGAGATACATGTACGTTGACGCCGTAATATATAATCTAAGCTACTGGCAGTGCTGTTAAACAAACCACAACAAATATACAGATAAATAAATTAGGACATAAATATGTAGATAGGCAAATGTAAAAGGCCTACTCATTTAGAAGTTTATTCAAAGGCCAAATCGAATTAACCATGGCTTACCGAAACATTTTACATTTTTTCTCCTATATAAACATAAATATTAATATTTTCAATATATTTTTCAACGTGTGAACTCTAAAGGTGTTTGAAAAGAAGTCTCGAACTGTAGATAAATGACGTAACAAGAGAAAACAGATAGTTACACGCAAAATCAGGAAGGTAGAAATATGCGGTATCGGCATTTGTAGTACAATGCAATAAATGATAAAGAAAATACACAATTTTAACAGGAAAGTGTGAGGGACTTGAATCACTTAGGAGATGTAAGCATTAATGATAGAACAACATAAAATCGACCTTAAAGAAGCATGAGTGCGTAGAATAGACTGAATTTCTGCTTAGGATTTTGTCGAGAGACATGCTTCTGTGGGCAAAATAAACATTCTTTTTCTGTAACGAAAGGCCTAAATATTATGTTTTGCATTAAAATTTGCGACATTTTTTCCTATTACAATAACGAAAGCGATGAAAAATGTACTTGGAATTTTATTTGTAGGTGTAAGTTCTGAAGCAAAATTTCAACATAGTTTACACGTTATATTAGAAAACCAAGGATTAAGTACGTTCTAACATAATATATGTAACTCAGAAACCTGGTGACCTTCACACACGCAAGAATTTTATTTCCTACTTTGTATGTCAGAAATTATATCAAATATCAGATGTACTAGTTTCAATACTCTGATTCAAGATCTTCGATTCAAGAAGTCACAATCATTTATTAATACTGACCTTTAGAACAACGTACCTCGCCTCTTGTTACCAGCAGTACAGAACATTTCGAAAACTGGACCTGTTTCATTTCTCAGGTGGAAAGTGGGGACGCACCTACTCAGTTGAATCCGTTAGGAAAGACTGATTTCAATCATTGATAAAAAGAGGCCAGTTAAATAAGTCTGCTGAGTTTAGCTCCATCTACCGGATACAAATGAGTAGGCGGTTCGTCACTCGTATACCTGAAGAGGGAAACACATCCAGTTTCAGAAACGTGTGCGTTTGGGAATAACAAATAAAGGACAAGGCCCATGACGTGGCAAGTAGCTAACTGCCAACTTCATAAAGCTTTAGAATTATAAATAGTTCCTATTCACCTTCAACACGAATAATTACGTTGTACTGTATTACATAAAAGTGTGGAGACATATTTCGACCAATTATATGGCCATCTTCAGGCCACTCGAAAAATATAAAGTTAAAAATTACAATTGCCAACACTATTCAAGGATCAGGTTTGCAACCGTAATTTAGAATTTTATGTGATCAAATGGCCTGAAGATGACCATATAATTGGTCGAAACAGTAGCCACACATTTATATAATATAATATAATATATAATATAATTATTTATGTTTATGGTGCATATTAACTGTTTATAATTTATGCAACACAACGGGGTGTTTAAAATAAAAAAGTTTTAGAATTAATTTTTTTCCCAATAGCTCGACAGCCCCTTGGGGGCCTAGGCCGCCTCTGTTTTCGAGGCTTCACGGTCACACTTTTTAGACACACCACAGTCGGTAGGACTCTTCTGGACGAGGGTCCAGCTCGTCGCAGAGACCTCTAGCTGACAACACACAACACTCACAAGAGACATACATCCATGCCCCCGGTGGGATTCGAACCCACAATCCTAGCAAGCGAGAGGCCGCAGACCCACGCCTTAGAACGCACGGTCACTGAGATCGGCAGAATTAATTTAGTCACGTTAATGTTCTAACTCTGTCTTTATCACCACAAACCGTTTATCGTCATTTTTATTTTATTCCTGCAGTTCTACAAAATAGACGATTTAATAAAAATACTGTATTCTTGGATGTGGCTCCGTGAAGTCTGGTATAAACTTAAAACTTTAAGACCCTACACGGCCTCACAATCCGTAAGACAGTATTCTCCTTATTTTCCTCTCTAAGAACCTCAATTGGCACATATTTAATTTAAGTCGGGCTATTACACCGTAAACATATTCAGACTTACGGAACCCTCTTGCTAAGCTCCCCGACATACAGACATTGGTCTCTCTCTCTTCTTGCCTTTATTCATTTGTTCGTTCGTCGTTTTCAGTTTTCACAGTAATCTCTTCCCTCCGTTTCAATCTTCGAAAACTCCATCCCACACAAATGACTTGTCTGCTCTCTTATCTTCTTCTTCCTGCTGGTAATCAGCTCAGTACATTTACTGGTAATGTTTCCTTCTTCTACATACACGAGTGTTCTCTATACCGTCACACACAACTTCACACTAAAATTAGGCAATATGTTACGTCTTATTTTTGAAGCCATCATCAGGCTTTAATTTAAGAACATTATTGGGTATTTACAACTGCAATTAGGAGTGAGATCTGACCCTTTACAAAATAGTGATACATAGTTAAGTATTGAGAAATAGGTCCTGCATGCTAACCCGTTTACGATCTATACAGCCACATGTGTATCAGTTTTCAGACGCAACAACAAAATTAAAAAATTAAATAATTTAAGCAAGTGTAATGCTTCTGGTTCTGCCATGAACAAATTAAATATGACTAAAATACTGAATGATTAAATGTCTGTAATAACACTGAGTACAGCACATACCTTCTACTTGCATCAGTACATGCTGTATTGGGGGTGAGCGGTACAATTGGGTGACGCATTGCGCCACAAGACGGGAGGTTCCGGATTCGATTCCCGCTAGGGTCGTTGGAAATTTTCAAGCGACCTATTCCTTCTGCCTGCATTCTGTAGCCCTGGGGTCCACTCAGCCTCTAACATTAATGAGTACCAAGGAATTTCCTTGGGGGTAAAGTGCGGCCGGCGCCTAGAGCTGACAACTCTGCCGTCCTAGTTGTGCCGAATGTCAAATAAGGATGGCAGCCCAACATTCCATCCCTATCTGAGTCTTCATGACTTGTTACGGGAAAGCTTTACCTTTACTATCTTGTATTTGATGTTCACAATGTATTGTTTAGTTTAATTCCTATTTGCGATTTGCTTAACGACGGTGTGAGTAGCCCCCTTTACATAATGCAAAATTATAGTAAAATTATTAGCGAATAATGAAGGGAAGGTGATGCAGAAAGAAGCGATGTTTGCTTAATTTGCCTGGAGGAAGTGAGAAAAGAATTCGAGGAACGTCTCTCAGGATATCTGGTCCTTGGGACCTTCTGTACGCGAAGCAGGAATACCAAACACACGGTCTCTACGTGCGGTCCTCTATTGTTGCTGCGTTATGGTAAATATAAAGTGATTAAGCACTTTCATGCTGCTGTCGGGCCGTACCATGGTTCAGGCGGATAGTCTCCTCACTCTCGCCAAGGAAACCTGGTCTCGAACCCAGACCACTCTATGTGGGATTTGTAATGGTCAAGTAGCAACGGGACAGGTATTTCTTTGAGTACGTATCATTCTATCAATGTTGCATACACATATGAGCGTATTTCATTCGTCTGCCACAGACACTGTAATGTTGACATCGTCGTTAAATAAAACTCTCGTCGCCGTCTCTCTTTTCTGTGGATCCGCCTTCGAAATTCATATCGTTGTGAGGTGGTCATCACATCCGCCAGCAGTTACTGTCAGCTTCACAGATTGTTCCCAACTGTCATGAAGCCATTCTTTAGCATTCCATACAAATGTTTTCATTCCATCGCCTCATTCATGTAAAGTAAAGTATTTTTTCTAGAACACACCGCCCATCCATTCCACGTTATATGCTTTTTTACTCAGTAACATTGGTGGGAAGGTCTTTCGAGTGAAGAGGGAGGGGAATAGGGCTTTATGTGGATGATGTTCCTCCACTGCAATTTACTTTGCTTTGAGTCCCCCAGGAGTTCCCCAGGGGGATCTCCGGGGCTTACAACAGCAGCATAGTTGTCGTAGAGGGCGGGGGGGGGGGATGTGCTGCGCTGTGATGTAGACAGACTTGATCCATTTGTCTCTTCTTTCTGGCTTCACTCTTTCCATTCACGTTAATCCTCACAGTATCATGTCCTGTATACCTTAATTGTCCAGTTCCTTTGGTCACCGGCATAACCTTGAAATACCCTGCAGCTTATCCTCAGGCAATTTCAAATTCAGAGCACTTAAGTTAATTTTTTTTATTCTTTGTAGGTTACTGTGGGATTTTTGTAAAGCTCAGATACACAGCAGTGCCATGCAGTAACAAAAGCTATCTAAAATGACCCGGCTTCTGATCTGTTCAATAACTGCGCTGAAATTAGCAGCTGAAACAAACGCAAAGCAGGTCACTGTGTGTTACTGTGGTCTCTTTTTTTACTTAAAATACGAGGAACACGTAAAAATATTATTCAGAAATTCTGAAAACCACTTCCATGAGCGAGGATAACAGAGACACCTCTTATTTGAGGATGTCGCCTGCATTCTTCTGGTTCGGGATACGGCCAGTGGCAGCCTCTTTAGAGCACCATAATAAATCTTTGTTTTTTATAAACGACTAGGAATTTTTATTGGAGGATATTGCCTTCTAATAAATTACTCTGGTGCAAATTCACGACTGACCTACCTGCATTTACTATCCTCCTTTCCATGCATTATTAGGGTCGTCAGAATGTCGTACTACTTTGGTAAGAGTAATAAATGTAGACATCCAATTTGCATTGGTGCATGTAACGTTCTGAACGATAAAAATGTAAAATCCATCAACAGAAATGTCACTGCGGTGCCGACAGATTACATCAGTATATATCGGCTACGCATCATTAGTCTCGATCGAGCAAGCTGGTGGCTAAATATTTATGAATATGCCGAGGACGATTCATTTCGAAACCTTCAATAATTTCAACATTATCTCACACAAAACAAGACAGGCTAGGGTTACATGCTGAGAAATCACAGCTTGATAGCTTCTCCAGTACATTAAAGGCAAGTATGTTCTGATCTTTTAACTTTATCATATGCTGCTCCCTAAAATGTACTGCCAAATGGACTAGCATGCCATACGCTGGTCTCTGTGTGTTTGTCAGCAATTTAAATGTCCATGCTAAGTCAGAAAAACTCAGGACATTAAGAGATACAATTGGAATTTAAATCCATTTTCTAAGCTTTATCCAAATTCACCAATCTTCCCCCTTCTTTACACTTGCAGAACGTTGCCTGTTGAGCCTATATCTACCAGTGTTTTTCTGTGCCCCATGGCTAGTAGCTGTCCCCCTGATTTCATACTCTTCGATTTGATAATCCTAATTACACTTTTGTTTGTTACACAGTTCTACAAGATAATGAACGCAACGTATTTCAATATATTTTTCTTTATTGACTCTGTCCATCGTCTCGTGTTAAAATAATGTTTCCAAGACAGGACCGATCCTCATTCTTGGCATAGAACTACGGAAAAACGAGACGACATAGTCCATCAGTTATTCCGAGACTGAATGGGTCTCTGTCCTTATTATAAAAATAAAGCTAAAACCTACTTAGTTGGGTCCGACTCTTCCAAATTATTGTTTCAACACGAGAAAACAGAGTTCATAAAGTGACTCCAACTGGTGTTTGTTGTTTTAGTAAGAAATTTAAACATTCAAGTACTTTTAAAAAAAATGACGTAAACTAGCTTCCAGCAGTGGGATAGTCTCAACGCACTTACGGTTAGACGAACTCACCACCAGAACAGCACATTCTTATGTGTTTGTGTCTATTTCCTCTGCAAATGGAACGTCACAACACATGTTGAAAAAAGAGCTTAGCGTCAGAGTCGCATTACTGTTTCTCCTCAGCCCATCTCTCGTTCAAAGCTACGACACTGACACGCGTGTCTCCGTATTCCCTTTAAAGAGCTCTGCCCCACCTACGTGATAAGAAAATACTTGATCTACGAATTTTATGTACAGAGTGTACCAGAAGGAATTGGCCATACTTAGGGATAACGCTCCTTAGGTTAAATTACTCCTTTCAACAGGATGGGTCGGGGCTTATCTGTTATTGGCTAGGCGACGTCATGTGATCTAAACTAAGGTTTCGCTTTGGTTCTAAACGAAATTCAAAATTTTTCACCAAACATTGATGCACAACTTTCATAGCTTGCCTGCTTACAGCAATTTTAAACTTCGCTTCGGAAGTACTGCACTATTTCGAAGAAGTAGGGATTTTAACACACACAGCATACTGTATTGTATCTGAAATATACAGTTTCTATACACTGTGCGTTATTTAACTTGCTGTGTAGAAACAGACCATTTTCTATGCGTAAACCTGACTTATGTGCATGTAATATTCCTCGTTGTACGCACTCCTCTCGTATATTAAGGGTGAATATGCATTAGCCAGGGCTAAATAGCAGGATTATAAGATGAGAAACACCTCTCCCTGCTCTCCGCATCTGTTAGGTGGGTTCGCTGCTGGGTTTTTATCATGACAAACTGCAACAGGATATTTTGCAGGGATAATACTTCTTTAGCAACACCAACGGACCCACCTCCCTGAACTTGGACACTTAATGTTCGTTCAAGCTACATCGTTATTATAATATAAAGCTTTACTCTGAATTTTACTGCTACTGCCAAACATTATGAAATCACGAGTAATTTTTTTTGTACATCCCGACTAAATCCTCCCGCCAATTTTCTTTCTTACACACATAGTGCAGTTAAAAATTAGGATCTCAAGGTCGTCAACAGGAAAACATACTAATAATTTTTCCATATTAAATCAGCAATATTATTATATGTTTACAATTTTCTTAAGAAAATTTATTGCGAAGAAGGAACACATTCACTAGGATCGATAGGAAATTACAGAAACTTATATCACGCTAATAGTATACGACTCGTTTATGTACCTTTTTCGGTCGCTGAAGAGCCCATTTGAGAGAAATCAATTTTGTTTCATGGCTATAAACGCCTACTGAATAACGTACAATACAATTACCCCATATATCGAACTTTAATAACAACTCGCCCACTGCAATCAAAACACAGTTATTACTAGTTAATGATATACTGTATAGTTACTGAGCAATCACAATCATGCCACATAAAATTACTGGCAATAAAAGTGCAATTGCATTGAACGTTATAAAAACTTTCCTATTATTTGATTTCAATTCATTCTACCTGACGATAAGTTTGATTTGTATCACTGTGCTCCAAGCATGTGCTGCGTCCGTTGTTGGGATAGTGAGCTGTGTTTATACAACGAGATGTGAATAGTAATTGCTCTCCACTCAGAGGAACTATTTTATTTATTAAAGGGCCCCGCAGCAGATGCTACGGACGCACCGCAGAATTGGAAGGCTTATTGTGCAACCCTGTGATGAATATGAAGAGGTTTTTTTCTGCTTTTCCATTTTATTGGAGCACCGGTGGAATGAAATTGACAGGGGAAAACAGAAGTACTCGGAGAAAAACCTGTCCCAGTACCACTTTGTCCACCACAAATCCCACATGGACTGACCCGGGACTCCGCGGTGAGAGGCTGGCGACTAACCGCCTGAGCCATGGCACGGCCCTGCTCAGAGAAACTAACTTTTAGAACTTTGTACTTAGAAGTGTAGACCTTGAGGCATAATTGACCCTGCTATCGGCAGAGTATGAATTCAAAGTATAGCCATAAGAAAGGCCGTGCCATGGCTCAGGCGGTTAGGCGCCGATCTCTCACCGCGGAGGCTCGGGTTCGATCCCGGGTCAGTCTATGTGAGATTTATGGCGGACAAAGTGGCACTGGGACAGGTTTCTCCCTGAGTACTTTGGTTTTCCCCTGTCAATTTCATTCCACCGGTGCTCCATTACAAGGAAAAACCAAAAGACTAATCATCTTCATCACAGGGTTGCACAATAAGCCTCAGGCTGCGGTGAGACCGTAGCATCTGCTGCGGTGTGTCCGTAGCATCTGCTGCGGGGCCCTTCACCAAAAAAAGGGCATAAGAATGAATTTAGGGTTAAAATGTTTCAGGAGGAACTCCAGATAAGATATTCTCATCTTCATTGTGATGTTATGAAAATTAATCAAAATTTCTAGCCTCGGTACTTAATCAATGTATTAACCACAAAATAAATGTGAAGTTACTAAGCAGGAGTGTAACAAATCGAAAATGCATCAATGGTAGTTAAACGAAATTGGACACGTAGGCCTATCCATAAGAAATATACATCATTTTACAACTAACAACATCTCCATAATATCCAGACGCTTACTAAATTTGTAGGTTTACACAAACTGAAACTGAAATATCACATGAGTCCCAAAGAATAAAAGTCGGACGTTAAAATTCTCGAATTCACAAGTACTGGCTGAGAAACACATTTATTTGAAAAACAAAACTTGCAAAAAAGCTCCTAGTTCCTAACACGTGTATTAGTCGGCGTTTTTGTCAGTTTACTTTTAAATCAGTAGAAATCTTAATCACAAGCCTTACTTATTCATCACTGCTAATCACCTTCCCACACCATTCTAGGCTACGTAAGATACGCATTTGAAAAGGCTTCTCTAATTATTGTATGGTTTATAAACTGAATTCCCGGCAGGGAATAAGTTTCATAGTATTATTGAATCACATCGGGGAATATATTTTATTTTCAACTTTTATTTTCCTGAATTGAATTGGCTTCCATTATAGTGCCTATTACATATTTTAATATAAAATTCACCATTGTATGTGACTAAAATTTCAACACTCATTATACAGAGCAGGATTATCTAATATTCTGGTGTTTCCCCGAATCTCGTCCAGAACACCCATTAATACGGCCATATATTCATCTATCCACACTCCAGTATTCTAAGCATCCATACATGAATCAAATCACTCCTTGAGAATCAAGCACTTTTATGATAATTGGCTGAAATAATCTACTTGTATATCCATTAGCATATCCTAACAAACCCGAACGTGGAAAAATCGATAGAATACTATCATGCAGTCTGCTGAACACTTAAGATGGATTAAATTAAAAGGAAATAAAAATTTCCACTTTTATCTTTGAAAGTTTCAGAATTAAGATCAAGGGAATTTCCAGGCGAAATATGAACGCATATTAGGTAAGTTGTGTTAAGGGTACTCAGTATCCATTAAGATATTACAAGTACTTTTCACTGCTATATCTTGATAAGATTTCCTGACGTCTGCTCACAAACTTATTCTCCACTTATTTTATTCTATTGAAGTTAAATTCGGCCAGTAGGTTCAAATTTTAAATGGTTCGATTTAGCGTCACACATCAGAACGTCTCTACAGGGCTATTTCGCTTTGTAATGTAAGCTCTAAATCTTTAACTTAGACGAGCTACTTTTAAGAGTATGTAATGTTTGGAAACTTGAGAGTCTGAGCTTTATCGTCACCCACAAAAGCTCTCCAGTGCTGCTCAGTAGAGTGGCCGAGCTCTCACTTTTCTATATCAAGACCAGAGAAAGGAATTCAACGCGGTCGACTGTAAAGAAAATTTCACGTTCCTGCTAACATTTCACCTCCTGAACTGCATAAAGGGTAGCAGCTGATCCACAGAAAAAGGGTGTAATTAAAAAAACTCCAGTCCAGTATAAATAAAAGCTTTGTGTTGAATTAATACTAATAAAGCATTCATCTTCAAAAGAAGCCTGCATAGAAACACTGGCTGTAAAACAAACTAATAACTGAGGATTCCTATCTTCCTTCATTACACGGCTATGAAACCTCAAAATTCGTATACTTACTAATTATTAATTGCTTTTCCTTCTCTGAAGTTTTATGGCATTGGACGGAATAAAATGTTGAATATTTATATTTTATGGAAATTGTGAACTATTCAACGTATGAGGTAGGCTTACCTCAAGTCTGTCTCGGCACATAAATAAACGAGTTTTATTAATTATACAAAGCTACACAGATATTGAACAATTCTCCTTCTTTAAAATCCAATAACATGAACTTTATGACGCATTTGTTGTCAGAATCTAGAGTTCGGAAATATCAAACTTTTCCGCTTAGTTATCAATGGGATTCCACTCGTACTTATGTATTGGAATATAGACCCATAATTTTTAATTCCTGTGCAATACCACATAAGCTACAGTTAGGCAACATAATTCTTAAGCAGTTGATACCCTCTGACGTCATTACGTGTGAAACTCGAAAATTCATTCGAGTGTTCACAAGATCTTGTAATTTTCCAAAGATGCTGCTCTTCAATAACAATCATAACTAATAACACCAACTCGCAGCTCCTCAGTCACACTCACAACTAATAACATTAACTCGCAGCTCTTCAGTAACACTCATAACTAATAAAATCACCTCGCAGCTCCTCAGTCACACTCACAACTAATTACACTAATTCACAGTTCTTCAATGACACTCACAATTAATAACGCCAACTCACAGCTCCTCAGTCACACTCACAACTAATTACACCAACTCATAGTTCTTCAGTCACACTCACAACTAATTACACTAGCTCACAGTTCTTCAGTCACACTCACAACTAATTACACTAGCTCGCAGTTCTTCAGTCATACTCACAACTAATTACACTAACTCGCAGTTCTTCAGTCACACTCACAACTAATTACACTAACTCACATTTCTTCAGTCACACTCACAACTAATTACATTAACTCACAGTTCTTCAGTCACCCTCACAACTAATTACACTAACTCACAGTTCTTCAGTTACACTCACAACTAAAAACACTAACTCATTTCTTCAGTCACATTCACAACTAATTACACTAACTCACAGTTCTTCAGTCACCCTCACAACTAATTACACTAACTCACAGTTCTTCAGTTACACTCACAATTAATAACACTAACTCAGTTCTTCAGTCACACTCACAACTAATTACACTAACTCACAGTCCTTCAATGACACAATTAATAAAACCAAATCTTAGTTCTGCAGTAACACATACAACTAATAAGACTAACTCAAAACTATTTAATAACACAATTATTGACACTAACTCGCAGCTGTTCAGTAACACAGTTATTAATATCAAATTTCAACTCTTCATTAACACATAAAATTGATAATACCAAACCCACAACAATGTCACTGGACCCTATCTTGAGCCAGACAAACCAAGTTCACACCCTCATATCCCATTTATTTAAAACCAGTTTTAATAATATCATCTACGTAAGCCTTGGTCACCTAAGTAGTCTCTCGTATTATATCATATTTTCCAACCAAATTCGCCATACAGACAGATATTACGAACTTGTACATTTATCCCTAAGTACATCTTGTTTCATATTAAGTTATGTATCTGTGTACGTGTTTGTTTCTTTATACTCTTTCGGATTTCTTCGTATTTCAATATTATTCGCAACGAATCGTAATATGTCCATACGTGGATGCTATTTAAAAATGTGACTAAGCCAGATTTTGTTTAATTTAGAGAACCTGTAGAGTAACTACATCGCAAAATGTCTTTCAGAATGCAATGTGTGTCGATCCGAAAAAAAAAACCCTAACATATTTGAGTCAACTGGTCTTGCGAATAGAAAACAGGAAACAACATAACGAAGAATTTTTAAGGAGACAAACGTTCTATGTAAATGGCTTTAAAAGCTAAAATCAGGAGTAAATATATAGAAGAGGGAGGCAGAAGTAACAGTGACAAAGTACTTAAAAGATTTCTGTGGATATATAAAGAGGATGAACAAAGATAAGCTACCCTTGCCGAAACAGCGAATGAACTCCACTGAAAGTAAAGAGATAAGGATGACCGAGAATAAAATTAAGGTGACAGTTCTGGAAGGCTGAGCTTAAACGTATATGGATAAGTGCGGACATAAAGACAGAAACAAATAGGAAATTTCTAATTTAAATCGGAGTGTCAAAATTGGCGTAGCACTGGCTTGAATTTAGGACGGGTGCTCTGGCACTGATAAAACAATAATCTTTATAGTTCCTTTAATAATTGCGGTTCCGCTTTCAAATACGAACCCTAGAATTTATCATTGAACAAACTAAGAAAATGAAGAACTTAAAAATCTTAACACGGAGCTGTTTTAAAAATGTTTCCCCCCTATCTCCCACCAAATACAAGTAAAAATTAAGACAAATACAGTCACATTCTTACCTGTTTATTGTATGGATGTGAAAATTGGTCTCTCTCGTTAAGGGAGGAATATAAACGGAGGATATTTTAAGAACAGAGTGATGATGGAGAGCATTTGGCCCCGAAAGGGGGCAGGTAACAGACGGCTAGAGAACACTACGTAAAGAAGAGCTTCATAATTCGTATCCTTCATCAGACATTATTCGAATTATCAAATAAAGAAAGCGAGAAGGGCGGGGCAGTTAGGGTAATATTAACATACATATAGAGAAAGAGGCTGTGAGGATGTAGAGTATGTTTATCTGGATATTCCGTACGTATTATATATAACACGGTTCCATGTATCTTATTACGATTACTGCGAAAAACTGAAATACACTTTTATATTTTGTGTCTCTACTTGCCATTACAAATATTATTCCTCCATGAGTTCTAGACCCTTGCAGATTAAGGCAGTATTTTCCTTAGAAACTTTGGGATCCGATTACTCCGCGACGGAGGGTCATATCTCAGACAAATGGATTCCCTGCATTAGTTACATTTACATATCATACCTCTTAGCATAATTGCACAATTCATCACGAGATCATGAACAAAATTTCTACCACTTATTATACGAGTTGAGATTCATTTCACTGCGAGTGAATACTCGGGTTCCATAAATGTCAGAGAAATTCCATTTTAATATATTGCTTCTTATGCCCAGTATAAGAAGAAGCTAGCTAACTTACAAACAAATAACAATATGGAGCAGAGTCATTCTTGAGAAGCTAACAGTAGACGTAACAATACATTATTAGAGATAATAGCAATATTTATTTCAAGATCACCTCACTTTTTATGTAGAATTTGAATTTAAGAAAGAAGTTGATTCCATAAAAAAGGAGAGCATAAAGTTGAGGACACTATCAACGATGTTCCTTTTAGTATTCTACGATTTATAATGTACTACAATAGTGACTAAGTTACGGGATGGAAAATCGAACGAATCATGTTAGATTCCCGGCACAGGAAAGAGACTTTTCTACTCCAAAGTCACCCAGAGCACCTCAGACCCGCCCCGCTTTTAGTTATGGGGAACGGGGCTTCTTTCTCAGGAAGTAAACCCTCGCATTCTAAAGCTGACCACTAACCTCATCTAATGCCGATGTTAAAAATAAATGCAGCTATACGTGCACCCCTCGCATGACTTCATGACATGCATAAGGAAAATTTTATGATTTGTTACTTATTTCGTGTTTCTCATGCAGTATCATTCCACCAGTGCTCAATAATTTTATTTCATTCATCTACCATCGACAATTATACAACCTTAAAACTGACAGTATTTTTAAATAAAACACGCCTTTCTCTCTTATTTAATTTTTAAAGCCTAGCAGTTACTTTACATAACACCAGGTCTAAACATGAATTGTACTTTCTCGCCCACATAGTGTAATTAAGTGTTTTGTATGGATCTCAGACTAAACAGCGATTATTTCCCCATAAATCATTAACTGGTTGGTTTTTATAACAGAGATGGAGTGTGTTTACTGCGTGGTACGACTAGGTTTTTAAATAAAACAGAATACGTTTCGTCCTTAAAGGGTTAATCAAATATTATCACATTTTATAAAATGAAATACAAATTTTAGTAAGAAAATACACTCTGATTAACAACGGCATCTAACTGCCGTAAAAGTCTAAAATCACCTGCTGTTTAATATTTCAAAATTTAACAGGCACAAATTTCATAAATATGTTTCCAGCAAAAGGGAGAACAAAATATATTCGTTTTAAGCTTTTTCTCTGTTGTAATATTTCGTAAATCCAGCCTGAACACACGGCAGATAAAAAAACAGCAAACTTTTAAAAAATACAGTCTGAAAATGGGCTGATACGGCATGCAGAGCGGTACAAAACTTTCATCACTACGTACAAAAAGAATACCAATCATAAAATTCTTAACAGAAACATTCCAGAAACATTTCATGGTAAACCACACACATATATGATGGCAGTTGGTTATTGGATATGCTTATATGTGTAAATTGAACTACCCACCTCACCTCTCACCCCAACATCATATATAAAACCTGGACGTATGAAATAAAGAGGCTTTAACCCACACAGTGCACATAATAAACGGGTTCCCTTTGTCCCTCTCTCCTGGTGGCAGTATGAGGCAACAATAGGATGGAAATTAGTCGAACACAAGGGCAAGCAAATGAGGGCAGATATAGGAATGGCTGGGGTGTGTGTAACATTCATATAGCGCGTTTGTCTGATACAAAAGACCTGCACCATCAGTAAGTTCTCTGAAAGAAAGTAATACCGTTTACATTACAGTTGCTCTGTCAAATGTTCCTGTAGAGCACTAATGCATGTAGGACCTTGCCGAATTTACGGAAAATGTGGAAGACATTTATCGTGATGTAGACTGAAACAGTGTATATTGCCAAGGCTTCAAAAGTACGGTTTACGGGAACAGCACAATTTGTGTTTCAGAGCAGCGCAGGGTGCTGAGACAATATTTTGACTGAAAAAAAAGGAGTGACAAAGGCAGAATAATAAGGCATATGAAAAAGTCATCACATACGGTTAGTGTGATACAAAGTTAGGGGTTTCGGGGGGGGGGGCGGGGGCGTTGCTGCAAGATTAGTCTTACGGGTTATTCACTATACCGTGTTGGATAATAAGCCTGTTCAAACGTTTGGGGGTAGTGCTGCTTCCATTTTCAGGGGGATTGAACCAGGTTCAGTTGGTTGTGACGTAATTTGGCGGAGGAAATATGTCAATTATACATAGGGAGATTGTAAGAAATGTGGCCAAACAGAGGAGCGGAAAGTAAAGAGGAGTTCGATTTTGTACCGAGCCTGTACGAATCCAAATTTCGAATTTGACAGCAAAGGCAGCTTCGCCAGCTTCACAGTAATGTACTTTAGGACCATAAAAACAATTAAGCTTAGTTACGTTCTTGATTCACCAGAGGTCTCCACAGCTAATTTTGTGGTTGAAACATACGGTCAACGGTATGCTTGAAGTGATTTAATTTTACGAGGTGCGAGCAAAAATTCACAACGATAACTTATCGTCTCTACGGCCCATAACTGTGTAAGTTGAGGATGTATAATTTATTGTAGGTCCAGATTTTGACAACGTATTATTCCAAAAAATACAGTGGGAAAGAAAGCGCTGGTATCAGGAGAATCGCTAAACAGGTTACATGAACAAAACATAAACGCAAACCGAGGGTAACTCGAAACAGCACCTACCGTTAGCAAAGCGACACAACTGGTCACATTTGCTCCTTACTGTAGTCACACGATATTTCAAAGTAACTTTTCGGCAAACAACTGCACTGTTTTCCCTGTCTTGGTGACTGTCTTGTACGTTGTAACGCAACAGATCCTCAGTTACAGTGGCGTACTGTACTGTCTTACGTCCCAGAGGAACATAATCTCTATGTCTCTATGCTTTCCACAAACTTCGCACAGTTAGGGAAGTGTGGAAATTCTGTACCTTCCTGAATTATTCTCGGGTATTACTTCCGGCACTGCTTATGTACTGAGTAGATAAGTAAGTAAATAAGTGAGGGAATAAGTAAGAACTTAAGTATCTACGTAAGCTATGTACATGCGCACGTACTTATGTATCTATATATGTAAGTACGTACATACTTATGTATGTATGTTTGTTGTATGTATGTATGTATGCGTGTGTATGTATGTATCGTATGTATGTATGTATGTATGTATGTATGTAGGTATGTATGTATGTACTATGTATGTCGTGTGTATGTATGTATGTATGTATGTATGCGTGTGTATGTATGTATGTATGTTGTGTTGTATGTATGTATTACGTATGCATGTATGTATGTGTGTATGTATGTACGTATGTGTATGTATGTGTATGTATGTATGTATGTACGTATGCATCTATGTATGTGTGTATGTATGTACGTATGTGTATGTATGTATCTATATGTGTATGTACATGTATGTATGTGCATATGTATATATATGGACCCTGTGTGCACGTGAACAATATGGCCACACGTTCCTTTTGTGCAAAGTGTGTCTCAAACAGATGATGATATATCTACATACGATCCGCTCTCCTGTGACTATGAATAAAGTTCGTGTAGAACACTGCAGAATGTGCTGTGCTTTTTGGAGATTTTGCCCATTAGAATGCTTTTAGAAGTTTTAGATGAAGCGTCAAATAAAACGAAGTTCAACTTTACATCTTAAAACTTAAAAAATATTGCAGTTATACGAGAATAACCACAAAAAAGAAAGAATGTGGAAAACCAGTAATTACGTAAGTCTGTATTGGATAAGACAATGAGATTGTTCATGAGTAGCAGGTGATAAAGCATAAAGTAAATTACATGCACTGGATAATGAAGTGGGAACTAAATTTATGGAACGGCTTACTACCATTACGGACAAAATGCTTGGTCTTCAACTCATACCTAAGGATTCAAATAGTCAAAACTATATTTAACCCCGATTTCATAGGTTCATATAGCTTGTCTTAAAAGTAGTGACAGAAAATATAGGACCTTTAGAAACAATCAAATTTTTAAATTTGTCCACCATCCATTGACTTAAATTACAAAAGCTCAGCATAAGGTTTCGAAAATCAGTTTCGTTTTCGTCATTAGGTAGAAATTTTACGAGCCACCTACCGAGTTCGGTCGGTTAAAAGAGCTATTCTCATTCTTTGACACCCCCCCCCCGTGCCATTTCACCTGTTGAGGAAGACGGAGAGAGTTCAGAGAACTTTATGTTAAATTTCTTTATTTTTTAACCATGGGAGGTGGACCAAAACCAAAAACTGAATGTTGGTTATAGCATCATCAGATCCCTACAGAGTTAAATTAGATAGGGTGTTCTTGAGAACAAATTCCTGAGGAGAATATTTACGCATGAGAAAGATAAAGTTAGGAACATGGACATGAGCAAGACTGTTTGCATAAGAAAGAGACCACTTGGAAGAAACGGGAATAAATGGCAGCATAATGTTAAAATTTACCTTAAACAGTAAAATGTGTGAAAAATGAATTGTATAGGGTCAGAACAAGTTTCAGTAAATTTCACTATTCTTTGGGAGTCTACTGACGAGAAACTTTTCTCAAAAGGGTTGTAAACATGAAGTAATTTTTTGTAAACACAACATATGTTACAAAGCATCTACACTGTTCCTAGCAATACTCACTCAATATGAGTTCACTGGCTCCTGCCAACGAGGTTGGTTATTGGTTCCTTAAATAACCGAATCTCAGTCTGTAAATATTGTGTTCTGACCTTGAATGCTAAATATAATATATAATAATGCTATAATTCCAGACTCAATGCAGACCTCACGAAGGTGTCATCATATATTGATCTAGGCGTAAAATGTTCGAATATACCAATATAAACTTACTGTGCCATTATTGGTTACAAACGACGTACTATTACAGGAAAACTACTCAGCCGCATGTCGGTGTTCTGCAGTGGAAAGTAACCAATTACGTTGCCCATTCACGTTTTATGCCATTATTACAGCGTAACTTGGAACTGATGCAGTAACCAACATTAATGATTCTCACTTCCGCATTTCCCTTCACCAGGGAGGTGCCATTAGCTTCCCTGCGTCCCTGTTCAAAATTCATTCCTTCGTCCCTTCTATCCCTTCACCCTACCCCAACCTTTCATCCATTATTTACTCTCATGTCATAAACAAAGTACGCACTTCACCAACTATATTTATTTTCATAACTGTTTTAATAAATCATCGAAAAAAAAACAAAATTCCAAATTTGAATTACGCCTAAAAACAGCAGCATTTTAATTCGCCTCAATTCTCATTTAAACCCAGGTCAGTTCTCTGGAAATTCAAGGTTTTAATAAAATACGATGATATGTAATTTGACTCACTGTGTGCATTCATCGGCGTGCACAAGATCTGTATGAATCCAGCTGAAGATGAATAACCACGTGGTTAGGTGAAACACAGCCATCGTGATGCCAGCCATTCCAATCTGGACACACTTCGAAATCACAGCATGGCGCCTGTAAAATAAGACAGCAGAATTTGACTAAACAGTTAGAAAGAACAGCAGGAAATTAACACACGTAAAATGACAAATGTAACAAATGTTAAAAGCACGTGACGTTAGCACAGTGTAATTCTAGGTTCCGAAATTATACTTTTCAGTACTAAGCAGCATGCTTACTCTAGCTCGTAGACTATTTAGAATGTATCACCATAAAAATTTGACATTTTAAGTTATATCAGTATAAGGGTTATCATCACATAATAAAGGTATCGTTTTTCTCCATTTTATTAAAAAATTCCTTAATATGTTATGTTTGTAAAGCTACGTCGGTACATACAACCCCGGTGCCCGTTTATATTACGTTCATATGTTTGTATACGTACACCTAAATTTAATATCGAAATCACTCCATCTCAGCAATCTACTCGGTCATAATGTTGGTATTTTTAAGATGCCCTGCTTATGCCTAATACAACACCTGCATTTCCATCACAGGGAAAGAATATGAATCTTGATGGCGGAGTTTGCGCTCAAAAAACTTCGTCCTTCAGAACCACGGAAATAACATATTTTGGAATAATTAATGATGATCAATTCTCCTGTTAATTTTCATAGCTCTATAATACCTCTATATACGTACAAGAAATATAATTATACAGATTTGACACGCACGGCTTTTACTTCACATAAGTACACTTCACATAAGTACACTTCACATAAGACTTCATAATACTTCACATAAATATACTGCAGGCGAGACTGCTTTAGTCTTGTCGATCCAACATGCAGGAAAGAGATTCATAATAAAATAACACGTAAAATAATTTGGAACTTCCCTTCTTTCTCCTTTTATAATTTAAATAACAAAACGTACCTATTACACTAAGAAACTTGAAAATACGTCCGTCTAAATTATACGCATCAGTTATTACTTCTGCAATTAATTCTACAAACGTAAAAGGTAAATACTCGTATGTCCCTGAAGTCAAACAAGCACTCAACATGGAGGTTTTTTTTGTGAAGGGCCCCGCAGCAGATGCTACGGAAGCACCGCAGTCTTGAGGCTTATTGTGCAACCCTGTGATGGAGATGATTATTTTTTTTTTCGTTTTTCCGTGTTATGGAGCACCAGTGGAATGAAATTGAGAGGAGAAAACCGAAGTACTCGGGGAAAAACCTGTCCCAGTGCCCCTTTGTCCACCACAAATCCCACAAGGACTGACACGGGATTGAACCCGGACCTCCGCCGTGAGAGCCTGGCGACTAACCGCCTGAGCCATTGGACGGCCCAACATGGAGGGTTATGGGGAAGTGAATTTGTAGCTCCACGCATTCCTAACATCGACACTGGTTTGAGGTAAATGGTTTTCTTTACGCCCTTGTCACATTAAGTCTGTGAACGAGCTTCTGGTATTCTACAGCCGGGTTAGGTGACTGAGTGGACCCCATACTGACTTCAGTGCACGAAAAGATCACTGCGAGGTACTTAGACTCTACCTACAACCCGCTGTGTCTTGACCTCTCCTCTGTCACTACGGTAGTACTACAAATACATGACGTCATATCTGCTACAACAAAGTAGGACTGTGTCCCAGGGTCTTCTATGCAAGTTTGTAATTACTTTCGGAAATTGCTTTGGTCCTATTATCGTAACTTCCGTGTTCCTGCAGGACTTCACGTGGAGTTCGTACATTCAGGAAACTCGTAACTTAACTTTGTTATTACGAATGAACTGGACCGGGGGTCGTTAAAAATAAGAGCAAAATATGGAAACTAACGTAATGAACTAAGGAAATTATTCAACATCCAAAATTGTTCCTTGCGTTTGAAGCACCAAGATATGAAGCTGTGTGGAACAGTGAAGATGCAATTCAACGCATTATTAATATCGACACTAGACAGAGACAGATTGTCAGCCTCCACCAGCTACTTTATCTCCGGTAGAAGGCCAGGCGAGCCCTAAAGGAGGGCGGACGCGTTGGCGAAATATCAAACCCTAGTCGTCCACTTCATAACCTTCACATTACAGAAGATCCTTTTTTATGAAATGTCATGCAGTGCAGTTTCCAGAAGTCTGAACTTGATCAGTATATTTCATTTTCCTACCGTTGGTTCGTTCACAGCTGCTTTTCCATCCTAACTTCCTGTCTATCCTTACCAGAATTCGATGATTGGCTTACATTTCTACACTGAAGAAGAAGGCAGCGTGTTCTTCCTGAACATTAGCATCCATGGAGGAAACTACAAAGTGCCTAAACCTAAAAATACATAAATTTAACATACACGACCGGGATAATCTCAATTATTAAAATAAATGTACGTTACACATAACCTTCACCACACCGTTGGTGCAGGTCTATGATAAATTAACTCTAAACATTTCACGTACAAGTAATGAATAAATGCTCTGTGAGCATTGAGTGATTATGTTTTAATGCAGAACTTACTTTCGTAAAGCTTTGCATTCTGATGCACAGCTGAGGCCTATTACAAACAGTGACCACGTTTTCGTTACATTTAAAGTAATTGCAGTCCTTCTCGGTCCAATCTAAAGTCTCTGAACTTACTGCGGCCCAAGACGCCAACGATTTTGACATGCCTACAATACATATATATGTAATATTTAAAATCTATTCATTCATTTTCACCAATTATTTATCATGTGACACTTCGTCGGTCTAGTGCAACAAGAAATGTAAATAATTTAAATGAAGGTTACAGCGTCTACTCTAATCTCAGCCACTGAAGCTGTAAAATTCTCAAATTACACACGTAAAGATACTTGAAGAATCTGCAAAAGAATATGTTTTGGCATAAATTAGATATAACAGTCTTATTTATTAATATTTTCCAAAGAGTCTTGATGTCTGGTGCACAAATTTAGTCTTTCTTCACTTTATGTTGTAATTTTAGTTCAAAAATATAAAAGAAATACATGTTTATATTGTAGAAATTCTCGGTCTATTTTTGATGCATTGATAACACACAGTTTATGAGCTAAAATATAAATCACATTTTTAAAATAACAGGAATAAATTTAATGATCTTTCACAAGTGCTACTGGCACAAAACTTTAACTAAAATTGATTCAATTTCTTCGATACACTGAGCACATATTAAGTTAAATGGGACGCACAGGAGTTATGAATTATTCAGTAAATCTTCCACAAAAACCACAAAGAAAATGGAATAAAAGGGAATTCGGCTGCAAGAAGAAAATTAGATACGCATTTTCATATTCTTTTCTCGTAACTTCCAGACACAATTGAATAACTAATGATTAATAATCCACTTACATTTTATGCATCCACATTCTCACTTTCCGACGCAGTTGTCTTTATACCTGTCTACATATATATAGGATGAGAAGATAATGTCAAAACTGATCTAAAAC
Source organism: Reticulitermes speratus (assembly GCA_021186555.1). Lineage (NCBI taxonomy): Eukaryota > Metazoa > Arthropoda > Insecta > Blattodea > Rhinotermitidae > Reticulitermes > Reticulitermes speratus. The sequence goes on along the minus strand of JAJKFL010000003.1, from coordinate 40,346,636 downwards.
ATCAGAATGTAAGGCCGGGGGGGGGGGGGAGGTGGGGTGGTGGAATAGAATTAATATGCCTCAAGGTAGCGGACATTCAGCGGGCATTCTAAACATTGTAATAATTTATCTTTGGGTTCTATAAAATTCAGGGAATTCCTTGACCAACTAATTTACTATCCCCTCCTCAAGAAGGACTTTATCAATCAGCAGCACCATTCAGTACCAAGAATACAGAACACCAAAAATCCATTAGAAAATTGAATGGCCTCTATACTGGCCTAAAAAAATGCAAATGTGTACAGTACACAAGAAATTTAGATGTTTTTCTGTCACTCTTTCTTATTTTCGCTTAATTTTCCACTCAATTGTTCCTCCTTCTCCTCATCCTCCTCTTCCTCTGAATTTCTCTTATCTAACGCTCCTGTAATTTATTCAGGGCGCGTAGATATATACTTGTAGAAGGTACTTTATTTCAAAATAGGTCTACAATGAAACTACACTGCAATTAGTTTATCGTCTCTTAACGGTCCATTTGCCCGCTCTTACATGTAGGCCTATTTTACGTCATGGTGCAATAGAATAATATTTAATTAGAGGCAGAAACCTTAAAAGCCTTTCCGTTTTTCGGTGATACTGTAGGTTATGTAAGTGCATTCAAGAAGATATAAATTGCGTGTCTCCCAAAAGCTAACAACAACTGCAACCTACATTTGGAGCTTCCATGGACTTTGTCAGTTGTTGCTTATTCTGAAATTCTTACAGACCCGAACATCTACTGCAGTGATTTATAATTAAGGTCCTGATATCTGTATTTTGAAATGAAAAAGTTAACCTTTTAAAGCCCAGCGGTAACTCTGCGTAACAACAGGCTTAACATTAAAAAATTATACTTTTTCACATCAAATGACGATTACTTCCCTATACAGCATTACAGGATTGCGTCTGATGATGGAGACGGAATTTGTTTACTGTGAGGAACAAAGTGAGTCTTTATGTAACTTCATATTCCATTTGCTTAGATCTTTCTGGATGCACGTGTTTCAATAAGAACACTTAAGAACGGCAAAGACAATATACAGAAGACAGACTGTCATCCAGTCACAATAACTCCCCAAGGTGACGGAGGCGGCAGTGGTACGACTATTTAATAACATCTCGTCATGCACCCCCCCCCCCCCGGGGGTGGGAAGGGCTCGGTGCCAAGACGGCGCACTGACTGACCACTGCACAGTGACTATTTAGTCTTCAAGGTGTTAAATTAAGGTCGTAAAGTTTAAATATCGTTGTTGTAGGTATGGTTGATCACATGAAAAAGTGTCCATAATTTTACGTGAACCTTTTAGCCTATTTTGTTACTTTATACGAAAAGAGAGGCTTAGTGTGTTATCATGTCTGTTCATGTATCTGTTCCCACTAAAGAATGTATGACCAACCAAAGCATTTTCACCAAACATGACAAAAACACGATACCCGTAAATGCCTCATCGGTATGAGAGTTTAGGGCCACTTGCGTTAAAGCACTGAGATCTTGTGTGGCAACAATCTTCGGTGGTATGCAACTCCTGATAAGGTAACTTCTGAGAAATCGGCATAAAACTAGAGAGTTCAGTTATTCCTAATAAAATAGCACTGATAATAATAATGATAAAAAAAGAGAAAAGCAGAACAGAGAACATACTCGAAAAAAATTTACGTGTTTGTCTACTTTTGTTATTCCGTGAGGCCAGCTTTTGAATTGTAGCTCATGGACAATGGACAAGAACAAACATTGTGCTAACCGAAACACAGAAAATTGTTAGCATCGCTCCTTGGTAAAGGAAAAACGTGTTTTTAGAGGGAAGAAGAGAAGACGACCAGAATAATAAGAGAAAGAAAAAGCATTAATTATTAATATCGGTGCGGCGGTGAAGCCAAATATTTAAAGAACCCTACTTCGCAGCATCAGCAGAGGCTCTGATGAGCAGTAGGTTGCCGGCAATGTGCAACGTTGCTACGCCAAAATCTCTGTTCCGTTTTCAGTAATAAGTATTAATTGTGCCTACATGTGCTGTCTGCGTAATATGAAAATGTTGTATGGTTTGCTGCATCAGGATTTCTTACACTCTTACACCGTGAGTAGCATATTTACTGCGGTTAATATCGGCACTAAACATTTATATAATATCCCGAATCTCTGCTGGTTGAGGAGCAAGCAGATGCTTCACTGGTCCAAGAATATCCCGAATTTTATCAGTCATCTAAATGTATTATACCATTAACAAGAAGCTCCCACTGGACTCTTAACTAAACCTGAAGAATGCAGTCAAAAATCACAAACACCCTTTTCTTTTAAGCTTCATTACTATATTATTCTACCAGCTATGCTTATGAATTCCGAAAGGTCTATCTCCTTTAGGTTTGCAGAATAAAATGATGTGCACACTTCCTTCTCTTTTTGCTAATCTTCATGCACTATCCATAAAAATGCTATACATTTTAAAAGTAATTTATTACGCTACCATAAATGTGCTAAGAATCAACAGAATATAAGTTTAATATCACGTTTTAAAGACCTATTTTAGAGACAATTTTGTGCAGATTGCATCAAATGAAGGTATAATGGTTACATCGTTTTCGTTTAGTCCATCGCCATGTATAATATAAGACACTATCCGACAAGGCTCTTCTTTGAAGTCTTAGGTTTTGGGTGTATATCACTTTGTTGGTTTGGAGCCAGTAAAAAATCTAATTTACTTCACGCATCAAATAACAGAAATTAATATACGTTATGTGCAGTAAAATCTGCTTCATCATTCATAAAGTGTGCATTTTTTTTGTACAGAATGCATTTATTAATTCCTTACGATTCTCAGAACGAACATAAAGTATTTCCCCCTTCATTATTAATTGACTGGCCTCATTAGTGGACAGGCATAACAACTGCTGTGAGGTTGAGAACCATATTTTGATTTCTATGATGAAATTTCTCACTTCAAAGGGTTAAAGCTTAAAATTTCAATAAACCTCTCAAAAGGCCCCGTAACGCAAAAAAGTGACAAAGAAAATATATACCTCATTAAGGTCTATATTTTATTAGAAACATTTCTACACGGCGTTACTTAATGAAATAAAAACATTACTTTCATCTTCCCAGTGCACTATCTGTAACGAGATAAAAAGACGTTCCCTTTAAAAACTATGTTTCTGTGCTTTAATTATAATTTTTAAAACGGGCATCAAGACAAAAGAGATAGGCAAACTTGACAGAAGGTAACTAGAAACCCCAGCGCTCCATTTGGAGTATTCTCTTTCATTGAGAGTGGACACTAGCATACCTAATTTTACAAAATCCCTTGTAATACACATTTTCACTGTGCCCATTTTTTGGAGATAAATTTCTGAGAGTTTAAGATCAATTTGTGTTAGACCTAGGGCAATATCTTTTACGTAATTGCAGCTACAGTCCCTTGTTAAAACTCTTTTCGTAGAATTAAACGTTTAAATAAAAGAAAATGTTGAAAATGCCTTTGATTGGTACCAGTAAACAACATACACTGCCGTTATGTCTGGAGTGGTGCATGTTATTCATTTCATTAGCGACACAGTACTTGGAATTGCGGTTAATGGTGACCTCAAAACAAGACAATAACCATGAGTGTGACCATAAAGTGCAGTGTTTGTAAAGACGATCGACCCATTTTGGTGCTTCATTCCGAAGCGTCGCGACTGGTTGTTACTTTACGATTCCAAAAAATCATTAACTAAATACATCGTAAGTTTAATTCGTGTATTCTCAAGAACGTCTGAAGCATCCCGATGATCGATGACCTGCGTCTGACGCCGAAGATGCGATGACGTAGCAATTAAGTGAAAAAAGAATTTCATGGGGAACAACATTTATTTACAGGATTTAGAAATGCTCTTTATATTCACTAGCATATGCACAATTCACTACAATATAAAGAGGTGCATTTGTACTGCGTAGTCACTAAGTTTTTACTAAAAAAAACCGAAAAAAACAATACCGCTAATAACGCCGTGCCATGGCTCAGGCGGTTAGTCGCCGGCCTCTCACCGCGGAGGCACGGGTTCGATCCCGGGTCAGTCCATGTGGGATTTGTAGTTGAGAAAGTGGCACTGGGAAAGGTTTTTCCCCGAGTACTTCGGTTTTTCTCTGTCAGTTTCATTCCACCGGTGCTCCATTACTTGGAAAAATGAAAAAACTAATCATCTTTCTCTTCATCTTCATCATAGGGTTGCACAATAAGCCTTAAGGCTTCGGTACGTCCGTAGCATCTGCTGCGGAGCCCTTCTACACAGAAAAACACCGCTAATAACTAAGTCGCCCATGGGGCACGATTTTCAGCTAGTCCTATGTTCATCACATATCTCCTAATATCAAAATTAACGTTATATCACTCAGTAGAGCAAGATATGCAGCAATTCCTCGCCAGATATGGAGTTACATTCCTGATGATCACTGCGGTTGATAAGAACGCAGTTGCAAGACGAAGACCTTATTGGAACCGAGGTCACAGCAACACAGACCACAGCCTTGATAAGTTACTGTTCCCTGACGGCACACAAGTAGTAAAAAGCAAAACATGCTTACAGACAGAAGTCACAGGAAACAGAAAGTGCCACACTGTAAAGCATATATTGGTAGAGTCGGTTCTGCTATAACGCGATAGTTGCGTTATTTTGAGACTTCGCGTTATAGAAAATCGCGTAATAAAATTAATAGGCCTTATGGAAGAGGTTTTTGCGCGATATCTAGACAGTAATCTCTGAAGTCGCGTAATAGCCAACACATTCATTCGAAAGTTCGCATTGCGCAAACAGCGTTCACCTATTCATCAATCGCATTATAGTCAGTTCGCATTAACGGAACAGCGTAATAGCAGAACTGACTATACTCTTGAAGTAGATAACTGATTGTATATACCACTAAAGTCTTGGCCGCAGTAAATGTAACTTTCTTGTCGAGGAAGGCACCGGTTTTCAGCGCATGCATAATACCCGTGATAAGGCACAACCAACGTCTGCGGTCGAAAAAATTGGACAAAAGTTGAAAATCATCTACATTTCACATCCACTTTGGTAAAACCACGCTTGGGAAGAGATGAATGTACATAAGAAGTCAGTATATAAGAAGCCAATACTAATTCGAACAGAGGCCCAAGAAAGAACTTTGACTACATCAAAACACACAAGCCGCTTCTACCAAACAACAGCAGTGTTCAGTAAATGTTAGAAGTGACCTCAGACTCGGATTAATTAATAATAGCCCTGGCCTTATTACAGCTCTACACGGGGTCCCAGATCCTCGTGTTCCCTGGACCGCGCTACACAAAACACGACTACATTGTTTGTCAGATAAATGTTGCAGTGCTATGCGGATACGTTATTTCAGAGAGGTCAAAGTTGCTGGATATATATATATCAGAGGGCTGTCCTTCGAGAGGAATTTCAGGGTGTTTGAAAATATGGCACCCAAGGAAGTATTTGGACCCAAGAAGCATGACGTAATAATTAAAAATAACATTCGTGGTTTCAACATTAACCTACTATATTTGGGAGAGGGGGATCCCAGAGGCCGTGCGGTCTAAGGCGTGGGTCTACGGCCGCTCGCTTACTAGGATCGTGGGTTCGAATCCCACCGGGGGCATGGATGTTTGTGTTGTGTTTGTTGTATAAGGACGGTAGCATGGAACGTAAAGTGACATGAAGGAGAAAAGGATTTAAAACAGTACAAAAATGGATCAAAGGGGAAAACCCCGGACAGACAAAAAAAAAAATCCCCCGGGGCATGGATGTTTGTGTTGTGTTTGTTGTATAAGGACGGTAGCATGGAACGTAAAGTGACATGAAGGAGAAAAGGATTTAAAACAGTACAAAAATGGATCAAGGGGAAAACCCGGACAGACAAAAAAAAAAATCCCGCCGGGGGCATGGATGTTTGTGTTGTGTTTGTTGTATAAGGACAGTAGTATGGAACATAAAAGTGACATGAAGGACAGAAGGATTTAAAAGTACAAAATGGATCAAAGGAAAAAACGGGACAGAAAAAAAAATCCCACCGGGGGCATGGATGTCTGTCTCTTGTGAGTGTTGTGTTTTGTCAGGTAGAGGTCTCTGCGACGAGCTGGTCCCTCGTCCAGAGGAGTCCTACCGACTGTGGTGTGTCTCAAATGTGTGTGATCATGAAACCTCGACGAAACGAGGAGGACTCAGGCCCATATAGGGCTGTCAAGTCATAGGAAAAAAAATATTTAGGAGTGTGAAAAACGGAAGGTAAAAAAATGGAGCGGCAAAGCAAGAAACCATATCGTATTTCGCGAGAATGCGTCTTGGTTGATTAATTTGTTATGCAATTGTACAAACATGTGAAATACTTGTCACATCCAGAATTCCTTACGCTTTCACTTTCTTATCACTAATTCACTGTGCTATTTAATAAAGACAACAAATTTTATTACTTGACGATAAGTTGCAGAATTACTATTGACATCCAGCTATTCATGCAATCGGCTTGTCTCTGTTTCTTAGATCGGAATAAATGGGAGTCACGAAATAAGTAAATAATCCAGTGATTTGGTACACTGTACAATTTTCTTTTTTTCGGCATAAAATTATTTTCCAGTGATTTGGTAAAACATTGTATAATTTTCTTTTTCGGGATAAAATTATTTTCGGTTTGATCTTAGGGAATTATTTTATGGCTTCTTTCTGTGACTGGTGCTTGTATAAGATGCGGTTTCATCAACTCGAATTTATCTGTTCTCTCGGGTACGCTGATTGATCTGCACCTGAACATCAACAGACGATGGCTGCCCAGAAACAGAACTAACACTTGCCTGTACTCAACGCATTCAACATCTTACGCTAGCTCATACACTCAGTGTCTATCGCCATACTGAGCAGAAATTCCTCCCTAAATTTCACTAGTTTTTATACACAATGACCACAGAAATCATAACGAACATCCTGCTTCTGCTTTGATATCAATCAAATGGAAAAGCCGTGTTAACTTTTCCACATTATACTATCTATTCAAATGACAGAGCAAACAAATCAGAGAACACAAAGGAAAAATTATACTGTTTATACCCTTCATATTTTCAGTGCTGCCAACATCAAATATAACGTCGAGCAACACGGACTCTGACTTTCTCTTTCCGCTCTACAATACATGCCGAAACGACTGTAACGCGCGTATCAGTTTGACAGTGGGGTGGCCCTGTCACTGTAAAATATAAAGCTGTCCGTGTACTTAATTAAGAGACACGCCACGTAGCTCTGTGAGTATTACAGTTCACACATTCGCAACTACGGCACTGGATGGAGGTAAGCGGAAGCTTCACGCTTCGGCTGCATTATTCCCGGGGAAAGAGGTCCGGATTTTAATATTCACGTTTAATTCGACTGCCTTTTGAGGCTTGACTTTGACGGAAAAATATAAAGAGTACGGCTATACCAATAAAATAATCTGATGTAGTTTAGTAATTTTCACATATATTTCCTTTCCCACAGACAAACAAATTGGGAAATACTGGTTTGCAGTCTACAGAATCTCGCTTCTGCGCATGTTCATAAATTTACATTTGTCAATGGAGAGAGACACAATAAAATTTGTCGCCTAATCTAACGCTCATTGGTGTTACCGTATCGAACATTCATAGAATTCCAGATAAATTGAAGGCAGTACACAGTCGTGCCACAATCAAGCTGCCACTTGGTAACGCAGCCAGGTAGCGCGCTGGAAATCCAGTACGATTCAATAAATACCATTTGTTTATGCATATTAATAATCGGTAAAATACGATGATTATTGGACTAGGAATTACATAACAATCCATGTTAAATTTCCATCTATCGATTTCAAATTACTGCCAATAAATGCATAGACTTAGTCGTTGAACACACAGTGTAACTCTACTGTCCAATGAACACTATCGAGGACCTCATCACTGCCGTTACATAGGCTACCACATCACAGCATAAAAGAAAAGCCAGCACTAATAAGGGATTTTTGTTAGCGGATCGCGTTAAAATAGTGTAATGCAAATAAATGATTATCATAAAACAGGGGATAGTTCACCCCTTGTCTTCGGGTGCAAAACACAATTTGTATATATTTCTCAACAATCAGTAATAATTTATTTATGGTGCTGTATGGGATATCTCTGTCGGATAAACGGAACTTACTTACTTCAAGAATTCCCTCACTCACCCGTCGATTTCTATTATGTATCACAAATCACAGAGCGATACTTACGTCATAAGTTTTTATGGTTGTTATTATTACTGAACACTCTACATAGTGGTTAAGTATCACGACTGAGTTTTATAGTGCATAAAATTCAATGCACAAAACGGTCACTGTTAGGCACCACGGTGAACAAGTATAAAAACTGATCAAAGCGAAAAGCTTATTTTATATTGTCATAAGAACAAGCTTTTTAATTACTTTAGTACTGGTTATTTTCAGAGAAAATCGGTTAAGAACGGCTTATATCGAAAGTTATTATACATTTTTAAAATGGCTGCTAACTTTCATGCTTAAAAATTACACATCACGTTTAAGGTATTTTGCACCTAATATTTTATATATTTACGAGTATAACTTGGTGATACAGTCATGTGGAGCATATTTATAAAAGATGAGACTTATCGGACATGGAAGAAATGAACTCAGATACTATCTAGTAATTATTTAACATATGTACTAACACCGTGGAGCTGAGTCCTTATGACAGTTTGACATTAAATAAGGCGTTCAATAAATTTCTTGCCTTCCATAGTTCACAAGAAAGAGATACTTGAAATTTGAAATGAGCCAGACAAATCCAGTACACAACTTCACATCATATTTAAGATATTTTTGGTAACAATTTGTCATCTATTCCTAGATCCCCCAAGCGGTTCTTTCCTTCAACCAGTAAACGTGTGTCCTTTCTTTGGTGTGAGGGACTGCGTTCGACAGACACACAAAGCAAAGTAAACAGAATTACTTACGTACACCTTTTATAAAGGCACAAGTTATTTGGAATAGGAGAGTATCCTGACACATAACAAAAACACAGAGATGACAGACCAAACTTTGGTACCTTTTCGCAACAACATTTACATAAATATTTACTTGGTGGAACCAAGTTTATAAAGCGAGAGGAAAACTGTACACAGTCATTTGACCTTTAGATATGCCAGAGTTCAGGCTCCAGACGGCTTTATCAAAGCCCCGCAACGGTTACGTTAATCCGTGTGCGCCCCAGAATCGACAGAAGTGTACATAAACTTGTTAAATACGTGCTTGATCTGGCCCCACTCCATTAGAAAAGATATAAAACCTAGAGGTAGAATCTATAGTGGGAACATATTTCCTTTCATTATTATTTTAAGAGTCAAGGAGCCGAATACAAGCTCATACCTAATTTATAAGTGTTATAAGAAAACAGCACGAGTATAATCATGGCAGTATTCCGCACAAACTGAAATATAACATACAGGGAAGAAGTAAAGAAATGGTTCATCTGCGATGATGTTTCACATTGCCAAGATACGTAGCGGATAAGTGGATTTAAAATTACTATAAAAGTAAATCCCGGCGTCTTCAGTGTATATTTTGATACCCACGACAACAACTGGAATGATCGTCGAACAGAGAAAAAACCAACGAATCAATAAACCAAACAAATAACCAGCAAACTAACAAACAATCAAACGAAAAAGAAGTCGTTATTAAATTTCTGTAGCTCCTCGAATACGAAACGAAGTAACCTTGAGTTGGTTTTTTACACACGGATATGTGTCACCTAGCAAAGGAATAAATATTTTCGTCTTCCCCAAGATCTTCCGCAATTTTTAAAACGAATTTACCTTCATAAGATCTTCATAAAATCATAACAGCTATTACAAATATATGCTTCCGAGTTTGAAATGTGCTTAGTCAAATATATGGACCTAAGAGAAACGAAGGGAGATGACATTATACCGAGGAGCTTCACAGTATTAACTTTTCAACAAATATTATTTGGTTTATGAAGTTTGGGAAAAGAAAGTTGGCGGGACATTTTGTAAATTATATAATATAGAAGAGGCTGGAAGTGTGAAGACAATGTAATCGAAGCATCTGAAGAGATGGAAACAATTGGACCTTACAGGTGTAGATGGCAGGAAGTTTTGTATTAAGATGAATCACAGTTAAAAAATTATAGGAATGTGAAAGAAATTGAAGTCATTTAGAATAGGGATCAGTAGCGGCTCTTTTGGACACGGTAATGAACAGTCAGGTCTTATAAAAAGCGGAGAATTTCTTGACCAGCTGACGACTGTCAGATTTTCAAGAATGACTCTTGTCAATGGAGTTAGTTACGGGTTGCTAGTGTATACTTGAAGCGGCGAGGGGTTATACTATGCAGAAAAATTTCACACTTTCCCCTCATTCTATCACAATACGTATTACTGCTTCCCCGCAACCGTGAACTTTGAATACGTGCGTTATTGAGAATGCAAAAGAAATTAGGATATAAAATCTACAAAAAAATCACCAATGAGTAAAAATGCACAACACAATTTATTGCATTTTCAATATGCTTACATGTGTCGTAGCAGCCAACGTATGTAATATGAAATGTACTCAGAATTAAAAGCAATGAATTTTATAATGTGTGTTGTCATTCTCAGATATTCTTCCCTCTTAAAACCCTCGATAATATAATTTCCAGTCACAGTACAGAGGCCCTCTTTATCCTTGGTCAATTTGGAACAGGAAAACGCAACTAAATGCGAATCCAATTCCAGCAGGAAAATTCTGCCCATATGAAATTATGTACGTAAATACTGGTTAATGAAGACTGGGTTGGTTATACATTATCTTTAGTAAACAATCCTTTTGTTAGAAAAAAATTCGCCATTTCTTAGGTCTGCCAGGTCGATATGTTCAATACCAGTTCCATTGCACGGCAGAGCTAATTATTATGAATTTACAGGAAACATTGTTTCGTTTTGCGCTTCCTCCCCCCCATCCCTGCTAGCCATGACTGGGTGCAATACGTTACTATTCGTTCTAAACATCAATGTGTCGGACAATGCATATAATTGCTGTACAACTTTGAATGCAGGGAGTTATTAGTTTAACAATAACAAACAATTAATTATTCGTCGTAAATTAAAATTCATCTTGAATTTTTCGGTGACCATGGACGTGGCGGCGGCGATAAAAATGTATAAGTAACTTATATAAATAATGAACTACCATAGTACTAAACGAAGAACAAGACTAACTTTGCAGATAGTGCACTATTTATTTATATTAGGCGCATTATTACCGTCATCGTCATCGTCTTCCTTTACACGTGTTACAACACTTATTCTTCTTGTCCTCCAAGAATGTGATGCCCTGGAGTGCGCAAAAGTTTGCGTATTGCCGCCATTAAATTGACCCTACTTTACAAACCATTTTAATATTATTATCCAATTTACCCTATCATACTACATCCCTTACGTTAGAGTCCAAACATTTTCCAAGAATCTATTTGGCTACGCCAAAATTCTCGGAGCCAGAATGGTGACACGAAGCAAGTTCTCATGCGGAGGTCCCACAAATATTAGAAATAGTAGAAAATGTATTCGCCCGGGCGGCCTGGCGCCCCAGATTTGGGCATCCCTGTCTTAATTGGTATCTTCCATTTTCCAATTACAATCGTGATTGCATTTCTTAACTTCCTATGCGACATCATGCGCCCATTTGATTTCACCATCGCAATAATATTTCGTGTTATTGAAACTGTCCGATGTGATCTATTGGGCCATCACTGATCACTCATAACATCAACCAGTAGCAGCCGTGGGCAAACTAACGAAATATTTTATGACATTTCGACCCTTCCATCTCTGAATGCAAGTTCTGAATGTACCTTCATCACCCCAACTCGAGGGCACAGTTATAGCACAACAGAGAGTTCCCCAGTGCTACTCAGTGGATTAGCAGATGCATTATGTATCGCGTTGTGCGGTCCTAAGCTGCAGGTTACAGCCATAATGTTACACACAGCAGTGCAGAGCTCTCTAAGAAATTGTTTTAGGCTCTTTCTTTAGACCTGCGTTCCCGTTACTTTAGATATTTTTTGCAAACGGTGGATCTCATGGCTAAATGAAAAAAAAAAACCACCAGGCAACAGAACTGTTTTACAGTGAAATAAACACTTCCCTTCATTTTAGCCACAACCCTAACTTACCATACTGAATTCGACGCATATTTCGCAATGCGTTTATGGCTTGCATGAAAGTAAGACAATAACAGCACGTAGGAAAATTTTCGTTTACCGCAAAAGAAGAGATCTCTACACTGAAAAAGATTGGTAATTACAAACCTCCCTTTGTTCACACCTGGCTAGTTTTAATTGTCCTCTGAGAATTGATGATAATTTAACATGTTTTATGTGGTCCCACGTTGACAGAAGGTATCAAAGAGAACAATGATCTTTGATGTGTTTTTTGGTGCTCACGTCGTGTGAAAATTAGGAAAACGTGAGAGAAAGAATGGCATTTTAGTATGATAAACGAGCCAGAGAATGTTCACGAAAGAGTGCAAAGATTAAAAGGAGAATATGTAAGTGCTGATGAAACTAGTTCTGCATTAAAATCTGCTACAATATTTGTTGTTATCAAAGAGCAAATATTAATGTACACGGAACAACGGAGTATTGTGCACTGGCTTAAACAACATCTTCATTTGGCATGAAGCGTTGGAGGATTCCATGAAAGGATGGTGATGATTCAAATACATACACATACAGTATATGTATATAAATATATATTCTCTTAATTTCGTTAATGTAATCATTTGTGAGATTTTAGGTTATCACAGCAATGTTGATGACTATTCACGTCTTTTGAAATATTAAGCCGTGTAGATTGGAAAACAGATGTCAATGTTGTGGATGAGCTTGCTGCCTCCATCTGCAGGGCTCAAGCAGTCAAACACCGTATCTTAGAAAACTTCAATCTTCAATTAATTAGTTTTTTCTACCGTCATTTAGAAATATCTGAACATGAAAAATTGAGTTTAATGAATCAGTACACTCACTGCGGGTAATTACTAAAAAGAATTCAGAAGTGTTACCACTTGAGCTATACTTCGTCTGCCTGATGCTAGGTGGAGGAGCAAGACAATAAAGAATGGAAGTTGCAGTGGTGTGCATGTAAATCATTTGAAGCCTGCAATTCGGTAAAATTGTCATATTCCATAAGCCTGCAGCACTACTACGTGTTTGAAGCGGAAGGTAACAAAAAGAGTAGTTGAAAAGACAGTGCCGGGAGCAGGAAGTTCTCTCACACTGTCTCGCCACATCTCGTGGGATAAAAGGAGGCAGTGTCACTGCAGAAGAATCTCTGAAGAACAATTTTCTGTCGAAATACATGTGACGTTTGGCGCTGAAAAGATGTACGTGGAACTTAATGGGCTTTACACTAACTGTTGAAATATATTTCCATATTTTTATCATCAAGAATTTCTTAACTACCTCCGCGGCTTGATTTCCCAAATCGCTCCCTTATTTACAGATGGTTGTATTGCAAGTCCAGGATGCGAAATTTCAGGCTTCCGCCGCTGTGTAGTTGAAGCTTTCGCTCTTCTGGGACATTACTCCGCGTAGGTTGGTAGTCTGGTTACCGACGTTTCAGCATGCCCTATCGGTCCCATCGTGAGAGGTCAGCAATCCACTCTATTCTTGGCCTTGAAGGAGGGACCAATAAGCCGTTCCGAAACGTCGGTGACACTACAAATATACGCCGCGTGACATCCCAGAGAAGAGAAGGTCTAATCCAAGCATGTTTATAATAACCGCTATTATCATAGGAGGTGGTTATTTAAAAATAAACATATATATCAAAGGATAAAGATACGTCGAATATACAAAACATTACTTCATTCATCAAACAGACCCATAAGGTAGTATTTTCCGAACCGTTTCAGAATGCCTATATAAGTGTTTTCTATACATTTCATATCTGCAGAATTTGTAACAGTGAATAGAGTTCTAGTTTTTACAGACTTCCAGAATTCAATCTCACGTTCAACTTCAGTATTTTAAATAAACGATTGACTTGCTATTGAACGCACGTCCGAAAACGCACGGTAAAAGAAAATATTTTCCCTTCTGATGGAGTTTTTTCTCCCTTCACTTCAACTCAAGGGTGTGAAATTTTACAAGGGGAAAGAATGGAATCCAAAAAGAAGAAATGGAAGTCTAGAGGTGAAGAAACGACATTTACACTGTGACATATAGGCCTACACAACTTGCATGTGCATAAACACATACACACATACAACAGTTGCTTTGGATGTTAAAATCGTTTCGGCCTTTTCGTTGGGCAAAACTCTGCAGCAGAAATGAGGAGAAAATAATCTTTAACATTTCAATAACTTTTTATCCTTGTGCAGTACTTTCATTTACCGTACAATTTACTCTTCCAGTACAGTAAAACTATTAATGAAGAACTGAAATTGAGGGTGTAGAGGAGAATGCCTAGACTAAAGACATATAATGTAAAAGAAGAATGGAAAAACTGTGTAGTGAATAGGTGCTAATTTAACTTGTCAGGAAATATTATTAGGCGATCAAGTAAGGGATAACGCAACAAACATTGCTCGTAGTAGGTACAAGAGGGTGAAAAACATGTATAAATATTAGGTGTGAAAATCTGAAAGGAAGAGATCATTAAATTATGGAAGTATAATGGATGGGATCAAAGGAAAAGCAAAAGGACAACTGCTTAGCTGAAGGAAACACCACTGCAATAACAAAATATGCTTGAAATCTTTGAACCATGAAAACACACTAAATCTCTTCGAAGCTCTCCCACCCCCACCCCCTCAATCTTCCTTCATACTCTACTCATCCTTCTCCATCCGTTCTCCCGATTTCAGAATACTTTTTTCCCCGGCTTTCACCGCATACATGTCATTGGTCTCACCTTCTAAATCTTTTACGGATATTCCAGAAAGCACTGCTCTGTCAACCTGTCAAGGCCAATAAAATGGTCCGTCAAGCAAACAAAATTCGTACGAAAACCTGCCTCACATTGTTGTTATTATAGGATTGGATATACATGATCACCGCACTCTACGTTATCGGACTGATATTCTGAACCTACGATTTACAAAGAACTGTAGGTATTAATGCCCAGTAAATTTGTCACTTTCTAGGAAGTACATTGAAAATTCAGTTCTATGGGGTGCAGTCTATAGCGGCACATAAAATGCACTTGCTCTCTCGACTTTGCCCACCGTCTATCAGTCCGAAAGCAATAACTTCGCACTCGATCTACTTCCGTTTTCAAGTGGAATTTTGAGGACTTACCTACTGAACTGGGTCCAATTGAAAGGGATTGCCTCTTTCACTTGACAAACTATATTACTGGGCTCTGTGGGAGAACAGATGTTTTAATTATCTCCATACAGCGGGGAAGGCATAAATATGAAAAAAGTTTGCTTAGAAAATCTGCAAATGAAGAGATCACTTTGGATACACGCAGGTAGAAGCAATTATAATATTAAAATAGATCTTAAAATAATGTTGTGTATTGTTTGGTCTGTAGACTGGATGCATTAGGATCAAGATAGTATTCAATGGCGGATCTTGTGAAGACAAAAAAAAAGCCTTCAGATTCTATAAAATTTGGGAATTTCTTTAACGTCACGGCTGAGGTTTCCTCAATACCTCTAACATCCAAACTCTGTAATACAAGCTTCCCGGGCAATTTACATCAAGCAGGATGCCTCCGACTCTTATTTGGGAGGTTCCCAGTTTGAATTTCGTTTCGGATACTTATCATCTTCCCTGAGATTTCTATGGTCTTTCTAGTTCCCTCCAGGAAGCTCCCAGGATAGGCCCCACGACAGTTTGCTCTCACATGCTTTATATTTCATTACTCGTTAACATCATATCATTCGAATCTATAGAGTCTATGTTACTGACAGCGTCATTACAAGAACTACAATCAATAAGACAGAGAAATTAAAAAAAAATACCCTACTCAAAATTAATGCCTTAGTTGCCAGACCATCAACTTTGCAATCCACAAGGACAAAGAACTCTAATAATATACGTTTTTTATTTTATTTATTTGCATCATGATAATTGTGTTTATGTGACCATAATATACATCCTTCTGTTCTCCCATTACTTTCCTTCCGTCTTGTGTGCCTGATTCCTGCTAGGGTACCATATCAACTCCTAGCATTAAACGTACCTATTTCCACTGCTTTTCCATCGCCGAGCCATGACTTAAGGTTTGTTGAATAAAACATGTAGTCCTACATGACACTACCTTATCATTACGTACACTATCACGATGGTAAAAAATATAGAAAATGTGTGTTGTCACATTCTTGTTTTGTAACTCAAATATTATAAAAAGTACGAATAATTCGGTGTTTCTCTTTCAGTGGAATAACATCTCTCGGTCACAAGGTTTAAAGTGCGCTTTATTGTAAAGTAGTACTTAGTAGGTGACTAAAATGCGCGTATTTATAAGCGTCAAATAAGAGTGTGATAGAAGTAGATCAGCTAGTTAAGTTCTTATCAGGCAAAAAACTTATAACATGCTAATTATGAATGCTTCCCTTAGCCTTTATATGTCATTACTGATACTAATTGCATTAATGTTACGAGATACATTAAATTTAAAATCTAGTTTGTCATAATACTTACAAAAGGATGAAAAAGCTTAAATAAATATATCTGTAAGAAAGAAGTTCAACTACTCGTATTTCCCATACAAATGATCTCCTTTAAATAATTCAGACTTCTACCGTACTCAGGAGACACCGATCACATCTGAATGAAGACGATAAGAAAGTATTCCCTACAGTGTATACAAAGAGAACCTGTGTTCCTTTGTCTAATCTAATTATGTCAAGCAAACGGAATAATACTTTTGAACATTGATTTGATTTTCGTCGCATTAACTTAGTTTACACGTAAATAAGTGTCACAGTTTCATTCAAGATACAACAAAGTTTTAGAAAATATTAGTCGAGTTATTTCCATGAAAGAAATTACATTTACTTTTCAGACACTCTGGTGGGCCGGGATAGCGTAGTCGGTATAGCGATTAGTTACGGGTTGAACGTTTCGGGGATCGAATCCGGTGGGGGCGAGATTTTCTGCAGCCGTCCAGACCTGCCGTGGAAAACACCCAGCCTACTATACAATGGTTACCGGGTCTCTTTCCCGGGGGTAAAGCGGCCGGGGAGTGGAGTTGACCACCCACCCTTATCTAGTGCCATCTACCTCTACTCCCTCTCTGGGTCTTCGTGGCCCTTTCTAGGGAGAACTTTGCCTTTACCTTTTCAGACACTCCACTTATTTGTAGGTTTCATGAAGACACAGAGGTTCAGAATTGAGCTAATGAAATGAGACTTTCTGGATATTAGATATGTTAGTCTTCTATTATTTGCTTTGTTTATTATTATTTAACTGTAAAATCATATAACAGGTTTACTAAGCAACCATTACCTCCGTTTTGTGACATAGACTTTGACAATTGAAACAATAACATAAATATTTCCGAACATTTCAGTGAAGTGGGTAGCCTTCTTGCTTCGTGCGATCTTTCAGAAATTCCGTACATAAAATACCGGCAAGCCTAGATGTGTTTCTTCCTATTTCTCTACAGTCCATCCAGGCAAAATTTAACAGAGTCAAGTTAGGTCCACGAGCTTTGTTACATGTCGTCCTCACATTCGACGCTATACAGTACGAGCTACACGGAGCCAGATTAAAACACATAAATATAGTATAAATCAACAAAAACTACTGTACGGACATATTAATAAAATAAGTCGCCCGGGCTTTAAAAACTCAACAAAGTTGATAGTCTCATTACTTAAACATGTTACGTAAATGTTTAATAGTAATGAAAAATAAACGGAAGCTATGTAGAACATTAGTGTAATTTTAAAAAATTCGATTATTAGTCTTGACTGCATCTGCATGACGTATGAACGGAACTCGTAAAAAGTATATTCAATTCAGGAAAGTTCAGTGGAAATGAGGACGGCTAGAATAAGTGTCTGGCTGAACAAAAAACCACTGAAATTACTATCGAACCACAAACCACTACAATATGCACAAGCGACTTAAGAAAAACAAAAGGCGAAAAATTAACACAAAGGGAATAAAGGACGAAGGAGTGAAGAAAGAAAAGGACTTTCTCTACCAAAGAGAAAATGGGAACAAACCTGCAGAATTTAGGTTTACATTTATGGGTAGAAAAAGTAAGAGAGAAACGCCAAAAACTAGAAGTTGTATGTGTGTGGTTGTGTACAAAATGGCGCTTTTTTGTCTCGCGTGCAGAAACGGATCTCCATCGAGAGTAAACTTAAAGGCAGTGGAAAGAAGAGATGGCTTACTTTGTTGTTAAGCCCACCAACCCCTTAAAATGCTTGGTACCACAATCACAAGAAATATGGCTATGCGAGTTTCAATGTCTTGTGTCTATACGCTATTCCAACGTTCTCAAATTGCTAATTCAAATGCTGACACTTGAGTTCTGTCAATTCCCACTCCTACCCCTCCTCCGTCTTAAGCACTTTTAAAAATCTTTAAATAGTTTCGAAGTCTTACATAACCGCCTCGTCATATGAGCATTATCATTGTCTTTTAGCAGACCTACATGTGAAAATTAGTTATCACGATATTCCGAAAAGCTGGGAAATATTTAACAGTCGCCATGGCCCAACCTCCCAAAAGACTTGAATATTTAACGGCGCCGCTGTGAGAACTTCGAATGCCACATTTACCAACTCTAATTCACTTAAAAATTGTAAAAGCAGGCCTTCTATTTCACCCAAAAGATAAATTTGACAGAAGTGCCAAAAGTATGGTAAAGACATGGCAAGACCTTTTGTGTGCAAAATTAACAAATTTTGTCACATTTATAGATGTCCAACAATAAGAGTGTTTATTTTGTTTCGTCAAAAATCCTGCAATATGTCACAGAGGAAGTGAACCGCTTGCAATCACTTTTGCAGGACTTCGCTAGAGAAATGCGCGTTGTATTGAACGTATAATTTATTTTATTTTTCTCTATAACGTTTACTCATTTCTCACTCCAATAAATATTTATAGCCTTACGCTTGAAATTTCTGCAGAAACTGATGTGGCTTTGTACGTAAAATTCCGTTAATTTCATCCGATTTTAACCAATATTGCAACGTCCCATTCCAATAACGTTTAGTAAAAATCTTCCATATCTAATTAAAAATGCTGGTCTAAAATATAGGTGCTGACAGTAGGCCAAAAACAGACAGACAGACGTACTTACACATAGGATATTCAAGTTTACTTTCATTTTGACCTTGTAAATAACACTCCTATAGTGTCCTTTTCCGACTTTCGGTGTTAGAACCCTGCCCTCTTTTGCAGCTTGCAGTACTGTATTTCTGTGTCCCTTCCCTTATAAACCCCCTACATTGACAGCATCGACATGACGGGAAAATCGCAGTTGTCAGCATAGCTGTCTGTGTAAATCAGAACTCTGACTGCCAACATGACGAGACCCGCGCTGATCGGATATAAACTCTGATTTACACCAATTCAATGCAACACGACAGACTTGGAATGAACCATCACGCCACATTTGAGCGACAAATACTTTATTTTGCGGAAACTATAATGCATTCAATTGAGAATGCATACTATATATACACACTTTGCCAAATTTCTGAGCTGTTAGCACTTCTGCTTCCTATTCTACAGAAGAGTTTTATAACTTAGGTCTGGAGAGTTTCCATGCTCATGAGGTTCTTTATTTTCTTTTCTCAATTTTCCAGACAATCGTTGGCATACTGCCTGAACATTAATTCATTTTCTGTTTTGTCTGTCCTTTGCCTTTCATCATTAAGAGCCACTCTACATTTCGATACTACACAAACATTGCAGATTAAATAATATCGATGAGTGACCCAAAAATCAATCTCCTTTGGACATTTCAGAGAATATACTACGTATACGACTTTCCTTCGTGGCTAATAACAATGTGTTATGCGCGACTTCAGGCTTCCGTCGCGGTGTAAATAAGATCTTCGTTTCTCTGGGATATTACGCAGAGTTGATTGGTAATTAGCTACCGAAGTTTCGGGACCACCTATCGGTCCCATTTTCAAGGGTCAAGCAGACTAACTACCAAATGAACTCAGCGTAAATTTCCAGAAGAAAGAACGACTTGTCAATATGTTAGTACTAATTGTTTGCTAAAGAATGACGGAAGAAATATGCGCTGCGACATTTAACACAAAGAAAAAGTACAGCAAAGTACCGTAAAGTTGTTAGACATGGGAACAGGACGGTGAAGCCCAGGCCCTTCTCCAGAGCAGACAGATTTTACTCGTCCTACATTGACTAGTTCTTTGTGATAGATATGTTTTCTTTCTAATATGTCTTTTAACTAGTGTAAAATAAAATATGAATCAACATGGCTGTATAAATACATAATTATTTTTACACTACTGTTTCTTTAAATTCTGTGACGGAGTGGATGGTTTTGAGAAAGTGTAATCAGATCCAGCTTCAATTGCTGTGACTGCTGTTATGGTAACCTGTAGACAGCAAGGAAAACTGAAGAAGCTTAAGAAAATGATATTGTACTTGGTCCAATGCTGCAGAGTAACCGAGTACCAAACTCTTAGTGTAAGGTCGAAGGATCTTTATGGAAGAACTCACACTTTAAATCGTGCAGCTTTTAACAAGCGGAAAGGTTGCAGTAAAAATTGTTACAGTTCTTGGTCAGAGCAGTGAGAAGAAAGTACGTGGAATTTCATAGACTATATGAAGTCTAGGCCGATCCCAGGCGTGGGTCTGAGACCACTCGCTTGCTGGGATTGCGGGTTCGAATCCCGGCGGAGGAATTGATGTCTTTCTCTTGTGAGTGTTGTGTGTTGTCAGCTAGAGGTCTCTGCGTCCGGCTGATCACTCGTTCGGAGGAGTCCTACCGAGTGTGATCGTAAAGCCTCGATAATGAAGAGGCCCTGTCCCACTAGGGACCCTTGCGCCATGGAAATAAAATATGAAATTTATAAATGGAAGCACATTTTTAAAGGATACACATGTACAGAGCAATTACTATGAAGGTAAAAGGTAAAGTTCACCCTAAAACAGGCCATGAAGGCCCAGAGGGGGAATAGAGCTATAGCTCTTCTCTATCTTTAACCTCGGCACTAGAACGGTGTGGGTGGTAAATGCCACGCCCCTGACCCATTGTTAAATATTAGAGTGAATTTTAAAAATTGTTTGTGGTCACCTGAATTGAGTTCTACTGGCGCAGGATGAGACCGAGTCAAGGGGTCTTGAGGAAACCATCGAAGGTAGAAATTATCTCAACACAAATATCTTAGTACAAAAATTATTAGCACGTATAAAAATTGTCTTTTCCTTATTTAACTCTCGATACATTTAAGTAATCCAGAAAACCGTTTTATAGAATGCCCCTATGACAAAGGCGTACTGAAATCTCTTAGTAACATTTTTAAAGCCTAATATTATCCCACTTCAATTCAATAATTCTGAATTCCATACCTAAGATGACATATTTCTTGTGCGACTCTGTTTACGCCATAAGACTGTGTTATTGGATCACAGCGTAGACCCATGTGGCAATATGTCTGTAGTTTATTCCTATGGCGCTATTGCAAATGGGTCCTTACACCCATTTCTGACGTAGCTGCGATGTTATAGTGGTCATTTACGACCATTCCCTCCATTTCTCGGATTTTACCTTGCCTTTATTTCATACACGAATATGTGTATTTGATAACACAGCACCATAATCCGTTATAGTTTACTACAGCATTAAGAACGTGAAGGCTTTGCTGTACCTGGGAAACATATCCTCGGTAATTGACGTCACAAACTGCACAAGGAACAGGCTAAAGTAATATTTTGGAATAAAGATAATCTTAGCTGTTTTTGTAACGTCCAAGCTACAACTAAATCTCTCTACTTTGAAGGCTTATCAAATGCAGCGGCTCCTAAAGGCAAATGGTACTAGTTCCCGTCGTTTACTTGACAGATACTAGGAAATTTCGAACGAAAGATAAAGGGACATTAAGCAGTATAATATTATTGGTAAGATATGCATTTGTTTAAAAACTGAATAAGACGTTTTAATAAGAGTAACATGCTGAGATAAAACTATGATACAAGAAACCGTCAGATGCCATTTCTGAGAGATTTTCGAATACACTGAATAAATTAAAACATCACACTCAATACTGGATTCATAACGGTTTCCAAATATCGAAAAGTTCTTATTCTTACCTCAGAAAATAATTCTGTTATGCAGTTTAAATACGAAGTTATGCTTTACGCGTTATCTCCGCACGGGTTAAATTTTGTCACAAACGGCTGAAAATCAGATCTTCCATGTCCTGTCGAATAAATATTTTTTTCTCTTTGGGAATATTTCCTATAAATAAACGTCTAGAGAGGAACTTAATATGTTGCAATATATTTCTTGTTTTATAGCCCTCATAGCTGGATATGTCTGATTTTTGCCCTGCAATCTTGTAGCACAGTTTTCATTTGTTATATATAAGTCTGATATGATCCTTATCTTCTGCTGGGGCGTGCGCAGTTTGTATAGTAAAACCGCAACTCCAACGTCGAATTGTTCAGACTGACAGCCTAAAATTATTAAACTCCACTTTCTGGACACTTTCGTGCTAAGACAACACACGTACAACTGTGGTTCGTGTCCCCTTTCTTCACGGTTCATTCTTTTCCCATGGCTTAACTCGTATTATCATGGTCTCCAACTTTCAGGAAAAAACATACGTGTTATACGTGTTTGAAAGCAGCGCAGATATATACTTGAATCTAAGAAGGATGAAGTAACTGAGCAATATAGGAACTCTGTGATTTATACTGGTCAGAGAATATTGTTAGAATACCGAAATCGAGGAGGCTAAGGTGGGCTAGGAATGTGCTTAGAAAGAGAAAAATTCGTGGACAAAACCGATTAGATTTGACGACAGCAATAAGATAGTCTACAATTTTAACTTTTATACATCTTATACTTTTAGTATATATCTTTATTGTTAATTTGTAATTGTGTAATTTATAAGCGAAAAGTCCCTGATGATTATCCCAACAAGGGATCGAAACATGTCGGGCTAGTTCACTGTGACTGTATTGTATAACAATATAACAATAAGAGTGCATTTGTTGGTTAAATTGGTGTGTGTTCGAGCAATAAGAGTAATGGCTGTGTTATAGATTGTGATTAAGGGCGGTAGATGTTGACCAGATTTAGTATTCGATTACACGACAAAAGTGATGACATATGCTGATCACACTAATTGTCTAACCTTGATACTTGGTTTAAGCAGGCGTCATTGCTTTAAATTTTAACTCTTCTGCCGGTTGAATTATTTCAGTTTTAGTGCAAAACACCTTTTCCTCTCCTAACATATGTTACTCACACAGAGAATCTTTCCCTTCATATAAAAAGGAAATGAATATGCTGCCTTACGTGTCTTGGTTTACAGCACTCAGACCTACATACTTTCATGTGTATCAGTCAGTACAAGTACACCCACAGAGGAAAAACTTCCACCACAGAAAGAAGTACCTTTCTATTCAAGCACAGGGTCTTCATATTGATATGAAAGGCATCTAGTACTGGATGTGAGGTCAGATCCTCTTTTCCAGACAACTGGATTGCTTCAAGGTAAGGTTAAAAGATAAGAATAGAATCATGGTAATATGATATACCTCAGAGAAAGGTTTCTTGTTGGGAGCCATTTCGTGAAAAAGCACACACCAAGTCCGGCACAATGGTTATTTCTGTAGCAACAGAATGGAACTCTGTGGGATGAGACTCTAGAGAGATTTTCTGCAGGATAGAGGGAGAGAGACAGAGAGGTGCCGGCGTGACCAGAAAACTGCGTCATCGATCCGCAGCAAACAAACCGAACGCACACATGCAACCAGGCGACTGAGATCATATTCCAAATACACAAAACTCACACAATGATGCCATACATTTCTTTCGCTGTGGATCACTGTTTTGTGTTCTGCACGCTATCTGCACTTTGTTGACAATGAAACTATCCTACATATTCTTTAGTTAATATAATATTAAACTACATCTTCTTTCAGTTCTAAAGTTCTGAAAACTTTATATTACACTAAGTTGGTATTACTTTATTTTTGGACTTTTGGTTTTCAAGTACGGTTACCTTCTGTTTAACTTCACTTTGTGCAAAAAGATTCACAATGTTGCCTCACATAAGTGAATATAATAACATAATTTGTTTTACTGAATAATCATATTCATTTTTCTGAATATACAAGTATATAGGCATTGTTTTTAACTTAATCTAAATAAGTGTTAAAAATTTAAACTTTTATTTATCGTGAAATTACAAGAAATTATTATTAATTTATTCAAGTAATTTCCTCTCAAGGTTGGCAAGATGAAACGTCATTTACTGAAACCTAGAAATATGCAAATGTATTGTGTCAACACTTGTAAAGCAAGAGCAAACAGATGGTTAAATATGTCGAAACACGAAATGCAATCTTAAGACAGTTCTTGTGAGAAAGGAACAGCTTATGAATGTTACCCATCAGTTTGATACGAACATCACAATAGTTCCTTTGTTCTGTACGATGCTCGGCGTAAGAGCCACTACAGTACAATTTACAGAAACCACGGAGCAGAGAAGCTTCCACTTATTTCTGATTTTCTTTCCTCTCTACATCATATCATTTCACATATAATGCTTCATTTTATCGTTTTCCCTGCTTCTCTATTCATTACACTTGTACGTATGCTTGACTTAACAAAGCACAAATAAAAGGCGGACTTATTTTCTCCTTCCACCTTCTTTTTTTGATTCTCTGGAAGGTATTTTGTTTTCAATTTTGAAGCTTACATGAATTTTCTTGACAATGGTCTTTCTCATTTTATTCAGACTATTGTATTACTTATTGTCCTTTCTCTAAATCTTAAATGTTGTTTCTTTCTATCAAATTTGTACTTTAAAATAAAATATATTTTGATTCATCCAGACGTGCCTCGTGATCTGTATAACCAGTGTCTTATTATACCTCATAAGAGAATTCTGAAAAAGTTTAGCCGTAAGTTTAAAAGCCTATGTGAAGCAAATATTGTCGTCGGTTGTTCTGGAAGTAGATACACAGAATTTTAAAACAGGTACAAAGAGAAGAAAAGAAAGCGGACGGAAACAATGTAAAGAAACAGATAGGTGAGACTGGAAGTGAATGTGATAAAGAAACAGGATGAGGAAACTTTCCTATGCCACTAGTCACTTTCGCAACCAATCCTTCCAAATTGTCACCAACTTCATCAAAATAAGGTATGAGTGCAAAACTGTGAAAAGCACAGACCATATATTTATTAACTAATGCCACAGAACACAATCTCGCCAAAATTTATATGCATTTCTCATATACTTTAGGCGTGCTACATAAGCTGTCCATCTCAACCCCCCAAATGTCACCGCCTCAATAATTTTTCGTGAAATATAAGGGGCAAAGTTTTGTATTTTTGCATACGTTTGTTAGAAATTTATAAAGGAATTTAGTAGAGCAATCTGAAGGAAGGAGAACACTTGGGAGACCTAGGCGTAGATGAGAGGACAACATCAAAATGGATCTAAAAGACTACGATAGAATGATGTGGACTGGATACTTTAGGTTCAGGACAGGGTAAGTGGCGAGCTCTTGTAAACATGGTAATGAACCTTCTGGTTCCACAACATGAGAGCAGTTTCTTGCGTAACTGCGAAGCTATTGCGATTTTGAAGAAGGACGTCAAAGGACGAGACACTGTGCCCCATATTCACGCAAAAATACTCGTAAAATACGGTACATTTTAAAGTATTTTTTAGTTATAAATTAAAGCTACGTCTGTTTCGCGCACTTCGGCTGAGTTGGAGGAAGGGGGGCAAATATTTTGATTCATATTGTTGCCCCCGTGGAAATGTGGTTATTAGAGTCCCCACGCAGAACAGAAATCCATACACAGTTATGTTGAGTTTCTATTGACAGAATAATACAGTTTGTAAACAGAACGACAAGTTCATGTAAATTATTCGACCAAGCTCGTGCAAGACCATGCCCGTATTTCTACTGAAGTTGTGGAGTGATCAAAGTTCAGTAACTTGTTTCACTTGTATTCCATTAAAGAGTCGTACTTCTTACAATACTGCCCAGACATGAACTTTGATAAAGTCGTTATACACTCTGGGAAATCTAACTGCTGACTACGTGCAGCAGGTCAGTTTCGTGTTGCCGTGACACGACCTCGATATTATTCAGTTGTAGCATATTTCATTGCTTTTGTTTTAATTCCGAAAAACGTATTTAATCTGGAACAGTTAACGCCCAAGACCGAAAATAGTATAAACTGTGTACACGTGAATTAAAACAGAGAATTATGGATAATTTCATTAACAATTAATATCGTGTTTAGAGAGACGTAAATTGCATCATTAAAGGAAAAATGTTACTGCGTATTTCGAATTCAAATATTTTTCCGGTTTATATATAGGAGTTTCTACGTATATGGTGAGGAATACAGTCCATACCAAGAGTTGTTAAGTTATATTTATAGTCATTAAAGTGTTTCAAAATTTGCAGAGACTTCGTAATAACTTCGTCTTTCCAAAGGACTCCACCGTAAGCTCATAAGGCAAATTATACTTCAGTATAGTACCACACCTACATTTTAAAACTAAGTAATTAACCACATAACAAACTAACTCCATGGATCACAGTACTTCCTGAGAAGATAATGCTGCCTCAACTAGTCAAGAAATTCGATGAATTTTACGGAACCCAAAAGTTTATTTCCGTGCTGACAACAGCCCGCCAACTCTCCCGATTTTGAGCCACATCAATACATCATACATCATTCCATCCTGTTTATTTCAGATACACTGTAATATTATCCTCCCTTCAATGCCCATTTTTTCCAAGTGGTCTCCTGCCTTCAGATTTACCCACCAAAATCCTCTGTGCATTTGTGTTGTTCCCTATTCCTGACACATGCCCTGCTTATCTCACTTTTCTTGACTTAAATAAGTCAAATAATATATGAGAAGCGTACAAATCATGGAACGTCACATTATACAATTTTTTTCGGTCTCCTATTATTTTTTCACCAACATGTCCTCGAATATCTACAGCCTATTTCCTTTCCTAATGATGGAAAACGAGTGTCACTGCCATACAAAACAACGTGCAAATATATTTCTTTAAAATTTAGTATTTTATATTTTTAGATAGGAAGCGGGAAGACAAAATGTTTTGGACCGAATTGTAGCAGGCACTAAACTGACTCTCATGAAATTTAATAAATAATGTTATACGTTTAAGATCTACTATCAACCGAGCGACTGACGGTCGGAGCCGACTTTTGTGAAGCATGGGGTTCCTGTTGGAAGGTGAGGAAAGAGTGTGCTGTAGAAATGAGCCGTGCGATATGCAATGAGAACTGCAGTCACTTGTGTGAATTTGTAAATGGTCAGAACGTAAGGCACACATATTCCCTTGAGCATACGGTCGTGCTAACACAATTTCTAATTTCGTAGGTTATAGCCTATGACTGAACTGTCGAAATGGCCTGTTACACAGCTAAGTGTCTGCCGCTTAGACCGCCGAATTTAGTACAGTCTTTACACTTTTACATTTACATAATTTCTTCATTCTCTTACATGGCGCACGAAGTAGAATTCCGTAACTCCATGGCAATTACGTTGCCTAAATTTAAAAGGGATTTCTTTGCTGTTTGAGAGACATTTTATCATACAGTAGTACGATTACTTGTATGCTCCTGCTTTGTTATCAGTTTCTCTGTCCGTATCTTCCATCAATGATCTTGTTGCAAAGCCTTAATAACTGGTTTAACTGTGTAAACCTTATCTTTTAGTTAATACAGAGAGGATTATAGAACGCTGTGTATTTAAATTATAGAGTGTTGGTCACTGTAAATATATATTGACCACATCTATATTAAAATAAACATTTTTATTATTTATATAGTCCTATTACTTATCTTAAGAAATCATCGGAAGGACAGTACAAGACTGGATTGTTTCTTTAATAAATAAGAGTATAGTAGGGCTTTTAAATCGGAGGTAAAGCCGCCACAGCGTGATCCTGACCACTCATTTACATATAGTTTCCAGAATAAGAAAATCTCACTTCTCTTCCTTCTGTGTCTTCGAAACGTGGTGCTTTATTAAGAAAATGAACACCTTTAATTTCATACTGTTTGCTAGGCTATAAGCGTGATATTACCAGTAAAATGAATAACACCTTTATTATTATAATATTATAGTCCAAGGTAATAAATAACTGGATTATTTCTACATACTACGTTTCACTCTTGAGTGGAATTAGTCCCTAATGATTCCTCTATGCAGAATCATTTTATGAGAAAGTGCAAACCTCTAGCTGGTCTCTGAGGGACGCTGCGATATGGAACCGAGTCTCAGTTCTGCCAGGAGTGGGACGAGCTAGAACTTTCAGTTTCTCACGTCAGTTTTCTGCGTACTGGGACTTACTTTTTGTGAAATCTTAACTTTAGAAATTGTAACTTTACCTTAAAATGTTACCCAGTGAAGCAAAACTCCCAATATTTATGAACGCAACTTCACATTGTGCAACATAAAAACTGTCACAAACATAATTTTCATTCCAGTACAAAATGTGTGTACATTATTAGATCCAAGACTTTAGAGTCTCAACATATCAGCAGAAAAAAAACCGAAACTTTGTAACTTTCTACCATTTGTTACAAAGTTTTGTTTCAACTTCGATTCAATGAGTAATTTCATGTTCCCATTATGTTACTATTCAGCGGTTTTAAGTCCTGTAAACATTTCTGAAATCTATCCAAATCGATTCACAAATTCTGGTAAATAAAAGCTACAGGTTAATTTGCCTCTGTGTTCCACTAAATAATTATCACATAACACTAATCGCCCTACGCGATTTCATGCTGCAAAAAGGGACAACTTTAACTTTTTTGCCTACGCTATGAACAGGCGTAGAGAAGTGGAGGTCTAATTCTACACATTTCAATATCGGCTCTAGATGGACATGTGTGGTCAGCGTCACGCCTCGGCTGCTTTACTCAAACGGATATAGCATGGTAATCACAGTACACAGGCGGAGTAGGCCCCAGTTTTGGTCTTGACACTGCGGAAAGGAGAAAGATTTCTTCCTTTACACAGTACCGAAACCAAATACCCAAGAAGAATTCTTCTTGCATATTTCGACCCTTGAAGGTGAGACCACTATGACGTCTCGAAACGTCGGGAACCGAAAGCATAGAAACGCGGCGCCATACCCACAAAGGGATCCATCAGCATATTATTTATTAAGAAAACAAAATTACGAAGTTGAAACATTAAAATCTCTTCCCGAAAAACAAGTAAAATATTGTAACAAGAATGTTTTATACATTTTGCTTCTAATACTAGTCATTTTGTTACAAACGAAGACAATTTATTTTATTCGTCTTTTAACATAAAAAACAAACATTATCAGTCCAACTGTGTGGTCAAAATCCCTCCACATTCACGATAATTTTGCACATTCAACCAACATCTCGGTAGCTCACAAAACGTTTTTACACATTCTATTCATTCTACATCCGGCCTGGCCAGCAAAGCACAGATTCATTTCAACGCCTCGTGTATAAAGATTTGCCGATAAAAGACCGCCTTCTCTGCCTAGCATGTCAGTCTTGCCGACAGTGTTCACGACAATGAGCAGAGTTGCCGCAGAGGCGGAATGTTTCGCAGATTTTATTTTTTACCATATTGTTCCGACTTTTTGCAGCTAAAACACGTCCGGGAGGGCCCTTTGTTTCCAGAATATTAAATTAAGCGCCCTGTCTAATGAATCTACTTGCAAATTATATAAAATTACCAAACGCTGTATTACGAAACTAACACTAAACCTTTTCACCCATTTTCTAGGAACACATTATTTCAATTCCACGGTTTAGGTTTTGTTCATTTAAAAGTTTAGGTTTGGATTCAGGTTCGGAAAATTATGGTGTTCTTTTTGTTTTACGGGTTACTGCTCGGTTGGATTCAAAGCCCTGAGCCGAACATATTGATTGTATTGTTAACCGTCTAAGACCCTACATTATTTCACTACTAGCATTGTTTGAGATACTATTATGTGCACACCGTTTGCAACAGACGCAATCCCATAGAACATAGCTAATTAGCTTGTATACAGTAAAAATGAATTCATTACAAATTATTTTTAAGTACTTAAAAATTAGATTACTACTTGCAAGAAAACAATATCCCGTTTCCGTTACAAAGATCACTAATTTAATTATATTGTAAAAAAGGTTATCTTTATTCTAACAACCAAAAGGAATCCGTAACACACTCTACAGTGTGCTGTGAAGCCTCCTAAAAAGAACTGCACCAATGTACTATAAAGTTAAAGGAATTTTGTGGCAGAGGTTTTAAAATCCTGAACTTAAGTTGAAATACATTCATAAGATAAGCGACAAAGAAATTATCTGAAACGGAAATACCGTAAGGAGGAAGAGGTGGAGAAAACAGCATAACAACAGGCTCTTCATCAAATGTTGTAAAATCAAGGAGGATGATATAGACCGGGAACGTAGCACGCACTGGACAAATTAAAAATGCATACAAAATTATAATTGGAAGAAATGAAGGGTAAAGACTAACTCAGAAATACGGGCGTAGATGGGATGAATAAACTGATTTCGAAGACAGCGTCAGGGTGTGGACTGGATTCGCCTCACAGACGGTATATCGAATGTGGGTGGAGGGTTCCTGTGAGCATGGTAATAAATATTTAGTTTCCGTAAAAGGCAGGGAGTTAAGCACTTGACGGCCTCAGTTTCTCAAGAAGGACTCCACTCCGTTGAATTCAGAAACATCGAAAAGAATAAACTGTGCGCTTTTCGTTTAAGGGATCGTAAGGCGAGAACTTTGAAAAGTCCTGATAGCAGAAGTAAAGCGAACGCCTGTTTTCTTTGAAGGAAATATATAAGAGATATTAGAATGGAATTATTCTGGAAATGAAGTAGTTTATAGTCTAAATAACTGGTGCGCATCCGATGGTTCTTTTCTTATTTATTCAGCGGCATATCGACACAACAAATCCATTGTATCGCCTTTCAGTACAAAGTAACTAACGGACTCGGTGCATTTACACAAAAA
Source organism: Reticulitermes speratus (assembly GCA_021186555.1). Taxonomy (NCBI): domain Eukaryota; kingdom Metazoa; phylum Arthropoda; class Insecta; order Blattodea; family Rhinotermitidae; genus Reticulitermes; species Reticulitermes speratus. The sequence goes on along the minus strand of JAJKFL010000003.1, from coordinate 40,315,414 downwards.
AACGCCAACAAATAATATAATCCAATTTAATATTCTACAGAATTACTTTGCTGATTTATCACAGTATTTATTACAAACGAAGAGTTGAACTGCATAACGGTGCCTTCAAGATACACTGCCCAGAGACGTGCTGACATGTACAGATGATGATCACATGACCAAGAATTGTAACATTTTATTTACAGGGTTGAACATGTATTGAAAACAAAGTACATAGAAAAGTAGCAAGAAATTATACAAATGGAGTGGCTTAGTGTTTGGGTGATGCAAGAATGACAGATGGGCAACAAAAGCGCTCTTATGTCCAACCAAGAGTTAATTTCTGCGTTATTACGACTGAAGACTTTAATGAAATTAATCCTTACGAAATTTTGGCAAAAGCTATGCCAATTATTCGACATGGACTGGTAGACAGGCCAAACAAACAAAAATTGCTTCATTACAGACAAAAATAAAATCAAATACAGACAAAATTCACAACTGATGGCATTGCTCATTTTTATTATAAAATCATTCTGTTCCTCAGTTCCCTCCCGTCCTTTCTGCCGGGTTCTTGCTGGGAGACCGTACAAGGGTTTAATTATAAAGTGGTATAGGCGTTATTCATCCCAGTGGCCGCGCGGTCTAAGGCGTGGGTCTACGGCCGCTCGCTTTCTGGGATCGTGGATGCCTGTCTCTTGTGAGTGTTGTGTGTTGTCAGGTAGAGGTCTCTGCGACAGGCTGGTCACTCGTTCAGAGGAGTCCTACCGAGTGTGGTGTGTCTAAAGTGTGTGATCGCGAAACCTCGAAAAATGAGTAGGCCTAGGCCCCCTAGGAACTGTCGAGCCATAGGAAAAAAAAGTGTTATTTACGTGCGTCATTGGCATACCACGTTAGCCGTAAATAATATATCTGTAAGATACATAGTATCACACACTTTATTAAGGAACAGAATATAATATTAAATACAAATCTAAGTTAATTAAAAAGTTGTGTAAAATGTTAACCTAATAGACGCATAAAATACTGAGGAAGAATTTAGAATGCTTAAGTATATGTGACATAAATAGTCGACTCAGCCTCTAACAGAAATGAGTACCAGGAATATTGCCTGGGGGTAAAGGCGTCCGGTGCTTAGGGCTGACAACCTTACCATCTTCATGTGCCGATTGTCTTGAAATCTGGGAGCCTCAACCTCCTGGAACCCTATGAGCCTGTCCAGGTCTGCAATTGGATAGCATGACTTTATATGACATAAAGGATACGCTATAATCTTTTTTCAGAATCACTTTATTTTAAGAAAAACACAGGCTACGTAAGGATACTTACTAGAAAATGGAACTGAAGACTAATGTAATGAAAGAGGGGGGTGTTTTAGTTAAAGATGCTGTTAAGTGCTAAGACTATGTAGTGTCGGTCATACATGAATAAAATGTGAAGAAAAGAAACAGTGGAATGATAGTGACAGAAAGAATCCGGATCAGTTACAGAAAAAGACCTGTGGAATAAGAGTGGAGCCATTTTAACGATTATTTTGTTACCTGTCAACAATACGATAAATATCATGCCACCCGCAGGATACCAAACTCAGTTAAAAGTATTCCGTGAATATGTCACTGGGGAAAAATAAAATATTTTGAAGGTAAAACGTTTAAGAGCAATTAAGACATCACCAGTAACAGAATTAATAATCCTGGCTAAATAAGGACAAAACAAATAGGCCTACTGCACATTTTAAACGATCTCAATTCTTCAGGGCCCTAGTGGTTACTACTTACGTACTGGCAGGTTTAACAAAAAAATTTTAAATTTTCCCGTAACCTTATATTTTAGGGCCGGAATAGCGTAGTCTGTATAGCGATCCGCTATGGACTGGACGGTCCGGGATTTGAACCTCGGGGCAGGAGATTTTTTCTTCTCCACACTCGTCTGGACTGGCCGTGGGGCGCACCAAGCCTTCTTCACAATTGGTACAGAGGTTGTTTCCGGGGGGGTAAAGCAGCCGGAGAGTGGTGTTGGCCACCCACCTCCACCTAGCGCCGAGGTTAGGAATGAGTAGAGCTATACCACTACTCTGTTCTGTGGCTTCATTGCACGTTATGGAGAGACCTTTACCTTTACCTTGTATTTATGTGTATTGTATGATTCTCACAATAAACAGCGACTGTTTCTCTATGCAGCATTGACTCACTGTAATGGAAGCACGCTCTATTCTGAGGTAGAGACTGAATCTTTATGTACAATGTATATCAGTTTTTTTCGAAGGTTTAAATTTGTTTTCCATTAGAGATGGGGGAAAATTTAGAGCCCCGAAAGTTTACCCCAGGCCTGATATTACTTTCTCCGAACTCACTGTCATATGGTCTGTGGCGAGCGATGCCACATCTTGCTGCTACAACTGTACTAACCCAATGGCTGCAGCAATAGGAATTTACGACTCCGTCCCAGGGGCCTCACTATCCCTTCGCACGTCCCCGCCCACTAAACCCAATGTTACTTCAAGTGACAAATGGGGTTGCAGAATTCTGGAAGCCATCGTCACCGATGAATTCAGAGTCGACCAGCCGTTACACACACGAGTTCCATTTCTTTTATCTATTCAGAATTTCTGATTTTACATCTGTGTGTGTGTCACAAAAGTGGTACAACCAACAGTGTAAATCTCGTAACTACTAACTCCACGGATATAGGTCCTTCTTTATGCCATCTGAGTTGGTCAAGAAACACTACGCTTCTAAGGAGACCGAAGTTTCATTCTCGTTTATAAGATAGCCAGTCACTGGACCTTGAAATCAATCACGTAAATTCTCTATCATCGACGGTATGAAGCTATAGTCACTAAATTCAAAGTCAATACTAATATCCCTCCATCCACGCTTAGGCACCCCACGCGACCTTTGTCCTTTATTAATGCTTGGCTGGATTTGTAGGCCTAACAAACAGTGATGAACGTTGAACGTAATTCTGAAAACTGCAAAAAAGTTAGGCGTAGAAGAAGGAAAATAATAAGGAAAGACAGGAAAGGTTATTGGCGTAAAATATACGAGGCAAATATGTACACTTCTCCCAATTCTTAAGCATCACACCGAACACCGAACATCGATGTCGAGTTGAGTAGCATCCCTTCTTTTTATTTGAAAGGTTCCGAGTTCGAATGTTGGGACGGAGAATAAGGATATTGTAGAGTTTCAAACTGGATTCACTTCGAACAAGAACAAGAACATATGCTCTATAAGATCAGTAGAGGATGCCGATTTTATTCACTGTTTTATCGTCATTGGATTGCGGCTTAGAGGGTTCGCTGTCAGATACCGCACCGTAACTTCTCTTTAAACATTAACATATATTTTCAGAAAAAAGTGCGTAAACAAACTTCAGAATTAAGACATTAATTCATTTTAATGCAATAATACAAATGCTTAATCGATTCTAAGGGAATTCTTCATAAATTTATGATCTGAATTCCCGAAACCCAAATTATTTTGAACTTATTTGTTTTCCATTTCACATTAAACCGATATTCTTACGGAAAGGTTATATACGATTACAAGCACTTAATACTCAGGCAAACCGGAATATTCCTTCCTATATTTTCAACAACAATTTCTAAAAGACTTCTTCCTAATACAGACTCACTGCACTGTACTTAACTTCAGTAAAAAGGATATAGGCCTCCTACTTACTGGTTACAAAGTAACACTGACCGCATGGCAGTAAGTCTGCTTTAATAGATAATCCGCTAATGCTGCCAGGTGGGTGTCAAAGATAAACTGGAATTTTCTTGTAAATAAATTCATTATAAATCTGTCATATTTTCTCCAAATATACAACTACATTCATGCATGCGTGCTTGGGTATCATGGAAATATATTAAATTGCCACAGAAATTAAATAAGTACCGGGTCATGGGCGTGCCATGGCTCAGGCGGTTAGTCGCCGGCCTCTCACCGCGGAGGCCCGGGTTCGATTCTGGGTCAGTTCACGTGGGATTTGTGGTGCACAAAGTGGCACTGGGACAGGTTTTTCCCCGTCAATTTCATTCCACCAGTGCTGAATTACAAGGAAAAAAACGAAAAAACTAATCATCTTGACCACAGGGTTGCACAATTATCCTCAAGGCTGCGGTATGTCCGTAGCATCTGTTGCAGGGCCCTTTACAAAAAAAAGTACCAGGTCATGGATTAGTGTAGGGAAGGAGGAGATAAAAGATGTAAGGATTCTCCACCTCGGAATTGTATGATGATAAGCAGCCAGAACAAATAATATTAGTTGCTCTTTCCTGCGACCAATCACACAACAAGGAAAATATGTGGACACAACTCTAGCGCTTGGTCTTGACTAACAGAGCACGATCCTAGAAATGGGTGTTCACACATTTCTGGTAGATATGCAACATTTGCAAAATGTAAAACAGGAAAGATAGGGCTGCATGAAGTCTACTTTATTCTACCGGTTTAATGAAGATAACAAACGAAAACTTGAAATTTGCATATTAAGTCTTGCACGTAGAACTTACATAGATCATCGACACACATAAATAATTGTATGCGAAACACTACCTTTCTTCGCAATTACAGAAGTGGTGACGAAGAAAATCCCCGAGTGAAAAAATTTTAGTTTTACAAAGAGTACTGTTAACCTACACAAGTAAATAATCTACGGATTGAGGTGAAACAACCCCGTTCTGTTACCAATGTTCAAGTGTATTTTAAAAATCAGTCGTACAATACGTATGATACAAGAAGAACAGGCTACATATTTCCGCTAAATTAAGTCATCATCAGGCCTTTATCCAAAGCATTAAAAATATATTGTGAAGTTTTAGTATTATTTTAATTCCTTTTATAACGGCCTGAAGACGGCTTAAGTTAAACGAAATTTGTGCCTGTAATGTCTTGCATTATATGCTGTGTACCACTGATTATTAAAATATGATTAAGATCTAGCTAATTTCACCGAATAAGAAGCTGAAACATTTGAAGTACGCGAGGCGACATACGCTCATTCCAGAATTTGTTGTTTCCTGACGCGTGACTGTGACAATAACAAAAGTGATGTGGTATCCTATTCAGTAACATAATAATTGTACCAAAGCTTTTGTCCTTCTTTCTGGAAGAAGTTAAAAACTGGAGGTCTTTGAAATGCTTTCCAGTAAAGGAGCTATGAACACACCACGAGCTCTGTTCTGAGTTTTCTTCTGTACTTCCAATAGAAGCGTCGATTTTGTACTCCCACACGCTCTCGAAATTCATACTTCACTGAAATTCTCCCGCCTTTCTGATTCGGAGTTTTACAATCCGGTGACCGTGAACTGCAGAAAATACGATTAAACTTCCGAGTGGATTCAATGTTTATGTAATATCCTTCGCCGTGCCTGTAAGACAATTTTGTGTTGATTGCAGGTGAATATGATTAAGACAACTGCATTCCAATCTACCGTCTTCTTGTAACCTATTCACTCATAGTTATATTGCTCAGAAACATCAGCTCGAGAATTGACAACAAACGCAATTACTCAATGTGCAGACCGGATTACATTCATATTGACTTCGTACTGTTTGTTATATTTCTCAGTGATCATCTTTGCAAAAAGTGAGCAACGATAAGACATATCGTCGTCCTTATGACAAAACCGCGGAAGTGAAAATTTTACGATTTTTCACTGTCATTCTTTAACTTAATTTTGGACGATAGATTCTATGCCAGGGTTGCCAATGTGATATGTTAATAAGGTAAAGCCGGACGTATCCATTCACTTAAGCGTTAGATCTTTATGTAAGGTATCTTAGCTTGCTATTTACCATCAGCATGGCACGAATGTGTCACATTCTTTTTTTTTTTTTTTTTTTTTTTTTTTTTTTTTTTTTTCCGGGTACGAAGTCTACTTACATCAGCGAATCTGACTGCTCCAGCTCCTGGTTTAGTGAGGTGACATCGGCTAGGTGTTAACCATTGTCAGTGTTTTGTAGTGTTTTCGCTTTAAGCACGATAAAATTATATTCTTCAATAAAGGTACAGCTGATTTTGAAATGTTAATTATTAAAACATCAACTAGAATATATTTCTGAGGAATAAAAAATATCAAACTACTGAGAAGGTGTAGGGTTCATCATCTCACCAATGTATGCATAAAAATGTATCAGTTCATTCATTAATTAATTCATTCATTCTGCAGTCTGTCTTACGACAGGCCCGTAGCCTCTTCCGAAGCGAGAGTGCTCTCCAGTGCTTCCTTTTTCAATTTCCAGTATCCTCTCGTTTCCTTAAAGTCAGTTACCCACATCTTCACGACAGTTGCTACTATCGCTTAAACCATGCAAATTAACACCAAAGAACACAGCCCTTGAGAATCTATTCAAGATGAGCTTCACATTTTATATAACCGGAAGAGTCCCTACCATGTTCAAAAGAGCCCGCTGCTTGACCCATTCCTGAACTATCTGAAGTCACTTCAAGCACGTCAATTTAATTTGGCTATTACTAGTACAGTACCATCTACGCCTACGTTTCGAAGTTATTACTTTCCTTCATGTTACTCCACTAAAATTTTGTATACATTTTTCATGTCAATGCTTGTCTATTACGTGTTCTGTCCCTCTCATTGTCCTTGAGCTGACCGTACCGTTAATGCTCAACAGTTAGTATTACGAAACTCCTCTGTATGTTATTTCTTTCCTCCACTGGTACTTCCTCTCTCTTAGATCCAAAATTTCTTCAAAATTCTCTATTTAGACTCCCTAAAATAATCATGTACATTACTGCCTTATGGCAAGAAACTAAACTTCACACCAATTTAAAACAACAAGCACATCCACACTTTTACAGCCTGCACTTAAATACGTATGTTTTTTAAAGAAAAAGTTGATCTGAAGGCGGCATTTTAATGCCGAAACAAGAAGAAATACATTCAAGAGTGAGTCAACTAACTGATATGGACGTATATAAAATTCACAAACACAGATGTTAGTTCGATTCAAATTTATGTCGAAGTTAGTCAGGACAGAAACAATGTCATTTGGATCCTTACGTCACGGATTAAGGGGATGGACTTGGTACGGGGAATAGCTGCTAACCTATATTCAATGAGTACCAGGATCCCTTTCCTAGGAACAAAGCGGGCGGAGGGTGAAACTGGACAAAAGGGGTGGGGTTAAAAATCGCGTGCAAAGTACAGAATAACCTAGTCTCTATCTTACAAAAATATTGTCTTATGGCTGACGATTAAGGGAGTTGCAGGAACTGTCTTCCAATAAAGAGGGCGTCTCTATTACTAAGAGCACAGTCCTCAAGAAATTTTATTTGGCAAATATAATATGAGGCCACCTAGAATAAAATATCCCGCAATGGGGAAACTGTGGACAATTCCCTATTTCCCTACAAGTTTAACAGCAAAGCACGTAATGTCATTAAGCGGGTGTATTTCGTGCGGCGAAAGCAAAATATCCTCTATAACCAACTCAGTCCCTTCTGCATGCAACGGAGAGCTCCTTCTTGTATCCCAAAACCCCTGTTTCCTAGATTCAGTTTCGCGTAAGCACTGTGCCTAATGTACCGTAAAGCAAACACTACGTGCGAACGATATAGGCACTGTTTAAGTTTCAGGAAACACAGACTTTCTTACACTGCGCCGTATACGCCTACAGTGTGCAAATTTTTGCTCCTGGCAACTAAAACTTTAATAATAAATAATTTCTACCACACCCTTCTACAACACACCCCAATTCAGACAACCAAAAAGGGTGTGGGTAACATAAGGTTCGCTGCTTTAAGTGAATATACTATTACAAATGCGGCACCCAGACGTCGCAAACACATGTCTGCGAGTCAGTGTTTTGTTGAAAGTGCGTTTATCTTACAAGTACATAATTTTATGCCACATAATATTGCTTGAGGAGGTAACAGCCGCTCTTGTGGAACTCCAATATTCTTTACCATGTTAACAACAGCCCATTAATGAAGTATATCTCTTTCCAGAATCAGTCAATCTACAGTCTCACACCAGGTTGAAAATATATTATTTTCGCTTACACACGTCTCTATCTTCCAAACAGTATTTTCTCTTCGGGTACTGTAAGAGGCATTTCTCTTGTCTTTTATTCTGCTGTAAGCACTGTTAACCTCAATCTCTTTATTTTATCACCTTAATACTCTTTGATGAATATTAGAAGTAATTTCTACTTGTATATACTTCACATTTGTCGCAAAGTGCCTTTTTTTGCATAATACAACGGGCTCCTTTAGCGTAAGAAGGGGTAACATCCATATTGATATTTATTCTACACTTTATTTACTTGTGGGCTTAATACAACAGGTTCCTCTCGCGCAAAACAGGGTTCTTTATCTGCTCTTTATTTAGTTCTTTCTTTTAAATACAACAGGTTATTTTCGCGCAAACACAGGTAAAATGAATTGTTTTTATCTATTATTTATTTAATTGTGTGTGTAACAAAACAGGTATCTTGCGCGTAACAAAGGGTAACATGAATCCTGTACCATATTCTATTCTCTATTTAGTTTGTGTATGTATATGTGATGTGAGTGTGTGTGTGTGTGTCTTTGCGTAATACAACAGCTCCTCTTCGCGTAAAAACATGGTAACCTGCACACTGTTCCATAATTTATGCTTTAGTTATTTGTGTATGTAATAGCATGATTCCTCCAGCGAAAACAAAGACGATCTGCATTTGGGAGACGAGAAATGCACAAAAAAGGATTGTTCCGAAAGGAGCAAGGAGATATCTCACATTAAAATTTCCCGATGTACATGGAAACAACCTTCAAATTGGGCTGTAATTGAAGGTGCCTATTATGTGGGTCAATTTGTATAATGGGTTTACGCCTTCAATTCTTGTTTGGGATATGGATTAATGTTCGAAATTTTTCCACTGGACCTCTGTTATGAAGTTTATAAAAAGGCTTTGTGATAGATGAGTCCTCTGCTCAGGAAGTCCTAAAATATGTTTAAAGCATCACAGCGTGCCACAGGGAGTGATATGTGACAGCTGAAGAAAGCTTAAAATGTTTCAAGCAATGAGATGAATCGCCAGAACAGCCTTGTCCGTGAAACATCGATACGTTTAAGTTCGGCACAGAAAGGAAATATTGTTCCAATATTGATTAACAGATATTACAGTTGATTGTGCTCATGTCCACCTGTTAGCAAACGTCTGAACCTGTTGCTCCTGTATATATACTACCCTCCTCACTAACCAGCCCATACAAAACACATAAATCTCTTTCCACTATTATAAACGTCCTGAACATACTATCAAGAAAAACTTTCATTTCCATACATTATTCTCTGAATGCACGGCATTTAAGTTACTGTTCCCTTTCTTTGCCTATTTCTTCTCCATTATGTAATGTATATTCCTTAGAAACCCAAGTTATTCTGTATGGAAAGTGCTGTGATCTTTGTCCATAGTTTTCTCCTAAATGTTGCTGTAGTCAAGATATATATTCAGTCGAGTGACGTCAAAAAGCTAATATTTGGAATAATTATTATGCCAACATTTCTACCAGAATTGTCATAATTCTGCAGAATATAAAAAGGCGTGGCATTTCAAGCTACAGTACAAACTGTATAAGGTTATATAATTCAAATCCAAATTCACATGAAAACAGATTTCAGCAACTTACATGATTTACGTAATTTTATTTCCTGTGTTATTTAATATATAGATAAGCATTTTAGGCGGAGAATGACAAAAAATCCTTATGGTCATATATTGTAGGTTTATTATTGCGTTCAATATGTTTTTGACCTTCGACTGCTGAACCTCAGGGTATTTCAAAGTTCTCACAAGGTACCTTGTTGAAGATGTTTAAGTTTCATTGATGTGGGCGTGTAAGTGGAAGATAAGGTGCACATTGATTTCAAAGAAAGATGGTGTTAGACAAGGAATTTATTCAGCTGGATAGATTTTTTTTTTTTTCTGTGACAGACCGGTAAGCATACGAACATACAATCGGATTTTTCAAACGCTGGGGACATTTTTGACCAGCTGATCGAGTATCAGCTTGTCAACAATAACTCCGCTTCCTGCAACTAATCAATTACCGGTACAGTATAATATTTGGAACGCAAGATTCCATGTGGAAATGCAAGATATCAAACATTTTACAAGGCCCTATAAAATACCCTAATATAGCAGTAAATTTATAGCCACATACACTTTGTACAGAAAATACTACTACTGCTACTACTACTACTGCGGCTGTTTTTCATATGCATAAATTGTTGGAGTAATTCAAAACTTCTTAGAATTTCGAATTCAGCAAAGAAATCTATGATAGTATTTCCTGCGCAGTTTATTAGGGTAATAACCCTAAAGCACAACGTTCTGTTTTACTACGAGGTGTTGTGGAATATTAGAGGGAGAAAAGGGTAGTAAGGAAGAAGTTCCGCCATATTGCTTGCGGTTACATCTACCAACCCTCCTTAGTCCTTTGGGTGTATTACAAATATTTTAAAGTATTGCAGTCGTGCTTGGCGGTAGGTGGGTTGGAATAAGAGGGAGGGCGTCAGGAAAAGAACGAGAATGAAACACGCAAGGTAATAAAAAAGAAGGTAATCAAATAAAGTACAAAGTACAACATAAGAGAAAACAGCAGATACATTTCACTTTGAAAAGAGGAAGAAAAATTAGGTAAAAACGCAAAGAGGAAAGTTTTTAAAAAAATGTGTAAAAGGAGAAGTTTCAAATAAAAAAGTGTAAAAGTGAGAAGCTCTATAATCAACCAGATGCAACATAGTACTTCTTGGAAAGTTGACAGTCGCTTAGGAGGTCAATGAAGTTACCCGTGTTGAATAGAACTGAAGACTCAATGTTGTATTCAGTAAAGCCCGCTACGATCACGAGCCAGTTGAATTCAGTCTACATGCTCCTATTTCTTTAGGATGTATTTTAGCCCCCTGATGCCGGAAGCAGCGACATCAGTAGCGACATGAAGCACAGAGCAAATGATGCTCGAGATGGTTCATGATCGTGTAGCAACAGGCGTGACCAGATTGGTCTGAACGGCTGCTGTACTGCGATGTGGAAAGCAAATGGAAAAACTACCACATTATTACTTTTCCTGGATAGTCTCTTCCAGAAACAGAGACAAATGCCAAATGCGAGATGCTTCCTCTGGAGACAAAACATTCCGGAGGTAAACTACTCCCCCATTCGGATCTCCGGGGGGGAGTGTTTCTAGGGGAGACACCACGCGGTAATGACTACAGACAAAAGCAGAAGACACAGAATGAACAGAACAGCTTCAAGATAGGCACTTGGAACGTAAGGACCTTGAATCAAGGAGGAAAACTCGAAAATTTGAAGAAAGAGATGCAGAAGAACGCAGTGTCTGTGCTAGGTGTTAGTGAAGTGCGGTGGAAGGGTCAAGGTGAAATAAAAAGTGGTGATTATACAGTGTATTATTCCGGGGGTGACAGTGCTGAAAGAGGCGTAGCAATAGTAGTGCATAAAAGCGTAGTGAAAAGTGTTGTTAAGAAGAGTGTGTATAGTGACAGAATCATTGCTATTAAATTGCAGGCAGAACCGGTAAGTATTTTGATAGTGCAAGTGTATATGCCAACATCGGACTATGAAGATGACGAAGTGGAAGAGTTGTATGATATAATTGAAGAAATTCTTGAAGAGGATGGAAAGGGTGCGACAAACACGATTATAATGGGAGATTGGAACAGTGTGGTTGGAGATAAAGCACATCACAACACTGTTGGACCATATGGACTGGGAAGGAGGAATCAGAGAGGTCAAATGCTTATTGACTTCTGTGAAAGAAATGGACTTGTTATAACAAACACATGGTTCAAAAAACCTAAAAGAAGATTGTACACGTGGAAATCACCAGGAGATAGGAATCGATATCAGCTGGACTATGTACTAGTGAAACAACGATTCAGGAGCAGTGTGAAGGATGTGCAGACACTGCCTGGAGCAGATATTGACTCTGACCACAGTTTACTGGTTGCAAAGATCTGCACCAGATTGAAGAAGATCATGAGGTTCCACAAGAAAAAACCAAGATGGGATTTGGAGAAGCTATATGCTCAACGACAGGTAGTACACGATAGACTAGAAGAAAAGCTTGGTGCAATCAAATGTGAAAGTGGGAATGTGGAAGTGCAGTGGAACAATATCAAGAAATGTGTGTTAGATACTATGAGTGGTTTGGTTGGAAAAGTCGAGAGGAGAGCAAGAAAGCCATGGATTACACAGGAGATGATCAGTAAAATGGATGAACGAAGGAAATGGAAGAATGTCAACAATGAAGAAGGACGGAAGAACTACAGAAGACTGAGGAATGAATTGAAAAGAGCCACGGACAACGCCAAGAAGGAATATCTGGAGAGCATATGCGACGAGATCATAGAATTTCAAAGAATAGGACGTTATGATTTAATGTACATGAAGACAAAGGAACTAGGTTGGAAAGAAAACCATGGGATTCAAAACATTGGCATCGAAGACTCTCAAGGCAATATAATAATAAATCAGAGAAGAGTACTGCAAATTTGGGAGAATTATATCACAGAGCTCTACGATCGAGCTAATCGACCAGAACATCTAGACGTCGAACCTGAAGATGAAGTAGATGAAGATGAGAAAGGCCCTCATATTTTGCAAAGTGAAGTGGAAAAAGCTATCAAGGAGATGAGGGATAAGAAGGCTACAGGAGATGATGATGTACCTGGGGATGTACTCAAATTGTTGGGAGAAGGTGGTCTAAGGCTAATGACACAGATGATCAACAGCATGTATGTAACTGGAGAATGGCCCAGAGATTTTATTGAAGTTACAATGATTGCCTTAAAGAAGAAGCCCAAAGCTACAAAATGCAGTGACCATCGCACAATCAGCATCATCGCTCATGCAGCAAAGATAGTAGCGAGGATACTTAGAAGAAGAATTGAGAGGAAAATTGAAGATGCACTTGGAGAAGATCAGTTTGGATTTAGAAGAGGAAAAGGAACTAGGGATGCAATTGGGATGCTGAAAATAATATCAGAACGAACCTTGGTCATAGATGAGGAATTGTGTGCTTGCTTCATAGACTGGCAGAAGGCATTTGACCGTGTCAACTGGACCAAATTAATGCAAATCCTAAAAGGAATTGGGATAGACTGGCGCGAAAGAAGATTGATCAGCAAATTGTACATGGAACAGAGTGTCAAAATAAGACTGGACCAAGGGGAGACGAGAAGTGTGAAGATTGGAAGAGGAGTTAGACAAGGTTGCTGCTTGTCACCGATTCTGTTCAACTTATACAGCGAATACCTTACCAAGGAAGCTCTTGAAGGGTTTGGAGACTTCAAAATAGGAGGACAAGTAATTCGCACTGTGAAATATGCAGATGACCTTGTGCTACTGGCTAGGGAAGAAAAGGTGCTACAGGGCATGATTGATAGACTAATTGAAATTGGAAGACGCTATGGAATGGAAATGAATGTGGGAAAAACTAAAGTAATGAAAATCTCAAGGCAACCATCCCCAATGAAAATTATGATAGATCAAAAACAATTGGAGAATGTGGAATATTTCAATTATTTGGGTAGCATGATAACAAGTGATGCAAGGTGTACACGTGAAATTAAATCCAGAATTGCCATGGCAAAAGCAGCATTCAACAAGAAGAAAAATCTTTTCACCAGCAAACTGGAATTAAATTTAAGGAAGAAACTAGTAAAGTGCTACGTTTGGAGCATAGCTTTGTATGGTGCTGAAACGTGGACACTTCGGAAAGCAGATCAGAAGTATCTGGAAAGTTTTGAAATGTGGTGCTGGAGAAGAATGGAGAAGATCAGTTGGACCGATCGTGTGAGAAATGAAGAAGTATTACACAGAGTCAAGGAGGAGAGGAATATCCTACATACAATAAAAAGAAGAAAGGCTAACTGGATTGGTCACATCTTGCGTAGAAACTGCCTTCTGAAACACGTGATTGAAGGAAAGTTAGAAGGAAGGATAGAAATGACGGGACGACGAGGGAGAAGACGTAAGCAGCTACTGGATGACCTTAAGGAAAAGAAGAGATACTGGAAATTGAAAGAGGAAGCACTAGATCGCACCCTGTGGAGAACTCGCTTTGGAAGAGGCTACGGACCTGTCGTAAGACAGACTACAGAATGAATGATGTATTTTAGCGTAAATTACCCTCGCGAAAAAACATTTGTGTCACGAAAATGACGTATTGGGAAAATTACACATTACATCATACATGTAGTTTTGCAACATCTTAATTAAATAAAAAGTATACTGTGATTCAAAATGTCTTATTAGTTTACAGTAAGTTAAAAATAAGGAAGTAATTGGTTATATAAAGAATGCATCGGATTCGTTGCCATTTTGTGTTATGATGCTATATGTTAAGAATCACTGACTGCGTTATCCATTCCTTGATTTGATTGTTTACATTAAATTTCCGTGCTTAACTTTTCATGAGACGGATATCATTATTCGTTATTTTACAACCAACTAAATGCACATTTAATTAAAAACCATTTTATGGTTTTTCTAGAATTGTTTAAAAACCCCTACATATGTTTCGGTATGCAACCAGACCATCATCAGGGGGTTACCAGCTGGTAACCCCTGATGATGGTCTGGTTGCATTTAGTTGGTTGTAAAACAGTTTATGAAAATGCACGGTGAATATAAGATAAAAAATCATTATTCGTCTCTGGATTTTCAGAAGCATTTCCCTTTCCAAATCATTATGTTTCAGTTTTGTCTTTATGCATAAAACATATCATACTACTGTCACGTCTGAGTACTCTTGACTGTGGCTTAGTCGCAAAGCTCGGTAAAACCAAGAAATAAATGGGTTTCTTTTCAGAGAATTGTGGCCGTCTTCAGGTTGCGGTCGGAAAAGACGACTTCCAGAAGAGAGTAGCAGCGTATATGTTGAATAAGCAGCCATGGACAGCCGACAGAGGGTTATTCTTCACACTGTTTTGTTGTATTAACAAACCGTCACAGTAACAACTAGAACTTGACGCAATGCGATGACGCTTTCCGGATTTGGACACCTTTTTATTTTAGATATAGCTCAACAGCGAATTCTTATGGATACATAAAGGACTCTTCGGTCTTCATAAAAGGTGACCATCAGGTTAGCAGTGAATTGGCTGTTACAACGGAGATAGGGTATCACCACATGACGGGCCTAACATAATATTCACGCACTTTTTCTTTGCCTTTGTTCCAGGATGTGACGTCAAAACTAAGCTCTAGCTTAACTTGGAAACCCGGCTGTGACCCAATCACGCAATAATTCCTATCGTAACCATAAAACCGCAACCATGATAACCCGAGTGTGGTCACTCCCGACCCAGAATCTATCTTTACCATAGAAACGAACTCTGACTCAGTATGTCTTCATGGATATACACAGTGACCAATTAAGTTACGAGTACGTAAAACTTCAGTAATCCTTCTGCCTGCAGATTCTGTCGGTTATTCTAGCTGTTAAATTAAAAAAAAAATTAAAATGAAGGGCAGTAAAAAAAGAAGTAACTTCATGTTATGGTTACAGAATAAGCACTCGTATACAGGCAGTTTCTGGGCTACGTAATATACGACTTACGTAAACTCGGACATAAGTAAAAAATCCTTATTAATCATTAATATTATTAAAATTACATAAAATTTTAATATCATTGATTATTAATAAGGTAATTCTTGTATGCATTTCACTTTGTGTTTCATATGAAAAAATTGATAGAAATAGCATTTTAAACGTGCACACTGACATTGTGAAAACGTATACATAACCGCAGAGGTGTGATAAATAAGTAGGGGGTGGGGTCAATTCCGACTTACGTAAATTTCGGGTTACGTAAAATTTTCATGAATGGAACCCTTACGTGAGTCGGAAAATGTCTGTATATATCTAAATAAAAACAATACTATATGAAGTGAAACACAGTAAAATCTTACTAAACAATTAACATTCACTTACCTTCTTAAAACCTGACACGAAACACGGAATGTGGCAATAAATAAGAGTAAGTCACGGTTTATAGGCCTACTTTCTGGTTAGATAAGTCTAGCTAATTCAAAAAGCAATGTGACCTGTACACAAACAACCACTTCTCTGGTTTGTGAACTAACAAACCAAGGAATCCCTCAAACCTTCCTAATGAATGGTTCTACTGTTGCAAGGAGGAGGGTTTCATTGCAACCCGCTCCCTGGAGAGGACAGCACAAACAAGACCGGATAAAGCATTTCGAATCCACGCCGTGAGCTAATTCACTCCTACATTTGTTTTAGTTTAGTCCAACCCCATGTAAACGCTTCCCTTTACAGAACAACCCTCCCCTTACAAGTTTAGCCCCTAACAGAGTGAAATGGACACTCCAGTTCTCTGTAAACGACAGCTAGGGATGAACAAAGGGGCGTATCAATAAATGGGTTGAACACGTCACGTGTGTGCTCCATAATTAAAGAGATTGTGTCAAAAAGATTAATACCCTGCCACACGGAGTTAGACTCCACGAGTAATACAAACATAAAATACTCTTTTAAATATTAAATCAAAAATTATATCTGAATGTGTGTTACATTCCTCCTATGTGGAATAAAAGATAAATTAATTGAAATATTGAAAAATTACAATGTTTAATAATGGTAATTATTATGCTTCAAAGTGGTCTGTTTTTGGTCGCGTTCGTAAAATTGCGAAAAGCGAATATTACCTTCGGCACGTCTGTCCATCTGTCTGTCCGCATGGAACAACTCGCTCCCACTGGACCGATTTTCATGAAATTTCATATTTGAGTAATTTTCGAAACTCTGTGGAGACAATTCAAGTTTCATTAAAATCTGACAAGAATAACGGGTACTTTACATGAAGCCCTATGCACTTTCATCATAATAGCTCGCTTAATTCTTCTTAAAATTGTTTCTTCATTCTTCACTTTTCAAGATCTATGTTATTTTCTACCGTTCATTTTACATTGAAACAATAACAACAGATATTGAAACAGAATTTTAGTGCAGTGAATATTCACGTCGTGTAAAATCTATCAATAAATAGATTTAAATACAAATGAAAAATGTATTTTAATCAGTACAGTAACTAGATTACGGGTCGTACAACCGAGAAGTCATGGTTCTAATCCCGGCAGGAACATAATACGTTTCTCATCTCCAAATGTGCATACCTCTTCTGGGGCCCACCCAGCCTCCTATCCAATAGAATAACGGGAGCTATTTCCCCGGGGTAAGGAGGCTGGGCTTGAAGATGCCATTTAGCTCCGTCTAGTGCCGAGGTTAAGAATGCGTGCAGGTATAGACGCTACCCTCATTACCGACATGCCTTCATGGCATGTTACTTAATCAGGAGAAGGACAACTTTACGTTAAACAGGTCAATTTTTCGACCTCTCATTTTATGTTGGTGTAATGTATCAGCAGTGAAACGAAAGGAATCTACTATGAAGGAGGAACACGAATGAAATTCACGAGACAATAATTTGGATTGTTTCTGATGGAAAAACTTTGAAGGAATTTGTGATGAATAAATAAAACTAAAATGTACAAAGAGAAGAATATGGGCTGATGAAACATGTAGCACGAGAAAGATGAGTGCACGAGAAGTACTCAGAAAGGCAAGTTGCTGAGAACAAATAAGGCGTGTATAGATGTTTACATATGAAACACTGCATTTGCAATAAGGATGGACGACAGTGTTTGCAGTGAAGTTAGCAGACGCGAAAACATGGCAGGTTGGAAGGTATACAAAAATAAAACCATTTTCAAATGATGTGGAAGGTAAGACACACAGGTAAGACACTCAGGTAAGACATACAGGTAGACACACAGGTAAGACACTCAGGTAAGACATACAGGTAAGACACACAGAATGGCGTTCTCAAAGTTTACTTTTTCCACTTTTTGGAAGAAAAGGAGGCTGATAAAGAACGAAAGAAATAAGATTGTAAAGAATGAAAAAGGAAAGGTCTGAAGGAAGAAATTACTTAGGGTTAGTAGAATTTAGAATACGAAGTATGCACATTAGCCTTCGCCTCGTCTGATATAACAGCAGTGGTTTGTAAAGTTGTGGGAGAGGGGAAGAATGCCTGCTGAAGTGCAGAGCCTGTTCTTGTAGACAGAGGCGGAGTGGTGTGACACGCATACCAAATACAGCTGCAGCAAGTGGTATTGCTAATTCCACTCCAGACTTGGGGGATTGAGCCGATATTCTATACCCGATCCTCTTACTGGCCAGTAGGTAGAAGACAGAGAAAGAAAAATTTTCCCCTGAGAGATTTACCCTTAAACCGTATATCAGAGAAGAAGCTGGCAAACGAATTGCTCCAACAAAACCGTGCTCTTATCTTCCCTTTTTTTTTACGCTTCGCTTTATCAAACCCATCGGCCCTTACACCGACGTTCCTTGCACCTCCGTCCTCGTCTATGCGTCGTTACGTTGGGCAGCCATAAGCACGCTTCTCTCCCATCCATTCTAATCGTGAGGGCTGACGGCCATGGGGCTGTGAATCTAGAGAGAACTCACGCCTCCTCCCTTGCCCAAGGTGACTCAGTAGTTTTTCTACGATTGTTCTCAGACTGTAGTCAACGAATTGAGGATTGCGCTCAATTTTATGCACCAAAACCCAATCTATGACGTCAATTATGTTGATCAGCCGATCCGGAGTGCGGCCGACAGAGGCGTCCATCAAGAGACTTGTTTATCTAATCAGCACACACACCGATGTTGTTGAAAACTCGAGTCGTCTGGGATGTTGCGCGGTGTCGGATCGTAAATGGTTACCGACGTTTCGAAGGCAATACGATTCTTCGAAATTTCAGAAAGTACAGTCGACACGGCATAACATTTCGAATATTGCAGAAGACGAATCTTTACAGATGAACTAGTCGGCCAGCAGGACCAACCCACCTGCACGACGCTTTTTATTACCGCAGATATGTCCATATATTTGAATAGATAATGGGTTATATTTCACAACTGTTATCAGTAGAAATTCGGACCGCTCACATATGAATTTATGAACATGAGGCCCTCTACTGCAAAAAAAAAAAAAAAAAATGGACGACACCGCAATGGGTGGTTACGTAAACTTATGTGTCTCACGCGTCTAAGATTTCTTCACCACACTGATTCATACTCCAGTGTTCACTTTCATACACAATTTACCTTTATTTCATAGGCTTATGTGTTGTAACGAATTTTTTCGGTACTCTTCAATTTCACAGATAACATATAATCATTAGGTCTACGTTATAAAACGCCTAACGTAATAATACAATTTACAAATCAACACTTGTAAAACCCCTCGTAAAAATGAGGTATATTTTCTCTGTACATTCCATGAGTCTGTTCAGCGGAAATGGAGGTAAAGCTCCACTAATTCTTAACCCTGGCAATAGGTGGAGGTTAATTGTCTACTTCAGCCTCGGGCCGCTTTATCTCCAGTGAAAACCCCGCAGTAACCATTGAATAGTAAGCTAGGTGGGCCTCAGAATTTTTCTAGACGTGTTAGAGAAGAGGAAAATCTGTCTTGTCGGCAATCGAACCCCGGATCGTTGAGCCCTTAGCCTAGTCACTATACCGACTACATCGGTGTAAAATGTGACCACTTGCATAAAAGACAGATTGTAAATTACATGTCTCTCAAGAAAACGTTTCCATGAAAATTTTGTACTGTAAAAAACACGAAGAATTATTCAAGTTTTAGATATGATTGGACGAAAAATTTCGTGACTTTACGCAGGCCAAATCATATTGTTAGGATTGTGAAATGAAGGAGGTTTTGATAGCTTGCAATCTCGCTAGGATGGGACGGAGATGTGCAGATTAGACGTGGATAGAAATTGCTCAAATTGTGTCCATTAGCCGGTTTTGGTATCGACGACATACGACGTTTGATTTCCACTACCACAACGTTAGTATTTTAGGACGAAAAAATACTTTAATTTACGAAAGTGAAAGCAGTTGTGTAATATACACATTTATATATTTACGAATCTATTTAAGTGCATATTTTAAAGAAATTGCTAAACTAAATTATAATGCTAAGTAGCTAACTTGTTCTGAGAGGTCTTTAACAAAATGCGTCTTTGTCCCTTCCCACTAATCCTCTATGTTGCATTACTTGCACAAAACAATACGTTACGTGAGACTCTCTATGTAGCACATAATTTAATTGCAAGATATTCCAACAGCCTACAATTACAGTATCCTGTCCATGAAACGTTTATATGTCTTTGTGGAAATTTCAGCTCCATCATGAAGGAAATCAATGAAATGAGTACGAATTAATAAATTCACACAATTTTGAATCCTATGGGTAAAGTTCTATAAACCTTCTTAAATAAATCTGTCTTTCAATAATATATATTTTTCTCGTATCTGAAAAACATAAGGATTAAAACGACTACAATTTGTTCCCATTATGTACCATTAGCACTCCACCTGCCTTACACTACGTAACACTCACAACACACGCTGTCCGACACCTACGTGTATATCTGCGCCATCTACAACTATAATGTTGGTTCCTAACTTGTTGCAAATGTACTGTGTTTACACGGTTTCCGTTATTTTACATGGGCAGATCTATAAAACTTCAATTTCCGCCCTAGGGAATAACATAGATTGGAAGTTCTTTAGAATAGAATGCTGAGGACAAAAACAGCATGTGGCACTGAAAGACAGGACGTAACAGGACGACTGAGAAAATTACGAAACAAGGGCTAAGTAATATCTTTTCCCCAACATATACTATTAACATCATTAGACGAAAAAATATTAGATGGGCGTGGCACGTAATATGTGTAAGGATATGAATGATAAATATATAATTTTAGTCGAAAAGTCTCAAGGGAAGAAGCCATTAGGAGACCCAGGGGTAGACGACAGGATACTGAACTATAATTGAAATTTTCTGAATTGTGTGATAACTCGAGGTTATCACAAGGATGAATATGGGCATTACTGTCTTCTAAGACGTGATGCCGTGTAGCTTGGCAGATATATTCCAAAGTTTCGGAGGAAACTACTTGTAGCCAGCAAGCTCACGACATAAGAGGGTGCAAAGCTTCTTGTAACCTGTCGACATTTTCTGAATCCCTGGTACGTCTGTAACAAACCACATGGCGTCACCTCACAGAAGAGAGTAGTCTTCATATACAACTGGCTCAGAATATGGCCCAACGGTGGGCTTTTGTGTAAACAGTTATAAGCTTTCGGATTCGTAAAAGGTTGTGATTTTCTTACCCATATAAAAAGTCCTTTTTTCATTAAATTAGTTATCACTAAGAGGACTCCCGTCTCTTGAGATGTGATACCGTTTATTGTAGTAGATATATAGACGTTTCTGAGAAACCTGTCGTCTCCACAATCGTTTTTATATGTAATATAGCACACAAATTGTATAAAATCACTTTACCCAGAAACATATAATTTTATACAATTTATGTGAGCATGTTGGTATATACAAATGATTATAACCACAACGTACGGAATGAATAATATAAATATGTCGTCCCAATCTTACATCCTGAAGAAGGAAATAGTAGTCTCCTCTGTAACGTTAATACATTTCTGCAAGACTATGCCTTATCATATCCCAGAAGTCGGCAAACTTCACAGTTGCCGCAGTGAGGGCCATACTTAGTAAGGAGTTTATATAGTGAAATAATTGCCGTTAAAACATCTCCGCAATACCCTCAGTAAATTCTAAACCTTCTTGGAATTTGTTACTTTTAGCAAGGGATTGTGTTCCGGAAATTACAAGTATAGCACTTGACTGCTCACAGAGAAACGAGACTAAAATTTACTTCGCTTAGAGATAAGAGGGATGATACGTTTTTGTGACTTATATAGAGAAAGAACCGACGTTAACTGGAAGCTTCTACTTGTTACAGAAAGCGGGTGACAAGACGGCTCAAGTACCGCAATTTAGAATTGTACACCGGCCAAATTTGATAAGGATTACAGAGGGTAAAGGAAAGGTGGGGAAATTTTCTGCTGGCGTGGCAGCATTAAGAACTTCTTGATGTTGGCTTACTGCCCTTACAGGTTAGAAAAACTCAGTACATTCCTATCTTATGTTTTCTTAACGCTGGATATAAGAAACTAGTATATCACTCTTATGATGTACAACGGTGCAATTATCTTTTCGAACATAAAATACAGGAATAAAATTTATATACACTCAAAACTGAATGTTTAGAAGAAAACACTCATGCGTATAGAATTAAATAGTTACGGCATATGAAGTGAATGATCCATCGAATGAAAGAATACGGTTTTCCAAACTAAAACCACAACAGCAGCCAAGAGTAAGACGGCATCTTTCATACCCACTTGAACGAGTATTGAAGACGTGAATACTGAGGTATAAACCGCATTTCTTAACACTTTCACTGCCGGTATTTAAAACCCCGAGGGTGTTAAATTGCCAGGGATTTATTGAATGTCAAACAACTATTGCGTCGTCTTATAAATTATAAAATATAATTATGTGTAAAATTATATATAAAATGCATATATTTTTTCTGGTTGTCAACTAGGTTTTAATAAAGATGTAAAATATGTTTCGTGAAAGAACATATTGTGTGCGTGGCCTATTTAAGGCAAAAAGCAGAGTAAATTTTAGATCGACTAAAGTCGACTCTGGCAAATTAAAACGGACTTAAATCGACACGGTAGACTTTGGCAGTGAAAGTTTTAAGTGGCGTAACTCTGAGATGGAACACGGTCGACACTGCAAATTTTCTTTCTGACACCACCTTCTACATAACCACCAAATTATAAAAATTACATAAATTTACTACTTTATGATTGCTGACAGTGCTGACTAATTAGGCCATGAACGCTTCCTCCCTCACGCTTTCTTGTTCTTATTCAATAAATGCTTCGTCACTTGACGATATACGATATGCAATTGAAAAAGCAAGTAATTACCAAGAATAGTACAAGACATTACGTGTATGACCCACCTAATATGGTGGAAGTAAAACCCGAAGTTCCATCTCACCTCTAATAGCAAAACCAAACTTTAAAGAGAATCCCGGATCAGTTCCACTTAATTCCAGTCCTCAAAACCTACTTCCCAAAGCATGACTTTAGTATTACGAGCCCATCTCTTTCTATGCCTTCAAAGTAGATGTTTTCCAATGGGTTTCTCCGTCAAGGTTCTGAATACATTCCGTACTTCCCTTATTATAGTGGTGTCTAAAATTTCTTCTATATTTATCTCCGTATTTTGTAAATGTTTTAAAAAACGTACTAAGTATAAAGGAAAACAATTTTACTTCATTCTGTGACAAAATTAAGCATTTTTATAAACTGTTTATTTAAGCCTTATCCCATCTATTCTGTTTCGATACAAAATTACCTCCATTCAATGAAACTGTTCAATTTAAGAACGAATATATGGCTAGTATACTCTGTCACTCTGAGTGTATTAACTGCGACTAAGTATAACTTCCTTCTGTACCGCGAACAGCTTTCTTTTGCCTACATCGTTCCTTATTTTCTGCCAGTTCTTCTAAATATGTCCGTTTCAGAACTTGGGATAGAGTTTCAGAGTAGGACTACAGACACAGGAGTATCTTACACGTTCGTAAGAAAAAAAATTTGACTTTTAAAACAACTTTGAGAAAAGCTGAAGTAAAGTAAAGGAAGTAGGGTAGAAGCGAACCGAAATATGAGCAAAAGTATAAAGACGCTCGGTCAAAACTCTTACTTTTTCTTCGATTCATAACTATGGAAAGGGCTTTTAAAAATGTAGGACTTATGAAAGTACGGAACTGTATTTATGTATCTGTTTCCTTACATCTTCCGGCGTCTTCTTTCAGTCGAATAAAATTAGGTCTGTAACAAGAAACGAGCATATAAAGTTGTAGTTATCTTCTAAAAGACTTTGACTTTATATATACAGTATATATATTAGTGTGATAATTATTCAAACCAGAAGGCTCCCATTCAAGCCAGACATATACATTTTCATACTTCAGATACATTAAGCCAATTACTAGCACGACGTTTCTTTACTTAAAGATCTCCCAAAGTTAGAACATTTAAAATTAAACTAATTACAGTGTATTCTCGTTTATCCGGGGAAATGGAGGGTAGGGGGGTGCATGTATAATTGGAAAACTTGAACAATCCAACACATATATTCTATTTAGCCATGAATATTAAATGAAATTGTAATTTATTTATTATATACAATACATGCGTGGCTTATTTTTACGTAAATAGTCCGTCATTTGTGTTTGTATTGAGGATTTTCTTCGAGCACTCGGCGTTAAATCACGTTATTTCCCACCCTCGTCATTAGTCATCAAGAACGTATGATTGTGCACGGATAATCCGCAAACCTGATAATCCGCGCACGGATAATCGAACGTAAATTGTATCTGGCAGTAGAATCTGAAATTTGAAAACAGCCAATACTACAAACCGCCAATCGAAAAAATGCAGTCAGTTTCAGCCATCTGATAGCACCAAAATCTATTTTACTCAGATCAATCTTAAGTTTGTCTGCCAACTCTCTCTCTCTCTCTCTGTCTCATTTTCTCTAATAGCCATATTCAGCATCTAATACAAATAGAAGTTTCTTACCTACAGACGTAGCATCAAACAATTGAATACCGTATTTTATACACAGTTTATATTCGTAAAAGTCTCACTCTTCTGCCTCTGTTTTTAAATAAGTTCCATATTTCTCCGTATTGTACACTATCTAAAAGAAATTTATGTGACATGAAAAACATATATTGTGCCAAAACATTCTGGCACGGAAAATTGCTATGACAGCGTATTCACAGAGAAGCACAAACTTCAATGTATATTTTCCCATGTTTAGCAGCGTGATTACCTGAAGTCAGATTGGACTTGACAACAGTCTGACCACAACAAAGGAGCGAAATAAAAGCCTAGTGACATGTCATCTGAAGGGAGTATATATTTGCCTCTTTGTGAGTTTACTTTACAAGGACGTCAGCAAATCAGACAATATACTTCGCACGATATATACCTTTTACGTTGGAAATGGCATAAAAGAAAGCGACTCTGACATAATTGAGACAGCCCGAAATTTCCCTGGGCAGAATGAGAAAACCAAAAAAATTTCATTTAGGGTGGTCGAGGACCCGACCGAGAACCGAATAGTGCATCCCTCGAATCCACATCTAGAACACTTACGCTACACTAAACCGTGTGATGACATCCTTTCTTGATATCTCAGCTTTCACGGAGGTCGCAAGCTGTAATCCGGCTCCTCATGTTACCTTATTAGACTTGAGAACATCAGATTTTCTTGCGCCATGTTCTAGTTGATTGACAGAATGATTGATGGGCTATGAGTATATTTCGATATAATAAGGTAAGATGAGGACGAAAATAGCATAATGAGGAGCTTTATAACGTGCACAACTCATCAAGCATTATTACTGTGATTAGACCACGGGATCTGAGATGACTGAGAAATATGTCTGGAAAGTGAGAGACGAGAAATTTATAGAAAACATTTATCGGAGACCCTGAAGGGAGAGTTAGCCTTAGATGGGACCATACAATTAAACTGTAGTGTTACACACTGTGAGGTTGTGGCCTTTGTTTTTCCGGCTCGTTATAAGACAGCTTGGGGGACTTCCGTAAATACTGAAATGAAACTTCAGATTCCATGCAAGGCAGGATATCCCTTGAGAAGCAGAGCATCTATAAAGGAGGTGACTAAAGACTAAAGCTACATAATTCAGCCATTTGATTCACCGGACACTCTAAACAAAGAACTAATGACACGTTTCATAAGGTTTGGTGGTTCTTCTATCATGGAGAAGAAAACAAAGAAACAAAAAAAATTAACATGTACTATTCAAGTAACTTTGCTTTGGATTACATTTATTTTTTATTTACTTATTAAGGATGAATCACGCACGCATACACTCCTCGCGGCAGAAGAAACATTGATCGACCAAGGAAAAGATGGAGAGACCAACGCCCATGAAGACAGAAGAAACTTGGTTCAATTGTACCCTCTTCCTGCTGCTGCTGCCGCCGCTGATGATAATGATGATGATGATGATGATGATGAGGATGATAAGGAACGAAAGTAATTCTAATAATCGACATGCCAATCGGACACGTAGACTCACCCTGTGTGTGTGAATGTGTGTGTAATGCTGCAATGGGACACCGAATTTCTTGAAATTTTTCGTGGTTTTTCTCAGTACCGCCAGAAAAATGCACACATGTTGTATATGACTATAACATGAGCGATTCTTTCCAAAGCCTTGCCTTTAATTTTTTGTCTTACAATTTAACGTGTTTATGACCCGAAGAACTTGAAACGTAGTTAAGCAAACCATAAATAAATAAATAAATATTTTTTTGAAGAACCTTCTCCGTTAAATGCTGTGTGTATAGCTTGTCTTCACTCTTCTAAGAACACTTCCATTTGTATCCTAATAATCAAATTACTGGTTACAAATACGTCATGAATAAAGAACTGATCATACTTAGCTCCAAACAGTTTACTAGCGAATCTGTTTTCTAAGACATTTAACTTCTATCAAAAACGTTTCATTTACATTCTTCCCTGAAATTGAGTGGACCTTTTTATATTCACATGAAACAGCTGTCAAAATTATCGTTTTTACATCCTGAACTTCAGTGAGTGGGAAACAGATGATATTAGAGACACTCTGAAGTGAAAGTTGACAGGAACTCCCAGAATGTTTGCTAATTTCATCAAAAACCTCATTCCTATTCATTAGAGTTGTTCACAGGTTTTCCACGTAAATTTTTAAAATTTCGTAGAAAATTGATTTAAGAGAAACATTACAAGTTTGTTGATAATTTTAGTTCCTTAGATATATTACAACCTATTTTATTTAACTGTAGATTAATTTCTGTAAGACTGTAGAATAACATACATTAGTATGTACTTCGTAAGTTGCCTCCAACATTTAAAGTATAGAATTTCTAATACACTCAGCGAATCGGAACAATTTGTCAGATCCCTCCTAAGAATAAGAATACAAATTCAAAAGGGAATTTACAGCTCTTTCGCAGCACCAATGTAGGAAACAGAGTAGCTTAATAATTTTCCACGTCGTTCATTACCATAAACTAAGCTTAAATCTTCCTCTGTTTCCCAACCTCATGAAATTTATTCTGAAGTACCGATGTACAAGAGAGGATAATCCTGCCTCACCTTCTTAGTTAGCCACACGGAACAGAAGACAGTGCAGAACGAAACTGCAAGGACCAATACACTTCCATTTCCTTTGACAGTTTCTGCATGAAGAAGTAGATGTTATTTGTCTCAAAATTCTTGTTCAGCAAAGGCAGAATTTTGAACCAATTTTAAATGAATATTACAGAATGGGACTGTTATTTATGTTATTAAGACCTAGAGAATGAATAACTGAGTTACGAAATCGGCTAAAATAGAGGCATATACAAAAGCAAGACCGTATTTTCACTAATGAAGAAGAATGTGCTTGAAGTACTTTGAAGGTGCTGGCGATTGCTGCCTGAAAGGACCAAACGTTACTTTAAATGAAAATAACCGTAATTCAATTAAAGGTATTGAAATTCCCTCTTGATGAAAACACAGAATTATTTAAAATAATTGTGGTGTATTATTAAAAAATTTATCAACTTGCAGCGTTACCAATAATCTTGCTTACTTTCGTTTTCGAGACTTATTTTTCATTACAATTCTTAAGAACAATTTGCTAAAAAATATAAAAGTAAAGTTCTACGCATGCCATGAGGTCATATGGTGGAGAAGAAACACAGCTCCACTCATTCCTAATCTCGACGCTGGATCGACGTGAGTGGTCAGCTTCTCATACCGACCGCTTTACCTCCTGCTGGTATTGAGTGAAAGCGAGGTTGCGTAGCTGGGTAGGCCTCAGGTCGGGTGTGGACGCTCTGGAAAAGTAAAAAACTCCTTGCCTCTGCCGGAAATCTGAAAACAATTCCTCGGATATCCGACCCATAACTTAGCCCGGAGACTGACTACGCTATCCCGCAACATGCAGTTTCCTATTAAGTTCCACATTAATAATATTGCAAAGATATTTTAGTGATTAACTGTTTTGTTTTCTAACCTAAATATTAATGATTTAGTGTAACACAAACTTTCATAAGTTATATTGCTCAGCTGGCTGAGAATTCACAGTAATTTACGGAGGGTTCGCAACAACGCGCTACTGGCCCCATCCCGATCCAATTGAATTTATTTCAGCCCCTCATAACCAATGACTTCAAGACATTTCAATATCAACATCTCATACGCCCCTTATGACTCCAAAGTGGCTTCCTAGCTTCAGGTTTTCAGACTTAATTAATACTCTGTATACATTTCTAATACCCTATATGCGTGCAACATGTCCTGCACGTCTTCTTTGGTTACTCTCATCTCAACCAGATCCTTAACTTCGGAGATTCGAATAAAATTTCTATTACTTTCACTCACTCTAGCGTTGCTACATCTCCTGTCGCAGACGTTACCACTTTAACATCGTGTGTTTAAGAGTGGTGACAGACGTCCTAACGTTAACCCTTTTGGTAACGTTAACAGAGCTAATAATAACTCAATTCAGATCAATTCTTATTAAGTTTAGGTGCTGAATTAATCCTTTAATGGTCAATTAAATCAGTACTAATACATAAATATATAACAATAACGTGCATAAGGAAACAGTTACAATTATTAACAAAACTGATTCAGCTACAGGATTGGTTTTGTATTTAATGCAAGGAAAGGATACAACTTTGAAATGAGAGAAGTGAATAAGTTATTTATTTAAAAACACAAAGGAGATTGAAGGCAGGTTATGGGGACATCCACAGTAGATTACTGACACTGATGACCATGATTATAATTTTCAGTATGACAGTGAGGAAAACAGTAATAATAAGAACAGAGTAGTAAATCAACAGCTTTTATTCTAACTTTACAAATGACTTGGCAAAATTCTACTAAATTTGAGAGTAGTTGATTTGAGGTATCTCATCGGGATTTGAGCCTGACAGCTGAAATGAGGCACACTTTCTGTACTTTAATAATAGGTTATCAATGAATTCAAGCGAAATCATACTAGGAGGAAAATGAAATATTTAATTTTCCCCATTAGGCAGCCGATAGTTTGCATGTAATATTCATTATGTCTTCTCAGCACGCTTTCTTAAATTCGGTGTTTTGAAGGTACGAGTACAATATTTTAGACTATGATCGACATGTATTGTTATTAAGTTCGCCTTATAAATCTGAACGGCTAGACGTACAATTTCCTGTCTAATCCATCATGTCTCTTTGTGGCGTTGCACCGCCTGTTCAGCAGCTCAGAGCAGCCTCATAGAAACAGAAAGAGAGAGAGCAATAACATTCTCTTTGACCTGCATTCGGCTGCTAAGCCAATGCACAACGTCCTGAGAACTCCCCTTCATTTCGCCTCGGGATACAGGTGAGGAATCGCATTGTTGACGATGACAAACTTGCTAACTGCACATCGCGGCAGCATGACAAGCTACTCCGAGCTCCTGAGAGAAAACGTGTTTCTTGTAAAGGAGGTATTGTTTATGTAAGCTACATCAGATGAAGGACGATGTACAAGTCAGGTTGAAGGTTATGTCTGCCAGTTTAACAAGCTGACTTTGTAAACTCTTTTCGAGTCTGAGTGCCTGTCGCCTGTAAGAGATTTTGACTTAATTCACGGAATTTCAAGAAAATTGATCCGGATTTACGACTCTGGAGGCCATCCTAACTTTTCACTTTATAATTTCCTACCAAATACAATAAATCACGGCGGCTGTACAAACTAGTGTAGTAGGAGTGACAATGGAGCCATGTGGAAAATATGAAAGTTTTAATCTTAATTTTCTTCAGCGCGACGGCTAAGCAAATTGTATGCCTAAATAGACTTTCATTAAGACGGCAATAACTGAAAAGATATTACAGATAGGTTCCTACTAGCTATGTGAAATTTTGTAAGGATACAGACCTAGATTATATTCCTTATTACACCGAGTCCGAGGGAAAAAGTCTCACGAGGGGACGACAGTGCTTGAGGCTTCACACTTTAGGCCTGCGGTTGTCTTTCTCTCTAACCTCTCTGGCCTCTGCCAACCAGATTAAAGCCCTTGTCTCTAACTACACCAACATTCGTGCGAATAAATATACCGGACGATTGGATGGGAGGATAAGGAAGTACGCTGGCTGGAAAGCGTAACTTTTGGAGGGGAATGTGGAGGAGTGAGATCCACGAGCCTTGGTTTCGGGACCAATACAGGTATGACAATGACGTGAAAGCTTCAGCTTGGATCTATATCTGATAAATTTAACGTAGTGTAGACTAGTAATGGCAAAAATTATCCATGTAAATTGAAGACTGAATTGAATGACGGTTTTATTAATGTATAGTTCCTGGAAATTTAGATGCAAAGATATATAAGGTTTTTTTTAGTTATTTTTATATACTTATTATTAAATAACTACACGCAGGCTTTCCAAATTTCATTACCAGCAAGGTAAATATCGTATTTTTAAGTCAATGTAAATACAGAATTTGACTACGTGAAATAGATACTTTTTTCTCTCATATTTTCCTGGTTTACCTTATCGTATTTATTTTTGAAATAATTTATATACATTAATTCCAGTGTCAGATTTGCAAAACTCATATACTTTTATTTTTGCGGTTTATACTTTTGTAACTAAACTAATGTTTCTCCAATACTTTTATAATTTTCATAAATCACGTTATATTTTGTGTGTTTATGTGCATGTGTGTGCGTCATGTGAACATGTGCGTGAGTCGATGAGTGTGAGCTTCGTTTCCGCTTTCATTGCTAAGTAAGCATTTTAATTTCTTTTAAGCAACTAATCGCTTGGCACTGATTTTGATTATATAGGTTTGTTTGGTATTAAATGCTTTGTGTTTATACCACAAGAACCACACCATAAGAAGTATTTCGTAAATACTATCTTTATCACAAGGCACTTATATTTTATTTTACAGCGTACATTAGTTGAGCGACTGGTGGCAAGATTTTGTGGTAGACCAATTATCGATATTGCCATATGCCATATTGCTATATGTTTACGTGTGAAAACCCGGTGTTAGCAGTCACAAATAAAGAAATGTACTTGAGACTCAACAAATAAATTTCAAACCTGATTTCATAGTACTATCGTATTAAAATATAATATATATAAGGTTTTTATAAACTTAGAATTTCACGGTCAGTGAAATTTTTCATTTCTTTAAATTAACAAATGTCTTAGAAAAGAAAAAACTGAATGCTTATATTCCGATTTTGTTTGTTTGTTATGAAGGGCCCGTAGCAGATGCTGCGGACGCACCTCAGCCTTGAGGCTTATTGTGCAACCCTGTGATGAAAATGATTAGTTTTTTCCGTTTTTCCGTGTAATGGAGCACCGGTGGAATGAAATTGACAGGGGAAAACCGAAGTACTCGGGGAAAACCCTGTCCCAGTGCCACTTTGTCCACCACAAATATCACACGGACTGACCCGGTATCGAACCCGGGCCTCCGCGATGAGAGGCCGGCGACTAACCGCCTGAGTTATTGCACGGCCTGTATTCCGCCTTGCTTTTATTACCTGGGTCTCAGTCATTTATGTACGAAACATAATTCTTACTAAAGATTCAAGACGTTAGGCTTCATCGACTAGTAAATATTTACCAATGTTTGTAATTATCGCAGTGCCTTCACCTTCAAGCTTCAAATCTCGCGTTTTGATTCCAGAAAACATACCGACTCTCTGACTGAGATAAGGAAGGAAGAATGGAAATTGCATAGACGATAACTTTCAGAAGATTAGGCGTGTCTGCTAGAACCCTCTAACTTTCTTCTAAACTTACTTGAGCCGCTTCGTCATGCCTCCAACATTTCTTACCTTTATTCGTAATATTTGATTTTATACAGTTTTTTTTGTCGCCAGAAAAGATTATAATACCAAAATAATTAGAAATGATATAAGTAAGTTAATTCAACAAAATATTTAGGTATACTGGGAAAAGTAACTCCTAAATTTAAGTAAACAGACTCTTTTTTGCTACAATATAAGGTTCCATAACAAAGCTTAGTGAAAAAGAGGAATTTATTTTCAGTGTTCATAAGACAGTTCATAATCGGGGTGCAAAATGCTACAATGGCCATAGATTGACCAAACAGAAAATAAATATACGTGGAAGTTTTCATCAAAACTGTCATGTTTCTCATAATGAGCCTAATGTGGATGCTGAAAATGTATAAGTTTACTGTAAATATTTCTATAATGTATAATTTTTAAACAAGTTCAAACATTCTGTTAGTACTGATTTAGTTTTGATATTTAAAAATTTTGTCAAATTAAAGAGTTTATTGTTCACCTCAGTGCCTTTGAAAACATATTGCTCACGATAACCGCACATAATATTTTAACCTCTCGTTGCATAGTTATTGCAAACAGATATGGTGATTCATTACGGTCCTGTTTATGTTAAAGATCGGAGAAATTTCAGACTTTGAGGATCCAAAAATAATTCATAAAATCAAATTTTACTTACAAGACGGTTTGGAAGCGGAAATTCCTCTCTGTAGTTATCGACTTTCCATGGCATTCTCTGTTCCAAGGTTTATACGTGGTATTGATACGTTGTGTTTCAGGCATTAAATACATATTTTCTAGCAATTTATTTTGACAGTTTTTATAGTTTGTTGACATTCGTTTTATTCCTGCTGTTTTATTCAGTATCTTCATTACATTAATAATTTATCAAATTTCATTAAAAGTCAATAATTCGTGCACTTAATTTAGTAATTTCAGTATGTTCTCGGGCAAACATGGAACTGCCATTATCGCTCGCAATTTGTCGCTCGCAGTTTATCGCTGTTTCCTAAACTCGTAAGTTTTATACAGATTTCCTCTCCGATGTATTTCACTGACATATGTTTAATCACATCCTCAGTTTCAGTAGTCTACATCAGCGACTGTCAAGTGTGACAACCAGCCATTTTGACTACTCTTACGGTTTTTGTGGACATTTTTTTTTTCCAGTCTGAACACAATCTCTTTTCGTATCTTCTGCAAATTGTCTAAACATTTTTACTGCGGTGTTGTCCGTCTGTGCTATACGACTACTACCCGTTACCTTCGAATGTGCGTTGTGGCGTGGATTGTCAAGTGCGTAATATTTTAAAAATCCCCACACTTTGCCTTAAACTTTTAACTAACAAAACAAACTTCTTTGCTAAACGGTTTGTTTTACGTGTACTTCAACATTGCCGGGTTTAAGTCACCCGGTCAACGATCATGCTTATAGCTTTGAAACGTAGCTGCAAAATATTTTGGCTTGAGAACTGCTCCCCTAGTCATTTGGTTTTATCTCCATCTCGTACTTCCTGCTACAAATATTTGAAGTGCATAAAATTCAAGTGTACATGTATCGAGGGGGAACTGAGAAAGAACGTCTGTAACTCAATCACGAGATACAGAATCGAAATTCGATTTGCAAGGCATCACTTTTCAGCCTTCCCACTATATCAACACTCAGAATTTCCTCGTCGTTTTCTCCAACCACACAAAACTGAAGTTTCGTGAGCTGATATAAATTAGGTAAGAAACTTGTAATGTATTTAAACTGAGGCAAGCGTGAGCGGTGTTGTATCCCGTGGGCTAATTAATACAATGACGACGAACATGACGTAACTCTAATAATGAATAGGTGAAGGGTGATGGAAGTTGTCACACGTCTAAAACGTTATTTCATTTCACTGTAGTTGCGCTTCGATTGTCAGCCATTTCTATGGGATCGTACATTATACTTCTGCCTACCGTAATTCGTAAACAAGTTATTCACCATTTAATAAAAGGGAGTGAACTTTGTGACGTGGTCAAAAGTGACATTGATGGCAGCCTAATTAAGGCAGCGCACGTGCATCCATGGAAGGGGTGCGATAATTTAGTTTACGAAACTAAACCGAGGCATAATACGTACGTTCAAAGCAATATTATTCATTTTCATGCAGCGTGTAGTGTAGGCCTCTTGTCTTCCAACTTCGCCGCTAGAAACACGTGTCTGCAAGTAATGGTGTTTATTTCTGGGGGCTTAATGAATAAGGGTGGTGTAGCGATAATTTCTAAAGACTCATATTTAGACTGTATCCAGTTCGAATTTCGTCTTCTTTATGCCTGATTTTTCCTATCATTTTCTAGATCCACGCTGAAATGAATCCAAATATGGTACTTCGATCGATCAAGACCACGATCAACTTTTTCCAGATCCTAACTCGATAATTATTCACGACCATCTACAAATGCCTTTCAATGACATGTAACAAAGGATTCTCTCCGATTAATGCCTGTGATTGTAGTAATGAGAACCCAAAGTTCACTGAACGTCGCAGTCAAGCTGCAATCAATAATTACTTCTTACTTCTACCGAAGGTGTCGCGGATTCAAATCTCTGCCCGGAGATATTCAGTTTCTCCAGGAATATTCCGGGATAATTCCTTAAATTAGGCTCCGGCAGCAGAAATAATTAAATCATTCAATACTACATAGCTCCACATAAGTGTATTAACAGAAAGCAGGGTGGTGACTACACGTATGATCTGCTTTAACATTCAATAGATGCATTTTAATCACATAGTGTAATAGGAAAATGGGTTTTATCTTATTCTCAACATAAAGAGAGATAATTTCCCTGAACAGTATTAACAGTCTGACCTTCCCAGTGTAGATGCAGCATGTTTTCTACAATACGAAACTCAATATTTATGCAGAATTTAGGTAAAACTAATCCTGGAAGTTTAAGTAAATCAATAAAACTACACATAAAAATGAAGAGCCGCTGAAAAAAAGACCAAGATATTGTACCCATGTATTGCAGGTGTATCAGTGATTTGTCGAATATTCTTCAGGAACAAAGGTATTTGTTTGCATGATAATGCCCAGAAATTTGGCAATGAAGATATTGAATAACAAGTGGCGGAAAGGTGAAAGTCTATAATACTTCACCTTGGAGTTACGAACAGACCTAATAGCTACTCACACTAAAATTTAAACGTTACAAATATTTTAAATGACATCTTATACGGATCTAAGGTATCAGCTAGTTTCAGTTATTCGGTCTTGCTACTATTGCATTAGTTAAGATAATATACAATAGGGAAATGTACATATAATTTCATATTGACGTGCATTTCTATCTTAGCATCCTGGGTCCTTCTTAGATGGTCATACCATTTAATCCACTTTAGTCACACTTTTGATTATTCTTCACAATTTTGCACATATTATACAATATCATTACTGTTGTTATGGCCTTGTTACTTTCTTTGCAGAGCTTTTTGTTTATATGTTGACTTTGATATTTTTAAATTTGTTGGTCTTCGCCCCAAATTAAACATTTTGTAATTTTAGACTTAATAAAAATCAGTAGGAATATTAAGTGTCACAAAATTTCAGATCCCAAACAGAATCAACAAATCATATGTTCTAAGTACTATATTACTATTGCATGCTTTTACTTTCCCTTAATAAGCATCATGTAAATTACATAAATAAAAAAAAGCAGATTACTTCTGATTACAATCTGTATCGACTGCTATCGATCTCAAACATGGTAAAGCTTGTAACAAAAGCAGTCATAAATGTACGCCTGCCTTTTGTCCAGTTTTAATCAAACTTGAAGTTTCTCGACACATTTGAGTAAACCCCCCCCCCCCCACAGTAAAATTTTACGAAAAATCATTAAACAGGAGCCGAGTTTTTCCATGCAGGCGGACGTATAGGAATGACGAAGCTAATAGTCGCTTTCCGCAACTTTGTGAACGCACCTAAAAACAGTGGCATTAATGTTGTATCTCAAAGTTTAACCTGTATATTTTATATACAAATTCATTTCGTAACTCACAGAGAAAATATGACAAAATGCAGAGATTTTTGTGCTAAACCTTGCGGTATATATATATATGTATATATATATATATTCATATACTAATTACTAGGTTTGGAAGCGTCAAACATTATGAAACGAATAGTACTGACCCCTATCAAGGATGAATTGCAGATATCTTGATTTACATGTTGTCCAAAGTGCAGAATTTTGTCCGTGTTTCTTCAGATTCGATCTGTGACCCTCAGAATGTTAATCAGGTTGCAGCACTACGTAGTGGTTCTGTGGAATAAGGACTGACAGAATCCATTCTACAGGAAGTTTTAATTAAGTCTGTGAAGAACCCACCGCTCAATTCAGGTCAAAGAACGTTCATTCAGGCTAGTATATTTCATCGATATCAAGGAATATTCTGCTAGCCATCTGAAATACTCATCACGATGAAATGGAGCAAATCTAATTTGCTTGGATTTATCCACACAATAAAAAAGTGCATAGGAAATGCGTCCAAGAAAATTATTCTTTCAACATCACAGAATTTGCCTTTTGAGAACTCCAGAATTTATTTCCTTGTTCACAAGAGTCCGCCACTGGTTCGAATAGTAAACCACAGAAATCCATTCTATATCTTCCCAACCCATTTCTTTAAGGTCGATTTTAGCATTATGTACGCCTAAGTCTAGTGGTTCTAAGCCGTCTCTTTTCTTCAGGTTATCGCACCAGAAACCTGAACATAATTCTTTTGCGTCCCATGCGTGCAACATGCCTCGCCAATCTTATCCTTACTTCATTCTAATGATATTCGGGAAAAAATAAAAATCATGAAGCCAGTCATTAGACAATTTTCTCCAGCTTTCTATTTCCTCCTTATGTCAAAACAATCACAAACTTCTATCCTCCTATTTTATGACTCTGGCCCTTGCGAGAGAGAACGGTAGACAAATATTACTGAGGAAAAGCAAGACAGTGAGCCCCAATACCAGTACCGATAGCAGAAGTAAGGGAAAGTATAGCTATTATTCTGTTGTGAAACATTTACCTTCATTACCTTGAAGTTCATTGTCACAGGGTCACGGAGGAATTGTAGTGGTACAGTACTACTGGAATTGTAACTGATCAACCATTATCCACCTTGTCTGGTCGAGTGTAGTTTGTCTTCTAGTTTATGTGGTACAAGTGGAACATACCGATATTTGTATTACAGTGTTACACTCTACACTCGGTGTTTGTCATACGTAGCTATCACCATTTCCCATGAGTTCTGCTGAATTTTGTCGCTAGAGTCGAAAGTTCACGAACGCAAAGATATCACATACATGTGGGTTGTTCTTGAACAAAATTTCCAGATGCATCCAACGTGAGGTACAGCCCTTGCAAGAAGTCGAGGAAACGGTGCAAAAAACCAAATTAAACCCTAAAAGTGGACTCATTCAGACATGGCAGTAAAGAAGCTCTGCTTGCGATATTTATAGATCACAATTCAGGAATGGTCGTTGTCTCTTACACAGACTCACTGACACACTTAGTTCCAAACCTTTGTACTACACGTTTCCTTCCTCCCTACCTTCGCACACTGGTATTACTATTCCTTGCTCAAACTCTATGCTTGCAATTCATCTTTCTATTACGGGGAAAAAATTACTTGATTTTTAAGGCGTTTCTACGAAAACTCTTCACGTCAAAACAAACTTCTTACTTGATGTCAGTAAACTTCTTTTAAGGCATAATTAGACTTCCTTTATGCAATCGTAGCAGTAAAAATGTAATATTTACCTACTAATATCTGAACCTTTGAATTCTGAAACTGGAAAGACAGGGACAAACAGGCAAACCTTTTGACTGTTATGATAACTTCAGCGCGAGATTATACCCAATATTACGTTGGAGTGGATCTCTCTGGTCCGTAGTGGAGTAACAATTGATCAGTTATAATTGGAAAAAATCGTCAATAATATTCAATAAAGCAAGACTACAAAACAATGAAAATAAATTTAAAATTGATTTTGGGCAATAGCTTACTGAAATGTAAAAGGACTAGTGGGTCCCTGTGTAATGTTGTGAAAACCTTGCATTCCATATAAGCAAGGGCTCAGAGAAATGTTGTGTACTCATAAACTATTAATCAAAAGTAGTGTACTGGGTGTTATTAACAGTTTGTTACATTATATTAAAACACAGGATAAACTGATAAGGAGAATGTTTGACTCTAGAGAAAAGGAAGTAACGTGAAGATAAATTAAACTGCAAAACGAGGAGCTTTATAACTTGACCAGTTACTGAAGTACTGTTCGGTTGATAGAATCAAGGACAAACACAAAATCGTGCGATAGGATCAAACGAACATTATAATAGAAGCAAATCGTTGTCTTCTGGAATCTGGCGTCTCTAGTGTGGTACAAATTCGCCCAACTTTTTCTGAGAAGCCTACTCTTTCCTTTTTTCCCACTGTAACATTTATCTTTCATCACGTCCAAGACGACAATAATATTGGACACATGGCGGTCGACCTATATGCCAGGGTTGCTTTCCCGAAGGCCTAGCGTAATTAAAAATTCGCATAACTGAAGACTTATTTTGCTCATAGGAATAAATGTAGTGTAAGGTGGATGCGTTCTCGGAGCGGATAAATCTAAAACTGTAGAGTATTTTTGCCTTCAAACACTTTTTGAGAATAATAGAAGTAAATAAACAATAAAAGTTAATATCTGGATTAGTACTATTTCAAATTTTGTGCATAAAGCGAGGCTTTATTAATATTTTTATATCGCACTATTTCAAATTTCCGTACTTCAAATTCGCATTACATAAGACTGTGCTGTATTCACAGGAGGGAGAATCTCATATATATAGTACGATAAGGAACTTTCGGTTTTCATAATATACTTATTATAAATTTGTGGGTCAGCTGAGTAAAAAACAGTCTTGAGAAGGACATCTGCGAATTTAGACCTGGATTATTCATATTTAAAAATATGGGCGTAATTTCAAGCCGTATGTTTGAAGAAAACAAACTAGAATTTTCGAATGGCACAGACAAATAGCTAAAAACAGCAAAACGCAAACGACTGTGCAATACATTTAGTTCTAATCTGCTCCAAACTCATAGCAAATGAGAGCTCTCCGTTCTGTCGATCCATTTGGCATGAATGGTAAGGTACAACACATAAAAGTTTCAGAAAATTCTAAATTGCTTTAATAAATATAGTTCATCAGTGTTCTTGAAGTTGTGGCTACGTATATTGGAGCAGAATTTCCCTATTTCATTTTGCGGTAGTCAAAAGTGGTTTTACGAGGTATATAACATCTGGAATTAGAGAAATATCACGACACACACAAAAGGATGTATGTTGTATTACATTGCATACCAGACACTAACGAGAAATTTAAATAAAAAATCTAACGTAGGATTTAATAACATTCATAGGAGTAAATAGCATTCCTGGAAGACATTTCTGGGTTGCTACTACCTTTTGTCTTTCTTGCAGTTGTGACGAGACCATTAATAATCAGTAGCTTTCTCGTGAAATACCCGGAATATCTACTTTCCTGGAATCTCACTGTCAAGACATTTCATTTACACCTCTCATGCATTATGGAGTATGAGAGATTCCATGTTACTATATAATTCGTAGATCTCAGCAGTTCTGTACAAATGTAACACTGACACTCATAAAGACGTACCTCAAGCAAACCTTACTAAAATTCTATACATTAAATGTGGATACGAATTTTAAATGTTTAATGACAAAATGGACATGAAGAACTGAGGTGGCAATAATTGGATTCTGAAGAGACATCGCAGAGTGCATAATGACGAGAACTTGTATAACAGACATCAACATAATAATAAACTAATAAACGACTATCAAAAGATATGTCTAGAACATTTCAAAATAACTCCTGGAAACAGAATACCGATGCTGTTGTATCAATATAAATGGAAGAGTAAAGGATGCCAGGAATGTAAAACAGACTGAAGGGCTTGTAACCGGAATGAGTGAGTGATACTGCTGCCGCAGCTGCCACTAACAATGAGGTGGAAGAATAGGATGATGACGTCAGACTTCTTTAAGGAAAG
Source organism: Reticulitermes speratus (assembly GCA_021186555.1). Taxonomy (NCBI): domain Eukaryota; kingdom Metazoa; phylum Arthropoda; class Insecta; order Blattodea; family Rhinotermitidae; genus Reticulitermes; species Reticulitermes speratus. The sequence goes on along the minus strand of JAJKFL010000003.1, from coordinate 40,275,449 downwards.
GTGGCAAACATCATTATGTCTTTGGATTAGGAAACGTCTACTAAATATGCAAATTGTTAAGAGTTTATTCTACATTTCAAAACCCGTAAATCAACGTAAAGATTAAGACTAGCGTACATTATCAAAGTGGACCTTAAACAACTCTGTTGCAATCAATTAGAACGCTACATGCAGGCCTGTACGATTTCTAAAACTGTAAGTGGCTCCCCAGGTAGTGACCTGAGCACCGCTTGGTGTTCACTTCTAAATACGAGTATATTTCACCAACACAACAATATGTAAAGACAGCCAACAAATCTCTCCAAGACGTGACAAATCTACTATTTGAAAATAACACTAACAAAATAAAATTGGGGACAAATTAGGAGAAAATTCAATTCGGGTATTGCTTGCAATGGTTTGTATCAACTTGTTTTTTTTTCTCCATGTATTTAGAAGCCTGGTAATTAAAACATGCAGACATTTAATTTTATCTGATGTCTCCTGTAGATGTGAGGTGTGTTTTATTCATTGCGAGAGTATTTATACTTCCTTTGTGTCGTACATATCTGCTAGATCATCTTATAATGAGTAAAATAAAGCTGTTGGTATATTGACAGACTACAATAGAGAAAAATTCGTGATACGAAAATTAAGAGGTGATGTGAAAGACATGTTAAATAAGTCGCAGACTTATGTAAAGAAAACCTTTACAGAAAACATACAGACAAAACGGTGGAAGATAATAAGTAAATGGCATTGGTTGGAGCACTTTCTGATAGAAGGGGCGGTCGGAAATATCTTTGTGAAATTTGTCAAATCTCTCCAGATTCAATATTCCCTCTTGAATGAGTGTACATACAGTACTTCGTTAAGCTTTTTAATTAATTATTAAATAATAATCAATGCACGCTATTTAAGTGATCAATAAATAAAATAACTTACACAACCACAAATCAAGCTTACATAATACGTTTGGTTTGTGAGTGAGTCACAACCGGGTTACTTTCACCAGCGGCAAATAGATGGCAGCAATCGTCAAATAGCCCTGACATGACGATCACAGAGAGTCTCAGAGTCTGATAGATAGCATTAGTCGTTAAATCGCCTCGTCTGCATTAACAAATTTTAGTCTATAATCACACTGATTGAAAACTTACAGCAAGAGGTTAAACATAATATCAGAGCAGTTACTGGTACAGTAGTTTCGCAGTTGTGTATGCCAAGGTATGTAAAGAGATAATTAATATTTTCATAGCGAACATAAACAAAAGTGTAACGCTCAGACATTTCCTTTGTTCACTGCTGTTTGACACCGTAACTGTTTAAGTAAGCCAAAACATCAGGGGTGACTACAACGCGGTTCGCGCCCAACACTGGTACGGCTCGCGCAACTTGTCTGTAAAAAAATAGCAGTCTGGTAGTTTGCATACACACAAGGCTGACTTTGAAGGCTTTTAAAAATTTTCTACAGAAAGGAGGTTCAAACAAAGTGAAACCAACCTATTGTAGTTGGACGACCAGCAATAAGAGGCGATCACATAAGGAAAACATACTTTATTTCTTATTGCATGGTTCTAGCCTAATTTGCCGCAAAAGGTCGCCTAGCTGTTTAATTAACATGTTCATGGCGTAAGGTTAAAATGGGAAATAGAAGTCAGTTACAAAGTTTTTAAGAGATTATGACGAAAAATGGAAAAAGAAAAGAAGTTTAGCCATAGAAACAAAAAGACGATGGATCAGCAAAATCAGAGATTTCAAACTACACAATGAGATGATTAGTCGATTACCTGGTGCTTTTATGATTTAGAGAAATGCAGACTAAGTAGTCACGGATGACTTGCAACATGCTGTGTACTAGCCATCAGAGATTCTGCATGCGCAGACAATATCCGGGGTTACTGAACAACTATAATTAATTGCATTTTTTTTATGTGATGTTTCATTTTTGTGTCCTCAGAAATGAACGGTTTTGCTACGTTTACAAGACAGTAATAACCTAATAAACAGTACTGTAACGACATGTCAATAAGCATAATCCCAGAAATGCTGAGGGTTAAGGCAGGAGTGTTTACTTAACGCCGTTATATGACGAGGCACTTTCTCGTGCATTAATAAAAACTGGATAAAACATTTGTGATTTTGATCATAATTAATATTTAAAAAACATTTAATTTGCTATGCAAATTTCACATTCCTAAGAGGCAATTAAGAAAAATTCTGTCCTTCAGTGTATGTACATTTCTATGTAAATTTTCCGCTGTTCTTCCACTCTAAAGATGGAGGCAGTAAGGTTCTCCTATATCTTCGTAAATCCTTACCAAATTAAACAACGTCAGTTGTAGGTCAAGGTTTCATTGATGACGGGTCATTGTAGATTACTTTGGTACAATAATTATCTTTAAAAATTACCAAAAAAGATATATCAGACTGCGTAATTTTAGTTTTATTTTAAAACAAAAAATATTTCCGGATGTATGAATTCATTGTAATCCGACTTTCGTTTCTGAGAGGAGAACTTGTTAATACACAACAGCTTGAATTTAATAAACGTCAAGACCTTCACGTAATAACAGAAATACAACGATCTTTGTCAGCTATAAAGAAGTTCAGTTGGTATACACACGTACACACACAAGCTAATACAATATTCTACCTTATGTCACTATTTAAATTTTATGATAATATGTGGATATAAAATTTTTCTTTTAATTTTCTGCCTGTGCCAAAAATTATTTTAATATTTTATGCGCTATGAAACAAAATGTCGTGTTTTTAATATCAACACTGCATTCTCCTTCACAAAGGCTGATATATATATATATATACGTATATATATCATGCTACATTCATATGAATTTCTGTGCTCTGGTAATACAGACGCGGGAATTGTAAGCCATAAATGACTTGAAACAACGAAAAGAAACGTTTCGAGGTAGTTGTGCTCTACAGTAAAATATAAAGCTTCGGATTCCACAAACTTCTATGAATTTCTTCACCAAATGGTAAACTATTAGTTTCTCAAGAGGAACTCTACTCCATTCAGTTTACTAACGCATAGTAAAATATTGTGTTTTCCTTACTCGCTTTACGTACTTGCTGTTTTATTACACATGAATGTCGCAGTAAAGCAAATGTAGTTAATGCGTGTGTTTGTGTGTGTGTGTATGTATAAACATCAAAACAGTAACTGACAAAACTGGTAAAAAGAACACTAATAATAAATAAATATGTAATTTTGCATAAAACTTACCAGGCGGTGAAATGACGCACGACTTTTGGCTGCTTTGCACAAAATCAGTTCTTCTACAGCTTTTGGTACGGACTTATGAAAACGGCTCAGGGTAGAAGAGGTCTAATTTCCCGACCAGTCCTCTTTTATCAGCAGACGAAGAAACTGCAGCAAAAATATCAGTTCTGAGAGCGTAACAAAACGTGAAAACCTCACCTTATCATTTCACTCCTCCGCACAGGAGAATAAAAACAAATCACAATATCGATAGTCTGTAAGTTCCGTAAAATATCTAATCCAACTTAACAAACCATGTGTAAATAAATTAAATTCCAGTGGAAGTTTCTCTGCTTTCTGATGGGTACGGTAATGTTCGAGTGAGTGTAAGTGTGATACAAGTGTAGAGAGTGACGAAACAATTCAGACCAAACGCCGTCGGACCTCTCACGAGATTCACTGCTTCAGAGAAACGACGTCCCTATCAGAAGCATCGCGACGCTATCACGCAAGCTCGACGCCACCAACATCCCTACCCTCTGTACCAAACAGTTTTACCTCTCTCTCTCACACTACAGGCAGAAGTATCCTCTGCTTCCATGCCTTCTTCCACTTCATTCCACATACTGGTCCACGGTGCGCGACACGCTATCACAATTCCAGTACTTAACACACCTCATTGATTAATATGGTTATTATTGCAAAGTAGTTTTTAATTCGGATAAAGACCGTATTATTGAAAATATGTTTCATATAACAGAACTCAAAAAACCCCTGAGCAAAAAATTGTGTTTCCTCAAATTTTCGCATCCAAATCTGGCATAATAGCTATTAGTTAGCTCGGCGGGAGATGCAGCACACTCTAAGTACAGACTGCCTGTGTGTGACAAAATGCAGACATTTCTGCTTTCAGTGTAAGCAGTTCCTGTAGAGGCTTTCTTTCTCTCAGTCGTTCTGATATCATAAAATCAAAACATAAGTGTTTACACCTAAACAGACCAACATAGCTCTCAAAATTAAGTGCTTAAATTTCTTTATCAATGCCAATAACGAATATGTTCAAACGTCGCACTGTCTGATTACAAAGAGAATTAGAGGCTATCGTTGATACGATCTTTTGTAGATCGACAAACATTACGTCGAAACTCCTCTTGTGGGAACCAATGCAATTATAGTCGTAGATTACATGTTATGATGATTTTGACACCTGTCCAATACTGGGCCCTTTTCTGAACCACAATAATTCATTTCACACCCTCATTGCCTTGCGTTTGGAAGTTTATTATTATTTTAATCATTAAGATGTTACTTTCAGAGAATAAATTTATTTCAACCTTTACTCAGCAGCGACAAACACTTATACCACTTGGTTTAACGCCACATAACTTAAAATTTCGCCCAGAAAAGATACTTGTTGGTATAAATGTTTTCTCGAAATACACGAAGGTAACTTCTTTCTTGTACATCACCAACTTAATTAATTTTAAAATGGGTATGTGACGGGTTCTGTGTGAGGTGCTGCCGGAACTTTTATACATTATTCGTTTGTGAAAGGAAGAACCTCTTTTAGGTTACTGTATAGCTTTACCAGTTCCGACTGAGCTACGCGAGGAAATTACTATCAGTTACAAGCCTGGTTAACTCCTTAAACACTTGCTAATCAAGCAGACTCTTAGCTTTTCAAGGTGGATTTTGTTCCATGGATTTATTAAGTTTTTGGCCGAGTGTTTGTGTTTGGATCTCTATTCTGATTGGCGGTCTTACTCCGTTTTTGCCACGTATTCTCAAGAAAATATTAATTTGTGTTGCATTAATAAGCCTTCGAAATGTTCAGAGTGTATCAAAATAGTCTCCTCAGGTACATCATACAAGTGAGATATCTTCCAACCATTTTATATTATAAATTCAACAATTATTGAGATAAAAATAAATGAGTATTACCGGATACAAATCACAACGTCAAAGAGAAAGCCTGTCTCTACGTAATATATTTCTCTCTTACTTTTAACCAGTGATTAATTTAAGCAAACTCATCCGATCATGTGATCCTCCCATGCACCATGCTACTTCCCGTAACGCTGAAATGCGCCTCCCGTTCCCACACAATCCCATGGCTCAGTATAAAGTTTCTACGCCTGCAGCAAGTAAAAAATTCTAAACTTGTGCAACGCGGAGTGAGACAGAGTTCAACACAACCCATTCCACTTTCGTTCTACCATCCAGTTACAAAAACATATGACCTGTCACAGCTGTACTTGTGGACAAGCCTCGTGAATGCGGCACTTCAAAGTGTGTTACAAACGAACATGGTGCAGAAAACATTTCCCTTTCTACCATTTTATAAATAAATTAAATATTATACATAAATGTTTAACATTTTCAAAAGCACTTGGTACTAGACAATTCAGGCTTAATTCAAAAGTACCACAATCCATATTCAATTCAACACGATCCTCGCTAGTTCGGTCCACTTCCTGTCTTCTCGTAGGTCCTTCTTCATGGTATAACCAGTCTCATCTGACTGCAAAGTGGAAATTTCTCAGAAAGGGTACGCATCAAAGGTTCTGTACGTATTTCATATCTCCCCCAATCCTAATCACAAGACTGCCTATTATAGCCGACTACATTTCACAACTCTTACAATATTAGACGATCCATACAAATCGTTAAGTTCCTCGTTAAGTAACACCTTAAGTTACTCTCTTCTTTCACCCTATTTAGGTGCAGCTACTACTTTAACACCTTCCTTTTCAACTCCTGTGTTTTATCTTCACTTGAAAGACAAAGCGACCGTGTTAAAACAAACATAGCTTTTATTTATTTATTTTTAATTGACTCAACATAACATCATACCAAATTCTTGAATACAAAATAGGGGGGCTGCACCAGTTAACATCGGGTTACATAACGTATAAAGAAACAACTATTTATAACGAAGTTTAAAAGTTTTAATAAATTGATGCGATCTGTTTTCAGTTGTCATCTGTTGGCGTTAATTTAACTAGCATTTCACACACATTTTGAGGATTATAAATTGGTGCATAACCCACCATAGTAATTCCCTGTATTAAAATGGTGTAAAATGTTTAAATTAGTCTTATAATCTGTCTGCATATGCTTATTATACAGCGTGTTTCATAAGTCCATCCGGGATTTAGAGGCTTGGCCGTGCAGTAGCAAACCCACACATAAGAGATGAAAGCATGCCAACGGATAGAGGAAATGTAAACGTGTTTTCGTAAGAGATGCGATGGCGTAGTTACCCGTTTCTCCGCTAGGAGGCAGTGGTGTGCAAACATGGCGTTTTCAGGTGAACAGAAAGCTCAACACTTATTCCCTGGCCTGCCAGGTAACCCGACCTTACTCCATGTGACTTCTTCCTGTGGGGTTACGTTAAAGATCGTGTTTACGTGTCTCATTTACCAAGAGATTTACCGGAGCTTCGGCTAAGAATTATGGATGCAGTTGCTACCATCGACGTTCATATGTTGGAACGTGTGTGGCAGGAGCTAGATTACAGGATTGACGTCTGTCGAGTCACCAAAGGGGGACATATTGAACATTTGTAAGGTAGGTTCAAAACTTGGATATTACTCCTTTCACTGACATGCTCTCATCCCCCGTGTGTGATTTGGCTCCTGAGCTACAGACCTCCGAAATCCCGGAGGGATTTATGAAACACTGTACTTCGAATTAGATTATCATAAAAATAAAACAAAACTAAAAGTAAAGACCCGAATAAAGTGCAGTGTTAAATTAATTAAATCCCCTTCTCAGAACCTAACATGCCATCTGATTTGTGTATCACTGCCAACAAAACCTTTTTAATTCTCATGATATAGCAATTAATTTATTAACATTCCTATTTAAGTGAAAATGCAAATCTGAGCAGAGGTTGTTAATGTTGCTCCATACCTCTGTACCACATGCAGGTAACAGCTTAAGAACTGGTTAACGAATGTCATAAAATTTAAAGCGTAGAGTTTTAATACAATTTGTTATCGCCTTCAAACTTTCGTTGAAATCGAAAAATAATTAATGAGCACTTTACTTGAAGATTTACACGTGAACCGCCTGCGAAATCGCTGAATGATTAGCTCAACCGAAACTCTATCGCAAGATGTCGGAAGAAAGAAATCAAACCCCTACTTTGTACCCCAAGTAAATTTTTTCATAAACATTATTGCCTTCGAGGTAATTAAACAAATGACAGAAAATCCCCCATACCTAAGATGCTCTTAAACTAAAGTGGAAAAATGTATCCCACTTAGAAAGGCTCTCCAATAAGAAATTCTATGGAAACCGGTTCAGTGGTTCTGGAAGTGTTACGTGCCGAAAGACTAACAAGCTGAAGGTAATAACGCACATTTTTGTAAATTTGCTTGGCAACAGTGCCAAAAATTTCTACTTTTTAATGTGGAATCTTGGATATTCAATTGATCTCTTTATCAGTGAAGGTAAAATCGTCCCTTTGCAAGCACAAAATGCACATGTAAGAGTGGAGTTATAGCTTCATTAATCCTCAGCTTCGGAAGCAAATTGATTTAGGGGTCAGCTTCACTCCGCAGTAGTTTTAAGAGTAAAGAGCCCCAGATATCCGCCATGTGGATCCCAGAGTCTATCCGAATGTTTCAGAAAAGATAAATCTCTTCCTCCTGCCGAGAATCAAACCCTGATATCTCAGTCTTTCACCGTGGCCTCGTCACTATGCCAAATGTAGTCACTTTATGTAAGTGAGTAAGGTTAGCTGATTAGTTAGTAGGCTTCTGACAAAGCAAATGTAACATATTTCTATTGTCTGGAATGAAGAACGGCCGAATGAATTGCAGATTATTCATTTTAAAGAATAACAGGCCACGTGACGTCGTTCCTTTTTACACGTAGTTCAGGTAATAAATTTTTTTTCCTGTCAGTACCAATTTACTATTCTATAAATTAGCAATAAAAATTGTTGAGTGTGATATTCTAGTTCATATATATGTATATACATACACACACACACACACACGTAATGCTACGTGTTTCGCCACGGCCTTGCCGTCGTCAGGCGTAAGAGCATGGTTAATTTATTGTCAATGAGACACTGGTTTGTGTTAATATTAAAAATTACACGACGTTTAAAGATAAGCATTATTAACTTAGTACAATAAAAATTAATTAAAAACTAATAGTACTTATCTTTAAACACAATATAATTTCTACATGTGCACAGTCTAACGCAACAAAGACACCGCAATAACTATGCTAGTATGCCTGACTACGGTAGGGCCTTGCCAACACACATAGCGTCCATTATATATATATATATATATATATGTTGTGTGTGTGTGTGTGTGTGTGTGTGCGCGCGCGGTCGTACAGAAAAACACATAGCGCTAATCACACACACACACAATATATATATATATATATATATATATTTACATATGTATGTGTGTGTGTGCGGCCGTACCAAAACACATAGCGTTAATCACACACACACATATATATATATATATATATATATATATATAATAAACGTAGTTAAGTGGCTGACATATAGTGGAAACTAAATTGTGGAAATCAGCCAACTACTGAAACCCGATTTGGCTACGTGATCACAGTGAATTAAATGCATTTGTTTCAGTCCGTAGAAACTGAGTGCATTTGTTTTTAACTGTCTGAACTTCCACGCTTCCAACACCTGACGCCTGCCGCTCCTTGCTTAGGCTAACTGCCAGAGAAGCATGTCTGAGAAGTGGTCGAGCGTACAAAGGTTATCCATGAACTCCGTCAGTTTGACAACTGTTAAAAATCACGGGATGCTCTGAAGGCCAGTCTTGGCTTGTTATTTAACAAAGCTGTCAGCTGGTAATTTTATACAGCACTGGGGCAACTGAAACACATATGGAGCAGTGGTTGAATGTTACTGGAAAAGGAAAACCGAAGTACTCGGAGAAAAACTGGTTCCAGTGCCACGTGGTGCAAAATAAACCCCACACAGAGTAGCCTGAGATCGGACCCGGGCCTCCGCGGTGAGAGACTGGCAACTAACTGCTTGAGCCACTATAAAGCCAGCCCTGCCTGTTGTGGTAAAAGAAAACATGTATAAACATAAGCAATGCCGTGTACATCCAGAGGTCTGCCACATGCTTATTTTAATAGTACTTACCTGTTAATGTAAATGATTCTTGTGAATCGAAAGCTGAAAAGGTTTTGGTGAATTTTTCCATCTTGTGGTACACGACGTCGTATAGGTACCAATGTTTAATATACAATACATCATAATCCGATAACACAAGAATCTTCGCCACCACAGCCGTAAAAACCTCACATCTGACAATGTACAAAAAGAGTGCCTGTAGAACCTCACTGTAGCAAAATGGCCAAGAAATTCTCTGCAGTTTGTGAAAAATAACGATTGATAAAGTATTTAAAAAATCGATCAAGGGATTCCAATCCGAGACAGGTGAATAGAGTAATATCCTCACATACTATCCCTTTACGATTTATTTTAATACCAGCCACGCGTACGTCATATTTTTCTTGGGAAATTTGACCCTGTAAGATGAATCGTTCTCTCGAAACGTCGGGAACCAATTACCCACTGACGCGACATCATATCTGAGAAGAACTTGGGATTCTTATAATTTACATCTATCAATGTTTCCTGAATACATTTCAGGGCACTTGTATTGACTGTAACATTTCTCGTTTCTGTGTTTGCGCTTTGAAACTCAATATAAAAGCCATGGCTCTTATTTCGCATGTTCAGCGCAATGGGCACAAGAATTCATGTAGAGATTCTCTGACATTCATTTCATTGCGAAAACAACAACACGAACAATGGACGACCGCTCGTCACAGGAGCACTTTAGTTTAAGGACTCACTACTGACGGCATCGTTATCCTCAATTCGAAATCCGTGGAAAACAAAATAAAGTCAATGCTGACACATCGTGGACAAAAATCAATCTTTACGACGATGAAGTCGTAAATATAAATCTGGTTGGCCTAGACATTTGTTTATTTAAATACATGTAAATTTTTAACTGCACAGAGAAAAAATCCATATCGTATGTATTTTATGCTTCTTCATCGCTAATTTCTAGTTCTGTTTGATGCCCTGACACCCCTGTTCTATAGGCCTGCAGTATCCACGCGGTTTCACCTGACTGTCAATGCAGTATATGACTAAGCACCAAGTTAACTATATGGGGATTTGTACAAATTAATGTAACCTACATCCATTTATTTCCAGCCAGCGACATGAAATTCCCGTTACATGAACAAAGCGCACTCCGAAAATCACTTGTATTAAGGGACTGGAAAAAGCATTCATTGTGCATTTATGGATGAATAATATTGCAGTCCTGGCATTCGCATGTTATTAGTGAGAACAATGAGATCAATTCAGATCATAAGCTTCGTGTCAAAATTTGAAGGTCACTCAACTCAAATCCATATATATACATATATATATACATATATACATATAAGGACAAAAATGTTCTGTCATTATGCGGCAGTCACTGTCATTGACATTTAAAAGTAGACCAAACAACGGCAGTGAGTCGTGCCTACATTTTGTTCGGTATTACTGTATCGAATTTTCGGAAAATATAAGAGACGTGGATATTCAAGAAATTAAAATTGTAAACAATTACGATCAAGGATTATAATTTGTAATAGTGAATCAGTGGGAAGTTTTGTCAGAAGAATCTCCATTTCCAGAAGGAAATTTGCAAATTTTAATACTGAGGCTTCAATATGTGTCTTTCTCCTGACGAAATATTTTCTCTACGGTAAAATTGTAATTGCATTTTCAGCCCAATATGTCACCATCAAATTCTTCTTCATGATCATCATGTAGTTCATGTATGACAAAAGAAGACTGTACAAATATTTTTACAAATTTTTGGATAACCGAAACTTTAATCGTGATTTCACTCAATTTAAGAGGAGAAAATACTTTATCATAAATCTTTGTTCAGTGTGATCGCTTTATAATAACAGGTCCTATACAGGCCCTATCACAGCCCGTACCATGACTAGTAACAGGACTGCGTATTATTTAAGAAAGCTCTTTCAGTACTGTCGTATTATTGCTTTGATTATGAATCAAAATGAAATCACGTCTCAGGAGACGTTCATTCGTGGAAATATTAAGAAGACATATGAGGACCAATGAAGCGAATATGGTACGTGCAGGAAAGAGAATTGCCATTATACGAAATCCACCCGTCTAGGAACATGACTGGTCTTTTCCAGCCAATGGGCTTCAGTAAGCTTTAACACAGGCTGATATTTTAGAAGAAGAAAAATTATATTGGTTAATTTCCTGATGTCAGAAAAAAAATGAAGTCACTTGATATTTGCGCTCTTTTAAATGATGTCTTCTCTGCACTCTTTCATCCAAGCCTTTGATGTTTTAGTTCCGAGTTGTAATAAAAAACTCAAAGCCTAATCACCATCACAATTTTTTTAAATCGGGTTCTGTTAACTACATTGCTGGAGCGTCTGAGAATCTTTCTTCTCCTTCTTCTGTATACGTAAGATATATTGCGCCATTGAAATCATTAGGACTTAGAACACAATCTAAACTGATTTGAAACGACTAGGTGCTCCATCGTGTAGTTATGTGATTCAACAACGAGCCAGCTCAGCGGTACTGGTATTTGCTGCATAAAGATATAAATCCCCTTATTTACTTGTCAGACGTAGGAATTCATCATGCGAATGCATGAGTATTTTCAACACATTTTATGGTGAAATTTAAAAATGGCACCTCCATCAGCGTTTAAAGCTTCTCTTTCGCATGTAAACAAAACAAAATGAGACATTACTTTCCCAAACGAAACTTTTTCTGAACCTAAGTCCCTTAAGCAAGAATTTCCACTCTACCTGACAATTAAGTCCTTGGAACAGAAACCCGTTCTAGACGCTAAGACCTTGTAACAGAAACCCTCTCTAGAATCTAAGTCCTTGTAACAGAAACTCTCTCCAGAATCTAAGTCCTTGTAACAGAAACCCTTCCTAGAAGCTAAGTCCTTGTAACAGAAACCCTCTCTAGAAGCTAAGTCTTTGTAACAGAAACCCTCTCTAGAAGCTAAGTCCTTGGAACAGAAACCCTCTCTAGAAGCTAAGTCCTTGGAACAGAAACCCTCTCTAGAAGCTAAGTCCTTGGAACAGAAACCCTCCCTAGAGGCTAAACCCTTGGAACAGAAACCGTCTCTAGAAGCTAACAGTTGCTTAGCCAGTCAATAAATTCCTCTCAATAAAACCCGAAGGTTCGTTATTGTGTACACAAGATCCGGCTACCGATATCCATCATGAGCCAGATAAATCCGCTCTACATACCCATTTTATTTCCCTAGGGTCGGTTTTGGTATTATCATCTCACATAAGCTTCGATTACCCAAGCGTTATTTAACATTCTGATTTTCCAACAAGAACCCTGTACATACAGTACTCCTCTCCCCTCCCATGCATTCCACATGCTTCACCAATTTCATCATCCTAGATATTATCAGAAAAATAAAATCTGGAATGAGAAAAAACTCAAGAAGCTTTCTGTTATATTACTTTCTGCGGCATCTTGCTATTTTTCCTTAATTAAAAATATTTTCCTCGTCGCCTTTTTCTTGAACACTCTCAGCTTCTTTCCGTTTTCGGTGTTAGAGATAAAGTTTCAGATCCATACAAAACCATAGACATAATTATCGTTTCGCTCAATTAAATCCTTTCGTTTTCTTTAACAAAATTAACTTTTGTATCCGACATTTTCCTCCTTGAATAAGTCTATTTTCAATAAGTGCAATTTTGCAGATAAGACAGTATAAAAATGACACACACAGATATATCACGAATGTCCCCAATACCCTATGACATAATCCGTACAAATGTTCTTACAAATAAGCGATTGTTATTAATTTAAAATAAAAAATAAGGCACTTAAATCTCATTCCTTAAATCTGTGTCTTGTAACAGCACAAACGTTTACTACAGATCCATAGGCCTGAATTTGTTGGTAGTGAGAACAATAATTGTTGTTTTTATTACAACTTAAACATACAATTTCTGGAAAATAATATGTAAGTTAAAAATTGATATATATGAAACAACTATATTAACCTTAACTGCAGAGATTAATTAAATATTAGGCCTATTTGTGCATTCAAGCCTAATTTCTCGAATTTTTTATAAGAGAATTTAACTATTGTGTACTTCCGCGTGTAAAGATGCATGGGGTTGCTCTCAGAAGTGTCATAATTGTAAGCAACTGCTAATATATAAAGGCACATTAAAACATAGGTTAAAAGATGGTATTAAATTTAAACGAAATTAGGATAAATGCCTTAACAGTGTTACCTAATCAACAACAAAAATTTTTGTATTACCTAAACATGAACACACCAAACTTCTCGTTTTTCAGTATATTATAAATTTTCTTCATTATTTGTTGTTTACGTTGTGTGCAAAATTTATTGAAGATGTTTTCAGAATGTTAGCGATGAAGAGTTATTATGGAAGACCTTCTTCAGAAACACATACTTTTTGTCAATGAAAAAACAAATTCATGAGATTGTCGTAATAAACAAGTAAATTTGGGAGTATCATACGGTATGTCAGGCTGTTAAGGCACGAATGACGCAATCGCAAATCAAAACACAAACTCACATTTTAGTGTTGAAACGACTGTACTAAACCGTGCATTCAGAAAACTCTAAATTATTGCAAAGCATGCTGCAGAAAAAAATAACGTAGGGATGGATGACCGATCGCTCCCACAACAGGTTTGATTATTGTTCCATATGTTCCCCGGAGGCCCGACCCTGGGGAATGTCTGCAAATAGCATAGCGTTGGGTGGGGTACTCGAATTAGCAGGTTACACTGCCCACCCCCAAAACACGGTCAGCTTACTCCTGGGCTTAGCACAACAAAAACACTACAGAATTCGCATATTTACTGGAGTTCATGTGGATTTACTGTTAGGAAGGCAGTGCACTATGGGAAGTAGAAATATCGAATGTCAGTGTGGGAAAATATCCCAATGCAGAATAAACACTTATCCATACATGGATAATATAGAAAAATACACACTGTGATCGTAGTTCTGAATATGGGCTGCCTGAACTGTTTTATTCCCATGGGAAATACTAGACGTGTAATGTGAAGATACAATCAACATCAAAACACCGCTATCAATTTATACCCGTACTTACGTATTGATGGTTTTCGAATTGTTTTATTACCTCATCTTTGGCGATACCCGTCAATGATTTGTGCGAACATTCACAAACCCAACACAGAAGGTACAATTACATTTTATTCCAACATAAATGCTATACGCTATTCAGAAAACATGATTACTATAGGATGTGTAAGAACGGGGTTTCTTGCGGTAGAGAGGATTGTTGACCGTTGGTATGGTTATACCAAGTAATTAGGTGATGCTAGCTGGGCTAGGCACGCCTGCGGGGGTTACTCAGCCGGGCATCGACTGAGCTAGACGCCCCACTTTATGAAGGTTGAAGCAGTTGGAAGTAACCTGCTTTAAAATACAGAAACTTCCTGGTGGCAGCGCTATTAGAGTATGAGAGTGGGTGAAGTCAGACGCAGCGGTGGACTGTAGGGGCTCACCACGTGTAGACGTTCTGGGAGTATGGACTGCCCGGGCGCTACATCCGGGTTGGTGTCTGTGTACACTAACCAGTTGTTACGCTACCGAAGGGTGACAGTTGGTCACCACATCCCTGAAGTTTCAAGCACGCTCAGGTCACGATACCAGTAGAAAGGGTTTCTTCGAGAACACTCTATGTGCTCTCTGTCTCTCTCATTTGTAAGAAACCCCTTTCTTACAGATGTTTGGGGAAAATCTGCTAAGGATATTATTTTGAACTAGGACAGAGAAGAAAATAGGAAGACGATAATAAAAATTGCCTAATGAGGAGCTTCATAGTTTGTGAATTTCGCCAAACATTAGGATGATAAATGAGAGTAGCAAGACACGTCAGGCGTCAGGAAAATTTCACATGCATTCGTAAATGTTTAAGGAAAAACTGAAATGCTGGGGTACATGGAAATTAGTTTAAGCCCTACTGAAATTAAAATACACCCAGAAGTTCTAAAAGTAAAAGTGTATGAGATTCTACAGTTTGCTGTAAGACCCATTTTCCACCGCCGCATAAAAATTATCATAAGTCCTTTAATAAGTCTGCATGGCAAATTCCGTAATCTTCACGAATGGGCCTGTATTCATACACCATTTGCCGCTAAAGGCCACGTGATTAGCAAAACTGTTTATTGTATGTTCGTATTTGAAAAACGAATACTAGAGGTCTAGTTCAAAGCAAACACGTACAATTCAAGAGAAAAACAAATGTAAACCAAATACGAGGCATTAATCTACTTAAAAAGTTTTAACAATACTAAATAACACGAATATGTATGGTACTTATTAACCACGTATAATGCCATGCATGCAACGATAAGCATGTAAGTTTCCTGTTTGTTCACAGATGTAATACATGAATGAATTAACATACCTTTGTACATTAATGTGTCATGTAGTTTTCTAAACTGTATACCATAAAATAATTTTGCAGTGTAACCATTCAAGTCCCTTTAATTGTTAAAGAATGTGAAAGGAAGTACACAGGCCTGCAAAATACAAGTGAAGGTTGATAGGTAAACATAAAATGTAGTAAACATTAGGAATTGGCCGTGAAGTGGCAGAAATTAAATTAATGATGATGATGATGATGATGATGGCAGTGATTGATATTCTATACTTCATTGCAGTTTCGTATAAAACTTATTTACAAATTGGCATATAAAGTCCATAAGCTCTCTTCGAAACCTTTCATTACAGACGAGGGTTAAAAATACATCGACGTTTACAAATTGACAGATCATTAACGAAGTACCGTCTGTTATAGACGCCATTAGCTTCACTTTAATTAAAACAAATCAGACACAGTTGTGCCCTCTTATAATTGATTTGCGATCTCTCGACATGGTACCACTTATCTGCGGGATTTGTCATGTGTACGCGAGTGTTTGTGGGGATGAGGCCATTTGTGTGAATACAATTCAGTGTTTATTTGTGGTATTCTTTTTCTTTTACGTAGAACCAGTCACACAAAAAAAGGCGCTCAAAGATACCATTGACTGCAGTGTTTTGGTCTAACTATTATTCTGTATACAAGATATAGGGGGTCAATATTACCGCTCATTCTATCAAACATGCAATGTCTCTGCGGCAGTAACAAAAATTACAATAAAAAATCTTTCAAGATTAATAGTTTTGAGATTAATCTGAGACGGATTCATATAAAATCTCGAAAGCTCCCTTATAAATCTGATTTCTTATTTAACTGTAACGGGCAATTTTTTAAAGTGGATCTTCAAGGATGACGTGACATTACAAACTGGATTTGTATTGCTCAGGATAGGGTCCCGTAAACACAGCAACACAATTTGGGGTTCCACAAAAATCGAATACTTTCTTGAGTGGTTGATTTACCATCAGCTTTTGAAAAAGACCCCCCTCCTTATGGAGTTAGTTCTTTGTTTGTGGCTTGTCTAACGACGCTGTCAGCAACTCAGACTCTACAGAACCCAGTAACGTTGTGGTAGCAAAATATTAATTTTATAGGGTGTAGAAAGAAACGGTTCAAGAAGAATGAGATGGACTGGGCACGTAGCGTGTGCGAAGGAGGAGGAGGAGACGAAATTTGCATACAGTGTTTTGGTCAGAAAACCTGAAGTAAAGACACCGCTTTTAAGACCTGGGCGTAGATTGAGCATAATATTAAAATTGATCTTAAATAAATCTGTTGAAAGATGTGGATTTCCTTGATCAGGCTCAGGATAGAGAGAGGTGGCGGTCTCTGGTACATGCGGTGATAAACATTCGGGTGTCATAAAATGCAGGAAATTTCTTGACCAGCTGAGGAACTATTAGTTTCTCAATAAGGACTCTGTTCCATCGAGATAGCAGAAACAAGCGGTTCTGGCGTAATTTAAGGCATTGTCCAGGCGTCTGTTCGGACGGTCTGACAAAAGCCGCGACAAATGTCGGTAGAGTTGATAACACCGCCAGGATTAGATTCACATTAGATAACATTCCGAGGACAAATAAGAAGTATTACCACTTGATCCAGGAAGAAAGTGCTGCGATTATATATAGTCAGTGGCAGATAAAGTATGATTATGAAGCATTGGTGGAAAGATAGTACGAGGGCAAATCCACAGAACCTGCAGAAAGACCTGTCACACTGCCACGTTCTGCACTACAGATTCCACGTGGACTAAACCATCAATTTAACACCAGCACCATCAACACCACCACCACCACCAACAACAACAACAACAACAACGACAAAAGCATGTACACAAGTGTGTCCCGATCAAACGTCACAAGATAGTAATATTCCGAAATAACGTTTTCCCACCATTTGGCCAACGGAAAATCTGACGTACAGGGATACCTAACTTAATGGTCACAAAAACACCGTTCTTCTGCTCATCCAACAGTAAATCTATCCTACCAGTCTAAGAGACTCCACAACAATTTTAGTTTACATTTATACATGACTATCTTATGTTGGGAAGTTATAAATACAACAACGTAATGATCAGGGTTTCCTCATTAAGAAACATGCTTATGTACAAGGAAAGAGTTTGGTTAATACCGTACGCTTGCGACTATCTTCAGTGTTGGTATTACACTAATTTTGCTTTGGTCTTACCTAGGAATTTTAATGCGTAACCACAGTTTTATAAATTAACACGTCTCCAACAAGACGCAAAAACAACATTAAACCATATTGACTGTTAATTGACAAAAAGAGCTTTAATTTAATTTACAACTGTTTCACAAACCTACCCATAAGCTTACACATGTCACAAGTCTGTACCTTTTGGTATCTCAATCTTCTATACACAATAAGTGTCAAACAAATTCCCTTATGTATACTTGTGAGCCGGACCTGAGGAAAATTGAACTGAAAAATCTGGTTCTGTTTTCGTCATGGCGTAAAGAGATGAAATAGGAAACCTACTTCTTTGTCTATATTAGAAGGAGGTCATATCTATCGGCGGGCAGAAAGGATAGTAATGTCATTCTTGTATAGTGTCCTGTGTTAATAAGCTAAGCAGACGTTGTCCTACACAACGTTTGAATTATTAAAATCGAAAAGGCCTGACTGAATTATTGGAACACATTCAAAGGCAGCGTTTTAATTAACTTGCAAATACTTGTACATTTTAACTGCATCAGTATTGAAATAAATTATTTGATTTCTTTCGTTGCTCTAAACAGACTTTGCATTAGTTGGCACAAAAATTTCTAAAGCAAATAGAAATTCCACCGTTTTGTTGTGTTCTGCAAATATAAAATTCTGATTATAAATTATGGTAATGTTTTTGGAAACACAGTAACATACGGCCACAATCCTGTATACAAATTACAAAGACGCTGATTCTGTGAGCCGTTTAATACAGAAAATAATCCTGTGAAAACATATTACAAGTTTCCGAAAATTGGATATAAACTGACCACACACACACACACACACACACATACACACACTGTCCAAGTAATGTTGGTATTTATAGAAATAAGACAGGAAATGCACTAATAAAATAACACAGGCTCGTTCAGAGTTTTGCAACTTGGAAACTTACCAGATGTTCATAACCACCCTGGTCACATTTTTTGTTATTGTTTGCAATTGTACATATATTATACTGTGTTATTATTATTATTATTATTATATTTTATTATATTTCATTGATTTAATTATTTGGTCTGTGTTACATATATCGGCCATTCGTAGACTCATATAAAGTCACGCCGTCGAAATATCTTGAAATTACTAACATACAAGCTACATTTCGTACACAATTTGCAGGTACTTTCGTAATCCATCTACATACAAAATTTCATATTCCTTGACAAGGTAAATAAATATTAAATAATATTACAATTTATATGTTATTTAATTTTGCATCACCTAAGTCGCATGAAGGAAAATCCTATAGTAGGGGAGAGGGGGGCTAGTTGGTTACAGGGGTAAGTTGGCAAAATGGCCATAACTCCCAAATATGGCGCAGGATAGCAACACCTGTCAATTTGTACTGTTCAATGACTTCTCCTGAGAGCGGTCAGCAAGCGTCAGCGCTTTGTGAGCTATGACTGAAGTGTGGTGTAGTGTTTTATTTTGTACACCGCAGGAAGTAATTTTTTATCGCTTTATAAAATGTTTTGTGTTTGAAGTTTGGTTACAGCTACATGTGACATTGTGCCACCCATGAATGGTGCCTCCTTTTGGCTAACATTGGAGCTAGAGAGAATTGTAGACTTCCATTTTGTTTGAGGATGATACACTCTAAAACATAAGAAGGTGGCGACGGGGCAGGTCGGCACACTCAACGTGGGGCAAGTTGGCTCACTGTGTCAACTTGCCCGCTGTCGATCAGAATCTCATTCATTAATTGTTTAGCAGTGTGATTTTTTCTGTCCGGTTTAAGAAGCTAAATATTGCATACTTGCAAGAAGAGGTCATATAGGAGCAACACACGTCTGGATTATTGCTACAAGCTGTGAGAGCTCTGCGAAAACGTGGACGGTCAACAAGGAAAGTGGCGAAGGATTTCAGATTTCTTTTCGTATTTGGGCAAGATACTGCAAAAGGGTAAGGCAGGGTGAGGTAAAACCACCTCACCAACACTGTCATTGAACATACCGTCCATCCCTCTATAGATGACGGAGGAGCATTTTGTAAGCTATGTAAAACGTTTCGTGGCACATGCTAAACCTTCTAAAGAGAGATCAGTAGTTTTGTTGCTACGTAGTAGACAACCATGATTCGCATTTGGCCATACGGGCAATAGACTACTGCAAGCAGAATGGCGTGACTGTCCTCAACTTCCCTCCACACTGCAGCCGTAACTCCAGCCCCTTGACAGGTCTGTCAACGGATCGCTTACCACGTATGTGAACCGAGCTTATGATGTCTGCATAACTAACCATACAGGCACAACAGTGAAATACATGACAATCCTTGTGTCGTCAACACACCTTCGCACCTGACTTCTTTTTACTGCAAATACCAAAGCAGGATTCCAGTTTTCTGGAATTTACCTTGTTGTATCCCCGAAATTTCGGAGAAGGCCGGTGGGGCGTATCGTGGATGTTGCTCCACCGGAATAGGGTTCGTATAGGTTGTGAGGGATGCTTGGAACAAACTCGTTGTACCAGATTCCAGGCACTTTAATTACAATAGGCCGTATTTACAGAAAACAGGCCGGGAAGGCTCGCAGCAACTTATACAGACTGTCTGGATCAACGGCAGGATCGGGAATGCGCCCTTTCAGGCGTTAGAGGTTTTATCAGACAGGCTTGTGTGTGATCTGTGCGTAGGAGTAGTCGTTACTCCTCCACATGTGACTGTGCGTCTGCAAGGAGTCACACGGTGGGCTCCATAATTTCAAGAAGAATAACAGATAAGCAGTTACAAACATTGGGCAAAGCGAATACAAAGAGACGTATGCTGAGAAAGTACTAATAAGCAAGTGATAAGGTCCGATGATACGGACAAAGTACAGAAGGTACTGCATCAATCCAATGTCGTTGCCTCAGTTTCTATTATATATATATATAATGTAAGGAACATCCGTAATATAACAGATGTATGCAACAACCTGTTCAGCGGCGATATCTTTCAAAATGAGGAATTTATGGAAGATTACGTTGCAGATATAGCTGCCCCTCCTATGGAGGCAGCAGCTTCCAGTAGCAACAGTGAACTTCCTGCGATTTTGATGATTCTCCCAAATGATCATCTTCTGCTTCAAATGTTGCACACATCCTGCTACTCCAGAGGACGTTCGAAACCTTCCTAAACCTTACGCAAAAAGAGCAAGAATGTAAACAAGAACAAGAAAATAACTGTAATTTTGGCTGATACCTCTGTCAAAAATGCTTTGACACCAGTACAACAGACGGCTCGGAGCAAATGAGAGAAGAACTGGGCCTAAAATATAAGAAAGAGGAGCGTGTCACGTATCTAAAGAGAGATTTACAAGAGCAGAACGCAAAAATACAAAAAAAAAACAAAAATGCAGGCGACACAGACGAAGAAGACTCCGAGGATACTTCCTACCTCTACTGTCTTGGCGCATCCAGAGAAATGTGGATTCAGTGCACAGAATGCAAGTTGCGGTCACTTGAGTAATGGACTGATGGCTCTCCCAACTGTGTTTGCTTAAATTACCAGTCTCATGGGATTGGGATACTTTATTTAGAATTGCTGGTGCTAGGCTAGTGCCATACTGAGTTACCTTTCTTTTTGATTTCCTTTTTCAATTTAAGTAAATGTATTGAATTTTGGGTCGAAATTCTATTGTTTCTCAACTGTTTTATTACCATAATAACACCTCGTTGTTGCGCACAACCTGTTTCTGACACCAGGTGCGCAACCAGAATTTTTCATTGGGGGGGGCTGACCCTGAGGCTGAATATAATTTGTGTTTGATTTTAAAAATTGTGTTATGAAAATCTTGTCATAAGTATAACCTAACACTGTCAGCAACTGCATTTATATACATACAAATATACCTACATGTTCCATGACTCAATCACAGTGTTCTTATTGTTTTTTAATTTTATTAATTTATTATTCAAAATTCTAATGTACTAGTCATCAGCTGATTTCAGTGGCTGAATTTGGCTGCAGGGTAAATCACGTAAAACCCTTGATATCATCGTATTAACAAAATCTGTGTTTTTAAATTTCAGTTTTGGGGTGTTTGGGGGGCTGCAGCCTGGTAGCCCCCCCCCCCTTTGGTGCGCCCCTATCTGACACGTTTGTTCCATAAAACATTATATTAATCACTGTCTGTTATGTCTTGGCCTTGAAAAGTTGGCATCTTGATTTTCCACGTATTTTACCATATGCCAACTTACCCCGTGCGTGGGGCACGTTGGCACACGTGCAGAGGTTAGGGCAAAAGCCTCTCCCTCCTATTCCTTGCGAATAGCGTCAAATTTGTGTAGGTCAGGTTGTAGCCCAAGAGTGTTGCTAGCCATACGTGGCGCTATATTCAACTTAACATGTACAGGGAAAATGTGAAAAATTATAACGTGAAAAGTGTGCCAACTATCCCCCCTCTCCCCTAAATACTCAGTACTTGAACCTGAAATAGACAATGCACAGGGTCGGTGTAATTCACTTCTCACTGTAATGACAAAGTCTCATGTATATTTCAGCGGTGAATATTTAAAATCTTTAAATAATTTTAGAACTGCCTGTATGGACACGTAACATTCCTCTGACATGTTTTTGCTTTCAATGACTCTTATTATGTGGTGTTACGAATTTAATTCTTCAATTTTGAATGTGTTATACGTACCAAAAAAGTGGAAGCGACATCCAGAAATGTCGAATAAATCATCAAAAATTACCCGACACAAGCAACGAAGCCAGGATACATGTACCGTAAACTGTTGCACTTCAGTGTAGCCAACAATGCACAGAATGAACAACCTTAAAATGTTTCATTTCAGTCTATTCCAAACACACGTCGATGTTTCATAACAAATTCTTTGTTTGATTTCCTTTAGCAGAAAAAACTACACACAAAGCTTCTAAAAAGGAGCGCAGTTGGGGACTGAAAGTCACTTGAATCACAAATAACTAACATAAAACACAAAACTCAAAACCATATCCCGGTGAGTTTTGGAAACTCCCCTAGGGAGAACTGTCTGTGACCAGTTCTGATGACAAGAGCCCCCACGAGAGGGGTGGGACAAGCACTAGTGGAAGGGTGTTGCAATATTGCCACTGACAAGTCCATGCTAATTACGATACCGTGATTTAGTTCACTCGTTCTCTCTACTAATTTTTTATGACAGGTTACTGAATCTCACATATCCACTCTCTCATCTGAACTGTCGACAAAAACTGGGCAGCTGTCACAAAATAACCCTTTGTTTTGTACAACGGCCAAGCTCATACACAATGTTTATCAACTCTCTATCCTTTTCTCCAGATCTACACACCCAATGAGTTCTTGTCAGCGATCCTTTATACGGCCAATCCCACTTACCACAAATCATTATTTTATCTGACAACTCGAAGCATTCTTCACCCAGAACACTTCGCGTGACGGCAGGCAGCGCAGCGCTCGCCGCTTTTCTAATTTGCCATGAGTTGAGTTCCACGTGTTTTAATTTAGGCCTAATATATTGCAGTGTTTTTACATGGTGAAGGGCCCCGTAGCAGATGCTACGGACGCACCACAGCCTTAAGGCTTTTTGTGCAACCCTGTGATGACGATGAAGATGAGCAGTTTTTTTTACCAAGTTTTACAAGTAATGGAGCACCAGTGGAATGAAATTGACAGGGGAAAACCGACAACTCGGAGAAAAACCTGTCCCAGTGCCACTTTGTCCACCACAAACCCCACATAGACTGACCCGGGATCGAACCCGGGCCTCAGCAGTGGAAGGCCGGCGACTAACCGCTTGAGCTATGCCACGGCCCATATATTGCAGTTAGTCTTAGGTTTTTATCCACCATATTTGAAAAAGGTGCTGGAAATCTTCACCTTCCGCTTAGTGACACGAGTCACATGTAAGAAACATGTTGCCTGTTGGATGTCGAACTTTTATAAGTTAGGCAAGACGACAGTGACTAAGGGCTAGTCTCCGAGTACTTCGGTTTTCCCATGCCAGTATCATTCCACCATTGCTCCATACTCATTCGTCTATCATCCACGCTACATAAGCTCAGAAATTCAGGGCGTCGTTCAAATAAGAAAATTCAGAAACACCGTTGTAGAAACCTCAAATCTCGAATCACATACTCGTTCTTTAAAAGTCCAATGGATTTCAGTATTCTGAAGTCAAGAATCCATAACCTCTAACATAATCATATCGAATATATAATTGCATTCTTTTTTTCATTAATAACAGGAAAGTTTCTGACTGTGCCTGATTCTAGTAGGTCTATTTTAAACAGACATTATGGTACTTGACACTACTTTGCTTTCGTAACAGTGTAAAATTATCTCACGAACGAAATATCAGGGTGCACTTATGACTTCAGCTCACTAGATGTAGAACGCAAACTGGTACGATGTTTTACTAAAGGTATCCCTCAGGAGGAATTTTCAAGATAGGCGGCGAGACTTCGTTGGAAAATATCGGATCAGAACAATTGTATGAGGGGGCGAGAAATGGTTGAGAGAAGCGCAGACACACGCCATACCGTTGGTATGTTCAGATCTCGCTGTTAGAAAAAATGGTTGAGAGAAGCGCCAGACACAACGCCATACCGTTGGTATGTTCAGGATCTCGCTGTTAGAAAAAATGGTTGAGAGAAGCGCCAGACACAACGCCATACGTTGGTATGTCAGACTCGCTGTTAGAGAAAATGGTTGAGAGAAGCTCCAGACACAACGCCTACGTTGTATGTTCAGGATCTCGCTGTTAGAAAAATGGTTGAGAGAAGCGCCAGACACAACGCCATACCGTGGTATGTTCAGGATCTCGCTGTTAGAGAAAGACACTGCAGTTGTATTTAAGATGATACATATTGACCCAATTGTCCATACAGCAAAGAAAACAAACATAAAATCTATACCATTTTTAAAACATGGAAACAAATTTCTACTCTTTAGCCTGCATTCTTACTAGGGAAACTTGGCGTATGGCAGCATTTTATGCCATATTCTGATTTACAATCAAATTTCGTTCAGCAAACTACAAGTGAGTAAATAGGATTGTGTGTGTGTGCACGTTATGTACTCCAAATAATTTGTCATTTAATTAATATCTTCCACGACTTCGTAATTAATTTTGGATGCTGCAACCCTTGTAGAGTGCAATCCTAAAAAAACTGATGCCAACTGCACGCTCTATTCACAAACCTACCAGGATTTGTACGGAGATTGTGGGTGGTCACTTTAACACTTTTTACAATTCAGCACTGAACTCTTTATGTAAGAACATATATGCTTCCTTGGCTCTATTCTTAACATTCAGGTACTGATAAATCCGTAAGTGTTGAGAATAGGGCCCATGTTTAGGTGATACGAGTATTTATGGCCGGGAATGGTATCAGGAATAAGATCTTAAAGGTAAGACATCAAGTCGTCAATCATCGTGTATAAACGGCGTCTGTCAGACGAGGATTTATACAACACATAATGCGTTCTGTGTAAAGAAAATCTTTGGACTTCAAAGGTCCGTTCCTACTACTTCCACCACAGCCGTACAATAATCCAACCAGTCTTTATATCTGTAATGTCCTTTTACTCCCGGCTTACCCACCTACAGCGATTACGGAGCAGATTTTTCTGAAACCTCTGTTCAGTCTACCAGACTACACGATGTCACATTGTCATAGCCACGTACATG
This sequence comes from Reticulitermes speratus, assembly GCA_021186555.1. Taxonomy (NCBI): domain Eukaryota; kingdom Metazoa; phylum Arthropoda; class Insecta; order Blattodea; family Rhinotermitidae; genus Reticulitermes; species Reticulitermes speratus. The sequence continues at coordinate 40,249,829 of JAJKFL010000003.1, read as the reverse complement.
ACAACATCAAGTCTCACGAAAGCAAACGAAAACTCAAGTGTGTCCGACTTGTATATTGCGTAATATTTTATTAATTACATTACAGTATCTCCGAAATTAAATTATTTTATGATACGTAGTTAAAATTCAAAATTAAACTGAAGCCGTCAGTCATTAAGTTTGTAATTAAAACTGCAAGACTTCAAGTAGAAACGAATGAACGGTATTGCGTATCTACTGGAAGAGTGGACGTACTATTACTGGCAGCGTACTTCCAGCAATGTTTGGAAGAGAGAAGAAACGTTTATGGAGAGAGATAAAAAAAAAGACATACATATCCGTATATATAAAGCCACCCACATATCCCTGTCGACCGTAATTAAACATGGTCCTCCTATATTGAACAGGCTGCACGACAACAGTGATGCTGCGCCTTCATTACTTATAAGTAATGGCTTTCAATTAATCTACGCCACACATTCCCCTCTAGCGGCCAAGATAGAAACAAACAGCTGACACGAGCTGAAGTGATCTTCCGTCTTCGTCTAGAGCATAGAATTCGCGTAACAGGAGCAGGTTTCATGACATTGTGGATAAACAGAGATTAATCATACATAAAGATCGCAATTTCGAGCACTGGTCTGAACCAAACTGATGCGTATGTCAGGCTTCAGGTCATCATGGTAGTGCTGCCGTCGCTGACAGAATACGAATAATGTATGGGCTTAAACTCTGAGTCACACAAAGTTTTGACAATGTGCTATTCAGAGCCATCAGATGCAGCTGATATTGGGAGATGAAAACGGCTGATACTGTCCACAAAATATTCAACATTCTTAACTTGGACAATACACAGAAACGCTCTAAATATTACCTGGCGTTTTGATCTGCCGAGTTTGTAGGTAGAGGTCACCGGATTCGAATCCGAATCCAGTCGTTACAACATTCCATTTAATAAGAATTATCATATGTTATAGGCATATTATCATCATAACCAATATTATCTTCATAATTAGGCCTACTATATATATAGTAACATTGACATTTGTGATTATAATAAACACTTATTTTTCCAAACCTAATACTTTATGTATAATCTTACTATATTATGTTTAATATTTGATATTTGGACTCCGTTTTCTGTTAGTCATTAATGTTGTTATCTGTCGATATGACGTCTCTTTTAATATACGTTTGCATTTTTGTCTTACATAATGCTTTTTGCAGTGCTTATCTCTTTGCTATATGGGCCTTGTAAAGCAATTTAATACTTAAACTAGTTTCTTACTGTTATTGAAAAGGGTTTGTTGTGCAGGGCAGAGTGTAAAGACTTTAAATTTGTCAAATAAAATCTAAAAACCTTGTAAAATATTTAGATGTAGGTAGGTTTATAGTTTATATTCATATAATATGTAATATTTCCAGATTCAAGCTACAGCTCTCAAGCCTAAAACTATAAGAAAAAAATGTTTATGACGGTTTTCTTTATTTATATTCTATAGAAACTTCACGTAACGAAAATTTTCGGAAGCTACAAGCTGCAATTACAGTTAACCAATGTTTTTAGAGTGCTTACGCAAGAACTGAGTTACGCAGGGTACAGCGACGCCAAGGAACAAAGGCAGCTCATATCAAAATAATACACCCAACATAAAAAGTATATATTTGTAAGCCGTGATTGATCCCAGTCAATAAACATGTGTTATAACATAAGGCAATCCTGTATGAGAAAGCTTAGTGTGAATGCTATAGGTTTCCGTCTGAATTGTTACACAGCACACTGAACGCTCTTCTTTAATGGATCATTTCCTCAGGAAGTCTAAGCGATTTCTTGTGCAACGTAACCTTGCCTTCCTCTGTGTCAGTTAAGCACGCAGCTTGCATGCAGCCAATTCGTCACTGTGCTGGTGTGCTTTGGTATGGAACACGAAGACTTGGAAGCTCGAATTCGCCAGTGTTCGCGTTCGTAACTGATTCCATCAATCACTTTCTTTCGACGAATTATAGGGGCACACGGTCTTGTGGGAACATAATCCTAAGATTACTGACAGCATCGTTTGGTTGTGAACTCCAAAACTGTATTGCCAACCTAGGCGTATTGATTTCAAACTTCGTATTCTGTTCTCTAGGCAGAGCAAGCTGTCATGGAAATATTAAATCGGTTGCATTAACAACTCTGTTACAAATGAGAGCCAGAATTTCTCTACAACACAGGATAAAACATCATTACTGTAAATTTTGTGTTGTATGTACCGTGCATTTTATCATCAGTTTAAGTTAAAACCAACTAAGGCACAAGATTATTAACAGAGTAAGATGTATTTGTAAACCCTACATACGTTTCGGCAATCAAGTTGCCATCCTCAGGGTGCGTTCATCAAAGAATCACAAGCAACTATGGCATTCACATACATACACATTTTACATTACATTGGAAGCACTCATGCCGCTCACAATATTAAAATTAATAGATGCATATAGCCACAAAACCAAACATTAAGAGCAATAATACATGTGTCTGAATCAGTGATTACAAGCTAATACACCATATAACACAGAGTAAATATTATATACAAATATTTTTACATGATTCAACGTAGACGTTTAAAACATATACTAGTTTTCTAAAAAACATGTAACTGGCTATAGGCCATGTACACAATCATATAGTTGAGCTACGTCGATATCGTCCTGTAGCGCGGTATGTTACGTGTCCAGTGGAGTGTAGTGTTTCAGACACATGTATTATTGCTCTTAATGTTCGGTTTTGTGGCTATATGCATCTATTCATTTTAATATTGTGAGCGGCATGAGTGCTTCCAATGTAATGCCAAATGTGTGTGTAGCTGGATGTCATAGGTGCTTGTGATTCTTTGATGAACGCCCCCTGAGGATGGCAACTTGATTGCCGAAACGTATGTAGGGGTATAAATACATCTTGCTCTGTTAATACTCTTGTGCATTAGTTGGTTTTAACTTAAAATCGTCACTGTAGTTCACAGCTTTAAACAAACCGGCATTAAACTTCAAAAAGTGTCGTCATCCAAGGAGTGAAATCCGATAAACTATTGTTTGGCCTACAAACTCAACTGTCTGTTCGTTACCATCGACAGCCTAAGTGTTGTAAAAGTGTTAAGGCATCTCGATATATGCGGTTGTCTGTCAGCTACTGTATCAGTTTAACGTCACCTAAATAATTACGCTCACATTTTAACTGAAATGTAAAAGGTAAAGGTAAAGTGGTCCCATACAGGCCTTGGCAGGCCCTTAGGGCTCCAGGAGGTCGAGGCTCTCAGGTTTTTAGACAATCGGCACATGAAGGTGTAAGGTTGTCAGCCCTACGCACCGGCCGCCTTTACCCCCCAGGAAAGATTCCTGGTACTCATTTCTGTTAGAGGCTGAGTCGATCCCAGGGCCATAGTGCGACCGAAACGATTATGTCAATGAAAAATTCCAGTGACACCATCGGGAATCGAACCCGCGACCTTCCCGCGGTTTGTAGCGCAGTGCCTCAACCAACTGCGCCACCGCGTGCCCCTTAACTGAAATGTAGAATATTTTAAAGGAATAATGCAGGCTCATTCAGATTATCTCATAACTCAGTAATTAGATGTAGAAATGGAATAAAAGACAATGTAAGAATGTAGAGATTTAGTACTTGTAATGCACTGAAATTCAAGCATAATTCAATCCCTTACAATGTAACTTTGGCACAGAAACCTCAATTGTATGTGCATTCCAGCATATTAGGAATACGTTCTTCGGATTGTGAGAGTAAGTACTACCAGATATTTGTCGTTTATGCTGCTAACAAGTTATGGGAGCATTATTAAACTGAAACTTTATATCTGCGATTTTTACTAAACATTTTTCGAAACATTCCGATTTCATTTAAAATCGGACAAAAATAACAGGCACTTCACATAAAAATCTACCTAAGTTTATACGATTGGTTTCGTAATGGAGACAGTGTTCTCTGTGAAGAAGAAACTGAGGCATAACAAAGAAATTAAAATCTAAACATATCGCCTTTTACGAGACAAGCAGAGGGAATAGGGTATATCACCCTTAAGAGATAAGTACAGGAAACGCGTGATCACCCCGTTTATGGTGCAAGTACAAAACTCACGATGTCTCTCAGTTTACGAGGGAAGTCCAAGAAATGCGACATTTTGATCTCGACTACAGAAGTACAAGAAATACGAGATCTTGACGGTTACAAATCAGTAGAAGAAATAAGGCATAGCCAGGGAAGCCGAAGAAACAGTTGGCTACTACGTAAACATATCATCCTACGCGAAAATAAAAGAATGCCATTGCGTTTAGACTGTACTGAAATCATTCGTGGATAACCGGGACAGTAGGACCACGAGAGCGAAAGCCCTAGAAGGGTTACTCCTTGCGGACACTTCTAACTTGTTAAAACATACACTTTGAAGAGAATTATTCACACTCTTGTTATGATTTCTCTACCGTTAGGTAAATAATACAAGTTCTTTATGTGCAATAAAATACGTTATAATCTGCTTTTAATTACCTGTTTTCTATGCTTCAAAAATAAGAGGTGGCGGGGGCACCGGTTCTTCTCAAAGTCCATTATTAAAAACATCATAACCAAATGTCTTTACGTCTAAATCATTTTATACTACACTGAGCTAGTCTAATAAACTAATATAGTGTATATTACCATTCATATTAAAATTTTAGTTGCATACATTTGCAACTGAAATTAAATAAAACATCCTGCACCGGAAATTCAATTACATAGTACTTAACCAAATTTAATTGGTATTTCTGCGTAACAAATTTGCACGGTCGACTTTACTTTGTTTACAATAACAGGTAAAATTGTTTGCATTTACCCCTAATGTAACAGTGTCGTGTATGTAACTAATCAACATTTGCTTATATGCCTGCGTAGGTACCTAAATTATATTGCATATTACGTGCAGGGAAAGTACATTAATTATGAAACAGAAAGTTTCAGATCATACCATATTCAAACGAGCTGGAGTAGCTTGTCAGTAAAGCAGCTGGTTTGATGTTGGATGACCGCGGTTGAATTCCAGGAAAGTGCCGAGGTTTTCTCTACGTGACCACTTCACTAACATTAAAGCAACCCGGTCCAGCTCCTACGCAATTGCTAATGTGTTCCTTTGCTTAGTGTAAAAGCGTCCAGTCCGAAGCATGAAGCTCTAATCTCATATTCATCTTGTGCCGAATATAACGCATGGAACCTTGCCTTCACTAACTTATTTGTTTTCAAATCGATGTGCTTAAGCACACAAGTACATTTATCACAATCTTATAGCGTTGCATGTTACCGTGTATTTTATTTATCGAGCCACGGAATTAAAATAAAAAAAAATACACTTAATTTAGAGAGACATCCTTAATTTTTACTGTTATACTGAGACATTCTAAAAGCCCAAAATAGTATGCACCCAGGACCAGACCGAATGGTATCCAGATAACACTTGTACTTCGCTACACGTGATGAAAATTTGTAGGGTATATATATATATATATATACTCTATCGTGATATTTAAATATTAGATATTTGGACACAGTATTTGTAATCACTAATGTGTACTTGAATGTAATTTGTAAAAGCCTATTACATCCAAGTGCTACATGTGAAATTACGTTATCATTTTGAAGAATGCGACCTTCCACCATAGAACTGTCATATTGAAAAGTGGAATAAATTTAATTCTGAAAGATGCAGACATAGATATTTTAATCAAATATTGGCAATTTTAACTCTTTTATCTACTTAACGTTTCGTAGTTTTTATATTTGTATATGAATAAATGCTTTCTTAATATATGCAGTACTGTATCCTTATATACTTATATTTGTAACTAATTGAAGCGCCTTGCTAATGGCAAAAGAGGGCCGAAACCTGCAGCAGTGTAATTATAAAGTATTAGGACTTTCTTCCTAAACAATGTATATTTGTTTGTATTAATTTCTGTAATCATATATTTATCACATTCTAAAATAATTTATATAAAATTCTGTCGATACTCATTACTTCATAATAAATTCTTGTTAATTTGGTTGAGGATGTACATACAAAGTTTAATCCACAGCAGTGATTCTATTTTCATTACTTCATTTATCGTTCACCCGGAAATCTACGGATTGTACGTCGTTTGAGACACACGCAGTGGAAGTTCGCTATACCTTGTACGTAATATAGTGACGAGAGGTCAATACTACATTAGTTCCTAACCATCACGCGGCGTCATGAGAGCTATTACGTACGGGATACGAAGTTACCCAATACTGGGGACTGACTGATCTTACCTTTCTCCTTGTTACATGCATGCAGAGGGCTCGGTCAACAGAGTGCACAGAGCTGCGTACTAAGTGTTGCTAAGTGCTTTACTACATTCAGGACAGTACGCATATAATATGTTTGTTTCCAAAGTACATAATCATGAATGGTGGGATATAGAGATATCTGTTAATACTCACCTTATTTTCCTTATAACATATTTCCAAACTCTTAACTCAGTTCTGATGTTAATATGCAGTAGAAATTCGACATAAATTTAGATTATCCATGAAAATATAGGCTATTTTATTTGTGCCTATTTTGGTATAAAACACAGCATTCAGTGTGTTATAAATACAAAGGAATTTTATCGAAAAACTGAAATTTATTAACAGATACATTTTACAGACAATGGAGTACTGTCTACTAATCTTCTACTATTGGAAATAAACCACTAGTTTTGATAAAAAGGTAAGGGATTTCTTGACCTACTAAGAAGCATGTAATTCTCAAGAAGACTCGCTTTATCGTGCTATTAGTTTCTTACAGTAAAAATTCCACTATTGTTAAGAGTGCTGTAAAAGTAATCGCTGGTACTAAAGATACTATTACTTTATAAGACCGACTCTTTATGATCATCTGGAGTCAATAATGGAATAATATTCCGCAATAGCTCAAAATAACAGTTTAATTCCTGGAATGTTCCGACCGAAAATTAAGTAACCAAGTAGCAAGAACGACTTGTTAAGCCTACCTGCAAAGTTTCTAAAGACAGTTTCTGAATCGAAGTTTCGAAACTTTGTTAAGTAAGTTTCGTTACAATGCGGGCCAATGTTTCGCAACAAACTTCCCCGCTACAGCCCTAATCTTAATGGTGGTTACTGTCAGTATGGAAATTTTGGCATTCACACAAAAGGCTGCAGGCTCACCCTTCACTCAACGTTCCCCTCTCTTTGGTTAATATCCTCACATACGCTCTGAGAGCCGTATAAAACAGTGTTGCACTGTGTGCAAGATATGAATTTGAAATTGCTGCGACTTTAAACCTGCATCATCCTTACTTTTCTTGGAAGCTTTAATATTCTATAAAACACACACACACATATAAGCACACACACACACACACACATATATATATATATATAACCAAGTGATATTTTACATTTCGAGTCCATATTGCAAAAGTTAATTTTTTAAACAAATATGGAAAGAACCCAGAATTGAAAATCTATGGTAATGAAACCAAAGTAATGGAAAGGTCTCTCGGCGAAAGATACAAGATGTGGATCGATGTACATAAGCTGTATCGAGCAGTGCGATTACAAGGAAACCGAAAGCCTGCATAGCATTGGTAAAAATGTATTACGTTGCGAAAGCGCCGTAACACTGAGAAAGTAAATATATCTTTGAGAGAAATTTTCGACTGTAGATGTCCACATATATGGTACAGAACCAAGAACTGGGTCTGCGCAAGTTATGTTAGAAAATCATGTAATCGTACTTTTTGGAGTGTCTGTTTACTAGAAGGACATTTCCACCTCTGGGACCTAGGGTTCCGTTCCTACCACGGATAACGCTTTATGTCCTCGAGTTTCTGTGTTTGCTGTAGACAACCGCCTTGAAATTGGAAGCGTAGGTATGGATGAATCTTACCACGTATGTACACAAGATTTGCAGTTTCAGAATTAATTCAGAATCGGAAAACAACAGAGGCCAAATTCGTGAAAGCAAAAAATAAAAATGAAAAAGAAGATATTCGTGAATAGAAGCAGCAAATATAAAAAGAAGCAAGAAGGTAGTACTTAGAAAATTAGTGACCTATACACCTTGATTTTTAGTCTAGAGATTACTAGGTATAATTTAAGCAGTAGCCATTCGCGGTGGCCGTGCTATCTAAGGCGTAGGTCTGCGGCCTCTCGATTGCTGGGATCGCGAGTTTCGAATCCCGCTGAGGCCATGGATGTTCGTCTTTTGTGTTTGTTTGTGTCGTGTAAATAATAGCGTCTGCGACTGGCTAATCACTCGTTCAGAGGAGTCCTACTGGGTGTATGTGTATGTGCGCCTAATTGTGTGTAATCTATAAACTTCAAAAATAAGGCGGCTTAGGCCCGACTTGGGCTGCCGCACCATGTAAATGACAAGAAATTTAAGCAGTTTCAAAGTTGGACTTCTTGTGTGTCGGTTCTCCGACCAAGGAGTTCTAAAAATGTCTAAAAGAAATCCATACTTTCATATTTTAATTTCGAATTGTAACAAATCAAAAGGCCTGATCCATATATCAGGAAATGCAGCAGAAAAAAAAGGAAGTGAAAGAAAGAGAAGGAAAAGTTGCAGGATATTCGGCCAGCACCTCCCAAGAGTCCTTGAATATAATTTGCATCTAGCTAAAGATTTATGTGTATTTACTTGCCATAGATATTATTTCCATACGCCTTGTAAGGTATGTCCTAACTTGCACCACGGGTAAAACCACGCCGGTTCAAATTGATGACGCGGAATAAGACAAGTCACACTACAAATACTTTCATTGCATATCTTAAACAATAATGTGAAAAATCCTTCGGAAATCAAAAATATTATTTGTGGGTCAAACACTGACTACATGAACACAACAACAGTACTTATTATTTCAACACTTGTCCACATATTATCTAGATAAGAGTGGACTTACGTAGCTGTGGGACTTACGCTTCAGTGATACGCCTAAATATAAAAGTTGTATGTTTCAGGATGAAGAACTCAGAAATGTTTTACTATTACTGTTACATGCACGGATTCAAATAAAAGTCAAATTCTTTCCACACTATGTTGCGTGACCTTGGGGAAAATTTATCGTTCGAAGAAAATCCAATGATCGGGGAAAATCCAAACTAGCAACATTTTTAGGATATAGGAAAAAAAGTTACACAGGATGTTCCCGTCAAATTTTGGAGAAATAACCAAGGCTCAATTACAGCGCAGTTGGAACTATAGTCTACACGAAAAACTCAAACTATACAGTGCAGATTTTCTGCACTGTCAGCTAGTTCCGTTGAATCAGATGTTATGATGGCAGAATTATTGTTTTCCATTGAAGTCTCCCCGTGTTCACTTGGTTCAATGCATGTTTGTTTCAATAAATGTACATGACCGAATGACGCAAGTCAACAAACACATGGCTTCGTATAATCGATTGTCGGTTACCATGGAGATTTTATACGGTATGACGAAACAACTGTGATATTACATATATCTACCGTTATGAAATAAAATTCTACAAACTTACAACCGATACTATTTTGTGTTTTTTGTGTTTTATTTACGGGTAACACAGATCAGGGTACAGAGCAGTGGCGTAGATGAAGCGGCCGCAAACGCCGCACCGCTGGGTGGCCTCGTGGATCAGTGGGCCCAAACCTTACAGAATGCTAAAATCTGTTTGTGTCTTTCGGGCTGGATTCCGTTATTCTGATAGAAGGCAGTACTCTGGATCCCCTTGTGAGGTCTTGGAATATCTTCTTTAATAAATATCGAGGGCTCGCAACTATCGTGTTGTGAGGGCCCACGACCGGGTATCTGCATCGCTGGTAGGTAGTTTTTAAACCATAAGATTAAGAAGTATACATAAGCCTTTCATGTTTTATAACATAATCCTAGACACGCAGGAAATTGGTAAGGCCCTAGAAAATCTTAACCACTCGAATTTGTTATACGTTTAGTCCGGAAACCTGATTCAAGAAGCAAAATCGCACGTAAAGCAACATTCAGCTTCATAGGCCTAACTTATTTAATAGCGCCATGAATTGCCTTGTGAAACGAAGCGTGTTTACTCCAGGCTCAGTTCCGCCTATCCATTAGTGACGTAACATGATGGTATGAACGTTTGATCGCCTGTAACCTGGCTGTGTATGCAATCATGTTTCATCATGGGTAATACAGGAAGAGAGTCGACACACAGCAGGATACAACCCGGCTTAATGACCTAAATTGCAACCAATTACGTTACGTTCCGCACTGCAAATCACTTAGCAATGTTGAGTAATATCTTTGCGTCTCAAATCCACTTCCAGCTCTCTCTTCGATATATAACCCGTCTCTCTGTTGCTCTCCTTCCGTCGTTCATTTTCGTATATATGAGTTTCTTTAATACTCACTCCTCCATTTTTTATCTTCATATCTGAGCCATAAATTTAAACTAATATTTCTTCGTAGATCCCAACAAAATGGAAACGGAGAAAATAATCAAGGTAACGGCGTTCAAATTTTTCATTTTGACATCATGAAATTACGAACCCCAATTCCCACTTCAAAGATTTATGACTCAATTTCAATATGGTAAAATAAGCAATCTGGTAAATAATTTCACTTTGGAAAGCTCAGGATTATATCGTACAGTTCAATGTACAACAACAGTGACCGGATTTCACACATTTTACAGGGGCAGAGTAGGGTTAAAATGCGAGTTTAGATGGATAAAATTCTGGTCGAACAAGAACAGCTGCGTCCTGATATGTCATATTCAACACGCTGCCACAAAATGTATTAAATAAACACATTTTAAAGAGTCAGATATTACTCAGAAGTTAACCTAAATGTTCATAAAGATACTTGTGTTGTGGGAAGTGATAGCATGTAGGCTGGTAGTCTACACGACTTAACATTAATCTTCGCGGTTATCCCCAGTCACAACATAAAATCTCACAAAATGTTCAGATTTAACCGCCAAATATATTGAGAGCTGGCGAATTACAAATATGGAATGTACCCACTTCTAAACTGCAGTGGACGAAAATAAAATGAGAGGCTTATAGTGAAATAGGGTTTTATAGACAAATTTCAAAACTGTTAAATTGCTAAGAGGGCGCCCAGAGATATTTTTACAAAACATCTTATAAAATATTAGCCACAAATAAAGGATGGATACATTTATATTTGTACGTAAAATTCTATAAAGAAGTACCAACAACATAATTATTGGCATTGCAAAGGTCTGCTAAGTTTTGTGAAATTATTGTTAATATTCCCAAGCCAGGAACAAATTTAAAATGCTTATATTCGTATTTTCCCACGCCATTAATCTCTAAAATCGGACAAGCGGTGACTACAGAGAGACCTGATTTTATGTTAATTACGCTCTGTATTTCTAAACACTAAACCGGAACCTAGTAAACAGCAAACTGTTCGCAATATGGCGAGTGAACATTCTGAGTTAATGTCTCCAAAAACATAATTTGTTTGAGTAAACGGTTACTTCTTCTTCTTCTTCTAAACGAATCGTTGCAGCTGGAATAATTCCACTACGACAGTTTTGTCCCCGTAAACGGCGGCTGCACGTTAGTATTCCGGCCAGAAACCTCGCTCTAGTCTTCTCATACAATGTCACCCTGTCTGTACACCAGACTACTAAATTATTTGCAAATCAAACACAGGAATTTCTGAACTTCAACGTGCTTTCGGCGCTCTGTCTCACATACTATCAGCGTAGTACATTTTAAGGCCAGTACTAAGTTCATGGCTCGGAATATTCGTTTTATAAATTATTCAATTCTTCAATCACTTTCCATCTAAGAAACAAATATTGGCAGGAAGATGAGGAAACTGTACAAAGAGGTACTTAATAATTTTACTCTTATTATATATAATTAGGGCAATGAGGGAAGTATGTAGCACGTCAGGTAGTGCCGTACCATGGCTCAGGCAGTTAGTAACCGGCCTCTCACCGCGGAGGCCCGGGTTCGATGCCGGGTTGGTCCATGTGGGATTTGTGGTGGACAACTTGGCACTGGGACAGGTTTTTCTCCAAGCACTTCGGTTTTCCCCTGCCAATTTCATTGAACCGGTGCTCCATTAAAATGGAAAAGCAGAAAAAACTTCATCTTCATCACAGTGTTGCACAATAAAACTTTCAGGGCTGTGGTGCGTCCGTAGCATCTGCTGCGGGGCTCTTCAATAAATAAAAAAGTGTAGCACGTCAGCACGTCTAGTAGAGACGAAAAAGAATAAAATTCTATATCAAACCCCCTAAAAACTCACTTTGTAAATACAGATTTAGAAGATAGAATAATATAAACATTTACCTTAAAGAAATATTGAATGAGATTTTGGAGTGGGTTTGTCTGGCTCAGAATGGAATCCAGTAGCGGACTATTTTGAATATAGTAACGAACGTGGGGGTTCCTAAATAGCAGTGGAATTCTTGGACACCTAAGGAATTATTAGCTTCTCCGGAAGACTCCGTTCCATAAAGCATCTTAGTTTTGAGATCCTATCTCGTGATATCAAAGAATTCGATGAACATCAGCTATAGAACTCCGTGATATTCCACTCCTCATGACACACCCATCTCGCTCTTTGAAAAGCTGGAAATTATATGCGTTTTCATTCAGACGTATTCCTTTTCTTTTTTTACATCTTTCATTTCTTACCGGTGGAGAAAAACTGAGGGTTTCGTGTATATTAGTGCCCTATGGCAGCTCATAAATATTTTGTTCTTGTGTGCCTTTGCATGTAATGAATGCTAATATAGCTACTGAGAAGAAACTGTGTGGCCCTGGGGAAGGGATTCCCTAATTGCAGCGCAATTTCTAAGAGTTGGAATAAAACATGAAGCGGGAAATGGATACACGTAGAGTTGTGCGGGTGCCTGGAGAAATTGAAGGAGTAAAAGATAATGGAACTAGAAGGAGAGGTAGAAGGGAACAGATATTCGTCTTGAACCCCTAAATAAGAAATGATGTACAAGAATGCGCTAAGTGCAGCAATTTGTTTTCTTTTTAAAGTTGTATTAACTTGATCCCGCAGTATCTGAACTGTGACAGGATCAAGAATTACTCTGGTATCTGAATATATCTGCAAGTTGTCAACATAACCGCAAGGAAAAATTAAATGCACTCACTATATTACAAGCTACTGCAGCTAAAGTGTTGTTTATACTTTACATTTCAAAGCAGAGAATACAAAAAACGAATGAATATTATGTCTCTACGAGAGAGAATGAATATACTTTACTGCAAATACTTTAAACAGCACCTAATAAAGGGTCTACACTACTGCTGCTGCTACTACTACTACTACTACTACTCTACTGCTGCTGCTGCTGCTTTGCTACTCTCATATAACGTAGAGATTCTATTTTTTGTAGGTGCGTAAGCCATAGAATGACCACGTACGTCAACAGCCTCGACTACAGTAATGCTTTCTTCACCGTCTCGTGGTTTTCCGTGTTACCAAACACACGGATGTGGGAAGTGACTAACGCCTGCATAACTATTACACGTAGCAGGGAGAAAATTTCACCATCGAAATACAAAAAAAAAGTGTTTCATTTTTGTTGGATTTTCTTGTACTGACTGCCACAAAACACAGGGAAGCCGAAAAGACGTTAAGATGATATTAGACCTAGTAAGCCTCTTACACCACGAGCATAACTTATAATTTTTAGACTACTTCTTTTATTCTGTAAGGCATTATGGGCTCACGACAACACTACGCCCTTTACTCTAAAGGACTTCAAATACTCTAAGAAATTTCAAACCATATTGGAAGGTTCACAGCTGTCAGTGTCCGCCTAACCACAACTTGCTCTCACTTCGTATAAGCATTTTAAAAATTATAATATGCGGGCTGAAAGAACACAACGTTGGTGTGGCCTGAATGGATATATCATGCACACTACGTTTAACAAGACAGGCAATGTAAGTATATCGTAACACTGAAGCGCTTTCGTGTAACCATTGTTGCCGTGGAAAAACAATAAGTATTACATATTATTAGAGTGTGTTTGTGGCCTTATTTATCCACCATGTAAAGTGCATGCGCCGTTATCTATTGTCATCTGTGGCCTGCCTGGTTCTACCATTTTTTCACATTATCTCATAAACGCCACGGTTTTCGGAAAAAAATTTATTGCACATAGAATGTGCGTTTTGAATTTTGTATATCTTTTGTCTGAAACATTTACAATTCTAAGAAGAATTCAGCCAGATATTATCATAAAGATACATATGTCTTCAAGCAAAGTACCCGTTCTTCTTGTCAGATTTTAATGAAACTTGAAGTTTCTCACGAGGTTTTTATAAATACTCAAATATAAAATTTCAAAAAAATCTGTCCATTGGGAGCCGAATTATTCCATGCGGACGGACAGACAGACAGAAAGACAGACATGACGAAGCTAATAGTCGCTTTTCACAATTTTGCAAACGCGCCTAAGAACAACCGTTCGTATGTTAAGAACCTATTGCGCCAGTGGGAGAAGGCGAAAATTCTGATAATTCTTGACGCTGAGAAGACTCCATAAGCGTGTATGCGTAGGCGCCACGTCTTACCATGATTTGTGTTACTTCACACACAGTCAACTAAATTCAATTGTAGCAATAAAAACAGATTCCTTTATGAGAGAAATGGACCAAAAGATAGTCATGTTCTTAAATAATGGGATTGTATTCGACCCATATAGCGATCAGACACGATAAAGAGCGTTTAGCAAATTCACTCAGCTCACTCTCCAGAACTCTGAATTACAGCCTTCTAAAACAGCAATGTGATGGTGTACCAGGTACAATACCGCCCATACTAAGCCCGCCATTAAAGAATACCCTGAGCCAGTTTCATACAACACATGCCTTCAACATTTAAACGCTGTAATCTGTATACTAACTGTAGCTTTCAATTTCCTTCTTGGTCTTACTACCTGACTTTGTCCAAAATTGAAAGACTCTTAATAATTAACTAACATTCACACCATTCTTATTCTATTTTCTATGTATCGCTTGACTTAACGTCATTAAATGACACAACGTATGGGAAAGAGGAGGAATACTTACAGGATTTTGGTTGGGAAAACTGGAGAAAAATCTCTTGCAAGACGCAGGTTTAGATGGGAGGTAATATTAAGATATGCCTTAAAGGAAGAGGATATAACAGCGACTACTGGATTAATTTGGCTCAGGATAGGAACAAGCGGTGGGCTCTTGTGAACACGGCAATGAACTTTCGGGTTCCATAAAATATGGGGCAATTCTCGGCTAGCTCAGGAATTAACACCTTCTCAAGAAGCGATGGGCTCCATATAGATGATTGGATGGATGAATTGACGGAAGGACGGAAGAAAGTATGGATGGATGGATGGATGGATGGTTGTTTGGTTGGTTGGTTGGTTGGTTGGTTGGTTGATTGGTTAGATGTCAGCTACAGAACTCAAGACACACATTAAAAGTTACATCTATCCTTTAGTATTGCCTTATATTACAACAAAACTCGTGAGATGATTGTTAAAGGAAAGCTATTAAGAATCTAACCGTCAATAAATCAGAAATGGAGGCAGCGAATTATTGGCACAATATAGCTAATTCTCTTGGAGAAACATTACACAGGTAGATGTATGATCCCACTACAGATTCTAATCTGTCCATGCTGTTCCTATAAAACACACAAATCCAAAAAATATTTAATATGAAGCATATGCCTAATGCGTATATTTGACTGAATATCACTGCAAATTAGCGAGTATCAATCTCTCATTCGGGAATCACCATTAATTATCTTTCGTTTATCGTCCTTGTCAGTACGGGAACAATGAAATATTAAAATACAAAATTAAAACAGGAACACCACACAAACCACGCACTAACATGTTCAGGCACTGTTTCATTTTTAATGATTTATTCGCGTAGTTCAATCTTTTTTATTTTTAATCTTGCAGTTTTGACTATCACGTTCATTTATACTTGTCGCTATCATTTATCTATTTAATCATCATATACTGGATGGAATGGATAATCAATGACGTGGAAGACCACGTTATTAGCGGATTCGTCATTAGCGATATAATAAGTGGGACGTTGCAAGACACATTCGCCTGAACTCCAGTGTAGCTGCATTGTTCGGACCTGATACAAGCAAGCATTGATCGTAGTTTCATAACACAACACTCATACAGTTTTGTTACAGAACTGACTGAATTACGTAACTAAATCTTACCTTCTATTTTCGACCGAAACGTTAGTAAGCACACACATGCGAGATAAAGTACAGAACCAACATAAAAGCTAAGATGAAGGGATAACACATAGAACTTTGGCTTAAACAATAAACTAGAAATTCTCTGTTCGAATAGTGGCCGGAACACTGACTATACTGCATGAATTTCTGCGGCTTTTCTCACTCCATCCAGGAAAATTCCGGGTTACAAACTCGGTCAGGCATCGACATTTACAACTCGTAAATCATCAATCATTCGGCGCTATGTAATATGATTTACTGTTAAGTAACCCACAAGCAAAAAGTGAAAGTAAGACTGGAAGTCATATGAAGAAAATATAATTAAAGGAGAAATAATGGCGAAAAATAAGAAATAGCACCAAAAATGAAGAGGACAGAAATATTTAAAGAAAAATGTAAATTAAATTTGTAAAAATAACCTAATGCGTGGATTATCTTAACAGCGTTCTAAGAATATTTTAGATAAGATTATATTATAAGCTTATACGTATAAACGGCCAATTAAGATATCTTTACAACATGCTTCAGAAAGAGAGGGGCTTCATGTCAAAAACAATTCTTCAATAAATCCATGAAGATGCGTGAGAAAGACAGATGAATTGTGGAAACTCAACAGAAAAGAGAAAGCATTAAAAGCGTAAAATTACGATGGAAATACAAATGATAAATAAATATTATTCCTGAACTGAAAATGTACAGTTCGTAAAAGCAATATAATTTTTTGTTTACACGTTATTAATTCTTAATTGAAATTCTGTGACTTGTTGCTTTATTCCATACATTATCTGTCTTCACCTTTTTCAACACGACGACTGTGCCATGGTTCACGTGGGTAGTCGCCGGCCTCTCACCACGGATATCCGAGTTATGTTCCAGGCCATTGCACGTGGGATTTTTTGTGGAAAACCGGCATTTTGACATGTCTCTCTCATCTACTTCGGTTTTTTCCTGCCAATGTCAGTCCATCAGTATTCAACACTCTCTACTCCTCTATCACTGGCCCCATATTGTCTTAGCAACAGACAGCGTCTTTATATAACACACTTTAAACAACCCACAGCAAGACTTATTGTGGACGGAGACAGGATTTCGCTCAATAATGAGATTTGACAGTTAGCTTTACGTTCCTGTCGCTTTATCCCGGTGCCCATTGACTAGGAGGCCGGATGACCCTCAAAGTCCTGGTAACTGCCACTGCCACACACATAAAATGATGGTAACTGTATGTACAACCTACTTTAAAATTAAAAACTGTGTATTTGCCACAATTATCATCGATTCTTACCCTGAACAACATGAAACGATTAGTCTTAATGACGCACATGGACTGTGTTCTGTGTGAGATAAGGCCTGAATATTTGTATATTACTTAGACAAATGTAAGCAGCCAGTGATCTACAGATATGGGAGCTGTATGTTCTAAGTCCATGATTACCTCACGGTCTTTGAGTCTTAGGTTGACTAGTGCAAGAGGAAGAAGTAAACACGACAGTAAGAGCAATTATTTGTTAAATGGATATGCTATAAAACATAACTCTCAATTGAAAGTATAAAGAAATTAACAACATATTTAGAATATTATATATATATATATAGACCGAAGGAAGGCTAACTGGATTAGTCACATCTTGCGTAGAAACTACCTTCTAAAACACGAGATTGAAGGAAAGTTAGAAGGAAGGATAAAAATGACGAGAAGACGAGGAAGAAGGTATAAGCAGCTACTGGATGACCTTAAGGAAAAGAGAAGATACTGTGAATTGAAAGAGGAAGCACTAGATCGCACTCAATGGAGAACTCGCTTTGGAAGAGGCTACGGACCTGTCGTAAGACAGACTGCAGAATGAATGAAAATAAAAACAACTGTTCTTCAAAAATACAGTCGATAGAAAAATACTTATTAAAATACTTAGGGCCATAAAACACATGCTGAGATCAAAATCAGACCATAACACAAGTAAAAATACAAAGTAATTATTGGCTTATACTTCCTCGGCAAAAGCACAAAAGCGAAACTATCCTACTTAGCAGTTGTAATACCTACAGACTCTTAACAAAATTATTTTTAACTTATTTCAGTATAATCTTACTACTTTGGCTTCTGAAACCTCAAAGACTTCCCAATAAAAACACACAACTCGAATATACATTTAATTTCAATAAAAAATTTTAACTTTAACTCTACTTACTGTCCACTATTTTTATACATTACAGTTTTATTTCAGTACTAATACTGAGAAGATATAATTATAATGTAATATTATGAGTTTCACTTTACCTGCAATTTAAGTCTGTATTTAGCCTGATGATGTATTATTAAATTCGAAAGTAGCGTATTTATAAGAATATATAGTTGTGTTCGACTGACAGTGTGATGTTCTTTTGATTGTTTCAAGGACACAACTAGATGAATTCTGTTAAATAAAGTGTCTCTAACGACTCCCATGACTTTCCCCTTTTATCTAACATTCACGTTTTCTTCCGTCTCTCACGAGGTAACACTACAAAGTTTTAATTACACCTATTAATTGACTTTCACTTTTACTGCAAAAAAAATACTAGAAATTTCGAAACTAGAAGCTTTTCCACACGATAATAAGTGAAGAATTAGTTCAAAGCCTGATTATGTAAACCGGTGTGAAAATGTTGCTTCTAACTGCTCGAGCGTTGTGGAAAATTCAGCTCTGTTCAGAGAGCCAGGCATACAGAACAAATAGTGATGTAGGCGTATTGTACTTACCCCAAGGTTGGAAGGTCGAGTGGTTAGGGTGAGGAGTACTCGTGTCATCCCAGTCGGCCAGGACCATAATGATGCTCAGTCTACAAAAACAAGAGAGAACGGCGGTCACAAAAAGTTAAACAAGGCATTTGCTTTGTATGGCTCATCGTAACAAGAACGTGCGGTCGCTCCTGTGCAGTGCAAATGATACAGCTTAGTGGACGGTTCCATAAACTCTCAGTTAAAAACGCTGTTTCGGTTATGGATTTCCGCTTCAGAGACATCAAATTTTGACATAATTCTTTAAATCTAGGGTTAAAATTTAATTTCGTGTTTTATTAACTCGACCTAGAACAGTATCAGTATAAAGTATGTTTAATCCTCTGAAGCCCTGTGGTAAAAGACGCGACTTTTATTGTATGATATACAAAGATTATCCAGACTACAAGTTTCGGCCTAATACTCGGCCATCATCAGGACTGGCACAAGAAGGTGTGCCATAATTGTTAGAATTAAACGTGCACAAAAATAGCAATATATATGTCTTTTTATATAAAAATTAGTAGTAAAACTCCACAGAGCTTATTATGAATGGAACTTTATACAAATTGAATAAAATGTAAACATACATAAAACTAGATTTTGTAATATTATGTCGTGCTATATATGCAGTGTAGAAGCGAATATGCGTTTTGTTATGTTTTGTCGAATCATGTCATGACAAATATTTGTACCACCTGCTGTAAAATTAAGACCTTTTGTGTTTTACCCACACTGTACTTTTATGTGTTTCTTAGATGTTTACTGGTACAAAGAAAATAAAATATTTTCCTATAAGACAGATTTTTCGTAGCAGTGGGTATGAACGTTGTTCTTTGCGAGGTAGAAACTAAATTCTTACTACAATTCAGACGAAATTATGTTTTTAAATTGTAACGTATTGCTAATAAATAATTAAAAAAAAAGACTTCCTCCCTACGTAACCACCCACGTTTCAGGTCAGAGAAGTTCCAATCCTATAGACTGAGGATGCGATAATTTGTTGCCTGGTCAGAACTGTTGCACCCACCAGAAAACAGGGGTAGATGAGGGTCAGAAGGGGTGAAAGGAAATACACTCCAGTTCCACTCCTTTCACTACAGACCTGCTATGACAGCTATGTTATTTTACTCATAATTTCCAGACAAATATAAAAGTAACTTAAATTAGTACAAGAAAGATTCCTTTCACGTAATTTCCAACCCATTATTTATCATCATCCAATAATCTGATGTTATGTAATCACAGTTAGTGACACAGCCAGGAAATAAGTTACTTTCTACAAATTTTGAAGATTACAATGAGCAACTTCAACACACGACGGTTCTGTAGTTGACTGACAAGTAGGCACGTATTCGTGTTCCCTTCCACTGTACGTATCACATAGCATGATCATATCTGCAGTCGGTTAGCCGGGATAAACCAAAACATTCTCGTAAGGACTACGAGCACAAAAGTTGAAATAAGTAGAACCCCCGTATCCGCGGATTCGGCATCCGCGGTTTCAGTTATCCGCGGTTTACCGCGGCCAGAAAATGTTAACACATTCACTGCCAAAGTCACCATGGTCGATTTAAGTATTACGTTTTAATATTCAGCGTCGACTTTAGTCGATCTAAAGTTTACTCTGCTCTTTTATAGATAGGGTTCGCTACTATCCGCGGTTTCGGGCATCCGCGGTAGATCTTGAAACGTATCACCCGCGGATACGGGGGGACTACTGTAGTTTGATAAACAAGTATGGTAGCATGAAATATCTTTCCTCTAATAACGTGTTTTAGAAGGCAGATCCTACGCAAGATAGCCTTCCTTCGGTTTACGTTATGTACGATGTTTCTCGCTTTCTTGACTCTACGTAACACCTTTTAATTTTTTCACACAATTGCTCTAGCTGATCTTCTCCGTTCCACTCCAGCACGACATTTCAAAACTTTCAAGGTATTTCAGATCTATTTTCCGAAGTGTCCAAGATTCAGCACCATACAGAGCTATGCCCCGAATGTAGCATTTCATTAGTTTCTTCCTTAAATTTAAGTGCAATTTGTTCGTGAGGAGAGTCTTCTTGTTGTTGATAGGACAAGGAGATGAGGAAGAAGACGTAAGCAGCTATTAGATGACATTCAGGGCAAGAGACGATACTGTAATTTGAAAGTGGAATTACTATAAGGCAACCTCTGGAGAACGTCCGTTGAAAGTCGCTATGGACCTGTCGTAAGACAGACTACGCAATGAATAAGCATAAAATAAATAGTTATGGCAATGATGCACACTAAAACCACTTTTTAATAGCTTTATATTAAAATGTTAAACAATACTTTAAAACATAAGTTAAAAAGATTTTAACTTATGTTTTAAAGTGCAGATAGAATATTTTAAATCATGTGTTGAAGTGACTGTAGCTTTTAGCAAAAAACCCCCCTGACGATGATCCTAGGATCGAAACACGTGTAGGGGTACAATTTTTAACAATTTTAATAATAAAGCTACTTAAAAAAGTGGTTTTAGTGTGCATCAGTTGGTCCATAACTTAATTTAATATGACGAAGATGCACGGTGGCAACAGTGTGAAATTTATAAGCATACAATAGTTTTGTGATGGTGCTTACCTAGACACACACTTTACGACTAAGGTAAATCAGCGACTATCAAAATATCTGTCTTGCTACGTGTGTCCTTATTTCAGTCTTTGTGTTTGTGGAGACAACATCTACGTTTGGCTGTGTTCAAACACACACCCAACACGCCAACTGCCGCTTTCTGCTTCGTATTACGTGGAGTTCTTGAGAAGTTAATGTGTCCCCAATTAGTGAAAAAATTCAATGCGTTTTATGGAAACCAGAGGTTCATTACCATGTTCACCCAACCCGCTACCTGTCCTTATCCGAACCACATTAATCCATTCTACGCCATCCCATTCTATTTCTTTAAGATAGCTTTAATATTATCCTTCCATCTGTACCTGGGTCTTCCTTCAAATTTCTTCCATCAAACCATGTACATGTTTGTCTTCTCCCCCCTGTGTATCACATTCCCCGCCCATCTCAGCCTCAATAATTTTATCACCCCGATAACATCTGACGAGGAATACAAATCACGCAGTTTTCTCCAGCCTTAATCTACCTTCGTTTCTCTTGAGCCCAAATATCTTTCTCAGCACCATATCCTTAAAAACTCTTAGCTTATGTTCTCCCGTAATGTGAGAGACCAAGTTTTTCGCCCATATATATCAACATAAAAAATCTGAATTCTGTATATTTTAATAATTATATTTTTAGATAGCCAACGAGAAGTCAAAAGATTATTGGGGTTCATTCTAGGAATAAAATATTATAACTGATATTAATTAGACCCGAAAACAGGAGGCTTACCCAGCTGTCCCACATTCCAGAATGTCTGCTGAAAATCATGACAATAGCAACATACTAGTAGGTAACAGTGTTAAACACCGGCCATGTTTGCAACTGAAACTGTGCAATCATTTCTCATCTCCCATGACATAAAATTTAACAAATAAAACCCAATACAGCTGCAATCATAGTTTATTTTTATCTGTTTATACGAGTTCTCTTTCTAATTTTATTACGAGACTGATGGCACTACACATTTGAACAGTTTCATCTGTGTAGAAGTTATAAGGAATTTTTTACATCGGCACTTTCTCTGCAGAAGCAAGAGAAAACAGTGGAGTTAGTCTGCCAACAATCCTTCCTAAGCTCTGACACGGAAGTGACACCAGCCCACACATGAGAGTCAGTTGTGTAAGCAGTCACCTCACTGCTGTCGAGCTATCTGAAATATGGTACAGTATGATTTACTAATGTTATCAACGTAGGCAGCGTCAAAATAGTTCTTGCTATAAGCAGTCTACGCTGGTAGCGTCGGTTCCGATGGATGCAATGTGGTATATCCCATTTAAACTCCGCTTACCCAATCCTGCTACATGTGAAGGGAGCTAACAAACTTTGCTATTAAAAATAATTAGTTTACTGAGATTATGGTTTGGAGCGATGCTGAGAGGGGGTTTAGTGAAGGGTCGAGTGGAGACATCTGCCTAAAATTGAGCGATTAAAGTTGCATTCAGCAAGAAAGTGGCGGAAAAATGCACGTAAATGGAGATTCCAATCCCCATAACAAAGTTACACCAGACGATTAATGACATATTATTATTATTATTACTGTCATTGTAATGTATGTGTGTGTGCACATGCATGCATATTTAATATCCGTCTGAAATCATAAATTAATAATGGAACGAATGAAGTTCTTTGTCTGTGCCACACACGAAATATAAAGACACGTATTGATCATTACATTTGTGATTTCATTTATTTTAATATATGCCAATAGATGAAACAGTAATCTTAATATTTTCAGTAGATCAGAACTTCCAGTGGTGAAAATATTATTTTGTCATTCTCACTATGAGCTCAGTATAAAACTTAAGTATCCAGTGATATGTATATGAAGCCCTTAAATTACATAGGAATCGAAATATGTAAGAGTTCGGTACCAAAAAAACTGATGTTTACATCATTGTTGCTTTCTGACTGATTTATTCCTCTGCTGAGCTTAAATTTAGATTTGATTTTATTTTTTGACCTATTTAAATACCACACTCAATTTTAAAGGTTCTATATCAGTATGTGTACAAAGCAATAGGTCTCTATATCACACAACCTGAAGTCTGAGGGAGAGATTAGTGATGTGTAATGGCAGACCACATTGACAAGAAGCTAACAGTAAGACTTTTAACGAAAGCCAGAAAAACATTCATGTCATTATGGAGAGAAAAGTATTTAAAGACATATGTTTGTATTTAAATTATACCTTGTCAGGAAAAGTTAATACAAAAATAAAGGTATAGTTAATAAATCATTCGCAGACGTGATAAATTTCAAAAGCCTGAGAATGATAGTAACAAAACACAATTACAACCAAACTATTAGAAGCAGATTAAATTTGCGGAATTGTTGCTACCCTTCATTTCAGAATCTTCTATCGTACAGTCTGCTATCCAGAAACCTACTGATTGCATTATACAAAACTTTAACAATGCCCATGGCAGGAAGTCAGAACAGACTGGAATAAACAGCATATTGAGTTTCATATTTGTCGTATTTTCCAAGCAGAGTTTTCACGATAAAATCAAGGAGGATGAGATGGGCGGGGAGTGTAGCTCCCACAGAATAGATAAGTCACGCATACGAAAATTCAGTCTAAAACCTGAATGGATAAAACTCTTGAAAGTCCTAGGCATAAATGGAAGGACAATATGTACGAATACAACTTGTATTAACGCCTGCCGTGATAGGGACCAGAAGCGTGCTTGTGTGAGCACGGAAATAAAGCTTTGTTCCCGCAAAGCGAAAAAGTTGATTAGCTAGCTACTGTTAGCTTCTAAAGAAGGAGTTTGCACTATGGGCTTACTTTAAATAGGTATATCCGTTGCTGCGAAACTTGGTCTCTCAACCTGACAGACATAACAAACATAGGTATAGGTTGCCCGAGAACAAGGCGCTGTGAGAATATGTAAATTTGAGAGGGGGGAAGTAACCGATTCCGGTAGCTGCGCAGTCTAAGGCGTAGGCCCGCGGCCGTCCGCTTGTAGGGACTGCTGGTTCGAATCCGGCCGGGCGCATGGCTGTCTGTTTCTTGTAAATGTTGTGTGTTGTCAGGTAGAGGTCCCTGCGACGGGCCGATCACTCGTCCAGAGGTGTCCTACCGAATGTGTGTGTCATTGAGTGTGATCAGGTGCAACATAACACTCTACACCTACAATGAGTGGGTAGAAAGAGGTCAGACTAGGAAAGAAAGAAGACAGAGGGTGGCGGGAGTAATAGGATAGTGACGAAAATTCGCAATAAATGGCTTCGTAATTAGTGCTCTTCATGAAGTATTACTACGATCACATGAAGGAGCAAAAAAGGTGTGAAGAAAGAAGCAAGGAAAATTTTATTGGGAGACTGTGAACGGAAGAGTTTACTTGTGAAACACTGGCCTAAGTTGAAGGATAATATTAAGATAAATCTCAAGAAAATGCTATGAGTGGGTCTGAATTGATCTGACGATAAGGGCCAGTGATCGGCTCTTGTGATCACAGTAACGAAGGTTCAGGGTGTCGCCGGCGGGGTACGTGACAATTAGCTTCCGAAGGAGGACTCTAATAGATGGAGACAGTTTGATTTTGTACGAAGAGAGTTTGAAACAAGACTCTCTGAAAGCACAGTCACGTAAAGCCTCTGATGTCTTCTGTACTGCGGACGGGAAGTCAAGACGTAAAGCTGTTGCGACATTAAACTGCAGTTGAGGCGCAGTAAATAAGGACTTGTTTGCCGGTGACGACGACACTACTTACTGCGGAGTGATCGTCTGTCAGCGTAACCTGAGCCAGCTTCACCAGGACCACGCCCTGAGGCTGACCTGGCCACACCCGTCCTACACTGTCAGACTGGCCTCTACCTCTACAGCGTTACAGGCCAATGCAGCTCAGAGCCGCTCGTTTTTCGGGGTTCTGAAAGTCGTTTGCAGACAGCTGACAGACGTCCCCTACGCAGGGAAACAAGAAAATATTCAGAAATAACTCCATACACCAAATGGGATTGGATCCCACGATCCCAGTTTTCAAGCGATATAAGACATTACACACCATTGACCGATGGGTCACAGTGATCGGTCCGTGTATGTTACTTCTTAAGTATTAGACACAGCAGGTGACTCATTGTGAGAAGTAGATACAGATGAGATGGAGAGAACTTGAGGCACGCATGGAATAATTGAGGCATGCAACATTTTGGTTCAAAAGCTTTAATAAAAGAACCCAATTCGGAAATCCAGACTTAGATCGGAGAATAATATTAAAAAGTACCTTGAAATAAATTGCGAAAAATTGATTGGAATCAACTTGAAATATTAGAGTGGATAAGTAAACTGTAACACTGTCCCTGTGGACGCCGTAAAGGCATAGGGGCGAGTAGATATACAGCTCCACTCATTCTTGATCTGGGCGCTAGATAGAGATAAGTGGTTAGCCTCATGCTCCGGCAGCCTTTCCTCCAGAGAAAGAGCATTCGGTACCAATTGAATAGGAAGCTGAGTCAACCCCAGATTCGGTCTGGACAATTTGGAGAAGAGAGATGTTTTGTGTTTCTGCCGCAAATGGAAGCCCGGATCGTCCATCCCGTAGCCTAGTTACTATGCCGACTACGCTATCCGCCTATGAATATGAACACTTTTTCATAAAAATTGGGTGTTTTTAAAAGATACAAGAAAGTATCAAATAACATCCATTTAATTAGGCACACAAAACTTCTCGTATTTTTAAGGGCTTCTCTGCATCGCCACACCCAGTCATGACTCCACACGTACTGTTCATCTCCACGTTTCTATAAGCAGAGGAAGAAAATCAACCGTTCTGCTCCTCTTCATAATTACGTTAGAGCTCCATAAACAATGTACGTGCACTTTTACACGAATTATTCAGCTGTCAGACAAAGAGCTATGTGTAGAAAAAGCGATCCTACCTAAATTAGAAACCTTCCTCATGGTAACCACCAGACGATATCTCGCTAACCGCCCGCGTTACTGATATTTTCCTCACTTTCGCAAATGAAAGTTGAAAAAAGTATGATTTCGATTTAAGTTACAAATCTTCTCGTTTGGGAAAAGGAAACCTTGCAAGGAGTCCCAATAAATCAATTAAGGAAATACTAATTGCGATATTTGAGGTTTTCACAGCGTTATTGCTGAAGATTCAAGCATTCTGGAATATTACGATCTGGCTTCGAGTAAAGATTTCCCGAGAATTTGTAGAATTGTCGTGCCCTCATTTTCACGGCCAAGCAGGTTATTGAAAGACACAACTAAAACACTAAGTTCCCAGAAGACATGAATGCTTGAAAATTCGCTTGTATAATTTATATTAGTGTAAAATTTGGACTCCTTTTTTGGGGGAACGATGCATATTGAGCTTGTTTGAGAGTAATTAGGAAAATATTTTGACCAAAGGTGTAGGAGGTAGTAGGAGAATGGTAAAATTACGTAATGAAGAATTTAAAAATTTGAACTTTTCACAAATTATTATTGGGTTAATGAAACGAAATATGATGACGTAATACTTAGTATTGTTTTCACCGTGCATGTTCAACAATATAATGTCACAAATTCACCAACACATGCACTCTCACTATTAAAAATTAATAGTTTTGTTAAAAAGCCCTACATATGTTTCGGTCGGTTAACCGGCCATCATCAGGGGCGACTAGAGTTACTTAATACAAACACATCCAGAGGTGTGGATTAAAAACAGTCAAGTGTGGGTATTATAAAAACTGCATTAGTAAAATATTAAGTTCTAAAATTCACGTCGTATTAAAGATCACTTCCAATGGTGTTGCACGACGTGTTGCAAATCACTTGTTGCGTACACTATGTTGTAGACATTGCGTTAGTTTTTGCGCACATTAAGTTGCGTATGTGATACTGTTCACTAGAAGTATGTTCTGCTATCTTGTTTTCGTTGGTCGGTATTGTCCTTGCAGGCGGTACTCAGCTGTATATTATATTGGTTTTTGGCATGGTGTTACGTATCTTGTTTGTTAGCTGTAGTGTAGTATCCGGGTGAGTGAGGTCTGTCTGCCTACGTAGGCAGACAGACCTCACTATTAATTTTTAATAGTGAGAGTGCATGTGTTGGTGAATTTGTGACATTATATGATGACGTAAATTTTGTACGAAAGAATGTGCAACCATAATGGAAGAGACACTTGTAGAACTTGACTTAGATGGGAATAATATTAAAGTAAATCTGAAATAGGCTGCGAAGTTAAGAACTTGATTAAACTGCCACAGGAAAACATGTAGTAGAGGGTTCTGTAATAATACTTCGAGATTCATACATCACCTACGGAGCGGCAATGGGGTTTTAGTTATAGTGAAGTGTCCATTGTTTCTAAGAAAATTACAAAACGTACAAGAAGTAAAAAATAATACGTGACAATAAATACGAAGGCACACATTACATTACAGGCGTGTTAGGCAGACGTATGTGAATGAATAAAACAACGTTTTGGGCCCATAGATATTTGGTGACATTTAGTTCTCGCTGAAATCAGCTTCTTGATGTTATTTAAATAGCGAAAACAAACATGGAAGGGAAATTTGGGGTTCCCACAACGGTGTCGACTAAAATTCCCATCTTCCAGTAGACGAGGACGTGTAGATATGTACACATATATCAACGTCTCAGAGAAGCGTACGTCTTCCACTGAGGGTAACCCCAAAAAATTAATTGGATTAACCTGTAAATGGAAGTAGCATGATCCTCAGAGACGTTGGTGCATATGTACCAATTTACACTGCTTCATATTCCAGAAGACGGAAATCTTCAGGGAAGGGTCACCTTGCCACTGCCTGTACAAATACACCAGTCCGCCTCTGACAATGAACCCATGAAGCTGGGAACGATATCTATTAGCAATTCGTCTCGTGTGTCGGAAGTACATGGAGACCACACCCTGGCCCCTTCAGGGCACGCAACCAAACTAACGTGACTGCAGTCTGTACACTACACTTGCTTTATGTGGCCGGCTACCCGTAACACCGCACACCACACCCACTTTAGTTCAGTAGGAATATGTGCATCTGGTCAGCTGGTTATCCATGCAGTCACTATGATTCACCCAGTTTCACCATTCGTATTGCTTTGCAACAATATTATGGCTGGCGGTTTTGTTTCCGTTCACAACACCCTTAACTACTGTAACTGTCGTTCACCGCCATGTAACTTTAAAACGTTACTACAGTAATATAAATTTCTTTTAAATCGTACCTGTATTAGGGCACGGGACATACATCATCTGTAGTATTCTCCTCTGTAGATATAAGACTGCATAATATACGGATCGAGTCGTTAGTACACCGTGAACGGATCGAGAGGTCCCGAATTGTGATCTCAGACGGCAGACAGACTATCCTGAGGATAATTTTTATTTTAGTGTCCCTCAGTCTCTCCAAGTCACTGCTATGATTTTTATTGTAGCACAACAGCCCAAATGGGGCCTAGGCCGCTTCATTCACGAGGTTTCTAGATGACACACTACACACACACGCACACACACACCACACACACACACACACACACACACACACTGTAGGACTCCTCTGAACAAGTGTTCAGCTCGTAACAGACGCCACTACCTACACAAAACACAACAAACACATGAGACGAACATCCATGGTCTCAGCGGGATTCGAAATACGCGATCCCAGTAATCGAGCGGCTGCAGACCAACGCCTTAGACCGCACGGCCACAGCGATCTGCCGCTGCTGTGATAGTATCTTCCGCTTCCGTTCGCATCCCTTCCCAATGACACTGGCATTTGACTCTTCGTAGCTTATTTGTTTGAACTGAAACAAAATGGGAAGTCAATTCTATACTTCTCTCTCGCAGGCCTACCACATGTAGCAATACTTGGCTTTTGAATGATTGTAACCAAGACTTACGCGGCCCCACAGTTTCACGTGAAATTGCTCAGTATCAAATTTCCTGAACAACCGTTCAGCAGCTGCTAGAGATAGAAGGACATAGCGACTTTAAGAGGCGCTCTCCGCTTACGCAAACGCGACTAAAAGCTGTGGTAAATAAACCAAGACACAAGAAGGATGGTCGTTACCGAGTAAGCTGCAGTTCTCAACAGCGACACGGTCTACGTACTCTAAAATATGCCGGACTAATACTTCTGCCCTGCATTTATTGTACTTACTCGAAACGTGTATGTGATTTACACGTAAGGTTGCACAAAACGCGACTACAAATATCTAAATACCAATTGATCAGGAAAGGCTATGTAAAAATAATCTCCAGGATGGGTGGTAGTAATAAAGCCTGCGAACGTGTAAGCTGCTTAGTTCTTTCGTGAGCTGATGTGGCTGCTGCATAGGGACGAGAGGATGATTATGTTACGCTAACATTTCAGGAGTATCCGGACATAATATGCGGAAAATACAATAAGCACGAAATAAAATTACCATAGTTGCGAATATGTAAGTCAGGAGGAGAAATTCGGGTTATTACCTAGAGGCAGCAAACCATAATCATGCAAATGAGCTTGCAATTCAGAGTGTTTCATTTTGGCATGCAAAATTTGTAACCGCAGTGTCGCATGATTTAATACTTACCCACCCATTTGAACTGTCACGAGACAAATGGAAAATCAATTGCTGTGACTCACAAAATTGCGTAAAGGAGTATGTGGAACAGATTCAAATATTGCACAAGATTTTATATACATTTAGATTATTGCCAATTTACCCATTACGAAGTCCAGCAGTAGATATTTAAAGCACTGTAACATTACGAATCTTCGCATTTTGCCATACAATGTGCGTGTTTCGTTATGATTCTCACCAGTAAACACCAGACATTTCCCTAACTGGCGCTAACAACGTTCCTTCCATAGTGGAGACGGAATGTGTTTGTGTGAGGTAAAGTTCACGCTATCAATTGCCACGATGGCACAGAGGGGTAGTAGTACTCTTTCTTTAACCTCGGCGCTAGATGGGGTTGGGTGATTAACGCCACGTCCCTGCCGCTTTGCCCGCGGGAAAGTACTTCGGTACCCATTTATAGGAGGCTGGGTGGGCCCAAGGGAGGTCTGGACAGGTGTGAAAAACCTCGCGCCCACCGGGATCCGACCCCGGACCGTCCAGGCCATAGCGAGTCACTATAGCAACAGAACTGATTTTCTTTTGTAATGTAGATGAAATTTGGATATGTAGCCAAAATGCTCTTTAAAAATTCCAAATTTTCTAAACCAAGGCGTTACAAACTTTCACCACACTCAAATGGGTAATGACAATTCAGACATCAAAAGAAAAAAACTGGAATGGAAATTGTCAATACTCACGTCATTACACTAGCTTGCTAATTATAGTTTGAAACTCAGTTTAGTGATGATGAATAAATACGACATTTGATATCGAACATCCGGGTGGAAAATAAACACAAGATAAGGAAAATTAGAACACCGGAAATCTCAAGTTTTTTGTGCTGTTATTCTCACGTTATTTGATCATATAACGTGTGAATAACCGCATAAAAAGTTGCGATTCAAGGTGTTTTAATTTTCCTAATCTTGTAATAAATACGACAATTACGACCGCATAATCTTATGTTTGGCAAACAGAATACTTCGCGCACTGTTACTGGAGTGACTTCCTCGGAAGTTGAAGCTCAGTACATCGAAACAAGTGATCTCTTCCACAAAAAAGATAATAGGCTGTTGCAGACAATTTATAAAATACCTGTGTAAGTAGAATCCTAATTTCAGTCGGCTAATCATAGGGGTTATCTGGAGGATCCAATCCATGTGCAGCACTGTGCTAATTCCTAATTTGGACCAAATTGACAGCCTACATGTTGCGCTGATAACCGGCAAGACAAGGGACCAACTTTGGGTAAATTAAAATAGGTACATAAAAATGTACTCTTCTTCTGATATGAAGTTCAGATTATCAGTGCACTGTACATAACATGAAATTTAGATTATTAATAAATCAACAGCTAGCATGTAAGGAAAAGCTTGGGGGTAAGGGATTTCTATATTTTCAGTTGGGTAATTGGTTAGAACTCAGTGTACCCAGAAGGTCCTGCGACCAGTCATCTCGGCAGAGGTTCACTTGATTTTGCTGTCATCAAGAAAATGCCGAGATGATTCCCAATTTTCAATTTGCTTCTCATGCGGACCTCCCTATTTAAATTCATCACAAGTAACCCCTTGCTTGAAAGGCCAGCAAATTATCTTTCAAATTATGCACGTTAGCATTAATCAATCAAAATTTCGCAGCCCTCATTTTAGCCCCTCTTAAAGTGGTCAATTGTACTTTAAACATGCTTCTATAAAACGGCCAAGTGACCCAGTAGACAGAAATGTGGAAACCAAAGGTCCTTACTAATATGGACTAAAATCAACAATATAAAATCAAGGGTCACAACTTTGCCTACGAATTTATTCCGTAGAGTAGTTTACATATAAATGATTTCAATATATATTTATATGCATTTTATTATTTAAAAATTACGTTTTTCGTTAATAGTGCATGTTTGTTATCACCTTCAATTTCACTTCATTACTCACTTTACTCTTTTAATGATTTCTTATATGTAGGTGTAAATGACAGCTTTGCTCATAAGGATTAGTTTTTGTAATAAACAATTCGAAAACAAATTGTAAACGTTAATAAGTAACGTAAATTATATAACATGGTCTTCGATATGACATATCGTAAAACGTCGAACTTTTACCGGTACATGTTTTAACTATTCTGATGGCTTACTATATCAAAAAGTGTTTAAAAGAGGGCATGAATTCATGTGTTAAAATTTACATATTTTTATAACAGCTTTATCCTGTTAGGCGAATGAAGGAAATGAAAATTCAAGAAACTTTCTTGTTTTGATCTTACAATTTCTGACGCGTGGTAAAATATTGAAACAGAATGTGAAAGAAAATTATAAAGAATTCAAATATACTTAGAAGAAGAATGACTAGGTTACACCTTATACATTCACATGACACAAACGATTTTGTGTTTGGTTGGAAGCGGGAAAAGGTTTGCAATAAAACACACAAGTGGTGTTTTCACGACATGCCATTATTTGTCTCGTTACAAAGGATAATAATACTACTTACGATCAAATTCAATTTTCCATAACGTGCCTCGTAAATTGTACTGAATATCTTTCTCTCTTTCTGTTCCACCTGCAGGGAGACCTAGCGTCTAGTAGCGAATTTTTAAAACTATGAGAAAATAGGGTATTGATTACAAATAAAGCAGAAGACAATATTAGGAAATAGTGTAATTTGAAAAGTGCAATTATGTGACCCCCCTGATGATGGTTTTCTAGGAACCGAAACATATGTAGGGGCTTTTTAGACGATTTTAAGAAACCTTATATTGGTTTTTTAAATAATGTGCATTTAGTTGGTGTGAGACATTGCTTAGGAAATAGATTATAATGCTTAACATAGTACAGGCGTTGAGGCTTTCGGTGTAGATACTCATCAAGTGATTTCCTGGATTTTGACACCGTGCAGTAATGTAGGGTAACGCCGACTTTTAAGAGGAACGTGCTGTCTCTATCTTCAAAGCGACGAAGTTATACGTAGTCATGTAACCTCTGCATTTGAAGCAACGATTTTCAGTAATATTAATAATAGGTCAAATAGTAAATTGACAGAGAACGCCTAAGCAGTTGGTCTTTTTCTTTCAGTAATACTGTGGGTTCTCTTACAACACAATGCTGAACGTCTTATTGTATCTTACATAACTCTCCGTAAAAGGAAGTAAACAAAAATATAAATGGATACTTTAAATTCGCAGAACTTTTAGAAGTATATAAAATTACATGTGACAGTAGGCGAAATAACCTTATGGGAAAAGCCACTTAAGAGTTAAACCAGAAATCTGCTGATATCAAAGACTTTTCACAGAGTTTTGCATTATCTTGATTTCAGACTATAAAAGCTAAAAATTCCTTCCCATGAATAAAGTTTCTGTTTGCCTTTTGTTGTAACTCAGCTTAAAAGCCAACTTGTGTAAGTTTTGTTCGGCAGTCTAAGAAGCACTCAAAGTACACAGATTGCCCCACTCTAGCAGAAGACTTTACGGATCCTCAAAGGGAACGTCGTTTTTAAGTCAGGACACAGGGGAAGCCACGCAAAAGTGTCTGGCTGATAGATTGTTAAGACCTAAGTAAGCCCCCAAGAAAACTACAATTACTACGGTAAACGGCCATCTCCGCGTTCAACACAATACGTAAAAAACTCTAAAAAATTGATTGGCTTGAATGAAAACGCTTGCGTGGCTTGAATTATGAAAGTTTCCACAAGGTGAAATTGTCACAGAATAATTAATGTCATGTTTTAAGATGCGTAAATGTGCTAGATATGTTCAGACAGACATGAGATTCCGCAATTCTCTGTAGTATACCTACATCCGTCACTTGCAAAAGAGAAAAATATCCAGATCAGTTCAGTTAACTTCATTTACGAAATTTAATAAGAAAATAACAGCCCAATATTATTTCCAAATTCTAATACTAATCGCTCTAATTCTGTCATTTGAAAAAACAAGATGGGTAAGAACAAAGTATGTATAGTAAAGTGAGAAAGGCATCCTCAGTTATGAACGAAGCCTGGAAAGAAGGGAGAACTTGGGAGCTCTAAGGGCAGACTGAATGGCAATATTACTGTGGATGTTAAGAACATTAGTGTGAGTGTAGGGGTCGGATTGGTCTGGCTCAGAATATGTTCCAGTTGCGAACTCTTGCTGACTGGAAGAAAACGTGTGGTTCCATAAGAAGCCAGGAATTTCTGGAACGCGTGACAGAGTGTCAGCTGATGAAGGCCCTGATCAGTGCAGGAAATTAGTACAGAGCAACTGTCTTCAGTGTGTTAGAACATTGCTGAACTTTGTGCGTAGAAACCTAACATTGAATATCTTCTGTTACGTTATACACTTGTATTACTTAGTGGCTGTCTGTCTGTCTTCAGTAATAGAGGGGCGATATTAAAAGCAGGGAGGAGGCTAGGGGCATAAAACCTCGACATCTTTAGCTGAAGCTTATCTGTGGCAGCAACGCTACAGATCTGTTAGGAAACACTACACATTCACTAATATGTGAGTTGTTAATGCAATAGGACGATGCAAAGCTTGATTTTTATTATAAAGTAATAATGATGACTGAAATCTCCGTAACTTTGTTATGTAGTTTACACACGATAATCACTTTTATTGTCACGCTAAATTGCATGCTGTCTCACACATTTCATGAAACGAAAGTCCGAGGAAGAGGTCTTAATCAAATTAATAGCAGTCACCACAAAAATATTGAGTTTTAAATGCTGTTTCGTTACTGTCTTCAGTTCTTGAGGCATTTGGCTCTGTCGGCATTTCACTGTGGCGCGTAGAGGCGAAGGGCAACCCATCGCCTCACTTTTACATCCCTAGATCTCCCGTTAGATATTACCTCTGTGACTGTCGTTAATTAAAACATAAAAGTTTATGCTGCTATTTCTCATAAAAGAAATAAATACACACGATATCTGATAAGAAAGGAGACAACGTGTTATAAGCTCTAAAGCGAAGTTGTGAAAGGATTATAATTTAAGGAGAATTCCGTTTATCTCAGATATGATTTCGCGTCACTAAGTACGAATTTGGTTCCGACATTTCGAGACAGCATAATGGCCTAAACTTCAAAAGTCAAAATATCAAATAAGACATGCTAATTGGGCATTCCACCCTTGAACATGGGGCCAGTACATTGTCTCGACACGTCAGCAAACGATTACCCATTGACACAGCGTCACATCCCGGAAGAACCGAATCCTCCGCTATACCGCTGCGAAAACCTCAAAACTTGGCAATTCTAATTTACTTTTACAACTTTAAGATGAACATTAATTTCTCATAAATGCTCACAAAAAATATGTTACTTATGTAGTTGTAAGAATTTAAAGCCGTTGCAAGGATCTTCCTGTCGATAATTACTATGCATTTCATCGCACTAAAGAAGGGAAACAGGATATCAATACCCCCTTTTCGAAACAAAAATGTCAAAGCTTATGCTAGGACTAATTTTTGAAAGCTAGTGGCTATTTGAAATAGGTTTAACTTAAAAAAAGGACTTTGATAAATATTACGCTGATGGATATATAAAGCTCCCACTTAGTTCAATATCCTTTACACGTACTGGCGTCACGGACTGGTGCAGCCAGTAATTACTGTGGTCCATACCGCCTTTACACTCAAAATATTTTCTGCTACATAATATTTTCTATGAATGTACACATTTCTGGCGCTTTGAAAATTCATTTTATGGAAAGACCACTACATATATATATACATATATAGCTTGACAAAATAAATTACAGTTCGCTAATGTAATCGTATTAAGTTATATGTATATAACAGTCATTCTTGCTCACCCCACTGTTTATAATACTCCTAATTTGTGAGCATGAAATTCTATATTTGAATGAATTTTGTGGCTAACTGAAAGCCTGCAGCTTTTGCAGCCCCATCTATAGCGATAATGAACAAAACTATATAGACAGCATACAGTAAAACCGCGTGTACTTTGCATACATAAACTACAAAATAAAGAACAAGTCGAGGGTTGATGTCGAAAACGCGAGATGCATTATCTGAATTTCCTTCTGCGATTGATATTTCAGTTCTTCTGTGTCATTTTCTTAAACTGAACATAAACTATATTATAACACAAAACATGGGCCAGTTACTTATGTGACGGTAGAATTTATCTAAGACCTGAATTATATAAAGATGTAACTTTCTTCAGGTAACTACGTAATAGTAAGGCAATAGAAAATTTGGGTTAGACAAGTATTAAAAAACTTGCCATTGGACATGATCGTGTGTAAGTAAAAATTCACACGCTGACTACAAATTTTTACAAATTGCTTACTGACGGCACCCTCCTATTACCCTTTTAGTGCTACAGGTGAAAGAGTTTTAAGTTTGGCGCCAACCAGAATTTTATAGTTATTAGAAATACATATCTAGTCCGCAAACTTCTTGATTTCTTTACGCTAAAAATAAAATGAAATATATACAAAAATATCTAACTCGAAAATAGTCATCTTCTTGAATGCGACGCCATGTAGTCTGGTAGATTTGTACCGACATTTCAGAGAAACAAGTTGTCTCCGTTATTAGGGGGCAGATTTAGGTCACACCACGGAGCAGACAGAGTCCTTTCTGAGCAACCGATGTTTCTTCAGCCAGCGAAGAACTCCCCGCTTTCTATAGCACCAACAGATTCATTACCGTAAAACAATCCGCCACTAAACCCCATCATAAGTTTCCTGTATCACCGTTCATATTCCGTTACAATACGTAAAGTTTTAAATAATCCACACCAACTTCCTGCTCCTTGACTTCTTTACCCCATTATTGTTAAGTAAACAGTACAAATTAGACCGTGCCATGGCTCAGGCGGTTAGTCGCCGACCTCCCACCATGGAGATTCGGGTTCGATCCCGGGACAGTCCTTGTGGGATTTGTGGTTGCCAAAGTGGCACTGGGACAGGTTTTTCCCCGAGTACTTCGGTTTTCTCCTGTTAATTTCATTCCACCAGTGCTCCATTGCACGTCAAAACGAAAAAACTAATCATCTTCATCACAGGGTTGCACAATAAGCCTCAAATCTGCGGTGCGTCCGTAGCATCTGCTGCGGGGCCCTCAAAAAGAAAAAGGACAAATTATTGATCTCTTAATATTTGTGTGCTGTGTTCCACCGCTGTGTCTTATTATAATCAAACAACTTTATGAAAACCAAAGACACAGTAAAATATAGCCGAAACTTACAGCCATTGCCCTGTCAATATAAATATCACTTGATTGTAATACCATTGTTACATGACTGTATTAAAACAGCTGCGTAATTACCTTTTGATTGATGTGTTTGCTATTGATCTTTTATGCATAATCTTCTCTCAATCGCCATGTTATTTCCTATGTTTAGGCCAGAATATTCTGGTCAGCATTTTGTTCTGAAATCACCCTACATCTACATGTCCTTTTCTCGGAATGAGAAGCCAATTGAGGATTAAAAAATCTTCATTGACCTATAAAACGCGAGGCAGATAAAGTACTGGAACAGTCGAACTATTGTAGTCATCGTTGTGATTATTTTTAAACACCCTGTAAACCTACGGAAACAGGCTGCAACATAAATTCACTGTTCTCTATCTCCGTCGCTTCTCTTCTTCATGTTTTATGAGGGCAGGTCCCCAGGACACCTTGCCTCTGCAACTAATAGAGGGAATATATATTTTCGAATTTCAAACGAGGGAGAGAAGTGTTTATAGTGCAATATCTCTGATGTTGCAGTGGACCGATATTGACTTGGTATAAGCAGCCTGTGGTATAAATGCATATGAGCTGCTTCGTGTGACATAAGCCTCAGCGCTCCATGTTTCAAAGTTAGGGTTTTGAGTTAGCATTACAGACTGCCTGCAGTAGTATAACTGTGAAGTCAAGTACCGCAGGATATACGCATAAAGACTCTTCTCAAAATCTGAAAAATAATAATAATAATTTAGAATTATGGATGAAACTGAGAGCAAGAAGTATCCGGGGGAGCCCAGTAGGAACAGATCCTGTCAGCGAAACGTTGTGTCTTAATTGCTGTTTTAAACACGGCGCGATGGCCATGTCCAAATTCTACATTACTCCCAATCAACGTAAGTTTTTAAGAAGGCAAACCCCAAACAACATTAAAACCACAAGAAACTTCCAAAACACAACGCAATATTAAGCCAATCCTTATCTCCCGTGAACAGATATCACCATTTCATTTGAATGGATGGTTGTAGGATCTCATTCTTCCTACCATCAAAATATAATTACCTGTTCATTCAATCCAATTATCATTTATATGACGAGATTATATATTCTAATTCGGTACATCACAACGAAGTCTGATGATGCTTTATTCAGAGGATCTGGTTGTGACATGGAGGCCTGTGTTCTGGGATAGAATTTGCAAGAAGCAATCGAGAGGGGGGTTGAATTTTACTGCGCTACCCATTTTCTTGTTGCTCCTGCGGTACGAGATCTGAATGTAAGATGAGCCAAGTACTTCCCCTATAGTGTCTCACGGAAGGGTTTGATTGAATGGCACCTAATTTGGCAGTTCTGCCAACCCACACATGCCCTTCCCGAAAACTTAGCCGGTCACTTACAGCGAAGTTCAGGGATTAGGTGTAGGTAGATCCATTTGTTTTAGGCTCGTACGCTCTCAAACGAAAGCGCACTGTTATTTCAGTAATTGATGGGACATACGAGAAAGGATACAGTTTTTATTAAATTAAAATCCACCAGCATTCTCCTTATTTCTTATATAAAACACAGCTTCAGTGACCTATAAAATTTCCTCAAATGTGCAGCACAGTAATAACAGTACACATTTGGCTTTAAATGGCATAAAGTAATGGAAATAATAATAATAATACAATATATAAATAATAGCTCAATAACTAATATATATATATATATGCTACGCGTGTTGCTTACTTAATAAAGGTTAAAATCAACTAATTTACTTCTAAAGGATTTACAACTAATATACTTCAGTCTGAACACTTCTCCATACATAAATAACTCAATAAACCAGTAAGCGCCCTTAAATATTGTTCAGCATTTTCTTTCTCTTCTCAAAGGAATTGATGTAATAACACTATTAAAAGATCGCGCAATCCTGACTACGAAAACGTAGCTTGTAAAATGAGAATTGGTTTAAGCAATATACTTTTACAAAGTAAAAGAATTTGAGCGAACAATTTCACAAGTCAGGATTAGGTAAGTTGGTGTAATCTGCTGATAAATATAATATTGATTTGAAAATTATTTAAAGACCGGTTCATTTAAAGATTGGAAAAATGTTTCATCAGAAAACTTTCGAAACGAACATTTCGTGCAGGGTCTAGCTAACTACATTACTATAGGCTTGGCTTCTCAAGGACTCTGCTGCACGTAGTAAGTCAACAAAGCTACATTGCCACTATTTCTGCCGACATACAATAAATATGCGAATTGCAATTACCCGCTCTGAATTAAGTGTTGATTGGGGTGCATATTGCAGATAAACAAATATAAAGCACAGTTTCGAAGGGTTAAGGGCTGTATTAAGATAAGAAGTATCTATTTTCAAAAAGGGATCTTGCTAAAATTTTGAAATGTTTAGTTTTGAGAAGAAATGTTTATGAAACCTGCGAGTTACAGTAACGAAAAAAGTAAAAAGCGAATAGGCCTGGGTTAAGTTTATTTTCGCAAAATGTTGATAATACATGCGTGTTACCCATTGAGGAATGCAAGCCAGAACAAAAATATAGTCGACCCAAGCAGCAGCATAAGTACTGTGTGCTCTTCAATTCGTCTTCTGTCCCACGTTTCAAATTTAATGGTAAGTTAATGTAGGTAAATTATTCCCTGTCTACGCCATGGAAGCATTAAGAGGGAGTAGACGTATAGCTCCACTCATTCTTAACCTCGGCACTAGATGGCTATGAGTAATCAACTTCACGTCTCGGCCGCTTTACCAGTGGGAAAGAAATCCAGTACCCACTGAACAGGAGGCTGAGTGGGCCCCAGAGACGATATGGATGGTTTTGGAGAGTAGGAAATATTTGCCCCTACCAGAAGTCGAACTCCACACCGTTCAGACCCACTACAATAAGCCGGCTCCCTTCAAGTTTAAAGCTGTAGCTAGAGGAAAAAGCTTCGGTAAGGAAAAGAGAAAGTGTTAGGAACTGTGCTTGTTATTTGCATAATCAATACTTCTAGCAAATGAATGACGTGCTTAGCATGAAGCATTCCTGGTTAATAGTTCTTTAAAAGCGTAATCGTGTAAACAAAGCATTTGGTTAATACATGCGAGTTTCATGTTGTATACGGCAAAATCAATAACTTTTAACTTTCGGATTCTGAAATTAATAACACTTTCAGTTGGGGGAATATCAGCGTCCATTCGATTCAGAATCTTTTGTCTGCCCTTTGCTACCGAAAGGCATACAGATTAAAATTCAATTCAATTCAATTCAATGGGTATTTATTAACGTGCAGACTTAACAGCACAAGTGCCAATTACAAAGCCAGCACAAAAGCACTAATAAAACACAAAACAGTACAAATACACAAGACAAAACACTAAAGAAACAAAATAAATAAGTAATAAAACAATGTAAATAAGTACTGGGGCAGAAATCCAATACCCTGACAGAACATAGATGACTTTATTTATTACTAATTCAATTCAATTCAATGGGTACTTATTAACGTGCAGACTTAACAGCAACAAGAGCCAATAAAAAAGCCAGCACTAGAGCACAACACAAAACAGTACAAATACACAAGACAAACACTAAGGTAACAAAACAAATATGAAGTAAAACCACGTAAAAGAAGTACTGGATCCAATACCCTGACCGAACATAGCTGACTTGTTATAAAAATGTCGCATGGACCGAACTACAGCGTCTAAATCAATATTTACACTAATAACAAGTCATTAATCAAAACAGGCCTATCATTGAATATACAAATATCCCCACTGATGGCATTAGCCGCGGAAGCGCATCTTGCGGATGGGCAGTTTCGGCAGTTTAAATTAACATAAAACAGTTTAAAATCTCTAAGGTTTCGATTCGGCACACGAAGGCCAACAGTTTCCAAAAGAGTAGGGCAAATTTTTAAACCATTATAAACATTAAGTAAAAAAAGGGCGTCTAAGTGGCACCTACGATCACTTAAAGTATGTAAGTCCAAGTAATTTAAAGCATTTGCATAACTGTAGGGTAAATGACTAAAAAAACGACGATGACAGAGAAACACAAACTTGCGCTGGATGCGCTCAAGCTTTCTGGCATCAGTGGAAGTAATCGAGTTCCACGTAACAGAGGCATATTCTAACTATAATTTTTCATGATGTATGTCGGTCTGAAATTTGGTATCTCGTGTTAAAGAAGAATATAGGTTGAGAGTGTTTGAGAATAGAATGCTGAGGAAGATATTTGGAACTAAGAAGGAGGAAGAAAGGGGAGACCGCAGAAAACTGCATACTGAGGAGCTTCGTGATTTGTACTCCATTTGATTAAGGTGATTAAATGAAAGAGAATGAGATGGTCCGGATATGTTGTGCATCATGGCGGGCGGAGAAACGCATATCTTACAGGGTTTGGTGGGGAAACCTAAAGGCAAGAAGTACTCAGAGAACCTAGGCATAGATGGGAGAATACCATTAAAATGGATCTCGAGAAGTAGGATGGGATGGTGTAGATTGGATATTCTAGCTTAGGCTAAAAACAAGTAATTTGATCTTGATGACGGTAATAAACTTTCGGGTTCAATAAAATAAGGGGAAGTTTTTGAATCCTGAGGAAATATTGCCTCTTCACGAATCCACTCCACTGGAATTAGTTACTTATTTGTGAAAACATTAATAGAAGCACTGTGCCCTGATGTGATATAGTGCGTTATGAGAAGGTTTAAATCACGTCTGATTTAACACACTAATAACCTTCAAAACAGAGAGAAATGAAAATGTGTGAAATTAAACTTTAATTACTGCTGTGAAAATTCGTGGGACATTTTGACATTTCAATCGCTGAATCCACTTCCGTAGGCTGACATGTGGAAGTTGCGAGTTACAGCCAGTGGAAATACTGGCTGTGCCTGACTGTGTTCTGACCGACGGTGGTTACAGCCTGTTGTGACCCGAGGTTGCACCGGTCCGGTAGCTGCCGCCAACAGGCCGCAAACCCTTTTCACGTGTGGTGTAAGCTGCGGACGCTTTAGCTATTTCAACGTTGGATGCTTCTGTCCAGTCACCATACATACGCAGTATGAGCTGAATAAACGTATTGTCCTACAAAAAGTAAAAACACGGATCTTAAAATTTAAATATAATCTCCTCTCACCGCGGAGGCACGAATTCGATCCCGGATCAGTCCATATGGGATTTGTGGTGGACAAAATGGCACTGGGGCAGGTTTTTCCCCGAGTACTTCGGTTTTCCGTTGTCAATTTCATTCCACCCATGCTCCATTACAAGGAAAAACGAAAAAATGAACCACCTTCGTCACAGGGTTGCACAATAAGCCTCAAGGCTGCGGTGAGTCCGTAGCATCTGCTGTGGGGCCGTCCACACACAAAAAAAAATGTAATCTCTGAAGGATAAATTCTGGATTAACTTACGACTTTCTTTGTCTTAAAGGCTACCTAGAATACAGATTCTTAAATATATGTGTCCAGAAACGCAGGCGTGGAGAGAGGAGCTCCTGAAAAACAAGTTGGGCGCATATCAACGAGGAAATAGCACTCAGGAAGACACTCACTGTCAAAAGTGTCACTGAAGAGAGACATGTAGGTACCCTGTCATACAAGAATAAATGTAAATGGGAAAACCAGGCGAAGAAAGCAGCACTGAGGTTGGTAGGAAAGCAAGAATGAGATTTATGTAGGACTGATATGGTGTAAACAACGTGTATAAAGCAAGAACCTTTCAAATCATAATAAACAGCTTAGAAAAAATGCAGCCATCAGCAATATACAGAATGTGCACTGGCAAAAACTTGGTGTTGCCAGTGCACATCCAAAGAAATGCTGAGGCTCTGTTACGCAAAGAATACTGGCACACTAACCGAAATGCGTAGAGTCAAATCATATCGAATCGGACTCGCTAAGTGGCTGCAAAGGCTAACCTGCGTACGTATTTGGTTAGCATAGCACTCCTGTATGTTATTTCCTTATGACAGTAGATGGGTGGGGCTGATGGCCTGCCTTTGCAAAATCTTAGTGAGTCAGACATGACTGGAATCCATTTGATTAGTGTACCTGACACACTGAGGCTCATGTAGCCTAAGGGGTTTCCAGACTGAAGTGGGATATGCTAACTGTAGTAATGTTTTCCATGCAGCAAGAATCTACATCATGTAGAGAACTATTCAATCCTCATGAAATATGCAGCCTCCACGCACGTACGTGTACAATCATAATGGCGTCGCTGTGTTCCGATCCATTCCGACTAGAAACCTATCAATTTGTTCTCTCCGTGTCGCTCAGAGCTCTCTGCGTCAATCTGTAAACTTACACAGCAAGCGAGGTTGACATGGGTTGGTCTACAGTTACGCTTGATCAGGATTTTGTTGTTTACGTTTAGTTAAATATTCACCTTAGTACACAAAACTTATCAGAGTTACAATTTTTAAACGATTTTCTTTCTGAGAAACTGGACGTATCAGAGGTTCCAGCAGAAAATAAAAATTTCTACCGAAATGCTTTCAGAAGTTATAGATAGAAGGATAAACAGAACAAACAAGACATTCTTAACGCTCTAACTGTATGTAGCTCTAGCAACTAACTCATTAAAGAGTAAGACCTCCGAAATGAAATAGCTACAAATGTGACTGGATTTGAGGTTCTCACAGGTGGCACTGAAGATTTGAGCCTTCTGCGGTGTTAGGCCGTTCATCTGGTAAATATAAGATTATAGATCTTGGTGCATCCACATTCAGGGTCAAGTAGTCCAAGAAGACTCTTCTTAGGCCTATATTATCCGAACCTGAAATTCGCTCCTAACTTTAACACAAAGAAGAGGGCTGCAATTTTTCTTTCCACGTAAACTGAGAACCTATGTAGGATATGGATGAATTCGTATTTACCTGAATAAGGGCAGGAAACGTCGTCTTATTTTCTCTGTGAATAACCTTTAACATATATGCTGATAAAATGTGACTGGTTACAGTGACACTACATCAACGTTTTAAGGCGCGTTCGCATAAATAGCGAAAAGCGCCTATTAGCTTCGTCATTTCTGCCCGTCCGTCTGTAAGTCCGCGCGCCAAAGTGCGGTTCCCGCTGGACGGATTTTCGTTTTGATATCGGATACTTTTAAGAAAATCTGTCTAGAAACTCCAGATTTGGTTAAAATCGCACACAGTGTCCGGCACAGTACATGAAGACCTATGTACATTTATTTTG
Source organism: Reticulitermes speratus (assembly GCA_021186555.1). NCBI lineage: Eukaryota > Metazoa > Arthropoda > Insecta > Blattodea > Rhinotermitidae > Reticulitermes > Reticulitermes speratus. The sequence goes on along the minus strand of JAJKFL010000003.1, from coordinate 40,205,263 downwards.
TTAACAGCTGAACGAAATATTTTGAAGCTCGAGAGCAGTGCAAGGCGAACACCTATCTTGCGCTTCCATGGCAATATTAAACAGTTGTATATTGTTGTCAGCTACATGTAGGTCGACAACAGTATAAAGGGAAAGTATTGTTGCGTTTTCATGGTAACACTGGTTAGGGGAAAACGTCAAAATATTACGTTATACGTAAATTGTCTATCTTGTTTCCTATTATTTTCACTGTATACAGCAGCATAGAATTAGTCTGACTATAATATGTGGAAGTATAAAATTCGGCTTATTACCCTATCCCTTTGATAGGGCATTCATGGACCAAATGTTTTATGTGAATACTGATGAAGGATCATGGCGAAGAGTGGGGGGGGGGGGGGGGGGGGGGAACATTATGCCAAACTACTTCGGGCACGTTGGTGGTAATGTAGTGGAAGCTACAATCCGCCTTGTGTATTCAGTCGGGCAGTGATGTTTGGCTTCAAGTGCTCGCCGTATTTTTCTGGAGTGATTACCACAAATCTTACTAAAAAGTACAGCTTTGCGTTGATACTCGGGGTGAATCAGTTTGTACAACTAATCTCGAACACAGTGAACTAAAACCTGAGAATATCATGTAATATATAGAGAAACTTAAAAACAACATTAAATTTCTCACATTTTTGTTCTGAACATCTCTAATCGGATTTCACTGAGGAATAATTTGAACAGACAAGAGACTCTCATAAGAAACATAACGTACTTGAGTTTTGAGTTTCTTTGTAGCGGTGTAGCTGAGGATTTCGATTTTATGGGATATGACACAGCATCACTGCGGTCCCGGCTTTTCGAGAAAACATGGTTTTTTCATCTTCAAACGCCGAAATGTCCAAGAAAAATGCCAGGAATAGTTGTAAAAATGAATACACACCACAAAGGGTGAACGAACGCCGTAAAGTTTAATGGGCATTCTTTTCCACATTTCGACCCCTGAAGATGAGGAAGCTACGTTCCCTTGAAATGCTGGGAACTGATTACCAAGTGAAGCAGCGTCATATCACACAAAAAACCGAATCCTCAAACCGCCGTAGAATTACAAATTTTTATCTCAAAAGGAAAACTTTATGCACATAAAAATGTTGTCACTATAAGAGAAATACAGGGGAAGAATAAAAGAATTCTGATTAGTTAATGTTAGAAGAGAAACTTTTCTTCATTTTGTATTCTTTGCAGCACTCCATTTTCTTTGTTTTACAACGTTGGCGGGAGAAAATATTAAAATTGTCATCAGCCATAACTAACCATTTTAAATGTTATTCGCCAGAAAAAAATTTAAATCCTCACCTAATTTCCATAGCACTGACAGTCAGAAGCTTCTGTCGTTCTAATAAATTTGTCTTCTGCACTGTTCCATGCAAAAGGAAAAAGTGCTTCCTGTGGAACAACCAATACGTCCTGTCGTGTGTACAGTATTTCCGTCCAAATAACTAGATCAGACTACGCGATCTGAGGTTCTCACAACGGTGATGTTGTAGGTGCAAGTCTTCTGAGATGCAACGCTTTGCCACTGGGCGAATACATCCCGATATGTCGAAGGAATCTAACGCCTTGACTTTCGGCGTCAAGCAGTCCAAGGAGAATTAAGAGATGAAAAAGGGAAGAGTGTTAAATGAAATTTAAGATCATTCGATCCGTTTCACCTATAACTAAATAACTCCGTTGAGTAGCATCCTTGTTGAGAATCTGATCGTTTCTCAGCTAGTCAAGAAATTCCCGCATTTCATGGAACTCGAAAGGTTATCACCGTGCTCACAGGAGCCCGCCACCTGTCCCTGTGCTGAACTAGATCAATTCAGTCCACTTTTCCAATTCTTTTTCTTGCAGGTCATTCTAATATTATCCTCCCAACTAGGTCTAGGCCTTCCAACAGTATCTACTCCTCTAATTCTTCTTTATTTTATTACCCGAATAATATTTGTTGAGGAGTACACGTCATAAAGTTCCTCATTATGCGGTCTTCTCCACTCCCGTTACCTCGTCCCTCTTAGGCCCAAATACTAGAGTATCTCCCTCAGCACCCTATTCTCAAACAGCTTATTCAATGAGACAGACCAAGTTTCACACCCATATACAGCATCTGGAGAAATCAGAGTTCTGTATACCTGAATCTTAATGTTTTTGGATACGAAATTAAACAAAAGATTCTGGACTGAATAGTAGCAGGCCTTCCACGAGTTCAATATGCTCTTAATTCTTCATGAATACAACATTAATTTGTCATAGTGGTTCCCAAATATTTGAAATTTGTCACAATTTCAAATGATTTGTTACCTATTTTATGTTGTAATTCTGCATTCTATTCACGAGACTTGTACAAATACTTAGCTTTTTCGGCACTTACTTCTAACTATTATCGTTATTAGTGACTAATAAAAGCTTCTGTGTTTTTCTATATGTACGTATATATGTAAGTATGTATGCGTGCATGAATGTATGCATGTTTATATGCATGTATGTATGTATGTATGTATGTATGTTTATGTTTTCACGTTTTCCCTGAATAAACTGACATAATCAGCATAATATATGCTAAGGTGTTACCCAATCAACTAAACAGGAAACAAGGCCGTGCAATGGCTCAGGCGGTTAGTTGCCGGCCTCTAACCGCGGAGGCCCGGCTTCGATCCCGGGTCAGTCCATGTGGGTTTTGTGGTGGACAAAGTGGCACTGGAACAGGTTTTCCCCCGAGTACTTCGGTTTTCCCCTGTCAGTTTCATTCCGCCGGTGCTCCATTACATGGAAAAACGAAAAAACTGATCATTTTCATCACAGGGTTGCACAATAAGCCTCAAGGCTGCGGTGCGTCCGTAGCATCTGCTGCGGGGCCCTTCAACCCCCCCCCCCCCCAAAAAAAAACAGGAAACATGTGCGTCCTGAGCAAGTTCTCTCCAGCGAATTCTAACTTGTCAGTCAGGAAACACTGGTTTTCAAATCTCGCCCCGGGACATAGGCTATCCTATCAAATTTTCGTGGTTCACTTCAGCCCTTCCACACAAATTCCAAGATAGTACCTCCAAAGAAGACATGATAGCTTCTTACAGTCTGTTTTTAATTAGTCCTCCTACCGTTTGAGGCCTATAGACCAAGCTAAGCCAACATCGTTCAATAAAGTATTAATTAGTTGATTAATGAAATAAATATCCAAACGTGCCAGGCATCCTACCCTTCTCAGTTACACTTATTTTATCACTTTAGTAATGTTTGTAAAACGGAGTCTAAAAAGTACAAAATTCTTTACGGTGTAGTTCTACCCATCCTCCTTTTACTTCCTCTCCCTTAGATGCAAATCATTACCTCAGAAGGTCGTCCTCAGACATTCTCTGACTATATTCCTCTCTAAGCCGAGAAGACCACGAACCCAACCTGCATACATATGGATGGGTTTAATTGACAATTTCTTACATTTGGATCTGAAATATAGCTTTATATGACATTAATGCTAGTAATTAAGTGGTGATTTCTTGCGTCAGAATATGAAGCCGTATATACTAACAGAAACTTTGCTGACTTAGTTCCATGGAGCTATATTAATAGCTTCACATTGAATGAAGAAGGATGCGTATTGAAGCAACACAGTCACTTTCTCATATTACATGTGCTTCAATACAGAGAAGTCGCATGCTCCAGCAAATGTGAAGGCAAAACTTGTTCGTATACAAAATGACATCGATCCACTCGGCGTACACTATCTTGTATTTTGAATTGGGAAACCCAATATATACATGAAGAAGCTAGAACAACTTTATTTTAATAACGTTAAGTAAGGGAGTTTCATTATTCCTTTTCAGGTACATAGAAAGAGAAGACAGTTATGAAAGACGAGAAGGTAAGTACAGAAAATTTCACTTCAAACTTGTCTCTCTTTACCAACTTTTTATTAATTTTGTTAAGAAGAAAGAATTTCATTCAACGGTCTGGTATAAAGAAACAAAGATCATCATCAGAACTACAGCATCCTTTCATCTTTTATTTCGGCACAGTTTGCAAGAAAACAATTGTTATATGATAAAGAAAGCGTTTCTTCGAGGAAGGGAGTTGCATGTTCCTTTGTTTTAAAATCGTAAATACTTAAAGTCATACGGGCTACTCAATTAATCAAAATTGAATGGGGCATGGAATGAGTGAGACTGTACCTGTACTAAGCAAGTTTAGAAATGTGAAATTATTTTAATACCTATTGGCACTTTGGCTGCGACTTCTTTGTTTCTAGTTTCTGATAGACTTGTTCCAGTCATGTTAAATATTACGTTTCTGCACAACCACGTAATGTACGGTTTACTTCTTAAGCTACATTATACATATAGAATGGCATCATTTATATTATGTGTATAACTACATGTACACTGTTGAATTTCAGCACAAATGAAATACTTCATATCGACAGCGCTCCACAACCTTAAACAATTTTCCTTCATTTCATACAGTAAGGAACTGTAGAAGAATTTACGTTTACTGGAACAAGACTCCGTGCCGAATTGCAAATAGTTACCGACGTTTCGGATAAGTTTACTATGTGCATCCTTTGGATAATCGAAGATTTTTTTTGGCAATCCTAAAGAATGAGGCAGCAAGAACTTTCGAAACGTCAGCTTACCGGTAGACACCGCGCCATATCTCAGAAGACTTGAATCATCAACACAGCTGTGAGAACCTCAAATCTCGCAAAACATTATATGCAACTAGCTCACTGTGTACGAATTTGTAGAAGGCAATTAAATGTTTATGTGAGGTTAAGAAATGTTAATTATACTAAGGCAGTGATTAATTTAGCAACAACGGAATGTGGCATTCTGAAGTTCCCTTTCTAAAAAGAATCGTTCTGCTTTAGGTAAAAGATTTCACTAAAATTTCAGTGCAATAAACAGCAAGAAGTCTTCTTTTAACTGTGATAGGTCTCAGAGAATGAGGACATACGGATAAAAGGAAAGAAATATGAATAATTTCCATTATGGTGGAGTATCAGCGTAGCATCACGCCCGCTTAAACAAAAGAGCTAGAAATGGTGTGGGAGAATGAGATTCAGAGAGAATGGAAGAATTAGAATAGCAAATGTGTGGAAACAGACGTAAATCGTAGGAAAGGTTGTTAGAGAACAAAGTACAAAGGGTAAAATTGTAGGACAGTGCTCCTATTGTATTACTAATGGGTAGAAGGAATAAGGGAGGTAAGTTTATGACAGCAATGTTGCTGTGATGAGTGTATGCTACTCGTTTCTGAATCCTCTTTAAAGATAAACAGAAGCCGGCATCTAAGTGAGGACAATAAAATGGCTTCTTCCCCTTCTGGGACTTAACGTTCAACCACACGACGAACGAACAGGCATTGTACTCCACAATCGGTCTCAAACTGTGTCACCCCGCAAGTTGAGAAATTTGCTAGCCTTTTATGAAATCCTAACTGTAAAAAGAGCCAGGTGCTCGATCCCGTTCACAGGCTCTTCATCCCAGTCAATAATCTCAGATAGAATTTATTTTAAGATTGATTTTAACAAGATCCTCCTACCTGCTACTAACAATCTTTATATCCAAAGTGACTTCTTCCCTACAGATTTTGTTACTATAATTCATTATACATTTCTCATCTCCCTTAGGGAGAAAGAGACCAAGTCTCACACAAATAAAAAACAAATTAATGATTATAAATAATGTTATAAATACGTGTGCTTTTTAATTCTACCGCCATCTTATTTTCTAATTTTGAGTTAATTCGTTCCCTGTTTCAAGATTAGATTTTTAATCTGAGAAATGAAAAGCATGTTTAAAAATGATCACTAATATGGTCACGATGTAATGGACCCCGTCTATCCTTTACTGATAGTGTTTTTCGGCTTTTATTCAATACGTTTGTCACAAGATCGCTTTAATTTGCGTTTGTGTTTTATACTGACGTTTCTAAGTGAGTTAGATTGCTATTAGGCTTCAGACAACGGACCGAGGTGTGATTCCTGACATGTTAAATGTAGGAAGTATGAATTAATACATCAGTGCATACTCCAGGTAATTACACATTTTGAACCTTCAAGTCTCAATCATTTGTATACACCAATATAATCACAAAACAAAATTATAAGTTATCCATAAGCATGAACCCTCCTACATGTTCCAGCGATAAATAGCCATACTCAGACAGACGTCAATACAAATGAATATATAATATTACTACACCAATTTTACTTGCACAGTATTAAAAATGTATAATAGCAAGAACAATACATGGAATGAATAACATTAAATTATTAAATGCTCAAAAAGTACGAGCGATCACCAACTACAAGAATGCAAAGGAAAGTTTTTAAACATTCCTATTATACATTTTTAACATTGTACATGTAATATTGATGTATTAATATTATATACTCCTTTGTATTGACGTGTCCCTGACGATGGCGATTTGTTGCTGAAACAAGTAGGAGGGTTCACGTTTATGCATAATTTATAATTTTATTGTGTGCTTATAATAATAAAACTTTATTTTCTACATCAGCAATTACATCAATGGAAATATACATCAGTTAACTCGTTGTACCTATTACCAACTTCCAGGTTGCCATTGACACAGATAATGGACCTGACTATCTTGTAAGTGCCACTCTAATCTTAAATGTAGTGAAAAATACAGCGTCACCGCAAAAAAACACTACCCAACTGTGTGCTTATGTTCTTCTATATAAGTGATTGCAAACTTCAAATCTCAGTTTTTCAATTTTGGTATAAAGGAACGCTGCCAAGAAATTAGAATATTTCAATATTTATAAAAGGAAGTAAAAAATTGTATATGAAATAAATTTGTAAATGTCAGTTTATAATATCTCAACAAACCGCTGTGACAATTGCATATTTTATAACATTCTTGTAAAAATGTTCTAAGTTACGAAATGTCAGGCCAGTAACAAAATCTTATTCAAGTTCCGTTTTTTTTCAGAAAATTGTTACATTTCACCATACAAACTTCAAACTAAGTTACACAAAAAGGAGTGTCTACATGTCAGTGTCTACATACCAGTATCTCCGTTCCGCTACATGGGCTGATTTTGGACCTAGTGAGGAATTTTTACGAAATATTTGCATAAATATTCTGCGACCACGACTCTTTAATTTTCTACTGCTGACAATACCACCACGGAGGCTCTGTAAAGACAGCAGCACCAGTGCAGAAGAATTTTAAACGTTAATGTCGGGATAGTACTTAAAAAACGTACAGTCCGTTTTGCGTACTTTTGACATGTACAATAAAAAACATAAAGTGTCTGACAGAGAACGGTGCATTCCGTTTTTAATCCGACGGCAAAAACTGATAAACAATTGCAGTCACCTAAATATTTGTATTCAGATAAATCATACACTTACATTTGAATTCTGAACTTTACATGGCATTGATTACAAACATGGCGCGAATGAAAAACTGATGCTATACGCAATATATTGAGCGTAATACGAATCAGTATTTGAATTTGTGAAATGAATCGCATTAATCAACACTACAATTAAGCACGTATTGTTGTTGCTAGCTTGACGATGAAGACGGAAACGTTTGTTGTTGAACAGGCGTCAGAATTTGTTCGTAGAACTACTTATTTATATGCGTCGCATGGTACAAATACTACACAAAATCTGTCCACATTATACGAGTTATATTCAATTCAGTCAAGTTCAGTCCAGTCTTTTATTTATCAACTTGTTTAGTCAGAAACCTAATGGTCAATCACAAACAAAGCACAAGTAAGCGAAGACAACAAACTAAATCAAGAAAGAGGCCTTGCCATGGCTCAGGCGGTTAGTCGCCTGCCTCTCCCAGCGGAGGCCCGGTTTCGATCCCGGGTCAGTCCATGTGAGATGGGAAATTTGGGCATATTATTTGGGATTTAATACTGTAGAATCCAATCACATATTGTAAGCCCAACATCTTCGTTTAATGTCATCTGCAGTTTGTACATAAAGGTGCTATTCAAATAATCTGCATATATATCTATTTATTGAAATTTTTCGATAAGTGGACACAATAAAGTCACTGATATCCAAGAAATTCCTTAATTTGAGTTCTTCATACTGAAGGAACCTCATTTTTTATAATAACTAAACTTGTGTTTCGAGTCTATGCTATATGCTTAGCACAAATATTCTCAATACAAAATAAATTAACATCAAAGGCCCGCCATGGAAATCTGAAATTCCATAGCGCTCTCAAGTAGCCAAGGTACGTCAAATATAAAGATAACTTGGCTCAGGCGGTTAGTCGCCGGCCTCTCACTGCGGAGGCCTGGGTTCGATCCCGGGTCAGTCCATGTGGGATTTGTGGTGGACAAGGTGGCACTGGGACAGGTTTCCCACCCCCCCCCCACGTACTTCGGTTTTCCCCTGTCAATTTCATTCCACCGGTGCTCCATTACTCGCAAAAACGAAAAAAATAATATTTCTCATCATCTTCATCACAGGGTTGCACAATAAGCCTCAAGGCTGCGGTGCGTCCGTAGTATCTGCTGCGGGACCCTTCTCCACCCCCCAAAAAAAAGTCAAGAAATAAGTAAAGACAAAGACGACCGAAAAACAAAACCTGACAATTACGCACAATTTAAAATCAAAGTCAAAGCGACGTGCAGGAAAAGCCAGTAATTAGGTACGTATAATGAATACAACAAAATGCGAGATTTGGATTTTAATAATTACTGTTATTTAGTACAGTAATGAATGTTAATATACAGATGGCGCAAAAGTCACTTGACACTAGAGGCAAAATGTCTTTTGAAATTTACTAACAAAATACTTACATTTATTCACTATTTTAAATGTTCCAAATGACTCTCTTCTACACCGACACACTGTCTAATTCTTTCCGTAAGGCTTGCGCATAGAGTCTTCTCGTATTACGAGACGATACAATTATCGTATGTACGGCCTTTCCGCTTTTAAAAACTCTGTGTCAAGTGACTTTTGTCCCATCCTGTATTTTACCATCCGTTTACTCCAAAAAAATTCAGTCGGTCTGAAAAGCAAAGCAATGCAGAAAAATACTTCTGCGCGCGTGTACTCACACTAACACACACACACACTCGCTATCCCTCCTTAAATTTTAAGTTTATTTAACTCACACTAGAAGTAACGGGCTTCATTGTTAGTGGTCTGTCATTGTCACTAAACGCCTTAAATCTGAGTGATGTTCAAAATCAGATACAAGGAAATTCTTATTCATGTTTTGGAAACAAGGTTCTGAAAATGAAGGCTATTTATTGTAGAAAAATTGTGTCTGTTGCCCAGAGAATTCTTGTTACGTAATGTACCAAACTCTATTACAAGCCTTAGATTTTACTAGCTACCTTTCTGCTTTTGGTCCCTTAGTACCAAAGACTTTGAACCCAGCAGGTGGTCAGATTGATTTTTACCGTCTCTCTCTCTCCCCCTTTATGAAGCACATGAACATACTGATAAGTTATTTTTTCTTTCAGTGTCATAGCTTTAAGCTCAAAGTGTACACTGAAATTCTATAAGAAGCAGCAAATATTTTACCATTTTCCTAATCCTCTTTTTATTCCATCCCACAAAATGAGATTCTTGTTGTAATCTGTACGTCTTGCTCCACTTTGCTATGAATCAAAACAAATCTCTGTGAAGCAGGGAAGAGGAAACTGATTTCAGATATGCAGCTCTATCACGCATGGATTGTTCAGAGAAGATTGAAATTCTGGCGAGTAAAACGTCATGTCCTTAAACCTTGTATCCTGATGCTCGGAACGGCATTTCTTCCATACGTAATTCAGGTTACTAAGCACAGGCTCCTACTCTAGGTCTCTGTATTGAAAGATCGTTCTGTTTCCTTCCCAGTAAGACAAACTTTCAAAATGACCGGCATGGAGCAAAGTTATTCAGAAACGTAAGGTATACTCGTACTCGTATTAGGTTGGCGAGAAACTCCCTTCCTTTCATACAAAGACAAGGACATTTGACGTGTTCAAAAGAACCAACCACTGGTTTTGTCCTGAGCTAGTTAATTCAATTAACACTCTCCCAGTTCGTAAAATATTCATTCACTTTAACTCTCCCATTTTTACTTAGATGTCCCATATATTCTGTCCTCAGTGTTTTCCGACTAAAACTTTGTACGCACTTCTACATTTTACATGCTCGCTACGTGTCCTTCCCATCTCATACACCTTCACTTGATCACCTAAACAATACAGATATGTTGAACAGTGTAATATATAGAGCTAATCATTGTACAATCCCCTCCTTTGGACTTAAAAGTTAATCTCAGCACTCTCTTTTGAGACTTCAGTTTACCTAACTCGAAATATCAAGTTTTACCCCCATATAAAGCGGCACTTAAAACTATACATTTTTTTTATTTAAATCTAAAGAGACGAGCTACAAGGAGTCATTTGAAAGATTTGTTAAATCCTTCTCATAATTTTAAACCCAGTCTGCATGCCTTTTTATTTTAAAAGGAAAATGTTCTATACGTGTTTAAGTAGTGCTAGAAGTAAAACTTTGCAACGTGACGAATCTGAAAATGCTTGAGCTGTCGCACATCTTGGACATGAGGTTCAGCTATTGAGCAGAAAGGGAGTTCCATTATTTATGAACAAGAGACACATAACATTATAAGATCACGACTGGTGTTAGGGTACGAGGAAAACGCAAACCATTCGGAGTACCTGATTTACATTTTCGTACAGAGAATTTAAATGATGCAAAATCTAATATTGTATTCCTAACGTGAGTGTGTGTCCAAAGGTTCATAGGAAATGCGCGTAAGCACAGCAGGAATGCAATTATGGAGCATAAAATCATGGAATTCTTCATAAAACGTGGTCGTTGAAATTTTCCGATCAAAATAACACTTCGCAAACTTCTTGAGTATCAAATTTAATGTAAATCTGTTCAGTCTGTCTCAAGGCGTAATACGTGTGCAGACAGAAGGATATTAATAAATCTCCAGATGGATTCAGACGCTCTTAAAAGAAGAAATAAATCAGGAAGTATTATTGCTATCATCTGGCACCAAAACGTGGATGTACAACAAAGGAGCAAAAAATCAATTTCCATAAGCCGGCCCCTTTCAGATTCATATTTTTATTATCATGTCTCCTTTATTCCTTCTCCTTTTGGTCTACCAGCTTCCTGCATTTCCATCGCTCTTTTAAATTTTATTTGTTTATATTTTTGTATTTGGTTTCAGAATTCTTTCGTACTTCTCCCTTCATTTCTTGCGTTGTTACCTTACTGCTCTCTTGTTCACTTCTTTCAAAACTGCCCTTTTAAGGACCCCATTTTTTCTCTGCTCTTTATATTTACCACCTGCCTTCCAATGGACTCTCCCAAGTTGTCCTGGTCTAGACTTTCCCTACATCTGTACTCTCCACTTACCCCTGCCTTCCATTGGACTCTCCATAGTTGTCCTAGTCTACGCTTCCCCTACATATCTACTCTCTATTTACCCTGCCTTCCACACTGGACTCCCCAAAGTTGTCCTGGTCTAGACTTTCCCTACATCTGTACTCTCTACTTACCCCCGGCCTTTCACTGGACTCTCCCAAGTTGTTCTGGTCTACGCCTTCCTTACATCTGTAGTCTATTTATTTACCCCCGGCCTTCCACTAGACTCTCTAAAGCTACCCTGTTCTGCGCTTTCCCTACATCTGCATTCTTTCTTCCGCTCGCAGCTTACTCGAAACCCAGACGATTTGGGCTTGCAGATTCCCCTGAAACATCCATACACTTCCACTAGACTACACGATGTCACATCCGAGAAGACCATATCTTCAAAACGAAAGCCTATCATAAAACAAATCCCAGAATTGATAAAGAAATATAATTCTATAAACCACATAATTTAAGACAGAAATAAGACGATTTGAAAATCTGACTTAAAACCATGTCAAAATTGTCTTGAAATATGCTGCGAGTCAGCACAGACTGAGGTTTAATTCCGAGTACTGCACAGGATACAACTAACTAACTAACTCCATGGAGCAGAGTCCTTCCTGAGAAGCTAACAGGTCCTCAGCTATTCAAGAAATTCCCGGCATTTTATGAAACCCGAAGGTTCATTACCGCATTCACAACAGCCCGCCACCTCTCCCTATCGCACAGGATACAGCAGTTTTAAATTTCATGCAGTATAATTCCTCGTTTCACCTTAGAATTACGTCCCTGCTAATTACTACTAATAGAAAAACAAAATAGAAAGCAATTTTTAGTTAAGAATTAAATAAATATGAAATAATTAAAATACCCGAGGATAAAGTTAAACCGAGCCGGGCAACATTCACTGAACATTTGGGTAGTAAATTTTATAAGTATTAAAGCTGAACAGGGTTGTTCGGGGCAATTAAACGAGTACTGCCTGTACTCTATAAATGCACAGAGGCCGGCGGTGAGGGGTTGGAAAATAAATTTATTTCGCTGCTTAAATAAAACGCAGCGGATGTGTATTTTGCAGCTGCGGTCAAGTTAAATGTATTGTTAAATTCAGCTCTGCTTTGAGATTACCAGTCAGTTCCATACCTTAAGTAAAATTTCACACGACAATATGTATTCCATAAATCTGCTATACTATAAAATGGATACTCACAAATTATATGGATATCACGTTTAATATATATTTATGTTTATATCTTTGAACTAATCAAAACTTCAATCATCATACTCCAAAACAGGGGTCCAGGTTGTTAAAGACTGAATTCATTAGCTCATAGTACAGCGGAGGGCTTCGTCAACACAGGAAAGATACCTCCGTGCTCTACGCAAGGCGGGATCTTTCGTCGGTAGCTAAACGAGTATTGTCTTCTCAAAGACGATTCTGTTCCAAAGAATTACGTGTACCGAAGTTAGCTAATAGCTTACGAACTTTCTTCATATATTCAGCGTTTAGCTTTCTCTGTAAGAGTTGGTTTCTAGGGAAAATGAAACAACAAACCGAAACCTGCTCTCTACTTTACTTTGTAACGTTAGGAGTTCTAATTGTGTGTGTGTGTGTGTGTGTCAAAACTCGACATATAAAAGCACAGCATGACACGAGTATGAAACAAACAACTTCATATTAAGTTGAACTTCAAAGTCAAATGTAACAAGAAATGAAAACATAAAAGTGGTGTCGAAATGAGGAAGGAGAAAACGAGGGATATAGACCCGGGTGAAAGACGAGGAAACGGAAAGCTCCGCTATAGCTTTCCATGTTACAATTCTTATTAGTGGCCTGATGATGGCTCATTTTCAAAGCCGAAACTAGTCGCCAAGACAACGTGTGTAATATAGCTTGCTGTGTGTGATTGAAGAATTAAATAAACATACATTCCTGATTTAATACATAAATGGGGATGTTCGATACCAAGATGTAAGTTTCCTACGGACTACCGCGTACGTGACTTAATTTCATCCGTCAATACTGTGTGTTGTTAGGAAACTGCGGTGTTATTTAATAAATAACGTAAAACGCGGAAAATTTCCTTCTAATGTTGCTACAATAATTGTACAGTCGAACCCGGTTATAATGCCATCGGTTAATGCGACACCTCGCCCATTGCTTCAGGTATTCTGTGATACCAATTAATTCGTCGCTATTAAACATAACATTCTATCTCTCGGTTAGGACAAGACTCGTATATAACGACACAATATATTCAGTCCCTCTCATGACGTTATAACCGAGTTCAACTGTACTACATCATAATATCACCCTGTATATGATTAAGCGTAAAGCGTTCTTAATAATAATATAACAATTATTTAACACGTGGAAAGCCTAGACGACTAACATGGCAGATATATGTTATAGACCAAACTGCTATCGAAATTAATGACCCTCCGGGTTTTATACGTATGAAATGAAGTCGCATTTTCATAACCCATTTTAATCTAAAGAACTGAACGATTTCTTTTACAATAAACAATATGTAACTTTTCTCCAAAAAGTTGCATTACTTAAAGCAATAGTAAGAACAATGCCCATGTTTTTAAATGAACATGTTTTACAATATATTGTGTTTCATATCTGACGAGTCCATTTCTTTATTTTCACTGTAGACTACATTCTGCAGAAACGCTCACGATCTCTTAATAATATGTTCACACGTACCTAATGCGCATAATTCATACTAAGCAAACGTAAAATATGTTATTCATTTACTCCGCCATTTACAGTCCATAAGTATGACTTAAAAATGCTGGACCACTTAATCCCATCTATATGCTGCTGCCTTTTAATACATAAATCGATTTTATTAACGTCAGTGTATATAGATGTTTTGTAAGTGAAACGAGCATTTCAAGAGAAAATAATTTAAATAGCCACGGTCTAAACACATCTTCACGACTGTGTATGAACACAGCCCATTAATTTGAATTGGAATTGTTAAGATGAGCTGAGTAAAGTCCTCAAGCGAAGTGGGGATTCGCGAAGGAGAGCAAGTGCCTCTTGACCTTGAACTTAAGACAAATGGTCTGACACTTATCTGCTTGTACCATTTAATGGAAAACTCTTGTCAGCAGCTGCCAGTGGTTTCTATGCTTCTGGAGCTTTCCCTCTGATTCTCAAACTTATTCCTCTCCCATTCTTCTGGATGTGCTTCTGCAATTGCCTATAACAATCTCCATGCATTTATAATAATTCCACATAGTAAAAGTGTAAAAATATGATGAAAGCAAAATTCTTTTTGAGAAATGTTAGTCGTTCAGTTTATGAAATCTTTCTTCTTCTTTACAACCACAATGTTTATTATCATGTTATCTGGGGATCGACGACTTCGTCGAACGGATATGGAGGATTAAGTTGTTGATCACTGCAATGTTTGCTAAAAATACAAGCTTAGACAAGTCGTTTATTCTTCTTTCTTTCTTTCTCAATCTGACCTTTTCTACCTATTCATTGTAGTTGTAGAGGCTTATAGTTGCACCTGATCACCCTCAGTGACACACACACACACACACGGTAGGACTCCTCTGGTCGAGGGATCGGCCCGTCGCAGAGACCTCTACCTGACAACACATCACTCATAAGAGACAGACAATCTGCCCCCAGCGTGATTCGTACCCGCAATGCCAGCAAGCGAGCGGCCGCAGACCTACGCCTTAGACAGCGCGGCCAGCGGGTGGAAAAAGTCGTTATTCCGTGGAAAATATTAAACAACTTGATCATAACCTGTACAACAGTAGATCTACTAGTACAAGTAGATACTGTGCCTATTTAAGCTGAGGTGGTGTATACTTCTCATCAGAGCAATGTCAGATTGCTGTCCGGAATGGATCTAACACAGACCTCATCCGTCAGCACGAAGTTTTTTCTAAGGTATTTATAAGTCCTGATAGTCAATATTCCAAAACAACCTACAGCTTCTACTTATGAATACGTCCGTACATACGTACTTTGCCCGTGTTTTCAGGGTTCGTCTGCAAACACACATACACGAAAGCATAACAGTCTAACTTCTGCTCCCATTCTTTCCCCATTCAGTGATCACTCTTAGTAATTAAAGGTACAAACGCAAGGTGGCTGTACTTGCCAACGACTTTGTTTTGTTATGAAGCTCTCGAGAGGTCCATAACGTCTTGTGCTTAGGATGCAACTCCAGCCTCGACTTTTAGAAAATTGTCTCTAGGTATTTAAATACTATTTGCTCTACAAGCTCATGTTTCTAGAAAGTCTCAAGAATGCGGCGTTCATGTTCAGAAAAACAGTGACTTAACGATATCCATACAAAGATGATGTACGTACTTATAAGAGTGGGTCAATGGGAAGATTATCTATGGAAACCATGGAGATTCGAAGTGTCAGTTTTGTCTGCTGAAATTCCAAAGAATTTTATAGGGGTATGATATAACAAAACTCTGTTCTAAGTAGGTGGGGCATTTTCGAAATACAGATGTTTTTATATTTCACTTCTAATAAAATTTGTTTTAAAGTAAGGCAATAATTTACTTTAAGGTTTGTAATTGACCAGTCCACATGGTGTGAGAAATCAGAAGACTTTAATTTCATGATACTAATTTTTCTAGTACAATATAAGGCGGATACCGAATGGTAAAATAGAACATATATATTCTGGAATGTCAGGTAAATTTATAAAATAATACCCTACTCATCCGTAATTGCAAAATTATAACAAAAAGTTTATCTGTTTATCTACAGGCCTGCACAACAACAATAATCCACATGTATGACTACAACAGGAACTATCTAGTTGATCCTACCCTGAGTCCTTGGAAACCAGTCTACAAACCTCATGGATACGTCTATTTCTTTAACGTATATTTCAATATTACTCTCTTCCAAAACGGTAGGCCTGCCTCCAAGCTGATTTTCCAATGAGAATTTTGCATTTCATACAGGTTTTCAACAAGGGGCTCCAGCTTCCGCGTAAGCATTTCGCCGCATGGTTGCCTAGGACATGAAAAACCCCTGACCTTATTGAACTGAAAGAATAACTGAGGCTGTCGATAGCTGTCGATAAGCCCATAACGAATTTAATCGTCAGACAGAGCTCTGACGAATAACAGTATTTATTGACGGACATTTTACGCTCCAATTTCTGGAGAATTGAGTTAGCTACTGATGCTTCAATAGTCAAACCCAGTTCTGCTAGTATTTTAGTGACGGCAGTGTGAGACATATTTCACCTCAGTGACATGTGCATGGACTACTGGGTAACGCATTCACATGGAAAGAGGCAAACCAGCCACAATCCTAGGCTACTTTGAAAAATAAAATGTAGCAACTATATTTTGTCTCTCCATCTGAAGTTTGCGTCAAATATAGGCTACGTGCATAAAATTGGATAACCTCGAAAGTACAATAGGCTACATAGAAATAAACACATTTCTACATTATTCATCTACACTACTTCACTGATCTATGGAAAAAATTTAGAATGAGAAATTAGGCTGATGAAATGAGTCTTAGGTCATTTAACAGTGTTGTATCAACTGCAGAGATTATTTGTACTCTGTACAATAAAGAAGATCTTGAGGTATTTCAGTTACTGTTGGCTAAGAGTTATGCCAGAATTACTCTGCCCCATGGTCTTAGTTAGTTGGTTCGTTAGTTAGTGAGTCAGTTAAATAGTTAATCTCTACTGAACCGACGAAATGGTGATTAATACGTCTCATAAACAGCTTACTGGATAGAACGTAGATTATTTAATAGTGATGTATAAACTACAGAGATAATTTAGCTCGGGAGAAATACTATGACTAAAATGAACTTGAGATAACTGGGGAAGAGGTTGGGACTTATGTAAGAAATTACGCCGAAACTATCCTGGGCGGACTGAGGAAAACTGCGATAAACTCTGTCGCACACCCTCCAAATCCATGTTATATTCTTCGGGCGAGAGAGGTCAAAGTTCAGTCCAAAACAAAACAAAAACAAACATAACTTTTTACATTTTGGCACTTCAGTTTTTACATGGGAGACGGAATATTTATACTTTTACCATTATTTATTATTATTATTATTATTTATTATTATTATTATTATTATTACAACCATTACTAACATCATTACCATCACTGAAGTATTACTTTATACTAAAGGCTTTTGAAGTTAACAAGAAGCATAGCTAACACGATAAATTTTATCACAATTTGTTTCATAATCTTCGTTGCGATGTAAATTCAAGCAGACATAAGATATTGCAATTAAAATATTGTACGTAAACCTAAATAATGAAGATCGCATTTGAGTTACACTGATGGTCCAAATTCTACTGAACTAGCCTAAAACAATATATTCTACGTGCCCGTTTTAATAGGAAGGAATCTGTAGAGCGTTGACAGTCATTTGCCTACCATTACATACATGCCTACTGGCTAATTGCGCATGTACACATCGAAGAATTGTCAACGTAGAGAAAGGACACGACACTTCGCTGCTCGATCTGACCTAATATAATTACGTAAAGCATAAAAAGAGACACGTAAAATCCGTTGATATAATATGAAACATCGAAATTTCACAGCTTTCGTAATTTTGATCCCTAAACGTATGTTTTTATAATTATACGATAATTGTGTTTCAGACTGGCGGTCAGACACCTGTAAGTGCGTTTGTTCTGTCACAGTTCCAGCCCGTGATAAATACAGAATTCTACATTTCGAATCACGACGTAGGGGGATGGGAAATTTGGGAATATTATTTGGGTATTAACGCTGTAGAAGTCAATCACATATTGTGCGCCCAACATCTTCGTTTAATGTCATCTGTAGTTTGTACATAAAGGTGCTATTCAAAAAGTCTGCTTACAGTAGAACCTCGGGTCATCCTAACTTCTCTTAACCGAAACTCGAGTCAACCGAAATGCCTGTCAGGCGCTGCGATTCCCAGAACTGCCTGCCGCGAGACATCTCTGAGCCTCTCCCCGTTAGTTTGTTGTGTAAAGTTGACGTGTGCGGACGAGCGGCAAATTGACGTGTGTGTGCTTCTTACGGTGCAGTTTTAACATTTCGTTTAACAGTGATTCCAAACAATGTCGGCTAAAAGAAAACTTGTTGTAATAACAATTGAACAGAAATTGGAGGCTGTGAGACGAATTAAAAATGGCGAGATCTTGCGAAACGTCGCGGCGGATTTCGGTGTTGGCATATCAACGGTTTCAGATTGGGTAAAATCAAAATCTAAACTAGAAGAACATTCGTCTAAAATGCCGAATGGAGAGACATTGCAGCCAAAAAACGTTGTGAAAAAAAATTCAAGCTACAACATCAGATTTTTTGTATAAATTTGTAGTATTGTATTGTATCTGTAAATATCATACACTTTGTTGTGCCATAAATTTTATTAACATAAGACGTGTTTCTGAATAAATGTTATTTTATTGCACCTTATCACGTCAAGCCGACTGTCCGAATTATCCGAAATCGGGTCCGCCCCCTTTATTTCGGATAATCGAGGTTCTACTGTAAATATACTTATTGAAATTCACTCACACATTTTTCGATAAGTGCACACAATAAAGTCACTGATATTCAAGAAATTCCGTAATTTGAGTTCTTCGTACTGAAGGAACCTCATACTTTATAATAACAACTAAACCAGTGTTTGGAGTCTATGCTATATGTTTAGCACAAATGTTCTCAATACAAAATAAATTAACATCAAAGGCCCGCCATGGAAATCTGAAACCCCATAGCGCTCTCAAGTAGCCAAGGTACGTCAAATATAAAGATATTTTCAAGAAATATAAGGGAATGCCAATAAGAGAAAACCGTATCAGAACATTTGTACCTTCTAAAAGATCTTCCATGGCAATGCAATTACTGCAACTGGAGTAAAATCACAATGTATGTAGTTGCTCCTCCTATAAATCCGTAGAGAAATGTAAAGTCAAGACTAAAAAACCCGAACGCCGTGAACTGCAGTTTCGAGTGAAGTAACTGTTGAGAAAACCGCTCCAGCTCAGCCGATACATCAGAAGATAAAGCTTGTATTAGTAGAAGTTTGTTGACAACAGTTGTCGTACGGCCTGCTTCATAACACGCTGAATTACACGAAGCAGTAACGCCGAGAACATTTGCGATATGGATAGACACTACACACATAAGCGATAAAATCCCATCCACGTGAGCAGCACTCATGTTACCTTGATGCGAACTAACGTTGGATATCATTACCAAATGAAAATATTTTACTACAGAAAAAAATACGTACGCCATAACCAGTAGCAACTGTAATCCATAAGCTGATTCTACTAAGCCACCTGTATCATGAAGAATGGCATAGACACATCTGAGAGTGTGTACATTTGCAGCATGCTGGGGACGAGACTGTGACCTGAACTTTGAAGATGATGAGACAGAGGGCAGGTGCCCAATTTCCGCATCTGATTGGAAGATTGAGGTAGCAGTAGAAGCCTGTTCAAGAGCAGTAGAACTCGGCATATCATCTGCGAGTGACAAGGATACTGATTTGAAAGGCTTCGGAAAGCCAAATTTGCGTTTGGTAAATACCACTTTGTTTTCCAAGCCAGTCTCTCTTCCATGGGTGTCCACAAATAAAGACAACTGCCTGTTAACACAGTGAAACCTTTGCTTCAGAACATACATAAAAGTAACAAACTGAACTACCATGATGGTGCTTATAAAATGAACAAAAAATCTGATAAAGATATTAATGTACTGTTTTCCTCCTTTCCTCCACAGTTCATAACCGTGCCGAACAAGTAACAAAAATACAAATAGCACAAGTTCCAAGACAACGACAACTCTCATTTTCTTGTGGATATTGTTGTTATTGTGCATTAATATCTTATCAACGTGATTAAGTTTCGACGTTACTTCCAATAATCTTCTTCTGTTACGCGTAATTTCTAGTCCCAGACAGACCATTGCTGTAGCTTCTGATAAACATAAAGTCATTGTCTGCGTCACAGCGTAGGTTAGTTTCATATTGGGAAATTCATAAACAATATTCCACATCAAAGAATAAGCCAGCCAACTCAAGAGGGCTACCAGCATTACTCCTGTGTATACAACTGCACACTTTGATGTCTGCAACTCTTTTTCTGCTCCATACGTATCACTATTGCCTCCATTTCTATTCGGACCTGCAGGATTTGTAGACGGGTGTATTTTATACGTGTAGGAAGCTAATCCCAGAAGTCTGGATGCGTAGTATAGAGGTAAAGTAGCAGAATAAACATCATTTGGTCTGAATGGATGCATTTTGTATAGACAAAACTGTGTTCAAGTCATAGCCAGCCTAAACGTCCGCTACTGCGACCCCACAGCAAACTGACCGACGGACTGATCAAGGCAGCAGTATTGCCATTATCACTTAATCTCATATTTAGCGCCTACACTTGTCAGTGATAATGAACACGAGCTGTCCGTCATTCAGTCTTACAAAAACCTCGCTATATATGTAACTCAGTGGAGTGACACACCGTATTGCTAGATCCACATACAGATGAAAATGACTTCTGCAAAAGCTGTACCTAAACGATTTGCCTGATCTCTTGTCTATAACTCGACAAATGGTTTCTGCCTGTTGCAAGCAACATACTAAAGTCATCAAGTAAAAAAATGTACCATAGTATCACCTTAGAATCCTACGTGACTCTCTGACATTTGTATGAATAAATAACAGCATAATGCACTGTATTTAACGTGCACGATTAATGCACACTGATTCCTGATAATTGGTTGACACGCCATCAGATTATCGTCTAGAAACGCGAAAGTATATTCAATCTTCATTCTCCTCCATTACACACGACAAAAAGCCAATTAAAGGTCAGGCCCAAAAACCGCACAAAATGTGGGAAATGAACAACAACAAAAACAAGAATAACAAACTTTGCAGCGGATTGGATGGCATTTACGCATTCCATTGGCAAAGGAGCTGCAGAAACGCGTTTTTTCACAGCAGTCGCTGGTACAGACTAAAGGATGGTAAAGGTAATGTAGGAGGGAAGAACTCGGAGAAGCAGACTTCAATAAGGTAACAGAAAATGTCAAATTAATGTCTTAAAACACTTGTAAATAAGGACTTTATTTTACCTTTGAAAAGACAAAATTAGTAACCGGGGCTAGGGTAGTCGGTATAATGACTAGCCTTCGGGTTGGACAACCGGGAGTCGTCCTTCGTTCTCCAGCATGGGCAAGAGACTTTCCTCGTCTCCAAAACGTCCAGACTCGCTCTGGGGCCCAGCCTGCCTCCTATTCATTGCTCACCGATGGCCCTTTCCTCGAAACAGAGAAGCTGAGGCGTGAGGCTGACCACTCAACTCTATCTTGTGCCGAATTTTAAAATGTGTGGAGATATACCTCCACCCCAAATGCCTTCATGGGCGTGCAAAGGGAAAACTTTACCTTTACCTTCTAAACAACATTAAATTGTATCTCAAAGAAATAGGGTACAAAAGATGTGGACTATACTTATCTGCATTAAAATAGGGCCCAATAATGTGCTTTTGTACACACGACAGAAAAAAAAAACCTTCCCGTTCCATAAAAGATGGGCAATTTTTGACTAGCTAAACAATCACAGGTTCCTCACAAACCATCCTGTTCTACGGTAACTGGTTGATTGTTTAATATTTCTGCACTAAAACAGGCACAATTACTTAGTTAAAACAAACTGCGCGTGGATGTCGTATATGCTACAATAAGTATTAAAAATTGAAACAGGTGAGGTCTACTTATCGATTAAACTAGATATATTTAATTTTCAACGACAAATACACAGAGTAACTGTCCATCTGAGGACAATCAACGGAATATGAGGATCCTTGTTTTGACACAACCAGTGCCCCTTGCAGAACAAAGCACCTGCATCGAATCGCTTAATATGTGCTGATTGTGAGGCAGATCCACGTCAAAGCAAACGTATATACCACAACTGTGCAAACACGCTAATCGATTCGCGCCTGTTTATACCACAGTAATCCTGTGTTACAGTGTATAGATGAGCCCGCGGGATGTGAAAAGGGGACAAACAGCTGACTACAAAGACGATCAGAGCTCCCATTATATGCTGGCCTCTTTATTTTCTATTTAACATTAATTACTGTGATATAATCACATTAATAACTGGATTCCACCGAAGTACAAATCTACAGGCTTTCATGCATTACATAATTTCCACTTAAATCTATCACGATAATAATAAAGAATAACATTTGTGAGCACCAAATTAAAACTGTAATATAAACACCAGTGATAAGGATCCACTGTTTTAACATATTGAAAACAAATCCGTTTTCTGTGAAAAGTAACAGAGGAAATGGCTAGTAAATTTTATGTTCTACATTTAACAACTCTTTTATCACATAATCAAATCTCATAGAGAAAATTTTCTCAGTTTTATTCTTTACCACCTCTGTTTCAGCAATTCGTCTCTTTGTCCAGAGTGTGTTATCTCACCATATTTTGTGCATTCTTCCGGCACCACTTTTCGCTTCATCAGAGCTGTCTCCTGCTCTTCGTACAATCCGACCGGATGCTACTCGCATTTCTTCCATACTGTAACTTTTATATCGATCACTGCCCCTCTATCTTGAATAGAGTACTGATGACTGATGTATCAGCTTCTCACGTGGACAAACCTAGTTTTCTCCCCCAAATGTATCTTTCACACAGTTTCTTCTTCAGATATCTGCCTTTTATATAGGTTGTATGGATGAAAATTAGCACAATAAATTTTATATAGCTTTAGGTTTGGTCGTCTGTATTGAAATATTTATTTTTCCATAGAATTCCATTAAATTATTCGGATATTCCGGTTTCCTTGATTTCCTTTTTGCTGACACTGTTTCTGAAGCTCTATTACGTGTTATTTCAATTCGCAAATATTTCAAAATTCATTATTGTAATTATTCAATAAGCTTATTTTTAAATAATTCACCTTTTAACCTGCATGTTACTTATTACAGGAGAGAGCCACCATAACGTTACACGTACCACTTCATTCAACATCAAATACCACATGCATGTTTCCATCAGACGTAATCACCTTCAGAGAAAAAAATTAATAAATGGCATTGCCTAAGTGATATACAAGTAACACACTCTCAAGGAGATAAAACAAAAACTAAATGTATCACGTAAGCTGAATGTTAGCTATTTTAAGGTTGTCCAATCCGCGTATTTTCAGATCAATATATTCAATGCATTATACCAACTAAATGTCCATTATTAGTTACATATGAGTGTTAAACTCGTAGCTCCGACATGTTTCGGTAAAAGCGTACCGTCTCCAGGGAGCATAATATGCCAGGTTTAAAACCAACTGCCAGTGATAAGCTAGTATTTACAAGGTTCCACAGTCTGTAGTAGGCTGTACCAGACATCAACAACGGAGCCTCACACACGAAGAAATGTAATGTTATACCTATGCACTTCATGAAGGCGTGTGGTGGGATGTAGTTATAGTTCTACTCATTCTGAACCTCGGTGCTAGATGGAGATGAGTGGCCAGGTTCAAGCTCCGAAAGTCTCACTCCGGGAAAAGCGAACCCGGTATCCTTTTGAATAAAAGGCTGGGCGAGTCCCAGAGTCGGTCTGCATGATGTACATAAATAATAATCTCCTGCTCCTGAAGGATATCCAAATATACCTAGTAAACTTCGGTTAATCACGAACTGCGAATCGCCAACCGAAGTTTTGGTACATCTTCCTGAATGGTGGCAAATTGAAAAGCAGAAACAGAAAAAACGATATCAACCCCATGGCAAGATTTTTGGCTAAACAGTTTGTGAACATGTGAAATAACGGTCGAATAGCTAGCTGGGGTATGCAGGCAGTGCTGAGTCTCATTACGAGAGAATTAGTCGGTAGGTCAGGCTGTTATGCGAAACGTAGCCTAGAGGGATTATTGAAAATTGTAGCCAAACTCACAGGACTGTTAAAACTCGACCAACGAACATTCTAAAACTTGTGTCTTACGCCGTATGACAGCATAAACCTCTACTTTAAAATCCAAAACATAACCATTATGTTTACTTTAATAATTCCCAGTACAGGAAATTGTAGTACTGCAGTATTAATTTGTATCATAGTTTCTGCCTATGAGAAAAGACCTGTTGTGTTGTTTTAATGGATACAGATTATTTTGAAATTAAGCATTTTAGGTACAAATTAAATGTTTTTATCATTATATTGAGTCTAAAAACAGATCATACTGCTGAGTCACTCGTCAACATATTTCCCAGACCACAATCGTGTTCTTTCGCTTCATACTCCATTTTCTATGTTAAAGTTTCTGGAAGACCATTAAAGTATTATGCACACAACTACCTATTCTCACTGTCAATTCGCCGGTAGGCAACATGCATGATTTAATGCACAAAGCGATCTATTTGGTATTTACTATTCTTATCACGACAGCAACTTGGCAGTAATAAGAGGAAAGACGCGCAGTATCGTGTCTATTCTTATACAGGATCTGCATTTAATGATAAGAAAGAACACTTTCCTCAGGAGATAAGAGACAGAATACGAAAGCGTGTGAAGAACACTGCATAATAAAAAGCCTCACAATTTGCATTCGTCAGCAAATACAATTAGGGTGAACAAACCAAGAGAATGAGATGGGCAGGGTGTGTACCACGCATGGGAGAGATGAAAAATATGTAATCTGTGGTCTTTTGGGTAATTACACGGCGTCGTGTGGTAATTATTTACCGACGTTTCGGGACAACGTGTCGGTCCATCTTCACGGGTCAAGATTCCAAGATTCCAAGATTCTTTCCTTCTTGGAATCTTGACCCTTGAAGATGGGACCGACACGTTGTCCCGAAACGTCGGTAAATAATTACCACACGACGCCGTGTAATTACCTAAAAGACCACAGATTACATCAACATCGCGGCGGAAGCCTGAAATCAAGATGAAAAATATGTTCAAAATAGGCTTAGAGGATTGGTCACACAAGCCATTTAGGCAGATTAGTATATTCTCTACATCCCTCATTTGACTCAGTTTGTAATGTTCTACCTTCAGCCCCCCTCATACGGTGTCCTGCATGATACACTATTGGACTGGTTTTCATATTGCCATCAACACCCAAGCTAGATTATTTCTGTAGTCTCCGAGACACATCCCAAGCGGTATGCGTGTCTCAACAACGTAGCTCCCGCCACACCCAATATGAAAGCTGTGTACGTTGGCCGTGCCATGGTTCAGGCGGTTAGTCGCCGACCTCTCACCGCGGAGGCCCGAGTTCAATCCCGGGTCAGTCCATGTGGGATTTGTGGTGGACAAAGTGGTACTGGGACAGGTTTTTCCCCGAGTATTTCGGTTTTAACCTGTCAGTTTTATTCCACCGGTGCTCCATTACACGGAAAAACGAATAAAACTAATCATCTTCATCACAGGGTTTCACAATAAGTCTCAAGGCTGCGGTGCGTCCGTAGCATCTGCTGCGGGGCCCTTCACAAAAAATGCTAATGTTGTACCCACTCTCGATCAGCCTAAATTCTTTATATAGGTAATGGCCACAGTGCCAACAGATGCTCTACATACATCGAGCAATCGTCTGCCCCCTAGTCCTTGATAAAGGTCAGCGTATTAATCTGAACAAGCCCAAGACCTTGCCAATAAAGTAATTATACTTATCGTCATTGCATTTCAGTTAAACCAAAAAAGTTAAGAGGAGAATCAAACTCTTATAAGATCCAAGAGCAAGAGTGTATTTAGGACGGAAATAAAGCTTACTTGAAACATTTTATTTCCAGTCCCATAAAATGCATGGAATTCTGAATAATTTTACATTCCTTATCACACACATTTTAAGTATTTGCTACAGTGGTAGTGTTGTAGGATATAAATATGGAAGAATGTCGTGTGACTGGACGACAAGTTGTATTAACTGTTGGAAGATGGTTAAATTTGGCTTATATTAAATAAACAATTAATTGGTCAATGTATAAGTCAGAGATATTCGTAATTGGCGTATTTTATGCTTACTAAATGTACTGAGAGGCGGTCAAGCATTGACGTACTGAGATAACACATAAAGATGCATTACCGGTGGTTGTGTATGTAGAGACAGGTGTTGGGAGTAACATATTACATTGGATTGTGGTGAAAATAAAGACTTGAAGAGTGAAGGTTGTATGTGAGAAATGGTTAATTTTCTGTGAACAAATTACGAGTATTAGCGAGCAAATAATTAACTAACACGCACGTCTAAAGTCATAGGAAAGGATGGGAGATAAAGAAATAAATCAGAAATTGACTTGACAAAAGTAAGTAATGACGTGCTTGTGTGTTGTCAGGTAGGGGTCACTACAACGGGCCGATCCCTCGTCCAGAGTAGTCCTACCGAGTGTGGGGTGTCTGTGTGTGATCTCGAAACCTCAACAATGAAGCGGCTGTTACGTCGTAAAAAAGGTAAAAATGTAAAATGAGTACCTAAATACAATTAGCATACACACGCCCCCCCCCCCCCCATATATTCCTTACCTACCTTCGCCGGATTATTAAATGTTTCGACCACTGACAGAAGCCTTGCGTGGACGAAGATTTACCAGTGATTATGAAGTTACGGACGCGCTACATACGTGGCTTCGATCACAACCGAGAACTTTCTTGCAGAGGGGATAAGAAGGCTTGTGAACCGCTAAAAATGTGTTGAAAAAAGGGGTGATTATGTTGAGAAATGATACAATTTACATTTGTCACAGATTGTTGTACAGGAAGTAATTATTAAATTCACTTCAATTTTTGACTCTGTCTCGCAATGTTGTCGGTTCTAACTTCCCAGAAAACACATTGCCTCTGTATTTCAATAATCAATCGGTTAATGATTAGGTTACAATTCGCTTTTTCTCCACGGACAAAATAAAGCCCAAAGATGTAAGTTACTTGAGCAGCATTTCTTGTTACTGAACTTTACTGCAGACGGCACACATAGCCTGACACTGCCTTGTAAAAGGACCAGCAACACGGGCAATGTACGTATAACGTAACATTGAGGCGCGTTCGCGTAACCGTTCTTGCCGTGCAAAAGAAGTGTTAAATATTAAGTATTCAATTTATAATATATTTTTTCACATTATCTCATAAACGGCATGATTTTCGGAAAAGAGTGTTTGAACATAAAACGTGTGTTTTTCTCTACAAATTGTGTCTGAAATATGTTTCATTCTAAGAAGAATTCAAAGAGATATATATGTACATAGGTCTTCAAGTAAAGTATCCATTATTCTTGTCAGATTTTAATAAAACTTGAATTTTCTCGACAGAAATTCGAAAAATCCTAAAATATCAAATTTTATGAAAATACGTCCAGTGAGTGCCGAGTTGTTCCATCCGGGCGGACGCGCGGACAGACAGACAGACACGACGAAGCCAATAGTCACTTTGCGCAATTTTTCGAAAGCGCCTAGAAAGTGTCAGCAGATCTGTTTATTAATACCTTTTATTACTATCAAATTACGTAGTTTGATGGGTTAATATTCAATATTAAACATTTCTATACCTACATTTAAATAATTGATTTCCCTATAAACGCATTCATTTAACATAAAAAGAAGAAACACTGATTAAATTAATTAAATGTTACACATACGTAAGCATATCGACTCGGCACTATAATTCTCTTTTACAAATTCAGTTGAAAATACAACATTCCTCTTTTCGCCGTTCAAAGTCCAGTGTTGATATTGAACCGCCTGTTGTAATAATAACGAACTCTGCACTTTGTCACACAATGCATTTTGTGTTCTGTATAATTCTAACAATAAAGATCTATTATTTCCATAAACAGTATTAACAAACTTCATGGGCTGTGGTCTCTGTCAGCTGGAAAATAAATTTTTATGTACAATCCATATTAATATCGGAAAGAACCGTAACCCAAAGCCACTTTGTTCACTACAAATCCCCGCGGACTGCCCTGGGATTGAAATCGGGTCTCCACCGTGGTAAGTCGGCAAAAGGATAGTCGTCTCTAGTCTACTTTATTTTTTATAAGGTAGCCATCCTTTATTTAGTATATATACAGTTTTATTCTGCTTCAGTTATTTAAAGTGATAATCACTATCTGTGTTACAGGGAGAAAGTCATTTTAGTATACTTAGTCAACAGACATAGAGTCATGTTTGTTTCAGTTACTTTATAAATGACAATATTTATGTTTCACTTGTTATAAGACACCGAATATTTTTCAAGTAATTTGTATTATTTATTATTGTAAGTCATTTGTATGCAACATTAAATGTTTTATGAGATAACGTTACATATATTTAAAATATATATTTAATTCTAATCTACCTTGGTTCGAAGATAAAGTCACGTGTGTCGCAGTCATTTTATAGTCTCATTTAGTTAGTATTAAAGGTAAGACGCGAGCTTGCGTGTGTGTGTGTCTGGCCGTGTCTGTGCGTGTGAACCTTCTGAATTATGTGTATTACGTTTGCTAAAATGTCATGTGAACGCAGGTTACTACATATTCGTAAATTTTAATTCGCGTATCTTCAATATCACATAAAAGCCTTGGAAACTTTTGAAGTATAAGAAGATGGAAAGAATAAAAGTGCAGATGGTAGCACATTTTTAGTAGTTCACGGATGATTGTGTGCAGAAAGGAGAATGAGAATTACATCTTTGAAAGTTTAAGACGGAAAATCCGTACGGAAAAAAAAGTAAAAATAGGGTAAAGAGGAAAGGAGTTTCCTATGGCCTCTTTGAACAGTGAGACCTTTTCTAGCATTTTTCTGCCACAAAAGTATAGGTTCTGTAAAACTGGAAGCAACTACAGAGACATAAAGAAATAGAAGAGATGGAAGACTAAGAATCATATTACTTGATTTTTAGGATTCTGTAGAAGCAGATCCAAATAACCTTCAAAAATGTGTAAACACACATAGCTGTAGTCATTGTATTAATTTGTACAAACCGATATCACAGAGAACAAAACATTAAATGTTTTAAGAGTGGTAGTTTTGCCTTATTAGGTCAACCGCATTGACAGACATGTCGAAAACCCTCACAGTAAACATGAACCAAGTTTACAAAAAATTATCAATGCGATTATTGAGTGACTGTTATGGTATTAATAATTTCTAACGAAATTAGCGTTAGTGATAAAATGCGAAGTCAGAATTAAAGACAAAACATTCCTAACATGGACTATTCCAGCAAGACAATCATTGTAACATAATTTTAATCACCTAAAACCCCTTTGTTGGTATCTTCACCTTGCCGTGGTAGAGGGGCTCGTGAGTTCCAGTGACCCTGAGAGCTAAGCCGGCGGTAGCATTGCTACCAGTAGGGTCTCCCAAGCCGGATAGATCAAAAGGGTAGGAACCAGACGAAGAGAGATGCCTAGGAGATGGGAAACCGAATAAAAACTCCCCTGATGCCGGAAGCAGCGACATCAGTAGCGACATGAAGCACAGAGCAAATGATGCTCGAGATGGTTCATGATCGTGTAGCAACAGGCGTGACCAGAGTGGTCTGAACGGCTGCTGTACTGCGATGTGGAAAGCAAATGGAAAAACTACCACATTATTACTTTTCCTGGATAGTCTCTTCCAGAAACAGAGACAAATGCCAAATGCGAGATGCTTCCTCTGGAGACAAAACATTCCGGAGGTAAACTACTCCCCCATTCGGATCTCCGGGGGGAGTGTTTCTAGGGGAGACACCACGCGGTAATGACTACAGACAAAAGCAGAAGACACAGAATGAACATAACAGCTTCAAGATAGGAACTTGGAACGTAAGGACCTTGAATCAAGGAGGAAAACTCGAAAATTTGAAGAAAGAGATGCAGAAGAACGCAGTGTCTGTGCTAGGTGTTAGTGAAGTGCGGTGGAAGGGTCAAGGTGAAATAAAAAGTGGTGATTATACAGTGTATTATTCCGGGGGTGACAGTGCTGAAAGAGGCGTAGCAATAGCAGTGCATAAAATCGTAGTGAAAAGTGTTGTTAAGAAGAGTGCGTATAGTGACAGAATCATTGCTATTAAATTGCAGGCAGAACCGGTAAATATTTTGATAGTGCAAGTGTACATGCCAACATCGGACTATGAAGATGACAAAGTGGAAGAGTTGTATGATATAATTGAAGAAATTCTTGAAGAGGATGGAAAGGGTGCGACAAACACGATTATAATGGGAGATTGGAACAGTGTGGTTGGAGATAAAGCACATCACAACACTGTTGGACCATATGGACTGGGAAGGAGGAATCAGAGAGGTCAAATGCTTATTGACTTCTGTGAAAGAAATGGACTTGTTATAACAAACACGTGGTTCAAAAAACCTAAAAGAAGATTATACACGTGGAAATCACCAGGAGATAGGAATCGATATCAGCTGGACTATGTACTAGTGAAACAGCGATTCAGGAACAGTGTGAAGGATGTGCAGACACTGCCTGGAGCAGATATTGACTCTGACCACAATTTACTGGTTGCAAAGATCTGCACCAGATTGAAGAAGATCATGAGGTTCCACAAGAAAAAACCAAGATGGGATTTGGAGAAGTTATATGCTCAACGACAGGTAGTACGCGATAGACTAGAAGAAAAGCTTGGTGCAATCAAATGTGAAAGTGGGAATGTGGAAGTGCAGTGGAACAATATCAAGAAATGTGTGTTAGGTACTATGAGTGGTTTGGTTGGAAAAGTAGAGAGGAGAGCAAGAAAGCCATGGATTACACAGGAGATAATCAGTAAAATGGATGAACGAAGGAAATGGAAGAATATCAACAATGAAGAAGGAAGAAGGAACTACAGAAGACTGAGGAACGAATTGAAAAGAGCCACGGACAAGGCCAAGAAGGAATATCTGGAGAGCATATGCGACGAGATCATAGATTTCAAAGAATAGGACGTTATGATTTAATGTACATGAAGACAAAGGAACTAGGTTGGAAAGAAAACCATGGGATTCAAAACATTGGCATCGAAGACTCTCAAGGCGATATAATAATAAATCAGAGACGAGTACTGCAAATTTGGGAGAATTATATCACAGAGCTCTACGATCGAGCTAATCGACCAGAACATCTAGACGTCGAACCTGAAGATGAAGTTGATGAAGACGATGTACGATGAAGTTGATGTACTCAAATTGTTGGGAGAAGGTGGTCTAAGGCTAATGACACAGATGATCAACAACATGTATGTAACTGGAGAATGGCCCAGAGATTTTATTGAAGTTACAATGATTGCCTTAAAGAAGAAGCCCAAAGCTACAAAATGCAGCGACCATCGCACAATCAGCATCATCGCTCATGCAACAAAGATAGTAGCGAGGATACTTAGAAGAAGGATTGAGAGGAAAATTGAAGATGCACTTGGAGAAGATCAGTTTGGATTTAGAAGAGGAAAAGGAACTAGGGATGCAATTGGGATGCTGAGAATAATATCAGAACGAACCTTGGTCATAGATGAGCAATTGTGTGCTTGCTTCATAGACTGGCAGAAGGCATTTGACCGTGTCAACTGGACCAAATTAATGCAAATCCTAAAAGGAATTGGGATAGACTGGCGCGAAAGAAGATTGATCAGCAAATTGTACATGGAACAGAGTGTCAAAATACGACTGGACCAAGGGGAGACGAGAAGTGTGAAGATTGGAAGAGGAGTTAGACAAGGTTGCTGCTTGTCACCGATTCTGTTCAACTTATACAGCGAGTACCTTACCAAGGAAGCTCTTGAAGGGTTTGGAGACTTCAAAATAGGAGGACAAGTAATTAGCACTGTGAAATATGCAGATGACCTTGAGCTACTGGTTAGGGAAGAAAAGGTGCTACAGGGCATGATTGATAGACTTTAATTGAAATTGGAAGACGCTATGGAATGGAAATGAATGTGGGAAAAACTAAAGTAATGAAAATCTCAAGGCAACCATCCCCAATGAAAATTATGATAGATCAAAAACAATTGGAGAATGTGGAATATTTCAATTATTTGGGTAGCATGATAACAAGTGATGCAAGGTGTACACGTGAAATTAAATCCAGAATTGCCATGGCAAAAGCAGCATTCAACAAGAAGAAAAATCTTTTCACCAGCAAACTGGAATTAAATTTAAGGAAGAAACTAGTAAAGTGCTACATTTGGAGCATAGCTTTATTTGGTGCTGAAACGTGGACACTTCGGAAAGTAGATCAGAAGTATCTGGAAAGTTTTGAAATGTGGTGCTGGAGAAGAATGGAGAAGATCAGTTGGACCGATCGTGTGAGAAATGAAGAAGTATTACACAGAGTCAAGGAGGAGAGGAACATCCTACATACAATAAAAAGAAGAAAGGCTAACTGGATTGGTCACATCTTCCGTAGAAACTGCCTTCTGAAATACGTGATTGAAGGAAAGTTAGAAGGAAGGATAGAAATGACTGGACGACGAGGGAGAAGACGTAAGCAGCTACTGGATGACCTTAAGGAAAAGAAAAGATACTGGAAATTAAAAGAGGAAGCACTAGATCGCACCCTGTGGAGAACTCGCTTTGGAAGAGGCTACGGACCTGTCGTAAGACAGACTACAAAATGAATGAATGAAAAAGATATCTTCAAAGAAATATTTTAATCAAGAGATGGTATTACAAAATATTAAGAGTCTAATTGAGTACATGCAAAGAAAATTGACGTAAAACGTTTGTTATAAAAAAAATTGTATTTGACGGTTTCTGCTAAACCAATAACTCCATTTAACGTAACGATGGCGGTTATAATATTATTACAGAGGTAAAATACTCCATGTTCCCAAGCATCGTGCCATTAAATTGTATAGCGGGAATGAAGGTATTAATTCGTGCATTCCTCCTAACGGAAGTTGAAGGAGGCGAGTTGTGAGTTCCGTGCTCAAACAGATCGGGTGTTCCGGCACACAATTTAAATATAACATATCTATTTTATTAAGGGTGTTTATAAGACCAAAATTCTTTGCCGTTAACGTGTTTGTGAGCAGTCAGCGTGCCAACACAGTGTCATAACGCAGAGAACAACGTAAAAATATACTACATTGAAACACGGTTCAAATTAAATCTTCATGCCTAAGAAGTGCCGCATTTGCAATAAATTTTTGTAAATCAGCCCTTTTCAAACAAATCATAAAATTTTATATAAACTTCCTGTAAATTAGGCCATTAACTGAAGAGCTATGAAGTAAAATCGACTTTGCTCAACGAAATTTGAAACTTAATATCAAAATGTAACAGGAATCCCATCATCAGTTACGGAAACGCAATATTTTCTTCATATCTTTCAGTGTTCCTATTCCTTACCATCACTAAAATTTAACCACCTTGTACCGCTGGCCTTGTTTCACTGAGATACACTCAGCAAACTCTCAACAGCTTTCAGAATAAAATAATCCCCGTAACCAAATATCCTTATTTTGTTTAGCGTTTCAAATCGTCTGGCCTACAGAATCACACAGTGCGATATGCCTTGTTTTACAGTAACTATTTCTCTTCCGTTAAAAGATCCTTTGCACGCTGAAAGCGACTTAAGTACATTCCAAGACAGGCGTTTTATTCATCACGTTATTACTGACATTGGACGAAAGTTTTTTATTTTAAAAATACACAAACGTATTTAATTAAATGATGGGAACCGCTTTTAGAATTAAAAGGAAAAATTTCACCACTCAAAGCCTTCGAAACCTTAATAGTCGCCACCTATTTAAGACACGCCACGGCTTGAATAGCAGTCGACTTTTTATTATATTGTCCACCCCACTACACTGCACCCTCATCTGCGTACACACTCCGCTATACTGTATTCTTAGTCAGATGAATGCCTTCGCCGTACTCAAACCTTTCTTTATTTTAATACTATCATTTCACAGCATTAAAAAGTCCACCTATCTCTATTTCGATAGCGTACAACGCTCCCAAGACCTCCCTTTCTGCGGGATTCTGAATCCTATTTAATGATATTTGGTAGGAATACTTGAACAGGTGTCAGCCCGTCACACAGATCCTGCCTACACAGAAATTAACGGAAATATAAAGGAAACAACGTAGCTATATCAACATCCCACATGGCATTCAAACCCACAGTACATGTTTTCCATTTGTATAATAAAAGGATTCACATCTTATACCATGATTAACTCATCATAAAAGGAATTTAATTAAATTCGTGAAATGATGAGTAGGGTAATCTCATTTAATAGAGAACGCCTCTACTCGTTCTCTTGCCTTACCGAATATTTTCACTGTGCAAATAAGTGTACCGTTAACAAACATGTGCAAAATTCTACTTCCAAAATTTTGCGCTTAGGTTTTTTTATTAACTGTACCAAATAAAGTCATAGGGTTTAAAGAAATTCTTCAATTAAGAAGTTATGTCGATGCACCTTCATCACAATAGAACAAATAATGCACAAATTACTATACTCACTTCATATGCTTATCACCAAATGCGCTCGCGTACCGTCAACACAGCTGGAAAATCACACTGAATGTTTCTGATGGAAGCTCTACATTCCACAGCATTTCACACGGTAGGAAGAATGTGTAAATAAGGAACCTATTATATGGAAAGGATTAACTAACCGTTACAGAAAGGGAAGAGTACATTAATTTGTAAATTAATGTAATATGAATTTAAAAATAATAAAAGGAAACCATATGAGAATATCCATTCTTTTACAACATCGTCCACGGTAATGAAATTACTGAAACTGGAGTAAAATCACAATGTATGTAGTTGCTCCTCCTATAAATCCGTAGAGAAATGTAAAGTCAAGACTGAAAAACCCGAACGCCGTGAACTGCAGTTTCGAGTGAAGTAACTGTTGAGAAAACCGCTCCAGCTCAGCCGATACATCAGAAGATAAAGCTTGTATTAGTAGAAGTTTGTTGACAACAGTTGTCGTACGGCCTGCTTCATAACACGCTGAATTACACGAAGCCGTAACCCAGAGTACATTTGCGATATGGATAGACACTACACACATAAGCGGTAAAATTCCATCAACACGAAAAGTACTCAGCTGAACTTGTTGTGAACTTACGTTGGATATCATAATCACATGGAAGTATTTCACTACGGACATAAATATATATGCCATAGCCAGTAGCAACTGAAGTCCATACACAGAATTTACTAAGCCACCTATATCGTAGAGAATAGTATGAACACTTCTGAGAGTGTGTATATTTGCAACATGCTGGGGACGAGACTGTGACCTGAACTTTGAAGATGATGAGACAGAGGGCAGGTGCCCAATTTCCGCATCTGATAGGAAGATTGAGGTAGAAGTAGAAGCCTGTTCAAGAGAGTTGGAACTCGGTACATCATCTGCATGTTGTACCACCACAGTGTTCTGGGTCGCAGCAACACCAAACTTGTGATGTGTAAATCCCACTTTAAAGATCTCCAAACTAGTTCCTCGATCGTCAATGTCTCCGAGCAAAGACAACTGCCTGTTGACGCAACGAAATCTCTGCTTCAAGATATGTATAAAACTCACAAATT
This sequence comes from Reticulitermes speratus, assembly GCA_021186555.1. Classification (NCBI taxonomy): domain Eukaryota; kingdom Metazoa; phylum Arthropoda; class Insecta; order Blattodea; family Rhinotermitidae; genus Reticulitermes; species Reticulitermes speratus. The sequence continues at coordinate 40,169,358 of JAJKFL010000003.1, read as the reverse complement.
GAATTATCATAACGGTGCTCATAAAGTGAATAACCAGTCTGATTATAATATTGATATATTCATTCCCTCCCCTGCTCCACATTTCATAACCGTGACGAGCAAGTAACAAAGATACAAACACCACAAGTTCTAATAAAACAAGACCACTCATTTTCTTATGGACTTTGTTAGTATCTGGCATTAATATTTTGTCAACCTGATTAAGTTTTGACATTACTTTCTTCAATCGTTTTCTGTTACGTGTGAGCTCCAGCCCCAGAGAGGCCACTGTCGTAGCAGCTGATAAACATAAAGTCATAATTTGAGTTACAGCGTACGTTAGTTTCACATCGGAAAAGTCATAAAGAATTTTCCACACCAAAGAATAAACCAGCCAACTCAAGAGGGCTACCAGCATTACTCCTGTGTATACAACTGCACACTTTGATGTCTGCAACTCTTTTTCTGCTCCATACGTATCACTACTATTGTTTCTAATCCTATTCGGACCTGTAGGATTTGTAGACGGGTGTCTTGTATACTTGTAGGAAGCCAATCCCAGAAGTCTGGATACGTAGTATAGAGGCAAAGTAGCAGAATAAACATCATTTGGTCTGAATGGTTTCATTCTTTGAAGAGAAATTGGTGTTTAAGCCACGTCCGGTCCAATCTTGCTCCAATTTATCCCCCCAAAGAACGGACTGATCAACGCAGCAGTATTTCCTGTAGAGCTTAATCTCGTATTTAGCCTAGGCGCACGTTAGAAGTAATGAACATCCGCTGTCCATCATTCATTGTTATCGAAGTTCTGTCAGAAATGTAACTGAATGGAGTGAGAGATCGCACTGCCAGACCGATACAGACAGGATAAGAAGACTCGTACAACAGCTGCAGCTAAACAAACTGAATTGTCGTTAGCGGTTTGTCTATAACCCGATGATGGCTTCCGTCTGTGGCAGGCAATGCGCTACGAGCCCCAAGTCAGGATACGTATGACAAATTCACTTAAGATTTAGTGTATGTTAATGAGTGTCGAAACCTAGAAATACGTGACCTTCTTACTGATACATGAATAAAGAACATAATACCGCAATATATTCAAAGTCTGCGGTCAAAGTGTACTAGGAAGCCATAAATATTAATCCTGACAAATAACTGGAATTTCGTTAGACTATAATTGTTTGAATGCCGAAGTACTTTCAATGTTCATTCTCAGATATAGAATAGAATATCTAATGGGTTCGAGCCCTTAAAGGCCCGATGCACATACGCCTTTTTAGCAGGCCCTTTGTGCCCCCTAAAATCCAGATGCTTTCTTAAGTTACGCGCACACTGGAGCGCAGAGGACGGAACGGACGCATCGCACGAGTCGGAATATTTTTACTGAGTAAGCACACAGCGTCGTATTTCCGCCTACGGGCTGACGGAATTCATTTCAGTGCAGGCCGTTGATTAGCAAACAACATGAGCAGTTCTGAAGAAGAAGAAGAAGAAGAAGAAGAAATAGTTATTACGTCCTTGCTAAGTGAGGAAGAACAAAAGAAGAATAGGAAGAGACGAAGATTCTGGGTGCATAACATATGCAAGGAAAGAATGATTCATGGCGAATTTCAGTCCCTATATCCGGATTTATTAGAAGATGAGGCAAACTTTTTTAAGTATTTTCGGATGACTTATGGAAAGTTTATGACTCTCCTGGACATGTTGGGACCTAATTTGTCAAGGGAAAATACATCGTTTAGAGAGGCAGTAGGACCAAAGGAAAGACTGGCACTTTGCTTAAGGTAATGTATTTATTTGTAATAAAGTTGTTCAAAAATACAAATTGATAATTAAAAATATAAATCTGTATTTTTGGAACGCTATAAGACGGACAAAGTACAAATGTAGACTCCTACATATTCACATTGTAACATTTCTCTTTAAGTGACTATTGCTCATTTCATTTTATATTATCTGTGAATATGCCTAGTTGTCTCAAGTGTCTGGACTCAAAATAAAACGAGCTGCAAAAAAGCATAAAACGCTCCTTTCACATTCACTTACTCCAATAAACTGATTTCATTTAGTTGTACTGTTTCAAGATTCTACCTATCAAACTTTTATGCATCTCTGGTTTCCTCCAATCAGGCCAATTCATTATAAATTTAAATAGTCATTCTAATACCTCAAAGACTGACATTCGTCTAAACTGCATATAAACTTCCCTTCCTACCTCACGACGAACATACAGGCGTTGCCCATTACAGAAGTACAGCTCAAAAGTTGCGCCGTGAATTCCGCCAGGTGTTCCGCGAAGTTTTGGATATTATTTTGTTGCAGATAAAAGCAAATTTACAAACAATTTTGTCTAAAATACAATTTACTTATACATACATAGTATTGGGTAAGTCAGGTACTGGAAAAATAATCAGCCTCCATCTTTTTTAACGAACCTACATATTCAGGACCCCAGGAATTCGAAGAAGCCACTGTACCTCCCAGTCGTGCTGCCAACTTAAACGCTCAGTGTGACCCCATCCTCGCGGCAAAGAAAAATGTGGCATGAAGAAAAAACGTTTGAGAACCACTGAATTTTACAGACCAACCAGTTAATGCTACATAGGGATATAGTCGTTCTTGATTATGAGAACAATAGGAAGGACAGTAAGTAAAATGCGTATCAAAATGCAGATTTTCTTAATGTTACAGCAGGTGGGTACTGGCTTTCAACGCTTAATAATTAGGATAAAGTTAGATATCATGAAATTTATCACTTATGTCACTTACCTTCCTGCAGCTGCTGCTCAGTACTTCTGTAGTGCCAATAAAATATCGTGTAAAGCCAACTCCATTGGAGTTAGGATATATGTATGTCTCTAAGCACTTTTTGTCTCCCGTCCTCAACTGTCTGTTCTAATTAGAGCCGAGCACTTGGCAAACGCAGTCATAACGACGTGCTCATTACGTAGAAGATACTTTGAAATAACAATTCCCTGAATTTAAATGAACGGTGTGAATGGTCTTGAGAGCCCTTCTTACTTGTACAATTGTTTCTGCGCAAATAGAAATGGAACGAAAAACGGAGTTCTAACATAACTAAGACTTAATTCAACCCCCTACATGGCAACATAAATTCGAAATGTCCCCAACAGTAAATAACTTAAATATTAACAATTCGTACATTAAATGAGATAATGATTGGATACAGGCTGACGGTTAAGGGTCGATATACAGTAGGGGTAGGAAAGTTTTATGCCACCACATCTAGACCGCTTCTGAGTTCCACACAGCCTCCTAACAAATGGGTGCCGAATATTTTACCTGCCGATAAAACCGCCGAAGTGTGAATTTGGAAACTCCTCCGCCATCTAATGCGTAGACTACGAAATCGTGGATGTACACCTCAGATCTTCCATACGTCTCCTTGGAGTTTTGTTTAATTAATCACACACATTCTCCCTTCCTTTTACAGTTTTCAGTCAACAACATTAATTGTGGAAAATGTTAACCTACTTCGCTTAAACATCAAATAAATATTGAAATATCATAAGGGCTAAGGAAACATTGCATATTTAAGAGTACTTATAAACGGCAAACGTACAAAGAACTGGTTGACAAGAGTAACAGACTTATGTCCTAAAGTCTAGTTTGTCTCAAAATTATGCACAAAAATTATACTCAAATTTTAAAGAAAATTTCTCCAGTAACTATACATCTATAACAGATATTTATGTACCGGTTTCTGATCCTAGGGAATCTTGTTCATTACTTTTATTATAAGAGAACATTATCTAAATTAGTTGTAATTTTATCTGAGATAGTTGTAAGGAACTCTCAGAGTACGTCCAGCTCACCGAAGGCACCTACATTCCATTCCATTCGATACAAGTCAGAAACTATACAGCCGCCATCATGCTAGAGGAGTACCGTACCGAGGGACTGAACGTACGTGACGAATCTTGTACTGTATTATACGACGTTCAGCTTCTCGATCGCGGTCACAGTTTCGGCAAAAAATGTTATTCGCTATACCGCTGGGATACAACATCTCTGTCGCAGGTGCTCCAGGCTGATTCTATCGCTTTACAAAACACCAGTCACTTGCTACCATTCGGTTAGGAATCTTTTATTTCCCCTCCTCCTATCCAAGTTTAAATTTAAAACACAAAACAAATATGATTCACTTTGTTTTTATATGCGTGTCAAACTTGTCTGACACGCTATGGAAATGATATGAACTGAGAGTGATTGAGAACAAGGTGCTGAAACTTAGAGGGACAGAATAGAGAAATGTTTTATAAATGAAGCTTCCAGTTGTTACGATTATATAACGCGAATCGTAGATGAATGGTATTAAACATGGAGCATTGGTGCAATGATACAGACCGAGAAAAATCGATGTAATCGGAAAAACGCCTGTCCATGTGTCACTCTGTCTACCAGAAATCCCACAAGCAGTGGCCTAGGATCGAACCACGGCTGTCGACTAAAGGCCTGAATTTTAGTAAGAGAGGTTTAAAGATGCTAAAGGATGCAATATTAGGGGCATCACAAGTTTTAACCTTCGTGAAATAGTATCAGGAGTATCAAAACAAGCATAACTGGATGGTAGAGATTCAGCTGGTTTCATGGTGCAATGGTGGGGTCTTTTGAGTGCAGGAATGACCCTTCAGGTTCTATAAAGGAAGAAATTTCTTAACCAGGTAATTCATCCTTAGATTTTGAAGGAGAATTCAGTTCCACAGAGGCAACATATTTTTAAGGACATAGAAAGTGTTGGAAAAACTATGCACGAGCATAGGAATAGAATCTAATATGTAGGCTACACAAACCAATGCACATGAGAATTAGAACAGAATATTGCTAAATTTGGATCAATTTTAGGAATGCGAGCTCTGCAATTATAATTACTGCGGCATATGCACCAAAATACCAGCATAAAGTTTTACATATCCCACCCACAGACAGTCCTTCCATCAATGCAGTATTATTCATTACATTCGTCCTTGTATACCTGGATAACAGGAATACATGCTGTGGCCCTGAAAAATTCAGGAAAGGCGGTGTGATCGAGTAAGCATAAAGCAACGACGACGGCGACGGCGACGATGATGACATTATTATTATTATTATATTTGTAGTTTTGTTTGTTGAATATTCCGTTTATGTGTATTTGTGTTGTTTTTGTGTTCTTGTGCTGGCTTTATAATTGGCAGTTGAGCCTCCACTTTGATAAATGCCTATTGAATTATTATTGTTATTATTATTATTATTATTATCATCATCATCATCATCATCATGTGGGCCGAGATAGCATAGTCGGTATAGCGACTCGCTACGGGCTGTAAGGTCCGGGGATCTAATCCCGGTGGGGATGAGATTTTCAGCACCCGTCCAGACCGGCCCTGGGGCCCACCTAGCCTCCTATAAAATGGGTACCGGGTCTCTTTCCCGGGGGTAAGGCGGTCGGGGCGTGGAGTTGATCACCCACCCTCATCTAGTGTCAGGGTTGAAGAAAGAGTAGAGCTATACCTCTATTCCCCCTGTGGGCCTTCATGGCCCGTTCTAGGGATAACTTTACCTTTACCTTTACCTTTACCTTTTATTATTATCATCATATAAACCACAACTTTTCCATTCATTATCTTCTTCGATCAGAGTTCATATTTGTTTTATTGTCTAAACGTTCATTAGACGTTTAAAAACTGAAAACGGCCTCCTTACAATCAAAATACAATAAGAGGAGTTGCTTATGCTATCTAGACTGTTTTGAATGGTCGACACAGCAATACCAATTAAACATTAATTTCAATATAGTTTATTGGTTCTGTATGGTGGGGCTATTGTAAATAACTGAGATTTTTCTTTGTTTTCCAAGGAAACGAAACACAAACAAGCAAAGAAAAACTCCCGACACATAATGCTGTACTTAGACTAATTGTGTAATGATTGTTCTGCATTTCTCCTTCCTGAAAGGATGTTGGTACTGTGTCCTCACAGTACGTTGCGTGTTGGCCCCTATAAAATATTAATATACAGGTAAAATTATAATCGGCCACAACATTGAAATTCCCATCTGAAAATTGAAGGGGTAAATACATGTGGATGAACCAAGCTCTGAACTAACCCGTGTTTACAATTTCAACATAGAAACCACTACAGCAGCCAGGCCACATTTCACACCTTGGGGACTCGTTCAAAATTGTCGTTCTCCGCAGCATTTGGTATCATGCCAATCCTACTCACCCAACACGAGGGATTTCCCTGGATCCTAACCCTTCCTTTTCCTATAACTCCTTTCCCTCTCCTTTCCGCTACTAACCCCTGCCTCCGACAAATGGAGTTCTAATCCCACCCGGATTGGCTGGGGATTAGACTCTTTGATCCTCCTAACGCCTTCTCTGTTAACATAGAACTCTGGTAAGGCACCAGGTTAGAGTGGAATGGGCAGAAAGAGACTGAACCAACCAAAGATTTGCATCTGATTCCCAAAGAAGTCCATATTATCTAAATAATTCAACGGAGAAGAACCCGTCTTGTGAAGATAATGGTTGTTTAGCTAGTCATAAATTTCACCGTCTTTTATAGAATCCGAAGGTATATTGCCGAGTTCACAAAAATTCGCTACTGGGTCTTATCCTGAACCAATTGAATCCAGTAGATATCATCAGGTCCATTATCTGTTCTCTTTTAATATTATCAAACTATGCTTATGTTTATGTGGTGTAACCAAATTCCAGCGTACCAGCAAAGTAGCATGGGATGCCCGTGCTATCAAAAGTTCGGGTTCCACAATGTTTGTGAATTTCTTGACAGCTGAGCGTTTATTTGCTTCTCAAGATGGAATCTTCTCCATGGACTCAATTGGTTAATTTCTTGGACTCTAAATTTTTCGTTGCTATGAAGACACTGTTTATTTTAGAAAGGTGGTGAAGAATAGAAAGCTTTTTATGCTCAGCACAGATTATCGACTCAATATAAAATGTTTTTAAGTTTCCTATTTAATTATTCTTAAATAACAACGCTATGTAGAGAGCATATACTGTGGAAATGAGACATTTTCTCCCTGTAATTCCCATCTCGCTCTGGGAGTACAGGCAGTACTCACAGAACAGGATTCTCCAGCGAGTCGTAAAGTTTGGGAATAAATTTGAAACTGCTGTGAGAGTCCGCCAGTAATTAACACTGTATATAGGAGTTCGATCGTACTGCAGGTTCTCCCCCACTTAACTGATTTCTTCACAAGAAGTTTCATTCCACGCCCCATCAGCGAGACGTTCCGAAGTGAAAGGGCGATCCCTATACAGACATACCTTCTCAAACAAGATTTATATTTCATGCTACATCTCTTCATTAACCAAAAGTCCTCAATATTTGAACCATTTCGCCATTATTCCGAACCTTACAATGCACTACAAACGGCCAACGATTATTATTGCTGAGGAATAAGTTAATTGTAACCCACGGAAGTTTCATATTTAAATTTCAGACATTTAAAAGGACCGTTACATTAGAGGCGTACGTAACCATCTGCAGTTCCCAACGGTTGGCTCTGACCGTGCGTCAGCCCTTACGCAAGATACAACTTGAGAACCTAGAAACTGATTTTCACAAAACTTGGATAATGGAGAATTACACTACAATTTTTTATTCATTCCCATTTTCGTTAAAATGCAACCAAGTTTAAAGTAAACTTTGCATAAAGACCTACTTCATTTTCTTCACGCATCTCCACAACTTGTTATATATTTATAAAGCAAAAACTGAAAAGAGTGTAGTATAAAATGGTACATATATTTTTGTCTTATAATTTTCAAGGTAAGTAAACAAACTGGCGCAAATGGGCCAGAATTGTGGGTACTAGGCATGCTTCTCCTAACTTGTTATGTACAAAGACGAATATTCAACTTTTTACTGAAACTGGTTGAGAAGCACTAGACACTTCAGTCACATGTGGAATTCCTTTCAAAAATTTTATTGTGTTACAGTTGTTACTTTAGTAAGGATTATTATGTCGACAATACAGTATTTGGTAGATGAAATTATTAGTTATTTATTACTTGATTGCTTAATACAATATATTGAAATAATTTATTTTTCGTTTATTCAATCTAAATTTTTTATGTACAATCCAGAATATGGAACATATGTAGTCTACGCCATACAGACGTGTGGTTAAAACTGGTTTAACACGTAATCCAAGAAATCAAATCACTCTACAAGTATGTAGCGTACTTCTTTTTTGAAGCTAATAGTTTCTCAGCTATTCAAGAAATTCACCGATTTTACGAAGTCCGAAATTTCGGTAGCCTGTTCACAAGCGCCGGCTACTTTTCTCTAACATGATCCACATTAATCCAGTCCACGCCATCCCATCCTATTTTTTAAATACATTTTAATATTATTCTCCCACCTACTCCTTGCTTGCTTCCTTCAGGTTTTTCCATTTCTCTTCCCTGTAATATGTGCCACATGATCAGTCGATCACACTATTCTTGATGTTACCACTTTAATAATATTTAGTGAAGAGTACAAATTATGGAACATCAGTGTGCAGTTTTCTCCATCTCCTGTTACTTCCTCCTTCTTAGGCACAAACATCTTCCTCGATTTTCATTTATTTCTATAACCACAACAATACATAACTGCGCGAGAATGTTGATCATGCTTATACAATTTTTACGACAATAAATAATATTTTTTTAACCCCACCTAAACCTCCATCATTCAACCAGAGCAGCAGTTTCTCTTCTCTAGTCTATTGTTCCCCTATTTTTACCTCTTCCTGCCCCCATTCCAATCTACTTAAACTTTACAGGGCATATCTCTATCCATTACTCTAATTTGTCTGACTTCTATATTTTAAACCAGTAGCGTTTAACGCTCTCCATTTCTAATTAGATTGCTTTGAAAATTAATTGATCTGCCGTGGACCGCCAGCAACTGAAATTTGCTCACGTATTTCCCAGAACGACCTGCAATTTCTTTTCCGCCTCCCTTCTTGCACTTATTTAATTATTCCTTTAACTTCCGACTTGTGAACTACATTATTAATATCTTGTAGATAATGACGTTTAAGGACTTCAATTCTTAGACTTATCGTTCCAGATATCCGTGTGATTATATAAAAAGGTACCACTGTTAATTTATTCTTTGCATGTTACGACTTATGGTCTAATTCGTAATATCTAGCATGTTGTCAGGTATCGGCGTTATCCCTGTACCCGAAAGGTACGAGTATTAAGAACACATAAAATTTTGCCATCTCCTTTCTAAATAGGCTAATAAAACAATCATTAAACTACTGAAATTTTTCATCAAGTAGCCTCTGTATTTTATAATTACATAAATAATGACTGATGATGGTTTATGGTTCCTGCGCTACGAGATGGACTACGTCTGGGGTTCAATTCTTGGCAAGGGCTGAGATTTTTCTCTTCTCCACAACATCCAGGTCTTCTATCTAACGGATACCAGGGATAGTTTCTCGGGAGTAAAGCGGCTGTGATGTGGATGTTACTGCACACCTGCATCTAGTATAGAGGTGAAGAATGCGGAAAACTGTAATTCCACTCTCCCATACGTATTCAAGTTAATGTGCTTAATTAACCATGAATACAGCAATATTTAATTGGAATAATAACGTGTAGTTAAAGCGTCTGTATATGTGCAAACCGTACAAGAATTTAAAGCAAGCTGATGCAGCAATCGCACAAGAAAGATCTACTTGTTTCTCTTGCATGTCCATACCGGTACTACTCGCGCATGTTCGTTGACAAACCGCCGAAGAACTAAGTGAACCCGACAGAACGGGGGAATTGAATTGAGCCATCGGAAGAGGGAAGGCCGGTCCCCTCATTGAGTTAGCGCACACGTTTACAGTAAAGGTAGGTCTGCAAAGGACGTGAGCTGACCGCAGAACTTGTACAGTAGACAGAACACACTTCTGCACCTGAAACATGGCAACTTCAAACAGACCACATCACTGATCTTCACCTTCAGATGTTTAATTAACATTTCAGAAAATCTGAAGCCAAGACGTTAATCAAACAGAATGTAAATATGTAAACGTGTTTAGGATACGTTCCACTGGCGGGTCCTTCTAGGCACCGTAAAGAGCTATGGGGTTTCGTAAAAGGTTGGGAATTCCTGGATCCCCTAAAAGGCTGTCAGCTTTGCAATAATTGTTCTATTCCACGTAGTAACTTCTAAAAAGGATATTTACCCACGCTTATAAACTTGGTCTCATTTTTGCTTCATTTATTACTTATCCTTATTGAAAGGCACAAATTTGGGCCGGAAAAACTTAGTAAATCTATCAATTCCCTGCTGGCTCAGAGATTCTGCCAATGTCTACGGCACTCTAACCGACTCTGTGGCCTATCCAGCTTCCTAGCTTATGGCTACAGGGAGAGGGTTCCTTCATCATCGTTGGGTATAGAAACCAGAGCGTGAAGCTAACCATTTCATCTAGTTCCGAGATAAACGAATGTATGCCGCTTCATCTTCAAATCCGCAAGCTTTTTCACGGTATTGCACTTTCACAAAAAAAAAATCTTTGGTAAAGTTGGGAGATCTTGGTTGAATGTTATTAGTCCGGAACTATAATAACAGCCTGCCAAATTCACATAACAGCCGCCCCGAAATCATGTAGAAATTTAACACTGACACGCAGAGTAGGCGACATAATAAAGTGATATAACAGTCCTAATATTGGGGCTGGAGAGTCTATAATTAGTAACTTCTAAAACTAAATCTGCGCCAAAGATCATTGTTGCCTGGGACCAATGTATAATACACAATTAGCATAGAAGCTATTGATTTCAATGAGTGAAAAACATGCGGAAGAAATACATAGAATATAAAGAAAAAAAATTGCTTTCAGACTGTGGATTCATCAGACTGTTTATAACTTAGCAGCCAGGAGCTAATAGCATTGTGTGCAAAATTTGTGAAATATTTTTATTCTTAATGTTGGCGAATTAGAAAGTATATGTGGTGTAATAACCAAAGGCGCTATGTTTAAACCTCACGATTCTTAATATGACAGCTAAAATAAATATACATACGGCAGATACATTTTGTAAATGACGTAAAATAAGGTGTACACAAATTGCACCCACCTTGAACCATAATACTGCCAGAAACGGAATAAAAATTAGCTTTATAAGGACTGACTAAATTTCGTAAACATGTAACTCTGCATTTAAAGTCAAATAGTAATCGTTAGTCCAGAAATTTACAATGTAATGTTGTTCATGTTCCATACAATAGATTAATAATATATGTTTATTTATTCCAACTAATTGCACATATGTTTATTAATAAATATTTGTTATGATGCAATATTTTGTCCTACATGTTTCGGCCACAGAGGCCATCTTCAGGGAGAACACTAATAAATGGAATATATTTTGTATATAAAATGTCGTCGTGTATGTGCATAAAAAAATTAAATTAAATTAAAATTACAGTATCAAGCGGTTAAAACATAGATAAAATACAAATGCTGAAATGATACTACATTTTGTACAGTAGGCCTACCACTTATAAACAAAAGAATGTACAATATTAGTTAATTTTATATTTATATTTATCTATTTTTAACGGCTGGGTACTGTGATTTGAATTTCATTTTATTTTAATAATGCACTTCAAGGACAAAATTTTAAATCTAAAATATATACCTTTTTTCAGTTCTCTCACTGAAGATGGCCTCTGTGGGTCGAAATATGTACGAGAAATTACTACGGCATAACAAAGAGTTGTTAATGGATATATGTTCAATTAGTTTGAAAAAATATAATTACATATTTATTTATTTATTTACAATGTAGGCTTCCAGCTCGTTTAGGTAAGTGGTTTATAAATTCGAAGAAGGTCTTGTATTAATTTAAACACATACTGAAAGTACTTTCCTATCCTGTGCTGCCCGAACGTCTCTTTAAAGTTCTCAGGCATCGTTCGCTTGTCTGTCTGGTAAGAGCAAACTTGAATTTTATTTCAAAACTCAGTTCTTACCGCGCAGTAAAAGCACTCCGTCTCCGTTACAAAATCCAATCCGTTACTGTCGTACAGGGAAATATCGCTGTTTGTTCTGAGGTGCTTAAAAACACATAAATACACTGTGTGGCAGAACGTAGAATTTGTGTGTTAAACATGTGGTACTATATAGTAACCACTGGGCCTTCAATGGTTAATAAAGGGTGATTACAGAGGAGAGGGTAAGTATCCATAAAATGGCTAAGACTAGAAGAAAAATTGCCGTAATAATTGTGTACAATTCAAATAATTATTCTTTCAAAATGGAATTGGAAATTAATATAAAAAATGTCAACGCGGATATAATGGTACATAAGTTATCCTTGATAAAATTTTACAAAATGTTGAGGAGGGGGTAGTTTTCCACTTTTTCCACTTAGATTCCTGACGAAGTAAAACGGATTTTGTGCCTAATCACAAACCTAAAGGTTTTGTGATTAGGCAGCATAACTCTGAAAGAAACAATTCAGCCTGCAACAATTAACACGTTATTGCATGTAGACTCCGAACAAAATCGGTATACAGCATTTTCTTTAATCTCGTGTTTAGTCTAAAAGGGAAATTTCTTCGGAAATTCGCTATAATAATGCAAATAAAAATGCAGAGCACTCATCCCCATATAACTGCACAGCATAAGCAGAGTTTATGAAAAACTTAAAACTGGAGAGTTTGTTTCGATGGCTTTCAGTGCTTCAAGACGTGAATATTACTCGCTTCTAGTATGTAAGAGCGTATAATCTGGTAGGCAAGTACCGTCGGTCCAAAGAAACTTGCTGCTTCAACATCATGCCTGAAGGCAACAAGCTTCACAGACAGGGATAAAACAACCTCAAACCTCACACCTCTAAACCCCAATTGAAAATTATATAAACATAGCCAGTCATTCGCCAATCAATGTTTCTTATATCTTCCACAAAAGAACGAGATTTTGGGAATTATATTTCAGTTAAACTCACAGCCACGCACAAATGTACTAATTTTTAAGAACTCAAAATTCGCAGTCAGAGCCTACTGACTGAACCGTCGGTGACAAAACGTGACACCAAAGCAAAACTTTTGTTTGTAACTAAAAACACTGTTATCGCAATTGATATGAATATTGCCTGAGGCTTAAAAGCAAAAATCCAGAAAGAGGAATGTATAACGTTTGACACAATGAAATGAGTTTCTGTATCTGTGGAAAAAAAAATGTACAATGTGTTTTGTTACACAACTACGAAATTACATACGTTGCAAATGTTTCAAGCGTCACAGAATTGTCTAGTGCCACGCATTCTGCTCTGTGTACGAGTATAACTTAATCGTTTACAGTCATGTAGGCTCAGACAGATGAGTGTGTATTGTGTTCGCAATGTAACTCCCACAGTTCACCACCTATTGCATACAGCGTTTCGTATAAATGACACCACCCAGCAGGGTGGCTTGTTTGTGTGGTTTAACAACAGTCTATACCCTGGACAGGATAGCTTTGTGGATTTCTGAAATTACAATGACTCAGCTACATGAACTAGGCAATTAAATAATGGAACTGATTCTGTACACATAAACCAGTAAATGTTATTCAGTGGTCGCCTTCGAAAACTTAACTACTGGCTTTACCATCGAATATGAATATTATAAAATAGGCCTATTGAATCATAGGTTTTCTTCACGTTCATAAACAGCCAATTGTCCCTATGTACTCAAATTTTATTTTCACTTATCTTACGAGTAAAAGCACCGCAACAGGGTTTAGCCCAATCCAGTAGCCTTGATAGAAGAATGCTGCACAAACTTTCTTGTGAAGGTGATGTGATGTTCTAATATAATTTCCACAGCATGTTATATAGTTTCTTCAAAGTCCGTTCCTGGAACTATGCATGTGGCTGTTCCTGTCCCCTCGCTACTTATCTCTCTTTGGTTTATTTAAACATATTCCTCTCGAAGGTGTAGATTTAGAGAAATGTCCACCCCTTCTAAACTGTACGTTTACTGTAAAATAATATGTCACTGTAATAATTCATGCACAACACTTAAATTTCCACGCCATCCAGTATTCCTGGCGGTATAATTTTTGTCTCTCACAAATCAAACTATTTTGTTTGGCTTCTCCTTTTAATATGGACCTGCTCTTAGTTTACAGTTTTAAAAAACAGCAGCTTTCTCATCATCTCAAGCTCTCGTGTTATCTTCAGGTTTGATGATTCTTGTAACTATTATTCTTCCTAATCGAATTCCTCCAAATATTTCCCAATTTCACCGTCATCCATAATTAGCTGTTGCAAAATGATAAGTTAACAATAATAATAATAATAATAATAAACGGAACTAAAATTACGAAAATAATACATCATTTATTTGTTGGTTTGTTGGCATGTATTACGGTAGTAGTACCTTTGCACAAAGCGCTGCCTAACTGGAAACTCTTCAGTGAAAGAGGCTATGGTGTTGATATAACACGGTTAACAACTATACTTTAATATCAGATCTTTTGGGAGCACAGCCGCCTCATATAATCCTCCATATCAGCAGACACAGAAATAATGCTATATGCCACTTTGCAGTCCTCCTGACCATTAGAGGGCTCGTCGTGTTTGGATAATGAAATCAAGGCAGCTACGATGAGCTTCGCGTGTGGCTAGTATGGAAGGCGAATAGACACATATAGGACTTTTGTGGTGAGACGTGTTGTATTGAGTAGACTCAGAAGGCCATTAAGGAAGCAGACGGTTACAAATAAGATGAATGTTAGAGACATAAGTTATGAGAATGGCAGATGAGTGGAAAGGTGTGCATTTGACAGATATAAAAAGAACTGTCCTGTATTTTAGAGTTCCAAACAAAGTTACAAATAGACAAGACATAATCTGTTCGATGCATGAAGTTGATATCTCTTTTTATATTTATGTTTCAATCCTTGCTGATTTGTAAACATAAATAATAATAATAATATTCTATGTATTTCGTGTTATCTACTTTGTTTTTTTCTCGGTGCTTTGTATTTAATTTCCCACCTACGATAATTTTTCCTATACATTTTTCAGTTTAATTTGTGTATCCAGGAGACTTTTGAATTGAAAATGTTCTAATTATGGAAGTTTGCGGTTTACCGGCACAGAATTACGACTATTTTTTCAGTTTCCAGCTGCCACATTTCAAAACTCTATGACAGGCGAACCTGCGGTTACAAATGGTTTCCTTCCAGATACGTATCTCCACTGAGTTCATGATAATGCTTATAGCCAACAATACTTCATCGATGAACTCACTATCAACGTTAGTATATACAATTGGAGGCACAAAAATTATTCACTTTTAGTCATATTTCTAGCAATCAAGCGTAAATACTTTAAAAAATAAATTTAAGAAATAGGTGCATTTATGAAGTATTTGCGTTTTTGTCTGTGTAGGCCTATACTAGCGAAAGCATCTGATATTCGCACAGGTTTTTCTTAAAATAAACTCTACTAAACTAATTAAGTAAAGGTATTACGTGGCAAGAATTGTGACAGGATGTAAGCTGTCACTGTACTTCCGACGTGGACTGGATAAAACATCTGACCAAAGTGTTAGTGCAATAATTTGCAACTATTGATATTGACACACGTTAAGTAAAATAGCATACTCCAGACATGCTACAACAATAGCATACTCCAGACACGCTACAACAATAGCATACTCCAGACACGCTACAACAATAGCATACTCCAGACACGCTACAACAATAGCATACTCCAGACACGCTACAACAATAGCATACTCAGACATGCTACAACAATAGCATACTCCAGACACGCTACAACAATAGCATACTCCAGACATGCTACAACAATAGCATACTGCAGACACGCTACAACAATAGCATACTCCAGACATGCTACAACAATAGCATACTGCAGACACGCTACAACAATAGCATACTGCAGACACGCTACAACAATAGCATACTGCAGACACGCTACAACAATAGCATACTCCAGACATGCTACAACAATAGCATACTGCAGACACGCTACAACAATAGCATACTGCAGACACGCTACAACAATAGCATACTGCAGACACGCTACAACAATAGCATACTGCAGACACGCTACAACAATAGCATACTCCAGACATGCTACAACAATAGCATACTGCAGACACGCTACAACAATAGCATACTGCAGACACGCTACAACAATAGCATACTCCAGACATGCTACAACAATAGCATACTGCAGACACGCTACAACAATAGCATACTGCAGACACGCTACAACAATAGCATACTCCAGACTTGTTAGAACAATCCCTTCTCTTCTTGATACGAAGAATAATATTTTAATTGTACCAATCAAAGTGTACGTACTTACATGTACATGACGTGGAGAGTACTATGTTCTGCGATGTGACGCCGTGTAGCCTGATAAAAGGATGCCGAAATTTCGGAAGGGCCTGCTGCCTCCAGCCTCTTCTTTTCAATCTCTGAATGACTGACAATAGTTGTTGCTGTTATTGGATACATCTCAGCAGGTGCAGCCCCAGCTCTTCACCTGAGCAAAAAGAAACAGTTGCAGTTTAAGAAAAGTTGTATTCTTTCCGGAGTGCCATATCATGAGCAAAGTCCAGCAACAAAATTTCCTAATTTCAACATGCCATTGTCATAACTATTTAGAACTGAATACATTTCACATTCATCGCCGTCAGAACCTCTAATCTAGTGTATGATGTCATCACTTTAGTACCCTTACTATCAACGCGTTACCGAAACGAAGCAACGTAAGCCTCATGCCTGTACGTGTCTTATCAGTAGTCGCCCAGGGAGTCGTTTTGCAGTGTAGGAGTTTGCAGACGGTATAAAATTCTACGAGTACTATATTGTTTGGAAATTTAATGCATAGTAGTTATTTGTTTTAAATTGATTATGCATACTTAATTAAATATAAGCTACTACATTTGGGAGAAATAAGTGTGCTTATTTTCAATTTCGTATTGTTAACATTTCGTCTCCTTTCTGAATAAATTAAGAATAAACATACACATACAAATATATAAATATATATACGGTGATGTGCAAATTAATTAGGACAAAGCTTATTTATTAATTATTTTGTTTATTAAAAATACATAGAATTATTTACATATATTACTAGTAATTAATATGACCACCCTTAGCTGCAATAACTTGTTTTACATGATCTGGCATCGACGTAACAAGTTTTTCACACATATTTCTTATTTCATCATCATGAAACCACGCTTTTATTATGTTATAAATTAACCGTTCGTTGTTTGAAGAGTCCATTGTTTCAAGCCTACCTTTTGGTATACCCCTATGTACTCAATGGGGTTTAAATAAGGGGACTTCTCAGGCCACTGAAGCATGTTTACTTTTAGTTTTCAGTCACTTTCTTCACTGTTCTTGAAGTAGGGCAAGGAGAAGGTTATGCTGGAAAATTCCATCACCGATTGTGAAAGTTCTTCTCCATAGCTGGAACAACTCAGCGCTTTATAATATAGCTGTCATTTTCTGAATTTATCATTCCTTCAATGGGAACGAGGCTTTCAGGTTCTGTAGACGTAAAACATTCCCAAAACATCTTTTTTGGGGAATGTTTTACTGTCTGCTGAAGATGTCCAGTTCTTAGAGGTTCAGCATGGCTCCTCCGTAAAATAGTTTTTCTGGACGCTTTGACAAAGAAATGAGTTTCGTCAGTAAACATAACCTTCTTCCAATCACCACTGTTCCAGTTATTGTACTTTTTGGCCCACTGCTAATCGAGTTTTCATTATTTTACTTGTAAGAAGTTGCTTTTTTTATCGGTCTTCTTGAAGCGCTTCCCATTTCTGAAGTCTGCGCCGCACCGTTGAAAAATCAATCACTACACAACCAGCTGCTTTGTAAGTTCTTGCTTGTTTTATCTGGACAAATAATAATTTTTATAATCAACAGTTTGTCAGTTCGGTGTGTTGTTTGACATTTCCGTCCATATTTCCCCATCAGTTTTGGTGACACAAATCCGGTTTTGCCTTTAAACACTAGATTTGCTGCCTCTAACAGGATGAGCAATATCACAGTAATTGATGTCTGCTCTTTAAGGGCTACAATTATATCTCCTTTCCCGGTTGTAATATCCATATGTAAGAAAGAATGAACAATAACTTAACATGAAACGAGAAACGAGAATAATGCTCACTTGGCGAACTCTGGCGCTAAACTAGCTTAAACTCGACTACAGTGGACAGAACTAGCTGAAAACGGTTTTATCTGCTCAAGGCCACATTCCTGAGCCCAACCATATCCAGTAAACACACTCTCAAATCTCTATGTCCTAAAGAAAACCATAAAACTAAAAGGTTACTTTGTCCCAATATTTGCACACCACTGTATAAAGGAGTTAGGCCTCCATGAGGTTGAACTTAATAATTTACGTAGTTCTTACAGTTTTATTAGACAATTATAGCTAAACATTAGGAGAGCGTAAAGATGTGTCAAAGGAAAAGAAAATAAAAAGACGTTCAAATATTTTGTAAAGACATCGGCTTCAGAACGATGACTCAGGAGACTAAAAAAATTTAATGTAGAGTATTAAAACAAACTTTTTCAAAACCAATTGTTGTCAATGTAATGTAATAAAAATGGCGCCCAGATCGAGTGCAATGTCAAGATGATTTTCCAACTAGTTACTTCACCCTGCCATAGCAACCAATTTCAGAGCAGGAATGCCAGAATTAATATAGTGACAGTAACTGGCTATTCACTGGAAGAACAGCGTTCGAATCCCGCTGGCACAACTTTTATTTCCCTGTACCATCCCTTCAAGACAAGTTTCGGAGCCCACCCAGCACCCTATCCACCCATGAAGCTTACCACTCATCGCCATCTAGTGTGGAGATAAAGAGTGGCGCTGTATCCGTACTTCTTCATAGCCCTTCGCGCTGCATTGATGAAGTTCAGGGACAATGCTCCTTCTACCATAAAATTTACACGACTTGGGACTCACAACTTCCCTTCCTCCGTTTTATTCAATTTTTATTCTCGTTGTATATGCTTCACGGTTCGCATCCCCTACTAAGCCTTTCGCAGTAGGCAAGAGCCGTGTGCGTGCCAAGAGAATTACAATTGCACACGACATGACTTTCAAGTATTAGGAATAACTCAGCGAAGATGCTGTTAAACTAGAGTCTCTGTACAATGTAAAAGGTTAGGAAAGCATTTGCAGGAGGTAGTATTCCTTCTCCGCAGATAAAAAGGAAAAGTCAGCAATGCGTGTGTCTAGAAACGTTAGGCCTCTGCTATTACCAGTTTTCTCGATACCGTAAACTTACGGCCAATAGCTTTTCCAATGTTTATTACGTGCATTGTAACAAAGCAAGGAACTTATTTAAGATCAACAACTGCACTATTCTATATTTTTAAATTGTAAAAGATAGTAAGAATAAAATATAGAATAGTGCATTTATTGGAGTTATATAAGTGTCTTACTACGGTCAAAAGTGTAATTCTTTTGATGTGGAGCACATGTGGACCATTATGAAATGTGTTGTTAAGAGCCGTTGATTTTAAGGTTCCATCATTTGTTACTCTTTACTCACAGGGTTGCACAAATTTGCCAAAAATCTGGGAGCTACTTCAATGTTCTAGGCATCAGAAAGTTTACATGCATCAAGTTTCACACTGAGTTCCCACAAACATTTAGCGTCAACATAAAAATTTAGTCGCCCGGGCGATCTGGCTCCCGGTATTTTTTACCCTATTCTTTATTATACTCAAGTATATAATACATTCTTCGAAAATACGGCGCGAATTTCAAATATTTGGAAATGACATTAATAAATCGAAAACGAATGCAGGCACACATATATTAAAAACATTAAATTCAAAAAATTCTTTGTACCATTCGGTTCAGAACTTTTTGTCTTCCAGTATGTTATCAGAAACATAAATAATTAATAAACAAAATTACTATTTTGCCTGTTTTTATGTGGGTTTTGAATGTTGTCTCTCAAATTACGGGAAGAACATGGGCTAATGCTGCTCGAGAATAGAATTATGAGGAAGATACGAGTATCTGTGCCTAAGAAAGAGGAAGTGAGAGGGAGATGGAAAGAATTATATACTGAAAAACTTCACGGTTTTCGCTCCCCACTAAATATTAGTAGTGGTCAAATCAAGGACTATGAGATGGACGGGGCATGTGACACTTACGGAGGACAAGAGAAATGCATATAAGTTAAGGTTTGGCTGGGAAAGCCTGAAGGACAGCGGCCACTTGAAAAACTGTCGTAAATGGGAGTATATGGGAGCATCATATTAAAATGGATTATGAACACACAAAATGGGGAGACGTGGACTGGATTTATTAGTTTCGCACAGGGGGACACAGCGGGCTCTTGTGGGTAATTTGACGATACTAATGGGTTCATTAAGATTATATTTGCCGCATTTCGTGAGAAACGTTAATACGTTGTTAGTACTATCTCACAAACGTAACAGACACGAAATGTGACACTTTAGAAATGAGTTCCCACTGCGTTATTGTCATCATAATAAAGGCCGTATATAATTAATCTTATTCCAAGCTTTCTCAACTGGTATATTTTATTGTTGTGCAAAGCGAAATATACTAGTTATTTATTATTAAACCAATGGACAATTAAAATTTTTTCGTTTTGGATGTTACGCAGAGTAGATTTAGTTACCGAAATTTCGAGATAACCTGTTCCATGTTCTTGGACTGTTTGACCCTGGAAGATAGGACAGATAGGTTGTCCCGAAACATCGATAACTAACTCCCAATCTACGCTGCGTAACAACCCAGAGGACAGAAGATCTCAATTACAACACGGCAGAAGCCTAAAATCATGCAATGGACAATTCATTCAGCGAAAATTAATTTGAAATTAGGATATCGCCTTTTATCGAGACTTAAAGCCACTTACGAACGAATCGAAATATGTAAAGACATATCTGTTTTTCCACAATCTGGCACTCTCTTACTTCTGATAACACTAAGTAATAATGCATGTCTACCGTTTCTCTTAGTATGTCCAATTACGAAATATTACGCAAGATTCGCCACTCGAAAGTGTCACGAACTGTTTAACACGCAAACATATGACTAAGTTCTACGAAATCAAAGCAAATCAGCAGTAAGAAGAGAAAGAGTACAAACACTTCACCCTTATCACACCCCCCTACCCGACTTCCATGAACTACGAGTACATACGTAGATTTCCGTTGGTGTCAACAAGAAAACAATGCTTGAGTCATATATCACTGCAATATATGCTCAAGACATTTAAAGTGTAAATGTGCCACACCTCTCGTTCCGTGTTTTGCAACAGTTCGGAACTGCGCCTTGAGTCTCCAACAAGAAATTTCTATACAAAACTCTTCTAACTGGTGTATTTCACGCTACTAGCAATACCAAACACATTTATTCCTCAGTTAACAGTGCCGGGCGACCACTGCTTTCCCACGTCGGCCCTTGCAACAGATGTTTTCAAACAGTATACCACACCATGTCCACTGGTCCTCGCTGCAGCGATAGGACATGTTCCTTCGGCGAAATCTCCCACACATTTTTCCTGCATTTCGCCAGCCTTCGGGACCGCAAAGCCGAGTCCCGAACTGTATACAGATTTGTTTTTCCCACAGACAACAAAACGTAAATGCAAATACTTGTAAATTTAAACAATGGGATTCGACATCGTGATATATATGTGTACATAATATTATAAATATATATTGAGTCTAAATTAGTCAAGCGAAGTTTCTTCAGTTAGGTTATATGTAGGCCTGCTTATAATAATGCATTACACGAAAAAGGGTCAGAGAGAATATTTATACTGATGGCGAAGGAATGGGATAATGAAGAAGCTTACACAATGAAAGTTGTCATCATTTGTAATCTACACGAAGTATTACAACGGTGATCTAAAAAACAAGAATCATAAGAGCACAGTGTATAGTACAAAACAGGGTACAAGAAATGCCTACAAAATATATCTCGGAAACCTTCAGATAAAAATATTATTGGGGAGACCTATCCGTGGAAAGAGGATCATATTAAAAGTGGTGGTAAAAATAGGTGGTAAGGATGTAGCCAGAGGGCATACAACTGTCCCTAAACAGCGTCCGTAACATACGGGGAATTGACCACTCAACGACTATCAGCTTCTGTAAAATAAGTATTCTTCTTGGAGATGGGTAGTAAAGAGCCCATACGCGGTTTTTTATTTGAGGGTGTAGGAGTATGACATACCTCAGGAAATCGGGCCGATTTATAGCCCGAGATTCGTAGGTGGTTCTTCCCCAGTAATTATTGTTAAATTACACTGTACAAGTTACGTTGAACATCAATTTTCAGACCCTAAGGAAAGTATGTAACATATCAGGCAATATTAAACTCTTTCTTACTACACTGCTTCACCTTTTACATTTTACAGAGGAGAAAGAACTTATATGAAGAACATTGTGGATATGAACACAATAATGTGTTAAATTAATACATGCTTAAATAAGCAGAAACAGATTAGTAATTTACGTAATCACTAATTTGTAATGTCTAGTTTATAATTACAAAAATGTAACCTTCGTGCAAAGCTCTTCTCAGAGATTCTTTAATAATTATGTCGCTGAATTAAGCTTGCAGCAATTATAACACGTTCCAGAGAAAAAAAAGATGCAAGGTTTTTTTATGTAGTCCTTGATATCTATGTAGAATAAACATCCTTTTAAGATATTCTAAGGACATGTAGGTTAAAAAAAAAAGACAAACAATAACAACCATGATACATTTAGGCGAAGATTTGCACCTGAAAATTGTTCCTGGTATTAGAATTTCACGCCGAATACTTTGAACATTACACACGTCATAGGCTTTTCTTTCACCTTGGACAGGTATATTATCGATTATCATTACCTGATACACAAGATCTAACAAGACCGGTTTTACTGACAGTGAAAAGTGAACTAAGTTGAACTGTTACAAAGTGGCAGCTACAGATGATAAAACTTCTTGCGAAATTAGTCCTAAATTTTTTGCTTAAGAGGCTGCCACTTTTGTAATGTTTTTTATCCATTCTGTACAGTTAGATGTAATGTGGGAAGCGTAGTTCATATTTATCGCAAAATGTTAATTACACTGTAATGATTTAGAAGATTTGTTTTTGCTAAAATAAACAGTATTCTATACATTCGTCATTACGTGAATAAAATACTTTTTTTAAGTATCCTGATTTTATAAACAATAATAACGTATCAATGCAAGCGAGATACATAAAATGTGTGAACCCAAGTTGTAATATATTTCCACTCCTGTCAATCTCACGTACTGCCTGGCAGGCAGGTGAGTCTACATACTCTGTGCAACTTCTCATATTAACATCCGCAGCATTTTTCTTAAAATATCCTAACGAAAATTAATAATTTAATTTATTCTGTCCTATAATAAAAAAAACGAATTTTATTATATGTAGAGCAAACAAAGACCTTTAACATTCTTACGGTATTATAATTCATCCTTTATTTACCTCTTATCTGAAGAAATGTTACAAAAGATCTTTCTTAAAATTGCAGCTGATTGATTACTTATTGATTTACCAACGACGCCTTTTCATCTACACTAGTTATATGGTGATAAATGTCTGGATTATTATTATTGAATTTCTTCGCACTTTCCTACAATCCCTCCATCCAAATTGTGTGATAACACACAAATATGCCCAGTGGTGCATGTTTTATACTGAGCAGTAATTTTCGATAGTGTATAGGTCTGCCAAGCATAGGACTAAATACATCTTGTCACATAGCTATGTTTAAGACACATTCATGTAATCAAAATAACAAACATTTTTCTAGCACATGTCTTACGAATGACGCTGGCACGGTTGGGCAATTCAACTCTATAGCTTTTGCAATCTAATCTATGTCGAAGTTTAATCTAGTTAATCAATGTGAAATAATTATCGTGTGAACTTGGAACATTCTTGTTGTAAACACCGCATTTGAATGTATTTGATTCAGATATATAAATACTGCACGAAACTTATTTAGCTCCATTATTCAGTAGTGGAAGGTTTCGAACACATTTCTTCAGATACGTTCAGTGTTTCACAAGTCACAATGAAGCCAGTGGCAATATTCATCTTGGTTATTGCTCTGATCAGTTGCAGCGTTTCTGCAGCTAGTGTCAAGGAGCTGAAGTCGAGGTAATAATATTTAGGTTACAGGCCTATTCAAGAAATCACGCATTGCTTTCCAAGTTCATGTAGGCTCCAAATTATTAATATGAACTGTCATCACGATAGTGTTCGCTTTGTTTTCGTCAAATATCACACCATCCGCATAAACCTATTTAGACCTATGTTTCTTTATTTATTTATTAGTCACTTATTTATTTGTTTGTTTGTTTGTTTACCTATTGTGCCTGTTCAGAACAATCTGCACTAAACAGTTTATATTTTACACACATCCTAGAATTGCCCCTAGGTTTGGCTTTCCCCGAGCGCTAGGTTTTCCTGGAGTGTGATAGAAATTGCATAATGTAATTGGAAGGAAATAACTTGGATGCGATGTAAAATTTTACAACAGTGCAGTTTGGTATGGCCTGAAATACAGAGCCACGTGAAAATAACTGAGAGACGTTAGTAGAGAATAAAGCTTGTGTTTGGTTGAATGCTTAAAACCTTCAACAGTGATCCACGATATAATGTTACTTCCAAAGAAACTGTGGTGGATTCCAGGTGCGCTACTGATAAGATAGGAAATACATATGCAAACAGATAGAATATTCGTTTATTGCTGAATATTTGCATTGCACATACTCGTATTGTCAAAGCATATCTGTCAAGATATTTAAATTACGGATATTTCAGAATCTGTCGGGTCATTAGCATTACTGACATTGTCAGAGTCTATCTGTCAGAGAATTTATGTTACCGACATTGTCAGAATCCGTTAAAATATTTATATTACCGATATTGTTACAGTCTGTCAGAATATTTTTATTACAGATATTGTCGGAGTCTACCTTTCAGAATATTTATATTTTCGATATTGTTACAGTCTACCTTTCAGAATATTTATATTTTCGATATTGTTACAGTCTACCTTTCAGAATATTTATATTATCGATATTGTTAAGTCTACCTTTCAGAATATTTATATTATCGATATTGTTAAGTCTACCTTTCAGAATATTTATATTATCGATATTGTTAAGTCTAACTTTCAGAATATTTATATTATCGATACTGTTACAGTCTACCTTTCAGAATATTTTTATTACCAATATTGTCAGAGTCTACTTTTCAGAATATTTATATTCAGGATATTTTCAGAATCTGTCAGAGTATTTACATTCCCGACATAGTAAGAGTCTGTCAGAATATTTATATTCCCGATATTTCAGAGTGTGTAATGGTAATTGTATCATCGATAGTATCAGGGCCTCTCTGACAGGATGCAGTAAATTTGAGAGCGCAACTTACACATATCAGTCTTTGTGTTTCTATTGAAGGAATCGAGCCGAACTTGTTCAACGCATCATATCTGGCCCCAATACAATTGTGGATGCTGTGCTGGACCTGCTACGCAGATACGCACTAGAACATTCTTTGGACCCACTGGCTGTCCCCGATATGGAACAGAAATTCACTGTGGTGAGTTGAAAAGAAAACATCACATATTTGTCAACTTATTTGTGTTATATTTCAAGATTTGAAATGCAAATATTCACGAATAGATTTCATAAACAAAATAGCAAATATTCATGCTTTGTGGTCTCACATGTCTTGTTTTTTACTCCAAAATGGACCTTAAACTGAACTATTTGCACACCTACCTGTCTATTAAATTTTACATGTCACAAATGAGGGTCCATTTTTTAATTTGTGCTCCTGCGCATTCTTGAAGAACTGTACAGCATACAGCACATATTCATGAGGTTTCAGTAGACAAATTTCAAAGAAAATGACCGAGATTTGAGGCTGTCCCGGCAGTGACTACAAAGAATGCAGTCTTATCTAATGAGCCGCCATGTTGTCTAGTATAAATTTACAGACGCTTAAGAGGAACATAATAAATCCATCCTCATGACAGTATAGTAGGCAATATATTCCTCCTAAACACTGATAAACTTCTACCAGAAGACATGGTGTCACATCCCATAAGACAGCAGCGTTCTTTGAAATCACCATAACATATAAATAATACATCATTTTTATAAGAGAAGAGTGCAGCAATCAACCTCAAATAATGCAGTATGTATGTTTACGTTCACTCTAACTATTAGTCCCATAAACAGAATAGTTAAAGTGATCACAAATAAGCAAGAAGAGAGTAATACAAAAATTTTCTCGTAATGTTTGTGACCATCCTATTATATTTATATTTCGTCAACAATAAAAAGCCGTCAGTAATTTCAAACCGATTAGCTCGCTCAGAAGCAGTCGGACATAAAACATAATACTCGACAACACTCTTATTAACACATACTCGTACGTCACCCTTCTGACTAACTGGCAATTACAATCTAATTTAAAACAAATAATGTAATGTCTTCATTAATTTAGAATGAACAAGTTACGCTGGATATTAGATGTAAACCTTGAGGTCTAATGCTGTATATAGGCAACTCAGGTTTCAAAAACCGGAGATCTTCAGCTACGAAGTCACCTACAAATAATTTCTTTCTGTACAATTGCATTTTCAGAACAATCCCAGAATTCTTCCACCTCAAAACGAGGAACACAACAAATATCCCTGATATCTCAGTCGCACAAGACTTGTAAACCTCACTTTTCCCTCTAACGAAGACCATATAGTAGCCTTTACATTTTCAGGTGATCTTTACAGCTAAATTTGAGGGATTTATATACCTAACGAACGGCTGGCTGCGACATCTAACGACAGCGTCACGATATGGTGAAGCACAGGTCCAGGTCAACGGAGACCTGGTGCACATAGCGACAAATATAGAGTTCAACAATCTCCTCGTAAGTTATGTGACACTCGCACGAACTGCAAGCAATTCCGAGAGGTCAATCTCACAGTGATGCATGCTTATAACCGCCTGTTTAGACTCGGGAAACAGTCATTCAACTATCGTCATGCTTGAAGCCAATTTCTTATGAAGATCCTTCAGCTACATACTTCTGGATCTAGGGTTTGGATTAAAAAATTGGATATAAATACGTTAACCCTTTAGAGACAAAAATTAACCTCAAACTACACTTGAATATTTTTTCATACCTCACAGCAAACACATACTGTCTCGATTATTTCCCACTTTCAGCAGAATATCATTTACAATGAACTACTAATATATTCATCATCACAGCTTTTGACAATAACTAAAAGTAACTTGAACTTTGAGAGATTTTGAAATTAAACCCTGTAAAACTGAAAACAAATACGAAATAACCTTGATTTCAGGCTTCCGCGCTGGCTAGCAATCAGTAGGCTGTCATCATGCCTACTGATTGCTACCCAGCGCTCACTTTCCATATGAATCTACGTTATAGGTTGCTGGCTTACTTTATTTCCTACTCGGACTCTTGACCCGTGAAAATGGGACCGATACGTTGTCCCGAAACGTCGGTAAACAAATACCACACGACGCCGCGTAATATACCAGAAGAACGCAGATCTCAAATCTGAAATAAACTGCGTCAGTCAAAATGGACTCACAATTATATATCCAGTGAGTTAACGTCTTTTTCCATTTCACCATCAACCAATATAACGGTTGCTATATACGTTATCTACTTGTACAAATATCTGATTATTATTTAACACAACTGCAAATAGAGACACTGATTTATAATATTATGAAAGACAAACTGCTAATAGATTAGCTATCAAGATACGTCATAGTTTATCTTCAATCATTATTTTAAATAAGAGAAAGTGTACGAAGTAAAATATGCTAAAACTTCAGGCCTGTATCTGTTTCTCTCATTAAAAGTATATGTAACGCTGAATCATACGTTCTGATGCGAAACATAATGATATTAAAACGGATCTTAAAGCAATAGGTTGTGAGGGTCTGACATGTACTGAGTTGTCTCAGAGTGTGGTTCAGTGGCAGATGATTTTGAACACTGAATTGAAACTTCTGGTTATATAAAAGGCAGCGAATTTATTCGCGGTAAAGCGATTATAAGTTTCCCTGCGACAACATGTGTAGCATTGTTTCTATGATTATATGCTTATGTATATTGAACCACTCTTAATAAACCGTTATACGTGTATACACAGAGTTTAAATAACTCCGCTGATCAGAACTTAATTCTGCTCTTCTTCCAGGTTAATTACGACTATCGCGTTACAGTCATGGGATTAGAGCTAACTGGAGACCTCATAGCCAAAGCAGAGAGCCTTCGACTTGCAGTGGATCTGACTGCCGATCTAAACACTTACAGGACGACGCTTTCGAACCTTAAAGTTCTCAACGCAACGTAAGATACATTATCAACTTAGATTATAATTAATGCTGTTGCTGCCTCCGATGTCGTAATTGTTATTCCTATTCTTATAGCATTGGGTAGTTTGAACTTTGTTAAGAAGTCACATTGATATTTCCAAACACTACTAAGCCTATAAAGTTACACTTTCCCCCAGAGTCACGGGTAGTACGTACCAATAAATAAAGCGTTTGATATAGCAGATCGGTACGTACGTTAAAAATCGCTGCCCATCCGTATTTACCTACTTAGTGCCTAGTTCAAAATGGATTGAAGTTCCCTGCGTCTCACACATAGCACATGTCAAACTAAGCAGTGACATAATATCAAATTGCTTTGCAATAAAATATGTGCATTTCTAATGAAAATTTAAAATTCTTTGAGTAGGCCTATTAAACTTCTGATAACAGCCATCTAGTTCTCATATTTTTCAGACCAGTAAGAAATAATAAGAGAAACAATGGTCAACAATACCCTGTATCACTGCATTCTGCATACATGTTGTCTTGAATGTTTAAGTGGTTATTCTTGTGTCGAAAACCGATGTTTTTAGTGTGCGTTGTAGAAATCAGAAATGCATACAGCACTTTATTCGGAACACCTGAAAAAATGAGGTCGCTTTAGAAACATAGAAGTAGGTCAAGAAAGATATTAAAATAAACTGGATGAAACTGTCTCAGGATAGAATACGGTGAGTGAGCCATCGATTTACATAAAAGTTGGGGAATTTCTTGACACGATGAGCTGGTATCAGATTATTAAATAGAAATCTGCTTTATGCAGTTAATTTTCTTACTGCTACTCCCAGTAAATATCTACAGAGAATAATAATAATAATAATAATAATAATAATAACAGTTTTAAAACATCCTATACTTCGAAGGCTTTAATCTGCTTAGTAATAATTTTAGCATCCTTCTTAAGGTAATTTAATGAACACAAACGCTTTAAAATTATGCGTTTTTTTACATTTCGTAGAGAAGATAATAACTGAAAATCTGTAACTTCCGTGGCTCTTATATCTAACACTGACTGCTGTAAGTGGTTAGAAGCTTTACTCAATTGCTACTTATTTGTCCAAATAGTAATAAGAATAGGATACAAGAGCTAGTTTGATGACAAAACTTCAGCTTTAAAAATACGCAATACTAGCAAGCTTAATTATAAGTAACCCATTGACGCCTACGGCTCATCTAAATTGTACGAAAAAATTCAGTTTGTACTCACAGAGACCTCTTCTTATCCACTTATAAAGACCAATCGGTTAATACTTCTAGAAAAACAGTCCCTATTTCTTGTAAACATCATACGAGACACATAAATATAGAGTGTGGGCAAAACACAAGGCTAATGAATGTTACTGCATATGGTACATAAAATTACCATTGGGCTGTAAAACATTAAGCATAAATCTACATAATACAGTTTACAGACCCCAAAAGCCTGCACTAAATCTACAGATATGTTTCTAAACAAGTTAGATTTAGCACCTTATGAACATAAGTTCTACAGTTTAAAATAGTCAACCTGTTATGTCTTTAGAATAAAGAAAAACTTTACATGGAGACTGTTCATGTTCTGTTTACATATAATTCTAGAAGTCTTGGAGGCGGTATAGCTCAGAATTAAGTTCCTCTGACTAGGACCTATCTATCCTGATAATAAATACACTTCGTTCTCCCGAAACGGGGGATCCGATTATCCATTGATGCAGCATCTTATCTCATAAGAACAGAAACCTTATTTGCATTTTAATGCTACTGTTTCGTAACACGTTAATCCAGCCTATATACCTTTCAAACACGTTGTTTAAATCACTGTCTTTTCCTTATCAGCAGCATTGCAATCGAAGTCGAAGGAGGCGGTTCTTTGGACAACATTGTGAATGAAATCGCCGGTCTTGTGAAGCCTTACTTCGAGAAGGATATTCTCAACTTCGTAGAAGAGAAGATGAGATTAACCCTAGAAGAAGTTCTCGTTGATTTTGACATTCGTGAGATATTTGAACCGTAAATCTGAACAATGTGAACAATGCACCACACCCAAAATAAATGTAATCGAATGTCCCAAGAACTGCGCTGGGCAGTGTAGTACAAAAACACCTCGTGAATAAAAATAATGTATCGCCAGAGTTTTTAAATTTACACATTTTCAGCAATGTTACAAATATTACACACCTTCACGTATCATGTTACGGTACATGTGTACTGCACTCGATCATTCTTATTGAGATCTATGTCAATTTGTTGTCACTGTTTTAGACCCTGCTTGTCGGATTAAGTAAGTGAATAAAGGAATGACATGGGAATTAGGAGATTGAAAGTTCACTTCCAGTGGATTAAATTTGTCTGGAAAACATGAAGTTATGGCAGTAGTGTTGATTACGGTGCTTCTAAAGAGCCTTCTGCTTTCATCTTCAGTGTCTAAGCTGTGTATAGAGTGACGACTGCTTAGACCCTGAAGACTAAGGCAGCAAACTTATTCAAACGTCGGTAGCCATTTATCAAACGAAAATACGTCATATCCCAGAAAACCCGAAGTTCGATTCAATGCTGTACAATATTGGTCGGGGGCATCCGCGACTCGATATTCTGAGACCCCTCTTATTACCGGCGAAGGTACTCCCAAATCTTTCAGAATACAGCCTTCTACCACTAGGGCGGAATTTATTCCGAAAGAACCAACAATAAATTATAGTATTCTGTTTGTTGGAGAGGCCCTAGCGCCGCGAGGTCTGCGAGGGCCTCATCCACACCACAGCTTTAAATTATTTTGTTTCTTAAAAGAAGCAAGAGAAAAAAAGTTTAATATACAGGTAACGAAAAGAAATTAAGAGCAAACAGGGGGATGTGTGCCACCATTATATTTATATTATCATCTCGTGCAGTACAATGTAACTATACATATTTGTTTTCTATGAATCTAGAAAAGCTGGAAAGCAATAAATGATAACGATAATAATTCAATCTAATTCTTTGCTATTAATGTGCTGGCACAACATCCGTAAGGCTAATTACAGCGACAGCACAGGAAAAGAGTAAAAGCACACAAATAACAATCAACAAAGGCAAACACATAGGAAAGATATAGTATGAAATCACATCTAGAAAACAGCTTCAATAGTATTATAATTATTAAAGTAAAAATTGTTAAAAGAAGTTTGTTCCTGAATGTATTGACAGTAATACTAATAATTCAATTGCATATAATAATAATAATAATAATAATAATGTTACGATAAGATGAAGCAGAATGATATGGTCTGGACATGAAGCACGAAAACATAAATTATAAGTGCATACAAAATCCAGTAGTAAAATTGAAAGATATACACCACTTTGTAGACCTAAGCATAGATGTGAGGATAAAATTAAAATGCATCTTATAGAAGCATGGTGTTTTGGACTCAAGTGACTCAGACCAGACCTAGCGTTTAATGGCGGACTTTGTAAACACAGTAATAGACGTTTTGGCTTGTAAATAGCAAGGAATTGCCCGATCATCTCAATAAAACGGAAATGTTTAGGACGTCCCTGTGCCATGAAGTTAATAGCTTCAAAAATATGATTATCCTAGCGCGATGGACAATTAACACAAACGCAAGTCTAACATTTATGCACCGATTTCAGTATGGAGCCATAAACATGACAGTGAATATCTTGACATTTCAAATATTATAATCCCTTGTGCCATATTCTGCTTACGTACACCACTGATGCTGAAGCTGACTAATATTCCTGTGTCAACATCTTCTCCAATGCAGACGCTCTACATCGCTGGATATTTGTTTCATAAAGCAACTTTTCATTATCACTGCCTTCTGTGACTAATAAGACTAAGTAAACGAACAGTAGAACTGCTTCTAAATGAACTTTGCACTAGTACACTCACACACACATCATAGTTTCTTTCTAATGTTGCAGCAAGACAGAACAGTCTTCAGTCACACAATATAAATTAATACTTAGGTAGTATTTTTTTTTCAATGGCTCAACAGCCCCTTGGGGGCCTAGGCCGCTTCATTTGTCAAGGCTTCACGATCACACTTTTAAGACACCCCACACTCGGTAGGACTCCTCTGGACGAGGGACCAACCCGTCGCCGAGACCTCTACCTCACAACACACAACACTCACAAGAGGCAGACATCCATGCCCCCGGCGGGATTTGAACCCACAATCCCAGTAATAGAGCGACCGTAAACCCACGCCTTAGACCGTGTGGCCACTGGGATCGGCGACTTAGGTAGTATAGAAAAGGAAATTGTGGGGACAAAACTTACTTCACTTGTTCTCCTTTTACTATTTCAGTACGGTAAGTAGTATAATGAGTTGTTTCTTCCGTGTTCCTACTCCACTCAAGTAAACTAAAACGAAATTTGTAGTCTCTTATATCTGTAATTGTAGAGAGATAAACCGTAAAAGTAAAGGCAAACGTAAAACTTTCCCTTTCCACGAAGGCATACACGTAGAGGCAGAAGAAATACAGCTCCACGCAATCTTAACCTCTCCACTAGATGGAGATGAGTTTTCAGCTTCACTCCTCGGCCCCAGGAAGAACCCTGGTACCCATAAAATTGGAGAATGAGTGGGCCGCAGAGCCGGTCTTAACATTTTGGAAGAGAGAAATCACTTACCCCTACTGGGATTCGAACCGTGTTCAGGCCTTAGCCTAGTCCGTATACCAACTACGCTACCCCGACCACAGCATTTATGAGTACGTCTGTATCTATGTCCATACAAAATTGGTATTTATCAATCCAACTATCCATTAATTAAACTAAAATTACGTAAATACATATCTTAAACGATCCCCAATTTTTATTACACTTTACGAAAATTTCCCATAACACAAGACGTATATACAGACATTATACGTATATATATATATAATATATATCGAAGGTATATTAAAACAAAATTCTAATTGCTAGATTAATCGGATCTTGTACTTAACCCACATTTAGATTTCGCGCTGAGTAAATTTGGCAGGTAAAGTGGATATGTTCCTTTTACCACTTTTCATGGGAATACATCGGCTGATTCAAAAGTGTTTTAAAGGGGGAGAAACAGAACACCAAGCCCTGTCTCCGTATAAAATATGCCAAGCATGGCAAAACCAATGTAAATGTTGTCAAATAAGTTCAAAATCTGTTTGCAGGGTACGGAGAGCACGTGATTCTAGAAGAGGAATACTATAAGGACTGCAGCATTTCTGATAGATTCTGGGCATAAATCCAGTGACGTTGTTCAATTGATTAGAAGTAAAATGCGCAGGTTAAAATTTCGAGTGGCAGTTCTTAGGCTCAAACATACATTTATATTTATTTATAATATCATATTTATCATAATATTTATCTATACGTCAGCCCGGGATTTTCTTAATATCAGCTGCACTTAAATAATCTTACTGTTTTTTATTTTGATTGTTATATGAATTAGTCATACATTCTACGCCCCTTCACCGATAGTCCACCATTCTACTTATCACAGTGACGTCAGATACTAATCTTGTTTGGCTCGTTCGCAAGGAATGATGGCAAAAATGCATCTACTGGGTTCGGATGTATGTCTCTCCGCATGTAAAAACTTTAAATCGCTAAAGAGATGTTCAAGAAATCTTACGATTTGGAATCTCCATTTTTCTTTACAATTACAAAAAAATATTGGACACATAGCTTAAAGACCATCAGGTGGTTCTGCGGGCATCTTGAGAGAAACTAACACGTGACTAGTCCAACGTTTATCTGTGCGACAAACATGTCCATGACATTTTGTGTAGGTTGTATGGGTTTTTAAAAGGAAAATAAATATACATTTTGCTCCATGTAAAAATCCATTTTGTATCTCACAGAGAGCTTAATGTGCTTCCATAGACATATCGGCAGGTTAATGCTGTACAGGAAAGTAATGGCCGTTTGTGAGAATCAAACGGGACAGATAAATACACCAGGTGGGTAAAATTCAAAGTTTGAGTGTTAAACTTTCGGTACATATATAGAGCGTTGCATTAATCTTGACGGTACCACGACAGCTGTTGCTATAGCTGTATCGCATATGAAGCGTCTGTCCGCAGGGAATTTTTCGTCATTACTTACCCTATAGTTCAAGTTACCTTATTTTATGGAAGAATGGAGATGCCGCCCTCCAACATCTAAGCAGACCTCGCAGGTTCTGAAAATATTTCTCGGTCAACGCTACGGCACTTTTTTAAAATACTGGCAATGTCTTTCAGAATATTGTCTTTCTGTCCTTGCAAATCATGTATAGTGTCTTACATTTCTTCGCATGGTGTCAGGATTAATTTAACTTCTGTATGTTGTTCTTTTACATGCATTGCTTACGCGGGTATTTTGTACAAAAATCAGCGATTTTTCTTTCCCATCACACAACGACGTACTTTGCAGAAATACTGCAAATGAATATTCTTTGCCCAACAAAAACACATGTGAGAAGAAATAACCTCCTCTATATTGGAGACTTCACGCAAAACTGAGCCAGAATCTGACGTTGCAGGGTAGGTAAAATTACGTAAAAGCGGCCATCACGCATTGCGCTACCGTTCTTGTATTTCGTTATGCTCGGAGAGACGATTGACGAAATACGCTAAACACTAGGTTTTAAAGCATGAATGTCGTACCTGCTGGTTATACAGCACTCACGGAAGGCAGCAGAATGTCATAGAAACTTTCTTTGCGAAAAAAACGACCCTTGGAATATTTAAAAGTTATCCTTGCGCACGCCATGAAGTCATATAGAGAGAGTGGAAGTATACCTCCAATAATTCTTAACGTCTCAATTCGATTCAGGTGAGTCATCAGCCTCCCACCCCCAGCACTTTACCCTTGGGGAAGGAGTCCCCGATACCCCTCGAATATAAGCCTGGATGGGCTTCAGAGCCGGTCTGTACATTTTTAGAAAAAAGAAAACCCTCTTTCATTGCCGCGAGTACGCTATCCCGGCTTATTCTTTGAAGACTGTATATTTATATGTTTAGTGTTTAATTCCGAACTTTTATGCAGAGCTTCCCACGGGTCAAAATAATGCAGGTCTAAGTCCGTAGTCGATAGGGCCTTAGCCGTTTTATATTTTAAAGTCGTAGTATAAGATGTTTTGTGTACATGTTTGCATTATAAAAACCTCATATCAGTAAAAACAGACATGGAAATTTGGGATGTAAATGTGTCAAAAGGGAGTTCATCGTTCAACAGTTTTTTGAGTTGGGGAGAGGTGGTGGGAGGGTTGGGACAGGAGAATGACACACAGCTAGCTGTAACTCGCAATATGCTGTTCACTTTTCCTTACAGAGCGCCGGATGTTGGGCCTTGCAACACTTCCCGTTTTATAAAATATAACGGGATTTTCAGTTGAAAATATTTACATAATAAATCCAAACTGTTGAAGCCTGTACACTATACATTCAACGTAACGTACTTCATACAGGCCGTCCTCGACTTAGCACTGTCCGGAACAACATTGTATCTCAGTCACCTCTGACAAGCTTTAGTCACCAAATGTTCGATGTACTTTGCTGGGACTCGTATTAACGTGTTATTCGCTCGCAGCTGGCGGCCCCTTCAACGGCTAGATTTATGTTGTTGTTGTTGTTTTTGGTTTTGCTGCTGCAGCAGGCGTTGTTATTGTTGTTTTTGGTTTTGCTGCTGCAGCAGGTGTTGTTGTTGAAGTTTTTGGTTTTGATGTTGCAGCAGGTGTTGTTGTTGAAGTTTTGGTTTTGATGTTGCAGCAGGTGTTGTTTTTTATTGTTTTTGGTTTTGGATTTGCTGCTGCAGCAGGTGTTGTTTTTGGTTTTTGTTTTGATGCTGCAGCAGGAGTTATTTACTTTTGGTTTTTCTATTGCAGCAGGTGTTGTTGTTTCTTTTTGTTTTGGTGCTGCAGCAGGTGTTGTTGTTCTTGTTGTTGCTGCTGCTGCTGCTGTTCCGTTGTAGGTTGTTTCGCTCTACGCTGCGACTCTCAAGAACAGAACGTCAACGATAAATGAGACCTTAAGGTAACCATAGTCATAAAAACACATTAGGTAAAGCTGTCCCTGTGCTTAATTAAAAAATGTTACACGAAGGATCACGGCGGGAAGGGGTTGAGATGTAGCTACATTCCTACTTCAGTTTCTCACTAGATGCAGACAAGTGTTCGGCTTCACGGCCCGGTCGCGTTATGCCGGGAAATAATCCGCTGTACACATTGGTCAGAAGACACAGCGCCCCTTAGAGCTGGTTTAAATGCTTCGGAGAATAAAAATATCCGGTTTATTCCGGTAACAGAAACCTGATTCATTCGTCATCGAGCCCCTGACGTGGTCACTCTGGCAACTAGGGTTTTTTTTCTGTAGCGCAACAGCCAAACTCGGGCCTAGGTCACCTTCTTGTTGACGTTTCTAGATCACACATAATTAGACACGCATACACACACACCAAGTAGGACTCTCGGAACGAAAGATCAGCTCGTAGCAGAGGCCGCTACCGACACAACACAACCAACATAACCGATCAACACCCATGCCGAGGTAGGATTTGAACCCGAGATCCCAGCAATCAAGCGCCTGCAGACCTACGCCATAGACCGCAGGGCCACCGAGATAAGTTATCCAGGCATATTATTACTAAAACCGTGGAAGATCCCGCATTGAGAAGCCGAGCCGTTTATCCGATCCACAAATTGCCAGCCTTTTACGGAGTCCGGAATTTCATTACAGTGTTCATAAGAGCGAGCTCCTGCTTCCTATCACACTTTC
Source organism: Reticulitermes speratus (assembly GCA_021186555.1). NCBI lineage: Eukaryota > Metazoa > Arthropoda > Insecta > Blattodea > Rhinotermitidae > Reticulitermes > Reticulitermes speratus. The sequence continues at coordinate 40,132,174 of JAJKFL010000003.1, read as the reverse complement.
ACATCCTAATTTTTACAGTCCATTTCAGTATGATCACCATTCGACTAATATGTTTCCCAAATGATAACTTCGTTTCTTGTTCTTGTACCTATTTCCCATTCCCTGTGGGTGCTTGCAACCATATCCTGCCTCTGTCGTCCTCCATGATTACGTCACTCCAACAACAGACCCTACGTACAGAACAGCACAAATTATGCAGCTTCTCTTTACGCAATATAACCTACCCTGTCACTTCCTCCGCTCACATCCAAATACGTTCTTTACAGTTGTTCCCAAACGCCCCAATCATTACCATGGTTATTACTGTCACTCCATCATACTGCATGTCACTGTGGTATTGTATTATCCATTAATACATATATCACGGTATTAAAATGTACTCATTACAATAATGTTCATTTTTTTCCCTTGAATTAACTTTGGTTTTTTAATTACATAACTGTAATGTTTTATCTCTTTTGTTATCTTTTGTCCTGGCTTTGCTATTAATTTAATTACGTTAATATTAGTCACGCTGTTTGTTACCTAGTGTGTTATGTACTTTTTCCCGTTTGTGCCTGATTTTATGTGGGTTATTTTATGTATTTTACGTTCCTGTGCTCTCTCTCTCTGTCACTGGCCTTACGGATATGCCAGTACATTAATAAAAAAAGAGCAGCAATTCATCTAAATTTTAGTGCCTCTCTTGTTTATGACCTGATAGGTCATATACTTACTAATCAGACCCTGGTTTACAAATATTATAAAATAAGAATTGTATAAGTAAGTATGTGTATTATAAATTGGAGAAAGAACATAACTTTCCAGATGCTCTCTGCAATTTTACGTAACTCAGTGACCTTGCAAATATTTATATCTGATAAAAGCGTTACCCTATCAGTACGTCAGTACACACACTGTCCAATGTTAGGATAATCAGTGCATATCGAAATGTGGAAGGAAGCGTAGTCGCAGTTTCATGTACGTCTTCTCATTTGCCTGAAACGACTGAAAAAAACCACACAAAACCTGTCATGATAGCCGAATTCTGGGCCAGCTTTGAACCCTGTATCTCCCGAATACCACCCATTTGACTTCGATACTCAATAAATTTTTCATCCGGATAATTAAAATGTTTAGGTTTTCGCTCTTCGGGGATGTTACGCAGCGTAACAACCCAGAAGAGCGAATGCCTCAAATAAACCGCGGCGGTAGCCTAAAAATCTCTCAATCAACAGTTTGTCTTCGTGTAATTAAATGTGCAATCCCGAGTACTTAAATCTTGGAAAAGCCTATGTGATAGACGTAACTAACGTCTTTACGTAAGCTGAAATCATTTAGTTTAAAAATCTCACTTATTTGATTCTTTTACTCATCCCATCAACATTCGTATGACCTGATACGAAACTTTGTATAACTTACAATACTTACAATCACTTTTAATGCTTTCTCAATACTACGTAATTCAAACACAAAGTAAAAATTACTGTTATATCCTGAAAGTGGCATATTTTTCTTCTCACTCTCATAGTCTTGTTTCCACATACAAAAATCCCTCTGCAACTACAGCTTCTCGTACCACACAATTCATGCCGAGGCTTCCCTTCTATTCGTATATACAAGTTCCTCAGCCGCCGTAAAAACTTTCCCTGTATACAGCTTTTTGCACGAAAACACACTTTCAACTCAGCAGAGACTGTATTTTGCCCTTCCGGTCTCCAAACTCACCAGCTTATCCACTCTGCCTCGTGTACCGGCCACAGTTGTGTGTCATGCTATCTCACTGTTTACTGTTCCGTATTAACCAGCGTTATTGTGATCGTGCTGTAATATTTTTGTTTAATCACTACCTGTAAGCGTGTTATGAGTGGGAAAAGTATTGCAACCACAGTTGTGGAGAACATAACCACATATTTTCCACATGCTCTAATATTCACGAACCGCGGGAACGTTATTTGCGGATATTCGGCCGAAAGAATTCCTGGTTACTGCGAATTTAAACACAAGTGGGGTATAGGAAAGTATACTGACAGCTGTACAACGAACGAAAGACGTGGGAAAATATTGCATAAAACGGGGATTTGGAGTTTACCACAATATGTCCATCTGCCCTAATTATTGCAGCAGTGTTTAAGCTTATCCACTATTCCGCAGCCTATGTAGTTCTTAGTTGTAAGTAGATCAGACCAAGTTATGAAAGCCTGATGTCAGCAGGCGTACAACGTAGCAATCAGAACAAGCGTTACTGCAACTAGGAAAAAAACTGCGAGTGCAGCGAAATTATAAATTAAAAACAAATGGAAATGACAATTGGGGAGGTCAGGAAGCACTTGCTGGGGTAGACTATGCCGGCCAGAGGTTAAAAAGTCGTGGTCATCATTTACTGTACTCTAACAGCCTACGCGAAGACACCACGGAATGGCTCCTGCCATTATCCTCAACTTCTTGTTGGTCTGCAGTATGTCAGGTACGACCTATCTCATTCTTGTAACCTGCTGAGTGTGTGAATTTGTGCTAACCGACCTTAAGGCTCTGATCCCACTTGTGGAAAATTTACAGTGTAAAGTCAGGTCAGAAAGGAACATGTGTGGGGTTTTTTATTTTTCAATGGTTCAACAGCCCCTTAGGGTGCCTAGGCCGCCTCATTTTTCGACGCTTCACGACCACCCTTTAGACACACCACACTCGGCAGGACTCCTCTGGACGAGTGACCAGCCCGTCGCAGAGACCTCTACCTGACAACACACAACACTCACAAGAGACAGACATCCATGCCCCCAGTGGGATTCGAACCCACGATCCCAGAAAACGAGCGGCAGCAGACCCACGCCTTAGACCGCGCGGCCACTGGGATCGGTCATGTGTAGGGTTACTCCAGGAAATATTATGATAATATAGTTTATAATAAGAATTTAGAACTTCACTTTTCGCGAGCAACGCACCTACCGCTCCATTTCTCAAATTGCTGCGCATAGTCTTTCCCTCGGCATGATGCTGAGCTACACTAGCCAATATTTAGTCACGAGCCCATGGGAACTCGGACTAGATGCATTCTCGGTACCCCCAGCAGCTATACGTTGTTTGTGTCCACCCCTCTCTCACCCTATTGGCTGTCATCACATCACACGTTTTGCTACCCTGCCGTACTTGCAAGAATCTATGTTATAGGCTGTCTTTCCCACTCTGACTCTTGACCCGTGAGGATGGGACCGATACATTGTCCCGAAAAGTCGGTAAACAATTACCACACGACGCCGCGTAATAACCCAGAAGACCGCAGATTTCAAGGTTTACTTTCTCCATACGCTAGTTCAGTAGCTGGTCAGAGGTGGATTGTCGTGTTAGGCCACTTTGTTTTCGATTAAATCCACTGCAAGATGCCACCGCAGCAATAATGGTGGCAGCGTCGTGATGAAACCAATCACCGTTGCAACAAACAGTGATAATGGTTTCTAACTGTAGATTAGTGACAAATTTCTTTTCGATGCCTTCAGCAGAATAACTCGACTAACAGATATAGATATAGGTCATCAAACCTGTGTGTATGATTGCAAGGCAAGTGTGAATGAGAATTTTTTAAAACCTAAGCGTCAAGTGATATGATATGTGCTGCAGCAGAAGCGCTGTTTAGTGGTTAGGATAGGACAGTATGCGTGCGACAGCAGGAAGACTAGCCGTGAGTCAAAACAGCAACGCTAGGCTGAGATTACTTACAGCATGCAACTTAGAGCAAAAATGGAAGCCAGATTAAAGGAATTAAAACAACTATTTGCGAACACGAGTTTAGGTAGAGCAAAAGATTTAACCTTAGCCGCCGGTTTTAAAGAATGAAATGGGGCAAAATCTGGTAAAACTATACATGACTTTTTTTAACAACTTGAACAGTCTGGTAAAATAAATCAGTTGGAAGAATAGCGATTTATTGACCATCGCTTTATCGAAATTAAGTGACGAAGCGTCCATTTTCGTGAAGGGCCTAAGTGAGACTGAACTGAGAGGAATTAGTTATGAACAGTTAAATCACCAATTAGTAGAACGGTCTGGAGAAGCTCTACCGCTTCAGTATTATTATACCCTCCTGCATGTGGTAAAACAGGAAAAATCGGAAAGCCCGAAACTTCTTGGATCACTGTAGAGTATTATGCTCTAAAACAATGAAGGCAAACTCCGGGCCAGTTCAAGAGAGAATGCCGAGAGGAGAAGCGAAACGCAGGTTATTATCGGCATTTGTACGTGGTATGGAAGGACTCGCCGGTAAAGAATTGCGTTTTAGGGGGCCAACCGACTTAGCTGAGGCTTTGAGGGTTGTAACCACGGTATATGACGCTGTAAATTAGAAGAGTGTGAAAAAGTGCGGAAATATTTGCCGTAAACGAGGAGGGAAATAGGTGCTACAGATGTGACAGGCCAGGTCATAGGCAACGCGACTGCAAGAACAGGAAGATGTCTCCTGTGTTTTTAGGGGAGTAGGATGCCAAACATATATAACTAAAATGTTCAGAAAAAGTAAATGGAGAGAGGAACTCGTATGTAGTCAATGGTTGATTATGAACGAGAATGTAGCCTATTGGAAAGAACCAAACTCTGCAAATATAACAGAGACTAAAATTACGGGACCTACCTGTTTGAAATAGGATGAAAATGGTAAACTGCATTCAGTAAGACGCAACGATTATTTGAGACTACGAGGGAATAGAATGACAAATTACGTAAATAAATTGACAGAAGAGGAAATTTTGTAAGAGTAAAGTAACGTTAGTAATGCAATAATGCGCTTATAGATTTGAGAGAACAGACTAATATAAATAGGTTTGTATATGTTTAAATAACCTGTGCCAGTGTTCGCCAGGAACCAGGCGCAAACCGGCACAGGTTCAAGTAAAGAAAGATCCACAATTCAGTAACTGCATTTCATATTTCAAATTTCACCTACCGCGGATTATTTCGTGGCAGAATTTTCTAGGACGAAATCCGTGTGGATGGAGAGGGGGGTCTCCAGTTCTCTCAAAAGACGAAAATAAACAAAAATGAACGGCAAGAGTTAACTTAGCAAAGACGTTCATACTAATGCCACAAATTAATAGCCAACTTTTAGTCCTCCATTAAGTATTCATAATAACGGCGAATGTTTCAAAAGTTTTAGGTCTGCATCACAAAACTGAATGAGGGCTGGGCCTATACTTTGAATAGTCTACAAACTTACTCCGTACTACTATCTGTTTTTTATAAAGTGTGTTAAGTTCGAATCCAACCTCATAACAAGACGAGCCAATATCAGGCTGTGGGCAAAGAGAAAGAAAATTTCACCATAAATTTTAATGTAGACTTACATCCCCAGTACCGAGTTTCATTGAAATAAGTCACTTCACACGGAGGATATCTCTCATACATATCGGATGGGATGTTGGAATTGGGCCCAGAGCCAGTCTGAAAGTTGTCGCAAAATGAAAATTATCTCCCTCTACCGAGAATCGAATTTTGGTTGTCCATTTCCGTGTGAAACTCAATCTAACAAGTATTAGCCGTTTATTGCATGAATGTCATGATATATGGCATAGTTCGTTCCATTTAATTACGTTCACCGCTATATGAACGCTGAAGTGGAAAGAAGAGACAACCTCAGATTTGAATTTCCGATGTTGAAGCTGTATCAATTAATGTTATTTCTCATTAAAATGTTATTTGATGATTATTTCCTGCGTATCATATTTCACGTAATTAATCAGTGCATACACCATCTGTGAAATGACTAAAAAAGCCAGCCAGGATGAAATGCATTAACTAGAACACAAATCATCTATGTTGTTCAGGAGTAAACTTTGATGAAAAATATTTGTCAATTCGAATCAAATGCATTGTAAATTAACACAGATGAAAAATATAAAGCACGCAACTGACAACACTCACTGCAATTATCTAAGTTGTTTTAAATAAATTTTGTTTCTTAAGGAGCTAATTGTTGCTCACCTAGTCAAAAACTGCCCCAATTTTATGGAACCCGAATGTTCCGTGTTCACAGCCCGCCAATGAGCCAGAGAAATCCAAACGTACCTTCCCATCCTATTCCTTTAAGATCCGTTTCATCCGTGTTATCTTTCCACTTACGCTTTCGTCTTCCAAATGATTATTTTCCTTCAGGTTTTCTAACCCAAATCCTGCAAGCATGTATCTTCTATCCGTAAGTGCCTTTGAATTCATTGTCCTAATATTTGGCGAGAGGCATAACTCATGAAGCTCTTAATGTGTAGTTCCCTTCAGCCTCGCATTACTGGCTCCCTGTTTGACCACAATATTTCCCTCGCCTGTTCTTCCCTTAGTGTGACACCATATTTCAAACCCATTAAAACAACAGGCAAAATTATCTCTACAATATCTATCACAAAACATTTTTCAAATCCCAGTCAGGTCTATTATCTGTAGCCCCATACTACGAGTACATTCATATTACATTCCTAATAGCTGTACTGCGTTTATCATTGATGAAAGTCAAATATCGTCAGACAAGATTGCTGTAGGATTGTATGTGTTTTTGAATCGAAATATTGTGTAGTTGTTGGAATAAACACTGCAAAAACATTTACACAAATTAACCATTTACTACGAATACCCCAATACGCTTCCGCTAAATTCCGCCATCATCATGAGGCTCTCTTCCAAACACACGCAACTAAAAGGTGTAAATGATACACTACAATTTTAACATTTAAAACACAGCAGAATGATTTTACTTAAAACCATTAAATTATTCAGACTCATAGTGCATTAAAACCCTTGTAATTCGTAAAATATAAAAGGCTTGTGCATTAATAAATAATTGTGGTTTATATGTACGGAAGGTGCATTCTGTATTTACGAGTTTCAGAAAATGCATTTCTCACTTTTTCTACTAATCCCGTCATTTTCCAGAATTAAATTAATGCTTGCATCTTTTAATATTAGAGTCGTGTAAATTTCACTGCAGTCGACAGTTTAACATTGTTCGGGAGCAGGCTAATCTAGGAAACATGTTTATGTCTTGTGTATAGCATAATGTTTCTCCCGCTTATGAAATAAGAAGATCCATTGTCTACCTAACAGCATTCTATCCATATTTCTGACAAGAGTAACAGAGGAGGTGGTGGGGGAACTCGGGGGAAACTGCTATATAGGCAAAACAACCTGAACAACCTGCATACATAGTCATCCTGACAACGACACAAGCGCAAACAAGTGAAGCACAATAGGAATATCTGTTCACTGTCTACGTCCTATGAAGAAAGCCATGCAAGAGGACGACAGCCGCCGGTAATAAATAAAATACAGAAATAAAGAACATATCGGTGCACAGGTGGCGGGCTCTTGTGAATGCGGTAATGAACCTTCGGGTTCCATAAAACGCGGAGAATTTCTTGACTAACTGAGGACCTGTTAGCTTCTCAAGAAGGACTCTGCTCCATGGAGATAGTTAGTTAGAGTTATCGGTGCACCAAATCAAGAATAAGCGAACAGGTGCAGACACTGCAATACTCAGAAGAAATAGTGAAAAACAAAACATAGCGTGGAAATTTTTAACAGGGTTGTGCACTAGTAGTAATAATAATAATAATAATAATAATAATAATCCACAGATAAACAGGAACTTGTACGCGAACTTAAAAGTTTACTAGCTATTATGATTTTAAAAAGACAGTTCAGGTGTTACAATCTCAGTACAGGATGCACAGTCCAGACGACATTGCAATGCCTGACAGAATGTCAAAACTCTGCATGTATAAGATAAGTAAGTTGTTTTGTTACCTACGATGGTTCTCTTGTGCACTGGAATGCAGAGTGTCCTAGTACTTCTCGTAATACACGTGTGTGCAAAGGTTTGTTGGCATTTTGATGATACAGTTTTCTAGTAAGTCAGTTTCATATTTAATCTGTAGAACTTCCAAAATATGCTATGTTTAAAAATTAACAAAATTTTAAAGTATATACGGTGTCCATCATCTGCTATAAATTTGGAATGAGCAGGGTATTTCTCTGAAAAGTAGCAGCAAGAAAAATGTCAACGTCTGTCACTTCTACGGCATGGTGCTGTAATTCGTCCCCGCATCAAACACGCCACTAAGCGTTTGTGCGATGTCCCGAGTTGGACACAGACCAAGTCGCTTTCGTCAGGCAGTTCCAAAATGCTGTCCTATGATTACGTATTTATAAAGCAGGATAATGCAAGTTAAATATTTTGGTACTGAGGAAGTGTCTTCTACACTGAAACGTCCGAATATATTTAGATAAAATTACTGAACTTCGAATAAGTAGAGAGTAAAAATATCACGTTGCGAATACTGAAAATGCAGAGCAGATTCAAGCAAGGGAATGCCAGCTGCCACTCCAGAATTTTTATCTCCTACGAAACTATCTAAAAACCTTAGGCGTTTCAGGTTCTTACGGTGGTTACCAAGAAGTTACTGTACTCTGAAAGGTCGCGTCATGTAATCTCACACGTTGTTAACATCCATACGATGGTAGCCGCATATAGAAACGCCAAAAACTTTAGAATACACAAAACCACATAACACTGGGCAACAAATTTTAACTTTTTTTCGGTTACGAGCATCAAATCCACTTTCCTTTATGTAATTGGGTATGCTGAACATGAAAATAGGCCTTAAAATGATGAGTTAGCTACAGTTTCCAAGATTTGTGAAATTTTATAATAACATGTAGCATATTTAACACAATAATACTTACTATTCACTGCTGTCCGTCATCACTTCGGCTAAAGGCGTCTTTTCTTAGCCTGTCTTTTGTATACAAGTTCTGGAGAGTCTCTAACTACTGTCCAGCAATAATCTGCTAACATAACTGGACTCCATTTCCCCTGATAACGATTTTCGATTTCCGCAATGGTCTGGTGAAAGCGTTCACCGTGTTCGTCGCTGACCGCACCGCAGTTTTCAGGGAAGAAATCCAGGTGAGAATGCAGAAAGTGAATCTTTAACGACATATTGCAGCCCAATTTCTGATACGCAACCAACAGGTCCTCCACTATTTCCTTGTAATTGTCAGTCTTGGTGTTTCCGAGGAAGTTATTAGCAACCAACCGGAAAGCATTCCAAGCACACTGCTCGTCACCAGTGATAAGCCGGTCAAATTGTTCATCTCTGAAGATGTCTCGGATTTGTGGACCGACGAAAACACCTTCTTTGACTTTTGCATCACTCATCCTCGGAAATTTATCACGAAGGTACTTGAATGCTTGGCCGTCTCGATCCATTGCCTTGACGAAATTCTTCATTAGGCCAAGCTTAACGTGCAGCGGTGGCAACAGAATCTTGCTTGGTTCCACTAAAGACGGATGTAGTACATTCTTTGAACCTGGCTCCAGACGTTGTCTTAAAGGCCAGTCCCTGACCACATAGTGCGAGGCCCTTGCTCGGCTGTCCCATTCACAGATGAAACAACAGAATTTTGTGTATCCTTGCTGCAGTCCGAGTAAGATGGCAACAACCTTTAAGTCACAACAAAGCTGCCATTTATATTTATCATAGTTTATGCACTCCAACAGTTGTTTCATGTTGCTGTATGTTTCTTTCATGTGAACTACATGACCGATTGGAATCGATGGCAAAATGTTGCCATTATGCAATAATACTGCTTTCAAACTCAACTGTGAGGAGTCTATGAAAAGTCTCCATTCATCAGGGTTATGATTGATGTTGAGAGCTGACATCAGACCATCAATGTCATGGCAGGTGACGAGATTACTTTTCATTGAAAAGAATGAAACAAAGTCTTTATGACGTGAACGAAATGTAGACACGCAGACGCCCTCACCAAGTAGATTCCACTGCTGCAATCTTGAGCCCAAGAGTTCAGCTTTACCTTTCGACAAATCTAGATCTCGCACAAGGTCGTTCAATTCGTTCTGTGTTATTCTGCGTGGCTCAGTACATGCTTCATCAGATATAAAATCTGGATCGCTAGAACTTGAGACATTTGTATTACTGCATTACTCATCTTCATCATCATCTTCGATTTCAAATGAGTCAGGCGGTTCTGGAATAGGTAGATCGTCTCCATGGAGCACCGGTAGTATCGCAGATGGTATATTTGGGTAGCTCAGTTTACACTTTTTCTTCTTCGACGTTCCATGTTCCAGTGGAGGAACCATGCAGAAATAGCAGTCAGTAATGTGGTTTGTTGGCTCACGCCACACCATGGGTACAGCAAAAGGCATAGAACGCTTCTTGTGATTTAACCAGCCGCAAAGATTTGCCGAACAAGAGTTGCAGCATATGTGTGGAGCCCAGCTCTTGTCCTGATCCCCAACTTTACAACCGAAGTATAGATGGTACGCCTTTTTCACAATTGGAGTTAGAGCACGCTTTTGTGAAGCAAATGTCACTTTCCCACAAACATAACAAAAACTATCTGAACGGTTCACACATTTACGAGGCATCTTAGTTTTCTTCGCTTTAAAAAACAAGATATTGTAACCGAGCACGGATGCAGCGAGAAAGCACACTGAAACTCTAAATACCATGTGGCACACCGTGGAAAAGGCGCGGGAATCCCCGACAATTAGCTAGCGCGACCCGACACGATCCGACGATGACCGACACCAAGTCACTGCAGTTGCACTACGCCAGAACCGGCTCAATATATAGGCCTATATAATTTTGTGAATATGCAAGTACACAATCTTAGTGTAAGTATAAGCCTATAGCATAAATTACGGTTAGGAATGGAAATGTAGACCCATTTCAGTCTTTCGTGTATAAACAAAATGTAAGGAAAATAATAAAAATCGGTCACATTAATAAAGGCCTGTTACTTCAAAACAAGAGCTAACAAACAATTTTAAGCATCATATTCGTTCTCAGCGACCTCAAATTAGTTGAGATGAACTAGTTTCAACTCCGTAACTTTTTCACTGTTGACCAGTGTAATCACATCAGTTGTTTCAACGTGTGTGCAAAACTTACCCTCTAGGTGCTAGGTATTGCATCGCAACGCAATACCTTGATTAACGTGTTCGGCTTGAATTCCTTGGATCTAAAAAACTCCCCAAGGATGGCATCCAGATGCCGAAACATGTAGGAGTTTAATACTTGCTAAGAACTGTATTTTATTAAGTGCGTGTGTTGGTTCATGTATTAACTTTTTCTTGAGCCTGTGCGGCCGTATGTTACCCTCTGTGATGTTGGCAAAAAGATGTGTTATTGGCAATGGCAAAATTGTTTTTAACCATTTCCTCTCAGCAGAGTAATAGACAGGACGCTAACTACATAGTCTACAGTTCCGTTTCCTGAAATTGTCCTCTTACTGCTTGGGACTGTACTTGAGGTTGCTCAAACAAGATAATGCCAGCCCGCACACCCGTATGATAGAGCTGGAATACTGCTGAACAGTCATTTGCATTACAACCATTGTGAGGAGAGGACATGTCTGGTAAGTACAGGAGCATTAAGTATTGCACAGCAGACCACAGTAACGTAGTTCACACTATGTAGCAGATCTGTTAGTCTAAATCACTTAACGAATTTCATCGTGCATGATTTAATTGTGTAAATAAATAAACCATGTAGAAAAGTCCTGAGAAACTAAACGTTTCACAGCTGATCAAGAAATACATAATTTAAAGCTTTCACGGCGACTAAACAGAATAAAATGTTCTCGGGCTAGCAGTCGCGACAGATTGATTAATGGCGAGTGAACCAACGTTTACGTGGACCGCCTGGTACAGGAAGCTATCGAAACACACGTGAACAAGAATAATTTAACAGAGACGGTGGCTGCATAATGAGCCAGGCCTAGTCACCTATAACCAACATATTAAACAGCGTAAGAGGAGGACCCAGCAGGGCAGGTACTTGACTCCGCCCACCAACCCCCTTGTCACGTCACCGGCTATAACGGACAGGCTTATCATGACGCGGACAGATTTGGAAGGTGGTCAGTTCCCTGATGACGACGGAAGAGATTGTCCTCGAAACGTTGGTTTACTCATCGTTAAACAATCTGACATGATCAAGAAATGCCCCGTCGTTTATGGCATCCTAAGTTTCAATGTCATGCGAAATTTGAGGTGTAAACAGAGGTGCTGCTGAAGAATCAAGTCTTTTGGAATGTTACTGTGCGTCGATTGTTAAATGGTGACAGAGGTTTAGAAGGCACTGTGATCCCTCAAAGGGTTGGTGTTTACATACACACGCGCATACACACATGCACGCATTCACACATCACATGCACACATGCACACAACATATACACACGTGCATACATACATACACATACATATACATACAAATTACATATACATACACATAAAATACATAGTACGTACAATACATAGACGCATACATACATTACACACATAATCGTACGTACATACATACATACATATATACATACATCCATGGATCCAAAATTTGGTCAAGTGACTAATATACAAAATATACACATACAAAACAAACGTATAAGTATTTCATTTACAGCAGTATAATGTTACACAGATTCAATACATACAGCTGACAATAAGATTTTGAGTCGTTTATAAACAACAGAAATTTATCAACAGACAAAAATGGGTGTGTATTTAAGTATAGTCTTAATGCTACTTTAAATTTAGCCTTTTCATTGATCAGACGTTTTGAGCCTACATGGAAAACTACTGAATATTTGTCGTCAGCATAGTATGTACTTTTATGACATATGAAATTCTGGCAATTGTTCTGTGAATAGGCATTTATTTCTTGTATCAACACTATGTACGATTAAATTCGTTTCAAATGTATCTTGCTTATTTACAACGAAGCTCATTAACGAAAACATATACTGGCATGGAACAGGTAAAAAACATCTTATCTCTTAAACAGATATGTGCACTAATTTCTGAGGGTTTGAGGCAAACATAATTCTAACAGTTTTCTTTTGCAAAGTAAATACCTTCCTACTGCAAGATTAATGACTCCAAATAATAATTCCATATTCATTACAGGTTGAAAACAGCGAAAATAAATTGAATTCGTGTTCCTGACGTGAATTCTAACGTTCTCCATGTAACTTACAAAATCACTTGATTAGTATTATTATTTCAATACAGGCAGTTATCGAATTTGTTTTCAAAGAATTTTGTATTTGAAGATTCTTGTACAAAATTTAATCTATTTAATAATTTGTCATTCCGTTCCTCTGCCTCGAAGTTACTACACTTGTATATGTTGCTGCCTAAATGTTATTGATTATAAGAAAACGGGGCATCATCTTCTGATTGGCCGTCTAGTATGGGAGATGAAAAAGATTGAATTTAGTCACGTTATTCACAAAATTGTTATCAATTGCAGTAACACAGAAGTTTTTAATCCTTGTTGCAATATTTCCTGCATGTGGCACATTACATATTGTTAAAAGTCAAGTTAGTGGCTGCCTTGTGTAGTTTTAATCCAGGTAACTGTATTTATGTCACCACAAATTATAAATTCAGATTTTGAATTACACAGACATTCATAGTACCTTGAGTTTAACCAAAACCAACAAATGCACAAGATTATTAATAGTATAAGATGTATTTACAACCCCTACATATGTTTCGGCAAACAATTGCCACCTCAGGGGGTATTTATCAAAGAATTACAATTACTTATTGCATCCAAACACACAATAGTTGGTTTTACAGTAGAAGTATTTACGCAGCTTACAATGTTAAAAATATATATAATATGCATGAAATTATAAAATTAAAAATTAAAAACACTAATACATTATGCCTCAAGTAGTGATTGCAAATAAATATGCCATATGAACTCAGTATAAAATATATACAAATAGTTTTTCATTAATCGATATTGTATTTAAAATTTAAAATGGTTTTTAAAAAAATTGGTTGTAGGCCACTTATACAAGCTTGTGGTTGATCTATTGTTGATCACGTCCTGCAGCGTTGTGTATTACGTGTGCGATGAGGTATAGTGTTGGTTTTGACTTAAACTCACGATTAAATGCACGGTACATACAACACAAAATGTCATAGTACCATTTAAACAGTGACGTCTTGTCGTTAAGAACTTGATACCAATAAATATCCAGGTAATGAGAGATGGAACAGTTCCTGATCTTTCATGTGATGTTCATTAAACACAGCACATGGATATTTATGCTACTTATTTCAAAATCATTTATTGATTCATCACTTTGCTTCTTCGTCCCTTCATATTTTCATGAAAGATGCTTAACGAATTTAGAGAGGGTACATTTTTTCGTAAAATTTGAAATCGAGATATTCGATACAATTTAAGCACAGTTGTGGTTATGGTTTTAAGCTACAAATGGAGAGGCCCTAGCATGATTACTAACCAGAACACTGCTCATACTTGGCACATGACTACCAGTTATTCTTTCGACGGTAGGATGGTAATCCTCCTCTTGCCTCGAGAATTTAGTTGTAGGTCATGTATCGTGTACTCCTTCAGAAATAATGTCGTGTGAATGATACTATTGTGAGACACGTCACGTCCCATAAAGGCCCGTTCAATTTCCCAGATTCACGATCCTAACCCTCCAACCAACACGGCGTAACATCCCAGAAGACTTGAATTTCCTCATGTTCGTAAGAACCTGCCAGTGGTAGCTATTCTGACCAAAATTAATTGAACCAGATTCTCACATCCTGTTTCTTTAAGATATATTTTGGTAATATAGTAACATCTATGACTGGGCCTCGCAAATGGTCTCTTCCCATCAGGTTTTCTGAAAAGAAAATTTTATAAACATTTCTTATTTTTAGAGTAAATGATCCTTGAATGTTTCAAACCTAACAGGCCTATAGCGTTTTATAATGATCGACAGTATTGTTGTACATGCTAAATATGAATAACTACTCGACACATTACGGAATTTAGTTACGACGGACTGGACTCTTCACAGGTGCCTGCTGGGTCGGAGGGAGCTTCGGCTCCGTGCCTGAAGGAGCAATTCTTGCAGGACACGACAAAGATGGAGGCTCGCTGTACATCGGACGCGCGTATTATGAGTCTGACATTCTACCTGCCAAAATAGTTCCCAACAACGGCGCTGCATATGTGGCCTACGGCGGCCAAGAGCATCAGGTTTCGCATTATGAGGTACAGATTTGCACAGCTTTGCATTCGAACGCACCATTGTTCCGTATTCGAATCTCGACCAGGAGGTTAGCTATCCTGCTAGGTTTATTGTCTGAGCATCTCCAAATGTCGGAATTGGTAATTAAGAATATGCTGCGATCGGCAACTTCCATCTCCTTCCACTACGTCCTTCATAGTTATTCTTCTATTTGGAATAATATGACGTATTTCGGTGTTAAGGCGTCGTTAAATATAACCATGAAAAAAGGAACGGCTGTTTCAAAATGCAGGCCATATTCACAAAAATCACTGACATGCTCATATAAAGAACTTAGTCATTTAAAGAGTTTCTTTCAAAAGGTAAAAGACAATTACTCAGACAACCAGGACTTCTTACAATTATTCAACTTTCAACACTGTTTACTAATTTAATTTAGTTCATCCTTAATTATTTACAAAACGTTAGCTACCTTCTAATAAATCATGTATGGATTAACAATAATAAATACATTTAAAATATGCATGAATTCGTTTAACTTAGTTTTTTTTTAATTATTAAATTTCATTCCTGAGCAAGCTGGCTCAAGCCACGACGCCTCTGACTTGCATGTTGCAGATGTCCGATAGAACTTCGGCCGGAACAACGACTAAATTGACTTACATATCTTGTGATTTACGTCAGCAATCCCAAGGAAATTTTTGGATAGTGTTTTACACGAGGCCAAGACCTTTTCTTTCCACACACTTTCCTTTTCATTTTCATTCATTCAATCGATGCCCTATGATTTAATGAGAGCAGCGTCGTTAAATAAATTTCGAAACTATATTTCATTATTAATACCACATCTCAACATTAATTATCGCAGCAAGAAATGTGTAAAAATGCACAAAGTGATCTCTAGATAGTAGTGTAATTAAGCCGTTTTACTGTGCTGCAGGTGTTATGTCACGGACTTGCCATGTGGCAGACTGCAAGTGAGGGACATGTGCCGGAGGAAGCTTTGGCTGCAGGCATGACAAAGGAAGGAGAGAAACTTTACGTGGGCCGTGTCTTCCACGATGGCACCCTCACTCCAGGCAAGGTACGCACTTGGGAACAATGTTTTTGTTGTGAGGCATATCTCTCACGACGGAGACTATTAAAGTTACTGTCCTGAAGGATCTAAAGACTCGTCAACTTGTAGATTGCAACCGATGTTTAGGGAAATCTTCTGGATGGAAGCAGCAGGCTTCTCGGGAATAGGGTAAGCTTTTGACCAGACTACATGGTGTTCATATCCCATTTGACAGCATTCTTCAATGTTATGTCTTCTCCATTTTTTCTGTAGTGTCCTTATAAGGAACAGATTGAACAACGGGAATGCCTGCTACCATTCGATCCAGAATCGTAAGTCTTCCCGTTGGAGTTTCAAAAATAAAAAGATTAAAATGTACCAAAAAAAGTTGCATGCTTTTCATATCGGCTTGAAACTTGATCAGTCACACTGAATGAAGGACACAGATTGAGGGTGCTTGAGAATAGAGGGCTCAGGAAGATATTTGGGCCTAATAGCTACAAGGTAAGAGGGGAGTGGAAAAACCTGCACATTTAGGAACTTCATGATTTGTACTCGGGTGATGGAATCAAGAAGAATTAGATGTGCGGAGCACGTGGCATGTTTGGGTGAGAGACGAGATGCATGCAGTGTTTTGGTAGGGACACTGTGGGGAAAGAGGCCACTTGGAAGAAGTAGGCGTAAATGGGATGAAATATAAAAATGGATATTAATAAAATCGGTTGGAAAGGCGTGGACTGGATTGATTCGGCCCAGGATATGGAGAGGTAGCGGGCTCTTGTAAAAGCGGTAATGAAACTTCGGAGTCTACAAAATGCGGGTATCTTGTTGACTAGTTGAGATACTATTAGCTTTGCACGCAAGACGCTGCTCCATAAAGATAAATAGTTAGTCAGTCAGTTAATTGGTTAGTTCTCATCGGGAAAAGGATCCTCAGACGAGAGCCGGCTTAGGCTCTACAAGCATGTAGGCGAATTCTAATGGTGCCACAGACATACAAGGCGGACGTGACGGGATCATGGCCACAGTGACTGAATTAAAAACGTAGTACCAGTAGCAGTCTTAAATTAAGATTAACTAATGGCGCTATTCGTTTGTCACGCTGATAATCGCTGAACTGGCTAAGAAATTTCTAGCCTTTTACGGAGCCCAAAGTTAATCACCGTGTTCACAAGAATCCGCCACTAGACCCCTAAAGTAAAGTAAAGTAAAGTTTTCCCCATAACAGGCCACGAAGGCCCAAAGGGGGAGTAGAGGTATAGCTCTACTCATTCTTGACCCCGGCGCTAGTTGGGGGTGGGTGGTCAGCACCACGCCCCGGCCGCTTTACCCCCGGGAAAGACCCGGTACCCATTGTATAGGAGGCTGAGTAGGCCCCAGGGACTAGACCCCTAAACTGAACACAAACTCATACCACATAACTTTAAGATCCATTCAGATATTATATTCCCATTTTATATTGAATTCTTCCAGCCGCTGCTTCTTTTCACATACCTCGATTAAAATATTGTATGAATCTCTCCATACGTTCTACAAAGTCCTACCTACCCCACCTTCCCTAATTTCATAAACCTGATAATATTATACTCTTAGTAGGTTTCCAAAAGAAACGACATATCCCAGGAAAAAGTAAGCCTTTTCAATTATTATGTTCACATTTATAAATACAATTAATTTTACTGCTCCAAAGCTCAAAATGCCTTTCCTTTCCCGTCGACAGTTCACTGACATAGCCTTTCATGACATTTTCCTTCTTGTTTCACATATGGTAAACAAGAATTTCCAATTAGGATTTAGTAAACATGTAAACAAAAACTAAATGCATTACTTTTATATTTCACTCCTACTTTTGTTATGCAGTCTGTGCAAGGAAATTTCCGTCTATAGCATAGTTCAATCGAAATAAATGATGCAACAGTTTCCTCACAAACACATGTTGTAAAGAATGACACTTCATTTCAACCATTACATAGACGTTTAAAAGATAGATCTTCAAAGCAATTTTATACACTTTCATATCACTGGCATACACAAACCTCTTTCACAGTGACTTATATTTTAGCCTTAAATTGTCTTGTGTCTCTTTCGTTCTAAATTTCACTGTAAGTGTGGCGAAGGGTCACCATTTGTAAGGAGGATATCTCAGAATTTATAAGATCTCCCTGCCCTTTGTGAATTGCCTTGCTTATACACTCCTGCCTTGCATGTTTATTCATTAATTTTATTACATTACATTTCCTAAATTACGTCATAGAAATCAGAAATCTGGTTCAGGTAATATACTCAATTTCTCTGTATCTTCTCAGGTGCAACGCAGCCACGGAGTCTGCTACATCCCCTATGGTGGAGAGGAAATACCGTTCAAAGAATATGAAGTTCTCATTATTAGACATTAATTTCTCATTACATGCCTACCGAAGTTATCTCTGATATAGCCACGCTATGCATATTATGCATACTGTGTGTAATATATATACATATATATGCTACCTTCAAGAATATTAAATTACTTCTAGAAGAGAAGTCAACGGCTAAATTTCTGATACGGATTAAAAGAAAAGTACAGAGTGGACCTCAGCCGACTGGCACAGTTTGATACAAGACATTTTACACAAAATGAAAGGGACAAAATAAAATTCACCAGTTTTATGTACAAAGAAAGCAATTTATTATTTATTACTTCTAATAGATAACATCTTGAAGGTGGCGTCCTCAATTTAAAACCCATTACCTTAAACGATTTACAAAACTGTCAAAAAACTCGGCGCAACAGCTCTTGATTTACGGTCGCAATTTCGTCCCGAATAGCACACTTCAGCTCCTGTATTGTGTGTGGACTATTCCTGTATACGCATCCTTTCAAGCATCCCCGTAGGAAGAAATCAGAGACCGTCAGTTCCGGCGAACGTACAGGCGATGGGATACACGATACATAAAAATGCCCTTTGTCGCTCATTAACACGCTTCTACCCCACGATCTATTGTCACTAAACAGGTTTTGAAATGGCATGAAACCTTTCTCGATGTGCAGACTCTGGCCCCAAACCCCCACCCCCTTCCTCGTAGGGCAAAGGTGCTTTCTGAAATGTGTCAGTCGGCTCTGTGCCACCATTTCAAGATTTACACCCCTAAATAAATTAAAGGACATGTGTACTTATGTATGCACATGCCAAAATGTGTGCACGATAATTATTATGTGCCCATATGCAAAGTGTAACACAATGAGATATAGCCAATGAGTGGAAAGTTGACTGACTGTCTTACGCTGCAAATGAGAAACATTTCTAAAAATTGTGGGAGAAACACTTTACGGGAAACGACTACATGAATAAAAATAGTCTAAATTTCGGGAAAATATTAAAAGGATATTAGATAAATGCGGTAGATGTGGGTAGACTGAACACACGGCCCAATGATGCACTATGTAATCCAGTCGGTGGAAAACAATGTTTTCGAGAAACATGCTGTCTCCAGCTTCAACATGCACCCTGAAGATGGAGGCAGAGTTTTCCTCCAAAACCTTCACATGTTCGGAAAACACTATAAGGTGTCACAAATCTGAAGGTCATATTATGAATACATACAGTGCTTTTCAGTGATTGTCTGAAGAAACGGGAAATGTAATCTTATTACCTTCATGAATCATTCCATTTCTTAAATAATATTAGATCTACGCGTATTATGCATTTCTACAGAAATAAAGGCTCTTTAAAACTTCAAAAGTTAAGATAAAATTTCAAGAAAGAAAGTTTTTTATTATTCTCGCCTTTTGTTGTTCACTTTTTGTATTCGAAGTCAAAGACTAGCAACGTAGATGGTGACGAATCTCTACTGTTATTTATGCAACGTCGTTCTTTATACCTTCAAAGTGGAAGAAAAAGTTTCAGATTTGTTAGTCAAACTTTAGCAAATGGTGAATTTATAATACATTGGAGAGAGCATAGCCTTAGAATAAAGAAATAATTTACTTCCATATTTCAGAGGAATGCCAATATTTATTAACCATAAAATATGCATTCTTTAATATGCATAGTCATATACATATGTGTAAATGATTGATAAACTGAGCAAATCTCAACATCTAAATATGGGCTCGGCTCCATTAAATTAGTTTAAAAGATTTAAAAAAAGCTTTTCAAAGAGAAGTTTTACACCTTAATGAGATTTATATTCCTGTCATGCACCAGTCTTTGTACCACAATACGTTTTGAGAAACTCATTACATTATATTTGTGTTCTCTGTCCAGTAGAAATCATTCTGGGTTGATACATATCACACATACATTCACCTGCATATCACATTTGACTGAAATTTATTCATAAATTTTGTTCACAAAATAAAATCTAATTTTAGGTGTCAAAACACAAAAGAAACGAATAGTTGACTGATTTATAGCAGCATTGTGAGGTTGATACAATGTTCTGAATTTGGTAATAATTTCCGATTATACCTAAAAGGACTCAAGAGGCTGTAGTTGATGTTCGGATGATCATCGTCAGAGTATTGAAGAAATCGGTGGAGGATACTGCCTTAGAGAAAATATTATGTAATGAATGTGGTTTTAAGTTCAACATTTCAATCATATTTTGATTGTTACAAATAGACTGCATAAGAATAAAATGATTCATTTGGAATGATTTATTACCTCGTAAAAGTGATGAGTATTAATACCATGCCAATCAAAGAGCTGGTAACCAATATTTATTTATTTATTTATTCTTTGTTTAACGACGCTGTCAGTCACTCAGACTATATAGCGTAGAATGACTCAATGGCAGTAAATAATGAACGGATGTAAACGAAATAGTTTGTGGTTTAATTGTAATTTAAGGTACTATCCCATCATTATAAAGACTGAAAAAAACACGAAAATATTTGTCAGAATCGTCAGTTTCTCTGCCAAAATGTGGAGGAGTAGTCAAAAATTCAAGTGAGAAATCTTATCGTTTTAGCCGAATTCCTCGATTGAGAACCAACAGATAATTTGTAGCCTCTTACTCAAATTAAAAAAAAAACACAGAGAAATACGAAAACTATGAAAAGAGGACTGCGTACTATGCAACGAGAAAAGAGAAATGCGTACTAAGAGAAGACAGAACACAAAATGTTCCCGCTTCTGTTGCCAATTAAACCCCCTTACTCCATGCCATAACAAGTCGCTTTACGCAGGGCTCGAATAAAAATGTTGCACATCCTGTTTGCACATGTAAGCGAGATCCATTCAAAACCACAACGTGCAGTTCCATTATACCCTTTCAATTCAAATATTAACTTGCGGACTGATTTTTTATTCCTGTTACAAAATTACACAAGCAATAGTTCCCTGTTTCTCACACTTAAAAGGGAAACATAGGATCAGCCAATACCAGTCACCACTGATGTCGAATAATGGGGGGACATTCTAGGCTTAGAACAGTAAACGAGAAAGAAAATTTAATAAATTCTCTGCCCTCTGTTCAGTAGCTATATAAACGCGTAGGTTGAAGCCTGAATGGAAATTTCACTGTCAATATTGTATCAAATTGAGGTATAGAGTTAAGCTAACCAGAGAACTGTCGTAAATTTATGATATTACAAGATGTGTTATTATTTTGTTATCAATGAAAATTGTGTTCAACCCTGGGACGGAAGCTAGGGATCTCTGTGTGTCTAGCTTGTCGACCATCGAATTTAATTCTGGTAAGCTAAAAAATGTTTTATCTCCACATAGGGTGTCAGGCACCTCGACAACACAAACGAGTACAACCGAGCGAGTTGCTTCAAGTGGTAAACCGCCTAATCTGTACGCTGTTCCTACTATAATACTTTTAATTCACAGTTAATACCAAGAATAAAAATGCAAAATACATTAGCTATGTATAAGACTGTAAACGTAATTTAATAATAAACATTACATTCTAAAAGCGAATGATATTAGTACTGGGCTTGACTGCATTCTTAATCAAATACTCGATAAGCAGTATGTTAAGTTTTCCATTATTCAGATCCACAAAAACACAAATAAAAAATAATCAATACCCGCTAAAATATTTAAATCACCTACTTCCTCCATGTAAAATACGCGAAACAAAATTTCGAGCGATGGTGTCATTGACATAGACTTCATTTGGCATCCACACGACAATCCTCCCCTCGACCTATTTTAATGTTTACAAGCATCTCCAGGAAAACTATGCAACCGTAGGATCTCAGTCATCTGAGCGGTCTCGGGATAAGAAGTGTGCCAGTTACAGTCGAAGTGTTTGGCATGACCACTACAATCGTTCGTATATGTTTGATATTTAGAACATAACGACTTACGAGAACATTATTCATCGACCTAACATGTATGGGAAGTAACTGTACGACCTATATGTAAAGTAAGATACTTCGCAAATAAAACGAGTAATCCTAGAAACCTCTGTCGACTTTTCAGCCTTGCGAAGCGGTACAGTTCAGATCTTTATTCTTCGGGAATTTTACTCTCTGTCACTGACTGGTTTGATGCACAGTGTTTCGAAGTCAGGTGTCCAATAAAAATTCTTCATTGTACATCCGATACTTCAAATGATGCCACTAAGTAATCATCAAATTTCGGCAACAAACACCCAGTGACGGCAGGCAATATCCCAGAAGAACGAAGTTCTCATATCGAAACTACGTCACTCTATAAAACAATGAAGCACGTGTTGTTTACATGGCACTTAGACCGTCTTTATTGCATGTATTTAACTTCAGATTTATTTGAAGGAGTGTTTGAGATAGATAAGATATTTGCAACGTGACGTGTTAAGATGAGGAAAGAGTACTTGGTGATAAACGTATTGTATTCCACTAACAAACCCATGATTTAGATTCTAGTCGAAGAAGAAACTTTATCAACCTCCATTAACAAGAAACGTCGCGGTCAAACGCAACACACCTCTGATTTGTATCTGGAAGGTCCCAGATTGCTATCAGTGTTAGAAGATAGGTTTTGCCTTGTCTTTTCTGAATTCTTCCAGGAAAATCCTGGGACTGTATCTTATTGTAGAACATTAACCTTTCCTTCCGTAATCGCAAAATCCACCATTGCACAGAAACTTTCAGTACAAAAAATACCAGTCTCTACATGCTTAAGGAGATTTAAACGATCTCTTCAGGAACAAAACCTAATCGGGCTACAAGGACAAGGAGTAAGAAGCAATACAGCAAACATATAGGAACTGAAAATTCAACACAGCCTGAGAATCGTATTATCTTCCTGCACCAGTTTCAATTCATCTTCCTGAACTTAAGCACAGGTACACAAGGACCAATCCATTAGACTAGAGGTAAAGCTCCGTGCATTCTTACCCTTGTTACCAAAGTTTTACTAATGGGGGGAGGGACAGTTTTGCCACTGTATGATATCAGAGATGGCCAACAGAATTGATCCGGACGTGGACACGAAAAAGGAAGACCTATCCCCTCAGGGAAATGAACCCCTCTTTTCCATCTCGTATTCAGTTAGTTAATTCACAAAACCTATCTAGCTCTAAAGGGTGGACAAACGTCTGCACCACTGTGTACATGAAGTTGTTGCGGAATTTCAGGTTAACACGGCGGTTTGGTGAACATTTATCTTCGGGGTCAAGCAGTCCAAAAAGAGTAAATTTCTTTACTCTGAAGATGAAGGTAATGCACTCAGTCGAAACATCGTTGACTATCTACTAGCCGACAAGGTGTAACATCCTGGAAGATATGGATCTTCAGATAAGCCGCTCGTGAAGAATACAATATTTTCCTTCCACAGTAACACCAAGCCAAGCTGTGTAGTTGCCTCGAGACAGATATATGCAGTTTCGTTCCTTCATCCAGCGCCAATTTCACCTCTTACTCGCGTCATCACACGTACGTACACTAAAAAAATTAGTGGTTTTAAAAAGTTTCCTGCATGTCACTTAGCGGAGAAGAATCCTTCCCGAAACACTGAAAGTCGCCCTGCTGTTCAAAAAATTCTCCACCCTTTATAGGTCCCGACGATTCATTACAGCTTTCTCAAAGCCCCCATCGAACCCTATCCTCAGCCTGCTGAATCCAGTCTGCACTCTCTTACTCTATTTCTTTAAGAACTATTTAAATATAATTCCCCTATTCTGACCTGGACACGTTGTATGTGTTTTGGTTAGGCGCTAACAACACCAAACTATAAAAAGAGCAACATGCTATTTGAAACAAGACATCGGACTAAAGGAACGGTACGTTACCGATTGTTACACAGGGTTCAAAATTGGACGGATTATTTGGCAGGCGCTAAGAAAGAGAGAGAAAGAAATTTCGAACTTGAAATAAGCGCATTATAGTTTAAAAAAATCTATCGGTAGCAACTCTCTTATTCGGATGTTGTGGTGGGATTTTATTAATCTTTCAAATTTTGATGGAGTAAATGAATTGAAAAGGGTTATGTTTTTGCGCATATGAAATATAAATCAGGCAACGTGAAACATGTAACATTTCTGGTAGTAAGGTGGAATTCGCGTAGCCTGTAACTTTTCATGTAGCAACACCACAAGAATAACTAAACAGAAGAGTGCTAGGGACGCCTGTGTTTCAGGTGTATCTGAAGACCCTTCCACATCAGATGATTCAATGCTAACAATGCAAAATTCATTGTAATTTAATTAAACTCGTTTCTATACATGGCTTCACCGATATCGTATTCATTCAGGCAATATATGAACGAAATAATTTCAATCATACAAGCTTACACACCGTTCACATTAGGGCGCTGTAGACTCTAATTCAGAATGTAGTGCTTTTGCAAATCGACCGGGTTAGAGAATCTGCTGCGAAGGCTTCTTTCCATTTCATACTTAATCACCATTTGTGACCATCTTCTCATTCACTATATATATATATATATACACTATTCAGTTGAAAAACATCGTTAAATAACCCAATAATAAGTTGCTTTAACTACGAACAATATTATGTTCAAGAAACAAAAAATACATCAGACACAATTTTATGCGCAGGCTGTCGCAGTAGATTACGTGCGCATAAAAGAAAATATTATATGAAAACAAATTCAAAGGAAAAAAGAAAAGTGAACTAGACATAAGTATACTGTATTTAAATGAAGCTTTAGTTTCATGAAACTTCATTTCTCGGTGTTACCTCTGATATTTCCAAAGTCAATGCAATAAAAATTACAAATGCTATAAGAACAAGAGTTAAAAATTAAGATCGTTGCATGCGAGTTTTGAAGTTTTCACAAGGATATGATTTAAAATTATGTTCCTCTATTATAGGTATTTGTCTCACTTATTTATATATTCATTCAATTTATAACGTTCCATATCAAAATTATAGTTTTGAATTCCATCTTCTTCTCTCATTTTATACATACTTCACTTTCGAGGAGTTATTTTAAAACAAGACAGTGCAGTGAATATGAGATTCTTAAAGGCACATTCCGCCAGTGCTGATGAAACGTACGTTCCGACAAAGGTTTTTGTTTAGAACTACAATACTAAATTCCATAAAAATTTATATAGAAGTTACGGAAATTAAGAACGCTGGCACGTGTACATCAACGATCTCCCCGTATATTTTTATTCTATTCACCTCGCTCAATCAGAAAGGGGGCTGATCAGGCTCTGTTCTTGGAAGGCTTACGGATTTCTCTCTTTGCTGTCACGTGCAGACAGACGTTGTGGCCTCTCCAGTCTCCTATCCGAGTAGATATTGGTCAAATCGATAATTTATTTAAAGTCACATATTGATAATACGTTCATGACGTAAGATATGTTAAAAAATCTAAATTTATTAAACACAAGGTATAAAATAAACACACGAATGCAGAACACAAGATCGTTGGTTCTCAATACTCTCCTTGAGAACCAAAGATTCCTGTAAAAGACGTTGTACAAGTGCCCGCAGAGAAATAAACTGTTTCATATTATCAAACATGCCAGTATTATCTACAGTCATGCTCAAACAAATCAGTATGCGGTTTTTATTTTGTCCCCCGGCCCCACAAACACACATCTGAAAACAAGCCAATTACTTCACACACATGGTGGTACGTTGTGTGTGATGTTATCACATAAGAAGGAACAAATATCATTTGCACATTGTGACCAGTTCCCTTGTGATAAATATGCATTACAGATGTTCTGGTTTTCATGTTGTACGCACAGATTTCATTACAGGAAGGACTCGTATCCAGGATATGTGTCC
Organism: Reticulitermes speratus; assembly: GCA_021186555.1. Lineage (NCBI taxonomy): Eukaryota > Metazoa > Arthropoda > Insecta > Blattodea > Rhinotermitidae > Reticulitermes > Reticulitermes speratus. Next base: position 40,105,889 of record JAJKFL010000003.1, on the reverse strand, counting down.
CTTCTGATAATGACTTCCATATATATATATATATATATATATATGCAATTCTAACACATAACAGAGACAGAGGAACAACCCCTTCTATGCTGCGCAGACGTATGTATTTTACAAGTCAGTGTGTTACTAATTTCATCGAAACATGTAAACGTGCCCTTAGAAATTACAGACTCAAAATTTAAAATACTCAAGGCGTATACTGGGGGCCACAACAATTCAATGCTCTCAAAATTGTGATATTTGTACATTTTACTTAGTTTTATTCTTAAAACTTTCTCTGCACTATGCATGAGAAGTTACAAAACTAATAAAGGGTCGTCTTATTACATGAAAACCGATTAAATACTTTAATTCATTATTCCATCGGACATGATGCAAAATGGTTTCCCAATAGGCAGTAAAGTACGCTCAGCTCGAAATAAATTGCCGCGACGCGATACACGAAAATTGAACAGCCCCTCTACTGCACCTCTGCCACTCTCTTTGTCACTACAAGTTTCAGCATGGTCAGTCTGGTCTTTTGTAACTGTGGTTATTATTACTTAGCAGTGCAAATGCCTGGAAATTGCTCCTCCTTTCTACAGCATCTACGTTACTGTTACCGGAAACTTTATGGACCCACTCATTTCCCATGGTTTTAGAGCCGGGAAAATGTAACCTAACTGTAGTAGACCTATAGATTTCAACAGATTTGCTTTGAAGGTAGAGCTCGCTACAATGAAACATGTGACAGCAACGTAAACATTTTACATGGCAATCCGAAAATATATATACAGGAAGCGGGTTTATTAGCATTGACCCTCTGTTGACGGGATATATTCAGTAATTCAACTGTCATTCAGAACTGATTGATGGATTACAGTTATTGAATGATACAACAGATAGAACTATGGATGTCTGAGGTTCTTGGTTGGTTGTTGGTTTATTTAATAACGATTTTCAATGTCATAGTTTAATAAAATTTCCAGATCCACATTTACTGTGAAAGACGACTCGGACAGGACGTGCAGGGAATCGCTCACTGAATTTATTATTATTCCAATATTTGCCTGGAGAAACTGATGAAAACCACAGCACTACTCGTTCCCTACAGCCGAATTCCATGCCCTGACTCAAACCGAGATCTTCCGAATACGAAGCAGTAGTACAGACTATTCGACAGCGACAGTTTGACGAATAATGAGCATAGGAAAAGTAAGCACCCACGCTAGTCTTTGATGAATTTTGCGAGAACAGAATATTTTGGTACATCAGTAATCAGGATGAAATTTCACCGCATATAAGATGTTATTGTTAAGACAACCGCATTATAGAACATTGTACTGAGTTAGGCATTATGCTTAATTCTATTTCGATACATATACATGGTACGAAACACTGTTTCAAACAAACGCTTTAGACCTTATTAAGATCAACAGTTACAAAATATTTACTAATATTTTATGCGTTGGGTTGCTTTTGAGAAAACCTTATGTTTGAAGTTCTTGTGAAGAAAGGATAATGCTGAAGTTTAAAACAGAAGTTGCATACCTCAGAAACGCAAGTTATAATAAACTAATTTCCATAGAATGAGCAGCTTCTGCGAAAATCGACAAAGTTGTATTTTAGTTCCATGTAATATAAATGAGTTACATTGCAATTTAAAATAAAACTGCGGACCCTACTAATTTACATATTTATATCACCCACGAACTATTATTCTATTCTATGAAAACCGACGAAATCTGTCAGCTAGCTGCTGAATCCATATTGGGTTAAGGTTATTAGGCAGAAAAAGACCTACACACAGATGAGCCACTAGTGCCTTTCAGGTTGTGGCTTTTACTGAAATTTTAAAAGTTTCGAATTACAAGGCACTGATCGAATTCCAGCAGAACTGATAAAATCAAAACATATAACACTAAGATCTTAGATCCATAAATTTATTATTGTTGTTTGGAAAAATCAAGAACTGCCACAACAATAATGAGAGTCTATAATTTCAACTATCTATAAGGGAGATAGATCTCACTGTAGTAGTAGTAGTAGTAGTAGTAGTAGTAGTAGTAATTATCTATATATGTCACTCTAACAACTACGTACTGGAATGACACTAACAAATCAAAATCGCATACATCAATAAAATAAGAGCATGTTAATTCGGAGAATTATTTGCCATGTGCAGAATCTTTTGTCTCACCTTTGGTTATCTAAAACACAAAGATTGCAGAAGTATAAAATTGTCTGTTTTTTGTATGGCTGTGAAACGTGGTCTCTCATATTACGAGACGAACATAAATTGAGGGAGTCTGAGAAACGTCTGCTGAGGAATACATTCGGGCCTAAGAATGAGGACGTAACGGGAAGACGGGGAAAACTGCATAATGAGCTTCATGATATTTATTCCTCAGCATATAGGTACAGTATGAGAATGATCAAATCAAGAAGGAAGAGATGGATGGAACATGTGGCACGCACAAGGAAGAAGCGGAAGTGGGTGAGGTGGAGAAAACTGAAGGAAAGAGTCCGCTTGGAAAAACTCGGTGCATATGGATATTAAGATATTAAAGAAATAGGAAGGAAGGGAATCGACTGGATTCATGTGGCTCGGGATACGAACTAAAGGAGGGCTCTTGTGAACAAGGTAATGGACTTCCGGGTTCCATAAAATGTTGGGATTCGCTGACTAGCCAATGAACTGTCAGCTCCTCAAGAAGAACTCAGCTGCGCGGAGCTAGTTACGGATTATGTCGAACCTGAACAACTTAAAACTTGCTTTCCCTCGACAATGTTTCGTGTAGATTCTCAGTACTTATAATGGGAGTCTAAACCTGAGTGACGTGTACGAGATGTGTGTGTGTGTGTGTGTGATACGCACAGGTCCAAAGACATAATTTTCTTGCCTGCTGTAACTAAAAATAAAGATCGGGCCCGTATAAAGATTTCGAACTCACGTTAACACATAAAACACATAAAGCCACTACAGCGATAGCTGAATAAAAAAATAAAACGAGTAACAAACCAAAGTGAAAAAACTCAGCTCACAACATAACACAAAGCAATTACATATTTTATTGTGTACATTTTTACTAATACTAACCCACAACGTTTTAATATGAAATGAAGGTACGGGAGAGCCCGTAGTAGCCTTAACTTATTTTTATTAGATGCGTATGGCCCATTATAGAGTCTGTTACACGTTGATAAAGTGAAAGCAACTGAGGCACTCATAACTGTGAACCCCCCCCCCCCCATGGAGCAACAGCCCCTCGTGGGCCAGGGCCTCCCCACTGTCGAGGCTTCACGATCACACTCAGACACACTACACTCGGTAGGACTCCTCTGGACGAGTGATCAGCCCGACGCAGAGACCTGTACCTGACAACACATAACACTCACAAGAGACAGACATCAATGTTCCCGGCGGGATTCAAACCTGCAATCCTAGCAAGCGAGCGAATGCAGACCCACGCCTTAGACCGCACGGCCACTGGGATCGCCGGAAATGAATATAATGTGTCTTAAATTACATTAATAATGTTTTAAGGGCACAGATATTCTATAGTAAATCGAAACTCGTAGTTCAATACAGTAACAGATAGGCCGGTGTTATTATTCACGCTTCATTGTGTAGGCATAATTTAATAACAAGAAAGTCTACTGAGTTTTCACATAATTTCATTGTTCGCGTTGTTGCTGAACCTAATTAAATTCATTTGCTTTGTAGGATGCGCGTTAAAGGTAACAGAATGGACAGAGCGGCACCAATTAAAATGTTCAGAACGAAGTTAATGTAGTTTGATTATATGATCTGAACACAGACTTCGCAGTGTGTTATCAAAATTTGGCTAGGTATATGCTGTTTCGTATTTCCCCCTAATGAATGTGGACGCAATCTACGAAGCAGCCTAAAGCGACAGGATGCTGAAACGAGGAAGCTCAACAAAACGTACGAACTAACACAACCTTACGTATAGTTCAGTCATATTGCATGACTTCGGTAATGTATGGAAGCCAGACTCATAATAATTTCTCTGGCCTGTGCTACTGCTCTCAGGTTACTGAAATAGCTAAAAGTATAATGCACTGGGTAAAAACTCCAAATATGGAACCAGAGGCATCTTCCTTTCGAACTTCCCTTAGCGCTGAAAAACAATTGTAACAAAAATTACTAAAGTAAATCCGTCCAAAATAAAATGAAACGGGTTTACATCCTCGTTACTGAAGTAGAGTGGAAACACGAAATGTGTGTGAATATTGATCGTTAAACCGATAAAGACAAAAGGGATAATGTTCTGAGAATGGAGATCTCTACACCAGGAAATAACGTTTTCGGAAAGCAAGAAAACGAAGATTTCTACGCCAGAAGATAATGTTCTTCGAACTAAGAGAAGAAAATCACTAAGTCAGTTGCTACTAATGGATACGGATATCTCTGCGCCTAAATATCTAAACTTTACCACATTATCAAAGAATTTATTTCCTACCTTTTTCTCGTACCTCAAAGTAAACCGGAACCGATACCTTGATGTACTATTCAGAAATTGTCCTGCAATCAAGGAGGGAATTTTTCAAATGCCTCGGTTAGGACAGTCGGTGTCCAATCCGACTTTCGAACCGGTAACTTCCCGAACACAAATCAGAAGTGCTACCGCTTCAGCCAACTTGCACGGTCAGTTTCGTAACTAGAGGCCTTTCCTCGTGATTGAAGTGCCTGGAGCACTCAAAGCCATCTAGTTCCGAGTGCGGACACAAAATTTACTTATCCTCCAATACCTCTACATGAAGTGATGCTTATGCACAGGGGCAAATTTACTGTTGCTTTTAGAGGGGATTCAATTACACTAAAGGAGACTTCAGATTCAGTTTCTTTTTTTGTCCCCTGAAAAACTTAAAGGAATATGCAGCAGAAAGGTTCCTGCACAACAGAAAGATAAATGCTTAACAGCCACTTAAACAGGCACTTCTGGTTTAAATTGTCACAATCTGACATTGAAACAAGAAGTTCAGAAAACAAACAATTGAATTGAATACCTAAATATTACTGAAATTGTAATGAAACTCCAAAATATAATTTTATAAATAATTCTTACGGTCCATTTTATTACTATTATTATTATCAACATAGTTATTGTTAGGAAGTTTCAAAATATAATAAGATGTGTTGTTAAATTATTACTCAATATATATTACACAAAGTTGCATATACACACAATGTTTAGAAAATATACGAACGTGTGTTCCAACATCAACAAAGCTATAATAATAATAATAATAATAATAATAATAATGTACAGGAAATTCGTGCAAACCTAAATTGACTAACATTGCAATGTAAAAGTTTAATATTATTCGCTCCGTGCATTGTGACTATAATCATCCACGTACACCAACAAATGCAAAAAATTCATATAAAATCAGAAATCATCCATATACGTGAACTCTCCTACATTATGTCAAAGAAAAATACCATCTTCAGGGAGATAGTAATACAAAGATATAAAAAATTAATATATCCAATTCTCATATAGAATGTTAAAACTAAATAATGGCAGCCACAAATATAAAACTGTGGATGCTATAGATATTGTAATGCTAACATATTTTTGACTAAAATTCATTGATTTGCTACTGTTTATATTTTGTGTGGTTATATGAATACTAACAGCTATTAATCTATCGAAGTTCTCGATCCAAAAGGATTAAGTCCTGCAAAACGGTTAATCCAAAATTAAAATAGAATAAAATTACGTTAAAATCTCACTTGGATATCTAGAAAACTTAATATTATAATCATACCCTGTGCCGTAAAATGATGTGTCTTGTGTAGGAGAATGTTGTGTACTGGACTAGAGTGTTGCACCAGATGTTGTCGTAGATGTGCAATTTCTACGCATAAGCGTACTGGGTTTGCATATCGTAAGCAATAGTGAAGACAGGATTTATTTCTCAAGTATTTTATTCACTGATCAATAATTCTTCATGTTGGTATAACTGGATATAGGAATTTTCGAAACAGTTCATGCGCCCTACTTTGTGACATGTTTTTATTAACTTCATGGTGTACTGTATGGGACGATATCCATGTATGTTGTTTAATATGTGTAGGGAATACGCAGACTTCGGTTTATATGCTTTTATGTACCTATATTATTCTAGGAATCCGGTTTTGATCTCTCTGTCAGTTCGGTATACATATAATTTATCACATGTTTTACATTTTAAATTATTGACACCACTAGCCAAATATTTTTTTCTATTTCTCTTTGGGGTCTGAGGAGGTTGAATGGAGTGTTCGATGATCGAAAGGCAATGCGAAGATTAGTGTGTTTATGTACGTCAGTCACTTTCACTTTCTGATCAAAGGGCTTTGGTATCTAAATATTATACATGTTTGGGGCTGTCGTACATCAGGATAATTAACCGAATGATTTTGAAGTTTGCTTTCAATTCTCCTATTTGTGTTATTGTGGAAAGAGGCTAACCATTTTTATGGGCAGTCTGTAGTATACAGTTCACTTCTTGCTGTTTGCGTTGTTCTGAGAGAGGTAACCGGTATATCCTGTTTATAAAGAAACTGCGTGCTGCTAGTCATGTTTTATAGGGTGATTCGAATTATAGGGGATGGTGGTGTTAGTAGCTGTAGGTTTCATAAATATGTCACTGATTTTTTAAAGCTTAGTTAAATCCTCATTCTAGAGTCTTGGTTTCTTCTTTATCAAAATGATGTTTGTGAAGTTTTTGAGACATGTATAGAAAGTATTATTTGTATGGTTATTTTATTTCTTTTTATGTACTTTTGATCTGTGTTCAATTTTTGTAAACTGTCTACATTTTGTTAACGTTTCTCGTACAGGGTTTCATTTATATCATTAAGTTCTTGGTTTATAGAGATTTCTATGAAATTTCACAGTTTTTGCCATTGCGTTTCACATACTAGATAAGTTCTATATAGCTGTTCTTTAAGTTTCTCTTTCTTCACACACAGGAATTTTAAATCTTGGTTTAATGTCTCTCTGAGTATGGCAGTTTATCGCTTAAACATGTAGGAAAGTTCATGTGTATGGATGATTTGTGCCGTTATATGAATTGTGTGCATTTGTTGGTGTACGTGGATGATTATTGCAATGTACCTTTGCACCACCGTCTAGAAGAAGACAGTTATGACAGTCCTAGTAAAGAACACGAGTCTTAACTTGGCCATCAAGAACATACGAACAAATGATGTAAAATATGAATTTGTTGGCTTTTTTGTTCATTCTAACTACCTTTAGATTCAATATTTACGTCTACTGCACATGGAAGAGTTAAAGCTTTCTACAGTACGATATTGAAAAGGGCAGGAATTCCTGGGAATTTTTCACTCCAGACCAAATTTCTTTATACCAATCACACAGCATTTTCTTGTTATATGTAATTAACTGCAGACGAGGAAACTACTTGAAGTTAAAAACTCTTTATGAGCCCTTTATGTTAAAACTCTTTACAATACATTTTGTATACCGAGAGCATGCTTTTGCGACACTGCATTCTCAATCAGTTTACGAGTCGAAGGCTACTCCCGTCAAACAGGGCAGACATACAATGCAGAAGTTCGCTTAATGACTGTACCGTTTAGAAAATTCATTGTACTTAAGAAATGGGAACGGCCAATTACTATTTCAAAAACATATAATTTTATGTCGAAAAGAAAACTGATACATAGTCAATTTCTCTGCACTGAAGTAGCAGCTTCACCTCCAATCAGTTTGGATTACTTTAGCGTTAGTGACGCGTTGCGGAGACAGCAAGAGGTTGCATGTTACAAATATTTACCAATAATATAAACCAGAAGAGTTTTACAAGAATAAAATTTGGCATGCATTAGATTATGTAATAGCATACTCACAAAACATCCTTCTACGTGCGTTCTTAAGAGTACTTGTCAAGATGAAAACACATTATCGGAAACGCAACGATAATTTCCAGTCTTATTCAAGAAGGAACATGTAACTAGCATAATTTACTGCACTCGCTTAACCCAACCTACCCGCTGGCAAAAGAGCACTACTGCATCACCTGCTCAGCGCTCAGGTCGACACTGTCTATACTTATCGATACTATCGATAACTGTCGAAAGCACCTGTACGACGTCAAGCAGACAACGTATAGGCATAGGTAAGAGGACGTCGTGTAGTGTGATAGAAGTGGGCCGGCTTTTCAGTGGATCTGTATACTTCAAGCGACAGGGCGACACATCCCATAGGGCAGCAATATTCGTGGTTACCAACAGTATAGCTTCAAATCTCACTATACATACAAATATTTCAATTAGAAGTGCAAGAAACGCCACAGAACACCGCAACTAAAAGCACGGAATACCCACATCATGAATGTATGTTCTACAAGGACACAGGCTGAAAGTCAGTTACAGACAGATTTCATTATCCCAGTAAGAGCGACACGCAACGTCGCGATGCAATGGTTATTACTTCCGCCTGCTATTCGGAAGGTCCCGAGTTCAAAGAGCGAATGGGACTAATATTTAGTAATTTTGCGTAATCTTCTAAGCATATACCGGGAAAGCATCTTAAATCGGGTCACGATTTTTTTTTCCAGATCCTATCCAATTCATCATGTACAATCATCCTACAATAAATTAAAAATCGGTACAGTTGATAAAGTAACTACGAAAACCATTATGTAAAACGCAATTCTTCTGAATGTCCCCCATATCATGCATGAAAAAAAATTCTCACTCTTGGTGGATTAAACCCTTTGGCTCCAGTTTCTGAACGAGTACAGCGGACCGCTCCATTCCGTCTGTCAGCGGATTATTTACCTTCGTCAGAGCAGGATAGCGGATGAGTAAGTGGGAAGAGCTGAACGGTGAATTCGAGATTTAGAACCAACTGAGGCATCCGATGTAATAGCATAATAGAAGTAGATAAATCTATTCACTTCTGTGGTTACGATTTCAGACTGTACCCTCAAAAACGTACTACGCATATCTTCTGCGAGAACTCCCCCTCTATGGTTGATGCAAACATGCAGCAAACCCCGGGAAATCATTTCAGACTCTATATTGGTATGCAAATTAAATACCGCTTTCCAAGCCATCCATATCAACATGATTTCAATTCTAAAAGGGCACTTGCCTATCCTGCGTGAAATTAAAATTCCCCTCGTGAGAAAGCGTCAGCAAATTACATCACTTTCCCCAACAAAACATCCTCCACTCTATAGCTGGATTCTCCAGAAGGCAGGACTCATTGTTTCCCTGTATACTATATTACGGAAGAGGTTAATACATTGTTGGATATAAACAGCAATCTGGAAGTCCCTGGTCCAGGTCTCAGGTACCAGTGGTTTTGCCTTAGACACGCATTATATCTGTGCCTAATTCAAGAAAGAGATAAAGGGCAGAATAAAAGAAAGTAAGAAATAAATGGACAAGAAGAAACGGAGTAACGAAGAAAAACATCGAAGTAATACACAAAAATGAGAAGAAAAAAGAAGAAAAAGAATGAAAGAGGAAAGCAGCCTCTAATCAAGAACGAAATAAAGAATGGAACCAAGCCATACAGGAAACGAGAGAGGACACGGAGTTCTGGGCAAGACTTACGAAACCTAGTTTCTTATTGCAAAGATTTCCAGACTGATTGTACTTACAATACTTGACAGTACTCTCATTCATTCAAAAATGAGCAATCATAGTAACCATAGAAATAAAGATAGCAATAATAACCACAGTAACGATCAGGGTCTTAACAAGCTAATAAGCAACAGTAACAGTAGGCCAAGTAAGCAGAGTAACCAACAGTATTATTATTAATACTAGTAACAAGTACTAAAGGTATTAAATGTAGTAACATTACAACTAACATTAATCACAATAACCAACAGTAAACACATTAACCAATAGCTTGTAATTTTGCTTCCACTTCACAAATTCATGCATCCGCTGTGCTGTTGTTATTGAAAGTTGTAATTAAAAATTAAAAGGTTACGTAGCCTCCAATGGCGTAACGTTCATTTAAAATTTCACGAATATCTGTCAAGTAGTACGAAGTTGGAAGGATAGAAATACTTGCTTTATATGAATTCTGTAGTTTATAATTCCGTACCCATTACTTTGGCATGGATGGTTACCCTAACTGAAGGTTTCTCTAAAGGTAAAGGTCCCCTGGTAACTTGCATAAACGCACAGAGGGGGAGCAAATGTATAGCTCCACTCATTCTCACCTCGGTGCTAGACGGGGGTGAGTGGTCAACATCAGTCCTGGGCCGCTTTACCCCCGGAAAAAGCCACGGTACACACCATACAGGAGGCTGGGTGGGCCCCAAGGCCAATCTTAAAGGTAGTAGAGAACAGAAAATCTCTTGGTCCCACCGCAGTTCAAACACCGAATCATCCAGTATGTACCGAGTCGCTATAACGACTATACTATGCCCCTTAGATTTCTGTGGTCCGTTTTACTTCCTTCGTGGGAGGGAGCTTGTCATCGAAAGTCACATTTAAACGGTTATCATTTCTGCTTTGTATTCTACAGATCCCATGTTAGATTATACGACAGGAACCGATTTTCTTCAGTAACTCTTTGTGTGGCTTTCCTCGCCCCTTTCCTTAAAATTCTACAATCTTTCCAAATTTATCACAGTCAAATGACGTGGCCACTTTAACAATTTTTCGTTGTGTGTTCACTTATTGATTTATACTTCATTTTTATGAAACTGTTAGGTTTCAAATTAAGCACAGTAAAAAAAATTCAGACACAAACTCTGCAGAGTGAAATTCTTTTCTAAAAATAAGCCGGAAACATTCCACAACATACGTCCTGAGACTTTTAGTTTGGTGATACACACCACCGTCAAACGAGGTGACACACTTCTCAGTACTGTTATTTATTTGCAGCAGCGCTCATATGTGATCGAATGATCATGGAACACACACACCCACACACGACGAACACTGCAACCAGCACGGGAATTCGCACTACATTATCCTCATCGACGCCATCCAGACACGAATATGTTTCGACGATTGCAGCAGCTTCTTCGTGAGACAGGAAGTGTAACACGTACGTCACTAATGAATGCAGGTCATCCATTGACTGTACCGACACTTGGCAATGAAGATGTCACAATTTCAGATGCGGAACAAAAGCCATGTAGAGGCTCACGAGATACCGCACGAGAATTTGAACTATCCCAAATGAGGGTCCTCGAAGTACTTCCTGACGATCAAATGAAGCCATACCACGCTCGCGGAACGCAAATCTGTTCCCAGAAGATCGTGTTCTACATCTATTATACGTGTACGTACGAGGCCCGCATGTTTTCATCATTTGACACTTTACACCACTAGGCGTCTCAGGACACATATCGTACAACATTTTCGACTTTCTTTTTAACAATGACTCACAATATGGAGACTTCGTGCGGGAATTTCTTTCCACATTGTAGAGTAACAAATTGTCGGATTATTGCAGTATTTGAAACGATTTGGATGGAAGCGGTCCTGACCTCATTGAGATGCTACCCCAACATTCTCCTAAAAGGACTGAGGAAAGCAACGAAATGCTTAATTCAGGATAGCCGATGACCCATTGACTCTTGAAACGGGCATTTGCCTAATACAAATAAGGAGCCTGAGCCATTTAAACTACTTGCTGTTATGAGAGAAAATTTTTCTTACTAAACAAAACAAAGACACACATTTAGACCTTTACATCAAGTAGGCCCAATATCCTTTATCTCTACGATCGATATCCCACACAGCCAATTCGCATAAAGCTTTAGATTTTCTACAGAACGCCTCTGATAAATTTTCAAAGTGCTGAAGTTAGGCTCGGTGGAAGGAAGTTACAGATTTCCACAGTGACCTGACCAAGAATATGTATTTCAAAAGAGTCTTATTGTTTCGACATCAGTTCCTGATACTCGAAAGGAACGTCCTTCAAGTCTACCCATTTTTCATCGCCATCGTTAGCCTCATGATACTCAGGATTACAATTAGTGTCTATAACTTAACCTTTAAATGCAGTTTGTCCCTCCATCTTTCCTCTCAGAGTACAGATTTCATCGCTCCAGTGGTTTGCTATCCAGTTCCTGTTTCATATCTTCTTTATCTTCATCACGTACATTCCTGCAGCCAATTAAAATAATTCAGCAGTCTTCGGATTCATTGTTTATAATTCGAAACATTTTTTCATATCTGCAGCTTCATTGGTGGTCTATCCTTGTACTTCCCCTAAAGTTCTTATAAATCTCGCTTCTATTACTTCCTGTATATCTGTCAAATTTCATAACAGTTCTAACAAGCTATGTGGCTCTTCTCACGTAATACTTTGAAGGCACAAAGGGCAGTGTACATACTGTAGCCTCGACACGTTTGTCACGAACTGCGAGCAGTACTTTTGTGCCTGATTTTGCCAACTCACTCCTAACATAACCCATTGCTATATTACACCCCAGTGAAGGTGACGGACAGCCGCTAGTGACGTAGCCGACGATATCCTCGTCCGATGCTTCCGTCATGGCATACACGGTGGCTCCGGACCGCGCTGAGGGTCCTCTCGACTTCAGTCCAACTCTTTTACGCCTGGGTCCATTCCGAAGTTGATCTATGATCACAGTAGCTCCTGGGAAGTCAGCTGTTGTTCTGCGTCGCTTAGCAACTAACCAGGAAAGCCCTGCCTCCACAGGCGTTGTCGTGTGATCAATGTCGTTCCCATAAAGACACATGCCGGCCTCTAACCTGCGGATCACACCAATGTGATTTCCTCTGGTCCATAGATCAATACATATTGTGCTGGACATTTAAATGTAAATTTAAATTTATGAACATAGGTATAGCAAATGGGTACGTAAACGATGTATTTTCAAGCTCTATAATTATTTTCAATTTTCATTGCATGCTTTTTAATTTATGAAGATTTCGCTGTAATAGGAAAAAATACGTTAGATGGTGGTAAGTAATTTTCACGGTAAATGCAAAGTCGTGAGTGCTCGTTTATCCTAAAACAGCCCTTTAATTTAAGGCTAGAATATGTAGAAAACTACAAATCGATCATTTTTGGGCTACCGCAAAGCATTAAGCCGCTCAAGTAACAACGTCGGAGACTCCTCCTGTTACAGTTGGGCGGTAGGGATACGAAACTGTAGCGAAATCGACCTACATGTACCTACAGCCTAACGCTTTACCAACAGAACTTACCCATGTTACAGCAGGTGCTGGAAATATTCGTTGTTGTCGTTGTTTTGTTGCTGTTGTTGTTGTTGTTAGCAGGTCCTTAACTCATTTAATAATTAGTGGGCGAAAAGTGAACCTTACTCCAAAGGCTCATTGAAGAAAACGTGGATAAAATCTGTGTTAGGCTTGCATATTGTCCTCTGAAACCCCTCTGAACCTTGCCTTGGTGACTGAAGTTTCGCTTTTGAAGCATAAAGTGAACTTTTTATAGAGAAAAACAATCAAGTGTCTAAATTTATTAATTGATATCGAGAGACAGAAATGTCGTGACGGTAAGGAAATAACTACCCTTCCTCTTCCTGATTCCATTTAATTCACGCATCAGCATGAATAAACTGAAACTTCAAACATTTCTGTCTTCATCTACTTGCCAACTTGCATATGTCAAAGTCTCTAAACATGACATTCAAATCCAACGTGACAAGAAATCATAGTACCATAGGGCTGATAAAGCAAATAATCACTATATATATATATACATATATATATGCAAATTACCTGAGGGAATCTCTTGCACCCAGTCCAGCTGGTTTGACTGGAGCCACCTCGGAGGATAGTAGCATTTCTGCTACCTTGATGGCCTGGTCAGCAGGTAGTGAGATTTCAACACCATCCTCTCCCGTGTAACCACAACGCGTGATACGACAACCTGACACCCCTGCGACCGTTGCCAGAGTGCTTTCCATGAAGTAGAGGTGACTGAGATCCACGTCGACCAGTGGCTGCAGGATCTTGGCAGTGTCAGGACCTTGTACTGCCAGCAGGGCCTGTTCGTCTGGATCCAAGAAACGAAGTTCCACGTCTTTACCTTTAGCTTTCATTGCAGCCTGAAACGTACCAAACATTGAGCAGAATTGGTCTGAAGGCCCTTGCAGACGTTCTAGAATTACTCGCGTCTTATTCGAATCCTAAATTCTCTGTTGACAGATTTGAATTTGATATGAATGACTAACAGGAATGAATGTACAGAACAGTTTGAAATATGATGACAAAGTAAGAGCAGTACTTGTTTTCAAAACAAGATAATTTACTCATTTGCCTTGCCAAATATGAACACTTCAGATAATTCACAAGTATTAAAAAGGAATACACCTTATGGGACAAATATTTTTTTGTGCAGCGAGGTATATGTGATAACCTACTTATTTCGGGGCAGAGAACATTCACGGACACTGAAATGTATTTCTCTGGTTAATCTGTGTTTCGATTTGTTGACCTTAGGGGTTAAGCGTTTCTTGTGTAAAGCGGGAAGACAGGTAAATGGTTTAGTTAATGACACTGTCATCCACCTCGACATGAAAACTTTAATGTGTACAGTTCTGTCTAGCACTTATAAAACCGCATCCCAGATCAATATCAGATTGGAACTCCTAAGTTAGATATGAAACGTCATCTGCTATGGTGTGGTATATGAAAATATACAACATTTACAGGGCTGAAATAGGCCAGGACAACATCGTTTCACATCCATTCTATTCACCATTTACAGTCATTTGTCATTCGACTGTATTTCATCTATACATTGTCACGAAATAATACTTGATAATGTTACGATTTATGAATCCTGATTTCCCCTTATAATTTTCTCCTTTGAAATCTCACGGTCTGTTATAACGGTAAAGAATATGGTATTTACCTCCAAACTTTTACATTTATTCATACTGATTTTATGTTAAATGTAAAGGCAAATTTTTCCTTCTGCCTAAGCACCACATTACGAACGCGTAGGAAGTTAGTGCAAGTAATGCTTCAAGCATTCTTAACTCATGAACCAGACGAAACTAAATCATCATGTTTACGATCCGGTCCTTTAAACTCCAAAGAATTAGCTCACGGTATCTACTTAATCTGAGAATGTGTGAGCCCCATATTCAGTATGGACATGACAGTAACGATAAAGGTCTTTGACAATACTATGAATTCAACCCAGTTTGTTTGCTGACTGAGGTATCTAGGTTCATAGTGGACAGAAACGATGGCCGTACAACGACGTGTCTACATCGGCATCCACGTAACAAGATTATGCTTTACGGGCCGGCCCGACGTGGCGGAAACAGAATCCGACTCTTCAGCCCGAATGCGCGCTGGCAAAAACCTCTTACTCTATGATACACTGTAATTTTCACCTGAGCTTCCTGTAAAAGTTTCTGGTCTTGGGATCTTCTGGCAGCATTAGACACTAAATGGTAATACCCCAGCGGTGTCTTTGTAATAATGAGGTCATCCAGGATGCCGCCTGTGATAGGGTCCGTGTAGACGGTGAGTGTAGCCGTGTTGTCGCGCATGTTGATCAAGTCGACAGTTGTTACGCTCTCCAGGAACGGCAGCCTGTCGCGGCCCCGCACTTCTGTCTGCATCATGTGTGACACATCGAAGACCGAGCAGTGCTGCCGGGTGTGCAGATGTGAAGCTGCGATGCCCTCGGCACCATAACTCACCTGATACCCACCCATAAGCAGTCAAGGATTAGACCTTCAGTTATTCTTTAAGTACAAAATAACAATTTACATTACTTTTTTTAGAGTTCAACTTTATTGACATACCTACATTTCAGGGCCCAGGTCCTTAAAAGCAATGGATTATCGTAATTAATAACTTAATCATGACGACTGCAATAATCACTCGAAATCGCGTGTTAGAATTTCCATCAGGATAGACAGTTTCTCTGCCGGGGTTTACTAGTTACGTCCCGCGGTCACATTTCAGATAAGGACTGTGTATCAGTAGCTTCCCGGGCTGCTGAGGGTCAGTGTATTATTTGCGTCCCGCGGTCAGTTTAACGTCCCCTTCTCTGCGTTTCCCTATGTTGTCTTTTGATTAATACTTTGGGTAGACGGCTTTATATCCATTCTCCAAAAAAAAACATAAAATGTTTAAAATATTCACACTTTCGGGAATTACTACAGGCTAAAGAGGAAGACGGCACTCGCTATAGTCAAGCCACACGCTATTAACACATTTTTCAATTAACATATGAGTCATATCTCTTGAACCGTCAAAATCTTAACTACATGAGTATCCATTCCTCCTTAGCAGCTGAATATGAACACTGTCACAGGTAAACTCCGAGTCTTCTTCATGAGGTTTGATTTTCTCGGGTTATCATTCCAGCCTACACATACATAACTGAAGTTAACAGGAGTGATATTTAGGACGTATGTGCACTACAACACACCATTTAACCCTCCAGGTGTGATCTGACTTGACTTAAGATCTACTTTGCCAATGGTCTTTCAGCAGTTCTTTTTCTGTGTCTTTAATACTTCTAAATGCAACGGTGTTTTGCTTCATCAAATCTTACTGTTTTTATCAGTTGTGTTTCACGTTCAGTTACATTTAACATGAGAGAGAGAAACTTCCCTTTATTGTTCACTTACTTCAAATAATAATAATAATAATAATAATAATAATAATAATAATAATGCTGTCCCAGGTCCAGAAAATGGTCGTACCAAACACCTGTTCCATCGCGACAAAATTCCTCAATGATGAAGACCAATTACCTGACGAAGAGGCTAATAACCCCTAATCCTGTCACTTTACCATGTTCCCGGCTTTATACACTCATTTCAATATTCCCTGATGCAATCCCCCAGCAGATACTTGGTTGAAAGCCAGTAGTGTGTGTGTTCAACAACACCAGGCATAGCCTGAGACAATTCCTAATAATGCCAACTGGAACAAAGGAAACTGTTTTGATAAAACAAAGTGGAATGAAATTTTATCATCTTGTCTCAAAACTCCAAATTACTTTTAAGGGTTGAAATGTCCCAGAAGAAGATTCTTCTAGGACATTTCCACCCTTGGAGAAGAGGACAATACGTTGCCTCGAAACGTCGGGATCCGATTAACCAATGCCGCTGCGTCGTATCGCAAAAGAATGAAACCCTTATTCACGTCACCGTGAAAAACTCAAAATTCGCAAAATTGTTCAGATTCAAGCAACTCTAGAAATACTCTCTGTTGTCACGCGAATTCTGAGTCATATAACTGACTTCATTCTTAAAAGAGCAAAAAAAAAAAAAACTTAATCGAAAGGCTGAGTGCTCGTCGAAGGGAAATTGAATGAAACCGGTGCTAGACGTAAACATTCTCCTTGAAAATTTATCACAGTCCTTGCACAGGAAATATGGATTCAAATTTTACTCTACTTCCGAAATGGAACTTCAGCTCGTAAAAGTAAACATTTTACAGAATGCTTGTTTAAAAACAGAGAGTTCCCAGTGCAAAATAAAGATTCTTATTACCGGCAGCAAGTAACCTCCGAATGGAACCATCTTCCCTTTCAACTGAACATGAAAATCGTAGAGTTTTGTCTTCCGATGTTCAACAGTTCCTGCACTGTAAGGTCTAGTCGACCGGGCGTCATACCCAGTGACTGGATTTGGTTGCTTCTTATTAGGCAGGGCATGGCTCCCCAAACCACGCTCCACTGACAACGTTCTGTAGGTGCTGAACTTTCGGAAATCTAAAACAGAAGTCATAAACATAATTAGCATAGTAATGATACTAAACTTCTGTTGATAAGGAACCGAAAGGTGTGTCGGCTTGCCTTGAAACTTACCCTGAATCAGTCCATATTGTTACAAAATATTTGCCTATTTTACTGTATAACACTTGTCGCATACTTTTTCAGCACAAGCAACACTTTTATTTCATGCCTTTGGAGTACTTAAAATTAAGTTCTCTGAGCCTTTAAAATGTTTAGTTTATACGAGTCTTTAGGCTTTCGTAGGGGTGCAGTTGAGGTCTCAGTTCTGGATTAATGCTGCTCGATGTTTTGGGAAAAAGTAGTGGTCTCATCCTCAACAGTCAAAACGCCTTCATGAACATTTCGACCCTTGAAGATGAGGCCTCCACGCTGTGTCGCAACGTCCAGCACGGATTACCCATGACGTAACGGCTTATCTCACGGTTAGCTTGGTTTGTCAAAAGATTGAAAGATAAATATTTTCGCTGACAATACTAAAGCTACAGTACGACGAGGCTGCGGTCACGTTCAAATGTAACTTCAACAGCAGTACGGGGAAATGTTGTCATCCACCCCAAGAGTATGAACATAACTAATAATAATTACTGACAATTATTTATGCAGACGTAAATGTCTTTGCGCCTAAGGTTACGCAGTAGATCCATAGAATATATCTGATTAGTTGACCCTCCAAAAACCAGAAACCCATATACTTGCTATTACCTGTCACAAGCCTCGTGCTGTAATAGGATGATGTGCCTGTAACCGACAGCCTCCTGTCGCATTGCACAATGCAATCGACGGCCATCGACTTTCCTATTCTGGGCCCGTAACTCCCAGCCCAACGGAGGAATCGCACCATCTCCAACGCCTGGACAGACATGAAACAAGCAATAAAACATATGATAGTGTAAAACGTCCCTGCAGTACTTTATGTTGTAACAATGCCACGCGCACATCTAGTATGCCGTACTGTATAAAAATTTAATTCTTCTACTGCGGAGACAGAGGGACAGAGAGAAAAGAATAGTGAAAAGAGGTGAAAATAAAATAATGGAAGAGACAGTGGTTTATTTGTGGGCTGGGGGAAGGAAGGCGAGAGAAGGAGTATAGCTTTGTTGGAATGTTACGAGGCTTCGCCCCCTTGTCCTTCTGGTAACAATACTACGAAACCGAAGATTCTAGAATTATAAGACTAGTGGTTTGAGACAAGAGCCCCAAATGTTGATATACTGATTGATGATGAAATGTACAATGTGGAAGAATTATTTGCAAGGTTTTAAATTCGACGAGGGCAAATTGCAAGGGCTGCATGAGAAGCATAAAATAGCAACTTGGAAAACTGGAACCATATCAGCATTTGTTTTAAGACAGAGAAAAATCAAGAAAACCTGAGCCGGAATTGCTGGTTTGAGGACATTCCTCATACCTACTGGCATAACCAGCAGTTCGGCAAACAAAAAAACACGAAGCCGCCTACACTATCCCTAACAGGCGTGCTGTTGCTATACTGACAGACTGAATTTCATGTCAGAATAGCAGAGTCCATTGATTTGTGATTATTTGAATAATAAGCCGAAAGGAAACATTATATTGATTTATATATATATACACATATAATACGTACATATCACGCACGCGTGTGTATGTGTGTGTGTGTGTGTGAGGGTTACAATTTCCGTCCGTTTTCTTCGCAGTCGTAAACCCACCAGATCCCTGTCCTGACTTGGTAGCCTGCAGCATATGGACCAGCCGCAATGCTGCGTGTGGAACCACCGAAATGAATCAATAAATCCCGATGAAGTGCCGTCTCTAATGAAGAGCACTCTATCCATACAGGACGTCAAATGATTCGTTCACATTACTTTTCCTACTTCTGTGTTTCCTGATTTATACAGCGGATCGTATATACAACACGCAGAGATATACTGAAACTTACTCGATCAGTACAGTAACGAGGTTATGGGCTATATAACCGCGGAAGTGGTATTCGTTTCCTGGCAGGCCCACGAAAATTTTCTCGTCTTCAAATTGTCCAGACCGGGTCTGAAGCCCACCCAGCCTCCCATACAATGGGTATTGGAGGATATTTCTCTGATGATAAAGCGGTCGGCGGGTGAAGCTCACCACTCACCTCCCTGTAATCCACATGTTACGAATAAATGGAGCTGTAACTCAACTCCCTCCTATGCCTTCATGGCGTGCACAGAAATAACGTTGCTTTTTTACTTCGCTCCGTACACTTGGTAGCATGCAAGGTAGCCAGGGCTGTTGTAACTTTGGGAAAATATCATTGTACAGTTTCTGGGTGCAGTTTTATTCCTCATTCCCAGCCTTTCTTTGAAGACGTAAGCAAACATTATTTCTTCAGTGTTATTCTTTCTTTAAAATGTCATATAGTCTAACGTACATTCTACGTGAACTGCTAAATCCTTGAAGATGAAGGCACAACCTCCCTTCGAAATCTCTGGAATCATTCACCCAATAGCACAGCGTCACATCCCAGAAGACCTAAAACTTCAAATATGGATCTGTCTGGCGCTTATGTTTTTATTTTGTGAATATGTTGGAGCTTGAAGTAAGATGCTTATTTCTGGCGTATTAATGCTACTATATCAACTGCATTGGTTACATAATATCGAAAACGGAATGGCATAATAAGGGTAAAAATACGGTATCTAAAACTTCAGGATAATGGATTACTCAAAAAACGTTTTAAGCCGGATGTCTCCCGAGTAAGAATATGATGGCGACGCTCTGTGGGAATATGAGGGTTGGCTTAATTTGGGACCGGAAACCAGACGTTACATAAATACATTCCCTTAATGCAAAGCCCACCGAATCCCGAAAGTCTGTAGCATGTAGCACGTAATGTAGTTTAAACTTCAGTGATTGCATTGTGTTAAGATATAGCCTATATATTTTATTCACATAAATGATAAATAACCTAGTTATTTTTGGTTTCTCATTTTTAAGACGATGTCACATTTAACTGAAAGTAATACTTACACACCGGTAGCATGGACAACCTGCTATTACAGATAGCTCAGATTTGCTACAGACTTGCTAAATTTCAACTGATTAATCTCGAAAAGTGTGTCAGAATATTGTTTTGATTCTCTGTTATCGGTCTGGAGTGGCGCCAGGCTCGATCCCTTATGTTCCTCCTACTACACACCAGATTAGAAAGTTCATATTGAAACACGTCACAAACGTTGCCTTACAGGTCCTTCAAAATTGTTAACCATAATAATAGTTTCAATGACAATCAGTAACACATACTCTTGATAAACAGTTGTAAAATCGTAAAACAGACATGTCAGAAGTGATGCAGGAGCGATACTAAATGCAGACAATAAGACTTGTACGTAAGCTTGGGTCTGAGCTTCTTATAAGACTTCTCCGGCCAATAACATGACAAGGTCAGGTTTAATAAACACTGCGAGATGAGAAGCTCCTTGAAATATACGATAAGCGCTTCTTATCTTTCTGACACTGATACTTCCAAGCGTCAAACAGCTGACAGGAGCATGAACAACTGATGATAGTTCAACTTGAGTTCCACACATTCTAAGCAACAAAACACTTTCTCTCAGCACACGTGTGTTCCTCGTGGTTCGTTATAGAGGTGTAATGGCAGGAACCTGCCGAGCGTCTTGACTGGGATGCGATATTCGAAGTTACACTTCAGTCATTGATTCTATTTGTAATACATCCATATTTACTCGCCGTTAAATGTCTGTTTTTACAGTAACTGTGATTGTTAATAGCTTTGCGTCACGGCACTTACAAGTCTTGTTATTATAGGTCGGTCCTGGAAGTTGAAATGAATGGGAAAAAGCCACAGAGCTCAGTCCCGAATTACATGTATAAGAGCAGAGTATTTCGATCAAATACTTGGGTATGGAATAGATCGGACTGGAATAGATATAACATTAGGACGATATTTAAAACTAAACACAATGTCAATAGTTCACTTTTTAATACTAGACTTGACAAGGATCGTCAGAACACAAGGCATTATGCCCACAGCGTGGGTGGAAGGAGCTACCTTGGTGAGACAGGTTGTGTCTGAGGGGAAAAAGAAATAATCTAAAACTTGGGTTTATAAAAAAAAACCAAAACCAGCGCAACATGTGTATAATGAAGGTTACGGTAAAAGTTGCGCAAAAGCTCTGGTTTTGAAAACTCAATCAAATAATGTATGTAGAACACAAAGGAGTCGGCCCACGTGGCTTGTGTGACACATCCGATAAACGAAATTTCCTCCGTTTGGATCTTGCTTATCAATGAGAATATCACAAGTTTACAAGGCAGTGTGGTGTAAATTGGCCCACTGTTTTATTGTCGTTTCGTGTAATTTCTACTCCTCTCTTCCTCCCGCACCATATCTGTCTGGAAGTTCCATTGTTTGAACTTCTAAAACCCAATATACTCACTTTTACGTGTTTCTAATGTGTCCGACAGATTTTAACTCTAGCTGCAAGGGGATATATGCCTAGGTTTCTTGTGATTCCTTACAATCTTATTAGTTTTTACGTTATCTTTCGCTGATAACTTGTGATTTTAATATAATACAGATTATGATTAAAACTAGCTCTTTCTAAGCGTTAAACCTTAATAGGAACCTTTGTTTCTAGTGATAGAAATAGATCTACCTTCCGAAAATTTAGCGTATGAAAGAACCCACAGGCGGACAGTGTCCAAAATAACGCAAGTGAGATGCTTACAAAAAACGGTAGCATTTTCCAAAATGCCTGTTTTAATCTGTTAATTATGCTATCAAGGGTCAAGCTTATATAGCGTCGATGACAGATAAACGAATGAGTCTGGACACTGGTGGAATGATACTGATAGCATAAATCCGAAGTATTCAGAGAGAAACCGACATGGGCTAGCCTGAGGTCGAACCGGGACCTCCGCGGTGAGAGGCCGGCGACTGACCGCCTGAGCCATGGTACAGCTCGAAATTGTTGTGTTAAAAGTTGTCCAAATTTATATGCTAAAATGGTTCTTTATATTGTGGTATTCGTTTGTGATAATTAGTGAGGACCTATATTGAAATAATACGAGTGTATGGACATTACACACACGCACGCACGCACGCATACACTGTTGTGTAGATTGCTGTTTTCAAAGTCCCTGGTGCGCCATGTGGCATCATTCCAAACTCTTACACACCACACACACACACACACACACACACACACACCCCAAATTTCCAGCGATCGGACGCTCAGCTGTTGCAAACTGGGTGGTGTATTTTTTTTTAATGTCTTCTGTGCACACATGGGAATATTCCCATTACAGAACAATTGTGGCCTTAAAGGAAATTAAGCTCACTGCACACGGATATATTTCAGTCAGTTGTATAACAAGATTCAATATCAAAACGAACGGAACGAGATTCTACGCCTGCAGAAAATATGGACCAATTTCCCATACTATCTAGTGATACACGTGAAGTCCAAAGCAACAACGCACGTGTTAGAGCTGATTACAAACGTTGTAATTCTACTCACATCAACGGAATGTGAAAAATATACAAGCATTTTGAAGGGCCTGCTACTATGGATTATTCGTTGTACGACTCTCCCTACTAAGCAGCGAAGAAGTAAAGTCTAACGTACATACCGATATAGCGCCACCCTCAATTAGCGATCATGAAAGTCTGTGAACAGAAATTCCCTATTATACAGTATTCCAATTTACCGCCACCCTCGATATACCGCCACAAATTGCGGTGAACAAAAGTGGCGCTGATTGAATATTAGGGTAGAATGAAGAGATATTTATGTGAACATTTTTTCGACATCCGTAGATGTCATACTGCTCGCGCCCCACTCATTATAAATGTTTAATAATTTTTCAAATACGTATTTTTCGTGGTCTGTTTTGCGAGGCTCTTATTATCGCACAGTACCTGCACAGTCTCGAATAAAATAATGATATGTGAATGATAAACTGAAATTATTTTTTTAGTAGGCGGTTGTGGCCTAATTCATATACAGTAGTCACTCGGTCATCCGGAATATATCGGGTGGTCCGGATTACCGCGGAATCCGGACCACCGAGGGGAAACTACATGGTACAGGTAACATGCAAAAAATCATCACTCAGTTCTAAAGCAAAACACCTTAAAGCGTAAGTACCGTACCTAACAGTATACAATAATAATAATAATAATTTAAATGGGGAATACTGCGCTATAATTGGCCCACCCGGGGATTCGGATTACTGAGGGACCACTGTATGTCCTAGCACTTGGCCTGAGGTGCTGTCAAAATCCGCAAAATCCTCAGTCATGATGGCCGGTGTACTTGCCAAGGTTCGAATCAGGCATACCGCGGATGAAGAGCTGCCATTAAACAAACCCTTTAGGTTATACTCGTATTACTTCTCAACATGTTATGCTCAGGGAGGGGCCGGGATAACGTACTCTGTATAGCGACTCGTTGCGAGCTGGATGGTCCGGGGATCGAATCCCGGTGGGGGCGAGATTGTCCGCACCCGTCCAGACCAGCCCTGGGGCCCACCCAGCCTCCTATACAATGGGTACCGGGTCTCCTTCCCGGGGATAAAAAGGCCGGGGCGTGGAGTTGACCACCCACACCATCTAGTTCCGAGGTTAAAGAAAGAATACAGCTATACCTCTACTGCTCCTCTGGACTTCATGGTCTACTTTAGGGTGAACTTTAACTTTACCTTTATACTGATAGGTATATATCAAATATGGGATGAGTTATAAGCGTACAAAAGGAACAGGGTTGAGGATGTGGAATGAATTCATCTGGCTCAGGATAGAATCTGGTGACGAGATGCTGTGAATACGGAAACAACCCTTCAGTGTTCCTAACTTTGTACTAAACGGTTGCTTAAATTCTATGTAGTCTACAGAACCGAGAATAGCTAGTACGTGAATTGTGAAAACGGACGTGACCTTTATATAAGTTGATTGTTAAGAGGCATAACAGTCTACCATATTTCTCCACAAATGCAAGCTAAAACTCTTTAAGTGAATATGGCTTGGTTATAAATTCTACAATAACCGACTTATCACTTGACTGTGATGGTTCTCTTGATGATACTGATGCTGACAATGGATGAGGTACTGCCGACATATTTTTCCTGTATAAATCACAGAAAGTCCTTGCTGTTCCTTTTCCCTTTTGTACGCACTTTTAAATGAGATTTTATGAATCTGGGGGCGAGCAATTAATATGCAATTCACTGTTCTCTATATGATCCCTGAATGAAAATATTAGTCCTGTAAAGTACAGTTGTAAAGATATGTACCCCTTGCTATAATATTAAGAAAACTTGCACTTTGTCAAATAATGCGTTTATGTTCTGTATGCTTCTCACACTACACATCAGTTATTTCCATACACAGCATTCAGCGGTTGGTCTTTATAATGGACACAGACTGTTCTCTCTGAGGTACGGACTGAAGTTTTATGTATAATATATACGAACATCTGTCTTCCATTCATAATAGGTACAACAATATTGTTTAAATAATCCTGACAGATAGGACAATTACTTTTAGATTCGTAAGACAAAGTACCAAATTAACATTATGATGTTCTGTCACCCGTAAGGTAAAGACATGTTTGTTGTGCTTAACTAAGCGCCATACCATAAAAACTTGTAACCGTTTAACAACAAAAAAGTGAAACTTCTTTTCTATCCAGTGCTCCCAAATTTCCGAAAGAGCATTGATTTTTGGAAGGTTACCAGGCTTCGCCCGTTTGTCCTTCTGGTAAAAGCAACGTGTACATGGAGAAGAGTATGGAGCTATGGTTGAATGTTACTGAAAGAGGAAAACCGATATACTCGAAGAAAAACCTTTCCCAGTACCACCTTGTCCACCACCAATCTTACAAGGACTGACCTGCGATCGAAACCGGAACTCCGCGGTGTCGCGCCGGCGACTAGCCGTCTGGGCCATGGCACTTCAAAGACGAAAATTAACCTCCGAATTATGTTTAAAGATTCTGTTCTTACTGAGCAGTAACAACACAAAATCTCCGTTATAAATCCGCAGTCAGTTAATACTGAAGTAATCGTTACTTTAACCACAGCAACACATAAATTCACCATGTATATAGAATTTCTGAATGTTAAAACTAGTGGTAGATAAAGCACCCAATGGGTTTTAAAAAGTTAAAAAAAACCGATGTATATCTCCAGACTTTCCTAATCAGGGCACTGGAATAAGTAATCGGTGGGTCAGCGTCACTCCCGCCAATACTACCCGCTGTACGTACTGGATAGTAGACCTGAGAGGGTTCCAGTGGCGGTCTAGATGCAGCAGAGAAGGAAGAAACACCTTTGCCGTGACGGGAGTAGAACCCGGTTTATCCTGTCTATAGCCAGTCACTTCACTTTCTGAGATATCCCGGCTCATGCCATCAGCAATGACGTATACTTACTGAAACTCGAAACTGCACTGAAAACAAAACACTTAATCCCGTGCTTTCGTGATATACAAAACAGAAAACTACATTACCGGCTTTTTCGCAGAAACAAGTGAACTCGCGTCACAGTGATGTCCAGGAATACAACTTGCGATGAGGCTGGAGCGTTTAAACCACACTCATATGTGCCGTTACACTTGGTGAACTGAACTAAAAATAGGTTCTTAACTGCTGCATGGAACAGGCAGCGAGTGTGTTTGGACAGATAACGAGCAGCGGGGAATGTAGAGAGATCACATAGAGGTCAAGAAGTTGATACGTCACGAAGACATTGACATTAAGGTCTTTCTGTACCGTGTCACAGACATTGCGCTCAGAAATGTAATATTCGAGGATTTAAAATATATTCAATTGCCTAAACATAATATCCTCTATGGCAGGGACCACGTACAAGCCTAGAGAACGAACAGACGATTCTGGCTGAACGTTATAGTGGCATAAATTACATTACGGACCACTGCTCCCTGATTTATTTCACACTTTGTAACGCCACACATAGTACCGTTCTCGGAGCGCTCTATATACGTAGTTTAATACCTTATACTGCAGATTTATGGGAGTTTCAAAGAAGGAAGTCACAGGATTCGTACGGAAAAATTGAAAGTTTCAAAAGTTAAATTAAAAACTAAAGGCAACTGAGATTTAATGTAAAGCTGGCAGTTCTTAATGCACGACAAGAAAATTAAACTTAAATTTTAACAACGGGAGACAAATCCAGAGTATATATATATATATAACCAAAATATGGATTTCAGGATCTGAAAACCTCCCGTCCTTCCACTTACACAAATCTAGGTTAAAAATGGAGGTCAGTAAAGCAAGCAATAACTTAAATCTCCTCACACTTTAAACAAAATATAACTAGAAAAAGGAATAAATACAGGAGCGATATGCAGCTCCCAGACTTCTTCAACACTCCGTAGCATGCAACTGTAACCCGCACTGTACACAGTATTCAACAGATTGGTTCCTTTGATTGGCTAGTAAATACAGACACGCCTTCTGCAGGCTACGACATTTTCCGGAATTCTAACCTGTCTACTGGCTGCACTGACAACAATATTAATGTGATAAGTAAAATTATAGGCTATATGAAATTGTTTAATGTGCAGAGTAATTGTAAGTACTAAGCACACAAGGGTTGATCAGTAACAATGCACGTAGTGTGTTCGATAAATTAATTTAATAATCACAAATAATCTTGAAACGGTTTAAATAACTCCATGGAGAAGAGTCCTCCTTGAGACACCAATACTTCTTCAGCCAGTCATGAAATTATCCGTACTGTAAGAAACCCGAAGGTTCATCGCCGTGTTCACAACACCCCACTACTTTTCCCTATCCTGAGCCAGAGCAAACCAGTCTACGACGTGCCAACAGATTTCTTTAAATCCACTTGAACATTATACTCCCATCTACGCCCATGTCTTTCAAGTGGTCTCTTTTCCTACGCTTTCTCCACTAACACTGCATGCATCTCGGCCCTCCCCCATACGTGCCACATGTCTTCAAACATTCTCTGAAGTAAAGAAAAAATCGATATGCTGAAACGGTTCTTGTAAAGTAATCTCTTTCGCTGAGTACTTATAAGTTTAATAACAGCATAATCTCTTTCAACAACTGTTCGCAAGTATAAAGCAAGTTAAGATCTGCGCTCTTCTGGGTTATTACGCGGCGTCGTGTGGTAATTTTTTACCGACGTTTCGGGACAACGTATCGGTCCCATCTTCACGGGTCAAGAGTCCACTCGCACTCTTAACCCGTGAAGACGGAACCGATACGTTGCCCCGAAACGTCTGTAAACAATTACCACACGACGCCGCGTAATAACCCAGAAGAGCGCAGATCTCATCAACATCGCGGCGGAAGCCTGAAATCAAGGGCAAAGCAAGTTATTATCTTCCAGTAAATGTTCGCAAGTGTAACAGCAAATTACGAAGGGTGTTCGGAAATGATTTGGACAGAGGCTGCTGTTTCGGCAAGTAACACGCTGTAAGATCGCGCAATTATCATCGGATAGTGCAGTCCTAGTACAGCATTCCACCACCAAATGGCCCTAGTCGCGCATCCCTGTGCAAACTGCTGCGTCATTACCAAGTCTAGCGGTCGAAGCGCATGGACAACAGTCGCAAAATGGAAGGCAATTATCGTGGGCAGAGATAGACCACGTGGTTCCTGTGGAAAGAAGGCTTTAAACCGTCAGACATTCATCGCCGGTTGCCTGCAATTTGCGGAGAGAAAGCACCTGCACGCAGCATTGTCTTCAAATGGGGACGGAGCTTCAAGAGTGGCACGGAAACAGCACCGGCGGCTGTCCGTGAGTGATATAGCAACACCGCTAAAGATTGGTTCCGTGAAGCCAACTGGAAACTCCCAACGAACTGGCAGCGGTGTATAACTAACAGGGGAATAGGTTGAGCTAGCAGTTGTTTAGCATTCAACCTAATATAGCAAAACTGCTGCAAATTAGTTGATTCCAAATGATTTCCGAAAGCCACTCCTACTATCTTCCAGTAACTGTTCGCAACTACAACAGAAAATTAAAATTTTCAGCACCTGTTCCTAATTATAATTCCATTACGTGAACTTGGCAACGAAATACACTAAAAAAACAAAGGGTTTACAACCTCCTCATTAGGAATTCACTTACGGAACTGAACGCAAAGATCCTCGAAATGGAAATCGACAAAGCAGCAGTAACGCCGCTAACTTCCACTACGTTTTTCACTGATCTGGTAGAACAGATCCAAAGCAGTTAACGATTTCCAGAGCAACACATCTCCTAACACGACTCTAACAAAATTTAAATGGGACGGTTCTCCATCTTTCTCTTCGTGTCCGCTCTTTTCATTTAATTTCAAGTGATGGCCCTGCCTAGCTACTCACCCTTAGCTCCGTTCTTTACTAGCTCCAGTCGTTTGTCTTCAGGCACAAAATTAAAACTGGTCCAGTTGCTACACAAAATGAAGCGGGTGGCACGAAATCTTAACTGTAAGGAAAGTGAAATCTTGGGGAGTTAAACAGGACGTCTGCAGAACGCAAGCTAATTACTACCAAAGAAAACACCTACGCCATTATACATATATATATGTAATTTACGTTAAAGTGTCAGGGAACATAATTATTTAATATAAATTACTCTGACAGTGAAAACGGAGGCTGTAGGTCCATCAGCAATGCTGGAATCTATAAACATGGCGTCACATTCCAGATCTTAATTTTAATACCCATCTCAGAAAATCCCAAGTATAAATAAAATTTGTTTTTAAATTATGAAAGTAATAATGTAAGGGCGCATTATTATTGTGCTGAAGATTTAAAATTACGTTTCTTTTCCGTAACACTGACGACTAATACGTAAAACAATAGTTTCCCCAGTTAGTTTGTGTGGGTGTGAAATACTTCAATAAATTTGGCAGACGAATATGTATTACATAACTTCACAGAAAAAATAAACTTGAAAACAAAGGAATCAGGACAAATTTGGCCCTAAGAAGGATAACAGGCAAGTCAACAATTTAGGGTAGCAAACCAACGAGATGAAACTTTGTGATTTATACTGCTCATGTAGCGTTATTAGGACAGTTAAAACTGGAAGTTTTTCATGGGTTTAGCATGTAGTTAGGTACGAGAATTGTGTTGTACTGGTCTCTTGGAAAATCGAAACGCATATAGGAGAAGAATACTGAAATATATATTAAGAAGACAGATTTGATAAAAGGAGGTGAATGTAACTGACTGAGGAGCTTGCGTACAATGATGGGTTTTGGTATCAGCAGTGCTGAAACCGGTTTCTGATACTAGTGACTCTCATTTTGCTGGGCTCTTAATTTTACTTATTTAATTGTTCGTAAATACAAATGTATTAGTGTTTTTAACAACATGTGATAGAAATGAACAGAAAGCTTTATTAAATGCTGATATCAACATCATAGGTATAGAGATGAGTGGCATAGACCCTACGGTTATCTTTATCCCAGAAAAAAGTATGTCCGCTAATCATTTCGTGGTTACGCAAGGTGGTGGAAAGTTCTGAGCGTTTGGATGTGCTGGGAAAGAGAAAAATCCAATTGCCCTACCGGCAATAAATCACCGTTCATGTATGACGTGTCACCATATTTAGTCATCAAGGCTGCTTTGTTTAACACGTAGGAGCGAGTATTAGAACAAAAATCATTAAGATGAAAGTTACAAGGAGAGTAGCGCTA
The DNA here is from genome assembly GCA_021186555.1 of Reticulitermes speratus. Classification (NCBI taxonomy): domain Eukaryota; kingdom Metazoa; phylum Arthropoda; class Insecta; order Blattodea; family Rhinotermitidae; genus Reticulitermes; species Reticulitermes speratus. The sequence continues at coordinate 40,075,517 of JAJKFL010000003.1, read as the reverse complement.
GCTTATTTCCGGAAAGAATGGCCAGGATTTGAGCACCTACAAAAGCAGTATAAATTTTAGCTTCCTTACCACCATTAAAGTAAGAAAGAATAGGCGTAAGAGATGACGATTTTGTCTCTGTCCCCCTTTTCTACTTTTGAAACAGATTATTTATTTTCGCAACATTTTTAATAATATAATATTGGAATATTTCTAACTTTTGTGTAGTTAGTAAAAAAATATTCTGGACGAGCGAAATTGTGAGGTGGGAGCGACACTTACTTTAAGGTATTAAAATGTTGTATGGTACTCGATCTTTGAAAGATAACATTTTGTTAAGATGCCCTTGTTGTAGAGTGTAAAATAAAGACATGGCAGTCGTAAAAAAATTTATTTTAGCTCTCGGTATATTTGCAGTTAGTGCCTTAGTGAAATTTGTTACGCCGATACTGCATAAAAGTGTCTGTACACTACATAAGAAATATTATTTTTGAGTCAATAATTACAAACATGGGGATACAAAACTAAGCTTGCAGGGGTATACGAAAAATTTTACGTACACAGAGGTTGTACATTGTACAACAAAGTACCTGTCGCGCCAGAAACCTCTTCTCTCTTAGTACTAAATATTAAACAGTAAACATATAACTTTGGGACAGAAAATCCCAAAATATGAGTACATATCTGAATATAAATTAATTACCTTTAAGAGTCTGTAAAGAGTCCACAGTCTCTTTCAGGATAGATACCCCGAATATGCGTTAAGACGGCAAAAGAATGTATTTTACTTTTGTTGCAAATACAGAAACCACATCGCAGTGCTTATGCCCTACGTGATGTATTCCAAAATCATAATTGAGCACCCTGCGTGATGTATTCCAAAATCGTAATTGACCAGAGGTAAATTCTTTACCAAAATGTTTTTCTTCTTCTCAACAAAACAACAGAGTTCTATCATGCCTCTACTTTTGGAATACCCTCTAATAGAGGGAACAGACGAACCTTAGAAACAAGGAACTGGATCTGGTGGCGAAATTTATAACTTCAATAAGCACGGGCAGAATGAAAGAGGTCTACCCCACCAAGGTGTTTCACCTCTACGACTTCACCCCAACCTTATTCCTCTTATTCTTCTATAGAATGGAGTGGCTTACACAACCAGCAGAGCTTTTATTTTAGAAAGAATAAATGTGCGTCTTCCATCAACCATCTCAACCCTATCAATAACGAACGGTTGCTACGTACCTACAGACCATAATTGAAAAGCTTAAGTAACATATCTCTAAACAAATTGTGTTATTTCCACAATGTTAAATGACTGGCTATACATCCAAACGTTTATTCTTTTTCAATGGCTCGACAGCCCCTTGGGGGCCAAGGCCGCCTCAGTTTTCGAGGCTTCACGATCACACAATTTAGACACACCACACTCGGTAGGACTCCTCTGGACGAGGGACCAGCCCGTTGCAGAGACCTCTACCTGACAACACAACACAAACAAGAGACAGACATCCATGCCCCCGGCGGGATTCGAACCCACAATCCCAGTAAGCGAGCTGCCGCAGACCCACGCCTTAGACCGCGCGGCCACTGGGATCGGCTAACTTTGATCATGTAGGTACATTTTCAGAGATTTTTATCTACTTTATGTCGTCGCGGTTCCATTATCATATAAATTGGTTAGCGCAATTACACCATTACATCTCAATGGTTATTATACGTACCCCCTCCTTTACCATTAAAATTCTGCATAATACCTACAGGATTATTTTTGACTTCGTATAAATCTCATAAATTGCCTGATTGGTTTTTGTAATTTAGAAGCAGTGTGCTTCCTGAAGTACAAAATAAATTTATAATTATTATTTATTTTTATTCCAGGCTTTACAGGCATAATCCTATCTTAGACCTAACGTTCGTAGCAAGTTTCGTGACAATCGGCCAAATTGTTCCATATTTGAAATGGCGAACCCAGAGATACAGGCAGACACATACAAACACACACCACGTTGTTTCACACGCATATTTTTCCTCACCTCGTTCGAATGGAAAGTAGGCTAAAACAGCACATGGAGTTGTGTCTTAAATAAGAAACATATCCTTCGAAATACACTGCAGTTTGAGTGATTTGCTTTCTACCTTTCACTTTCATATGAACTAATTTCTCTAGCGCCGTTTCTTCACTTTCCACGATAAGTGGCAATCCATTTATTCTTTATAATATTACGAGTATTAGCATTGGAAACCGAAATATTTTGAATAACAGTTACGAAAAGACACTGAATGGGCATAGAACATATCCTTAAAGGACGCCTTTCAGGTAAGTAACAAAAATTTTAGTTTCGCAATAAACTCAATATCGAGGAAAGCAGAATGTTTATTTTCACATGGGGCAAAGTTTGAAAAGTGATGAAGCCACTAACTGAATTCAATAAACACTGCAGTAGTAGAACAAGTAGGTTCAACATCGCCACAACAGCCCCTGCACATGATCTCGTGCCAGTTACATCCAACCCCGGTCCTCACAAACTGTATAATTAAATTACATCTTAATATTATCCTACAATCTCCTCAGATCTCAAAGTTTAATTCTTCCATAAAGTTCCCTACTACAATTTGGTATATATTCCTTCTTTCCTTCCTAATTTCTTGCAGGCTTCTCGAATTCACTGTCCTAAAAGTAGCGTGCTACAAGTTCATGTATATACATTAGGAATCTGCTCGTTACAGCGCGCCCTAAATCGTTTATTGACTTCATTCTTCTCAGATCAAAATAATTTTTCAAATAAGTTTGATTCGCCTTGTAATTTAAGTTGTTCAGTCAAAATAAGAAAACGCGTTTACACCTATATAGACCTGGAGGCCTTCTCCGTTCGCAGCCTCAGGAGGTAACCATGTCATGGCGAAAGAAATCCACTTTAACATGGGAATAAATACGCCTGTAGATAATATTCTTTGCCAACTTATCCAGCACAATTTTAATCCAAACTACATATACTTATATACATACACAGATATACATACGTAATTTAATTTAAACATGTTATACGAGATCTGGATCTTCAGATTTTCCCGAAATGAATATAACCGGAATTTTACTCTGTGCCGAAAAATACAGAATATATTTTATGCTCCCGAAGTAGTTTTTTGTACTTGTAACACAGTGCCTGATTCACTTTGTTCTGCAAATTAATTTCTCCTTCTTTTACTCTAGACTTGACTTGATTGCTTCTGAGTGTATTCCCTTAGTTATCCTGCGTTTCTCAAGTTTGTAGTTTAATTCTGAGGAAAAATTAAGTGTGAACTTGAAGGTAAGTGAGAGAGGGAGGCGAACATTCATCTTCTCTCCTGCCTTCCAAGTCTTTCTACTACTTAGGGCATATATTTCTGCTTCTAAAAATGGAATACGTTTTCCTGCAGGTTCTTGTGCTTTACTCTCAAGGGTTTCTTCGCGAAGCGGTACAGCAACCCACTGGAATACCTACTTTAGGATAAAGGAGAAAAAGAAATTCTATAGTGCGTTTCACAAAGGTATTCTTGATACACAATAACAAACATTAATCTGCCTCTCGTAAAACATCAGAAATAATATCTCAGTTAAAGAGCATTTTGTAGTAAATCTGCATACACTTCTGTGTATACTATAGTATTGCAGGGTATGAAATTTGGTCTCCAACTCTTAGGAAAGGAAAGAGATAGAAGATAATTGAGAACAAACTGCTGAGAAAAACAACTGAACCAAAAGAGACAGGCTGAAGAAATATGAAAAACATAATAATTTGTAATCTTCACTAAATAATATTCGTGGTCACATTACGGGTAGTGACAAAAATAGGGTAGGCAGCATGAGGAGTATGACAAATCCGTACAAGAGTTTAGTCTAAAAACTGAATGTAAAACACCACTTGTGAAGCCAGACTTGGCTGTGAAATTAATATGGAAGCGTATCTTAAATACGACGAAATTAAAAAATTAGCCTATTTCTTTCGGAATTACATAATAATTCTATAATTGTTCGTGTTAAATTAATTGATAAACTATTAATTATCGAATTGTGGACTGGGTTAATCCGGTTCAGAATAAAATCCAGTGACGTGATCTTGTCAACACAGCCTTGTAACATTCAATTCCAAAAAAGACGAAGAATTTCTTAACCTGAGAACCGGCTGCCATGTAGATTCTGCTCCACAAAGCCAGTTAGTTCCACATTCAGCATATAAATGTACTGTCATATCGAATACTGATTACTTTAGAATCGGCTCTTTACGAGAAAACATAAACTTCCATTTTTCCTACGTAAGGCCATGTCCATTTTACCTGTAATTTTATCTTTTCTTACGGATGTAAAGGACGCGCCTCATACCTAATGTCATTTATGGCCAATCAATTGAGACTTTCATGACTAACGTGAAATATTTCATTAGAAAACCCAAATATAGGTATGATGCTTTCTCTAACAAGTGCTGAGTTTCTTTTCATATCCTGTACGTACTGGAAGTACAAGTATCAGCAATATAAATTTAGCGTGGCTTAGATGTTTGCCAACGCCTGTGGCTACACAGGGTCAGACTGAAATTCGATCTTAATGAAAGGAAGAGTTAAACTTTCTCTCTTCGCCATCAGATCCGTTAACCACTAAAATTCACTCGGGCGATTATCAGTTTAAGTGTTGAAGCGGCTGATCACCCGAGAGACTTTTAGTGCTTTTTTCGCCACGAAATCTGGAGAATGCTTTCTACTGTAACGAACACACGGAGACTCAGCACCTCGCCTTTATAAAGTGGCAGTTAACGTTTTAAAGAGGAAATTTAATCTAAATTATACATAAAAGTTTATTTCGTACCTCAGAGTCAACAGTCACGTCTCCATTACAAAGACCAATCAGTTAATGCTGTTTAAAGAAATAATCACTCTTTACCTGCAGAATAATATGAAGCACACGAACATGTCCGTTGTGCGGAATCATACAGAAACTCTGAATTTTAAACTTCTGATACCTGTACGCGTAGGACAGTAAATTTTAAAGGTTCAACGAAGGATTCAGTTATATCTCTACTGTAAACCGGTTTTCCAAACTTTGTTAACTGTTACTGTTCTTTAGTTAAACACGTGTTGTTGATTTAACTTGCCCCTGAACAGGGTCGCTCGCCCTACTTCCAAAATTATTTCTAAAAATAAAAGCACTGGGACGTACTATTTTGGACTTAGTTACTCTATTTACTAGTACACAAGAAGCGTCTTTGTTTAGAATCCAAATTTTTAAAAAGTACTTTAATGAATAAAATTTTGTTTAATATTTACGTCAATTATAAGGGGAATAAACGTCCCTCAAGTAACTAGCAGACAGAATCGCCAAATCGAGAGATTATTGTATACAACACACTTTATGGATCGCACGAACCTTATCAATAAGTATAACACACAGTACTGATACATCTTACAGCTCACAAGCCAATGTATTTGGCGAAATATTTGTATGCAGTTTTATCCAGTAGATAAATGCCTCTTTTTGATTAAGTAACATACTGAATAGATCCAAGTTGTGATTGGAGAGGTTTTGTTTCTAATGTAATCATTCAAACTCGCAAATGTTCAAACAAACTCACAAACAAATTGCGTGTTTTTGCTTCACAAATACCAACAATCGAAGATGTGACTGTTGACAGAGAGTGGCCAGGTAATAAATTTAAACGCATGAGACAAGCAGAAAATTACCTTTATCAGACGAAATATTATAATATAAACTGAAAATAGACCAAGGTAGAATATATTTCCAGAATAAAACAGAACAATAATAAAGAGAAAATGACGAATCATAAAGTCACGGTTTATAAAACCCAAGACTGTCTAGTACAGGAATGGTAACGTCAAAGCTAGACAGTTTTAGATGAAAAATGCCTCGAGCTGCTGAATTGTGGAAACACAGAGCACACGTGTGCATGTCAGGTTGAACCTAATGTTGATTTCTTGGTATATGTAACTGCGCTTTAATAACTGAATTACGTAGTGTCGGAAAAGCAGGATTATTTGAGCCGTTCATAAGCAAAGTGTTGTAAGTCACTATTTCAAGGAAAATTAAATACAGTCAGTTCTGAAACGCGTAATTTGTTAAGGCGAATTGGCCACAATACAATTGATAAATAGGTGAACATTCTTTGTGTAGGGTGGACCGGGATAGCGTAGTCGGTATAGCTACTCGCTACGGGTTGCACGGTCCAGGGATCGAATCCCGGTGGGGGCGAGATTTTCCGCACCTGTCCAGACCGGTCCTGGGGGCTCACCCATCCTCCTGTACAATGGGTACCGCGTCTCTTTCCTGGGCATAAAGCGGCCGGGGTGTGGCGTTGACCACCCACCCCAACTAACTCCGAGGTTAAAGAAAAAGTACAGCTATACCTCTACTTACCCTTCATGGTCTGTTCTAGGGTGAACTCTACATTACATGTTGGTATGAGGCGAAATTTCTTAAAAGAACGCAACAATCGCTTTATAGCAGAATTGACTGCACATGCTTATACGGTATCACAACACTGATACCTACAAACAGGCAAAATAGTGTAAGCTGTGGTTATTAATTTACCCTTACGATCACACCTTATTTCCAAGTCGGTCAATGATAACTCCACTGCGTTGACGGGCTAAAATGTGTTAAGTTCTCCAATGGAAGAGACTGTGAACTACGCCACTTTACATTCCAGGAGATCATTTATAAAAGAAAAATATCAAAAAGTTGGTAAATGACCTAGTATAATCTATTTTACAGCACTATCTTGGCATATGAAAGGACATACGAAAAGAAGAAAATCCTCAGGCATGACATGACAGCATTCCATCACATCGATACTTGAAACATGGAACTCCGGATTACGAGGCAAGTACTGACAACCAAACAGCAGTGTCATATCAAATTGTGATAGATTGTGTTAGCTGTAAATTGTTTATACATGTAACGAGAAAGCACACTTTAACAGAATTTTTTAGAATAAATTTCATTAAAATAAGATTACTGCTCACTTCCACGTATTATAGCTTATAAATATATGTTCCTGATGACACAATAAAAGTAAACCAAAAATTCCACCTTTCTAATTTTTTTAAATAAACACTTCTAAAAATAAAATACCTTAGGTCACCCATTTTCTAACTCTTATCGTTTTGCGGTCGCATGTTTGTCGATTTACCCAGCCAAAGCTTGCAATAGAATGAGACAGATGTGAGTATGCACCGTTTTATGCGCTGTGAAAAAAAACTTAGAATTGTAGTCTAGTAAAAATTCCGTACCTGGAGAGATAGAGGAAACGGGAGATACCAAAAGGCTATGCGTAAGGTGAATACTACTGCTATATCTCAGTCTCAGATAAGAACTTTGTTAAAAATTACGACTACACGCTACGCTCTTAGACCCAAACCCATAATTTTAAAGCGAATGATAACGTAATCCACTGTCATTCAAAAAACCGCTATATAAAAACCCAAAAGTAAACTTTATTTTTGTGTGAGAGAATTACTAATCTTATCAACTTTCTAAAATCTGTATAAAAGGAGTGCGTACGAAGTCGTTCTATTTTAAAACTTTAAATTACTTTGTTAATTTTGCCAGGAGATGGTTCAGGACTTTATCTGCAGCAATGGACTAACTGTAACTGTAACTCGTGACACGAATTTTCCAATGCATATACACAAGCACACACTACGCGGTACGGTCGCCTCATAGTACAATCTCAGTTATATGTAATATTAATGTTATCACAGACTTGTGGAAATGAGCACCTTACGCTTCAGATCACATCTCTCATATTATACAGCACAGCAAGCCAACACCATAAATGTTTATTTAATTACTTACGTAGTTCCATAGGCTATTTAAGAAAAATACATGCAATTGGTATGTGTTTCTGTTAACTTGTGGGACTCATATTTCCTCAAGACTACAGAAAGCCTGGTGATTTTTCTTCTATGCTGAAGGCTAGTAAGGCGGGCTTAATTCATGCTCTCTGCTGCGCGAGCTGATGGAAGGGACTTGTGTGAAAATTATTACTCTATTAATATTAATCTGGGCCCGAGTGTACGCCATACATTCCATGTTGACATCTCCATTATGCATGCTCCAGAACCCCACCTTGTGTTCTCCCTTCCACCTAGACCTAAGGAGCGCAGTTTACACTGAGGTGATTGTTACACACTACAGGGACTTCCTAAAGAAGGGCTTCACATACTAAAAGCCAAAAAGTAAATTTTATTTCTTAATATCTTTATTTTTTATGAGTACATGAACTGGAATTTTAGAGCTTCTTGAAAAGGAAGCGATGTAAATTAGAACTATCCTGTAAGTTCACGTTGTAACATCAGCCTCTGTTTCTTGCAAATTAAATTTTATAACAGCAATTTCACGTATCGACGTATAAATTCCCATGTAAATGAAAACCCTTACAGTCAGATACAAACTGACTTGCTCCTAATTACCGAATGTTGGTCCAGAAAAAATTTGTTGATGTCAAAATTTAGTTACCGGAATAAAATAATCAATCATAATTTATTTCAAGAAGTGAAAAGCAAATAAATTTCCGGGAATGATTTAAGCTTTTTATTTGGAAATCTCTTAGGGTTCCGTCTCTTATCTAAGAAAACACTAAAATACACACAGCTATCGTTCAGTTGTTCTATGTGGGTGTGATAATACTTGTGCTTAAGAGACTACATCTGAATGGAGGTATAGATCCACCTTGGCACCACATACAGATGTGTTGTTAACTACACGCTCCTGCCGCTGCTTCTCAAACGCTCTGTCTGTGTCATAGAGACGTCTGGATGTGGTATAACATTACCTGATGTTACAATCAATCGAGCGAAGTTATCACAGAACACCTACACGGATATACGTACATCTACTTTTCAATAAGCAAACAATTAACTAAGGAACACTGTGAAGCAAACTCCTACTTCAGAAGCCGACAGTAGCTGAGATAGTTTCGAAATGCCACACCTTTGATAGAACCAGGTTCATTACGTGTTCACGAAAGTCCGCCACTACAGCTTACCCCCAGCCAACTGACATCACTCCAAACACTGATAGATCGTTAACATCCATTTTGGTATTAATCTATTATACCTCCCAAGCGATCTCTTCCCTTCAGCTTCACCGACAAAAAGATTGTATTTATTCCTTACCGCACATGAGTGTGGTAAAAGCCCCAGCCCCCTTTACCTTCCTTTTGGTCATCCTAATGCTACCTGAGCAATGGCACTAATTATGTAGCTTTTTTGCTTATGATATCTCCAACTTTCAGCCATTTTCTGTCTCTATGATTAAAAACTTCCCCTCATCGTCACGAACACTCTTAGGGCAAGACACTAAGTTTCTCGTCCATTGAATACAAGAGAAAATATTGTAGCTTTCTCTTTAACGTTATCAGACAGGCAACCTGAAGGTAAAAGATTCCTAACTGAAGTGTACTAAGTACTAATCTGCTCGTAAAATCTGCCTGCATAAATATAAGGTACTATATAAACAATTAATCACAACATTTTTTTATAGCTCTTTTATACTTTGAAAAAGAAAAGAGCTATAAAAATACTTGTGATTAACGGTTTATATAGCACCTTCTTTACGAGTGTCACAACAGGATGTCTAAATTAAAGTTTACATGGAAGAATTAAATACAATTTGATATTTTACTGTTTAATTTATTTGGTACAGTGAGATTCACAGCGATATGCGTCAAGATATTCATGTTGATTCTTCAATTACGTATCCCTTTCACAATCATAAAGGTTATGTTGACTGAAATAATAGCAACAGTGCTAGTTAACAAGGCGTATTACATGAAAAGGGAAATATCTTTTTCTACTGATTTTGATAGTCAATGTAGATTCCAGATCTTGACAAGAAACTGTTAAGAAAATTGTAATTATCACTTCACATAAAAATACTTACCTCTAGTACAGAATTATGTTAGTCTGTTCACCTGAGAGAGAAGTAAACAGTATGGGTTGCCATTTTCAGTCATTGCCATATTAACAAATGTCATTCTGAGAACCCTGTACTATTGACTTATGAAATGTTAAGTTTTCAGTGGACAATATAACATTTATATCCACAATAAGAAAACTAATGTGTGTTACAAATTCTGGGTAATTGTTTTTGAAGCCAAACGATTCAGTGTATTCGGAGTAAAATCAAACTTGCTGTACAGTGTTACTGTTACTAACTGAATGGAAAAGATGTTGAGCAAAGCACTCGTGGTTTACCTACGGTACTTCCCCAAAAATTGTAGGGAAAGAATAAAGAAAATCAAAAAGAAAAAGTCTTCAGTTAGTATATTTGGCCTCTGTGTTGCGATTCGAACCCCAGACCTTTCAAATAAGAAACATGAAGGGTATCAACTCAACCATGACGTTCAATTAGAAAGGCAGTTGTTTGAGAGAGAGAGAGAGACGGAGAGTATATCTGAGGGGTGCGCAAATCCTGGGCGCCAGGTCTTCCGGGCAACATTTGTAAGGGCGCGCCTAATATTCGTGGGTTCTCAGTACGGAACTTGATCCACGACACCATTCTGGTGCCTAGAATTTTGATATGTAAAATCTGTGCACCCCTCGTACAGCTGCTACTAAATTCGTAATGGCGATAAACATTGGCCTTCTTCGTGTCAGAAACATACGCTACACAGTAAGACCAAATTACGTAACCCTCCCAAAGCAAACTCTTTAGAGACAACAGGATTTTACAACCTGAGAAGATGACACTGTGCAAAACCTCCATTGAGCTCCGCAATCCAGTAACACGTGATCATTAGCTCCCAGGCTACCCCTTTAGCCCCTCACTTACAAGTTTTCATGGTAAGCGTGAACTGTGTGTATCGTGCAGATGGTAACTTTGATAAGGTTTGGGGGACGAAACCGTCCGCAATAATGGCACAGATGAGGGCAGCCCATCCTCCTCCACCCCCAAGTCGAACGATATAGTTAAAGGGACAGAAGCAAACTTGGACAGGATCGATGCATCGTCAGGGGTCTCAAGCAGACACTAAATGGGCGCCTTCAGCAAACACTTGCTGCAGAAGTGCAAAGTAACCGCATAAATCTGAAGTACATTTTTATCGCTTCAAACCCAATGGTAGGCCTAAATACACATACCGCGCTCTGCAACATTCAAAGATCTACATTTCGCCACACAGCGTTTCGCACAATTTTACAGACACTACCGATCACTTCCGTAAACAGCACTAAAGGATTTGTCTTTATCATGGAGACGGAGTTTGTTCTCTGAGAGGTAAGTACTGACTGTGCATAATTCAGATCAGGGGTCTACAAAATTTTGTGGCAAATGACCACAACCATCATTGTGGGCTGGTTTGCGGCCTCTCCTACAAAAATCACAATAAGCGGTAAACCTAACAACATAAATTATTGTGTAATTTGTAGAGTATATATAATTTACAAATATGGCAGGGAACCGCATAACAGAAACTGGCAGGCCACAGGGTTGGGTGCCCCTGATTTATTTTATTTTCAGTTTCAAACAGTTGAATTCTGTGCAATGCGAGGTAAATGTGATTTTTAAAATTGCATTAAATCATAGTAAATATACCTGTAAAACTATTTAGTACATGGACTGTACGAGCACAGTTTTTTCAGAAAGCCTTTAATTTAGGGAAGAGGCCACATGTGAGATCTAGACAGAGACAGCGGGGCGCTGTTAGAATGGATTGGACTACGTGTCATTACATGTCTGATTTATGTAGTCCAGAATTCGATCCAGTAGCTAGATCTTGTAAACACGGCAATGAAAATAGGGTTTTTAGGAACAATTAGGAATTTCGTTACAAGATAAATGATTATTAGCACAATAAGCATAAAGAAGATCCCTGATTCAAATGCTAATACTTTCTCAACTAGTCAACATCAACCTCAGAACTGTTGTATTATTCTATATAATAGTACCTATTTATGTTTTCGGATAAAGAATTATCGTCATACATTCCCACGATTTGATTTCAATAGCGAAGGAGCACAATCTTGTATCAAATAAAATAGGGTGTATAGTTTTATGTTTTATCCCGCTTTGTATATTGGATTTAGGAAACACACGAACTTTTCAAAACAAGATTGTTTACGTTGTAAAGTTTATTAAGCCCGTCCAAGTATCGCCATTATTCTCTCGTGCCTATACGAATTTAACACTTGTCTGTCGTTATATTTTATGACTGAAGTCTGCTGACATATTTTTGAAGTGTTTTGTGCGGAAATGATCCGGTTTCTTACGAGCTCAACCAGTTGTAACTTTCTATATTGGGTTTATAAAAACAAAAATGACTACGAAATGGCAGATTTCGTATTTCAGATTTTAAACATGTGGACAGGCGAGTAATGGCAGGATTGCAATGTTACTAAGACCGATACAACATGCATGAGCAACTGCTTATGCCATTTTTATGGCTTGGCGAAACCGCGCCAAATAAGTTCACCACTACCCGTTTATTATTATTATTACTATTATTATTATTACGTTTATCACTAATTACATTTATTGATATACATTTTACCACTTTAGAAACTAAGCCTGTCTTATCTCTGTCAAATCTGATTCTTGGGTTCTTGATCCTCTATTAAAAAAGGATATTCTGAAATCCATTTATACAAAGGAGTCGCCTAAAACATTCCATTTCCACAAAAAATATTACGTTAAGTTTGAAAGTCACGAGAGAAATCGTCCAGCCGCACTAACGAAGGCTAAGAGCTGCCGATTGGTCCAAGCCTCAGTACAACAACCCTTTAGCCAGTATTTCGTTATTTCTCTGTGTCTTTGGTCGATTTCTGGACACTAACGTGAGACAGGCCTCAACAGGTGCTTTACAGCTCACTATCTAGGCAACTTTCCATCTCATTCGACCTGAGTAACCTCTTCTGTTAAAGCAGCATTATTAAATAACCTAACGAAAGCTCAATGTATACAAAAGTACACAGTCGTGTTTTCCTTTACTGCTTCATTATCAATTTAATTCTTCTTTGTTCTAGACTATCTAATCTGAACTTGCTTACGACAAATCGAAATCACATTGACGAAGCAATTAACAGTAAATTAATTCGGGCAACGCTTGCTACCAACCAGTTCAAAATCTTTGTCTTCTCGTCTTGCATCTAAAAAATTAAGTATTAAATGTTTAGAACTACAATTCTATGTATGTTTCTTTATGAGAGTAAAACTTGGTTTGTCATCCCAAGGGAAATGCATAATTTTGGGGGGTTATCTGAGAACAAACTGCTGAGGAGGAACTTTGATCATAAGAGGGAAGAAGTAGCAGCAGGCTGCAGAATAATCTATAAAAAGAAACTGCATAAATTGTACTCTTCAATAATATAAGGATGGTAAAATCGAAAAACATTAAATGGCCGGAATATGTCGTAAGACGCAGGCGTGTGTGTGTGTGCGTGTATGTGTTGTGTACAGGCACGTGCGTGTGTGTGCGTGTGTATAGGCACGTGCTTGTGTGTGTACAGGCACGTGTGTGCGTTGTGTGCATGTGCGTGCGTGTGTGTGGGTGGGTGGGCGTGGCTACGGGTTTATTCTTCTCGGCCTCTCAGGCGATTTGAGCTTTAGGTGGGAGAGCTAAGAAATATATAAGGAGGGTTTCAGTCGGAAAATTGAAGAGGCTTAGGCGCTGGTTACTGCACAAACACGGATCTCACTGAACTAGGATAAAGGTCTGGATTGGATTCATGTTGTTCTTGATATGGATGAATGACAGGCTAGTATGGAAATATAATGAAACGTCGGGGCCATAGAAGTGCGAAATCGTGGAAAATCTGAGAGAACATCATGTTATGAAAGATGGGGTTAGTTACCAGCGACAAAATATGCAGCCCGAATTGAAGTGTGTGTGAATGATCAAGGTCCTTCAACTACACAGAACTAGGGAGAGAGCGGTCATGGCTAAATCTAATTTTCACTCTGCCACCACATGGAGATGATAAAGCGACGAAATGCATGGACATAGCCATTAACGTTTGTTAGTACTCAGACCGAGAACCTCACAAATATGATGCAGACCAGGGATTCACAAATCCCGGAAGCTAGGTCCCCCGGACCAATAAACTTTTTACGGTGGCGTATTTGTAGGTCCTCAGCATGCAACGAGATTCATATCACCGATCTGGCGCCTAGATTTTAAGGTGGTCCCTAGATTTTTGGAAAAATGTTTGTACCCCTGATTTAGGCCCATCATGGTGGAAACAGCCTGCTTAGTTTCAGTTTATCAGAACTTTCAAAAGAAATTGCACACCCCTGTATTACACCCACTGCACTAGCAAGTTTCGTCAGACTTCCCAGTGGCAGTATTGTTGGTGCAAACAATAATGACCATAATGACCAAGTTTAATTATCATTTAACAAGGAACCCTGAATAAGCAGGAGAACTCATTAAATCCTAGACTTTATCTCTACAGATCTATTAAAGACAAGGAGCCCGGAACTTTGTTTAATATTTTCGTCGTAGCTGGAGGGATTGTCCTCTAAGTAAGGCGCGACCCTTGCAATTGCTAATGAAAAGGTAACTCGAGTTCGGAAGAGATAAGAGGTTAATGGACCGTGCTGATGGTAGATCCAAAAAATAATACATTCAAGACCCCTAACAAACTTGCCATTTTGGTTCTCATAGGTGTTTTAAAGGTGGTCTCTTTATCTTTAAGGATGAACATAAATTACATTGCTTGAAAATAGAGATATGACGAAAATATACGGATATTAAGGGAGTGTAATAAGTGGAAAATTAATGTATTATTAATTATTGCGTTAGTTTATAAGGAAGCAAGTTCTAGTCGTTCTTTTAGTGTCTACTGCAGTCTGGGTGAAACACGGTTTGTACTTAATTTACAAGTTTCCGTACAAAATATTTCGAGGAGAGATTAATATAAACTTACAGTCAGAAATAATTATGAATTTCCCAAGGAAGTCACTTTACATCCAGGAATACTAGATCACTGTTTGATTTGTCACTTCAAGTAATCAACGGGCTAACTCAGCGTTCTGTACAGCTCCTTTAATTCAAGTGGGCATTACTTTAATAAATTAATATTTAAGGCGCCATCTTAGATATTCCTTCTTATCCACGTATTTTCTTTTCAAACGTTAACTTTGTCGTGTCTTACGTCATACGGGGAAACATTTCAAGACTTACAACAATGTGTAGATCTCCATGTACATAATATCCTTACTGTGAGTGGGTGAGAGTGAGTCATACTCTGGTTCCCTGTGACGTAGGCGTTGAAGCTGAGGAAACAGTTGAACATCGAGCACTTAACACAAGAGGCGTCGTGGGTGCTCTCGGAAGTACGACCTGGGGCTGAAGAAAGAGATGAACATTGAGCATATACAGTAAAACAACACAGCACAACCAGACGGCAGCGTGAATATTATGGAGGCCAGTTATATAACAAGAACATGGCTAGTCAATGTATGTCGTAGGTATAATTGCTCTCTATAGTTAAGGGTGCCGATCCCAGTGGCCGTGCGGCCTAAGGCGTGGGTCTTCGCTTACTAGGATCGTGGGTTCGAATCCCACCGGGGGGCATGGATGTCTGTCTCTTGTGAGTGTTGTGTGTTGTCAGGTAGAGGTTTCTGCGACGAGCTGGTCCCTCGTCCAGAGGAGTCCTACCGACTGTGGTGTGTCTCAAATGTGTGATCATGAAACCTCGACGAAACGAGGAGGCCCAGGCCCAAATAGGGCTGTCGAGCCATAGGGGAAAAAATAGTTAATGGTTCTATTTATAATGAAACGATTTTGCTATCATGTATCCTGACGCTGCAGTTAACTTTGGTATCTAAATTCATAATTTGTATAGACACTTTGCAGTACTCGTACAAGGGCACAGTGCTGGCTTACTTTCTTTACTTAGGATTTCCTATTGTGCATAACGCGTAAAATAATTTTGTCCTTTAAGTCAAGTAATATGCAATAGAGTAAGCATTGTTAATAGTCGGAACTTTAAGTTTGCACCCAACTGGAACTGCAGGCTTTAGGAAAAGGTAATTAAGTAATCCTGAACAATTCACAAATTTTACAGAAAAAATTCTGTATACATGTATAGGTTATTTTACGGCGCATTCACTATCTTAGATAAGTGTCTAATACAGGATACTCGGTAAAAATTAATTGGAAAGAATGTAGAAGGAAGCGGTCGTGGCTTAATTTAAGGCCTTATGATAGAACTTGTTTTGATTAACTGAGGGACGATCACGAAAGTTTCCCGGAATATGAAGTAAGTGTGTTTATGGTGATGATGACGATAATTACTGTTATGATATGATAGTGGTGACGATGATTATGATGATGATGACGACAATTTGAAAAGAAAACAATAGTTTAAGGTTTTCGTTACCAGCAATTTTAAATCCACTTTTCTAAGTGTCTTTAGAAAGAAATACACAATGCATTACCGATTAAATATCATAGAGTTTAAAAATAAAAGCCACGGAATATTTAGAAATGAACAGTTTCGTAAAATCTGGAGCACCTCAGTACAGCTCTATAGTTTAATCAATTTACCAACATCCATGGAAATTGTTGCACATGTAAATTACAACAAAACTGTAAATAGTAGGGCAGAAACAGGTCGCAGGGGAATTTATTAAACTAAAACGTATCGGTAAATCATTATTTAACTTCATGATCATGTAGCCACGAATTAAGCACAGCATGTTAGTGCCTGCATTCTTCTGATGCCAGTAAACGTAACAAAATCGTGTCCATGAGAACAAGCATTACAAAAACAGAATTTCGAAGGAAAAACTTTTAAGCTACATACGATAAAATAGATCACTTTCAAGGTATCGTAAGCGGGAGAATTACAATCGCTATCTCTTAAACGTCGGTACGTAGTCATCGTTTAATATCGATCAAGTCACATGCATGATGTTAAATGTTACTTAGCCCAACACATAACCCAGAGAGAACGGTCTTCCTAAGTTAGAAAAACTCTTTCTTCGGCCCCAGAGCGTGCCTCATACAGAACAAAGACAGTCTCACTTATGACGACCAATCATGGAAAGAGATCATAAACGTATGTAGATCTGTATATAGACGGTCAGTTTTTTTTGTCTGATTTTAACCAAAACAGGAATGTGTCTACAAATTTTAGTAAAAATCCGTCTGGTGGGAATAGCTCTGTTCCACGTGGACGGGCGGACGGAAACACAGATATAGAGATATAAACGAAAGCTAATAGTCGTTTCTCGCAATTGTTTTGCAAAACCATCTAACAGCTAGTCATATTCACATTGCCATTAAATACACATATTATTAAGACACACAAGCTTTATTTTCTTCTTCTGCGACCTTTATAGGATATGCCCTCTGTTCTGATTCAATTCAGAAATAAGTTCTCTAACTGTGAAACGTTTTACATATTCGGTAGCACTCCTTGAGAGAGATAGCGACGCATCGCAAAAATCTGGCTCCACTGGGCAAAGAAAACACAGAAAATATGTGGACATATATTCCTGCGTCCTGTAAAATTTAACCGCATGATCACAGTGCTCGAGAAATCGAAGACTATAATCACTTTATGCCGGGAGGTCACTGTAATCGGTTCTCTTTATTTTAGTATATTTTCTTTCACATGATAAAAATTTAACGAAACACAAAGGTAAATAATGTCTGGCTCTCTGTTCTTTTGTGTCTACGGCAGGATAATTGTATTTGTATTTTATCTGAAGTTAACTGAAACCCAATGACGTCTTTGAACGTTAAATAAGAGCACACTTTAAAAGTCTGTCTACTGCATGGGAATACATATGTTCACTGTTGTTTGTAATTACACGTTCAGTAAGTACGTGAGCGCCTGATACTTAGAAAACGTTTCCTCCTTTCGAATTTAAGCACCAGAAACCTTTATATTCTCTCCTACCGCAAGTATTTTGAATCAGGTATTGTGCCCGGTTATTCGTATGAAGGGCTGTCTGCATTTGCTTCATCCGTGCGGCTCATTCATTCACACCCTGCGACGTAGTCCTGCTGGACTATCTATATGTATACCGTGAGAGAGAGAGAGAGAGACGGATAAATGTAGGTTCGAATTCCCGCAGGACTGATCACGTGATGAATGTGATTCCTAGATCTTTTTGATTTTGGTCCCTCACATGAGACAGTACCATCCATCCCTCACACCGTCACTTTGATGGGGATTTGCAATCCCTTCGTGCAACCCTCTATTCTCCTTCTGATACATCTCCGGAAATAAGCTGTGTAAGGGTTGGGGCTGTATGGATAGACAGTGGACATGGTGGTGCGTCGTGTAACCGTATACTTTATGGCACAGGCTTCGCTTCCGTCGACAAATTCAATTTCGAAAACATATCACCAGTAATGCAGATTGAAGGAAATGGACCTATAGAGCATATAAATTGCTTCTGTGTGCAAGTGTGTGTATTTGTGTTTGAGTGTATTTCGTCACAATTTTTAGAAGAGGAAAGATGAAGGCGAAAGGAAATAAGGAAATATGAAACGAATGGTATAACTTATATCTCAGGCTTTACGTTTACTTATTTTCAGAACCACATTTCGAAGCAAGACTGGTTTAAAAATGGCCCTAGTCAGTGGGGCGATTGCTACAGTGAACCAAAAATGTGAAGCTTCTTCTCTTCAGGGATGTGACACCGTGCTGTCTTGCAGAAGTTTAAGGACTTTTCAGAAGAACTTGCTGCCTCTATCATTAGAATTAGAATAAATAAAAATTCAATTCTTGCTTTCTCATATTGCTTTTAAAAAATAAAACTTGATTTACATATTGTGTCAAAATATACGTAGATCGTCTATCGCCTTACACTTCACAGAATGATAACTGTGAACATGACGAATCTGAATGCAAGAGGAAGTGGTCGAAGCCAATTTTCATATATTGTAATAATATTTTTCTTCAATCACTGAGGAAACCATGGAATACCTAAGATACGATAGCCAGGAAGCAAGGGAAAAATCGATCTGGAGGCTTCCCAAACAGAAAGCAGAATAATCCATATTTAAAAACTTAACGACGAATTTAACTTTTATCAAAACATGTATTTACACTCACAAACATGTTCGACTAGTGTGCGTCTGTTTTTATTAGCAAACGAATTGACGTATTTTCGGGAAATATGGTGGCCACATTATGCCAATAAATATCACCTCACAGTTTTATTTTCCATCACCAATATCCACGGTGAACTTACCGAAACGGATGCGACAACAGCGCCACTTAATATGGAATCCTAAAATTTTCCTTGGACGAAATAAATATTTACAGAATCTTTAACTGTCACACTTCAAACCTATTGAAATCATAAATACAAAATATGCGAAAGCATATCGTATATTGTCGGTGGGGACGAGATTTTCAGCACCCGTCCAGACCGGCCCTGAGACCTACCCAGCCTCCTGTACAATGGGTACCGGGTCATTCCCGGGGGTAAAGCGGCAGGGGCGTGGCGTTGACCACCCACCCCCATCTAGAGCCGAGGTTAAAGAAAGAGTAGTGTTATACCTCTACTCCTCCTCTGGGACTTCGTGGCCTGTTCTAGGGTGAACTTTACCTTTTTATCGTATATTGTTCACTTGTAGTTTTGTATGTTTTGCTAAATTATGGTTTATACTTCTTAGTTTAAAATAAGCAATGGATTTGGAACTTATAAGCATTCCGTAAAATGTTTTCTGAGTGAGATTTCTCTTCTGTCAAATAGCTAGGTTATCTCTTCCTTATTTTATTTTTCCGCCCATCTTATGGTCTTTCACTACTTTTTTCTTGTGCTACTGTCAACGGGAAATAATTTCTCTATCTCCTGCACTTTTCTTTTCCCAATCTCCTAGAAATCACCCTTTGCAAGGAAAGGATGTGGCTGATGACGTAAGGTTTTATGGCTTTCCCTTTCCATCTTTCAGTAGCTCCCTCCTTTATCGCCTGAACTGTAGGAAAGGCGTATTGACAAATGACAGCCGGCAGCAACGATCCAACACCCTTTCTTATACGCTCGTTTCCACTCCCTTTTTACAGAAACAAAGTACAAAGTTACCAGCACAAATTTTAACCTCCCCTAATTTTTTTTTCTTCTGCGTGTGACGATAAAAGGGGAAGATAAGAGCTGGAAGGTGTCTCATTTATTTGTACGTGCTCTATTGTTTTCTATTGGTCACATGATAATATTGTTAGTGCTGGTTTCCACAAACACACCTTATATGGTCTTATCAAGCACGTGTTCTGAATTGTCACTCACGTGAATTTCTGTATACTGTGTGAATATACGTGTTTGTGTTCTTTCATGACATGTAGTCAGAGGGTGAGAACCCCCTTGTGAAGAATAAAATTTTGAATTCGTAATAATGCTTTGTGCTGGTAAAACAAATTACTCGGAAAAAAAACTTTCACTTTCTTAGTGTTGTCAAATAAAAGTGTTATGTGAAGTAAAGAAGCTAAAGAAATGGAAAGGTGCAAAGCGAAACCGGAATGTAAAGCTGTTATTTGCTTTTTACACGTGGAGTGGGAAATGTTCTTTCAAATATGTTTCTGATTAGGGAAATATGATTCGTGTTTATATTAGGCACAGAAACTGAGGCCGACTCAAAATACGAGGCTTGTTGCGAATTTGGTTCCGACTGAGATTATGAAATACGTCATAAAAACAATGATGAAAAATACCAAGAGAAGTGCAGGAATATGCGCCCTATTTAGAAAGAAAGAAGTTAAAAAACAAAATATCACGTACAGTTTTACAAAATTCTGAAGCAAAGTTACATATTCACCACTGTCTCTTAGTCTACTACTAATTGTTACAATTAGTATTGCAACACATTGTCCATGCTGCTTTTTCTTTGAACAAAACTTGCTGTTTATATAATTTTATGGTAACTCTTAATTCCAATTTCTGAAAAGTCACAGGAGTTAGCACTGATTATTCAGAGATGGCTGGAGATGTTACTTGCAATATTGTTCTCAAACACCAAACAAAGCCCAGTCCGGAAGAGCCAGTGCCTTAGACAAGATACCACGTTCTTGTCTCTAAAAGTGAAACGTGAAAATGAGGGCGGTGAAAGTCTGAATGGCACTCAGAAAGTTCATCATTCATTCTGCAGTCTGTCTTAGGACAGTTCCATAGCCTCTTCCAAAGCGAGTTCTCCATAGGCTGCGATCTAGTGCTTCCTCTTTTAATTTCCAGTATCTTCTCTTTTCCTTAAGGTCATCCAGTAGCTGCTTACGTCTTCTTCGTCTTCCCGTCTTTTCTATCCTTCTAACTTTCCTTCAATCACGTGTTTTAGAAGGCAGTTCCTATGCAAGATGTGATCAATCCAGTTTAAAATTCTGGAAATTATACCATCCCAGAAAAGCCCGTGTTTTCTAGCGAGGTATCTCGTTTATAGTAATTTAAAGCTTAATATGGATATCTTAAAGCATAGAGAGATCGGATAGATGCAGCCACAGATTTTCTAACTGGAATTCTGAAAAAAGTTCGAAATTTTGTAGACAACTGGCGGCAAAAATTAATACTTATTCATAGTTCTCAGCCATTAACACATGCCAGACTCTTCCTTTGAAGTAAGCCCCTGCCAACTTCTCTTACCTCCTTCCTCATCTAGCGTTCATATTCATCTTATAAATACTGCTGTCACAACGTCAGCATTTGATCCAGCATTGTGCAGTCAGTGACCAAACAGGATCTAAAAGATATAATTTAAGTTGTAAAATATAATTTTTTCAGTTTTACAGCAAAGTCAGACGATCAAGGAATTACAGGTGTACATTTATTCAGTTATCAGTCACACACAACAAGTTAATTGTAAAAGTTTTCTGGCAAAAAAGAAGTTTACAATTAGCTTGTGTGTGTGACTGATAACTGACTAAATGTACATTTGTAATGTGATGCACCAATGGGATGTACTACATCAAGATAATCAAGGAATTGCTTGTTCCTTACAGAAACCAAATGAAGCACCCCATCCACAAAACCCTGTCATTAGATGCCACAATATGCCCCATCCCCACACACTAACCCTTAAAAATATATTAAATTACTATCTTAATAACATTCTAGCCTTAGGAGACTGCCCAATCTCTTGCTGTCATAAAATCCAAGAGCACCCACAATCGACACAAAGATCACGTCCCAAACGCACGAACGTAACAAACGCTGGAAAACTGGAGCTGGAAAACTGGATATCTTTCTGTTTTTTAGGTGAAAAGGTTATGAGGCACTTAGCAGCAGGGTCTGACACTGGACCAATGACAGGAGCTATTCTTTATCACTGGCCTAGTGACTGACAGTAACAATTTCTATCGGACCCCAGAGAGTAGGTGCCTCACAATATGTTCACCTGAGAACAAATATAGTTTCTGTTTCCGAAACTTTGTGTTCTTCCTGGAATATTAAGCGGCAAACGAGTTCAAAACACAGAACCCTTGAGAACAGATACAAATATAAATATGAATTTCGAGACGATATTTCAAAATTGAAGTAGTATTTAATTTTAAAAACGCATTTATCTTTAAACTTGTATTATTTCTCAAAGTACTTCAAACCCCTAAATCTATTCAAGACGGTATATTTTAAAGAGATTTCATTCCAATACAGAGACCGAAACTGTTCATCATGTGGTCACTAGAGAGAGCAGATACCCAGCAGGGTAGTGGCAATATATGAGGTGGAACAGGACTGATTGTACCCTGAAGGCTATGGAAGCCATCATGGAAAATGAACCTTGCAAATCGCGTTCCCACACGCAGCATCGCTAACCGACGTAATAGTGTTTAGAAACCGTATGAATTCCTAGAGGTCATAGGACAGATACATGAAGTAAATCTCGATAATTGAACGATATAAGTCAATAGTGCGAAGCACTACACAGTAGATATTTGGAGTTCTCAC
The DNA here is from genome assembly GCA_021186555.1 of Reticulitermes speratus. Lineage (NCBI taxonomy): Eukaryota > Metazoa > Arthropoda > Insecta > Blattodea > Rhinotermitidae > Reticulitermes > Reticulitermes speratus. The sequence continues at coordinate 40,052,653 of JAJKFL010000003.1, read as the reverse complement.
AGCGGTTCTGAAGAATATTCCAGTCTGCTTGAGCATGATGGCATATAAATTGATCTATATATGTATGTTCCAACATTTCATTTTATTGGACTACCCTGAAGATGCACGCAAAAATCTGCTCCGAAATCTCGATACCTAAACAACAATTTATATCCCAGAAAACTGGGATCTTCATACCGCTGTTTCTCCGTGTTTGAGAAGACATTAACTTATGTTGAATTACATAAAATGAAACTTTTTCGGAACTCCAAAGCTAAGTACTTACTGCTTCAGATGAACTATAAAGTTGTCAAGATCGTGAGTATAAAAATGCTCACTTCTAGGATGTGTGGTTTTGCAGAACGTTATCAAAGATTTGGGACTGAAGTGCCTCCTCCTTCTTCAAGGCAAAAGTGTATTCTTGTACCGTGAAGAAGAAGAATAAGACGTTAAGATTCTATGACACGTTGGCACGTAAATAACAAAATATACGGCGTCACATCTGAGAAGACAGTAATCATTATTGTTCAGATACGTAAACACGTAATAATGAAAATGCTTGTTCTTAATTTTAGACTTTGTTACTGGAATAAACCGCTAATTTTCATGACATCCTATAGAATATTCGTATACTGATCTTCAAAAAAATGTCGAACTGCTGTGAATAAATATAAGCCTTTTAACGGAAAAAAACGTTACCGAACGCGCCTCTAAAATAAAACTGAATTGCCATCAGAGCGTCATTTCCTTTAATTACCATTCTGTTTGAGGAGCAGTTATTCTGGATTATGACGCTGCGTCAGTAGGTAATCGGTCTGCGACGTTTCAAGGGAATGTAGCGCCCTCACATTCAAGACTAGATATGTCCTAGAACAACGGTCCTATCTAGGTCCTAGAACAACGGACCTATTTAGGTCCTAACAACGCTCGCAATGAGGACACCATGTTCCCCCGAAACGTCGCGATCTCTTTACCCAGTGACACAGCGTCATGTCCCAGAAGAACGGACACGTCAGCTACACCGCTGCGAAAACCTCAAAACTAGAAACGCTCTAATTCCTTATCAGTGTGCGGAGAGACACGGTTCTGAAACTTAATGTGCAATAATTATATTACAAAAATTCTGCGCATTGGATTCTTATCTGCATCACTAGACACACAAAATAATCCATGTTTTGTATGGAGCTCAAATAAAATTGTACCTATTTTCTAAGAGCGGCTCTTCATGCAAAACAATGTATATGTCAAGAAATTTAGAACTGGTTCCAATCTGCATATTTTTAGACATATATATTTTCAGTAGTATATAGTGTTTGTCTAACAAAAACGATATAATAATTACATGCCCTCGGACTTCACGGTGTCACGTTTTAGTACTTATTTCGTCAATAAGAACGCAACTGAAGGTGTTAGAAACAAACAGAAGAAAGCACAAGTATTGATGTCCTACTTCTATTTAATTTTATTTTAGACTTCACAGTATCGACGATAAATTCTTTTGGCTGTAAGCATAAGCATAGTTTATATAACGTTACATACTTCTTTCCTTGTATAAAAATACGTACTTTAACTCCCTTCCTTTTCTACCCGGTTGTGGGATTAAAATATGTGTGGGAATGACATATTTTAGAGTATCCTGTGGTAGGTATTTAACCTTGTGAAACACACTTTTTTAAATGTAAACATGGAGGCGCTTTCGCAAAGCAGTTGCAAAAAGCAACTATAATTTATGTGGCTCATATTTATAATGCAGACCAGCTACGTTCTGTGTAAAGTACAAACTGATGACATGAAAATGTATGACCGCTTACGAAAAAAATATAGGAAACAGGATATGTGGCGCTTTATGAGATGCGTATAGAAAACATGATATCTCGCCCTCTGCGAGAGAAGTACAATACGCTACAGCCAGAGAAGTCGAAGAAACAGTGGACGATCTAACATAACAAAACGCAGGTTTTCGGTTTCTTTAAAATAGTCACGAATAATACGAACATGACAAAACGAATGAACCAGAAGTGTTACGCCCTACCGGACATTTTCTGACCTGTTCCTTTTAGGCACGTCCTCTCCAATTTAGCGTTTAGAATGGGAAAAAGAGTTTCTACAAACCGGTGTCCGTTTTAAGCTCTCTATACCGAATTTATTGAATCTAAACTTATATTTCTGAATGTTATTTATAAAACTTACGAATTCCTCTGCAAGAAAGTTCAGGATATACATGTAAGTACATACCCGAACTTGTCTAGCAACATATTACGCAAATATTACTGCTGCTATCAATAATATATCCGACAAAAAGCAGTAAAATGTGTAACATACTCTAAACACAAATGACTATACAACAAACTTCGTAGCATGAATTTCAACCTTGCTGGTTCAAAACGTCCCTGACCCTGTTAGGTCTACGGCCGTGAGTAAAAAACTACAGGCCTGATCCTGAAACCAAAATCATGTTAGCTGAGACCTAGAGAAGAATTGTTTATATTGCAAGCTTTGTACTGAAATTTCAGTTAATAGCAAATGTCTGTTTCGACACCTATATGCTATCAAATTGGACAATACAAGCCATTGTTTAAACATTCATGGCTTTCGAAAATGATTTATTCAATATGTCAGTTATATGCTACAACCATTAATAGGGATTCTGCATCCCATACTCGTACGTAACAATCACTGAGTGCTAAAATGACTTAAGACCATACAGAGTTTGTTCAGTGAACACTATGTAGGTAATTTGATGATAGTACATGATTACATGTAACTATAATAATATACAGAATAAATGGAATGGTGGGAGAGAAATACAAAACACAGTAATAAAGAGCTACGAAGTTAAACGTCGTTATAATGCAGTAAAATCCTAGCGCACAGACAAGCCAATCTGAATATTCTGCCAGTTTCATGACTGAACGCGAAGCGAAACTAAAAACACGTGGTGTCTGTCAGTCTCTGCTGTCGGTAGCATTTGTTGCGTTTCCATGAATTTTGAGTAAAAAAAGATAAGTTTTAATTTTGGTATATGACGTCCCGTTGTGTTTAAAATTCAAGATTAAACTCAACTGCAAACCATTCTAACTCAACTCTTCTTGTACTTGAAGGCTTCCACCGTGGTCGTAATGTTGCTTAAAATTGAAGATGGGACATACAAGTGATCCCGAAACGTTGGTCATACACCAAAAAATGACGCAGGTAACAACCCACAAGATTTTAAGCAACACAACTCTTCTTAGTGATGAAAAATTACTTTAATTTTTAAATACAGCGCTACATGTGTCAGCTCATAATAAGGCTGTCATCAGGATACTGTTTTTAAAGTGTATAAAGGGATATTACATTCATTTTATAAACTTTAATTTTCATAAACATTAATGAGATTTTATACCTAACAACTCTTAGTTTCAAAGATGAGTATATACTCTCTCCTCCAACTAACCTCATGAACATAACACTGTTGGTATCATGTTATGTGGTATTATATTATTTGTCGAATCAAGTTATCGTCTGTTCTCACAAAATGTTTTCCAAATAATTTCGTTTTTTTATTTAAATTTAAATTTAAATTTTTCAACCTTCCTGAAAAGGTTCACTATTATTCTCAGTTTTGTTTTAAAATTCACTTCATACTTTTTTCTGTTCTTTGGCATTGTGGGTTGTGATAGCCTATTTTGTCCACTCATGTCCTCTGGCAAGTAAGAAACTTTAAACATAAGTACTCCCATACATATTAACTGAAATACGTCGGCGCACATCACCGGATTAGAATATAACCCTGGCACCTATACAAATTGACCTACATTATATACGATAACACTATTGGCAAAAAAATTTGGATGAGTGGACAATATAGGTTCTCACAACCCACAGCGCCAAGACACAGAAAAAAGTGAAGAGTTCAATTTTAAAACAAAAATAAGAATAATATGTGAAGTTTCTATAAAATATTTTAAAACGTAATTTAAAATTTAAGTGGCAAAGCTAAATTAACTGGAAAATCTGCAAGAGAACAGTCTGTACTTGATTCTACAAAAATGTAATAAAATATAACACAGTACAAACAAAATTACACTCATAAGTCTATTTTGAGTAAAATATGTATAAATTTTTAAAATAAAAATTGTAAGGTGTGAGATCTCATTGCATTTACAAAAAAACTACGATTCAGTAAATAGATGTAATATTCCTCTACATTAAGTCGTAGAAATAAAATCAACCAAATACGCATTATATACGAAGAAAGCCCAGTTGTCTATAACTAGCCTTGTACATGTTTAGGTTCTCTTGGGCCAGTATCACGGAGCTTTAAGTAATTGCTTAGGGAGTGTATAAAGACACACTACTGCATTTATCAACACACAATTTTGCTACACAAATAAAAATGTATAAGAAGTCAAAAAATATAAAATTTTAAAATATTCAATAGTTGATTAAATTTTCTGTTTTCGTCTTCCAGAATTAAATTCACTCCACTTATCTATGTAACAGATCTAAAATAATTATGCAGTTTTACATGTAGTGCTTGGACGTAATAGCCTTATAAAAATTATAAGCCCTGAATTTACAATATTTTGTCAAAATATCTAATATTTAAAAATCGTGACACAGTGCACATATATAAATTTCCATGCTATGTGGCAAATACAATTGTTTTTATTTGGATTTTGTTCGTTCTGGCTCTGAATGTATATTACGTTGGACTTTTTAAAGGCCTCGGCGTAACAGTAGTACTAGTGTACTGACCTTATTTCATGTTTTCTTGCAATGAAGTAATTCACCAACGAAGGGATTCGAAAAAAAACACATTTGTCCTTGATATGTTACCACTCTAACGCCACACTTTATGCACTATACAACATGTTATTTTTCGTCTAGCAACAACACCAGAGATGCAGAAAGCTGAAAAGGTGAAGGATTACACAGAATATTTGGTACGATGAATTTGTCTTAAGTGGAGTCTCATTACTCTTTTGCTTCCTTTTATACCCATAAAGTACCTACCTAATACTGAACGATGGCAATACATCTATCTATTTTAACCTCTTTTGTAGTTCTATGCTACATGCTCCGGCACAGTATAACATTCGAGTTTCACGACACATAAATCAAATTATATGAGAAGAAGAAATTTAAACTGCGGAAATTCTTACAACACATATTTGGAATATCTGAATATATTTTTCTGTTTCGCTATAGACCAAAACGGGCCCAGGCCGCATCATTGTTGAGGTTTCTAGATCACGCACAGAGCACACACCCTGTAGGACTCCTCTGAAAGCGTGATCAGCTCGTCGCAGAGGCCGCTAATTACACAATATATAATAAACACAAGCGACGAAAACCCATGCCCTCAGCGGGATTCGAAACCGCGATCCCAGCAATCAAACTGCCACAAACCCACCCCTTAGACCGCACGGTCACTGGGATCAGCGTCTGATTGTATGCTTCTCTATATTCAACTGCTAGCTACGCTTTCCACATGGAGGGCTAAGAGTCATTAAATGAATGTTTTAAAGAAGTCCTAAAATTCTAGTAGAAGAAAGTACATATTCCACAACTTCAAATAACACGTTTCAGAGTGGCAAGTCGATAAAGGTTGTATTCTAAGTAATTACACATCAGACTCTCTCAATGTAAAGAGTTAATTGGACATTTCAAACAGCCCAGCCACAACTGCTTTAATATCCAAACAAAACGTCCAAACTATAAATTAATTACTGTAATTTCTAAAGCCATTCTTCCTGCATATGTTGTATTGACATTTTAATTATAGAGGCGCAAAATGTAAAACTATGAGTTTCAAAATTTTCACTCTTTGTCAGATAGTGGAGAGAATTAAATGAAGGACGATGAGGTTGGTGAGATATGGCACTCGTGGGAACGTGAAAATATTTCTCGGGAAACTTGCGAGGTAGTGCAAACCTGAAGAACTAGGCGTAGAAGGGAAGAAAATTTTAAAGCCTTAGATAAATAGGATGTCAGGGAGTGGGCTGATGTTTTCTGATTCATGATATAGGTCAGTAGCGGGACGTTCTGAACACGGTAATACATTGTGGTGTTCAATAGATGGCATGGAATTTCTTGACCAGCTGAGCAAATATCTGGTCCTTAATAAAAATTCCTCCCACTGGACTTAGTCAAAAGTAGAATTCACTTGGTTTAAATTTTCTGAAAATCCCGTTCAGAAAACTTAGAAACCGATTTGTTTGACACAAAATAAATAATGGCTAATTATGTAATTTGAGGATTTCACAGCGTTGTCAGTGAATATTACAGTCTTCTGGAATACAATGGCAATTTACAAATCAACTTTACAGAAGATTTTAAACTTCGATTACTGTAAACGCACTAAATTATTCATCTTGCAGAGGAATTCTTCCTTCCTTCAATCTATGCTTTACTGCAGCATGTTTCGGCCATTATATATGGTCACCTCCATGTCGTTCGTACAAAATTACAAACAGAGTACACAAGCGTAAAATTCCACATATTTTACATAAAATAAACACTAGAATTACATGCTTTTGTGTTCTCTTTGTAATACGGTATGAACTGCCTGAAAATAGTCATATATAGTGGCCGCAATATGTCGCAGTAAAGCACACATTGAAATAAAGGAAAACTGTTGTGCAGACTGTGCAATTATAACGTCTACATTATTTCTGAAGCATAAAGAGAATTATCAATTAAAGCTTCAATTCCTCATTATCATGTTATCATGTGCAGTTAAGACAATAAGCATCCACGGCCAATCGTTCAGAATCTGATATGAAGCTAAATTCTAGGCGATATGCCCACACAATACCAACTCTTGATTTAGTTGTTGTACCACTCTTCCTCCCACCGGCGGCGCCATGATGGCAACGCGCGCACTGAATAATTCAATACGTAATAACTCGCCCGTGAAGAGGTGGGAGAAACCATAATAATTAATAATACGTATTCTCACAGCATAAAATCATTATAAAATGGAAAACAGCTAGTCGTAAGATATATAAAAGCGCATACATAACCACATCTAATGTAGAATTCGTTATGTTCCTTCATGGACCTCCGTACAGGAATGCCACATTCTGATTTACAAGCCTTGAAGTATGTAAGTAAATACGCGCAGTAATATAATACAGGGTGTAGCGTCTATTGTTCTTATAGCTCATTTGTTACATGCCAGAATATATGTGCAAAGTCTAGGGCCCATAAGCATCCAGTCGTATTTACAGCAACAAGCATAAAATTCAAATTTGAAATGAAAACTCTTCGTGAAATATTGATGCTTTCCCTTGACGCAACTGGCATCGACGGAAAGCGGTAAACACTCGCTGCGTATTGTGGATATCCCAAGTTACAGTCTTGTCCTAGAAACCGACATTCGTTACTGATCCTTACTGTTGTTACACTCAGTCTTCCCGCTTAACTGCTAGGATAGAATATTAACCCTTCAAGGATGCTGGGGTTTAAATTCCAAATACTGCCCAAGAAGGAGATGTTTTAATTTACAGTAACCTTAAGGGCATTCATGATCGTACGGCCCACCGAGGCGGGCAGCATTTGAAGAAATTAAAGGTCCGTACAGTGCACCGAGGCCACCACTGAATGGTTAAACGACCCAGCGGCGAATTCCTTCCACAGCCGTTACACTCCGCTCCGCATAATCATTCTACAATTCGACGTTGAACGAAAGACATGCGATAGAGAATGGCATCATTAAATAGCTCAGGATTGATCACTACGTGATACTACATACATAGTATGCAGTACTGTGTGATTTGTGTCAGGATGGAAAATATGCAACGTTGCCGTTACCTAAGCTCTTCATGTACAGCTGCTCTATTACAGCCATGTTATATCCGTAAAGGGTAATAATGCCAAAGCTTCTAGTATTCACTAAGCACGAGACTCTGCGGACTAATCCGCAATAATACACACTTAATAACAGCCTTACACCAGTCATATAGTGGCTAGACTAAGGGTTGAATAACCATGGAATCGTCGTCCGATTCCCAGCAAGGACAAGTAATTTTTCTCTTCTCTAAAAGGTCAAAATTGTCTCTGTGGCCCATCCAGCTTCCTATTCAATGGGAAAGAACGGCTTTTCCCTGGGGTAAAGCTATCGAGGCGTGAAGCTGACCATTCAACTCCATATATGCCGAGGTTAAGAATGCGTTGAACTATACTTCTATTCCACAATATACCTCAGTAGCGTGCATATGGACATTAACTTTCACTAATATTCTTGCACGGTAAAAGATAAAATTATAGTGTATGGCAGGTAAACTTTAGATCTTGTGCCCATATAGTCTAAAAAAAATTCTCAACATAAATAAATGATTACAAATTTACTTCTAGATTTTTGGAGAATTTTAGCGTCCCTGAACTAAGCTGTGTAGATTGACAACCACAGTCACACTCGCTACTTTAATACAAAATATGTATCTGAAAATGATGAAAGTTTAGCGAAGTGAGCCTGGCTGTCAGCACTGGTGAAGGACATGGACCCTTGTTCTTTTGAAATATGTGCACCCGAAAGCAACATGTCTGCATGAAATGTTTATGAAGCCATGTTCAGCTGACGATCTGACTAGTGTCTGCACTTCACCCTGTTACACAGCCACATCCATGATTCAACATTTGTTGATGGGCTGCTGTTCCTTGGTAACCAGGTTACTCCACCACACAACTTCTTGTCTAAGTGACATGCATTTACTGGCCGACGAAGAAAACTGCTTGCTGTGGGACATGATAAAAATTAATAAGGTTTGTACATACAGCTTGGTATAACAACAGTCTTATTCCAAGCTCTAAACATTCCATTACCATGTCGTTAAAACATACGAGAACTGGTTTAAATTGATAATCTTATAAAATTCTTTCGTCTCTGTAATTCTCTCAATTTCCCCATCATTAATCTGCTTGGAAAGTAAACATAACCAAAAATGTTTTTCTTCTGACATCATGTGAATGGTAGATATGTGCCAGCGTTTCGGATAAGTGTCCTGCCTCCATCTTCGGGGTACGACACTTCCACCAAAAAGGAAAGCTTCACGAGCGAGTTATGAGTAAATCTCGCACAAACATGGCTGGTTTTTATACAGCATAAGACGATCTATGCCCAAGGCTTTTTTGTTGCTTAGTAACTGTTTAGTGCATAAAGCGATCACTATGCGGTAACATGGCGCTAAATAAGAGACGCAACGTATGGTAATATATTCTTTCACGATTTCGGTACCATTTTCTTTTGATCAACGGCAACATACGGGTACGTATGTTTATTAATACAACCATAAAATAGACCAATACATTATTTCAGTACAGTTTACTTCAAGAGAACTGCAACTGCAGGACGAGGATCTTTTATTACTAATACTCGTATAATGTGACTTTTTAATCTTCTCAGTAAAGAGTCTTGTGTCTTTCTGTATCCCTGCAATGCTGCATGTAAATAGAATTGGAGTAATTTTGGGGTTGAAAAAATATATATATATATTTACAACAATACACACACCATAAATTGCATCGCTCCGACAATGTTCTGCTTCAAGCATATAAGTTGGTTTTTTATATTATCCTTTTAGCATGACGAACACTTCAGTTACAGTAAACTAACGATCTGTACGGTGTCACAGACCCTGTGTAATATTTTCTGCAGACATTTGTTTTAAGTCCACATGAGATCGACCGCCAGTTACATGAGGCAAAACACAAAAAAAAACAAATATTATACACCCATTTCACGATCTGCATTCGAACCACAATCTCACTATTCCAGGGATATAACACAGCACACGCCTCAAATCCTGCTGGCACATAAAACAGACGGACGGACGGAATACAAAAACAATATACTAAACTGTCGCTACAAATGTACGTACATTTGATTAAAGTCTCTCTTAGTGACGCGAGATGGAAAAAAATAACTGTCTAATACGTAGTGGATGTAATTAAGATAAGGTAATGGTAAGTGTCTGACAGACGGTTTACTTGTAGCCCATAATAAGTACAGTAGTCCCCCCCATATCCGCGGTGATACGTTCCAAGACCTACCGCGGATGCCCGAAACCGCGGATAGTAGCGAACCCTATATATAAAAGCGCAGAGTAAACTTTAGATCGACTAAAGTCGACTCTGGCAAATTAAAACGTAAATACTGAAATCGACCATGGTCGACTTTGGCAGTGAATGTGTTAATATTTTCGGGCCGCGGTAAACCGCGGATACGGGGGTTCTACTGTATACGTGAATACCTGTCTTGATATGGCTAAGAGTGATTGAAAATTTCGAGAATTTAGATTCTTGCAGCGGTGTTGCTCAATATTCAAGTCTTCTCGGACCTTACGCCCTGTTCATATGTAAATAACAGTGACGTTTCGAAGGACTGTAGTGCACGCAAACCGTTGATAATTATCTACCAATCGACAGGCCTAATCTTCTACCAGAACATTGTTGTTCTTGGGCTTGATTATTTACTCCAAGAAAATGTGGCAAATTATTTATCTTACCTTCCTAACATATCACACGGTACAAAGCAAAATTTCTTCAAACTGCAACATAAATTAAAAATGTAAAAACGTACACGTAAATACTGCAGCCGCTTGGCTGCTGGGGTCGCGGTTTCGAATCCCGCTGAGAGCATGGATATTCGTCTCTTGTGTTTGTTGTGTGTAGTGTAGTTAGCGGCCTCTGCGACGAGCTGATCACTCGTTCAAAGGAGTCCCACAGGGTGTGTGTGTGTGTGTGTGTGTGTGTCTAATTGTGTGTTATCTAGAAACCTCAACAATGAGGCAGTCTAGACCCGAGTTGGGCTCTTGCCGCCCATAAAAAGAATACGACGCAGTGTAGTTTGGTAGCTCTACCAACGTTTCGGAGGAACATGCTACCTCCATCCTCCGAAACTGAGATTATGCTATCAGACGAGACGGTGCCACATCCCAGAATAAAGCTACGTTCATCATTAATACTGAGCAAACGGTATCACAAATTGTACCAAATTAAACAATGAAAATTAAACTTCAGGAATAGAGGAAGTCCGTTTAACTTATCAAAAGCAATAAGCAAAAAGGCAGGCTCTGCTACTACAGAGGAAGTCGACACTTTGTACTGCAACATAATCGTTGAGACCAGAAGGAGCAGTGCATTACACAACCGGTAAATTAATTTCCGCATGGCACAAGGTACAGTCACTAATAAGCAAGTAATTCGTAGCGTTCGAGTTGGCTAATTTTCTCATCTCCACAGCGATTCGTGCTGCCTGCACTGGCATTCTCAGTACTTGTCAAACGATACTACTTTGAGGCAAAAGGGCACTCCACTGTGCTACTCAAGAGAAGACAAAATATTTCCTTTAAGAGGTCTGAGTTTGTCAAAACCGTGAACTTGAAGAGTACAGTCTCCTGGGATGTGAGTTCACGCAATATGATAGACAAATAGTTACAACACAGAGGGATATACGGCTTCTAGCTTCAGGGCAGCAAGGGAAAATAGGATTAAGCGGTAACACCTTTGAAATGTATTGGGGGGGGGGTTCCTGGTTCAAATCTCGGCCGAGACACCTGCTACCCCAATTAAAAATTGTCGTGGTTTTCTCAATCCTTCCAGGAACACCTGTATAATAGCGATAAGTCAATCAGGCCAGAGCTGCTTACTTTTAAACCGTTTTCAATTCAGAATTTACCGGTCGTCCTACCAATCGACGATATATATTGATGTATGCTAGGTATCGTGCCCATCTCATTCTTGGTTATTTGAACATCATCATCGTCATCATCATCATCACGTAGTCTCTCTTACGACAGGTCCATAGCCTCTACCAAAGCGAGTTCTCCAGTCAGTACGATCTAGTGCTTCCTCTTTCAATTTCCAATATCTTCTCGTTTCTTTAAGGTCATCCAGAAGCTGCTTAGGTTTTCTTCCTCGTCTTCCCGTCTCTTCTATCTTTCCTCCAATAACGAGTTTCAGAAAGTAGTTCCTAAGCTAGATGCGATCAATCCAGTTAGCCTTCCTTTGTTTTTTGTATGTAGGATTCTCTTTCCTCCTTGACTCTGTAATACTTTATTTTTCACACGATGGGTCCAAATGATCTCCATCCTTCTCCAGCACCACGTTTTACAACTTTCAAGTTATTTCTGATCCACCTGACACCCTAATAATATTTGGTAAACATCATTAATTATTAATATTAAATGTTATGACGTCGATTGGATCTGTCTAACTCAGAATAGGGTCCAGTAGCGGGCTATTGCCAACACATCATAAACTTCGGGTTTCGTGTAGGTATAATTGGGGGCATTTTATTGATCATCTAAGAAATCATAACTTCTGAAGAAGAATTCGGCATCAACCCAGAACAATTATCCCCACAGAAAACTTTAATGGTTTAAAATAAGTCAGTTCGAGAATTAGCAGAAATTTCTCTGTTTTCCGACATTACCGGTATTATGTTATTTAACGACGCTGTAAATTCGTAAGGCTATATACTGTCGGGAATGTATGAATGAGCATAAAGGATTGAAGTAATGATACTAACAAGGAGATACCGAAGTGCTCGGACAAACGCATGTCCCAGTGTCACTTTGACCATCACTAATCTCACATGCAGTCTCCTGGAATTGAACTCGATCCTCCACGGTGAGTGGTCGGCCATGGCACGGCAGACCGGACTGCTGGTTGGTTGCAGAGTAAGAACATTTCTTTTTTTAGTACGACTCTTCAGCTTCTCGAGTGCAAGCACAGCAGTCCCTCACATAAATTACAGTGTTGTATTTCAGAGACATCCCGATATTCAGTCGCTTGGTTGCGCCCTATAGCCTAAAGAGCCGCCGGTGACTGATTATTGTGTGTCGATGCCGCATGCAGACACATCCTGCTTCTGGCTGCAGGCAACATTCTCTAATAGTCTGTTATTACAAATTTCCTGAATGATTGCTCGCTGATGGAACAATCTAGGGTTTACTACGTCACCCTTGTCCCTACCCATGCCAGCTTTTAATTATCACTAGAAACTTCATTTTCCACCACTCTCCCCCTTCGTCACACACACACACACACTAAATAAACTGCATACAAATAAGTTCTTCCTGTTGCGGCTAAATGCATTGAAAGTCATGTTCTGTAAAGAAATTCCGCATTTTATCCAGTGAATGGATTAGCCGTAGAGGAAGTACACAGTGCGCAGGTACGGGCCCTCTTATTTCATTCCATACATTATTTTAAAAAACGACGTATTTTGCTGACGTCTGAAGCAATGAAGCAATGTAACCGTCTGGTGGGTGAAAAGAATAACTCAATATGGCTGTCAAGCGTTTTTCCATCGTGCTGAGCATTACCCTTGAAACACACCGGGAGTGAAAGGATGAGGACACTTTCGGACACTCGGCCACAAGACAATTAAATAAATACAATTTTGCACAATACAGTAAGCTAACTGGAAAAAGGCACAACTCAAAAATACTACGAGAATACCGATGTTTAATACTGTGGGAACAATACTTAAAGGAACGTACGAGTATGAGAATTCGGTTATTCTGGGATAGGACCCTGTGTTACTCGGTGTTCGGATCCAGACTTTCCAGGCATTTTAGCGTCTTCATCTTCAATGAATTTTTTCTTCGGCATTTGTAACCTTGAAAATTAGGACATTATATTACTTCGAAACGTCGGAATCTGATTATCCACAGACACTGCGTCATATCCCAGAATAAGAGAACCCTCAGGTTAACTGCTGCTAAAACCTCAAAACTCGAAACATATGGTTCTGTTTTGTTAAAAGAGACGTAACAAATACAGACGGAATAAAATTAATGAAAACTGTTTACTGCGACACTCTCTACAGCCTGCTGGAAGACCGGAGTAACAGGTTTAGAAAGACAATAAAAACTTTTAAAGCGAAAAATATACACAAATATAGAGTAAACTTTCGCCAAACACTAAAAATGGAATTCAGTAGGAAATGTTCAGCCCTAGGAGAAAGAGTTCCACTGTTCCATCATGTACAAACAAACAACCATCCAAACAAAAGATATCATATCAAAAAATTACCCACGTTTATCATAAAGAGTGTAGAAAGATAATAATTAGAATATCAGGGCCATTTTTCCATTTTTATAAAAACATTACGATCCAGTAAAAGTAGATTATCCAAGTATGGACTTGTTAGGGAGCTCGGATCACAAAAGGTAACAATGAGAAAGCAACAAGCTTCCGAGTTTCCGATAATGGGGGGGGGGAGCTATACGAAGCCATGAAGGGAGGAAATTCTATTAAGTCGTCAGGGGAAGACACAATATGTTAAGAATGTTATGCAACATAATACAAAATTACCACACGTGAACTACGCAAGATTTTAGGTCCACTCCAACAAGGTAGAAATTCTAGGGATATGATAAGTAAACATCTTTCAACAGAACCACTACTTTTAAGTGTAATTTAAAGACTCTGCCGATTGCCACGATTATATAACATTGATGACATGAACGCAATATTATGAATTATATGTAGAGGAAACCGGGCAAAGTTACCCCACTGGCCAATGATGCCCCAATATCAGTTGCTTCGAAACCTTAGCTCTAGGAAGCTGCACATATTACGCAGCTAGAAGGTCTTCCAGTGGTGAGTCTGGGATTGTGCAAGTCACAGTTGCTGTGTTTTTCTGAACGCCGTGACATTGTTTTGTGCAGTAAGTAACGTGATTTGTAACCCTATATATTTCAGGGAGCTATTGTTTAATAATTTTGTTGGTTTATGCATACAGTAATTTTACCAACAGTTTGCGTGAAGGAAGAGTGGACTTTTCTTTACTGTTTTATACCGTCACAAACTTTCTCAAGCCAAGCCATAGCCATGTGGCCAGCAGGAGCATATTTGTTCCACATTTGGGTACAGTCGCCCCACTGAAATTTGGGTAAAGATGCTCCACTGATATTTTAACTCGCTTGGTTGACCTATGTTCATTCATCAAATTGTGTACAGCATTTTCATTGTTATGTTAATGAAAGACTGCAATATTGTCGGCTACCTATTAGAATATATTTTATTTACCCATGTTACGTGTTAAAGAACTATTAAAATGGCGCGCCTTCACTCCTGCATCCGTCCATCCATAAAAACTCATCCAGGTTTCTCAGGAAGAAAGGCTCACCAAAAGTTTCATGGAATTGTCCCTTCCACCAAAATTATCAAACTCAGAGCCATCAAGGGTAACGATAAGTCTCAATGGAGAGGTTCTCACTAGTTCGCCATACATCCGGAAGAAGAAATTAAAACCAAATATATGAAGAATATTTAATATTGTTTTCACCGTGCATCTAGTTGGTTCTTGGTTTTTGATATGAAGAATAATTTCAAGAAAATGGTTCACAATCCGAACTCGAGCAGGTCTCATAAAAATGATGAGAGTGACTGCTGTAAAGAATGTAAGGAATACTGCTATGTATCAAAAGAGGAAAGCGACTGGATTAAATGCTCATTCTGTGAAAAGTGGCTGCATGAAAACTGCACAATTTTCTCCAAAACCTGCATCGATTGTGGACGTAACAACCGTTCTAGGAATCTTAAAAGCGTAAGAAATCAACAAAGAAGCAAGATGGAGTCTCATAGTGATACTGAATTTAGATTATTTTATTTGATTACAATTTTGTTTAGTACAAATTTATTATTTTGTATCGCATTATATGTGGGGCATCTTTCACCACGCATAAACCAAAGACGCCCTTTTGCATACCTTTGTAATTTTATTGCTGTCAGTATATGAGTTTAAATTTGCTCTAAAGTAACTGATCGTTTTGTAGCAGAGACCCTACTATACCTATTACACACCCAGATATAATTTATGTTGCTATGCACAATTGTAAAAATCTGTCAGAATAAAAAATGGGGCAACATTGCCCATTTTACTCTATTATGAAGTACTCGGAGGAGAGAAACTTGGACCAACGCCACTTTGTCCAACAAAAAATCCCACATGCACTGGCCTGGGATTGAACCAATACTCCGCGATAAGAAGAGGGCGACTATTCGCCTGAGCCATGGTACTGCACAGAACGCTGGGGATATTAATGGAAGTACTCTATTACAAAGAAATAAGTGTTGTAGATGCAGTTACCTGTAATTTAGTTGATATATTAAAATAATGCGGCGAGAAGTGAGCCGAATTGTGTAATTTCTGTGTAAGGGCCGTGATGCAAAACGAGCAAGCAAAGTTGAAGCGGCAGCAGAACATCACTGTGTGAGTGTGATTAATTTCGATACAGTCTCACGTCCTGCGTCCTAGCCTCATGCTCACTTGTAATCTTCGTGCCCCCGGGCCCGTTAATCATCCTGATACCTTCATGCAAAAGATCGACTGGACCCGCGGGTGGAACCGAGCTCGTGACAGCTCTCATCAACGACGTCGCTGCAAAATGTCACCAGGGTGAGATCTATGTTCCACAGGAGATCAGTTATACATTATTTGCGGTTGGAATGATTCGAAAATTGGGGTATGATTCCTTACGGCTTATGGAATAAGACGTCTGCATAACAACACTCAACGTTAAATATCGCGCACTTAAACATGATTAGTATAAAACATGAATTTCCTAACTTACTGGAAATGGTCTTATTCTACGTTGCTTAGTGAAGTTTAGAATTAATTAACAAATAATATAGGCCGTGCCATGGCTCAGTCGGTTAGTCGTCGGCCTCTCACTGCGGAGGCCCGGGTTCGATCCCTGGTCAGTCCATGTGAGATTTGTGGTGGACAAAGTGGCACCAAGACAGGTTTTACTTCGGCTTTCCCCTGTCAGTTTCATTCCATCGGTGCTCCATTACACGGAAAAAAGAAAAAAACTAGTCATCTTCATCACAAGGTTGCACAGTAAGCCTCAAGGCTGCGGTGCATCCGTAGCATCTGCTGCGGGGCCCTTCATCACAAAAAGAACCCATAATATAGGAATTGCCGCAGTAACATGCGATGAACAACTTTCATTTTATACCTCAAACCTATACTTGTAATTCATGTTTTGTTACTTTTCGACCAATTATGCTTAATGCAGACAAACAGAGACCAACTGAACTCAAATATACAATTCTGCGCGTTACGTATTTAATTAACTCCACGCAGCGACTAGGCTATAGACTGGAGGACCGAAGGACATGTGGTTCTATTGCACGGGCGACGTGTTGTTTTTCTCCAAAAGTAAAGATCGGCTCTGAAGACCATCCTGTCTCTCATAAAGGTAAAGTTCACACTAGAACAGCCCATGAAGGCCAGGGGGGGAGTAGAGGTATAGCTCTACTCTTTCTTTAAATTCGGCGCTATTTGAGGGTGGGTAGTTAACGCCACGGCCCGGCCCCTTTACCCCTGGGAATGACCCGGTACCCATTGTACAAGAGGCTGGGTAGGCCTCAGGGCCGGTCTGGACGGGTGCTGAAAATCTCGCCCCCACCGGGATTCGATCCCCGGACCGTCCAGCTTGTAACGAATAGCTATTCCGACTACGCTATCCCGGCCCACCATGCAGCCTCTTATACAATGGGTAATGGGGGCTCCTTTATCGGGAGTAAGGCGACCGGGTTGTAAAGCTGACCGACCACTCACCCCATCTTGTGCCGAGGTTAAGAATGAGCGGAGATATTCCTCCGCTTCCCCACATGCCTTCGTCGCGTGCACAGAAATATCTTCGCCTTTACTGCATGGATCAGCGTCCTCCTTGAGAATGTAAGAGCCTAATAGTTGGTCAAGAATGTCCTTGCCTTTTACGGAACCCTAAGTTTCAAGTTATTACGTGTCCACATGTACAAAGCATTCGACTCCACCCACTGTAAAAGTTCAAGACACAGTACAACATTTTGTAACACATTACAGTATTTTTCTTTTAAAATGAGAGGTTTTCAGCGTCGACGGACCACCAAGATGAAGAACCAACCCCTGTCGGTTGTACAACTGCCTATTCAATCCGAGACGACAAGAAATTCGTTAGTGTGTGTCACACGCATATGAGTAAGTAGGCT
This sequence comes from Reticulitermes speratus, assembly GCA_021186555.1. Taxonomy (NCBI): domain Eukaryota; kingdom Metazoa; phylum Arthropoda; class Insecta; order Blattodea; family Rhinotermitidae; genus Reticulitermes; species Reticulitermes speratus. The sequence continues at coordinate 40,034,695 of JAJKFL010000003.1, read as the reverse complement.
GACTCTGTATGTGAATCAGATGCAAATAGCGGAGGAAACACGAGTTGTCAACTGCTGTAGCGAGAGTGAAGAGTTTTGTTGAACGAAGTTGTCAAGTGCTAAGGTTACAGAGTACGCAGAGTCGGTGGGCGATGAAATAAACATGAATAGGAAGCAATGGTGGAAAGAGACTGACAAGGGAAAAGAGAAGTACGACAAAAAAAAGCCTGTCCCAATTCCACATTTTCCACCGCAAATCACAAATGGATTGGCCTGGGATCAAATCCGACCTGCCTCCATCCTCATGGTAAAAGGTGTGTGAAGATGCTTCCTCCAAAATGTTTATAGTTGTCTACCAGATTTCACGGCGTTATGTCCCAGAATGCAGTAATCTCTGTAGGTGTCAGAAGCGTTTACAGTCCAGAAGTTAAGGTCTGGCCATGGGAGAGGCCGTTAGTTGGCAGCCTGTAACTGCGGAGGAGGCTCATTCGAAACATTGGTGTTTATATACCAAATTATACGGCGTCATATCTCGGAAGACGGTAGCATTAAACCTCAAAGTTGAGAAAAAATCAAGTCTCACTTCTTTAGGTTCTGGAAGTAATAAATTTTTCAAGACATATTTTGTTTACAATAATAATTTATTTTGTATAATTATAATGTAACCAGCCTTGACATAGTACTTATGAGTAACGATTATAATGATTGTGACTAAAATTTTCCACTGACTTTTATACTAAACACATGTTTCACAGGTATTTATTTGAGTAAATTAAGTAAATTTACAGAGCAAAACAGTTGGTACATATGTCAATATCAGGAAAAGATAACAAGAACTTGGGCTTTCAAAGCACCATATCAGACGTAAATCTTGACACCAAACAAATATTGCATGCATGTCCCAAAAATACCTTATTTCCGGCTAAAGATTCTATCGGAAATGGGCGTGTATGGATGAATTATTAATGCGTCCGTCTCACCTAATATTTCCCACCAACAATACCGCTCATTGAGAGCACGGACGGGCGTCAGAAGTGTTCCTGTTTTGTCACCGTCGAGTTCGATTCATCGAGTGGCTAGCCGCATGTACATCAAGAGAGCAGTGATACAACAAATGTGTAAAGAAGGACAAATTCACAGTTAACGGATATGTTCTATATAATAAAAATGGATGTTTGCGGTCAGGTACATTTCAGTTGAATGCCTTATTCTTGCCATGTATTGAAGGATCCACAGGACAAATAATATTCTGTCACTTCGTCAGTGTCCGCAAGTTCGTGCTTCATTCGTAAATGTATAGTTAAGAATATACCTCATCTGTCCGGATCTGTCAGTTTCATCAAGGACGAGCACAGCGGAGAAACAGAATGTTTAAGACGTGGAAGGCCCAAGACATGTGGCTTAAGAAACTAAATGGGAAGATGCACCTATAATCATAAGTAACGTACACTGTATACCTACACTGAAAGGCAGCTGTTCAGGATAAGTACTCCTTATTGGCTTGCTTAAGGTCTATAAAACAAGTTCATTGTTTATGAAAATATTTGGACATATTATCTCTACACAAATATTAAAATGGATTTTCGTTCATCAGTTTTACCCTTGTATTACATATGTAAAATAATAGGCTTAGCTCCATTTTCTTACAATAACAAAGTGTCTGTGTACATGGAACACAAGAAGTCATCTACAAGCCTATTATCTCCAACCGTCCTCTGGAGTTTTTTCGTCTTTCTCATTCATCTGACTGGTTTCATGTCGCTAATGATTTGGAGCATTCTTTACGATTACAGAAATTACACGATATCTGTCACAGTACCAGACGCCATAACTATACTGACAATGTACTGCACATGTTTTTCTTCCCTCATTATCGGAGCTCTGTTCAACAGAAGAAGGATGGAAATTCTAATGATGAATTTTACTGCTATCGATCAAATTCTCTTACAGGAAAATTGTGATCGTGTCTACAGAAACACGAGACTGATTTTACTTTACAATTATCTTTGCTTATACCTCTACTCATTGGATTTTATTGTTATCATGTGTATGTGTGGACATATGGAATATCATATATATTTCTTATTGCTAAGGACCTCGCAAATTTTTCAAATATCATTATGGTCATTCAATACATAAATATTATGCAAATCCTAAGGCACAGGTTTCGAATTCTAAATCAACAGCTTGCAAAGAGCTGTGACAGTAAATCTCGTATATCAGACCACAACTTCATAAAGTATCGAGGTGCTACAAATGGTCTTAATATCAAGAAAATACAAACTGTAAATACAGCAAATATTTTGACAGAAACACCGATAACCAGAATTACATCCTGTCCGAGATTTCCGTGCCAATGAGCAATAAACGACCAGAGGAAGTGTCACGGATTCATACACTCAGACAAACTTGTAGTGACTTATATGACATCACAGAATCAATTAATGGAATTTATGGCTACCAAATTACTCTGGAATTGGCTTACGATTTTATTTCTTTAGTTTCATACCTGTACTATACTCTGGAGGTATTATCGAATGTAAGGAAGACCGGAGACCGTAACCTGAGAGCAGAAGACTCAGTTATGTTGGAGGTCGCTTGTAGCCTGTGTTGGGTCACGCAAAATCTGGTTAGAATACTGACCATTACGGCTTCTTGCTTCGCGGCTGGCGACGAAGCTCGTCGGACTGGAACTGTGGTTCACAAATTACTTCTTCGTCAGACATTACTAGGAGACACTTTGACAGAACTTCAGCTCTTCTCAATACAACTACTGAGTAACAAAGTTGAGTTTAGTGCTGGTGGTTTCTTTCCAGTCAATTTATCACTTGTATACAGCATGGTGGGAGCTGCCACAACTTACATTATAATTCTAATTCAAGTCAAGTGATTTCTTGCAGTTTCTATCAATATCTGTAAGCTCATTTCCCTTTCCACTTATAAGATCTTTCCAGGCCGTTTAAATAGGTTAGGAATAGGGCAGACAAAAAGATATATACCACAACCCGATACTGTCATTGTTCCAAATGGTGTATAATTTCATAATTCCGAGTTTTGCAGTTATAATTACGTGGATTATTATTTTATACACTTAAATCAATGTAACAGAAAGATTCATATAATATTCGGTTGGAAAACCTGAAGAAAGTAGTCAGCTCAGAGGACCTGGGCGTATACGGGAAGAAAATTTTAAAATTGGTCTTGGAGAAAGAGGAAGGCAGTGCGTGGACCCGATATATAAGACAATAGAAACAAGTTGCCGGATGCATGAAAAGTGGCGATAAACATTCGGGTTATATAACATTCAGAAAACGTCTTCAATAAATGAGGAACTGTTAGCTTCGGAAGAAGGGTTTACCTCCATTCATTTCCTTATTGAGTTAGTAAAATGACTTACAATTCGATTCTTAATTTATTAAAATGCAACTGAGTAAACTAAGCGTCTGTAATGCTCAGTAGTTCTGTAAACTTAGAAGGGCCTATATAATAATTCATATACAATACAATAGAGATGCATGAGGATAAAATATGGTGAAGTCTGGTATTGGTAACCTACGATAGAAGATGTGGGGAAAAACTTATTTTGGTTTGTAAAGATCAAATGTACATAAAACTAATATTGTACATCTGCCGTGCAATTGATACGTATAAATAGGTTTCTCACCAACAAATTGCACTAATTCCTGAATGTAAAACACTACTACATGTTTCGGGTATTATTTATAGCCATCTTCAGAGAGTATCAATTACTTAAAGACGTATACAGCGTTATTATACAGCTTTGTCAATAGTAAGTGGTAAAATATATATTGCTAGTGTGATATTGAAATATAATTGTATAGTGGTCCATTAAAATTATGTTAAAATAATTATAATACAAGACAGTTATTAAAATATTCCGCAAACAATCACATCTTTAACCAGTGAAATTTCTTCCGAGTTTAATCGAGTGGAAAATCCTATCTATAATGTTTTCACTGTGTATACTATTACACCATAAACGATCACTCTCTACCAAACTTTACACACAGCTCAAATTACGCCTCATCATATGCCTCAAAAACTGTACGAAGCACGGATAAAAATATCTTATTGAGATACATCTTCCACGTGAAATGATTTTTAATGCAAGTAAGTATCCTTCAAAAGAGAGGAAAGCACGTTTAATTATTCCATACATTTGAAATAATTTTGCAACTCTGTCTGCGACACGATTAATACAATTATGGCGTTCATTTTCATTTCTCACAATTGATAAATAGAGTGAAAAATCACTATATGGAAGAAAGATTATAAAATGGTCATGCCAAGCACAGAAATAAAAAGGAATTATAAAACGTGGCTGCTATCGATAATGGAGGACAGTTTTATGGACAACTATTGGAGGTTTTCGGCAACGTGCAGCAGCAGTTGGTGCATAACTTTCATCAAGAATTTTAACACTAGGTTACACGAATTACAATATGAATAGCAACAAAAGGTAAAGAGTAATAATTTCTGAAATACAGTACACAAAACTATGTTGCGGTATGTAAGGTAAGTGCTATTAAGAACTAACAGAACAAATACAGGTCAACTGTGATAGCAAATTTTAATTTTAGTTTAAAAGGCCCTATAAATAACGACAGGTACAATACTATTAAAACAGTAGAACAGATAACAGAATTAACAAACTGCTAAACAAGTGACAAATAGGCCACACGTGACAAATAGTCATTCAGGATGACGAATTTAAGCGTCGAAGCGCGTATGACTGGGGAATTGTTACAAGGTGTAGAGAAGCTGCTGAACATGTCTTAAGCTACAAGGTATGAAAATAATAAAATAATAAAATTTATTTTATAAAGAGGTAGGCCTAGAGCTTTGCACATTTAATTTTAAGTCAGTGAGATCACATATTCAATGGCACAAAATTTGAACAAAAACTTTTCTCCGCTACAGTATTTGTATCAGTAGTAAATAAGGTCCAAAAAGTTACAGTATAGAAGCCTTCGATAAGTGTGTTCAGGAAATGCATGTATTGAAATCTAGAGTAAATATTTTCACACCTTACGACAAGAAAGAAAAAAACTTTTTTCAGTTGCTCCTTACAAATATAACGACATTCTTTACGTCATATGATGATGATGATAAATATTTTTATGATTATGGTTATCATTATGACAGATATAACGAAGACGTTAAAGCTATTGCAAAGTATAATCTAAAGATAAATAACAAAACCAATACGGTACGAAAACTGGCACTTTGTACACTCAGGTCCTGGTGCTAACTACATTATTCTTTTTAAAATACTGATTGAACTTTGGACTATTTAACATTTTTAACTACATGGTTCATGCCGTCGAATAACAGAATTATTATGAATGATTTGTTTGAAATATGCTAAAGGGTGTCTTCTAAACGTACCATTCCAGTACAGACTGAGGACAACTACAAAATTGTCAGTCACGATTGCCACATATCGAACACAGTTTAGAACCCGGCACCTCCCAGATATGAATGTAGCATGACTTCTATCTACTCAGCCTGCAATGGAACTGTAAATTATAATAAAAAGAAACAAACACAAATTCACGTCTTTTCCAAATGAACTGTGTCCACGAAAACCGAATACACTAAATGCCAATCAACAGTATATTGAAACATCGCAGCCCATACGCCTATCATACATTTTCCTTATGGTAGCCTCCTCCTTATGCATGCATTTTACTTGCGCCCAAGTCAGTCAGTGAAGTGTACGATTTAGTATTTTTAATAATTTCCACAAAGCCTATAATTTTATGATAGGCTTAATCGTTGTGGATTTTAAATAAAAATTAATTATATCTCAAGACTTGTTTAACATGCTAATTAGAATATGCTGCAAATATAAACATCACGGTAGGACATTATTTTGTCTGACCAACGATGTTTTCGGTTCTCTTATCGTACAAACGGACCGTGCGCAAGAGCGTTGGATTAGAAGTAGGAAGTGACAAACAATATCCGTCAGATAAAATAATGACCCCAAACATGTCCATAAAATACTGTGTAGTATGTTGTCTGAGACATAAATATAGTGTGCAAAAATTAAGTGCAATGTATTTCGCAACGCATATTTAATTACGTAAAACCTAGTGTAGTTAGAGATATACAGAATTACGGCCTGTGTTGTGTGAAATTTGAATAGAACATAATAATGGTTAGCACTACAATGCTAGTTTAATTTTTGCAAGTTACAGGAATTTGAGAGTTTCAACATTTTCGACAAATTCTCAGCTCTATACATCCTAGAAATTAGGGGACAGTAGCCTAATGTGAAGGGAAGAAAGTAATACTAGTTACAAGAGGGTGTGCCTGTGTGGACTGCATTCGATTGGGACAGGATACGGTGAGCTAACTGGCTCCTTTAAACATCATAATGAAACTTGGCATTTCATATAACTGGCCTTCACGTCCTTCACGAAAGGAACACATTCCTCTTTATTTTACAGGGCCATTTGTTCTAATGTTGGTAATCTGAAAGTAATTCTTAAAGCAAGTCTTGATATTGTAACTACGAATTTTTGTTGGAGATTCGTCATCTTGGGTGCTACACCATGTCGACTGGTAAATAGTTAACAGTGTAACGTCTTAGAAGAATTTAATCTTCACCAACATCGCTGTGACAACCACAAACCTCTCAAAGGTTTAATGCTACTAAGACCAATCTAACACAGAGAAAACTGAGTCTCCATTACAACGGTAAAATGGTTAATACACTTTAGGGAAATAATATTTACTTTTATCAGAATTAGATGACGCGCGCTGATACATTGTGGAGGAGAAATTCAGACGTTTTTAATGTTAAAGCACGTAATACATTCAGTCACCACTCTGCTTTAAATGGTTAATGAACAAAATATTTGTCACGTCTGTTCAACATAATTTCGTAAGATATCACAGTATGGGTAAAGGATGTCATTAAATCCTCCATTGCCATTAACATCCTACTTGGTAATTATTTGTATTAACGTGCTGGGTAATTGATGTTCAGGCAGTAAACAGAGCCGGGATATTATAGGGAGGTTTCAGAGCTCCTCCAAGAAGCATCATTAATTTTCAATTTCTGCTCGAATGTCACATCTTCTCGTCTGCAGACGATTAAATTCAAAGACTGGGAGATCTCGAAGGATTCACTGAACGTTATTGGGTTTCTGGCTCATATAACTAGAACAGCGACATATTACACTGACGCAAACGTTTTCTCTGGCAGTGCCTACAGAGCCACTTATGCCTACATAGATCAGAATTGTCACCGCTCAAAACAGTATGTTTCACACCATTCCGACCCTGCACTCGAGCTTCAGATACTCGATTGTGTTTGAGTTCTGAACACGAACCTCGGACAACAATCTTAAAATGCATTTAATTATAGAATGAGCCGAGATGGCGAAGTCGGTACAGTGACTAGAGTCCGGGCTGGATGATCCAAGTTTCAGTTTCCGGAAGAGGCAACAGACCGGGTCTGATGAGCACACAGCCTCCTACTCAATAGGCGCTGGCGTTCTTTCCGCATGGGATAAAGCGGTCGAGGCCCGCAGTTTACCACCCACCTACGTCTAATACCGAGTTAAGAATAAAGGGAGCTACAGGTCTACACCACCTACATGTTTTCAAAGGGTTGGAGAGGGCCAAGTTTACCTCTCTTGACTTCCACCTTTTAATTACAGAATAAATAGGTGCAAAACATTGATAAAAGATTTTTAAATTTTTGTCCACAAGAGGAAACATGGACCTTCGAATATGACAGAGTTCACTATATTTCATGTTTCTTCTATAAATAAAATTAAATTCACTTTAACTCGTTATGTTTATTAAACTTCATCGATGGTCACCCTACGATCTAAGGCGTAGGTCCGCAGCCGCTTGATTGCTGGGAGCGGTTCGAATCCCGCTCAGGGCATGGATGTTCATCTTTTGTGTTTGTTGTGTGTTGTGAATGTAACGTCCTTTGCGACGAGCTGATCACTCGTCTAGAGGAATCCGACCGGGTGTGTGTGTGATCTAGAAACCTCATCAATTAAGCGGTCTACCCCCGAGTTGGGCTGTTGGGCCACAAGAAAAAAAATAAAACTTCATCATCTCTAAACCTGAGAGATGAACCTACTCTGAAAGTGAACAGTACGTTTTTATTGAATGTGATGTCGTGTAGTCTAGTACAAATTTACAGACATTATGTAGGAACATACTCCTCCGTCGTCGGGGTACAAGTGTTATCAGGCTCGAGCAAGGTCGCGCTAAGGTACGGTCAGCCTCTGGGTTTATCGCGGGGCTGTGTTCTCCCGTTCTGTACCTATACTTTACACGGGTTTTCCCGCACGGTTTGCTCTTCTACTCTAGAGAGGCAGCACATTTATTAGAAATGTCAGTAACCTTCAATCGGACTACACAGTGTCACATCTCAGAAAACAGAATTCTTCATAGTCACTGCAGTGGTAAACTCGGACCTCGCACACGGCTTTCGAGACGGGGGTGATAAGGAACAGAGAAAAAGCTGGAAAAGATTACATGAAAAAAGAGCTTTCTAATTTCTGTCCTGCATCAAATATTAAAAGATTAATGAGGTAGGCGGAGATTGTAGTATGGAGTATAAAAATAGACAGCGAAAAAATGTTAGTTGGAGAACATTAAGGGAAGACGCCACTTGGAATTCATAGCAATATACGGTAGGCTGAAATCAGAAAGGCTCTTGAAGAAATATGGTATTTTGATGCGAACTGGATGCCTGTGGCTCTGTATAAGGAAAACTTGTAGTACTGTGCCCTTGGTTATGGTTCTTTGGATTATATAAATAGCAAGGAATCTCTTGTACAGATCTTCGACTATCAGATTCTTATGAAAGGTTGCTGTCACACAGTTACTGGGATAAATCATGTAAACAGAGAGTAAGACCGAAGAAATAACGGATCCCGATATATGCTGGAGCTTATGCGTGTTTTGGTAAAACAGTTTAAATATCACTTTAACAAACTGACTTTAATATACAGTACCTCATTTTCTAAAACGAGACTGGATAGTTTGAAATATTTTCTGTTATCTCACTGTTGCTCGCATACAGGTAAATTCAGGCACCAGACACGAAACGCAAAACTTACGCAACAGTAATGCACTGTGCAGCCGACAAGATGCTTTCCTAAACATCAGTGTTTACCCGAGCCTCAGTGTCCCTCGGGGCGACATGATGGAAATAAGGTCGTGAAGGTCGTGGGTGAAAGACATTCCAAACTCCGCAAGATGGCTGGGAGTATCAAAAGAAAAGTCTGTTCCAATTCCAAATTTTCCACCGCAAAACACAAATGGATAGGCCCGGGATCAAATCCGACATCCGCGGTTACAAGCTGCCAACTAACGGCCTGAACCATGGCAAGGCCATAACTTCTGGAGTGTAAAAGCTTTTTACACCTATTCAGATTACTGCATTCTTGGACATAACGCCGTGATCTTTCGTAGACAACTAAAAACATTATGGAGGAAGCATCTTCATAAACTTTCTGCCCTGAAAATGGAGGCAGGAGGCTCATTCGAAACAATGGTGTTTATCCACCAAATTATACGGCGTCATATCTCGGAAGACTAGCATTAAACCTCGCCGTTGTTGAAACCTCGAGTCTCACTTCTTTAGATTTCTGGGAGTGATCAATTTTGCAGTAAAGTACTTTTGTTTCCAATAGGAATTTATTTCATATAATTAATGTGTCTAGTTTTTGACATGGTACTTATGAGTAACGTTTATAATGATTGTGACTAAAATTATCCACTGACTATTAGAGTAAACACATGTTTCACAGGTATTCATATGAGTAAATTAAGTAAATTTACACAGCAAAACAGTTGGTACATATGTCAATATCAGGAAAACATAACATGAACTTGGGCTTTCAAAGCACCATAACAGACGTAAACCTTGACACTAAACACATACTGCATGCATGTCCCAAAAATGCCTTATTTGCGGCTGAACATTCTATCGCAACTGGGCATGAATGAATGCATTATTGATGCGTCCGTCTCACCTAATATTTCCCACCAACAATACCGCTCATTGAGAGCACGGACGGGCGTCAGAAGTGTTCCTGTTTTGTCAACGTCGAGTTCGATTCATCGAGTGGCTAGCCGCATGTACATCAAGACAGCAGTGAGACAACAAATGTGTAAAGGAGGACAAATTCACAGTTAACGGATATGTTCTATATAAAAATGATGGATGTTCGCGGTCAGGTACATTTCAGTTGAATGCCTTATTCTTGCCATGTATTGAAGGATCCACAGGACAAATAATAATCTGTCACTTCGTCAGTGTCCGCAAGTTCGTGCTTCATTCGGTAAATGTATAGTTAAGAATATACCTCATCTGTCCAGATCTGCCAGTTTCATCAAGGACGAGCACAGCGGAGAAACAGAATGTTTAAGACGTGGAAGGCCCAAGACATGTGGCTTAAGAAACTAAATGGGAAGATGCACCTATAATCATAAGTAAAGTACAGTGTACACCTCCACTGAAAAGCAGCTGTTCAGGATAAGTACTCCTTATTGGCTTGCTTAAGGTCTATAAAACAAGTTCATTGTTTATGACAATATTTGGACACATTTTCTCTACACAAATATTAAAATGGATTTTCGTTCATCAATTTTACCCTTGTATTACATATGTAAAATAATAGGCTTAGCTCCATTTTCTTACAATAACAAAGTGTCTGTGTACATGGAACATAAGACGTCATCTACAGGCCTATTATCTCCAACCGTCCTCTGGAGTTTTTCGTCTTTCTCATTCATCTGACTGGTTTCATGTCGCTAATGATTTGGAGCATTCTTTACGATTACAGAAATTACACGCTATCTGTCACAGTACCAGACGCCATAACTATACTGACAATGTATTGCACATGTTTTTCTTCCCTCATTATCGGAGCTCTGTTCAACAGAAGAAGGATGGAAATTCTAATGATGAATTTTACTGCTATCGATCAAATTCTCTTACAGGAAAATTGTGATCGTGTCTACAGAAACACGCGACTGATTTTACTATTACAATTATCTTTGCTTATACCTCTACTCATTGGATTTTATTGTTATCATGTGTATGTGTGGACATATGGAATATCATATATATTTCTTATTGCTAAGGACCTCGCAAATTTTTCAAATATCATTATGGTCATTCAATACATAAATATTATGCAAATCCTAAGGCACAGGTTTCGAATTCTAAATCAAGAGCTCGCAAAGAGCTGTGACAGTAAATCTCGTATATCAGACCACAACACCTTGAAATATCGATGTGGTATAAATCGTCTTAATATGAAGAAAATACAAACTGTAAATACAGCAAATACTTTCACAGAAACGCCGATAACACAGAATTACATCCTATCCGAGATTTCCGTGCCAATGGGCAATAAACGACCAGAGGAAGTGTCACGGATTCATACACTCAGACAAACATGTAGTGATTTATATGACATCACAGAATCAATTAATGGAATTTATGGCTACCAAATTACCCTGGAATTGGCTTACAATTTTGTTTCGTTAGTTTCATCCCTCTACTATGCTCTGGAGGTATTATCGAATGTAAGAAAGACGGGAGACCGTAACCTGAGAGCAGAAGATTCAGTTATGTTGGAGTTCACTTGTAGCCTGTGTTGGGTGACGCAACATCTGGTTAGAATACTGTCCATTACGGCTTCTTGCTTCGCGGCTGGCGACGAAGCTCGTCGGACTGGAACTGTGGTTCACAAATTACTTCTTCGTCAGACATTACTAGGAGACACTTTGACTGAACTTCAGCTCTTCTCAATGCAACTCCTGAGTAACAAAGTTGAGTTTAGTGCTGGTGGTTTTTTCCATCAATTATCACTTGTATACAGCATGGTGGGAGCTGCCACAACTTACATTATAATTCTACTTCAAGTCAAGTGATTTCTTGCAGTTTCTATCAATATCTGTAAGCTCATTTCCCTTTCCACTTATAAGATCTTTCCAGGCCGTCTAAATAGGTTAGGGATAGGGCAGACAAAAGATAGATACCACAACCCGATACTGTCATTGTTCCAAAAGATGTATAATTTCTGCAGTTATAATTACAAGGATTATTATTTTATACACTTAAATCAATATAACAGAAAGATTCATATAATGTTCGGTTGGAAAACCTGAAGAAAGAAGTCACCTAAGAGGACCTGGGCGTATACAGGAAGAAAATTTTAAAATTGGTCTTAGTGATAAAGGATGGCAGTGCGTGGACCCGATTTATGACAATAGAAACAAGTTGCCGGATGCATTAAAAGTGGTGATAAACTTTCGGGTTCTATAAAATTCAGGAGATTTCTTGAATAGCTGAGGAACATTTAGCTTCGGGAAAATGGTTTTCCTCCATTTATTTCCTTATTTAGTTAATTGACATATGAATCGATTCTTAGTTTATTAAAATGCAACTGAGTAGACTAAGCATCTGTAATGCTTAGTATTTCTGTAAACGTAGAAGGGCCTATATAATAATTCATATACAATGCAATGAAGATACATGAGGATAAAATATGGTGAAAACTGGTATTGGTAACTTACGATAAAAGATGTGGGGAAACACTTATTTTGGTTTGTAAAGATCAAATGTACATAAACTAATATTGTACATCTGCCGTGCAATTGATACATATAAATATGTTTCTCACCAACAAATTGCACTAATTCCTGAATGTAAAACACTACTACATGTTTCGGGTATTATTTATAGCCATTTTCAGAGAGTATCAATTACTTAAAGACGTATACAGCGTTATTATACAGCTTTGTCAATAGTAAGTGGTAAAATATATATTGCTAGTGTGATATTGAAATATAATTGTATAGTGGTCCATTAAAATGATGTTAACATAATTATAATACAAGACAGTTATTAAAATATTCCGCAAACAATCACATCTTTAACTAGTGAAATTTCTTCCGAGTTTAATCGAGTGGAAAATCCTATCTATAATGTTTTCACTGTGTATACTAGTACACCATGAACGATCACTCTCTACCAAACTTTACACACAGCTCAAATTACGCCTCATCATATGCCTCAAAAACTGTACGAAGCACGGATAAAAATATCTTATTAAGATACAACTTCTACGTGAAATAATTTTTAATGCAAGTAAGTATCCTTCAAAAGAGAGGAAAGCACGTTTAATTATTCATACATTTGAAATAATTTTGCAACTCTGTCTGCGAACGATTAATAAATTATGGCGTTCATTTTCATTTCTCACAATTGATAAATAGAGTGAAAAATCACTATATGGAAGAAAGATTATAAAATGGTCATGCCAAGCACAGAAATAAAAAGGAATTGTAAAACGTGGCTGCTATCGATAATGGAGGACAGTTTTATGGACAACTATTGGAGGTTTCGGCAACGTGCAGCAGCAGTTGGTGCATAACTTTCATCAAGAATTTTAACACTAGGTTACACGAATTACAATATGAATAGCAACAAAAGGTAAAGAGTAATAATTTCTGTATACAGTACAAAAACTATGTTGCGGTATGTAAGGTAAGTGCTATTAAGAACTAACAGAACAAATACAGGTAAACTGCGATAGCAAATTTTAATTTTAGTTTAAAAGGCCCTATAAATAACGACAGGTACAATAATATTAAAACAGTAGAAAAGATAACAGAGTTAACAAACTGCAAACAAGTGACAAATAGGCCACACGTGACAAATAGTCACTCAGTATGACGAATTTAAGCGTCGAAACGCGTATGACTGGGGAATTGTTACAAGGTGTAGAGAAGCTGCTGAACATGCATAAGCTACAAGGTATGAAAATAATAAACCAATAAAGCTTATTTTATAAAGACTTTGGCCTAGCGCTTTGCCAATGTTATTTTAAGTCATTGAGATCACAAATTCAATTGCACAAAATTTGAACAAAATCTTTTCTCCGCTAAGTGTTTGTATCAGTAGTAAATAAAGTTTAACAATTTTATATTATCTTGATCATGCATTTTCTAACAGCACACACATTACAAACCAACAAAATGTAATATGTTTACTTTTTATTCCTTTAACCCTACACATGTTTCAGCCTTTACAAGGCCATCTTCAGGAGGCTTGTAATCTACATTTACTTTACATCCATTGTTTATGTTTGCTATTATGTTATATATCAGATGTAGTCAAGTTTCATTATCAATTATAGATTGCAGTTATTTACACATTCTGTATTTAAATATATGAAACACAGAATATAAAATCCTTAAATGAGATTCGTAAATTTTTCGTAATAAAATGATAAAATGAAGCGATATGGTCTTTTAGGATCTATCTTCTACAACTAGTATGTGTTTTTAAAACTTCTGGCTGTTGGTTCTATATATATAGGACATCAGTTAAGTAAATCAGGTCCTGTTTGTGTTGTAAGTGTCCAGTGCTGCGGTTTATACAAATATATAACATGTATATAACATAATAGCAGACACAAACAATGGATGTAATGTAAATGTAGATTACGAGCCTCCTGTAGATGGCTTTGTAAAGGCTGAAAGATATGTAGGGGTTAAAGAATAAAAAGTCAAAATATAGTGCATTTCGTTGGTGTGTAATTTGTGAGGAAGTCCAACAAGTTACAATACAGAAACGTTCGATAAATGTGTTCAGGAAATGCATGTACTGAAATCTGGAGTAAATAGTTCCACACCTGTACAACGAGAAAGACAAAATAATTTTTCAGTTGCCCTTTACAAATCTAACGACCTTCTTTTAAGGCATATGATTGATGATGATGATGATGATGATGATGATAAAAGTTTTTATGATTTTGATTATGACAGATATAACGAAGACGTTAAAGCTATTGCAAAGTATAATCTAAAGATAAATAACAAAACCAATACGGTACGCAAACTGGCACTTTGTACACTCAGGTCCTGGTGCTAACTACATTATTATTTCTAAAATACTGATTGAACTTTGGACTATTTAACATTTTTAACTACATGGTTTATGCCGTCGAATAACAGAATTATTATGAATCATTTGTTTGAAATATGCTAAAGAGTGTCTTCTTAACCTAGCATTCCAGTACAGACTGAGGACAACTACAAAATTGTCAGTCACGATTGCCACATATCGAGCACAGTTTAGAACCCGGCACCTCCCAGATATGCACGTAGCATGACTTCTATCTACTCAGCCTGGAATGAAAGTGTAAAATTTTAATATAAGAATCAAACACAAATTCACATCTGTTCCAAATGAAGTGCCCACGAAAATCGTACACACTAAATGACAATCAACAATATATTGAAACATCGCAGCACATACGACGATCATACATTTTCCTTATGGTAGCCTCCTCCTTATGCATGCATTTTACTTGCGCCCAAGTCAGTCAGTGAAGTGTACGATTTAGTATTTTTAATAATTTCCACAAAGCCTATAATTTTATGATAGGCTTAATCGTTGTGGATTTTAAATAAAAATTAATTATAACTCAAGACTTGTTTAACATGCTAATTAGAATATGCTGCAAATATAAACATCACGGTAGGACATTATTTTGTCTGACCAACGATGTTTTCGGTTCTCTTATCGTACAAACGGACCGTGCACACGACTGTTGGATTAGCAGTAGGAAGTGACAAACAATATCCGTCAGATAAAATAATGACCCTAAACATGTCCAAAAATACTGTGTAGTATGTTGTCTGAGACATAAATATAGTGTGCAAAAATTAAGTGCAATGTATTTTGCGTCGCATATTTAATTACGTAAAACCTAGTGTAGTTAGAGATATACAGAATTACAGCCTGTGTTGTGTGAAATTTGAATAGAACATAATAATGGTTAGCACTACAATGCTAGTTTGATTCTTGCAAGTTACAGAAATTCGAGAGCTTCAATATTTTCGACAGATTCTCAGCATTATACATCCTAGAAATTAGGGGACAGTAGCCTAATATGAAGGGAAGAAAGTAATACTAGTTACAAGAGGGTGTGCCTGTGTGGACTGCATTCGATTGGGACAGGATACGGTGAGCTAACTAGCTCCTTTAAACATCATAATGAAACATGGCATTTCATATAACTGGCCATTAGGTCCTTCACGAAAGAAAAACATTCCTGTTTATTTTACAGGGCCATTATTCTAATGTTGGTAAATTTCACACTGTTGACACCGTGCATCTTCGTCATATTAAATTAGGTTATAGACCAACTGATGCACACTAAAACCACTTTTTAAGTAGCTTTATTATTAAAATTGTTAAAATTGTACCCCTACACGTGTTTCGATCCTAGGATCATCGTCAGGGGGTTTTTATGCTAAAAGCTACAGTCACTTCAAACACATAATTTAAAATATTCTTTCGGCACTTTAACACTTATATATTATAAGTTAAAATCATGTAAAAAGACTCGTTAAACTTGTAAAATTATAAAAGTACTGTTGATGGTAGAATGCGGAAGTGCTGGCGTGTGGGATCGTGGTATTAAAGGCATGTGAAATGTTTTTTGGGGAGCGAAGTGTACTGCCTGTTGTACGGTGATGAGTGCGCATCATCAAAAGCCCCTGACGATGATCCTAGGATCGAAACACGTGTAGGGGTACAATTTTAACAATTTTAATAATAAGGCTACTTAAAAAGTGGTTTTAGTGTGCATCAATTGGTCTATAACCTAATCTAATGTTGGTACTCTGAAAGTAATTCTTAAAGCAAGTCTTGATATTGTAACTACGAATTTTTGTTGGAGATTCATCATCTTGGGTGCTACACCATGTCGACTGGTAAATAGTTAACAGTTTAACGTCTTAGAAGAATTTAATCTTCACCAACATCGCTGTGACAACCACAAACCTCTCAAAGGTTTAATGCTACGAAGACCAATCTCACACAGAGAAAACTGAGTCTCCATTACAACGGTAAAATGGTTAATACACTTTAGGGAAATAATAGTTACTTTTGTGAGAATTAGATGACGCGCGCAAATACATTGTGGAGGAGAAATTCAGACGTTTTTAATGTTAAAGCACGTAATACATTCAGTCACCACTCTGCTTTAAATGGTTAATGAACAAATTATTTGTCACGTCTGTTCAACATAATTTCGTAAGATATCACAGTATGGGTAAAGATGTCATTAAATCCTCCATGGCCATTAACATCCTACTTGGTAATTATTTGTATTAACGTGCTGGGTAATTGATGTTCAGGCAGTAAACAGAGCCGGGATATTATAGGGAGGTTTCAGGGCTCCACTAAGAAGCATCATTAATTTTCAATTTCTGCTCGAATGTCACGTCTTCTCGTCTGCAGACGATTAAATTCAAAGACTGGGAGATCTCGAAGGATTCACTGAACGTTATTGGGTTTCTGGCTCATACAACTAGAACAGCGACATATTACACTGAGGCAAACGTTTTCTCTGGCAGTGCCTGCAGAGTCACTTATGCCTACATAGGTCAGAATTGTCACCGCTCAAAACATTATGTTTCACACCATTCCGACCCTGCACTCGAGCGTCAGATACTCGATTGAGTTTGAGTTCTGAACACGAACCTCGGACAACAATCTTAAAATGCATTTAATTATAGAATGAGCCGAGATGGCGAAGTCGGTACAGTGACTAGAGTCCGGGCTGGACGATCCAAGTTTCAATTTCCGGAAGGGACAACAGACCGGGTCTGATGAGCACACAGCCTCCTACTCAATAGGCGCTGGCGTTCTTTCCGCATGGGATAAAGCAGTCGAGGCGCGCAGCTTACCACCCACCTCCGTCTAATACCGAGTTAAAGAATAAACGGAGCTACAGTTCTACACCACCTACATGATTTCAAAGGGTTGCAGAGGGCCAAGTTTACCTCTCTTGACTTCCACCTTTTAATTACAGAATAAATAGGTGCAAAACATTCATAGAAGATTTCTAAATTTTTGTCCACAAGAGGAAATATGGACCTACGAATATGACTGATTTCACTATATTTCATGTTTCTTCTATAAATAAAATTAAATTCACTTTAACTCGTTATGTTTATTAAACTTCATCGATGGTCACCCTACGATCTAAGGCGTAGGTCCGCAGCCGCTTGATTGCTGGGAGCGGTTCGAATCCCGCTCAGGGCATGGATGTTCATCTTTTGTGTTTGTTGTGTGTTGTGAATGTAACGTCCTTTGCGACGAGCTGATCACTCGTCTAGAGGAGTCCGACCGGGTGTGTGTGTGTTTGATCTAGAAACCTCACCAATTAAGCGGTCCTACCCCCGAGTTGGGCTGTTGGGCCACAAGAAAAAAATTAAACTTCATCATCTCTAACCCTGAGAGACGAACGTACACTGAGAGTGAAGAGTATGATTTTACTGCATGTGATGGCGTGTAGCCTAGTACAAATTTACAGACATTATGTAGGAACATACTCCTCCGTCTTCGGGGTACAAGTGTTATCCCGCTCGAGCACGGTCTCGCTAAGTTACGGACAGCCATGTGGGTTTATCGCCGGTCTGTGTTCTCTAATTATGTGTATATACTTTACACAGGTTTTCCCGCACGGTTTGCTCTTTACCCTGGAGAGAGAGAGACAGAACATTTTTTAGAAATGTCAGTAACCTTCAATCGGACTACACAGTGTCACATCTCAGAAAACAGAATTCTTCATAGTCACTGCAGTGGTAAACTCGGACCTCGCACACGGCTTTCGAGACGGGGGTGATAAGGAACAGAGAAAAAGCAGGAAAATATTACATGAAAAAAAGAGCTTTCTAATTTGTTTTCCTGCATCAAATATTAAAAGATTGATGAGGTAGGCGGAGATGGTAGTATGGAGTATAAGAAAATATAGCGAAAACATTTTATTTGGAGAACATAAAGGGAAGACATAGCAAAAAACGGTAGGCTGAAATCAGAAAGGCTCTTGAAGAAATATGGTATTTTGATGCGAACTGGATGCCTGTGGCTCTGTATAAGGAAAACTTGTAGTACTGTGCCCTTGGTTATGGTTCTTTGGATTATATAAATAGCAAGGAATCTCTTGTACAGATCTTCGACTATCAGATTCTTATGAAAGGTTGCTGTCACACAGTTACTGGGATAAATCATGTAAACAGAGAGTAAGACCGAAGAAATAACGGATCCCGATATATGCTGGAGCTTATGCGTGTTTTGGTAAAACAGTTTAAATATCACTTTAACAAACTGACTTTAATATACAGTACCTCATTTTCTAAAACGAGACTGGATAGTTTGAAATATTTTCTGTTATCTCACTGTTGCTCGCATACAGGTAAATTCAGGCACCAGACACGAAACGCAAAACTTACGCAACAGTAATGCACTGTGCAGCCGACAAGATGCTTTCCTAAACATCAGTGTTTACCCGAGCCTCAGTGTCCCTCGGGGCGACATGATGGAATAAGGTCGTGAAGGTCGTGGGTGAAAGACATTCCAAACTCCGCAAGATGGCTGGGAGTATCAAAAGAAAAGTCTGTTCCAATTCCAAATTTTCCACCGCAAAACACAAATGGATAGGCCCGGGATCAAATCCGACATCCGCGGTTACAAGCTGCCAACTAACGGCCTGAACCATGGCAAGGCCATAACTTCTGGAGTGTAAAAGCTTTTTACACCTATTCAGATTACTGCGTTCTTGGACATAACGCCGTGATCTTTCGTAGACAACTAAAAACATTATGGAGGAAGCATCTTCATAAACTTTCTGCCCTGAAAATGGAGGCAGGAGGCTCATTCGAAACAATGGTGTTTATCCACCAAATTATACGGCGTCATATCTCGGAAGACTAGCATTAAACCTCGCCGTTGTTGAAACCTCGAGTCTCACTTCTTTAGATTTCTGGGAGTGATCAATTTTGCCAGTAAAGTACTTTGTTTCCAATAGGAATTTATTTCATATAATTAATGTGTCTAGTTTTGACATGGTACTTATGAGTAACGTTTATAATGATTGTGACTAAAATTATCCACTGACTATTAGAGTAAACACATGTTTCACAGGTATTCATATGAGTAAATTAAGTAAATTTACACAGCAAAACAGTTGGTACATATGTCAATATCAGGAAAACATAACATGAACTTGGGCTTTCAAAGCACCATAACAGACGTAAACCTTGACACTAAACACATACTGCATGCATGTCCCAAAAATGCCTTATTTGCGGCTGAACATTCTATCGCAACTGGGCATGTATGAATGCATTATTGATGCGTCCGTCTCACCTAATATTTCCCACCAACAATACCGCTCATTGAGAGCACGGACGGGCGTCAGAAGTGTTCCTGTTTTGTCAACGTCGAGTTCGATTCATCGAGTGGCTAGCCGCATGTACATCAAGACAGCAGTGAGACAACAAATGTGTAAAGGAGGACAAATTCACAGTTAACGGATATGTTCTATATAAAAATGATGGATGTTCGCGGTCAGGTACATTTCAGTTGAATGCCTTATTCTTGCCATGTATTGAAGGATCCACAGGACAAATAATAATCTGTCACTTCGTCAGTGTCCGCAAGTTCGTGCTTCATTCGGTAAATGTATAGTTAAGAATATACCTCATCTGTCCAGATCTGCCAGTTTCATCAAGGACGAGCACAGCGGAGAAACAGAATGTTTAAGACGTGGAAGGCCCAAGACATGTGGCTTAAGAAACTAAATGGGAAGATGCACCTATAATCATAAGTAAAGTACAGTGTACACCTCCACTGAAAGGCAGCTGTTCAGGATAAGTACTCCTTATTGGCTTGCTTAAGGTCTATAAAACAAGTTCATTGTTTATGACAATATTTGGACACATTTTCTCTACACAAATATTAAAATGGATTTTCGTTCATCAATTTTACCCTTGTATTACATATGTAAAATAATAGGCTTAGCTCCATTTTCTTACAATAACAAAGTGTCTGTGTACATGGAACATAAGACGTCATCTACACGCCTATTATCTCCAACCGTCCTCTGGAGTTTTTTCGTCTTTCTCATTCATCTGACTGGTTTCATGTCGCTAATGATTTGGAGCATTCTTTACGATTACAGAAATTACACGCTATCTGTCACAGTACCAGACGCCATAACTATACTGACAATGTATTGCACATGTTTTTCTTCCCTCATTATCGGAGCTCTGTTCAACAGAAGAAGGATGGAAATTCTAATGATGAATTTTACTGCTATCGATCAAATTCTCTTACAGGAAAATTGTGATCGTGTCTACAGAAACACGCGACTGATTTTACTATTACAATTATCTTTGCTTATACCTCTACTCATTGGATTTTATTGTTATCATGTGTATGTGTGGACATATGGAATATCATATATATTTCTTATTGCTAAGGACCTCGCAAATTTTTCAAATATCATTATGGTCATTCAATACATAAATATTATGCAAATCCTAAGGCACAGGTTTCGAATTCTAAATCAAGAGCTCGCAAAGAGCTGTGACAGTAAATCTCGTATATCAGACCACAACACCTTGAAATATCGATGTGGTATAAATCGTCTTAATATGAAGAAAATACAAACTGTAAATACAGCAAATACTTTCACAGAAACGCCGATAACACAGAATTACATCCTATCCGAGATTTCCGTGCCAATGGGCAATAAACGACCAGAGGAAGTGTCACGGATTCATACACTCAGACAAACATGTAGTGATTTATATGACATCACAGAATCAATTAATGGAATTTATGGCTACCAAATTACACTGGAATTGGCTTACAATTTTGTTTCGTTAGTTTCAACCCTCTACTATGCTCTGGAGGTATTATCGAATGTAAGAAAGACCGGAGACCGTAACCTGAGAGCAGAAGATTCAGTTATGTTGGAGTTCACTTGTAGCCTGTGTTGGGTGACGCAACATCTGGTTAGAATACTGTCCATTACGGCTTCTTGCTTCGCGGCTGGCGACGAAGCTCGTCGGACTGGAACTGTGGTTCACAAATTACTTCTTCGTCAGACATTACTAGGAGACACTTTGACTGAACTTCAGCTCTTCTCAATGCAACTCCTGAGTAACAAAGTTGAGTTTAGTGCTGGTGGTTTATTTCCAGTCAATTTATCACTTGTATACAGCATGGTGGGAGCTGCCACAACTTACATTATAATTCTACTTCAAGTCAAGTGATTTCTTGCAGTTTCTATCAATATCTGTAAGCTCATTTCCCTTTCCACTTATAAGATCTTTCCAGGCCGTCTAAATAGGTTAGGGATAGGGCAGACAAAAGATAGATACCACAACCCGATACTGTCATTGTTCCAAAAGATGTATAATTTCTGCAGTTAAAATTACAAGGATTATTATTTTATACACTTAAATCAATATAAAAGAAAGATTCATATAATGTTCGGTTGGAAAACCTGAAGAAAGAAGTCACCTAAGAGGACCTGGGCGTATACAGGAAGAAAATTTTAAAATTGGTCTTAGTGATAAAGGAAGGCAGTGCGTGGACCCGATTTATGACAATAGAAACAAGTTGCCGGATGCATTAAAAGTGGTGATAAACTTTCGGGTTCTATAAAATTCAGGAGATTTCTTGAATAGCTGAGGAACATTTAGCTTCGGGAAAATGATTTTCCTCCATTTATTTCCTTATTTAGTTAATTGACATATGAATCGATTCTTAGTTTATTAAAATGCAACTGAGTAGACTAAGCATCTGTAATGCTTAGTATTTCTGTAAACGTAGAAGGGCCTATATAATAATTCATATACAATGCAATGAAGATACATGAGGATAAAATATGGTGAAAACTGGTATTGGTAACTTACGATAAAAGATGTGGGGAAACACTTATTTTGGTTTGTAAAGATCAAATGTACATAAAACTAATATTGTACATCTGCCGTGCAATTGATACATATAAATATGTTTCTCACCAACAAATTGCACTAATTCCTGAATGTAAAACACTACTACATGTTTCGGGTATTATTTATAGCCATTTTCAGAGAGTATCAATTACTTAAAGACGTATACAGCGTTATTATACAGCTTTGTCAATAGTAAGTGGTAAAATATATATTGCTAGTGTGATATTGAAATATAATTGTATAGTGGTCCATTAAAATGATGTTAACATAATTATAATACAAGACAGTTATTAAAATATTCCGCAAACAATCACATCTTTAACTAGTGAAATTTCTTCCGAGTTTAATCGAGTGGAAAATCCTATCTATAATGTTTTCACTGTGTATACTAGTACACCATGAACGATCACTCTCTACCAAACTTTACACACAGCTCAAATTACGCCTCATCATATGCCTCAAAAACTGTACGAAGCACGGATAAAAATATCTTATTAAGATACAACTTCTACGTGAAATAATTTTTAATGCAAGTAAGTATCCTTCAAAAGAGAGGAAAGCACGTTTAATTATTCTATACTTTTGAAATAATTTTGCAACTCTGTCTGCGATACGATTAATAGAATTATGGCGTTCATTTTCATTTCTCACAATTGATAAATAGAGTGAAAAATCACTATATGGAAGAAAGATTATAAAATGGTCATGCCAAGCACAGAAATAAAAAGGAATTGTAAAACGTGGCTGCTATCGATAATGGAGGACAGTTTTATGGACAACTATTGGAGGTTTTCGGCAACGTGCAGCAGCAGTTGGTGCATAACTTTCATCAAGAATTTTAACACTAGGTTACACGAATTACAATATGAATAGCAACAAAAGGTAAAGAGTAATAATTTCTGAAATACAGTACACAAAACTATGTTGCGGTATGTAAGGTAAGTGCTATTAAGAACTAACAGAACAAATACAGGTCAACTGCGATAGCAAATTTTAATTTTAGTTTAAAAGGCCCTATAAATAACGACAGGTACAATAATATTAAAACAGTAGAACAGATAACAGAATTAACAAACTCCCAAACAAGTGACAAATAGGCCACACGTGACAAATAGTCACTCAGTATGACGAATTTAAGCGTCGAAACGCGTATGACTGGGGAATTGTTACAAGGTGTAGAGAAGCTGCTGAACATGTCATAAGCTACAAGGTATGAAAATAATAAACCAATAAAGCTTATTTTATAAAGACTTTGGCCTAGTGCTTTGCCAATGTTATTTTAAGTCATTGAGATCACAAATTCAATTGCACAAAATTTGAACAAAATCTTTTCTCCGCTAAAGTGTTTGTATCAGTAGTAAATAAAGTTTAACAATTTTATATTATCTTGATCATGCATTTTCTAACAGCACACACATTACAAACCAACAAAATGTAATATGTTTACTTTTTATTCTTTAACCCCTACATATGTTTCAGCCTTTACAAGGCCATCTTCAGGAGGCTTGTAATCTACATTTACTTTACATCCATTGTTTATGTTTGCTATTATGTTATATATCAGATGTAGTCAAGTTTCATTATCAATTATAGATTGCAGTTATTTACACATTCTGTATTTAAATATATGAAACACAGAATATAAAATCCTTAAATGAGATTCGTAAATTTTTCGTAATAAAATGATAAAATGAAGCGATATGGTCTTTTAGGATGTATCTTCTACAACTAGTATGTGTTTTTAAAACTTCTGGCTGTTGGTTCTATATATATAGGACATCAGTTAAGTAAATCAGGTCCTGTTTGTGTTGTAAGTGTCCAGTGCTGCGGTTTATACAAATATATAACATGTATATAACATAATAGCAGACACAAACAATGGATGTAATGTAAATGTAGATTACGAGCCTCCTGAAGATGGCTTTGTAAAGGCTGAAACATATGTAGGGGTTAGAGAATAAAAAGTGAAAATATAGTGCATTTCGTTGGTGTGTAATTTGTGAGGAAGTCCAACAAGTTACAATATAGAAACGTTCGATAAATGTGTTCAGGAAATGCATGTACTGAAATCTGGAGTAAATAGTTCCACACCTGTACAACGAGAAAGACAAAATAATTTTTCAGTTGCCCTTTACAAATCTAACGACCTTCTTTTAAGGCATATGATGATGATGATGATGGTGATGATAAAAGTTTTTATGATTATGATTATGACAGATATAACGAAGACGTTAAAGCTATTGCAAAGTATAATCTAAAGATAAATAACAAAACCAATACGGTACGCAAACTGGCACTTTGTACACTCAGGTCCTGGTGCTAACTACATTATTCTTTCTAAAATACTGATTGAAATTTGGACTATTTAACATTTTTAACTACATGGTTTATGCCGTCGAATAACAGAATTATTATGAATCATTTGTTTGAAATATGCTAAAAGGTGTCTTCTTAACCTAGCATTCCAGTACAGACTGAGGACAACTACAAAATTGTCAGTCACGATTGCCACATATCGAACACAGTTTAGAACCCGGCACCTCCCAGATATGCACGTAGCATGACTTCTATCTACTCATCCTGGAATGAAAGTGTAAAATTCTAATATAAGAATCAAACACAAATTCACGTCTGATCCAAATGAAGTGTCCATGAAAATCGTACACCTAAATGACAATCAACAATATATTGAAACATCGCAGCACATACGCCTATCATACATTTTCCTTATGGTAGCCTCCTCCTTATGCATGCATTTTACTTGCGCCCAAGTCAGTCAGTGAAGTGTACGATTTAGTATTTTTAATAATTTCCACAAAACCTATAATTTTATGATAGGCTTGATCGTTGTGGATTTTAAATAAAAATTAATTATAACTCAAGACTTGTTTAACATGCTAATTAGAATATGCTGCAAATATAAACATCACGGTAGAACATTATTTTGTCTGACCAACGATGTTTTCGGTTCTCTTATCGTACAAACGGACCGTGCACACGAACGTTGGATTAGCAGTAGGAAGTGACAAACAATATCCGTCAGATAAAATAATGACCCTAAACATGTCCATAAAATACTGTGTAGTATGTTGTCTGAGACATAAATATAGTGTGCAAAAATTAAGTGCATTGTATTTTGCATCGCATATTCAATTATGTAAAACCTAGTGTAGTTAGAGATATACAGAATTACAGCCTGTGTTGTGTGAAATTTGAATAGAACATAATAATGGTTAGCACTACAATGCTAGTTTGATTCTTGCAAGTTACAGGAATTCCAGAGTTTCAACATTTTCGACAGATTCTCAGCATTATACATCCTAGAAATTAGGGGACATTAGCCTAATGTGAAGGGAAGAAAGTAATACTAGTTACAAGAGGGTGTGCCTGTGTGGACTGCATTCGATTGGGACAGGATACGGTGAGCTAACTAGCTCCTTTAAACATCATAATGAAACATGGCATTTCATATAACTGGCCATCAGGTCCTTCACGAAAGGAAAACATTCCTGTTTATTTTACAGGGCCATTTGTTCTAATGTTGGTACTCTGAAAGTAATTCTTAAAGCAAGTCTTGATATTGTAACTAAGAATTTTTGTTGGAGATTCGTCATCTTGGGTGCTACACCATGTCGACTGGTAAATAGTTAACAGTTTAACGTCTTAGAAGAATTTAATCTTCACCAACATCGCTGTGACAACCACAAACCTCTCAAAGGTTTAATGCTACTAAGACCAATCTCACACAGAGAAAACTGAGTCTCCATTACAACGGTAAAATGGTTAATACACTTTAGGGAAGTAATAGTTACTTTTGTGAGAATTAGATGACGCGCGCAAATACATTGTGGAGGAGAAATTCAGATGTTTTTAATGTTAAAGCACGTAATACATTCAGTCACCACTCTGCTTTAAATGGTTAATGAACAAATTATTTGTCACGTCTGTTCAACATAATTTCGTAAGATATCACAGTATGGGTAAAGATGTCATTAAATCCTCCA
Source organism: Reticulitermes speratus (assembly GCA_021186555.1). Classification (NCBI taxonomy): domain Eukaryota; kingdom Metazoa; phylum Arthropoda; class Insecta; order Blattodea; family Rhinotermitidae; genus Reticulitermes; species Reticulitermes speratus. The sequence goes on along the minus strand of JAJKFL010000003.1, from coordinate 40,007,867 downwards.
TGGCCATTAACATCCTACTTGGTAATTATTTGTATTAACGTGCTGTGTAATTGATGTTCAGGCAGTAAACAGAGCCGGGATATTATAGGGAGGATTCAGGGCTCCTCCAAGAAGCATCATTAATTTTCAATTTCTGCTCGAATGTCACGTCTTCTCGTCTGCAGACGATTAAATTCAAAGACTGGGAGATCTCGAAGGATTCACTGAACGTTATTGGGTTTCTGGCTCATACAACTAGAACAGCGACATATTACACTGACGCAAACGTTTTCTCTGGCAGTGCCTGCAGAGTCACTTATGCCTACATAGGTCAGAATTGTCACCGCTCAAAACAGTTTTCACACCATTCCGACCCTGCACTCGAGCGTCAGATACTCGATTGAGTTTGAGTTCTGAACACGAACCTCGGACAACAATCTTAAAATGCATTTAATTATAGAATGAGCCGAGATGGCGAAGTCGGTACAGTGACTAGAGTCCGGGCTGGACGATCCAAGTTTCAATTTCCGGAAGGGGCAACAGACCGGGTCTGATGAGCACACAGCCTCCTACTCAATAGGCGCTGGCGTTCTTTCCGCATGGGATAAAGCAGTCGAGGCGCGCAGCTTACCACCCACCTCCGTCTAATACCGAGTTTATGAATAAATGGAGCTACAGTTCTACACCACCTACATGTTTTCAAAGGGTTGTAGAGGGCCAAGCTTACCTCTCTTGACTTCCACCTTTTAATTACAGAATAAATAGGTGCAAAACATTCATAGAAGATTTTAAATTTGTGTCCACAAGAGGAAATATGGACCTAAGAATATGACTGATTTCACTATATTTCATGTTTCTTCTATAAATAAAATTAAATTCACTTTAACTCGTTATGTTTATTAAACTTCCACGATGGTCACCCTACGATCTAAGGCGTAGGTCCGCAGCCGCTTGATTGCTGGGAGCGGTTCGAATCCCGTTCAGGGCATGGATGTTCATCTTTTGTGTTTGTTGTGTGTTGTGAATGTAACGTCCTTTGCGACGAGCTGATCACTCGTCTAGAGGAGTCCGACCGGGTGTGTGTGTGTTTGATCTAGAAACCTCACCAATTAAGCGGCCTACCCCCGAGTTGGGCTGTTGGGCCACAAGAAAAAAATTAAACTTCATCATCTCTAACCCTGAGAGACGAACGTACACTGAGAGTGAAGAGTATGATTTTAGTGCATGTGATGTCGTGTAGCCTAGTACAAATTTACAGACATTATGTAGGAACATACTCCTCCGTCTTCGGGGTACAAGTGTTATCCCGCTCGAGCACGGTCTCGCTAAGTTACGGACAGCCTGTGGGTTTATCGCCGGTCTGTGTTCTCTAATTATGTGTATATACTTTACACAGGTTTTCCCGCACGGTTTGCTCTTCTACCCTGGAGAGAGAGGCAGCACATTTTTTAGAAATGTCAGTAACCTTCAATCGGACTACACAGTGTCACATCTCAGAAAACAGAATTCTTCATAGTCACTGCAGTGGTAACCTCGGACCTCGCACACGGCTTTCGAGACGGGGGTGATAAGGAACAGGGAAAAAGCAGGAAAATATTACATGAAAAAAAGAGCTTTCTAATTTGTGTCCTGCATCAAATATTAAAAGATTGATGAGGTAGGCGGAGATGGTAGTATGGAGTATAAGAAAATATAGCGAAAACATTTTATTTGGAGAACATAAAGGGAAGACATAGCAAAAAACGGTAGGCTGAAATCAGAAAGGCTCTTGAAGAAATATGGTATTTTGATGCGAACTGGATGCCTGTGGCTCTGTATAAGGAAAACTTGTAGTACTGTGCCCTTGGTTATGCTTCTTTGGATTATATAAATAGCAAGGAATCTCTTGTACAGATCTTCGACTATCAGATTCTTATGAAAGGTTGCTGTCACACAGTTGCTGGGATAAATCATGTAAACAGAGAGTAAGACCCAAGAAATAACGGATCCCGATATATGCTGGAGCTTATGCGTGTTTTGGTAAAACAGTTTAAATATCACTTTAACAAACTGACTTTAATATACAGTACCTCATTTTCTAAAACGAGACTGGATAGTTTGAAATATTTTCTGTTATCTCACTGTTGCTCGCATACTGGTAAATTCAGGCACCATACACGAAACGCAAAACTTACGCAACAGTAATGCACTGTGCAGCCGACAAGATGCTTTCCTAAACATCAGTGTTTACCCGAGCCTCAGTGTCCCTCGGGGCGACATGATGGATGCCACAATCGAATAAGGTCGTGAAGGTCGTGGGTGAAAGACATTCCAAACTCCGCAAGATGGCTGGGAGTGTCAAAAGAAAAGTCTGTCCCAATTCCAAATTTTCCACCGCAAAACACAAATGGATAGGCCCGGGATCAAATCCGAAATCCGCGGTTACAAGCTGCCAACTAACGGCCTGACCCATGGCAAGGCCATAACTTCTGGAGTGTAAAAGCTTTTCACACCTATTCAGATTACTGCATTCTTGTGCATAACGCCGTGATCTTTCGTAGACAATTAAAACCTGATGGAGGCAGCATCTTCATACACTTTCTGCCTTGAAGATGGAGGCAGGAGGCTCATTCGAAACAATGGTGTTTATCCACCAAATTATACGGCGTCATAACTTGGAAGACATTAGCATTAACCCTCGCCGTTGTTGAAACCTCAAGTCTCACTTCTTTAGATTTCTGGGAGTGATCAATTTTGCCAGTAAAATATTTTGTTTCTAATAAGAATTTATTTCATATAATTACAATGTGTCTAGTTTTGACATGGTACTTATGAGTAACGTTTATAATGAGTGTGGCTAAAATTTTCCACTGACTATTAGAGTAAACACGTGTTTCACAGGTATTCATATGAGTAAATTAAGTAAATTTACACAGCAAGACAGTTGGTACATAAGCCAATTTCAGGAAAACATAACATGAACTTGGGCTTTCAAAGCACCATAACAGACGTAAACCTTGACACTAAACACATATAGCATGCATGTCCCAAAAATGCCTTATTTGCGGCTGAACATTCTATTCGCAACTTGGCATGTACGAATGAATTATTAATGCGTCCGTCTCACCTAATATTTCCCACCAACAATACCGCTCATTGAGAGCACGGACGGGCGTCAGAAGTGTTCCTGTTTTGTCACCGTCGAGTTCGATTCATCGAGTGGCTAGCCGCATGTACATCAAGAGAGCAGTGATACAACAAATGTGTAAAGAAGGACAAATTCACAGTTAACGGATATGTTCTATATAATAAAAATGGATGTTTGCGGTCAGGTACATTTCAGTTGAATGCCTTATTCTTGCCATGTATTGAAGGATCCACAGGACAAATAATATTCTGTCACTTCGTCAGTGTCCGCAAGTTCGTGCTTCATTCCGTAAATGTATAGTTAAGAATATACCTCATCTGTCCGGATCTACCACGTTCATCAAGGACGAGCACAGCGGAGAAACAATGTTTAAGACGTGGAAGGCCCAAGACATGTGGCTAAAGAAACTAAATGGGAAGATGCACATATAATCATACACCCGGTTCTTTGCTTTCAGTTGGTAGAAACAAACTCTTGATTTCAGGGAATCTAAGTGGTTCGTCAAAGGCACAGGAACACTTGTAGAAATTATTGGGTGCTTTTGAAATTCAACAAACTGGTTTACCTCATTTATTGTAGTATTGTTAGCACTTTATTGAATTTGCTTACAGTTAATTTGTTTCTCTATTTATGAATGTGGCACCGAATAGTTTTTGTCTTATAAATAATTTATTACAATCTTTCAAATGTAACGGAGGAAATCGGAGTGCCCGAAATCAGGTATTCACCCACTAACGTCTAAATTCGAACTCCCCCAGCATCTGTACGCGGTCGTGGATATCCCGGCTAAATTCATCCCACTCTCAAACTTTTCCCACTGTCTCCAATTGGCTGACTTTTAATTTTGACTATTTCCTAATAGGTCCAAAAGTTACAATTTTGAATACTTCCTTGTCATTGGCTGCTAGTGACTTAACTATGTTCCCGTGTCGTTACTCGTATTAACCCCTACACGCGTCCTACCAGTTTTTCTTAATGTGCGAGCATGACTAATACAGTGTCTGTCCTCACTTGATTTAAAACGTCCAAAAGCTGTCAAAGTGTAGAATTTCGTTTGTTCCAAAAAGTTCCCTAAACCATTAATTTTGACATTGACAAACGGCGAACATGCTAGCTTGCTATACCCGACCTAAACTGTCTCTATTGTCCTCTCTAAGACGTTATACACATGAGTTACAATTTCTTTTACACCCTTAAACTAAAGTACCAATTCTAAACAAATATGTCCTGTCTGTCAAACATAAATTTTGATACCTAATAATACCGGTTATACCTCCCCTGTGGAAAATTTTTAAAAGTTTCAAAGAGTGAAAGTTTTAAAAAAATTATTCCAATGCCACGTCCATTTACATCCCTTACAATACATATTAACTTAAACTTAAATGGGGTTAGGCAGTTTACAGAACTCTATTGAGCTTAGGCCTTTTGAGGGAAACCATTTCCACCCTCTGCACTTTAGTGTTACAATTGTTAACCCTAAGCAATGACCTTCTAGTATCTCCCCCTTGATGCTGTTTGCCTTTTCTATATTGTAAAGCACAACTTAACTTACCCTTACTCTAATATACTGTACTACATTCAAGTAATTTATGGGCTCTGGGTGTATGCAGGTTACTTTTTTTTTTTTCTTTTCTAAACATTGCTATATAAAGTTATATATATATATGTATAATTAATCAATGAGTCAATGTATGTCCAACATGTGGGTAATTTCTACTACACTCTCTTATTCCCATTTACTTATTTAGTTATAAGGTATCACCATTAGCTTCTCGATACTGTCGCAACTGCTTTTTGTTAAAACACCCCTCGCAGTTTACCACGTTCATCTCTCAGTTCATATGCCGAATGATCTAATAATTGTGTAATTATATATGGCCCTTGAAACACATGCATAAATTTCGCTGTCATCCCCTTTATGGCATCAGACATAGGTTGTGTTCTCACTAACACTTTTTCATTTAGTTTTGGCGTCCAATTGGCATTTCCCGTTTTCCTTCGTCGTTCCCTTGCTGCTGCTTTCTGCTTAATTTTTGCGTACGCAGCTTCCAATTTTGCCACGATATCTTCTTCTTCCTGCTCTAGATCTTGCACTTTTGGCATGACCTTGTCGAAGACATTAGGGCGTTTGACTCCATACATCAGCTCGGTTGGAGTATATCCAGTCCCACTGGCAACCGTGTTGTTAATCCACTTTTCTATATGTGGCAGCAATTCTGCCCACTTTTTGTGGTTGTCATGGCAGTAGATGCGGCAAAATTTTGACAACTCACGCATGCATCTTTCACTAGGGTTCGACTCCGGGTGTCTGATGGGTGTAAATCGTATGTCGACGCCGTGCTGTTGTAGCTGTTTTTGCCATGATGGCGACCTAAACTGGGTAGCATTATCTGACAGAATTACTTTGGGTTTAACCACATTTCCGAAATATTGGTTTACCAATTTGTTTAAGCAGGCTTTAGTTGTGGCCGATTTCAAAGCAAATAATTTAATATACTTTGAAAACACATCATAGCACACAAAGACATAGCGAACATTCCCCTTAGATACGGGTAGGCTTCCATATATATCCACTGCGCATACATCTCCTGGTCTCTTTGGAAAATGGTGTTTTTCTTCAATAGTGATAGACCTGTTGGGGTGCTTAACCCTTTGACATACATCACAGCTGGTTATAAATCTCCTAAGCTTTTTTCCAAGATTTCTGACCTCAAACACGTATCTGATTTCCTCTAAGCATTTATCGACACCCAGATGACCTAAAGCGTGGTGTACGAATGTGAAAATTTTTGCTTCAAGGCAAGTTGGCAACATTGCCTTCCATCTGGTCCGGTCTTTGTCTCCTTTACAGTATATTACGTTGTCCCTCAGTAGATATCGGTGCTGTTTAGTAGTAGGATTGGCCTTCACTTCCTTCTTAATTGCAGCTAGCCTGGGATCGGTGTCTTGCAGGGCTGCAAGATCCTTCAACTCTCTACCAATGGTCTTGTCCACACATAACTGAATACCGTGAACCAATATTTGATCCGGACGAGTAAGGTTTCTAATCTCTCCATCTGTCAACCCAGTTGGGTTGCGACTTAGGATATCAGCGAGATGATTCTGAACTCCCTTGATGTGTCTAATCTCGAGGTCATATTCCTGAATATTTAGCATCCAGCGAGCCACGCGATTTGATGTGATCACACATTTATTCAAAAATGTAAGTGATTTATTGTCCGTGCAGAGAACGATTTTATGTCCATGGATGTAGATTTTGAAGCGTGCCAATGCGTAAACTATCGCAAGTAACTCACGTTCACATGTTGAGTAACGTTGTTCAGCCGCATTCAGTACTCGAGATGCTGTAGACACTATGTTGTAATTTCCGTCATCACTCTCCTGTAATAACACTCCGCCGATGGCCCTACCACTAGCGTCAGTGTTGATAACGTAACCTTTGTTCTCATCTGGATGGACTAGATGAATGCTTTCTGCAAATTTAGCCCTTAATGTTTCGAAAGCATTTTGGAGAGCAGAGGACCAGCTCCACTTATTCCCTTTTCTTAGCAATACAAGTAGAGGCTCTACGTATGATGCGTAGTTTAAGATAAACGGTTGGTGGAAATTGCATACACCTAAAAACTTTCTCAGCTGCTTTTGGTTCTTCGGGACTGGGTACCTAAGAATGGCTTCGATTCTCTCTGGTCAGCCTTGACTGTTTTGTCACAGATAATGTGCCCGAGAAACTTTATTTCCGGCTTACAAAAGTTACATTTGGAAGCATTGATAGTGAAACCTGCTGCTGTCAATTTGTGAAAAACCCGATCCAGGTGGTCCAGGTGATCAGAGAAGCTTTCCGAATGAATAATCAGATCGTCCACGTACGTAATCACGTGATCGTTCACTACGTCGTCACCCAAAACGCTTTCCAACGCCCGTATAAATGCCGATAAGCTGTTCTTGAACCCATAAGGCACAGACGTAAATTGGTATACTCTACTCTGGAATTGAAAGGCGGTCCAATTCCGAGAGGCTTTGTTTAGTGGTACTTGTAGAAATGCGCTGCTGAGGTCTAAGCTCGTTATATAGCTGGACTTGTGAAATCTCTGTAACAGCTCACGCATAGGTTGTACCTTGACGCGATCCGCCACCATTAGCTTGTTTATTCTTCTTGCGTCTACACAGATACGGATACTTTTTCCTTCACGGTGCACTAGCGTGAGTGGATTTACATATGCCGAATATGACTCTTCTAGTATTCCGTCTTTCAACATTTCCTGTATCTGTTCTCGAACCGGTGCTCTCAGGGCAAAAGGTATTGGCCGAGAATTTGCACTAATGGGCATATGTCCTTCGATTTTGAATTCGTACTGAAACACATTACATCTCCCAGGTCTCTTCGTCAAGTGCTGTTGGTATTTAAGCAACAATGCATAGAGCTCCTCCTGCTGTTGAGGTGACAATATATTGTTTTCACAAACTTTAGCGCGGAGTTGGTCAGCTGTTATCATCCTGTAATCCGGAGAGTTGATACTTGCATCTGCTTTCTGTGACGTGTTGACATAGTTAGGTTTGTATTGGCTTGTGGTTAGACACAGCCTAGTATCATCGGCGATATCATCATCATTTGCATCATTATGCATCACTTTAACACATGTACTTTCATCAATAACGTCAGCCACCTGACCTTCCTTGTTCCATCCAAGGGCATCATAACATCCGCGTTTAATCTTCCGACTTCCTATGTCGTACTCAGCGGGAACATCCATAACTTCGCAAGCGCCTTCGCAATGCGGCAATTCATCATCATTTAATAAACATCCGCCATGATGTATACCAGTGTTGGCCTCGCCGTCACTAATCTCTCCTAACTTGTCTTCACTCATAGCTGCAGAGTGCTCCATATGATGTGGTTGACCTATATCCGAGTCAGCTGATTTGGTTGGTGTGGTACACGGAAGAGTCGACGTAAGTGAAAGATTTCTGACTTGTTCTTTCAATGTCGTTTCCGCGACACTTGTTGGTTTTGTGGCTTCTCTTACGCCTTGAATTTCTAACTGACAAAATTTCTCATTAATCTTCAGAGATACCTTCATCTCTGGAAAACTTATTTCAGCTTCATGGTCAATCAGGAAATCTAAGCCCAATATGGCGTCTGTCAACAGCTGGGAAGAAAGTAACACAACTTGATCGACTTTGTGGTCACCTATCTGAATCTCCAACAGAGCTTGCTTCCTTATCCTTTTACTCTTTTCATTGAATGCACTAACTAGATTGAGGTGTTGCGTAGGCAATTCTAGACAATTTAATCCAAGGAGACGTAATTTATTGTACAACTGCTCATTTAAAATCGTCATCTCACACCCTGTGTCCAACAATGCCGAAATCTCTTCTCCACCTATCATAATTTTCAATTTAGGGCATTCATGTCTTTTACTTTCAGTAATGTACAACGTATAGCTAAATTCTTTGTCAAGTTCGACGTTAGCCGCTTCTTCCTCTAAATTCAGTGTATGCCTAAAAAACGATGCTACATCGAAATTCTCTATAATTTCTTTAATTTCGCCAGTGTTCGTTTCGACATATCCGGCACTTTTCTCATGTGTGGGATTGGGCTTCGGAAGTGACGTAGTGATTTCGTACGTGGACGTGGTTCGCCCATCAAACACGCCCTCTAATTGTTTAAAGGTTGTGGGCCACTGTCTGTAGTCTCAGCACTAAGTCGACTATCTTGGCTTCTTTGAGGTGCATTGTCGCGCGGGTGGAAGTTCGGAGCGATTGGATTTAACTGGCTACCTCTATCCTCCCGCAGGCTCCCCTGGCCACGTCGATGAAAGCTGCGACCGCCTTCGTTGTGTTGCCCTCGGTCTGAATACCGACGATTGTGTCTGTCACCTTGCTGCCTAACATACCGCACATTTACACTATTGCCTCTGTCGCGGTCCCTAGCGTTATCCTGCTCCCGCGGAGGTCTCCTGTTTGTATCCCGACGGTCGTTCTCGCGGCGTGGCGACCTGCCCGTGTGTCTGTTTTCCCCTAAGCCTTGCAACTTAGCTAGGAAAGCTAATGCATCTTGAGTAGACTGTAGGTTGCTACAAATGAGTCCCTGTTGAACACGAGGTTCAAAATGGCTCGTTAGGGCGGAAAGAAGATCCAGGTCTGACATCGGTGGGTTCAATGTACTTGCCATATTGGCATATCTTATATAATGGTCAAGGTAAGACTCGCCTGATCCTGGGTCATGTCTGTCTAGGTAGATGGCACTTCGAATACTAGCCTGTCTACTAGGACACCACAGTAATTCGGTGAAGGCCTTTTTAAATTCTTCGTACGTTTTCATTTTATCAAATGCACTTGACAACCATTGTTTAGCAAATGGTTCTTTTACTGCCCTGAAAACCAAAGCTAACCTGAGTTCCTCTGGGGTTCTTTTCAGCGAGAAGTATTGGTCAAGGTCTCGGATAAAATGAAGTGGTACCTGACTTGTACTGTCCGTAAATGTCGGAAGAGTTAGTTCGCTAAGATCGGTGGTATTTGCATACAACCCAGATGCCGCATTTACATGGTTGTTACATGAATTTACTGATGGGTTAGATACATTGACACTGTCACTACAAGTAGATACAATACAAGCATTCACTCCATTCGTACCATTCACACTCCGACCACTTGTATCGGACCCTACTGTACCCGTTATACTTTCCTTTTGTCCTACAGTAGTCGTCCTAGCTACGGCAGTTTCTTGAACAGCTGTCGTATTGTTGTCTGCCACCCCTGCTGTAATTTTGGCTTCTAGACTACTTATAGCATTATTTATTCTCAGGATTTCTGAATCGTTGACTTGTTTTACACTTTGAATTTGGCTACTACAATCCTGAATGCTGGACCTGACTTCAACTGAAATGTTATTTATCATGCTGTCAACATACCCTCTGTTCTGATTTATTTCCTGCCTCAGATTTGCTACAGTTGACTCAGTTTCTGCCTTATGATCCCTAATACTTGCTAACACTGTTTTGGAGCTGGTGAATACTTCTTGCCCTTGCTTATCAAGCTCTTTCCTAGTCTGCACAATGTGCGCATTCACTCTTTCACTCATTCTGTCTCCCAAATTTTCTACAGACGTAATTACATTATTAATATCCTGCTCAGTGTCTCTCTTTAGTGTGTCTATGCTATCAGAAACATTCTGAATTTCGCACTGCAATTTAACATTAAATTCTTCTCTCAGTTTGGTATTAGCTGCCTCAAATCTCTCAGTTAAACTAGTAGCAAGTTTCTCATTTTCTTGTTTGAATTGAGCCTTTAGAGTTTCTGTCTGTTTAGCTATTTCTGCTTGGAATGCAGCTGTTTGCTTACTACTTTCGGCCTGAATGGCTGCCATTACAGTGGCGAGCAAATCTTGTAATTGTGATGTGGTAACACTGGACAGCTTTACTGTACTGCTGTTATTAGCAGCGTCCTCTGAATTTTGCACACTGACTTCGACTGCAGGATTTGCCGTCACTGTAATGTTAGCCTCTGACTCGAAGCATGTATTGTTGCTATCCATATCTAAACTGTTTACGTGGTCGAGACTGTCTTCGTCGCGCGTACCACTACGGCTCCTAAGCCACCTATCTGCCATAGCCGTGAATTTTGGACAGAGAGAGAAAAAAAATGAGACACTGATACTGTTTTCGTCGTAGACTTACTTAGGTCGCACAATTGGAAAGCTAAAGCTGGCAATTGTGTTTGCAGAGTACAGGTGTCTTGAAGGCGTCAGTAGCAATCCCCGTGGCTAGTTGTCTCAGTCATCCGGAACGGTGTGGCTGCAGTCCGACGTTGCGACGCTCTCACACGGTGATAACACACACACACGCACTGCGGTGACACTTGGCTGTTGTGGTTCCGACTGCTTGCCGCTGGTTCCAGTTCTGCTAGTTGGTTTTGCTGGCTGGCTTTGTACCTCGGCGGGGTCCGGACGTTTCGTAAGTTGGTTTTTCTGGCCTGGCGCTTCTTCAGGTCTTCTTCTTCTTAAATGGGCGTCACTGGGTTACGGCTCCTCAGGGATTTTCTTGTTCTTTTCAGGAAGGTCTTATTTTTCTAGATTTGCAGGTGAAAATCCATACGGTTTATTTTCACTGACTTGTTTCTGGCCTTATCTGAATCGTCGAGCCCCAAAGTTGGGCAGCCATTCTCACTACACCCGGTTCTTTGCTTTCAGTTGGTAGAAACAAACTCTTGATTTCAGGGAATCTAAGTGGTTCGTCAAAGGCACAGGAACACTTGTAGAAATTATTGGGTGCTTTTGAAATTCAACAAACTGGTTTACCTCATTTATTGTAGTATTGTTAGCACTTTATTGAATTTGCTTACAGTTAATTTGTTTCTCTATTTATGAATGTGGCACCGAATAGTTTTTGTCTTATAAATAATTTATTACAATCTTTCAAATGTAACGGAGGAAATCGGAGTGCCCGAAATCAGGTATTCACCCACTAACGTCTAAATTCGAACTCCCCCAGCATCTGTACGCGGTCGTGGATATCCCGGCTAAATTCATCCCACTCTCAAACTTTTCCCACTGTCTCCAATTGGCTGACTTTTAATTTTGACTATTTCCTAATAGGTCCAAAAGTTACAATTTTGAATACTTCCTTGTCATTGGCTGCTAGTGACTTAACTATGTTCCCGTGTCGTTACTCGTATTAACCCCTACACGCGTCCTACCAGTTTTTCTTAATGTGCGAGCATGACTAATACAGTGTCTGTCCTCACTTGATTTAAAACGTCCAAAAGCTGTCAAAGTGTAGAATTTCGTTTGTTCCAAAAAGTTCCCTAAACCATTAATTTTGACATTGACAAACGGCGAACATGCTAGCTTGCTATACCCGACCTAAACTGTCTCTATTGTCCTCTCTAAGACGTTATACACATGAGTTACAATTTCTTTTACACCCTTAAACTAAAGTACCAATTCTAAACAAATATGTCCTGTCTGTCAAACATAAATTTTGATACCTAATAATACCGGTTATAATCATAAGTAACGTACACTGTATACCTACACTGAAAGGCAGCTGTTAAGGATAAGTACTTCTTATTGGCTTGTTTAAGATCTATAAAACAAGTTCATTGTTTATGAAAATATTTGGACATATTATCTCTACACAAATATTAAAATGGATTTTCGTTCATCAGTTTTACCCTTGTATTACATATGTAAAATAATAGGCTTAGCTCCATTTTCTTACAATAACAAAGTGTCTGTGTACATGGAACAAAAGACGTCATCTACAAGCCTATTATCTCCAACCGTCCACTGGAGTGTTTTCGTCTTTCTCATTCATCTGACTGGTTTCATGTCGCTAATGATTTGGAGCATTCTTTACGATTACAGAAATTACACGCTATCTGTCACAGTATCAGACGCCATAGCTATACTGACAAAGTACTGCACGTGTTTTTCTTCCCTCATTATCGGAGCTCTGTTCAACAGAAGAAGGATGGAAATTCTAATGATGAATTTTACTGCTATCGATCAAATTCTCTTACAGGAAAATTGTGATCGTGTCTACAGAAAAACGCGACTGATTTTACTATTACAATTATCTTTGCTTATACCTCTACTCATTGGATTTTATTGTTATCATGTGTATGTGTGGACATATGGAACATCATATATATTTTTTATTGCTAAGGACCTCGCAAATTTTTCAAATATCATTATGGTCATTCAATACATAAATATTATGCAAATCCTAAGGCACAGGTTTCGAATTCTAAATCAACAGCTTGCAAAGAGCTGTGACAGTAAATCTCGTATATCAGACCACAACTTCATAAAGTATCGAGGTGCTACAAATGGTCTTAATATCAAGAAAATACAAACTGTAAATACAGCAAATACTTTCACAGAAACGCCGATAACACAGAATTACATCCTATCCGAGATTTCCGTGCCAATGGGCAATAAACGACCAGAGGAAGTGTCACGGATTCATACACTCAGACAAACATGTAGTGATTTATATGACATCACAGAATCAATTAATGGAATTTATGGCTACCAAATTACTCTGGAATTGGCTCACGATTTTGTTTCGTTAGTTTCACACTTGTACTATGCTCTGGAGGTATTATCGAATGTAAGGAAGACCGGAGACCGTAACAAGAGAGCAGAAGACTCAGTTATGTTGGAGGTCGCTTGTAGCCTGTGTTGGGTGACGCAAAATCTGGTTAGCATACTGTCCATTACGGCTTCTTGTTTCGCTGCTGGCGACGAAGCTCGTCGGACTGGAACTGTGGTTCACAAATTACTTCTTCGTCAGACATTACTAGGAGACACTTTGACAGAACTTCAGCTCTTCTCAATGCAACTCCTGAGTAACAAAGTTGAGTTTAGTGCTGGTAGTTTCTTTCCAGTCAATTTATCACTTGTACACAGCATGGTGGGAGCTGCCACAACTTACATTATAATTCTACTTCAAGTCAAGTGATTTCTTGCAGTTTTTACCAAAATCTCTAAGCTCATTTCCCTTTCCACTTATGAGATCTTTCCAGGCCGTTTAAATAGGTTAGGGATAGGGCAGACAAAAAGATAGATACCACAGCCCGATACTGTCATTGTTCCAAAAGATGTATAATTTTAAAAGTCCGAGCTTTGCAGTTAAAATTACAAGGGTTATTATTTTTTACACTTAAAACCGTATAACAGAAAGATTCATATAATGTTCGGTTGGAAACCCTGAAGAAAGAAGTCACCCAAGAGGACCTGTGCGTATACGGGAAGAAAATTTTAAAATTGGTCTTGGAGAAAGAGGAAGGCAGTGCGTGGACTCGATTTATAAGACAGCATAGAAAAAAGTGGCCGGATGCATTAAAATTGGTAACAAACCTTCGGGTTCTATAAAATTCAGGAGATTTCTTGAATAGCTGAGGAACTTTTAGCTTCGGGAAAATGGTTTTCCTCCATTTATTTCCTTATTTAGTTAATTGACATATGAATCGATTCTTAATTTATTGAAATGCAACTGAGTAGACTAAGCATCTGTAATATTCAGTATTTCTGTAAACGTAGAAGGGCCTATATAATAATTCATATGCAATGCAATGAAAATGCATGAGGATAAAATAAGGTGAAATCTGGTATTGGTAACCTACAATAGAAGATGTGGGGAAAAACGTATTTTGGTTTGTAACGAACAAATGTACATAAACCTAATTTTGTACATCTGCCGTGCAATTAATACATATAAATAAGTTTCTCACCAACTAATTGCACTAATTCCTGAATGTAAAAGCACTACTACATGTTTCGGTTATTATTTATAGCCATTTTCAGAGAGTATCAATTACTTAAAGACGTATACAGCGTTACTATAGAGCTTTGTCAATAGTAAGTGGTAAAATATATATTGCTAGTGTGCTTTTAAATATCATTGTATAGTGTTACATTAAAATGATGTTAAAATTATTATAATACAAGACAGTTATTAAAATATTCTGTAACCAAACACATCTTTAACTAGTGAAATTTCTTCCGAGTTTAATCGGGTGGTAAATCCTATCTATATGTTGTCACTGTGTATACTACTACACCATGAACGATAACTCTGTACCTACCTAAACACACAGCTCAAATTATGCCTCATCTTATGCCTCAGATGGCTGGGAGTGTCAAAACCATTCTATAATGGTGTCAATAAATCTTTCTTATTTATTTAATGACGACTTATCATTTAATATGTTCATGTCTAGCCACCAGAATGCAGAATATAATAATAAAACTCAGGTTTGTAACAAATCCTTTGGAAATGGGGCAAAGTTCAATCATTTGTAACAAATTAATACCACACTGACGAAGAAATTTTGAAAATATTAAATTAGCAAAATGCTTGCATCCATTCATTTTACAACAGTTTATTTTTCCTTTCCTATCCGAAAATGTAAACATTAAAACATACGGCGATATATTACGTGGAAGTTTTCTAATTTTAGAGAATATCTCTTTCATGCGGGTCCAGTAGATTAGAATAATTCTCCCATCTCTGCCTGGTGATGAAAGCAGGGACAGTCTTCTAAATTTTGTGGTACAAAACCAAAACTATGTGCAAAGTAGAAGACACTACTAAATGTTATTGCAACAGAGCATGATTAGAATATTTTAAGGTCGATTTTTATAATCTCTCGCCACAATGAGGTTTTCGAACTGAATAAACATGGAAATTATGATGCCGTAAAGAATAATGCAAACATACTTCTATACGTCAGTACATAAAATGGTCCAGAAATAAATAGAGATAAAACTAAACAATATTTTTTTTATATTTGTCTCACCGTGCATATTTCAAATTCACTGTTTATAAAACACCAACTAAATGCACTTCACTTTACCACTTTTTTGTTTCACTAGACCCCTACATATGTTTCAGTTTATGTAAAAACCATCATCAGGGGGTTCTCAAAACTACATATATTTACATCCACTGGTATTTCTGTCCTTATTGTTATGCAATATCTTAGTGTTTAATTGCCATTCACTTATAAAATCAGTTTAAAATCAGAGTTGTTTGAAAAACGTATATAGACACACGAAGTATAAAATCGTTGAGAATTCGTTAAATTCGTGTCGAGAAGATGAAACGTAAAATGGTAAAATGCTGCAGTACGGATCACTGTGTTACATCTGGTTATTATTTGTAAGTTAAAATGTTATAATATAAATAAGTTTTAGAACGTTGCAAAATACAAGTAATTTGTCTGGAATATTACTAACAAAGAGAAAATGTATTCACAATGCAATATAAAGAGGAATAAAGTTCTGGGCTTGTTATTATTCACCTGTAAGACTCTTATAAACCGGTCTAATACCCATAATGCTTAATATGATCAGATAATTTTAGCCGGTGTTTTGTGTGAGTGTGAGACGCAATTTCATATTTGATGGAAGAAACGTCAATTACAGAAGAAGATTCCAGGCTTCTGTGATATGATGCCCTTATAGAGTGGTATATAGGTAGGCCAATTTTGGGGTAAAAAAAGAAAAGACCGCCCTTAAGACAGACATAGCAAGCATCTCTGGAACTTAGTACCTATGTACCAATAAACACCGCGTCATATCCCAGAAGTATCTCCGTCGACACCGCTGTGAGAATCTCAAATCTGGCAGGAATTACAGACGTTAGAATACAGACTGTCTGCAAGACGTTCCAGCGTACGGAGAAGAAAGCAAGTCAGTAGTTTAGGTAATCAGCGTACATTACGGGGACCTTGTACTTATGCAGGTTTATTGAAACTCTTAAACTTTACAGTAAAGTGGTCTGTGTCCACGCCATGAACGCAAATGTGTGGAGCAGAGATACAGCTCCACTCGACTTCAACCTCGGAACTGGATAGAAGTAAGTGGTCAGCTTCACGTCCTGGCAGCTTTAACCCCGATGAAAGCGTCCCAGACACGCGTAAAATAGGGGGCTATGTGGGCCCCAGAGCTGGTCTTCACCTTCGGGAGAATTGAAACAATCTCTTGTCCTTTCCGGCAATCGAACGATTCGTCTTTCATCCAGCCCTTAGCCTAGTCACTATACCGACTGATCCATCCCGGCTTCTGTAGCGGTAATGATACTAAAATCACCGAACCTAACATGGACAGGGGAGAAAAGAACTGTATTCAAGTTTGGTAGGGAAATTCTCGAACAACGGGGAACAGTGGTGGACAGAATTAAGATGGGTGTTAGAAAGACACATTGTGAAGATGTACAGAGGATGGAACTGCTCAGGATTGTGTTATTAGCGGGTTTGAAGATATGGGTTCTCCTGCCACAGTGGCAGAAATAATAACGGCCTTAACTATAGAAGTTCTGACACCCCTGTAGTGTGCTGTACTATGTCCGTGTCCAGGAAATCGCATTATGGTTTCTGGCTCATAACAGGATCACGAGGGATTTGGCTGGCCAGTGTTGACGTCAGCCATCACGCGGCGAACGTCAGCTAATCAACTTCGTATTCTCTTCGGCCAGACTGCTGTCCTTAGTCGTAACAGAGAGCTGTCAAGCTGTTTCAACTTGTCAATACTGTTCTTTCGCTGAAGGCAGTGGCTATGTGTTTAGGAAACTCAGTTCTTGAAGAAGAAAGAGAAGAATCATTAGTTAATAGGATGACGGCGGAGGGTACGTAAAATTAGATTTATCAAGTTTTACGGTACAAATATGTGAATTCACTAATTAATTATGTGCACAAACATGCATGTAAGTACGCACTCCACTATAAGCATTACGTGTATCTATTCTGCCTATCCTCAAATTAGAACTGAATACTATATTTTAAGACATTTTAATATTATCCTATTTATACCTAGAACTCTCAAGTTCTGTTCTGTTTTGGTATCTTACTACATTCTTAATTCATTTCTCCCCTGTGTACCACTTAATCCGTTCTTTGACGTATGAAGTACTTTTGCGTCGTGTTGTATTTTACAAAACAAAGGTCAAAGTTTGTTCTCTACCTTAATACAAGTCTCTTTGTGTGTTGTCATTAGAATGTTGCATGTTACTCCTTTCGTCTGATGACAGAAAACTGTCGAAACACGTAGCGAGTTGAGTGAGTTCTCTAATGAATACATACGAATAGACTTGTAATAAGACTGAGAGAGTAAACTTTGACATTAGACCTCATTATGTAACTTTTTCCATTCTTTTGTTATCTTGCTCTTAGATTTATAAACTTTCTTCATAATAATTGTAATACGTAATAACAATAACAGTGAAGCTTCCCTAAACGTACACTAACCGTCGCTGCCAGTATCTTGTATTTTATGAACCAAACATTTCCATCTGTTTAGAGATTCCTCCACGAATTATATTCTGTGACGTTAATATGTGTTTCGAGCTCGCCTTTCAGCGTTCGTTTTAAGTTTTTGTCGCATTTTATGGAATCTGATATTGTGAAATTTGTAGATACCTCTCTAATTTATAGTCTTTTATTTTAAAATTTAGAAACTCTCCCTATTTTGTTTTTATGGCAGAAAATTTTACAATCTCCTTCCCACCTCATAAAATGTGTATCATATCAATTTTTCTCTCTTTTCTTTAATTTATAATTCTCGTTTCTCATAAAGAGACTCTTCCCGAATTTCGATAACGAACGCATATATTTTTCGCTGTTAGTTTCTACATGCAGAAGTTTTTTCATGTGATAATTTATATATCATATATCTTGTTTAGTTTATTCAGAAATTGCTTTCACAAAATATTAGAACAGGAGTGTACAAATTTTCCAAAAAGCTATGGGCCAACTCAAAATTCTAGGCACCATAAAGGGTAACATTGGAGAGGTTCCGTGCTAAGAACACACAAATATTAGGTGCCACCATACAAATTTTATTCGCTCGGGCGACCTGGCGCCCAATATTTGCGCCCCCCCCCCCTAATTATGAAGAGATGTTCTTAGCATTAAAACAGAGTACTACTAGCATTCAAGCGTTCTGTAAATCTTACAATTTGCAAAAGGAAAAATATCGAAGTTATCGTCTTCTTAGATGTGACGCCGTGCAGTTTTGTAGGTATACGAGTATATACCAAACACTTAGCAGAAGGCCGTCGCCGTGATATTAGCCACCGTGAGATCGTTAAATCTCGAGTAGTAGCACATCAGTACCAGCACTGTTACTAAGTGGCCATATGTATTCGATCGTCATTTTTTCTGCTTTACTTTCATAAATGTACGAAAGAGTGCTAGTAAGACACGACATCTTTGTCTCACAAATCCACCATTCTTTTTCCATGTGGAAGTATCAGTATTAGGCTTTCATTACGTATATTTTTTCTTTTATTTATTCTCCACATTGACTATATAGGCCTGGGTAATTGGCTTCGATTCCCGGCAAGTGAGTATTCTTTTTTTCCACATTCAACCCAGTCTGTGGCCCGCCAAGAATCTCTTTTATCTAACTGGCACCAGAAAATCTGTCCCCAAATTAATGAGCCTGGAGCGTAAATCTAACCACGTATCTCCATCTCGTGCCGAGATTTAAAATTAATGGAGTTTTATCTCTGACAGTCCTGCCTGTGTTCATACTGTGGTGCTTAGGCGCAGGGGCATTTCTGTAAAGTTTTAGTTTGTTTTCACTGTGTCTATCATTAGTGTGCCTGAAAATGTGAAATCACAGAATGTAATGAAGTGAATAAATTGTAATGTACTTTTAAGAAGATAGATTAGTTAAGATAGTGTATCGATTTAATTAAAGCACAAAGGCGCCTATGGAACACAGAGAAATCTATCTTGCGAGAGGATTTTGTTATGCTAATATCCTGGAGAGTGATTACGCAGATGCCCAATTAGATAAGAGCGACAAAATGGTTCGCGTCTGTATTAGAAGCGAGAGGTGAGTTTAATACAGACTGAGATGGATAGCTTTAAGTAACACTAGACTACTCCCTCTTTCTCCCATCTTGTATTTTCGCCAGTTGCCTAGTTACCGGCAAGCAGACGGTAATCCAATGAAGCCTCGTCTCTTTGGGTGACTGCTATGGAGACGGTTCGCTGATGGAAGATCCCGTATACTTAGTAGTATTAGAACATCAAAAGCAGATTGCCCACTAATCCACTGTAGATTGAAGCCAGAATCTGTTGCCACTTCAGCAGATTCAGTAACTATAATGAGCAGTAAATCCTCATACTCTGTTGTATGTAGAAAATAATTAAACCCGTCTTTATTGTGTCAGTGGCTTCTAGGCACTGCACACAGATAGCTAACAAACTCGCCGATTAGCTTACATGATATAAAATATTTCAAAGAAGCGACGAATATAACTGGCATATAGGGAACGAGGTTTGGGCATAGAGGTTCTAGTTTGGCCTGCGTCTTATCCAGAGTAGCATGGGTTCGTGTCCCTGTACTGGAATTATGTTGGATTATTCATACCGCTGCCAAAGTTACCTAAAGTAAAAAGTCACTTGGTTATCATTCCAGATTATGAAATTCTCGATTTAGAATCTTGACCCTGTAATCGGCTATTCTCACTGAGGTAGTTCGTGGCTTTCCTCAAACCCTCGAGGCGAGTTTCGGAATGGTGTGTCAAATTAATTCATATACGGTTCCTTCCCAGATCCTTTCCATGTCACTATTCACTGCCTGTCCCACCATTCGATGCTGTACAGCCTGGCTTAGTGACAAAGTCGTCAACTTAGCCGTAACTAAATGACAGACCGATGCCAGTGACCAGTTACAGGTCAAAGTGTTCGGCTTATCGGCAGGAAGAAGAAAACAACCCCAATACGTTAGGAAAAACTTAACGTATCATGTTTAAGTCTCAGGCTTCGCAGCAAATCCACTTGCTGGAAAGGAAGACAATAAAGTCCAGTTTAAGCAGCAAACATGCCTTTAATTTCTGTGTATAAACAGGCTGAATATAAAGTGCCTTTTATTATAAGAACCTTAAGACGATATATTTTATACGGTCGTTAACCAATGTCCAATTATTTTACACACTGGTGCAGCCAAGAGATCGCTGTAAGCACTACAGATTGTCAAGCAACGAAACAGCGAAGCACACAGACCGCATATACATCGACACGTTACCAAGGGATAAGTAAAACGTTTAGGCTTACATTAATCCAGCTAAAAATTACATAACCTAGAAATTCCACTAAATACTAAGTCGACAATTAATCCTACAATTTCAAGTATCACGCTTGATATTGATAGCCTTCCCATTGTACTCGAAAATCCCTCTGAACAATATTACGTACTAACTTTAAACGAACATAGAAACTTTATTTTTGTGCCTACATTTTATTAAAACAAGGAAAGCAAAACGTGCGTTAAACGAGGCAAAACATCCCCAAGAATTCTATAGTCGCAAATTTTCTGCCACAAGACAACATATAATAAATACCTTTCATGAACTCTATCTTAGCTAATCGATTGGCCGTAGTCACAAATTCTAATTTCGCAAAGGTCACCTTAAAGAAAACGCTTGGAGTTTTTGTTATTCGAGCTTCGTAAACGATGTTGTCTATGCACCTGCGATGTCGAACAGTAGGCTACCAAAGGTCTGAACGTCGGATCATGAGTCATAAGGCAGATGCAATATATCCAACGGAACTACTGCTGAGACACTTCGCTACGAAAGGAATACATATAGAGCAGCCCTAGAACGCTAGAGGGTGTACATTGTGATTTGTTACGTGTTTCACTTTCTTCCTTCCAACAAAAGAAGACATACAACCTTCTTCAACTTGATAAGTAGCTGGCAGCCTGTAAGATCATCAGCTGTCTCCCGTCTTCAACGATCGTATATAAAAATATACTTCTATTAAGAACGCAAAAACAGCTATACAATATTCAAGCATAGACAGTGGTAATAATCTATAAACTTCGCAAAAATTATTAAGTTCTTTCAGCCTCTACTTAAGGCAGGCATTTCAATACAAGAGTAAGCTGCAATTAATCTGTAGCGCGAAAAACAAATTCGATACATGAACAACAACAGTCGCAATGAGCCATGAAATAATACAAACACGTTGCTGTTTACAAATAAAGCAATATTGTCTTAAAACATACAATTCGTTTTATAAAGCTGAAAATTTAACAATGAAAAATCAATTCATTATAACAAATTCGGAATAAACGCGGTGCTTCTAAAGAAACACGAAACGTAAATGTGGGCACTGCGTAACAAATCTGGCGAGTTCGCTCGCATTTCTATCTTTGTCTCGAAAGGCACAAATTTTAAAACTTTCACAGAGTAGCGACTGTAGCGAAAGTTTCGATATTTGAATTAAATATAATGCAAATGCATGCAGACCTGTAATTTCAGTGGAGAGAAACCTTGTTAGATTTTTATCAAGGTTACGAGGCTTCGGTAATTTTCGGAAAAATCTTTCAGTATTCTTGACCATACATATTTGAAATCATACAAGCAGCAAAAACACTAAGCCTTGCGGGAGAAGTATGCTGAAATATAAAGCGTGTGTTCCATTCGCCTCTGCCAACACTTGTTCGAATATTTAGCGAATTTTGCTCGAGCAGAGCGCAGAAAAGCGTGTACTCGTAGGCCTTCGCGTAAAGTGGTTGTTAAAACTGTTCAATGTAAATTAAAATTGATATGGTCCAACGAACTCAAATTTCATCTAAATCCTTTCAGGTGGTTATGAGTTGTTTCATACGTCAGACAAAAGGAAGTTCGGAGACCGTGATTTTAATACGCGACCCGCAGGGTTGTCAAGGCGCCTCACACAGTTCAGCTAATTGTCTCCTCTCTCATTTCCCACACCTACGTGTCAACCCACTCACGTCATGATCTGTCGCTGTGTCGGTCTCCTTCTTCGTGTGCGGAGACGTAGTCTGAACACAGTAGTGCAGCAGGGTAAGTTCTGACACTCGGTGTTCAGCTGACGAAGACATTTCTTTTAATGCTTCTCAAATCACACGCTTAGTCTTAAAAGAAGATAATGTCATTTGGTACTGCAGCTCTGCAAACATCGGGAAAAACGTCAGTTTCCCTCACACGTATGAAGAAAAGCGCTTCTGCAGTGACAGATACCACCGCAGTAGTTGCCTGAATTGGGAATGTGTGAAAGTCGCGTCTTCCTACATTGCTAACCCTGCCTCTACTTCGGACTCCCTGATAATGTAACTTCAGAACATACGGAACATGAAGTGGTACGGTGACGCTAAACCGTGTTCAATTAAGCCAAGTACTGGCCACTCAATAATAAATAATAATAATAATAATAATAATAATAAATTGTATTTGCATAGAGTCCTGAATTATTGTTACATACGTAAATGCATGCATGCTTGCATATAAATACATACATTACATACATACATACACTCGTACACACATGCATACATGCGTATATACGTACACATACATACATACATACATACATACACACACACATACATACATAATACATACCTAGTACATTCATACATACATATATATATACAGACAACATACATACATACATACATACATACATACACATACATACATACACATACATACATACACATACATACACACATACATATACACATACATACATACATATATACATACATACATACATACACATACATACATACATACATACATACATACATACATACACACACACTACATACATACATACATACATACATACATACAAGCATACATACATGCATACATATATGCATACATATATATACACATACATACATACATACACACATACATACATACACATACACACATACATACATACATATATACAGACAGACATACATACACACATACATACTTACGTACATACATACATACATACATAAATACACACACACACATACATACACACATACATACATACATACACATACATACATATATACATACATACACATATACATACATACATAAATACATACATACAAAAATACATACATACATAAATACATACATACATAAATACATACATACATAAATACATACATACATACATACATACATAATACATACATACATAGATACATACATACATACATACATACATACATACATACATACATACATACATACATACATACATAATAATACATACATACATAGATACATACATACATACATACATACATACTTACATACATACATACATAGATACATACATACATACATATACATACATACATACTTACATATATTAATGCGTGCACAAATCTGCACACATGCACACTTATGCATTACATTACGTACAAACATGCGGTCATGCTGGCTCGCAGTCAGATAATTTAGAGCCATGAATCTGATACCATCAAGTTCCGTAAAAAGAAGAAAGATTTTTTTAAGTGTTTCACAATGTTTGACAAAGTGAAATGGAAGACAGTTCTTGAATGATTAAACTCTCTATTTGCAGCAGTCATTAGTAAAGATGTGAAGTGTAAGGGCAAGAAGTAATAAGGAAGAGAGATAAACACACGTAACCAACTATACACTCTTAACACTCAATTTAAGTCCAGTCTAAGAGGAAGAAATTTTGTGCTGAAGTGAAATTGGAAACGGAAGCTTTCGCTCCGAGCCTATACAATCCAGTTCGTTTATCTGCCTTTCATCTGTTAATAGAAGAGAGACAGAAAAAAAGGGGGAAAACATCGGAAGTGTTGCTGCTGCTGGAAAGGGTGCAAAGAAAAGAAAAACAATTCCACTAGAAAGGGGACAAACTTGTATAAACAGAAGATGATGACTTTCAAAAGCAGGAAAGAAGCAGAACTTCTAACGGGAGTAGTACATAATTTGTTAACTGAAGAACTGAATCTTGTATGTGGATAAACATTACACCAAGCAATGGACCACCAATAAGTTACTTTCTTGCAGTTGCCTGTTAACATATAACAATGTATAATAAAACTTGATGGTAGTAGTAGTAGTAGTAGTAGTAGTAGTAGTAGTAGTAGTAGTAGTAGTAGTATAGTAGTAGTAGTAGTAGTAGTAGTAGTAGTAGTAGTAGTAGTAGTAGTAGTAGTAGTAGTAGTAGTAGTAGTAGTAGTAGTAGTAGTAGTAGTAGTAGTAGTAGTAGTAGTAGTAGTAGTAGTAGTAGTAGTAGTAGTAGTAAGTAGTAGTAGATAAGACTATTACGTAACGTCACGTATCACAAGAAATTTCATGCCTACCTTATCGAAATTTCTTGAGAAAAGTAATGTTATCACGTACATAATAGTCATACATTTTTAAATTTCTACTATTAAACAAGCCCAAACATTGCTGTGTGGTACATAAACACATACAACTCAATCTAGGGTTTAAAAAATCGTTACATTGTAAAACTATTTCGATGTGCTACTGAAATTGTCAGTGAATGGTATTTTCCATCAGCCCGAAGTTACATGCTTTATCAGGGTTGTAATAATTATTTGAACTGTTTTACTTTGTTTTCTTTTGTGCTTTTTTCTTGTCTTGCTTCTGTTTTTTTGCAAACCCTTGCTGTTTTTCACCATTATTGATTTTGTAATTGGCCAATATACTGCCGTTAGCACATAAATAAAAATAAATAAAGGGAATTAAAATGTATTATTAGGTAATTTTTATACAGTTTTGATAAAGCAGCATTACGTACATTTTTAAAGTTAACGTTATTCAAACACAACGCGTTCAGATGAGGATCATATAGAATGACGTTTATTCAACTGTTTTTTTACGATACAAACTTTACTACTTGAAGGAACGGCTAAATATTACAACTGACCTGAGACAGGATGATGTCGTAAATACGGGCGAGAAAGGGAGCCAAAATTATCGAACACTTTCCTTAAATATAAAAATTTATATCTAACATCAAAGTACTTATGGAGAATATTCGGGACAGACATAAAGCAAAAAGAATAAAGGTGTGTATCTCAGCAGTATCAGTCTACTTCTTCCCAATCATCTCGCTCACATTCTACCTAAAATAAGGTACATATACCATGTGGTCTCGAAACCTGCATAACAGATATTGAAGTGATCCATTCTCGTTCTGCACAAGTTATCTGTTTCTCTTACCTTTTCTGATCCTCCGAAGAGTTGTACCAATGATGAGAAGGCCAAATCCAGTGGTATGAAAAGAATGGAATATATTCTGAGGAATCGATAACAATGCTTGTAACCTGCTACTGCACTCAAATGTTGTATTATATATTTGAACGATGACGCTGTGAAATATGGCTGTCCTATTACGAGCAGACATTGTAGCAGAAATAAGAAACAACTGAAGACACAAGGAGTAGCGATACAAGAACTAGCGGTGACGTCATATCTCTTGTACCAGCTCCTTCGTCCTGGTTCAGGTATGAAAACCGCTGGCACCAACAGAGACCTATTTTAGGAATTAAGAAGTATTTCTTTAATTAGGTGTAAATTAAACTTTAATATATGTCATTGTCCTAATACGGGCAGGTTATTTTGTCACGTCTTACGTAAGTTATATTGAGAGTGAACGAATGCTTTTCACGTTCAATCCTTCGCTTCAAGCACAGCATTTTCTCGTTCAATCGATTACCAACAAAACCGATGAAGTTTACCTTGTTTTGGGATTGTCGACTGCAACATGGTAGACATTTACCCATATTTCGCGGTAACGTATTACCCGTATCTTCTACCCTGAAGCTGCAGGCAGTATGTTCCTAAACACATGGAACAAAATTCTTCAGATATGATATTAACTCAGCCGGGCGATAAATTCCCCGCCTTTAATGGGAATTGAAAGTCCCAAGACAGTGTCTCTGGAACTAATCTGAGCTAGCTGAATCTATACTTTTCAATATATTTCCTTAATCCATTTTAATACTGTCCCCGATTTACGTTTAGTAGCCTGTTCGATGTAATATTCCCGAGTAATAGTTTGCATGTGTTTCTTGTCCCTCTATCCTTGCTACATGTACGACCCACTTCATCGCCCTTTATTTGATCACCCTGATAATATTGCAAATGACGGAGCACTTGGCTGTGTAATTTTCTTCATCCTCCTCTTATTGCCCTCTCAGAATTTCAAATACTCTCTTCTACGCCCTGTTCTCATACACTCCCCATTTATAAAATAGTTCATTTTATAAGGTGCACCTATCTTATACTGTGGTCTTTCTTTTTAGTGAGAGATCAAGTTTCATGCCTGCGTACAATAACAGGTAAAATTACATTTTTATACTCATGCAGAAAAAACTTCGAAACCTAATTGGCCACCATATTTTAGTTTTCTCGAGAAAACTTGTATGTTGTTAGATGAAATTTTGGAAAGCAACCCACGCATACAAAACTGTCTTTATTTGGATTGTGTTGAACGTAGTTGATAAAACGTGTGGAAAATACTAAATTGGCATAACCGCAATAGTATTCGGCCAGTGTTGCAAATACGATTTGTTCCTTGAGGTTAGAGTAAATAAATGTAACGAACAATTATTTAAAATAGATGCTGTATTTGTCTGTGGTTTTACTTTTCTCTGTATGTAAGTAACTGAGATATTACTACGGTATTAAGAGAAAGTTTTTAACATGAAAGCATTATAATTTTGGTCATCTTAGCTGTTTGTATGAGGCTCAAGCACGGCTAAAGTATCACCATGTCCTGTTGCGTAAGTGTCGTCATGTTTGTAACATTAAATCAATAATGTGAAATAATCCAATACAAACGCCATGCATTGGCTTGTGTACTGACCACTCATTGCGAGGGAAACAGAACCTTATTCTAGTTTGGAGAAGTGCCTGATTCTCCGTAGTTCTGTCCAATTTCAATTAAATGTTTGTAGCCTTTAAATCAACTCGTAACATCACTATCATCTCAATACCATAGAGGATTCAGTTTTTGACGTACTCCTTCTATCAGGATTCAGAAGTGTTCCAGCAATCCTTTCTTTCGGGCGTCTATAAAATATCTTTAAAATACTCTGCCCATTTATTTTGGTAACATTTTATAATTGTAATTCGTTTCAGATGTACTAAAGGAAACGAGAACTGCAATTACACAAATTATAGCCTACCACTTGCCTGCAAATATCTACTGTCTCTCGAATATAGCTATGTTAGATTTTCGCATAAACCACAAGTAGAAGAGACAAACTGGTGGCTCCATTACGGCTGCAGGCTTTCTTACTGCACTCACTGTAGCTATTAAATAATTCAGAAGAACCATTAATCCCTTCATCTAAGTCGAGTGTTTTCGACAACTTACTGTGTTTTTTCTTCCTCCTTTCAAATGTTGAAACCGTTCAGAATTGCGATTAAAGGAGATGGGTTGAAGAGGTTTATTTTTTCATCTCCTCTGACTAGCGTCTCTACATCCCTCGTTGCAAGTCATCAGGGTGGAGGGTGAGCTAGGGTAATCTTATCGGATGCTAGAACCGATACCGCTAGAGATAAATCCAAAAAATCCACCTAAACTTTTTCTTCCCTTCGCTTCTTTCCTCCCACCGTTATCCTGACACTGGACGCAGCTATCTGTTTTGAATATGTCTGAATTCATTTACATTAATTTTTTCTTCCAGCGTTCTCTGCAATTATTCTAAATATCTCGTTCCGTCGACCCTTCTCTGTTTTAAGCATTCGTCTATTTTCTGTTTTCTTTCCTCTACGCCAAGATAGATCCGACAGGTCACCCTTACCGAACCTGGAGTCGGCGAAACCACTGCGTACTGGGAATTGTCAGATCAAAAGTTTAGAGACATTTTATCTAACACCTTCTCTGAAATATTATTAACGTAACACCTGTAAATAGAAGTTACTATAATTACGCATGTAATACGACCTACAGCAGTGTGTCCATAGCAAAAAGAGAAGTATTCAGTTTATTCAAGTACAAATTGTTTTTGTAAACATATTTTCGCAAATAAATGATGCGGCATGTGGCGTGTATAGGAGAGAACATAAATGCATGCAGGGTTTTGGTGGCGATAACTAAAGGGAAAAGACGACTGTGACTACATAGGGCCAGATGAAAGGATAGTATTAAAATCGATTTGAGAAAAACGGGATGGAATGGCGTAAACTGGATCCATCTCGCTAAGAACAGGTACATATGGCGGGCTCTTGTACACGTGGGAATGAATCTTCGGGTTTCAGAAAATGAGAACTTCTTTACTGGCTCAGGAACTATTAGCTTCTCAAGAAAGACTCTGCACCACGGAGTTAGTAAGTCCGTTTAGTCAGTGAGATACCTTCCTTCAAAAGCATGTAAATATTACACAAGTTTAATATTTTTAAATTCGAAATCTTAAATAAACATAACTTCTGGAAACGTCAACAATTTATTTAAGACTTAAGATAAGCAACTGCTAAGAATTTATCTAATTTCACGCAACATCTCGCTTAGTTTATTTGTGAGCAGTACTCAAGTAAGCATCCTGCTAAAGCCTGAGTCTGTAAGTCTGCCGCGGTACACTTAATTGAGAAGCAGGGACAAGGAAGTGATGGAAGCTATTAGCCATCTCAAAAACATGTAAAACAAATGATATTCACATAAAAAAGTCAGTGAAAGCTAGGATGAAGATGCTCTTAGGAAATCTGTATTCGAGGAGGGAGTTTTGCTGTTTAAAAACAGACAATGGTATAGCAACCACACTTGCCGCAGTGGTATTCCGCGTCTCATCCCCATATATGTAACGCCACTTATTATAAGCGAAACACAACAAATTCTGGACTTTTCTGCAGTTTCGCAGCGGCGCACTGTGGATGTTGAATGGTACAGTGTACTTATTCAAATCAGCGTTTCCACATAGGCATTGCAGAAGCAGGGAAAATTTCAGGCATATGGGCTTCGCTACAAATTGACTCTGTACCAAGTAATGGTGATGAAGTAGTGGTGAATTAGTGGGAAACGTTCAGGTTTCGTTATGCGTTACCGCAGATGTATATGGCTCAATTTCCGTCAAAACATTACAAAAAAAGTCACATATTCATGCTTACTTTGTTCCACAGTATAACAATTTGCATTTGCATTATTATGCTAAGGGCACTGTGCCACAAGTCGGAAGGTCGCGGGTTCGATTCCCGATGGTGTCATTTAAATTTTTCATTGACATAACCCTTCCGTTCGTACTATGGCCTTGGGGTCGGCTCAGCCTCTAACAGAAATGAGTACCAGGAATATTTCCTGGGGGTAAAAGCGGCCAGTGCGTAGGGCTGACAACCTTACCATCTTCACGTGCTGGTTGTCTTGGAAATCTGGGCGTCTCAACCTCCTGGAAACCTCAGGATCTGACCAGGCCTGTACAAGGATTGTTTCACCTTTATTATTATGCTATATAAGTGGACAAACCGTTGATATTATTTTGCATGCGGTCCTGCCTGATGTACTGTTACGGCCTGCGTCTTAGCATGCATTAAGCCTCACCTCACATCACCCTCACAGGCATATCCCTTTTTCTCTATCTCAAAGAAAGATTTACTCTATACTTTTTTCAGAGATCTTTTCTTTTATCTCCCCCTGTTCCATGGTAGGGAAGAATTCCGGTACGCTTTGTTTGAGGGTGCTGTGGCGACTACCGCAAGCTCCCTCCAGAGCGCCATTATTCCAGATTGCTGAAATCGTCCTCCAGTGATCTCTAACAACCGGAAAACACGCCAAGTCTTAACGGGTTTGCCATTACTTCAGAACGTGAAGAACGTCCTCCGTCAAGGTGTACGACCTTCAGGCTAGGGTGTCCTCGAAATGTCTTGATACTAATTCAACGCAGTAGATTCGGTCTGTAGAAGCTGAGAGTCGCTCGGACTTTCAAGACGTTCTCCAACCTTTAGGGTACCCAAAGTCATATTACGATGTTCACATCAAGCAGCAATTAACCTTGTTCTGATCTACTTGAAGCCAGTCAGCAAAATCACAACACATTTGTTTAAAATTCATTTTAATATTCTCGTCCAAAGAGGTGTCTCTGTGAGGGGAGAGGTGCATACAGGATTTTGGTGGGGAGACCTGAGGGAAGGAGACCACTTGGAAGGCCCAGGCGTAGATGGGAGGATAATATTAAAATGTATCTTCAAGAAGTGGGATGGGGGCATGGACTGGATTGATATGGCTCAGAATAGGGACAGGTGGCGGGCTCTTGTGAGTGCGGTAATGAACCTTCGGGTTCCACAAAACGCGGGGAATTTCTTGACTAGCTGACGACGTGTTAGCTTCTCAAGAAGGACTCTGCTCCATGGAGTTAGTTAGTTAGTTAGTTAGTTATAGTAGTTAGTTAGTTAGTTAGTTAGTTAGTTAGTTAGAGGTGTCTCTGTGAACAGGAGCTCTTAAATATTAAACAATTAGATTAACAAACTTGGGATTAATGGTTGGACTATTTAGGTACCTTCTCTCTCACTTGCTTTCCTATTCCCCTCTACTTTCTGACATCTCCTATTAAATGACTTAGCTTTCCTTACTTCATTGGCACACAAGAGTTAAAATTTCCATCAATGTATTTCTATTTGGTGCATGAATCTGGTAAAGAGGGCAGAACAAGGTATATAATGTCATTTTCTCATGTAGCACGAAATTTGTGGTATATTTTCTTGCGTAAAAGAATATTTAAACCCAGATTTAAATGCTGAAGCTTAACTGTAAAAAAAATAAAAAATGCAAATACAATTTTGGTACAGAAAGGTAAAGAAAAGAGACGACTCAGTTTACTTAGGTGTAGATAGGGGATAATATTAAAATGGATCTAAATAAGTAGACTGTGAAGTTATAGACTAGATTCGACTGATTCGGTAGGCGATCCAGGATTGGGTTCTTGTGAATATAACAACGCACGTTTGAGTTATATATCTAACACTATAGGAATGTGTAATCATTAATGACCAATTTCACAACTACAAATGTTCCACAATTTCCACTCCAACAATGTAATAAAACTCTTCACTGGTTTTCTTCTGCATTCACTATAAATTTTTCACTAATGACATTGCGTCCATATTTTGTTTTCATCTTACCAATTCAGTTTACACTTTACATATTAAGTATTTTAATCATATCAATAAAATTTCTAATCAAATTTATTTCAATGACTACTCCAATTTTGATCATTATCATTGCATAAAATTCTTTCCTTCGTTAACGAACTTACTAACATACCGGTAATACATATAACTTTCATAAGAGTCTAGTCTGGTTTATTTCAATGACATATTCTAATATGTAATTTTGATCACTATCATAATATTAAACCCTTACCTTCGCTTACTAATTTACTAACATACCGGTGGTACATATTCCATTAACTTTAATAATGGTTCTTCAAGATGGAAGCTTCCTCCAAGGAAGACAGTTACGTAAACTTTGCACATTTATTGGAATATGAATACAAATTCAATTATGTAATAAATGCAACAGAGTCCTCCTTGAGAAGCTGATAATCACGCAACTGATCAAGATATTTCTCACCTTTTATGGAACAAAAATGTACGTTACCGCATTAACAACAGTCCAAAAACGAATCCTATTTTCACCCAAAATTGACCTAGACCACGCCCTCGTATTCTATTATTTTATTCTTCATTTTAAGAATATCTTTCCATCTACGTCTAAGTCTCCCAAGCAGAAACCTCCATTCTTTCAGACCAAAATATTCATGCAGTCTCATTTGCCCCACGCGTGCCACATGACATCTCATTCCTCTTTTAGTTTATCACTAACGCTAAGAGTGACATTTAAGTTTGGCTAAGAACATAAGCGTTAAAAGCCCACACTGACCGTAAATGCTGAATTAAAATTCGTTACAGTTCACACGATAGCGAGACTCTAAAAGCTCTACTTCTGCAGACGTCCATTCCCTCAGTAGTCGGAAGCAAATCCACGGTGTTCTGTTTCCTAACCCACACCTCAACCCGATACTTCGAGCAAGTGTTGGCTGCATGTCGATTCCCTGCAGCACGTTGCAATTCCTAACCTTCCGGACCTCCTTCCCTACTTTTTTGCTGTAACAGAAAGCACTGTGCAACTCAGCAATCAGTACAATGGATATAAAACCGGTTACTCGCCTGTGGCATCTGTCTAGTGACCACTTGAGGTAATTTCTTATTTCCTTTATTGTGATATTTAGAACAATATCTCAGAGTAAGACTGCATCACCTTCCCCTTTACCCTTTATAACGCACAAGATAACGATTACTAATACATCATCATCATCATACATCGTTGTAGTCTTACGAGGGCCCAGAGCTTCTTCCGAGACTTCTCCAGAGAGTGCGATCTAGTGCTTTCTCTTTCAATTGCCAGCATCTGCTCGTTTCCTTAAGATCATCCAGTAGATGCTTACGTCTTCTTCCTCTTCTTTCTATCCTTCCTTCAATAACGTGATTTAAAAGGTAGTTTCTACGCATGATGTGACAAATCCAGTTAACCTTCTTTCCTTTATTTCATGTAGGACGTGTCCCTTCCTCCTTGACTCTTTGTAAACTTCTTCATTTTTACATCCCTCATAAAAAAGTAAAGTTCTCTCTAGAACAGGCCATGAAGGCCCAGAGGGGGAGTAGAGGTATAGCTCTACTATTTCTTTAACCTCGCAACTAGATGGGGGTGTGTGGTCAACTCCACGCCCACGCCGATTTACCCCCGGGAAAGGGGGCCAGTACCCATTTTATAGGAGGCTGGGTGGGCCCCAGGGCCGGTCTGGACGTTTGTAAAAAATTTCGCCTCCACGGGATTCGATCCCCGGACCGTCCAGCCCGTAGCGAGTCGCTATTTTTACATCCCCCATAAATGTAATAAATATGACTGCTACACAACACAATACAAGGAAAAAAAGAAATAAAATAAAGCCCATGATTACTTTATATTTAATATTTAAAGCGAAAGGACTTATAAAGTAAACACAAATGCAAAATTCATTTTGCAGAAAATTAGTATTATACACTATTTATTTATTTTTACACTCGTAAAATTTGCTATATGTAACACAAAACTAATCTCTTCTGAAAGTTGTGTATACGTGTGTATTGTTTCCGCAAAACACTACAAATTATGTATATGTGCGTATTCTTTTCGCAAAATACACTACGAGTTTTACGTGTGAGTTATTTTTCCAAAACACACTACAAGTTTTGTGTAAATGTGCATTGTTTTCTCACAACACACTACACGACCAAGACTGCATCTACATTCAGTATGGCACATGTAATGTTAGGCAAGTTCTGCTGTTACTTATTACAATTCATGTGCACAACCAAAGATGTCAAACCAAACCCAAGATCTTCCTTTAGAAGCTGCACAAAAATTTTCCCGCTTCTCACTGAACCCAAGGTCCCCTGCCATGTTCGTAACAGTCCGCCACTGGACCCTATCCTAAATCACTTGGATCCTTGAGCATGACTACCGTGACCAAGTATTCTGGAATAACAGTAACAAATACAAATTGCATAATGAAGAAACTAAATCGAATAAATTAGGAGCATGCTTGCTGCTATTAGTTCGTTATATTTTATATGTGTCTTGCGGTATTATGGGTGACCATGGAGTAGATGAGATTGCACATTGCAATCGCGGTACCCACAACATAAACCTTCACTGCAGTAAAAACCTAAAAAGCTTACTATAAATTACTTAATACACATTTTCTTATATTGGTGTAAAACTTGGTCTGACCAAAGTTTAAGGAAACGGAAATCATAGCTGAGAAAAATATTGGTTCTGAAAGTAAGAACGTGATATGAGGACGGAGAACACTGCATAATGAGGTGCTTTATATTTTGTGATAGTCTCTAAAAAATTATTCGGAAGATCAGATGGGCGGGGCATATATCACATAACGGGAATGATGAAACAAATACGAAGTGAATGATATGATAACACGCTGCTCGGTCTACCAGCTGCTCAGGTGGTGGACCAAATTTCGGGAACATTGTGTGTCTTCGTTACAGATCTCGAAACGTCCTTTTATTCTCCTTTCAACCTCTAACATGGAAGGTAGCCCCGACAGACCTTTATTTCATTCAGTCCTGTGATGGCTTCAGATTATAAATTGAAAGATGTTTAATAGCAGTATCACAGGCTGTATACGCACACGGAAACGCACGCTTCTCAACAGATGGTGTTCTCCTTTAAGGGCAGTACTTGCCAGGCAATCTTATTAAGATGGTTAATCGAAACAGCTACTCCGGTCACGGATCGTGTTAATCGTGTATTTAATAACGTGAGACTCGCGTTCTGCGTTACTGCTAATTGTAATTAAATTAAATCACAGCACTCGGCTCTAAGTAATTAAAACTGCATTACACTTGCGGATTAAAAATCCAATTTCATATCTGAAAATTCCCACCTCCATATCATACCACGTGGCCCGTAATTAAAATACACGAGGACCCTTAGGATGTTTCCACCTCATGTTACTTGACACGGTACAGTCAATTTGAGGAAAAATCTCCTCGTTTTATGTCCCCGTCGCCTATGTAAGGAGTTAAATATTAACTTACAAAACCCTATAATCTCTTTCGTTTTTACAAATGGGCATAAAATTTAGTCCCATGCTATAAGCAAAGAAGGATATAGATGTTTAAGAACAGCCAATACTCTATTTGCACCTGAGAAACGTGAATATTTGCATCTAACAGACAAGAATAGCATCACGATTGAAAAAAATTTCTTAAGAAAATTCATAATGGACACTTTCGCCATATATTATGACTGATTAAACTGAAGAGCATAAAATAGGCGGGGCATTTATTACGCACGACCAGATGAGAAATATATAACCCACCACAACTTAGTGGGAAACTCCGACGGGAAAAAGGTGCTTAGGAAGCCTTGATGTAGATGGAACTTATATTAAAATAAATGTTAAAAATAAGGTATATGAGTGTGGAATGGCATTCAGCTAGCTCACGATAGACTTCAGTGGCAGGCTTTCGTGAAGTTGGCAACGAATATTCGGGTTTTGTAAAATACAGGATGTTTCTTGACCACTTTCAGATTCTTAGTTGGGATTTTACCCATTGGGCTAACTTTAGGCAGCACGTTTTAGTACAGTGACGGAAAATAGTATTGCTAAAACCACTGCGCTTGTATCAAGTACCGAAGTGTAATGTTTTGGAGAATTTCTCACAAAATCTTTCGGAACATTTTAAGCATTTGCATAAAGATTGGCAATATTTGAACTATTTGGTTTCGTAATACTGCAATATTTCGAAATAAGAATTTGGAGGTACTTCACGTGATGCTATCTTAGTTCTTAATATGCCTTTTGCGAAATAAAACAAAGACCTAAGAACAGTGTTTCGAATAAGGCGTTTCTCAAATTTAAATAAATAAAATTAAAAATACTAGACACTTTCGAAACAGTAATCGTGCGTTGGTTTTGAGTCCCACTCCATAGAAGCAATTATGTCTGCATTTCTCTGTGCTGTGTTTTGTGAGTGCAGGAGTTATTGGTTCTGCAGCGGGACAGGCTACAGAGTCTAAACCGTGTTGGCAGCTTCAGAGACGACGGCTAGATAAATTCATCCTGCTGTGGTGACATAACTAAGTTACGAACGTCCATATGCACTAATTTAGAGATGTCCGTCCGTAAATTACAATTTCATTTACATTCGCACAAATTTCAATCAAATTCACAAGTTTGATAAATTGTACGCCATACGCAATGATTAATCACAACGTATGCAAAATTTTCCTACATTGACAATAAACTAGTTACAGTATTTTGTATCAAGAAATTTGTTGCTTGACCGAGGAGCTCAGATGGTCACTTGCATGTCAGTGATTCTCTTTTTCAACACGACATAATGCTTCCTGGCGTTGCGAATGAAGGAGACGGTCCCAAATATTGTGTGGATAGCCGACAAAAGGTGATCCTCAAATTTCAGGTTAGGTAAGGAGCTAACAACCCCGTACGTTAAAAGCCAACATACTTCCCAACATTACACACGTCCTCGGCAGATTCCTGGACACATTGTAATGAAAATTCGGATCTTACAAAGGAAAGTGAATTTCATGACCAGCTGATAGAACATTAGTTTCTAAAAGCATCTGCTGAGTGGAATGAAGAGTAAACTAACGAAGTGCACTAAAGAAAAAGTTCCTATACGAAAGAAAATAATACACATAATTTACAACGAAATACATAAAGGGTAATTACGTACGCTAGGGGGATATATTAACCTCCCCATAGAGCATTCTGTACGAATTGTCATAAAACTTTGTGGCATGTCTGCAGTTCAACATAAATTACACATAAACACATTTGATAAACATGTTTTTTAACCAGTCTCTTAATATTACCTGCTGAACCTGAATTTATTTTCCTATATCATATTGCAATACAGCAAAAATAAAAAGGGTTCTAACTTTTAAGTTTATAAATGTCTATGAATAACAAAAATGCTACGTTAAATCCCTGTGGCTCAATCATGACAGAATAAATAAACAGATGCATTCTGAATAAGTTGAGTCACTCAATCGTTACTGAGCTCTAGAGAGTAGCTACTATATACCTTCACTTCACGTAATTTCCATATAAATTGTATCTTTTGCCGTTGTTACGATGATATGAGTGAGACAGACAGACAGACCGTAAGAAGGGAAATATGCTCTAAAAGATGTTTAGAAAGAACGCTGAAGAAATATACAATGGAGGCAGAGCTGAATAGAGTGAAATGTGTTTTAAAATGTGAAAGACCGTTTAATTTAGACTTGTATGCAATTCTAGCTTTATCATTAAATTGCAATGCATCTACATACAATTTCATAATTTACCATCTTAAAATAGGCCTAAGTTTATATAGAAATCCATTCGATTATGCGGTAAGTTTCAGAAACAGGGGAATGATAATGTCAAGAGGCTACGCTATATTTCAGTGCTATAACGTATGCCTTATTTGAATTTAATAAACTTTGAATAAATCGCTTCCGAAAGACTAAGCATAAAAAATTTTCGAATTTTTAAATAATTTACAATGACTAGCGCGAGGCAGCACGTAGGCCTACAATATATTTGAGTTGCTATCAGTGTTCCTATTTATTATTATTATTATTATTGGTGTTATTGTTATGTCTCTAATCTCAGGTTCTTTCCTGCTAATTATCGTCTTGAAACAATGGTGCACCTCACCACTCAGGCTTCAAGTTTCAGATTGTAGCACTTTCCTTATTATGCGTGATGTTCCCATAAAAAAGGTAAACTTCTCCCTGTAACAGGCCACGAAGGCCCAGAGGGGGAGTAGAGGAATAGCTGTATTCTTTCATTAACACCAGCTCTAGATGGAATCTATTATTGTTGTTATTATTATTACTATTATCATTATGTCCCCTTAGCCTCAAACCTAATTCTACTTTGAAAATATCTTTAAAACTGTTTCCCATACGTCCCACATATGAAGAAACGTCAGCCAAAGCAGGTTCATTGCAAATTCACAACACGTCATAAAATGGAATGTTAAATTTAAGCTTTCTTAGGAGGCATAATATAATGTATTACATGGAGACCATGTCCTTCCGTCCGTCCGTCTGTCCGCCTAGTGTCAGCGACTAGGCCATTTTCTAGGTTTCCAAGAAATTCAGCATGCGTTCTTTACAAAAATTGTCGAGCAAATGTGGGTTTCGTGAAACTCGCCTCAGTGACACTCTGCGTAAAGGAGTAAATAAATTAATACCTTATTTTGCACATTTTTTCTCATTTAAGTAAATTCAATGCAGAATGTCTCCAGGTACTGACACAGAGTGATAGTTTCGTGAAAATCGGTGCAGTGAAACTCACACTTTGCTGATTTTCATAAAGGAAATGTTCCTGCTTTCTACAGTTTTCGTCCTACTTGGGTAAAAGAGGAGGAGTATACATTTTGTTAGATGATGGTGAGTTTCGTGAAAATCGGCGCAATGAAGCCATATTTCACTTACGAGATGAATAAATTTACACTCGTAGTTTAAATGTTTATTGTCCGATTTCGGTGAAATTCAGGACACGACAGCCATTCACAGAGCTGTTCAGCATTGGCGAGTTTCGTGCAAATCAGCGCAGGGAGGCCCAGCTTTCTCACCAGCGTCATTAAAATTACATTTACGCGAGTACTGTGAAATCGCATAATTTAGTACCCAAAGAATGCCTGGCAAAATCTCTGTACTACGTCACAGAGTACGCAATCTACAATCTTGTTAAAATCTGTCACAGAAAAATTTCTTGACTGACTGATCATAAAATGAAGAGTTAATGTGCCTGAAAATTGAGCACGTCTGACATACGGCATTCTCTACGCCTGGAATCTTTTTCTGTATGCCAGTAGCAGCCCGCAGATGGCTTTATTGTCTACCTCTTCACAGCTACACGAATCATCAGCAGAGGATGCATGAGATGTTGCCCATAAAAAAGGGCAGCTTTAGCCATTTCCTAAATTTCCTTGCGTAATATTCTCGGTAAAATTTAAGTACATGAAATATTTCACTCTTTCCTATTCTTATATGAAGCTATGAATGTCGTCAACAATCTTGCAAATGCATTTATTTCTGTGGTTTTTTCCTCTCATTCTGCCACATACGTAACACTTCGAACTCTGTCGTAAAGGTTTTCGCTTAGTGCTGGGTTTTACTTCTTTTAAAAGATAAGACCTCTTGCAGACGTCTATTTTTTCGTCTCGAAGAACATACGCAAGCCACTTACTGTAATTGGGGAAAATTCTTTACGTGTAGTCTGGTCTTATTCTAAAATGTGTTTCCCAGTTCTGCAATATAACCGTCACTTTTTACTCTTCAGATCATTTCAAAAGAACTTCGAAGTTTCTCGTCAGACCCATTATTAGATAACCGTACGTAATAAATCATCTCAGAATATTTGAAATTCTGGAAACAACACTAACAAACAGAAATAAGATTCAAAGGGTCTCGAAATATGTAAAAATATCAGCTATAAATATGTGTTTTGAGACAACAAATTACCACTAAAAGTGACATCATATCCCTGAAGAATATAATTTATCTCAGTTATAAATATACGAAAATATTCGGGAGTAAGGAGAATGGATGAATTTTAAAATATTAAATAACAAGGAATATCTTAAATTACTTTATATATGAATTGTTGGCATAACAAAATATAGGGCGCAACAATAGGCTACTTCTCTATTGAATTATTTTATTGACATGAGATTTTTGTTTTGATTTCTCGAAGACTAGTACACTCCAGTGCATTCAACGCGCTAAGTCACTGTTATGCCACAGGAACGGCAGTTATGAAAGTGAAAATGAAACTTTTAAAAACTATTTCTACATCTAGATATGCCCACATGTTTCTACATTTTTTAATATATATATTTATAAATATATATCATAACTAATACCTGCTAGTATATTCACCAATTCAAATCCATGTCATGCGGGTCAATAATCGGAGATGCGCCACGCCGGTAGTAGTCTTGAAAAAAAAAAGGAATTATATCAGTAATCATTATATTAAAAAGTAGTAGTGATAACTTTTGTAACTGTTTTTACTGCCTGAAGATTCTTGTTTTGAGACACTACATTTGCACGAAATAAGAGAATTCGTGAAAACTGTTCAAGTAGAAAATTCTCGTTTAGTGTTTCTCTCCTTGGACAAGATTTTCGTATTTATATTCGTAATTCAAAACTTTCCTTCAGGATTATCGCAGCTCTTACACAGAAACTAACTTGTAAAAGAAAGTGTGACTTCGATTTCTTAACAACAAATTCGTGTTAAAGAGAACGGAGAACACTTTAATGTTTCTTTTCGTTTCTGAAATTACTTTAAGACCTTTCTTCAACATAACGAACGAAAGAACTAGATCAATCGAAGTTGTGAAGTGGAAAATGAAAGAACCTTCAAAAGATTTTCTGGGCAGAAGAGCAAACACAAGAAAAGAATATGAAGCAAAACGTAATCAATAATTGATCAAAAGAAATACATTCAAAACAACGAAACGTAAAGGTAGCTAAAACTAAAGGAGATTCTGATATAAGATTTTTTATTAGAGAGAAATCTCTCTCTTTCTTTGCCACTCTGACATTTCTTAGTTTTGTCTTCTTTTGACGGTAAAACGTGCACCAATGAAAAAGGAAGTGAGAGAAACAAAGAGAATTATTTTTCTTTCAGTTTTCTCTTTTCTAATAAAATAGGGGCGGAGTTATTTCCAAAACAGCTTTGATCTTCCACTCCTATATATTGTTAGAAGGAAGAAGAGGCAAGGAAAAATTTGGGAAGAAGAAATAAAAGAAATCTCAAACAGGTTTCTCTAATAGAATTACGAGCAGTGTGTCCTAGAACATGACTTGGACCGTACGTGCGGTGGAAGAGAAGGAGTGTGCCGGTGGGTCTTTTCTTCATTAGGCCCGACTGCTGGATGATGAAGTTTTCATTTCACAACGCTCCTGACATTTGTGATGAAAACACAAATGTCTTCTCTGATATACATATAACTTATGTCATGCTGTTTCTACGTACTTGAAAATATGTGGTACATGTGCTCCTAGACATACCATGGTGTCAAAAGTATTGGCCTGTAGTCCTGCTCTCACGATGATAGCAAAAAGAACCTGAAATTTTAATCGTCAAATGCTAACACTATGGTAGCAGAAACTGAAGTCTCAACATCGCTGATACGAAGACCCGAAAACGGACATGATCCTCGGCCAGACACTTGCACCTAAGATCCTCATAACTTGTCTACCTAAGACACAGCTTAATGTTACACTCGCATGTCCTTCTTGAACTAACAGCTGGTATATTCCAGGAAGTTATTTAATCGACATTTCTTGTCTCGCCGCACTAAGTGTTTGATTAACAGGTTTAATGACATAATCTTTTTTAAGAATTTGTTCAACCTCTAATTCAAAATGAAGCACGAAGTTTCGGAAGCTGGCTCTGTTTCCGTCTTCAGATAAGGTCCAGTGACTGAGAATAACTCTACCATAGAAGTTTACCGGATTAGGCGCTTTGCCTGAAGACGGAAGCAGAGCCAGCGATGGATAAAGTCCAAAAAAGAGGATTATGTCAATGAGTCATGCACCATCGCCAGAGCCCTAACAGACTTAATACTCGTACACTTCCTCTTCATCCCCCCCCCCCAATTGTCCTTCGTATTTTACTTCAACCTGTTCAGCTATGACAAACTGTTGTATCTACAAAATAAAACTGCCATGATGTATATAAGCAAAACTTGCGCAACTGATAGGGCTTTTTAGACTGATATTTTGGGCTTTACCCATCGTCTCAGCTTAAAACACCCACAAGTAGCTGGAGAACTGTTCTATCTCCTTCTTAAGGTGGAAAAGGGAAAGGAGAACCTAGAATGGTGGGCTCTTTAGAAAGAGCGAGTCTATATCACTGGATAGTGACACGATAGACAACGTGCGAAATGTCAGTCACTTTTATCACAATACTCTGTAGTGATAATCCTTTAAGTTGGCGTTTTTCAAGAGGTTATGGATGTGTGTCTGTTCAAGAAATTCCCCTCCTTCTATGATAATCCACATTACAGTAGTCACGGAAGTCCAACACTGGGCCCTACCCTCAGTCAGTAGAATGAAGCATACGAATCCATATCCTATTTTTAATATAGGTTTTAATATTCTACTGACACCTACACTTAGACCTTCCAAAGTATCTCTTCCTTTCAGGTTCTCCTGCTCTATGTGCGTATGAATTTCCCATCTCCCTCATGCGTGCTACAAATCCCACCCATACCGCCCAGCTGCATTTTATCACTGTAATAATACCGTTCGGGAGGCGAGTCCGTTAATATTTACGAAGCTCCTCATTATACAAATTTCTCCGCCTTCCACCCAGTTCCACATATTCTTCTCAAGACTTTGTAAAGTTTAGGTGTTCAAATGACTTTTTTTTTAATTTCTTGCTGTTAACGTGATGACAAAACGTTCTTAGGTATCCTCCTAAACGTACGCAGGTCTTCTCGGCAAGGTCTGATATTTTCGTCGAATTTCAACCAAACTTGAATTTGGTAGACAGATTTTAATTTTAAAAATTCACAATATAAAATTTCACGAAAACACATCACGGGTAGGCCGAGATTTTCCATGGGAACAAAGAGACGGACAGACAGACATGACGAAGCCAGTAGTTTTTTGCGAAGCTCGCGAATGCATCTAAAAGTACCTCTCTTTGAATAGCGTCGCGATATTAAATTTATTTGTATCCTCAGTTGGGCAGTTCAGTTATGTCTGAAAACTCCTAGCAGATTTGAATTAATTGTACTGGCATTCAGTGGGCACCAGTTCTATCTGTTCTAATTGCTTCCCGAATTTTAGACCTCACTTGTGCTCTTTAATCACTAAAATGTGTGAAGAAGCTGCTGCTGATACATTTGCAAGAAGCAGGAGTAAAGTTCTCTGTGCTTAATTAAGCACCACATCAAGAAGCATAAGCATAGTGGAAATATGGCTCCATACATTCTTCATCTGAGCATTAAAAGGTGACGTTGGCTTCAGGCCCGGGCCGCTTTTACGTCTGATAACGAGCCCCTGCTATCCATTAAATAGGGGATTGGTTGTCCCGATAACCGGTCTGGAGGATTCACAAAGAAAAAATCTTGCCTTTGCCGGGAATCAAACCACTATTCCTTGGTTGTCGAGGCCATAGTCTGGTCACTATACTAACTGAGCTATCATGCCTGTAGTGGTAGAGACGTATCAGACTCGTATATGTAATCAGTACATAAAATTTGAGGTAAAGGTAAAAGTCTCTCCTACCATGCCATGCAGGCACAGTGGGGGAGTAGAGGCATAGCTCCACTCACTCTCAACCTTGGTGCTAGATGGGGGTGGGTGATCAACCCCATGCCCAGGCCGCGTTACCCCTTTATCCCCAGGAAAGAGCCCCGGTATCTAGTGCAGAGGAGGCTGTCTGAGCCTCAAGGTCGTTCTGGGCTAGTGTGGTGAAGAGAAAATATTTTTCCCCCAACGGAGTTCGAAGCCCGAACCATCCAAACCGTAGCGAATCACTACAAGACTACGTTATTCGAGACCCTAAAATATGGGACAGACTGCATATAAAGATATGGACAAATATACCACAAAGATTAATATACTTTGCTTGCAAAGAAACGAATAATTATGCTGGTACTAAAATGTCTCAGAGGAAGTCTTAGAACGTGAAGCTTGAAGTAAAATGTAAACTCTATGAAGATGTTCACAATGACTTGCGTTGAATTAAAGAGCACACAGTAAAACACTCTGACGCAAAAGAATGAATTCATTATGCATTTCACGGAAAGAAAAGTTTTTGCTACAATTTAATCTCTCATTGGCTTTTCCTCCACAGAACACTAAGAGGATGGAAATTATTAACTTCTTAAAACAAATCTCACGGTGGTTTAATGCTCTTTGCTAAGTTCCACTAACAACCCGATGAGCAGAATAATAATTTAATTCAGTCCTTCTTTACATAATTTC
Organism: Reticulitermes speratus; assembly: GCA_021186555.1. Classification (NCBI taxonomy): domain Eukaryota; kingdom Metazoa; phylum Arthropoda; class Insecta; order Blattodea; family Rhinotermitidae; genus Reticulitermes; species Reticulitermes speratus. Next base: position 39,963,967 of record JAJKFL010000003.1, on the reverse strand, counting down.
AACGCTTGCCTCATTTGCTACTCTCATTCTCAGGGAAATGTCCCTATTTGAAATGGAGGAACGATGGAGCTTTGCAAGAGCAGAAGTCTTCTGAACAGAAATGTGCAAGTTGCGTCTTTCAAATTCACTAGCATCTTGATTAAAACTGTTACCTAGTGACAGAATGGTCAAAAACTGAATAACTGTACACCCTACAAGTGGCAATATTAAAGAATGTAGGCATTCCTCTTAATAAACGCCTCTGTTTCAAGAGTATTCTTGTACGATCCAAACGTTTCAGAAATTCCTGAATGAATAAAACACAGTACTATACTATTACAATAGTTACTAAAATGCCTGCGTTCCTGACATTTGTACGTAACTGATGCACTTCAACTACGCTATTCATTATTATATTACTATTATTACCTTATCAATTGTTGTTTACTTCTCATTTATCAGTACTTTTCATTAGCTTTTCGTATGTCCTGTGTGTTAATGTACTACTGAACTTTTGTTATTCAAAATGTTTTATGGTTGCTCAGTCAGCAAGTGCACAAGCAAGAGTGTAATGTAATCCGATGAAATGATAAGGGGCTGTGAATGGCAGCAATTTAGTTCTCATTTTGTTTGTGTTCTTTGTGTAGTTACATTCCATTTCCATATTTATGATGGCTTTTTAACTGGAAATTTGTTGCTGAGGCAGCATGTTAATAAAGAATTATTGAATTGAAGGGAATTTAATTAAATTATTATATTCACAAACAAATTAACACTATACTGAACGGGCATAATGCCAGATGCCATTCAGTTCAGCATCCTTTACTTTCTGTTTCATCAGAGAACCCTAAATCTTAACAATGTATTTATATAAACAGGCAGTGGGGGACTATACACCTGCAACCTCACATCTTGCTTCTCTTCTGTAAGTGGAAGATGATGAATCAGTGTTTCAGGGAGAATATTTACATGTAGGCGAGATGAAATACATTGAAGATAAATAAAAATGTCTAATAATGAGCTTCATAATTCATCCTCTTCAACGAACTGTAAGCCTATTTGGGTAATTACATTAAGAAAGATAAAATAAGTGGAACATACAGCACACACAGGCATATCAGAAATGCAACTTTAGTTGGGAAAACTGAACGAAAGAATTAAGAGCCGATGGGAGAATATAAAAATGGGTCTTAAATAAATTGGGTATAAAGCCTATGGCTCATAACAGTCCCCAGTCTAGGGGCCATTGGCAAGCTACAGTGATCGTGTTAATGCTTCCTGTTCCATTTTAGCAGGGAATGTTTGGCAAATTACGTAACTACCATAGTCCTTGAGAAATCTATGGTATCTCATTCGACATGATAAGCGTTTTAAGAAGCTTCAAGGATCGCTACAGTGTTCGAAACAGCCCACCTCAAAACTCTTAAGTCGACAATTCATCCATATCCATATTTGTTTAAGGTCCATTTTAACATTATCTTCGTGCCCACGCTGAGGTCTCTTAAGTGGTCTCTTCCTTCCAGATTTGATATCCCATGTCTGCTGCATTTTTATTCGATTATCCTAACAATACTGGATGAAAACACAAATTACAAGTGTCAAGGCCCTAAATATGCAGTTTTCTCAGTTACGCTGTTACCTCCGCTCTTTTAGGTCTAAAGGTTCTGGCCTTCTCTAAGCGCGGTTGTTAACACATTCTCCACTTCCAATTTGCAATATTGCCCCTCGTTTTCTCTCAGATATTGCTTAAACACTGTAAGTTACTCGCAACCACCCTCCATAACTGGAAGCCATCTCCTACACCCACAAACTGAGGATGAGCCATACCGTGATAACAACGCCCCACTGAATATGGTAAACATTTAAAGTATTTCATTTTCATATAGTGAGTTAAACACAATATATTCTGTGATTTAAATTTAAATACTGCGATATAATATGTAACTTTCTTATGCAAATTTCTATTCATATCACAGATGTCGCAGAAGCCGCAGGACCCAGAGAGGGATTTCGATGGATATTTCTGCCACTCGTAATCCACAATATGGGGATGGTGCTTATCTACACCCTTCAACTGCTCCTCCCTTTCAGACTTTTTCACCTCATGTTAGACATCTTACACAAAATTAGCACTCTCATGACAAGTAAGTAATGTATGATTTTTACTCGTTTTATGTGCGTTTGTTGGTTATTGTAATTACTTGTAAGAATAATACACGGAGTATATGTCAAATAAGTAAGGAATGAATTCTACCTACGAATTTTATTATGATGCATGAGTAGGTAGGTCTAAATACTCTGTAGTAAGCTTATCGCTGACAGTGAAGACTGATGGTTATGCCTTTCTAATAAGTTAGTGGCTAACTATCCGTTCCTCGTGATAAAGTCTTACTGTGAGATTTCAGGCTTCCGCTGCGGTGTAGTTGAGGCCGTCGCTCGTATGGAACGTTAACGTGGCGTAGGTTGGTTGTTGATTACAGACGTTTCAGGGCATTATTTCAGTCCCATCTGCAAGAGTCAAGCAGTCAAAGAAGGATAATTATACTGCTTAACCCTTCAATATGTAACCGACAGGTTGCACCAAAACGTCGGTAAAAACCACAAACCTACGCCGCGTAACATCTCAGAAGAATTACAACCTCCAAAGTGTTAGTGTTGGTATATGATTTGTACCTTATTATACAGGTCTACTAATTGTAAATATTGAGTCCTCTTTTCAATTTACTTTTAAAAGACAGGCCAATTAGTAAGTCTAAATGAATCAAGAGAAACTTAACAGACTAAAAATAGGTACCCTAAAGAAAAATACAAAACCTCTTTAAAGGGCAGTAAAGAAACTGGTCTAAAGTTACAGGAAGAAAAAAGCAGCCTATATTCCTGCCCCATCATTGCAACGCAGAGTAAAATCACACATAAATCAGAGTGTTTTCCAGAATGTGATGCCATATAGGTCGGTAGAAATTTACCAACGTTTCGGAGGAGCGTGATGCCTTCATCTTCAGGGCATAAGTATTCGAGGCACAGTTTTAAGATGTTTAATGATTTAAAATAAGATAATAAGAGTGGAAAACTTTTGTACTGTTGTTAATTTTGAAGATATCACTGCTTATTTTATGGTAAAGGACACAGTAGGACGAATTTCAATTTGGAAACTTCGCAACGTCGCAACTTAATAGCGCTGCCTTTCTCTGCTGAAAAAAAAATTCAAAAGCTTTCATGTAAAATATACTAATCGACAGACGTATATTGAGCACAACAATTCGCAATGGAACCAGTGCCATTAAACAAAAACAAAGTGTTGTTTTGTATGACAAGTTGCGTGATTCATATATGTATATGTAGCTTTGCGGCCTTAAATAAACCAAAACCAGGCAGCATTCTGTACCAGCAGCGTGTATTGTGCATAGTCCCTGACTTTATGCATTGCCGTGTCCATGAATTTCGCTGACAAGGGCACTTCAAAGCATACGTAACTTTCGGTTCTCTTTGTATGATCGCCTGCAGAGCCCTCAACTAATGCGTCATTAACTTCAGCATCTCCCCTTCCTCCTTGCTTCAAAAGGCCTTGTATACCATGAAATAATGCGTTTAACATTTCCTTCATACACCATAAAGGCAAAGCGTCAGCGTTCATAAACATGACTTAATAAATTCTGACAAATTTCAAAGAACGTTTCAGCCAGCATGAGAACGGTGTGGTACATAATCTTCTTAGTAAATATTTTGTATGCAATTTACTGAAACAGGTGGTAATACACTTCCACGCCTACACATACAAGGTGCTCCAAAAGTTCAGACAGCAAATATATGCTCCTATATAATCAGTGGTTTATTTTACGTCGCAGTCAGCGTCTTAGATGATATATCGCCTAGTGGCAATATGATTGGTGGATAAACTGGAGAGGGATGGAAAGAAACGGTTGTCGTCAACTCGAGCACATCCAGGAATTTTCCTGTAGGAACTATGGATTAATCTATGTAAATAATTCAATCAGGGTAGCTAGTGTTATCGGCAAGATTAGAATCGGTTACCTCTTGTATACAAGTCTACATGGTCAACCTACACTAACCTCCTCAGTTATTTCTTGTTCCTCCACAACCCGTTTCAAATTCAAAGACAGTAATACATTAATTGTGCTGCTGTATAAAACTGGAAGGTCCCAGATACGACTAATGCTGTGATTAGCACTCCCAATCCTTATTCCAAAAGCCTCCGCTCTGAATTGCGGCCTAGAGATGGGCTAACTTCACTGAAGTCTATCGTAATTTTCCTCAGTCCTTGTAGGCAATCAAACGTCTTGGAGTGACGCTTTGGTCGTTTTCTTTCTCATTCTCGCATCCTCCGGACAAATCTCGCCATAGGGTGTTTTTTTCCTAAGATTCAGGTCTTCCGGGATGTTATACCATGTCGACAGGTAAACACCTGCCGACGTTTTAGAGAACTACAATGCCTTCGTCTTCAAGGCCAGGCAGTTCCAAATGTCCGAAACGTCGGTAACTACTACCCAGTCAATAAGACGTTACATCACAGAAGACATGCACCTTCAGCAACATCTTTGTGACAGCATCAAATCTCGCAGGTTGCTTTATTATTCCCCGCACGCGTCACTTTAGTGTGTGGGTTTGTGAGAAACATTTCTTAGACTCTCCGAGACAAGGAGATGGATTCCATCTCAGTAGTTAAATTAAATGTAATGTTCAAGAAAGAATTTCTACATGCATATTGTAGCGCTGCCGTCATGAGAAAGTGTCGCGTTTAAAGTGACGTGTAAAAAACTGTGAATGCGCTTTGTATAATATCCTGCCTTCTGGAGAGAAACACACGAAAGCATGTTTTTAGAATATGTTTAGGCCTACAGTTTGATTTTTTAAGCTTTACGACAAAAGAATTCCTTGTATATTTAAAAAACTAATAATAATAATTAATAATAATATTGTCACGCAAGAAATATTTAGAAAAATAGTTTGAATACAACGTTTTACTCATTAATAAATATCTTATTTTTACAAACACAGAGCTGCAGGAACGAAGTCATTCATAAGAGAACAGGTAGGCAGGAGGGGAGTTTATCACATAGCTAAGAGGTTTCGAACTACTGTTTAATTTGGGGGTTTTCAATCTCTGTTATATAATTAACGTGCTACACACCGGAAGTCTCTTCTGCTTCCATTTTCAGGTTCAAAGCTATCTGGTGGACCCCTTAGACAGAGCTACTCTCAGCCGCTGGGCTGCTTTTAAGGGGTTCAACTTACAGGTTTGAACCTGAAGACGGAAGTAGAGCCGGCTTCCGAAACCTAGTGTTTTAACTATATAATTCCATGGGAAGTCCAAAATAAGAAGAGTACTTCGGAATATGGCACATCGTCATGAAACCCTTCAGAATTGAAATAGGTAAGAAGGCGAATAACACGAGTGCCACTGTTACGAAACACCGTGTGAGAGGTTCTCTGAATCAGTTCAGTGAAGCTGTAACTTCACCTCTCGAAGTGTGAGCGTTACAAAACCTAGGCTGACTTGTCTCTTCCTATTCAGAAGAGTGTCCTAACTTTTATCTCATTCGCTTGCATTCAGGACCGCTTCACACACGTACCACCGCCTAATGAAATCAAACAGCAGTAATGGTACATACTTGGAACAACTCTAATGCATGTGGGAATGGCCACATGCAGTTATTATTCCAGCTTCGTAATTTTAGACAGTAATGGCTGCTTCATTGGCCGCGCGGTCGAAGGCGTGGGTGTGCGACCCCTCGCTTACTGGGATTGCGGGTTCGAGTCGCACCGGTGGCGTAGGTGTCTTGTATCTTGCGAGTGTTGTGTGTTGTCAGGTAGAGGTTTCTGCGTCGGGCTGATCACTCGTCCAGAGGAGTCCTATCGAGTGTGGTGTGTCTGAGTGTGATCGTAAAGCCTCAGTATTGAGAATGAGCTACCGAACTTTTGAAAAGAAAAAACCTATTCCCCCCATTTTCGGAGTCCATCACTCTAGTCCTCTTGAAGTACATGACCCTGAAGACGGAGGAAATACGCTTCTCCGAAACATCGGTAATGTCCCAGAAGACTTGAGTATTGATCTAAACGCTGCGAGAATCTCAAATCTCAGACTCCCTTTTGTTTCTAATCTACCCGTATATTTCACTTATGATATTTGTCAGTGATTGGAACACGTATAATGACATTAATTTTACGAACTTAATTCAACCCAACATCTAGGCGATAAAAGAGTACAAAGACTTAGTAGCAGAAAGTTAAGCGCTTACACTATAACATTATGTCACGGGCGGGTTAACAAGAACCACTAAAACTGAGCCACTTACTCTGTGTCAACTTCTGATCCAGCGGCCGTTAAGCAAGATAAGCCAACTGATATTCGAACTAATGAAAGCGGCCGTTCTTCACATGTGTTTCACCTACTGAAACAATTAAATTTCCCGTTTATTATTAAAATCTTATAAATATATAAACTATTTCCCCTAGATAACTTTTGCCGAAGTGCCAAGGGATGAAACCTCGCACATATTTTCTCTTATTTTACAGCCAATACAAGGCTCAGTGGGCTTATACTACTTCAGACTGTTGCTAAGCAACCAAACAAAGGCAGGTGTGTTCTGTAAAACGACCAGTACAAAGGCAGACAAAACAGGAAAGACATAAGGCCTTATATGGAAGCCTAGCATATACGTATAGGACTCACTTTTAACGCCGAAGAAATGTAAAACGCTGTTGAAATAAAGGCCTTATCTAAAAGGAGCAATAAGAATAAAAGTTTCTGTACTTTAGAGACCTAAATGCCTCAATGTCAACATAATTTTGAACCAGTTTTAAGGTTCAGACAATTAAACGGATTTGCTACCTATTTATAACCCTAAGCGTAAAAGTGCCGTAAAATTAGATGGACCTACGTCTCAGCCGATAACAAATAGCTGATAAAGCTAGGAAATCATATTCGCATTCTTCGATTGTTTCAGTAAAAGGGATACTGAGTTTTAAAATGCGGTTTGAAGAGAATAAGGCAATTTAATACATAGGCATATGCTTAAGTACAAGTATAGGAAATGAAAATTCGCATCATTCTTCCTTCAGAAAAGGGGCCAGGTTTTCCTCCATAACTGGTATATCCTCGCAAGGGACCTTGTTTGTGTCGTCTACTACATCAGAAGCTGTAGAAGAGGGGCAAAGAAGTGGGGATTTAAATTGATTGATTCTTCCTTCAACTTATTCAGCCCACTCCCCTACAGTTAGGAAGCCTACGCTGGGTCCTGAAGAAAAATGTTCTTCAACACAGACGAAGAGAAGCGAGTGAGGAATGTAGAAAAGAAATCACAAGAAATAACGGGAAGAAAGGGGGATTTAAAGAGAAAGAATTTCAAAAGAAAAATGAAGAAAGCTCCAGCTCCATCAAGACGATGGACGTTAATGAAGTGGAGAAAATAACTTTACCTCCCTCCATTTTTTATCCTCCTTTTCCCTTAATTTTCCTTCAGGCGTTATTTTCTCTTGCTTTCGACTTCTTTCCTTCTATTATTCTTCTCATTTTCTCTTTTCCTCTCAGCGAAGTCGGTATCTAAACCAGGGTAGATTTCCTTTTCGGTGCAGTCGACTTGCCATCAGTCACGTAAATCGCTGTCGTTAACAATGGCTTTTCAGAAGAAGCATTGCTATGGAGCCGACCTCCTAAAAGTTGATTCTATTTCCCTTATGTACACTAATAAGCCACCAATTCAAATCTGTAAGGCCGGAATTCGTTGCATCTTGAAAAATAAGGAACCATAAGAGGACAACATAATATGGTAACAATGACGATGGAATTTTAAATTAATAAATTAACTTCATTTGTTCCGTTTTTATGTCTTGGCCCCACACATATGTAAAAACAAAGGTACAGCAAACCTTGTACAGGCCTGGACAGACCCTGAGGGTTCCAGGAGGTTGGGGCTCCCAGATTTCTAGACAATCGGCACATGAATTGGTAAGGTTGTCAGCCCTAGGCACCGGCCGCCTTCATCCTCCAGGAAATAGGCTGAATTAAGTCAATTAAAAATTGTAGCGCAGTGCCTCAACCAACTGCGCCACTACGACTAAACATTCAGGGCTTTGTAATGAAAATAAAATGTTATAAATATTTACTGCCTACCATTCGACCCTAATCAACTTATGTGCTTAATGCAGCGTCATATCATATCCTACAAATCAACTAAGTAGAAAAGCTGTGCGTGTACAATGACTATTAAAAAGAGATGAGTATATTAATGGAGATTTTTCGTGTTAACAGTGGGCAGCAGTTTCTACAAATGACGAAAAAGCTGAAAATAAAAATTTTAAAGTGTGCCCATCAATACAACTCGAAATTCTCCAAGTAGCACAGAGGCTGTAGTACTAAAACTACTTTTATGCCTTGCACTGATGTGCTGTGACGCTGCGAAGTAGAAAATTCTTGGCCATATACATTTTCAGTTTCAGTCCTTAATCCAAGATTTTTCCAGAACTTAAAAAACCTCAAAGTAATGTTTAACAGACTGAAAATAAAAACGGCAATTTATTCATACATATCAGTGGTTTCCAAAGTGTGCTCGGCGAATTCCAAAAGATCCGTGTCCAGTTCCCAGGAATTCCGTTGATACATTTCTAGAATGGCTGCTCTGAAGTTTACTTATCTTTTAATTAAAGGAATAGCGTTTTGATAAAAATAATCGCGGAACTTCTTTAATTGGCGATATGTTTATTTGGTATGACCGTTAGATTATCTAATTCAGAAACCCCCTGTACCCACGAAGCCAGCGATGATCTGTAATTAAGGTCGATTCATGCAATGCATTGTCATGTATGCTACTGGTATATATTCGTAGCTATCTAAAATCAGTTCTGAGATATAAATTTTTAATTTTGGATACCTATCATTCGGATACACTGTACTTACGTGAGCAAGGATGCGAGGATCCGTGGTTATTTTTCGAAGCCAAAAGGGGTCCGCGAGTAAAAACGTTTGGAAACACAAACACACACATATATATACGTGTATATATATACATATATATACACATATATATACGCATTCAGCAGACACCATACGTCTTGCAAGAGGACAGCGTAACATTAAATTACAGACAAGTAAACCAATTGTAACTCAGCAATTAAACAACTTCCTCTGGCATTGTCTTTCCAACTCTCTCTCTCTCTCCCCCCCCCCCCCCTTAAATACCGTACACAACTGAAATACTGAAATGTTAAAATTCTAATTATAACACATTTGGGACAGGACCCAGGAATTTTAGGAATCAGGCGCGCTCAGAACTAACAAATTGGCTAATAAAGGAAAAGGGTGGAACAAGGATAAGACTAAGGGGAGTTTTTGTATGTTGTTGACATTGTGAAAAATCAGTCGCCATCACGTCGGTTGTGAAGCACGTTCTCAGTAGATCAATAAAACAACAATTTAGTGGTTACAGCTAAAGTTAGATTTACTCATTGTTATAATCTAATTTACTGACGTGGATAAGCGAAAGTGTGTATCTCATTTACAAACTGGACAGTTTCAATTAGTGTTTTCACCTCTCACTTTCACTCCGTTCGGTGAGCAACTCTAACATATAGTCGCACATGCTCACTTCCTGCATATTCAGCACAATCCCACACGATTTTTATGTGACTGGTAATAGTTCAAATTGCTAGCCACAACATTTTGTTTACATGACAAACTTTATCCCTGAACTGAGAAGAATAACATCACGCAGGTGTTATAGCAAAACAAATTAATACATAAAGCCACACAATTCTACACAATCAATATTGTACGAGTAATTACAGTAACAGCTACGTTGCAGTAAACTCAAATATTTAGCATCAGGAAGTGACAATTCCCGACCAACTAACGGCATGGATAAAGGGACTGCAAAAATAAACAGCTCCATAAAACCACAATGCTGTCAGTTATAAATCATTTCAAGGAAATATTCTTAAACCTATTGACAGAGAAGTGTCATCCAAATGTGATATAAGAAATTAAATTCCTACCCCCATCTCCATTGCAAAGAACATTCGGTTAAACCTGCTGAGAGAAATAACTTTGAGTATAAATCATATGAAACATATACACAATACAGCATACGTTTGTACACAGTAACCAAGGTGCCTTAAGGAATTACATTCCTTTTTATTTAGGCGTCAAACTACAACTATAACGTTTTTAGTTGTTTTGTGGATAATACGTGAATTGCTGAAATTAGGGCTGGATGATCGGGGTTCAATTCCCGGCAGGGACCAAAGACTTTTTTCCAAAACATTAAGAATGTCTATGGGGTCCAGCCAGCCTACTTAATGGATACGGGGTCCCTTACACCGGGGATAAGGTGGCCAGTTTGTGAAGTCTAACACTCACCTCCATCTGGTGCTTAAGACAGGAAAGTGTTCAGAAGTTATATTTCTACTCCGCCTACATTCCCTCATAGTGTGGACAGAGGCAACTTTATCTTAAAATTATATTATTAGTAGTAGTAGTATTAGTATTATTATACCCATTGAATTGAATTGAATTGAATTTACTGCAATTAGGTTTTCACCCGGTGGCAGTAGTCCTTAAACTAGTACACACAATACAAATGCAAATATAATATACACAAAAGTAACAATACAAAACAAATTATACACAATTACAAAACAAAATACATACAGTAAATAAAACTACACACATTAGAACAACGTACACACATTACAAAAACATTTACACCTTAACAAAAACATCCAATATAATTAGCCCTTTAAATTTTAGTGTCATCTACATATTCTACCTACCGCAACTTTGAAAATCTGCACTTTGCCACACAGTGTGTTTATATCCATCACGATTGTCAGAAAAAAACAGTGATTACCTACCTCAACAGTATTAACCGACTGGTCTTTGTAATAGAAATGGACTGGACTCTCTGTGAGGTAGCAACTGAATGAAGGAGTATATATATATATGTATATATATATATGTATGTATGTATATATACAGAGTATTCGGCATAAGGTATACTAAACTTCAGGATGTTATTTTATGAACAAGAAATGTTACATCAACATATGCCCGATTACCAAAACTTTACGTCGCCACAGGCATTTTAATGTACGCACACAGCAGTTACCAAAAATGGTAAAAGGTACAAGTTTGATCATACTATACACATACAAATAAAGCTATGTGTTAGATAACACCAGGAAAGAAAAATGTCCATTAATTCTTATCCTACTGTAAGACATGTGTCCGATAACACAAAAAACAAACAATGGCAGCAATTAAGCCTTACCTACTCTACACGCGACTTCAAAATAAAATTGTCAGATAACACCGCAAAAGAAAGACATCAAGTTTTATCTCTGTTACAGAGTTAGTTACCTTAGTTTACGTAGTTATGTTCTTTGTGTGGTGAAGGGCCCCGCAGCAGACGCTACGGACGCACCGCAGCCTTAAGGCTTATTGTGCAACGCTGTGATGAAGATGAAGAGCAAGATGATCAGTTTTTTTCATTTTTCCAAGTATGGAGCACCGGTGGAATGAAACTGACAGGGGAAAACCAAAGTACTTGGGGAATAACCTGTCCCAGTGCCACTTTGTCCACTACAAATCCCACATGGACTGACCCGGGATAATTTTTTTTTTTTTTTTTGCCTGTCCGGGGTTTTTCCCCTTTGATCCATTTTTGTACTGTTTAATCCTTTTTGTCCTTCATGCCACTTATTTTCCATACTACCGTCCTACAACAAACACAACACAAACATCCATGCCCCCGGTGGGATTCGAACCCACGATCCTAGTAAGCGAGCGGCCGAAGACCCACGCCTTAGACCGCACGGCCACTGGATCGGCTCGGGATCGAACCCGGGTCCCCGCGGTGGGAGGCTGGCGACTAACCGCCTGAGCCATGGCACGGCCTACGGAGTTATGTTAAAACACGGAAGACTAAATCAGCTTTGACCAGATAACATCAAATAAATTCAATTTCAATTATGTTACCCTAAGTACTGATCAAAATAACCTCCACCTTTCTAAATGCACGTCTGTTGTCTCAAAAACAATTTGTTGCCTTTCTGATAATTCCATAATTTCCCCTACGCGGTCAGTGGATTCGCTGTACTAGTTCTTTTGGCTGCAACATTTACCTGTAGACCATGTCCTTCATGTGCCCCCACAAGAAGCATTCAAGAAGCGTGAGATCTGGTGACCTTGTAACAAGGTAAACTAACATAAGCAACCAGGTAAGACAGCCGAATGCTGATGTCTTTCTTTGTGGTCTATCTAACAGATACTCGTAATTTTTCTTTCATGTACGTCCAGTAGGTAAGGCTTCCTTATTTACTTTGTTGTGTGTGTATGTGTGTTATTAGAAACATGTTCTACAGTAGGTTAAAAATTAATGGATATCTTCTTCCGTGATGTTATCTGACATAAACTTTATTTTTATCCGTAAGGAATTATAAAACATGTTATTTTACTGCTTTCGGGTACGGCCATGTACGTAGCCTACATTAAATTGCTCGTACAGATGTAATGGTTTATCATCCGACATATGTTGATTGTCACTTTTTACTTAGAATGACTCAAAAAATAACGTCCTGAAGTTTGTTACACCTTATACAGAACAACCTCTATACAAGATGAACTGCAGTCTTCAAAGCGTAAAAAAAAGGAAATTATGAAAACTCAGAAAATTTTAGAGTAAGGAAAATATTTTCGTTACACAGAGACACCCCAAAAATTATACCTATAGCCACATAATAAACTGACATCAGCCAAAACAGATTTAATCCCTTAAAACTCTACTCCAAGTACTCGTAGATCCACTGCCAGAACAAACTTGCACCCTTAGAAGCCTTCCCGTCTTGAACCGCCTGACCCTGAATACAGAGGCGCTACGACCCTCCAGAACTTCACTAATTAATTACCAGACAGCAGGGTGTAACATCCCAGAAGACTTCAAGCTTCAACATCACGGCTGTGCTAACCTCAATTCTCGCCATTTGAATCATCTTTCCAGATAGACTCGTGGCTTTCGCCCGTACAGCTATGTTCAGACCACACGCAGCACAGAACTGTCAAAGAAGTTGTCGCTACGTCACGGCGTCGTAGAACACAACGTATTTGCAATGTGACAGCAACGAAACGTGTTGTGGCCTTTCGCTGATCGCATGAAAGCGTTCTTCGTCTGCACAATGGTTCTGCGCGTGTAATGAAGCCGATATGAATGAAGAGATTTTGATCATGTTTTGCACTGACAGTCTGTACAGAAATTTATGCCCCAACAGTCTGATTTTAAACCAAAATTGGGAAGTGCCGACAAAGTGCAAAGTTTGTTTAATGATCCACTCTTCCGTTCTCGAGTTTACAGACGTACAAACATGACAAAGTGAATAGACGCCCTGCTGCAACTTCTTTCGCAAACGCACCAAAACGCGGAAGCATAACGTTTAATTCAGGCCATCTTCTTAAAGTAAAGGAAGCTGTGTACGTAAGTCGCAAACATGTTAGCCTATAAGATCACACGATTGGTCAGGACTATTCAAAACCATATAACACATTCACCTACACATTACAAACCCATATGTTTTATTGTTTCATCCCGTCTGGGTTACAAAGAGACTCCGGTAAGCTTCATCGCTCAGATTCCACTACAATGGGCACTCTGATGTGGTGCAGCATAGCAGCATCAGCACGCACCATCGACTGTTGGGCTCCTATCAGACTGCGTTCATTAACAAGTATTAGTGACACAGTGTTGCAGCTGATTCTTTCTGAACAAAAGAGTCAGTCGCCTGGTAACACGGAATTGAATTCATTACTGGCATAACAAAGGAATGATTCCAGCAGATCAAATTTAAAAAAGGGTCACAGCTATGGTGCAGATACAAATAGTAAAACGGAAACACTGTCACAGAATCATGTAAAGTTATTTATGTTTTCAAAAACTGAAAACATCACTGATATGTATTAGAAATTTTCCCATCGTCATTGACTATAAAACATAGTCACTTTAAGACATTCCTGTTCCAAATAAATTATATAGGCTAGTTACAGTTTTTTTAATATGAAATCTGTCACAGAGAACATTTTTTAGCAGCTGGATCAATGGAAGACCCTTGTTTTCAGAAGTAACCGGATGAAGTGTTTTCGACTCCAGGCGAAACTCCAAATGCTGGCGTGCGGAAAGCAAACACGATTATGAGCGTGCCGTGATAAAATTTCTACGGTATAAAGCGGATAATACAGTTGAAACGTATGATATTACGGCATGTGTGTATGTTTGTGCAAAACAAAGATTTCATTTGTTGCTTCTTCTTAGTGACCAATCATGCGTCGGCACATTCTTTTAGAAAAGGGAAGCCTCGAACTTTGTCACATCCACAAACCATGGGACTTCTTTCCCCGACCAGAGTGTAATGTTGGATCGTTATTTTCTCATTCATCGCTAAATTATCAGAGTACAATCATTCTTCCCAAACTAATTACGTTGCTCCTGCACTCAGTTCCCCTAAAATATCTACGCGACAACTAAGCGCGTTTATTCGCTTAGAACTCGCTAAATCTGATTCTAATTAGGACAGTTTTTAGCAATGTTTCTATAGCAACGACTCAGTATCCTAGTGACGGCAGATGTGTGCATTCCAATACAAAGCTCGCCTGTCTTTGCGTGTTTCCATCTCTCTCTTTCAGAGAATAATATGAGACTGGGTAAGAAGGAGAAGAGCAGAGAGTAACAGAACAAAAAAAATATCAGAACAAAAAAATTAGATTGATTTTACTGCATTCCGCCATTGCTGCTGAGTTAATTTGCATATTCAATTCGACTTCATTTACCCTTTCCCTCTTGTACAAACCACTAATCCCTTCTTCAAAAGATTTTAAATACTAAGTTAATTAAAGGGGAATGTTCCTATTTTAAGCAGAAACAATTTTAAAATTTAATGCCATTTTAGTTTCAGTCTGCTTCATTTTTTCGGTTCCATTTTTTGTAATTCGTTTATGTGCTGTTTTACTCCAGTATAGATAAGGAATTACGTGCACAAACGGAGGTCAATCAATTGGTCTCTTTATTTACGGTGTCCCAATATTGCCATAAGCAACTCGAGACTTTAGTCACAAAATTATTTAAGAACGAAACCCAACATAAAAATTATGAATGTTGTTCTCGCTAATCATCAACATGTTCAGAGTAACAGAACATCAGGAAAATAATCACACTTAATTTGAAATGACACATCCCCGTTGTGTTTTCAATTGCAGATATATTTTCTCAAAATCAGTCACACACAAGATAGGATAAAGCAGACAACATGTTTCGGCTGATTAAGCCATCATTAGGGCTTTCTTTGAGAACATTAAACCGATACTAATACTAACATGGCCGTGAGATCTCCATCTTCACAATACAATAATACACTGTAAATATATCCAAATAATTCTTAAAATAATTTTACACAAGAAGGCCTCTTGTGTAAAAGGAAAATAAGAAAAAGAAAACATATAAATATTGAGCTCCCTGCCTATTAACCTTAATTTATTTACATTATTCTTCTACGTTTTCACTACGCTGTTAATCCCAAACAGCTTT